>CM046875.1:25385046-26876181 GCA_025667525.1 Glebionis coronaria
AATTTTTTGTCTTTCTCGACGTCGTCTCGGGATTTGTCGATATAAATTTAACTCGTCTTATAATTTACTTCTTTAATTAGACTTGGTTCTTCGACTTCATTAAACTTCCGTCTTTAGACTTTTTCTTCGATAAATCTTCAGAATAGGTCTTGGACTTCCGTTCTTTTTGCACTCTTGATCTTTTGACTTCATCTTTTCTCGTTTTCTTCGGTAAAAGCCCGTGAAAGCCCGTGTTTTCTTCCTTTTTCATCTTTTGGTCCTAAAACACAATAAAAACAAAAACCACGCATAATTCTAAAATTTACGACATAAAATACACGTTTTGGCTTGGTTATTATTATAATTAAGTGGTAAAAGGATTGGTGTTTTCACACCTATAAATGCATCTAGGAGCTGGAAACTTAAGTTTGAATCAAGGATATGATCATGATTAAAACAAAGATAACTCTTTAAGCTAGTAGGAGCATATTGTTTTGTTTGTTCTTAAATCTCATATGTTGTTAACATATTGGAAATAACATTCCATCAAATCTAGGTTTTAATCCTTAGTTTGGAATATATTTCTATTGAGAGATATAAGAAAGAACACATATAACCTTGGAACATATGCTTATTAGGAAAAGGCATACGCGGTTAATAAGTCTAAATATGACACATCACTAAGAAAGTCTCAAAGTTCTATCTCATGTGATAAAATTGTTTATGTACATGGAAACCTTTAGTTTACCTAGTGAATTCATTACATATGATATGTGATGTATTAGACTAATGTTAATACTTGCATGAATGCAAGATGAACTAATCACAAAGTATCTATGTAAAGTCATTAGACTACTATATACTTGATCATCGTTTACGGTTTTTAGCTAAGAAGATTAGTGTTGAGTTTATACACTAATGCTTACTTTGACTGAGATGGTACTCAATACTAGTGATAGTAGGATTTCATCTTCAATGATAATACTACTACCTAGACGTGCTTGATGAAAAGCATTGTTGCACTACTCATTAGTAAAATATACTTTACAGTTTGGGAAGCTGTTAAGAAGATTGTTTTAAATAGGTGTTCTACTTGTTTCAAACAACCTATGTAATGTACTATGGTGATGCTAGTATTACTGTATTAGCACTTGAGCGCACATATACAAAATGATAATCATCGTATTATTCAAAATCTTCACTATTTGTGAGTTTCTGAAATAAGTATTCTCAAAGTTCACTCAGATGACAACTCAACAGGTCCTTGTGTAATTTCAATGTCTTGTAGTCAAACATGTTCATCGTGCTTGGAACATTGGACTTTGACCTTAGAGTAGTCTCATGTATATCTATTTTTTTTAGTATTTAGATAATGGAATGTTAATCAGTTTTACTAAATAATGAATTGATATACTTGGTAGATTGATGAGACTGCTTTTATACATAGTCTCATGGTCCAAAATGGGCTTAAAATGCATAAAATATCATCAAAATACCCATATATATGCTTGTTTTTGTTGCTTGTATATTTTAGGTACGGATATTGAGGAAATGATAAAAAGATCACAAGAATCAATCAAAACGAACACGGGAAACGAAGCCACACAAAGAACCGGGCCCGAATCATGAATTTCCAAAGAAGTCCTTGAAGATTTGAAGATTGGCAAGATTGGTCCCTCACTTTTTGAAGACTTGTCAAATTAGACCCTTGTAAACCTTAATTATTACAAGTTTGGTCCTAAAGTTTCAAGATATTACATTATTGGCCCTTGAAGATTGCATGTATTGCACCATTAGTCCTTACCCAAAGTTTAGAAAAAGCTTGTGCCATATTTGACAACTTTGGCAAAGTTGATATAAAGGATTTAAGAGTTGTTGGCTGTTATTTACAAATTGAAGAAGTAAAGAGAGTCAAGGGGGAAAATGTGACCAGACAACTAAACCTATCACCACCAATACCCTGCTGCCACGTCATCCACGTCACCACCATCCACCAATCCCATTCCTCCCTCCCTCCACGTCTACATTCCACCACCACCCCTTAATTAATATAAACTGATTATTCAGTTATATTAATTTTCCCTCCCAAACACCTATTTAAATAAAACCCTTTCCCAAAACAGATTAAACCCCTCCCTAATCACCCCTTAAACCCTAAAAATTACCAGGATGAACTAAACCAAAATCAAGGGGGTTTTACTTAAAACACTCAAGATCCTTGATTGATGGTAAGATAACCCAAACCCAACCCTATAATCACCCACCAGCTCACCCCATGTGACTGTGGGGACCTCCCCTGCTCACGTCTCTATCCCCCAGCCCCTAGAGAAGACCAAATCAACTGTTTGAGACCAAAACTTGGTCCCAAAGCTTGGATATACGCCTCAGATCAACGCAAGGACAATAGGCTTGCACTTTCATCACATGTGACCAAATTTTCAAGATTCCAACAAGGGCAAACATGGAAAATCATACAGATTAGGGTTTAGGGTTTTGTAGCCTTGTATTATTTTATTCATGTAGTTCTAGTAGCTTCTATCATCTAGTATTTAAAGTGAAGTCGACATGTGACTCATTTTGTTCCAGTTTTTTTACCAAGCCTTGTAATCTGTTTTTCTTGAATGAAAGTTGGTGTTTTTAGGAGAAAATATAATTCCTTTTCAGTTTTAGCTAAAATTTTATTGGCTTGTGTGAAAGACTGAGTTCCAAATTGTTTTGTTGAAATACTTTATTGACTGAGTTTTCAAAAAGGCATTTTAAAGTTTTAAAAAAAAAATCGTTTTTAGATTATCAAGAAGGTTCAAAGGCCACATAAGCTACCTACTTGGGCACTTATATGACCATAGAACCTTGATATCTTGGAGATATCAAGATTCAGTGGGTATAGTACTTGGGAAAGTAGTTTAGTGAGGTGAAAACCTTTTTGTTATCTTGTCCCATTTGTTGTTAACACTTATTGTATCAAAAGCTACAATCCAAAAGCTTGTAGCATTTGATATTTGAATCTTCTTTTTGGTCTTGTGGTGTTTTGTGTAGGTGAGAAAGATCAAACAAGTCCTTCTTATCTCATCATTGCATTTCACTTTTTCCAATTGAAGAGATTTGAAGATATTATTAGCCTAGGGTCCTACTTTGGATTCCTACAACGGGCTCTCTCTATTGTACTTAAGCTCAAACAAGCCTAAAAATCACCCACTTGGAAAGAAATAGCTCAGGTAACATACATTAAACCAATTGGCTGTGCTTATGTGAGTTTGGTTAAGTTTTATGTGATATTGGTGAGAACTTGTTCTTCATTTCTCTTTTCTTGTTTGATTATGTTTTAAATGGTTCTGTATGCATGATAGAAGTGATTTGAATTAATTTGGTTAACTTTTGAAATCTTTTGGTTTGTTAAAATTCATTATCAGTTAGTTAAGGGGTGTTTGGGATAAGGGATTAAGCTACAAGGGTGATAAGTTGTTGACTTAAAAACTGACCTAACACACTTGATTTATCTTTAGTAGTGTATTTTTCATCATTGGCTTGTTGTTTGGGTAGGTTTGGTGGTATTTTCATGTTCTTATTTGTGCTTATACTTGACAAATTCATTATGCCTTTTGAATACCTAGATTTTTTGTATAATTCCTCACTGGTCTTTGCATTTTGATAGGATTTGGGCTAAACTAGGATTGTGTTCAGTTTTCATGTGATTTGGATTGGGTTTATGCAAGTTTGAGTCTGTTAAATCTCACCCATAGGTCAATTGCATCAGTAAGACTACACTTAGGCTTGTTTCTGTTTGTCAGCTACTTGATTTGCCATGTATATGTGATTTTGTGTGTTAACTTGGTGTTTCCTTGCTCATTGTGACTCCCCACAACCCAACTGGTTGTAGGGGTGCCTTGTCTTGCCAAAACAACCAGCAAACCATCAAGAATTAGCCCAAAAAGGGCACCCATAGCATATTGACTTCCCTGGTCCATCAAAGAACGTCACTTGTTTTTGAGTTTTCTTTGTTTCATCAGATATCTGATACAACTGCTTTTGGTTTTGTTGTTACTGTAGCAAGAGTTGCTAACTGGGTACGATTTGCACTTTCTAGGCTTCAATCTTGTGTTATTTAAGTTTTCATTTGTGTTTTTGTGGATAACATAGTACTGGTTTTGAGTTTTATAAATTAAAAAAAAGAAAAAAAAATTTAACAAAAAGAACGTGGCCAGGACTCGAACCAGCGCCACTCCTCTCACACACAAACGCGTTTACCATCTGCCCTAGGGTCTTTGACTGGTAACCTTTTGCATCATTAAATACTTAAGGTGTTTGTGTTATTAGCTTATTCAAACCAACAGCTTAGAAATAAGCTGATTTCAGCTTATTTACTTTAGCATTTTACCAGTTTGCTTTTTTCTTTTGTTATTTGCTAGGTTTAGGACTTTTTGGCTTAAAAAGTTTATTTTTCACGTGTGTAATTAATTTATTAGGATTATTTTAAGTTTTAATTTTAGAAAGTAAATAAAAAATAGGTAAAAGTGTTTTAAAAATCTGGAAAAATAGTTTTTAGGTTTTTAGTAGTATTTTAGAGGTTTACATCAATTAAAGTTTTCAAATTAACTTATTTTTGATTTTATATGATTTTAAGGTTTTTATTCAACTTTAAAAATTAATAAAAGATTATTAAAAAGGTTTTGGAAACTTTTGTTTGCATTTTTGTCTTAGTTACATTTTTCTAGATTTTTGGTAATGTTTTAAATTTTTTTTATAAACTTTGAATTTTTTATATTATTTTATTATTATTTTATTATTAAAAATTAAAAGTTAGTTTTTTCTCCTTTTTTCATTTTTCCTAGTTCATATATATAAAGTTAGGAGTTTTGCAACTTTTAGAATATTTTTATTTTCCTTAGATTTCTTTTATAATTATTTTAAGTTTTAATAGTTTTTAATTGTTTTAAAATAGTTTTTATTAATTTTAAAATTTTCAAAAATAGTTTAAATTAAATTAGGTTATTTTAAAGGTTTACAAACTTGAAGATCTTGATTTGGACTTTTTATTATTTAATATTGATTTTTAGGGCTTTAATTAGCATTAAAAATTTAATATTTAATTAATTAAAAGGTTTTAGCAAGTTTGGATTTTTTGTAAACTCTTAGAATATTTTAGTGGATTTTTAGTGATTTTTGGCAATTTTTAGATAAAATTTTAAATTTGGTGCTTTTTACGGTTTTACGAGAACGATTCTTTCGTCTTAGCATAATCCGTCGTCGTAACCGTCATTCTCTTCTTATCCCATTTCTATTTTTCTTTTCTCATAACAATAAAATCACAAAGTTAATCATCTCTTAACATAACACACTTGCCTCCTTGAGAACGATCCCACACTTTGGGTCATAAGTGTTTACGTTTTCCTAAACGTACGCTTAATACTTACCGCTTTTACCTCGTTTTCCTAAACGAGTGTGAATTCACACAACATCATTTTGGCGCCGCTGCCGGGGAGGCGTGTTGTGTTTTGATTTGAACAAGCGTGTTGTGTTTTGATTTGAACAATTGTTGTTTTTATATAGCCATAATAGCTAATTGTATTAGTAGCACTCTACTAATACGTATTATCGGTTTTTGATTTTTGCGTGAATACTATTACTATATTGTATACGTAGAACAATAAATACACAAGTACTCCAAATACGTGAGAAATCACAACCTTGACTTGGGAGGTCATTACCCAATCATTGTATTCGAATCTCAAACCAAAGAAAAAGGCAAAAATAGATAAATACTTTCGTGAAACTCAATTTTGAAAAATACAAACTATAAGGTGGGTATAAGGCGGATATTATAAAATATATCCTAAGGAAAAAGGATCTTAAGTGGTTCGCGCCGCCTCGTTTCCCCGCTTGCTTGTGAGTATTTGATTTTGAGAGCTAATCGAGGGTTTTGCCGCCCAAAGTATTATTAAGTATCATATATACTTTCTTGGTTTTATTTGATTAAACCCTCTTGAACGTTTTGGTGTTCCACCAACGTTCTAAAGTAATCGAAGGCGTTCACTTCACGTGATCGTTTTCATTCCTAGAGGCTTCTTTAATCAAGAGATTTGATTAAGGAGGAGATTTGTAGATTTTTATCTACTTAATACAATTCCAAAATCCAAAAAAAGTAAAAAAAAATCAAAAATCCAAAAAAATTGAAAAAGTTAAAAACACCAAAAAAAATCTTCTTTGCTCATCCCCACGTTGTACGTGACATTTATGCTTACTCGTAATCAAGCAAGACGTGCACGTAAACGTAGAAACCGAAAGGAGTCAACACCTACTCCTAATCTTTCTAGTGAAGAGACTCCATGTGAGGAACCTATTGTAGAACAAGAAGCTATCATGGCTAATCGTACTATGATGGAGTTGCTTCAAGCACCCACCGAGGGTTTTAGAGAGGCCATTGTGATTCCTGCCATCCTTGCGGAGACTTCGAGATCAAGACGGGTTTAATGTCTATGCTTCAAGCCAACAAGTTTCGCGGACACGAAAAAGACAACCCACATTATCACATTCGGCAATTTAATCGTCTCACCGCCACAAGAAAGTTTAAAAATGTACCACACGATGCCATTAAGATGATGTTGTTTCCATACTCGTTAGATGGACCCGCCAAGATATGGCTCGAGAAAGAACCCCCAAATTCGATTTTGACGTGGGGTGATCTCGTTTCTAAATTTGTGAATCAATTTTTTCCACCATCTAAAACAACACACTTGAAAAACGAGATTTCACGATTTACTCAAAGGTCTAATGAAAGTTTTTCAATAGCTTGGGAAAGGTTTAAAGAAATGTTACATTAATGTCCACACCATGATTTTCCCGGATTGCATCAATTTGACACTTTTTATAATGGGCTCAATGATCATGAACGAGATTACTTAAATGCCGCCGCGGGTGGTAATTTTTTGTGCAAAACGACTAATGAGGCTTTAAAAATCATTAAGAATAGGTCTAAGGTTTATAGCCCTCGTAACACACCGAGTGTTGCCACTATGGGTTCTTCGTCGTCTCGTAACATGAGTGCCTTGCAAGATGAAGCAAATGAGGAGAATCGGTTTTTCGATAGGTTTTCGACTCTTATGGCTCATTGGAAAGCACAAGATGCTTTGAATTCCGCATCGGTTAAGGCGGTTGCCAAGAGTTGTATTTCGTGTGGTGGAGATCATGATTTTTCCGAGTGCATTACCGCGGATGGTAACACTTCGAATGCTTATGTAGCCACGGGAACTTATAACCAAAACGGTCAAGGTTCCCGCCAAAATCAAGCTCCACAAAATCAAAATGCTAACAACTATCAAAACAACAATCAAAGTGGTGCTTATCAAGGAAATCAACATAACTACAAGGGTAATTATCAAAGTGGAAATGGGCAAATTTCAAACCAAAACCAAAACCGTGATTTTCAAACTACCACACAAGGTTTTCAAAATGATCACACCAAAAATCTTCAAGGAGAATTTTTGAATTATGCTAAAGCAAACGATGCTAAGTTTGATAATATGCAATGTGAAATGGTTAGCTTAAGATCCGAGTTGAAAAACGAGCTTAAAAACGAACTTGCTAATGAACTTAAGACTCATGCTAATAAATGGAAGGAAATGTTCAACGTCTAACAATATCAACAAAAAATGGAGCAAGGTCAACATGAGATTAAGCAAGAATTGTTAAAAGCGGATGCTAGGCAATCTAAGTTTGAAGACCGAATGGGAAAGATGTTTGAAGCTATCTTGTGTAAACCTTCTTCTTCGGGTGGTCTTCCTAGTGATACCATCGTAAACCCGAAAGGAGAATTGAAGGTTATTACTACTCGTAGTGGTAAAACTTTCAAAGAACCCATTTCTCGTCCAAGTACTTCTACGGAGAAGGAAAAAGAGAAAGAACCCGAGGTGGTGGTAGAAAAGGAGCAAATTCCAAGTCCACGAAGTACCACTCAAACCACACCTACGGTTGAACCAATACCAATAGTGGAACCCGAGATTCTAAGGCCGTTGCCTATGCCCCAACCCACACCACCCTTACCTTACCCTTCAAGACGAAACAAGGAAAAGGCACAAGAACGAAATAATTATCAATTTGAACTTTTTATGAAAATGTTTCGTGACTTGCATTTTAATATAAGTTTTGCCGACGCCTTGGTCATGATGCCTCGATTTGTCGCAAACTTTAAAAGTATGTTGAATAACAGAGAAATTGCAAAAGTCGTCTAGTTGTTCTTCGGTTTTTCTTAGCCGCATACCTCAAAAAGTCGGTGATCCCGGTAAATTCTTATTCCCATGTGCAATACAAGATATGGAGGAATGCTACGCCTTGGCCGATCTTGGTGCTAGTATAAATTTGATGCCTCTTGAGATTTTTAAGTCGCTCAATCTTCCTAATCTCACTCCTTTAAGAATGTAAATCGAGATGGCCGATCATTATATGATTCTAGCTTGTGGACTAGCCGAGGACGTCTTCGTGAAAGTTGTAAAGTTCTGCTATCGCGTGGATTTTATCGTTGTTGACATTCCCATCGATCCTAAAGTTCCTCTAATTTTAGGTCGATCACACTACAACAAAATGAAGTTAAGGCAACACTCATAAAGTGTTGTAGTATGCCTTTAAAATGTTGCATTACGCATAATGCGACACTTTGTCAAGTGCTATATTATGCAACGTCGCCTTAGGTATATGCAACACTTATATAGGATTATGCAACATTTTTCTCAAGTGTTGCCACCGTTTAGAAATTGTGATACTTTAATGTGCAACACTTTTACAATAAAATGCAACAGTTTTTACACTCAATTGCAACACTTGTATACACAAGTGCAACACTCTTAAATTAAATATAACACTTTTTATATTTATGTGCAACACTTTTTCATTTAGATCATGCAACACTTTAATATATTATTTGCAACACTACTTTTTGGTTTTCTAAATATATTAATGCAACACTTTTTTAATAATTTGTCGCCCTTTTATTTCATGCAACACTATAAACATTCATAATACAACATTTTTTCAACAAGTATAATATATAAACTGATACATTCAATAACAGAAATATTTAAATACAATGGAAAATGACCAACCTATTCAAGTATAAAATAGAACATACATAAAAAAAGTTATCTAAGTAAAGTTTTAAAAATCTTGACATCTTTACGTACAGCTCGATCTCCACGTACAACTTTCTATTTTGAGATGTGCACAAGGTAATGTAGCCTGCGATACACATAAAACAATTCAGATTAGTCTTTTCAAAATATCTTGAAATTAAAAGGATAGCTACCATTTGTAAAATAGATACACTATACATTTAACTAGCTTCATAATAACACTTGACGAGTAAGCTTATCTCTAATCTATTTGTAAATCAAAATGTTGTTAAATATACCAAACATGCAATAGAACAGAAACATACCAAAATTCCATATAGATTTTGTACATCACAAGTTATTTACACATGCGAATAATACTTTCCATTCATTGAAGGTTGACTTTGTGAATGATTCTACTTTAACGTGATGTAAGGTTATAAAAGTACTACTAGTTTCTTGATGCATTTTTTTTTACTTGTGTTTTGTATTGTGACATAATAATTTGCGCAATATTGTTAATAGTAGTCTTTAAATGATAGAAGAAAAAACTTTACAACTGCACTTATATTTTGTGACAAAATTGTTTAGGAGAAGTTAATTTATAGAGTGCAAATTTGCTGCATGATAATTGATGTGATCATAATGGATGTATACCTCAGCAATGGTAGAAAGAGTAAGAATTAGAAGTGTGGCCAATGCCATTATTAGTGCTAATCGCTATTACGAGATCATCTCTATCCAAAACGCCATGATGATAGCTGTAAATTATTGTATGAATATTGGAAGTCGGTTGCTAAAAAAATACCTCTCATTAATGTTGCATCATTTGCTAATCGCATGGACAAAGTATCAACATTGTTCTCTTCTTCATCAAACAATCCAACTTCATTGTGGAGCATTGCTTGTATAGAAAACAAAACAAACACAATTATTACTATCATCTGTGCATTAGAGGTAGTAAATGTAAAACATGGGAAAATAGAGCAGGTATAACAGGGTGAAAAACTAAACAATTTGTTGTCGTTGACCCAGAAAAAATTTCTACCCAAATTTGTTTTTATGAATTACTAGCAAGAGGGTGTTCCAGACTCCTGCACTAAAACACATCAGAAGACTTTTGAACCTTTTTTTCTAAGCTAATCTGATTGGTTTTTCTTTTTCTGGTTATAAGATAACTCAAACTGACCCATCATAAATAAATGGCTCAACTGGTCACTTTTAATCAGTTTTAATTGATATGAATACAGAATAAGGATTTGCTAGAAAAGAAAGTACTGACCTGAAAGTATCATTCTCCTAAGTAGCTCAGTCATTTTCTCCCCCATAATACCAGCGAATAAGTGCTGTAAAAAATTTGCAAGTAACATTATAACACCCATGCAGACAATGATCAAGCACCATTTATCCACTTCATTTCGCAGGTTTGTTACTCTCATTTCTATTGTACTCGGTCACAATCAATGGAATCACATAAGCGAGAAGAGGAATAAAAGAACCAAATATTGCAGAAAATGCGCTTCCAACATAAAGCCATTCAACAAAGCTCAGCCATACGAGACTTCACATATGTGGCTCATTTCGCTTTTCCTTGATCACTTCGACTATGATTTTGATCGTCATCAAACTGAGAATTAGGCCGACTAACAGTTTATGAATGTGGGCGCTTGTTAAAAGAAAAACTAGAGCAAAAGTGTTTCAAGTCATCCAACCTGCTTTTACTCGTACAAAAAATACCATTTCTCATCCTAATCTGGCCTAACCGGTCACATAACCCACCCGAGCTATTATTTTTGCCACATTTACTCATTTGAATGAATTTGTTAAATTAACCACACAATCATCAATAAAAGGACTTTGTTGGCACCCAATTTCACCTTCTTTGGAGTTTAGTTGCGTTCTTGCTTCTTAAAAGCTCCGCATATCGCCCATCTGAATCCATCAGTTCATTGCGCATCATTATCTCCATTAGTTGACCTTGCTACATCATAGCTATAAAATCAACAATTCTGATTAAAAAAATCCGCGTGGCAATTATAATGGTTGAACGACCTAACATTAAAAGGTCTAGACTCTCTTGAATGGATCTCTCAACTTAAGTGACATTGTCGAGAAGAAGTATATGGAGATTAGAAAGCACTGCCCTAGCAATAGAAAGTCTTATCTTCTGTTCTTTTGTCAAAGATAAACCAGCCCTTCCTGCCTAGAATACATGTTTTCCGCTAGAGATTAGTATGATCATACTATTTTAACAAGATAGAACCACTATTAGAAAACATGGTAAAAATTAGAGGGGACACTTTCGAAAAAATGTTAATAGTTCAATAAAAAGAGATGTGTTGAAAGCTATCTAAATTGTAATGCATTGTACTCCTAAATTGTTTCAATTGTAAGTGAAGATTGTTGAAATAACATGACCTTACTAATTATAATTCATGAACTAATTTGCATAAGAACTTTAGATTTTTGGACAAAAAGTATGGATAAGCTGCTTTATAAAAGAACCCCACAAAACCAGTATAAGTAGCTACACTAAACATGTCATATAACTTGTGTAATTTGAAATTTCAATGGTTTCTCACAAGAAAAATTCCCATCCTGGAACACTTAAATTTATCACTCATGCCAAGACTTTAATTTCTTTTCAATCGCCCAAGAGTTAATATAGGTGAAACAACGAGTTGGAGCATCAAGATACTTACTGTTAAGGCTATATTTATTTTTAATTTGCTTTATAATTGAAGGAGTTAATTAACCTTTTTGTAACTATCCTTTTCATTTAACTAATCTCTTTAGTCTCAGGAGCATTGGAACAAGTATGTTAGGTGCGCTACATACATCAATTTTTTCACTTGAAATGTTCGCAACATATTTGTTCTTAATAAAAGTAGTTCACCTGTTGGTGGTACATATCTTAACTTTCATTAGATTTCAGAATCAAATTATTTATCCAAACAAAAACCTCCTTACTAAAGGGAGAAGATCGTCTCTCTGCCGACTTGTCATCAATTTTTACACATAAACACAAGTGATAAAATCTATAATAAACTAATTCAGAAAATCGTAACAGCGTGAGTAAGGTTCTAATAGGTAAAGTACAAATTAAGCAGATAATTTATGACTAAAAAGATTCTTTGTGGCCGAAAGTTAAACAAGACCCAAATACTGCAAACATGAAGTCAAAATTGTTCTAATTATCAATTAATATTATGTAGATTTCAAACAAAAGTACATTAATATATGTATATGAGTACCTATTCACAATTCTTTGAGCATCGCCATATGTAGAGTAATGTATGCCAAGCGCACAGAGGTTACACTTTAAACCACAGCTTCATGAACTTCAAAAATCTGAAAAAATGATCTGCCACACAAAAATATAACTGAATAAGCAGAAACCCCCACCCCTACCCCCAAACTAAAACCCTAAACACGTATAGATTGAATAAATACACCTTGAAAATCCTTGTAGGTTGTAGGCATGGTAAATGAATAACACAAACATAATTTCGCCCACTTGGTCTCCATATCATAGACAGTACTATCTTTGTCGAAATCGTTTATATGGTAATGGTAATGCTATATATGAACATTAAATAGACATAATGAGTCTAATTTCAATAAATTAAATAACTCATAAGAACACAAAAATAGCCTAAAAATAAATCAATTGGCTATATAATTAGAAATCAAATATAATAATATAGTAAAATATAAACAATTAGAGAAGAAGTAGTTGGTTACCATGATAAAGGGCTTGAGAGTCGAGCGAACATATATCCAAAACTTATTGTGAAGTAAAAAAATTTATTGGTTAAGGTTTAATGATGGAGAATGGAGAGAAGATTGGCAGAAAATGGCAGGAGTGATTGAAATATTCAGTTTTGACTTTTGAGTAAATAAGGGGAAATTCGATTTAGGGGAAAATAAATTTTGGAGGAGCGGGAGAAATTTCATCAAATTTCATTTCGGAGGGATGGGAGGGTAGATTTCAATTTTTATTAAAAGTGAAAATAAAAAAATTGCAACACCTTGACATAAACGTTGCCTTACATCTACTAGAGCAACACTTATTTTGTAAACGTCCCATAAAGTTTATTGTTCTTTAAAAGGCAACAGTTTTATAAAGTGTTGCTTATAAAATGTTGCATTAGCCACATTTTCTTGTAGTGTCATTTTTGGATACCTCGAGAGCACTTATCGATGTGCATGCTAGGAAAATCACTCTTCGTTTCAATGAGGAAGAACTCGTCATAAATGCAACTCAAAACTCTACACTTTCTCATGTGTATTCTATCACGTCTTTGAACAATGTTAATCCCATCAAAAACATTTGTAAAGGATTTCAAAAAGAGTTTTAGGAGTTGATGATAAAAAGGATTTTCTGTCCCCTCCGATGGTGGGGTTTAAGAGTGTTAAGCCTACGTTTCCAATCACGAATGATTCTTCGGATGATGAATATGTTGACGCCGATGGGGAAGTTTTCTTTGTTGACAAACGTTTTGAGAACTTACCACCACCAAAACCAAAACGGTTTTCAAATGTGAGAATTTTTAGTGTGACTAACATTGCTTTAGAAACACCAAATATTTTTGACATAATCAAGTCGGGTTCTCATAAGGAGAGTTTAAAAGATGAAAAAGGGAAAGATTTTAAATTGGATTTAAAAGATTTTTCTACAATGCTAACTCCGTCATCACCTCGTGTTTTGAGTGCTACAAGCTCGTCTTCTCCTTTTGACGATGCTTTGTGTGGATCAAGTGTGGGGGAAGCCCCTTATGTTCCCTCCCCTTTCTCCATCGAGGACGAGATATTTGATCCCGGAATTGCTTTTAAAGGGAAATCTCGGTCTTCCACCGATGCAATAAATGGAAAATCTTTCTATTTGATTGGTGTGAGTCTACCTCGAGTAGCTCATGGTTTTTGTGACTTACCCATTGTCCCACCCTTCTATTTCTTCTCATCTATTTTATTTAAACCCTTTGGGTTTGTGTTGACACATGACGAAGTGGAGTTGATTTGTTTTTCCAATGAAAATGAGAATGTCGTCTTCGATCCCGGTATTTTGCACCATCAAAGGACTTAGTCCTTAATACCGGTTGTTTTTTGGCCTTGTTTATCATGTAAGCCCCACTAAAAATTAACCATACAAAGATAATCCCTAAATGATCACATTTATGGGGGATTCGAGTCGAGCTTTTGACTCGGTTATCAAAAACAAGGTGCCTCATGGGGGAAACCCATGCTTATCCATGTACATATTATTGCTTTCTAATTAGTTTAATGTGAGGGGATTTGTGCCCTTCCAACCTTTGTTCCGTGGTTGTTTGTGAATTGTCTCACGATTGGAGCCTCTCGTGTTCGTTTTATGGGAGCACTCGATCGTTTGCTTTGAAGACTTTCTCAATATCCATATGATATATCCTTTGATGTTCTAACCTTAGGTTTATAGCACACTTTATAAACGGCTTTAAATTTAACGGTTACACCCTTTCCATGCTAGATTAGGCATTCGACTACGTCTCTAGTATGGGGGTGTTTGCATCCCTAGACTAGAAAAATTGAGGACAATGTTTAACTTTAGTATGGGGGTGAATAGATACTTGCCTTGCCAAACCTTCACGCTTTCCAAAGTTTATCTTTTTGTTTATCGTTTTGTTGCAAAATAAGGCTAAAAATGGCCAAATTTTAAATTTTTTCTCATGTTTTGTAAGTGTTTGAAGACACGAATGTAGGTTTTTCGATGGCGAGAATAAGAGTAATTTTTGACTCGATCGTGCGTGTTGAGCACTTAGCTTTGATTCCTTAACTTCACATTAGGCAAAGTCTCTTAAATGAGGACGAGAAATGATAGGGTTAATTATAAGTTACTATGCTAAACGTAGAGTACTTGTATTCTTTCAAAAACTCATGTGTTCTCGTTGTTTGCTTATTCTCCCTTCGCATGTAAATATTTTTTGCTTAATAAATATTGACTTAGCGGTTTAGTTGGGATTGTTGGGTTTTTAGTCTTTTCTAGTAGCTTCCGTGTAATTAAATTGGGAAGACATTAAGGTATCTCCAGCGTCACGGTTTTGAAGTATTGGCAACCCGAATAATCGAAAGTTTCACCCAATAATAAGATTTCAAGTGCTCACCTAAATCAAGCAAACAATTTGAAGCCCCACAAGGCCGAAAAATCTATGCAAAATTGAAAGTGAATCAAGCCTTAATCTTTGAAGCTTTAAAGATCCAAAATTCGCCTTAGCATGAGGATATACGTATTTGGCCATAATAAACACCTCATGGCGAGGTTAAATAAAAGGCAAGGCAAGACCGAAGTCATAATAAAAGCTTCATGGCGAAGTTGAATAAAAGATGGAGGTAAACCTATGATAATAAGGCCCATCCGTTAGGGGCGTATAAAAGTCTTGGTAATAAGTCTCATGTTCAAAACCGTTATAAAACCGTGTTTATCGATCCTTCTTGTTGACTTAATTTTTTGACATCGTTGTCTATTAGGAGGGGTTATTGATTTAATGGTCTTGGTTACACCGTTAGGACTCTATTTCTAGACCTAAATCTCTATTATCGCATAAGTCAAACAATGTATCCTCGTGAAACATTCAAGACAAAATAAAATATAAGAGATACAACTTAGGAAATTGGGAGGATAAGTACGTGATTAGGGCATATGAGTAGTGTTAGCATTACTAACTTATAATGATAATGATCACGTTACACGCTTGGCATGGAATTGGGGTGAAAATCGAGGACGATGAAATTATTTCTAACGAAGCATTCACGTGTTCTTGTTCTATGAACCTAAACGTCCCATTTTGTGATGAAAATCATACATTTTGTCTAAAGCGCAAGTAGTAGTAATAGTAGTAGTGTAGCTAGTTTATCATTCAATAAAGTGAATAAAAATGAATTGAGGAGGTGCTACGATACTTTATTCTAGCATTGCGTGAGGGTACGACAATGGTTTAGTATGGGGGAGTGATGAGACTGATTTTATACATAGTCTCATCGTCCAAAATAGGCTTAAAATGCATAAAATATCATCAAAATACCCATATGTATGCTTGTGTTTGTTGCTTGTGTATTTTAGGTACGGATATTGAGGAAATGAAAAAAATATCACAAGAACCAATCAAAACGAACACGGGAAACGAAGCCGCACAAAGAACCGGGCCCGAATCATGAATTTCCAAAGAAGTCCTTGAAGATTTGAAGATTGGCAAGATTGGACCCTCAATTTTTGAAGACTTGTCACTTTAGACCCTTGTAAACCTCAATTATTACAAGTTTGGTCCTAAAGTTTCAAGATATTACATTATTGGCCCTTGAAGATTGCATGTATTGCACCATTAGTCCTTACCCAAAGTTTAGAAAAAGCTTGTGCCATATTTGACAACTTTGGCAAAGTTGATATAAAGGATTTAAGAGTTGTTGGCTGTTATTTACAAATTGAAGAAGTAAAGAGAGTCAAGGGGGCAAATGTGACCAGACAACTAAACCTATCACCACCAATACCCTGCTGCCACGTCATCCACGTCACCACCATCCACCAATCCCATTCCTCCCTCCCTCCACGTCTACATTCCACCACCACCCCTTAATTAATATTAACTGATTATTCACTTATATTAGATTTCCCTCCCAAACACCAATTTATATAAAACCCTTTCCCAAAACAGATTAAACCCCTCCCTAATCACCCCTTAAACCCTAAAAATTACCAGGATGAACTAAACCTAAATCAAGGGGGTTTTATTTAAAACACTCCAGATCCTTGATTGATGGTAAGATAACCCAAACCCAAACCCATAATCACCCACCAGCTCACCCCATGTGACTGTGGGGACCTCCCCTGCTCACGTCTCTATCCCCCAACCCCTAGAGAAGACCAAATCAACTGTTTGAGACCAAAACTTGGTCCCAAAGCTTGGATATACGCCTCAGATCAACTCAAGGACAATGGTCTTTCACTTTCATCACAAGTGACCAACTTTTCAAGATTCCAACAAGGGCAAACATGGAAAATCATACAGATTAGGGTTTAGGGTTTTGCAGCCTTGTATTATTTTATTCATGTAGTTCTAGTAGCTTCTATCATCCAGTATTTAAAGTGA
Organism: Glebionis coronaria; assembly: GCA_025667525.1. Taxonomy (NCBI): domain Eukaryota; kingdom Viridiplantae; phylum Streptophyta; class Magnoliopsida; order Asterales; family Asteraceae; genus Glebionis; species Glebionis coronaria. Next base: position 25,402,241 of record CM046875.1, read on the forward strand.
AGTCGACATGTGACTCATTTTGTTCCAGTTTTTTTTACCAAGCCTTGTAATCTGTTTTTCTTGAATGAAACTTGGTGTTTTTAGGAGAAAATATAATTCCTTTTCAGTTTTAGTTAAAAATTTATTGGCTTGTGTGAAAGACTGAGTTCCAAATTGATTTGTTGAAATACTTTGTTGACTGAGTTTTCAAAAAGACATTTTAAAGTTTTAAAAAATTCGTTTTCAGATTATCAAGAAGGTTCAAAGGCCACATAAGCTACCTACTTGGGCACTTATATGACCATAGAACCTTGATATCTTGGAGATATCAAGATTCAGTGGGTATAGTACTTGGGCAAGTAGTTTATTGAGGTGAAAACCTTTTTGTTATCTTGTCCCATTTGTTGTTAACACTTACTGTATCAAAAGCTACAAGCCAAAAGCTTGTAGAATTTGATATTTGAATCTTCTTTTTGGTCTTGTGGTGTTTTGTACAGGCGAGAAAGATCAAACAAGTCCTTCTTATCTCATCATTGCATTTCACTTTTTCCAATTGAAGAGATTTGAAGATATTATTAGCCTAGGGTCCTACTTTGGATTCCTACAACGGGCTCTCTCTACTGTTCTTAAGCTCAAACAAGCCTAAAAATCACCCACTTGGAAATCAATTGCTCAGGTAACATACATTAAACCAATTGGCTGTGCTTATGTGAGTTTGGTTGAGTTTTATGTGATATTGGTGAGAACTTGTTCTTCATTGCTCTTTTCTTGTTTGATTATGTTTTAAATGGTTCTGTATGCATGATAGAAGTGATTTGAATTAATTTGGTTAACTTTTGAAAGCTTTTGGTTTGTTAAAATTCATTATCAGTAAGTTAAGGGGTGTTTGGGATAAGGGATTAAGCTACAAGGGTGATAAGTTGTTGACTTAAAACTGACCTAACACACTTGATTTATCTGTAGTAGTGTATTTTCATCATTGGCTTGATGTTTGGGTAGGTTTGGTGGTATTTTCATGTTCTTATTTGTGCTTATACTTGACAAATTCATTATGCCTTTGAATACCTAGATTTTTTGTATAATTCCTCACTGGTCTTTGCATTTTGATAGGCTTTATGCAAGTTTGAGTCTGTTAAATCTCACCCATAGGTCAATTGCATCAGTAAGACTGCACTTAGGCTTGTTTCTGTTTGTCAGCTACTTGATTTGCCATGTATATGTGATTTTGTGTGTTAACTTGGTGTTTCCTTGCTCATTGTGACTCCCTACAACCCAACTGGTTGTTGGGGTGCCTTGTCTTGCCAAAAACAACCAGCAAACCATCAAGAATTAGCCCAAAAAAGGGCACCGATAGCATATTGACTTCTCTGGTCCATCAGAGAACGTCACTTGTTTTTTAGTTTTCTTTGTTTCATCAGATATCGGATACAACTGCTTTTGGTTTTGTTGTTACTGTAGCAAGATTTTTTAACTGGGTACGATTTTCACATTCTAGGCTTCAATCTTGTGTTATTTAAGTTTTCATTTGTGTTTTTGTGGATAACATAGTACTGGTTTTGAGTTTTATAAATTAAAAAAAAAGAAAAAAAAAGTTTTTAACAAAAAGAACGTGGCCAGGACTCGAACCTACGCCACTCCTCTCACACACAAACGCGTTTACCATCTGCCCTAGGGTCTTTGACTGGTAACCTTTTGCATCATTAAATACTTAAGGTGTTTGTGTTATTAGCTTATTCAAACCAACAGCTTAGAAATAAGCTGATTTCAGCTTATTTACTTTAGATTTTTACCAATTTGCATTTTTCTTTTGTTATTTGCTAGGTTTAGGACTTTTTGGCTTAAAAAGTTTATTTTTCACGTGTGTAATTAATTTATTAGGATTATTTTAAGTTTTAATTTTAGAAAGTAAATAAAAAATAGGTAAAAGTGTTTTAAAAATCTTGAAAAATAGTTTTTAAGTTTTTAGTAGTATTTTAGAGGTTTACATAAATTAAAGTTTTCAAATTAACTTATTTTTTATTTTATATGATTTTAGGGTTTTTATTCAACTTTAAAAATTAATATAAGATTATTAAAAAGGTTTTGGAAACTTTTGTTTGCATTTTTGTCTTAGTTACATTTTTCTAGATTTTTGGTTATTTTTTAGAATTTTTTTATAAACTTTGAATTTTTTATATTATTCTATTATTATTTTATTATTAAAAATTAAAAGTTAGTTTTTTCTAAATTTTTCATTTTTCCTAGTTCATATATATAAAGTTTGGAGTTTTTCAACTTTTAGAATATTTTCATTGTCCTTAGAATTATTTTTATAATTATTTTATGTTTTAATAGTTTTTAATTGTTTTAAAATACTTTTTATTAATTTTAAGATTTTCAAAAATAGTTTTAAATTAAATTAGGTTATTTTAAAGGTTTACAAACTTGAAGATCTTGATTTGGACTTTTTATTATTTAATATTGATTTTTATGGCTTTAATTAGCATTAAAAAATTAATATTTAATTAATTAAAAGGTTTTTGCAAGTTTGGATTTTTTGTAAACTCTTAGAATATTTTACTGGATTTTTAGTGATTTTTGGCAATTTTTAGAGTAAAATTTTAAATTTGGTGCTTTTTACGGTTTTCGAGAATGATTCTTTCGTCTTAGCATAATCTGTCGTCGTAACCGTCATTGTCTTCTTATCCCATTTCTATTTTTATTTTCTCATAACAATAAAATCACAAAGTTAATCATCTCTTAACACAACGCACTTGCCTCCTTGAGAATGATCCCACACTTTGGGTCATAAGTGTTTACGTTTTCCTAAACGTACGCTTAATACTTACCGCTTTTACCTCATTTTCCTAAACGAGTGTGAATTCACACAACATCATAGATCGTCTTCATTTTTACTATTGTGTTCTATATTAGCATGTTTAATCCATGAATAGTTTAGTTATTCTAAATTATCCATGGTCAGTTGACGATACGGGAGTATTGTCGAATTAAGACTAATGTGAGTTGGTCATATTCATTAGGAATGAATATTAATTGATGATGCCGCCAAACTCATATGTGTTCATTGGATGAACATTGGATTGACCCAACCTACGATAATTCACAACATGGATCGTCGTCAATAGCGAATCTCTCAAGTGGTTGAATCTCTCATCCTTAGACTTGAGATGCAAGTAGCTTTTGTATGTGTGGAATGTCAATCTTTGATATGGTTAAACGCTGTCCTGAAGAAGGCTGCTATAAAGACCATTTTCAGGTTCGATGTGAAACACATGAACGACACGTGCAGTCAAAATAGGATTTGTTCCCCCACTTGTATTGGAGTTAGATACTACTGGGGCCCTCGATGAATTGTATAGATGTATGTGTGGCCACACACAAAGGCAATTAAGATGATACTTGATTGATTTGGTAATCTAGTTCAATATCTATATCGAGAAACAGAATAGTTAAACTTAAGAGTGACTTTTGATCCATGTATAAAGTTTTACAAAGTATCTGAAACAAAAGGATGATTGATATCTAAACCATTTGAATAAGATGTTTGAGAAACTATCCTCATATGTTTCTAGGGGCATTGGCGTGTTGCTAGACTCTAACCATTGCTTGTATAATTACATGATTATTATGACGTGCGCAAGTGGGAGCTGTTGGAGTATGCTCGTGTCATAACAACTAATTATATGGCTAGACACAAATGGGCCTATGGGGTCACACACATATACACTGAGGTATCATTTCAATATATCGTGTTTATCGTATTTACGATATATTTATAAACTACGTAACTCGGAATAACTATTGGGCCTCTAATTGTTGGGTCAAAAAGTTGATGTGGCAGAAACTCAAAAACGAAGAAAACAAATCTAGCGTTGTTGGCTCAAGAGTTGTCATGTACAATCTAAGCATTGTTACATGCAATTCAAGCATTGACAAAACGTAGACAAAGAAGCTTATGGAAGCTTCTATTTAGATAAACATGCAAAGATATTCTGCATAAGTTTATTTAAATAGAAGATTTACATGTTTATTTAGTCTTATCTCTTGTAAACCCTAATCCTTACACTATAAAAGGAACCAAGGGTCTTAGGTTTTAATATAATTCATTCACAATGTAAACCTAAAGTGTGTGTGCACTAGACGTGGGATTCAATGTATACACGTCTAGTGGATGTTCGTTATTAATAAAATGAACATCCCATTTGTTTTAATTCATGTTATTCGTGCCTAAACACCTTGTTAATGTGTTATGTTCTTATTCCGCTTTGATTATTTAATCATATGAACATGATGCATTCCTAGTTGCTTCAAAGATACGGAAACCAAGGTTTCCACACTAATGAATAAGTAAAGTACTTAAATCCATTGGACTAGAGAAAACAAATGGAAAGCCCATTTGGACCCTATAGTGGACTTCCACATAAAGAAAAAGGATAAGTTTTGGTTTTTGAATTAATATGACTTAATTATGCATTTAAGTGTAATTTAATTCCATATAAACAAGTTACCAAAACCATTTCCTTCTTCCCTTGACCATATACCACGAAATTATAATGATTTTATGAGTGGGTTTGTTTTTTTGATCAACAATCTTGAATCTTGTTCATTCAAGATTTGTTACGAGGTTAAGGGTTATATTGACTAGCATCTACAGGATATACAATGACGTGTAGTATGGATTACATCATAGAGATGATCTATTTTGATCATTTAGTTTCTTGGTTAGATCATGTGGTGATTGTCTCCATATATCATTTGTTGCCATTCGATCCTACCGAATCACGTTACAAAGGTATACTTTTATCTCCCTTTTTGTTGATTAATCATATGACTCTATGGATCCGTTCATAGGTGATCTTTCCGCTGCGTTCATTATTTATTCATATCATGTTTATATGGATAATCACCAATAATATCACTTTTAGAACTCATACTTGTCACATACATTGTATTTACAACATATAGGAATATGTTAATATGGTAATTCAGGTTATGAGAAGTAGTTAATCTTACCAAGTAAGGCATAGAAAGAAAAAATTTCTAATGGATTTTCCATATCCATTTAGTCATAGCATATATCACACTTGTGAAATTTATGTGTTGTCATAATCAATATTGATCCACAGAACAATTAAGGATCTGCGCACAGAGGTTGTGTTTTGGTGGAAAAATTTCTAATTCAGCAAATCCTAATGTTCTAGTCTAACTTATCATAAAGTTATGCTAAAGAGCAATACACACTAGAACAAACACAAAAGAAAGACACATAGGTTCAATTAGCACGTAAGAAGAAAGTTAAGAAAAACCTAATGGCTACAAAAGAAAAAGACTCCTAATGACATACAAAGTTCATCGATTTAACTATCATTAGTCATATTTAGGAAGAACCATTTAATCAATTTAGCGAAGAGTAAATTACGCCATTCGTCCCAGTGGTTTAGGCCAAATCACTATTTGAACCCTATCTTTTTTTTGCTTGGTGGATCCTTAATTTTGAAACGAATCACACCGTTTTCCCCTCTCCCAAAATCGAGTTAAATACACTCGTTATCTCTCCCCCATCCAAGGGTATTTCTAGGATATCATGATTTGCTTTAACTTATATATTAATACGTGCGTATGAACATCATCGTGCATCCCTATTTATTTTTTTGTTACCCCCAAGTTTTCTCAACTACCCTAACCTTTTCATATTCCTTGGTTGCATAAACCCTAATCTGATCAAGCAACTGGTATGGCTGCGTCAATCACAATGTGGTCTCAGCGTAATACAAAAGATGATGTGGATGTTTATGATTCATAAGGTTCGTTTTTTAATTTATTTTTGTAAAATTAGATAGACCTCTGTTTTTGTTATTTGTTGGCATCGAATGATGATAACCAGTTTTTGATTCAAACCCCTAATTGTAATTGTGTTATTGAAACCCTAATTCTATTTTATATGTTTTATGTTTTTTTGCAGATAAACAATTGTCTCTATTTTCCTTGAAGATTCACTGTGTTGGTTGTTTCACTAAGTCACCGAATAGAAAGTATGTGAATGGTGATTTTGCTTTCTTTGATTGTATTGACATTGATGAATTTTCTGTGCATGAGGTTAATGATATGGTGCAAAAAATAGGCTTCAGCGGAAAAAATGTAATGTACTATAGTTTACTTAATCCTGACATGAACTTAGACAATGGTTTGTATGCTCTAGGCAATGATGATGATGTTAGAGTATTGGCTGAGTACATTAGGCTTCGGTATAAGATTATTGAGGTATACATAGAACATGGTAAAACCACTGTTTTCACATACATTGATGCTGCTTATAACATACCTTCAAAAAATGCTTGATCATGGAGATCCCAGAAGGTAAAAATGCACCTCGGACTAAGATAAAACCTAGAAAAGCAGGTTCAGTAAAAAGGGATAAGAGGATGTTGCTAGGGTGGAATGATGATTGTAATGATATTGGTGAAAGTAGTGCTAGAAATGAAACTGTTGAGAGTAGTCAGTCCAAGACTACAAATGAGATTACACAAACAGCTTTTGCTATAGACTTCTACACTGCTAGTGATCCTTTTATGGATGTAGATGACTTTGATCCATTCTTTGGGTTAGATAGTTCCCTTATAGCTAATACAACATCAAAAAAACATTTTTTGATTCTGAAGGTAAGGGAAAAAGCATAGCAATTGATAATGATCAAGTGGAACACCAGAGGGTGAAATCTTAGGTGAATAAGATAATGATAGTGGTAGTGATGGTTCTAGTAGTGAAAGTGAGGGGCTGATTGATGAGGATAATGAGTTGGTAGATGTGGAGGTTGACATGGCTGGTTTTGACAAAGCAAATGCTAACATACTAGGAACAGAGGGTGCCAATGAGTTTAATGTTGATGTTGAGTTTGATGTTGGGACATATGTGGTAGACAATGATGAGTTTGAAAGTGCTTCTGATGAAGAGGGGATATACTGGATTAGGATTAGGAAACTAAAACAATTGAAGAAACAAATGCAAGTGACGGAAGGTGGCCTTCATAAGATCCACTTTTATGTTAGGCAAGACTTTCCAAGCCCAAAAGAGGTAAAAGAATTAGTGCACAAACATTCCATTGATACTAGAAGGGAGTTGTACTTCAAGAAAAATGATAAAGGCAGATTAAGGGTTGAATGTAGAGGAATCATTCCAGTCTTTAACGGTGGCTCTGATAATGGACCACATCAGGTTTTTGGGCCAAGTTAAACTATGGGGCCCGAAAATGATAGTCAAACAAAGTGGAAAAGGGTAAAATACAACTTGATAAAGGTGTACCTAGCCCACTAACTCAGTCAAAGTCAAAGAAAGTAGGTGGAAAACCTAATTTGAGAAAGTTAGCTGAAATTCAATGTCCTTGGGTTTTACACGTTTCCAAACTCCAACTCAAAGACATGGCAGGAGAAGACTTATGATGACACCGATGAATGTCTTCAGTCAAGGAAGATAAAATACTTGACTTATGATTTTTTTTATCACAAGATATTATGGATCAAATTGAAACTAACCCAAAAATACCCATCAAAGCTATTCAATATAAATTACAAAAGAAGTTCCAATTAGAGGTTTCAAGAATGAAGGCAGCTAGAGCAAAAGCAAAAGCAGTGGATCATGTCAGAGGTGATTTTACACTTCAATACCAACAACTAATGGATTATGTAATGGAGTTGCAACAAAGCAATCCTAACCCAAATGTTAGAATTGGGGTTGAAAGTGAAGCTGAGCATACAAAGCTAACCAGAGTGTTTAAAAGGATTTATGTTGTTTGGGAGCCTCTAAATAAGGGTTCAGAGCTTCTATGACGCAACTTCGTGGATTTGACGGTACATTTATGATGGGTCCATTTCTAGGACAACTTTTGACAACAGTAGGTGTTGATCCAAACAATGGCATATATCCCTTATCTTATGGTATTGTTGAAATAGAGTCAAAGGAGCCTTGGACATGGTTTCTATCACATTTGAAAGAAGACTCGGACCTACAGAATAACTCTAGTTTCATTTTCATTAGTGATAGACAAAAGGTATATTTCTTACTTATCTAATATTTTCCTTGTAATTGTTTAACAACACACACATATTACAATTTTATGATTTTAAATAGGGAATCATTCTAGATATTTCAGAGTTGTTTCCAGTAGCAGAACATAGGTTTTTCCTAAGGCATATCCATGAAAACATGAAGATTAAGTGGAGAGGAGCATCATATAAGGAGTTGTTATGGAAGGCTGCTTCTACACTTAAAGTGCCACATTTTGAGTACAACATGGAGAAATTGAAGGCTTTCAAAAAGGACAGTTATGATTGGCTAGCTAAGATACCACCAGTGCATTGAGCTAGGTCACACTTCTCAAGCAAGACATATAATTACTTACTTCTATTAAAATATTTAACTTTTATATAAGAATGCTAATTAGGGTATGTAAAACAGGTAGGGCTAAAACTGATATGCTACTGAACAATATTTGTGAAGTGTTCAATGGGAAGCTGGTAAATGGTAGGGATAGGCCTATTATAAGCACCCTTGAATATGCTAGGGAGTATTTAATAAAGAGGATTGTAACTGTTAAGCAAGTGATAGAAAGAAGTGATAGCCCACTAATCCCTACTACCACTAGGTTGTTTGATGTGATCAAGGCTCTGGCTACTGAGTGCAAGGCTGAGTATAATGGTGGCATTTGTATGGGGTTACTAGACCATGGGGTGAGGTTTGTGTGGTTGATGTGCATAATAAAACATGTACTTGTAGAAAATGGGAAATTACTAGATTTCCATGCAAGCATGCTTTAGCAAGTATTTAGAATATGGCTGCCAATAAAATGGAGGTGGGGTTGCGAGAGAGTTGGGTTCATCCATGTTATAGACAAGAGACTTGGAAGCTAGTCTACAGTCACCACATCAATCCCATTAGAGGCACAATAATGTGGCCAAAAGTCTTATTCCAACTACTATCCTTCCACCAAATTTTCATCCACAGGTTGGTAGGCCACCAAAGGCAAGAAAGAAGTCTGTAGGGTGAGGATATAAAGATTGTTAGTAGTGGAAACCTTTCAAGGAAATCCAACACTATCACTTGTGTACTATGTAAATCAAAATGACACAATAAGAGAAGATACATCTAATGCTCAGTCAAAGAGTTGAGGGTCCAGTGCAGGTAATAAGAGGGGAAGGTCTGACACAACAAATGTTACTCCACAGCAAGCTAAGAAGGTCAACACAAGTGCAGGGAATAATAGACCAAGTGGTGCAGTAGGAGTGCAAACAAGATCAAGGGCTTCTTCCCAAGGAACTCAACCAACACCAGTTGACCAGAAGACTATCAACAAGGCAAAGAAGAAAGCATAAATTGTTGTGTGTTTTTTTAAACTGTCTTTGTTTCAGTTTCTTTTCATGCTTAATGTTTTGAACAATTGTTGGTGATTGTAATTGTTTCAGAGAGCAAAAAAACTTCTAAACCTATGTGTTTTGTTTTGGATATTAAGTTGAATTATGTTATTCAATATTGTTGCATTATGTTAGTATCTGTGTTATTCAACTTAGTGGCATATTGTATTGTGTTCAACATATCATTGTTTCAGTTGATTGTCAAGAGTCAAGATACTAGAACCCTGTTGTTGTAACTCTTAATCAAACACTTTATGATCCATTAAACATTGGTAGAAAAAGACAATTGATATCAAAACACAACCATTTCATTCAATCATTAGAACCTTGGATTCCGAGCCCTATAAAACAAAACAAAACAATCAAATTAATTATTTAGCATAATCACTAATAAGAAAAATTAGGGTTTCAATGTTTAATTACCAGATATGGACACGCATAAAACCGACGCCCTGGATTTCTTGGAGTCCATGATGTACGAATGACTGCTAATTTGGTACAATGACAAAACACCATGATTTTCAATTTTGGGAAAATGTGTTTATAACTGTGTGTTTTTAGTATGTGTTTTGATTCATTAAAGTGGGTTACTCGGTTAAATATAATGATATATTTATTAAAATATTGATTTAAACAATGCAACTCAAAACAAAACATGATATTCCAAAAATACCCTTGGGTGGGGGAGAGATAAGGAGTGTATTTAACTTGATTTTGTGATAGGGCCAAACGGTTTGATTCGTTTCAAAATTAATGATTCACCAAGCAAAAAAAAAAGATAGGGATTCAATTATTGATTTGGCCTAAACCACAGGGACAAATGGCGTAATATAATCTTTAGAGAATGAGTATGACTGATGTAGAGTTTTTACCCCTTTAGGAAAAGGAAGGCAAAATAGTGGTAAGCGTTAAGCACGACGATTTAGGAAAACCGTGTACAAATGACCCAAGATGGGGATCGTTCTCAAGGAGGCTTAATGTGTGTGTAATGAATTGATTATCTTTGTGATTATAATAGAAACGAGATAAGAAGAGAATGACGGTTACGATGTCGAATTAAACTAAGACGAAAAGGGTGAACAAGTAAAACCGTAAAAAGAACTAAAATTAAAATTTTACCCTAAAAATTACCAAAAAGCACTAAAAATCCACAAAAATATTCTAAGAGTTTACAAAAAATCAAAACTTGCCAAAAACTTTTAATTAATTAAATAATGACTTTTTAATGCTAATTAAAGCCCTAAAAATCAATTTTAACTATTAAAAAGTCCAAAACAAGATCTTAAAGTTTGTAAACCTCAAAAATACCCTAATCAAGCTAAAAAGTATTTTTTCAAAAATTTTAAAACCTCTAAAAACTATTTTTAAACAATTAAAAACTACTAGAATCAATTAAAACTTAAATTAATTCTAGAAAATAATTAAAAGACTCTAAAAATATTTGGAAAGTTGCAAAAATTCCTAATTAAGTGTCTACAATCTAGGAAAAATATAAAAACTTAGAAAATCAGACTTTTAATTCTTAACAATAAAATAATATTAAAATATTATTAAAAATCCAAAAATCATAAAAAATTCTAAAAACTTGCAAACTAGCTTTATTTAACCTAAATAACTCAGAAATGAAAGTGAAATTACCTAAATACCCTTAATGGGCCTAGAAAATGGGCTATACCCAAAACAGATCACTAAATGGGCTAATTTGGGCCCAATATAAAAAAGTGTCCAAAATAAGCCCAAAAAGCACTACTTGACTCAAAATTTGATTTTAAACAACTTTTTCCAAAGGCCCAAAAGCTGAAAGTGTGAAATAAGCTAGCTTATACCAAACAGCTTATTCTTAATGGGCTTTTTGGCCCATTAAGCTATAAGCCAATGCCATAAGCTGAAATTAGACACACAAGCTTCTTTTGTCCTAAATAAGACTTCTGTAAAAAGAAATTTGAAATAAGCCCAAGGAATAAGCCTGAAAATGAAATAAGCAATCTATAGAAAACGATAAAATAGTCGTTTTTGAGTTCTAGGCCACCCCAAGTGCTGATTCAAGTTTCTATAGCTTTCAAATGACTTAGTTAAGCAAAATAAACAAAGAGTTTTCAAATAAGTTGACTCAATAAGCTGGAAAAAGCAAATAAGCACTTATGTAAAAGTCAAATAAGTAGGTTTTCTAGTAAAAAGTCAAAGTCAAAGTCCAATAAGCTCCAGACTAGTCAAATGGGTCAAATAATGAAGATCTATCACAAAAAATAAGTTGTTGCAAGTCTGGATAAGCTAAAATAGCTTATTGATAAGCTGAGTTCAAAATAATACTAGCAGGGGCTAGTTTTGGGTGTTGAGCAGTAGAAACTTTTTCCACTGCTTGACTTGTTTGACTTTTTGTCTTTGGTGAACTTTTTGGAGATTCAGATTACACAAAGGCACCCAAATGATCTTTGGATCAAAAGGGGTCAAAAACAATCAATAAATCACAATCACAATCACCCAATTGATACAATTTAATCAATAAAGTACCAGATCTAGCACAGACATGAAACAATAAGCAGTTAAGCACTTATAAGCAGTTTTAGCAATAATCAGCCAACCAAATTCAACCAAATGCATACACAAGCTATTATAAACTCTAATGAACAAGTTTAAACAGTTTTCATGCAATGGCTTAAAGCCTAAATTAAGATTCAAGCTTATGAATGTTACTGATGAACACTAAACACTAGCAGATTTCACTTTGCTGATGTATTTGACACACAAGCCAGATTCAACACCTCAAATCTCACAAACAGGTTACAATAATGATGTTTTAACAGCTTTTAACCCTAAGCATGCATAAACTCTAGGTTTTCTCAAATTCTTAGGTAAAAAACAGTCAAACTCAACAAGATATAGCATATTGTTTGATTTTAAGGTTTAGGTCCAAAAACTTGCAGAAAAACACTCTCAAACAAGGCATATATCAGATATAGAACACAAATACAAACTTTCCACAACACAATCACAAGATTCAAACTTAAACAGGTAGACCCAAACACCCCTTTATCTTTTCAAATCCAAATTTAAAAAAGAAAAAGTGTGATTCAGTTAACCCAATGATCAATCTAGCATATAAACAACTTTATCATGCAAGACTAAGCAGATTCAAGCCAAGAAATCAATAAGAACACCAATAGAGCACAAATCCACAAAACTTCCAATATTTATCAGATTTTCAAGGATTTTAGACAAACCTCATGGATGTACGTCCACACCCACGAATTTATGAGCTTATGTGCTAGCTAGAACAAGCACAAGCTTCCAATAACAACCCTGCTAAGATTCAACAAGGTAAGTAGCACACTATCAAAATCAGAAACTTAAAAAGCCTTGATTAATGCAACCTTGTTACCCAACACTTGATTATCCCCAAGTTATAAGCCTCACCACACCTTAATATCACAATTAGGATGCTATGATCAGCCCTATAACCCAAGAATTCCAAGGTTGAAACAAGAACTTAGCAAAATATCAAGCTTGAAGGAAAAATGCAAACTTTTGCACTCTCCTTAAAAACAGGTTTTGAGATTCAAATTCAGTAAACAAATAACATATACAAGCAAAAATAAGATGGCACTTGGTCTTCTTCAACACACTTAACACAATTTCATTAATCTGAAAATAGGATTTACAAGTGCTTGAACAAGGAAAAACCAAAAGCAGCTGAAATGTAAAGTCCTAGGGCCTTTATATAGGCATACAATGTATCTAGAAATGCAAAGAAAAACGTAAACCCAAGCTGTGATCTTCCAAAAATGCCCTTGAAGCTTGTTTGAATCATGTGACTATTCTTGTTGTTTAGTGGCAGCTGGCAAGTGAAAAGGTGATCCAAAGGCTTGTATGAAGCTTAGGATGTAAGCATAATTGTGGGACGTTGGATTGCTGGCTTTCTTTGTCTTCTTCCCTTTTGACGTAGCAGGGGAGGTCCCATGCATCATGTGGGTTGGTGGGGTGTCATGTTTAAGGTTTGGGATGTGTTAACAAGACCCTTAATCATAAATCTGCACCATATTGGGGCTTACTTTTTGCTTAATCAAAAAGCCCTAATCCTTGTTCTTAAGTGAATAGTGTGACGTTTGGTCCAGATTTGGGTTTAAAAATATGTTAAGCGCCAAGTTATAACTAATCTGTTAGGATTAGTTAAGAATATAAGTGAGTGGATAGCTGAGGTGGAGGATTGGTGGATTGTGATTGGTTGTGGAGTGGTAGTGGGACACATGTCACCATTTGGTTGGTCTAGGTAAGAATTGTGTCTGCCAGCATTAAACCTCCAACTTTGCAATACTTGTCATTTGCATTCCAAAATCTGTCAACGCCCATTTAAGCTTTATCAACTTTTTATTTTTCACACTTTTGCCCCAAAACATTTTGCAAAGTGAATTCAGGGGTATTTCTTGACATTTTGTGATTCCTGAAGGGCTGTTTTGGTAATTTCTTCAATGGTAATGGTCTTGACTTGCATATTTGATATTTTAGAGGGCTGAAATTGCCAAGTCATAATGATTGAGGGATCATTTTTGCCAAATCTTCAAAGTTAAGGGTCCTTTTGTAATTTTGGGATTTTCAAAGGACCAAACTTGTAATTTCTTGTACTTTGAAGGACTTCATGATATATTTGACTTTTTGGAGGATAATGTTTGACAATTTAGCTTTGTTGAGGGGTTAAACTTGTCAATTCTTCAAAGTGGAGGGCCCTTTTTGTAATCTTGACAAACTTTAGGCACCAAACTTGTAATTATGAAGATACAAGGGTATAAAGTGTCAATTCTTCCATATTGGAGGACCCTTCTTCATAATTCTTCAAGTCTTCAAGGTTTTCTTGGGAAAATTCTTCATTAGGGCTTGGTTCATTGTGCGGCTTCGTTTCCCGTGTTCGTTTTTGTATGATTCTTGTGATCTTTTGTCATTTTCTCAATATCCGTATCTAAAATACACAAGCAACAAACACAAGCATATATATGGGTATTTTGATGATATTTAATGCATTTTAAGCCCTTTTTGGACGATGAGACTATGTATAAAAGCAGTCTCATCAATGACACTATCACTAGAGGTACTCAATTAAGGCTAAGCACGACCATTTTTACGAGTTATACACTAACTCAACTTCTCACATCGAAGTAATTCACCCGTGGTCAAATTGAATTTCTAGTGCAATAGGTTCTCTAGTAGTCATTCTTAAGTTAGACAAAATGTAATTCCTACATTTGCCTAATGAAGTGTAGCAAAGATGAAACTTGCATAACCACACAATGCACGACCTAATGGGGTTTAAGAATGCACCATTGCATATCTTGACAAAAGAGTCTAGTTAAGGTTACTTACCTTAATAGATCTTGAGGCCAATAACATTGAATTGTATAAACAAAGTTTACACAATTTGTTAGAACCCTCCTGATTGGTCTTTTGGAAATGACACATTTACTAATTTCACAATGTAAATCTTGAGTCTTTCGGATGAAACATCCAAGTTGTCAAACCGACTCCATTGTGTATTTTAAGCAATTATTAAACAAATTTGTCTAACAATTTAAGGAAGTAGATTCCATATAACATCATCAACACAAGTGTGAGTTATGATCCGATGTATATTCATAATTATCCACATTCATGTCTACACTCTAAAACATGTCAATTAGATTTGACAACTGTAAATCCCGCATTAAAATACCATGAACAGTACACATGAACAGTGAACATACAAAAATACAGTAAAATTAAAACTTTCCATTTATAATATAATTCACATGTCACGATATTAGATAACATGTAATTACGTATATATTATAAATGTGTTAAGTCCATGACATATAAAAATCACGATAATTAAACATGAGCGAACACGTAAATATTTAACTTAGAAAATCTACAGGTTTTACCCGTGGGCTCCCTTTAGGCCGTGGCTAAGACAAAAGAAAAGGAGAAGGATGGGCTTGGCCAATGACCCAACCAAAATCATGTTAAACAACACTACTAGAAACATTAATCATACTTTTTAGGTTACAGAAAAGTTTCCCTTGCCTCCCTTTGTTCCTTCTTGTCGCCGGCCATAGAGCACCACTACGGAAGAACCGGACGATTTTTGCTACATAATTTTTGTGTGTACGTGATCGTGATCTAAATCTTTTCTTCCACGTGTTCAGTAAATCAAAAACCTTCTTTTCTTTTTAATTCTTTGTTGAATTCATGTTCTTATTTTAATCAATCATAAAAACAAGTGATATAAAACATGGGGATTAATTAAAACATGAAAAAGGGGGTGTTTGTTCGGGTTTTGGTTCGGCCGAGAAACCACCAAGAGCCAAGGGGTTCTCGGCTTGTCTTCATCACCACCACCGAAAACATAAGGGGTCTCGGCTTGGTTGGTTTGTGTTCGGACGAAGTCAAGGAACCCTAACTCGAGGTCAGGGTATGGTTTTGAGCTTGGATCGAGTGCCAACCGAGACCAATAGGGTCTCGGTGGGGCTTTTGGTGCTAATAGTGGCAACCGAACAACAAAATAGGGGGAACCGGTCACGAACCGGTGGGAACCGGTGTGAACCGGGCTCGACAGTGGCTGTCGTGGCTCGGCAATGGGAACCGAGAGCCACCAGTGGAAACCGGCTAGCCGGTCTAGCCACTGGTAGGGCTGCTTTGGCTCGGCCTATATGTGACCATGGGTTTCGGGCTCGGGTTAATTTTTAAAACACGGTTTCGGGTTTCGGGAAAATATTAAAATCAGAAATATGTTTAATTAAATTATTTCTTAGGCTATTTAATATAATTAAATTCATCACTTAGGTTAAATATTAAAATTAATATTTCATGTATAACCTAAAGTGTTTTTACTTAGCTTAATTTAACTAAAACATGTATTTTTAATTAAATTCTTATAACGTATAGTTTAATTAATTAACCAAGTTATTTAGTTAATTAGCTATTACCTTTAAACCATGACTTGTATTATACTAATTAAACTTTACTTATTATTAATAATACAGCTTATTTCTAATTATGAAAACTTACTATTTTTGGAAACTTACTATTTATTGAAACCTGTTATTTTTAGAAAGTTACTTAGTATTAAAATACAAGTATTATAATACACTATTACATGCATAATACACTACAGAACATCAGTATAACTACAGATAACACAGTAAAACACTAAAACATGACGGATTAAGTATAACAAGCTAATAACACACAGAACCAGTAAAACACATGTAATTCAGACAACTCATACACGTTCCCATTCTTATGTAGTATTATCTGTAAAGGCGGAGTAGGTTCTTCAGCGTTTCCGTTAGCTTCTACTGGACACAAGGTACGTATTTTCCGTCCTTCAGTAAGGACAACCTCTTCCTTTATTAGGATTCCCCGTATGCATCCAAATGTTTTCCCTAGTAGTTACAGATTAAATGCTTATGTTTTATTAGTTACCTTAGCCATATACATGCATGACCAGTTTCACCTAGTTATGGAGGTACCATAACCATAACACTAGAGGCACTAGTGTTATTTCACCACGATGGATTGATAGCTCATGGCGTCCCTTTCAGTTATTTGTCCATTACTATATTATTATTATTATCATGTGGGGCATATGGGTGCATCCTAGGTTCAGTTTTAGTCAGGATTTCATGGTGAATGTAGTGCATGCCTTGCATCCTTCACAAGGAGCTAATCCCTCCTACCCATTACCAAATAATTAGAGGCATCCCCTCTAATTTGCATGACGAGGTCACCCCTCCAAGTATTCATGTACGTTGTTGACCTTATGACCTATATTGGCTTTTGGTATATTAAACTAATACAGATTTTCATTAGTAACATAAGCTATGTTTTCAGAACTAAAACCAGTAAAGATAGCATACATATAGGTTTTCCAGGACTTATTCATTTCCGCTGCAATTCATGCTTTATATGCTTTATATGCTTTCATTCCTTTATGTCGTTACGTTATGCTATATATCCGTGCATTGAGCGTTATGCTCAACCGTTTTCCATTTCCATGTTCCTAAATGGCAGGTACCCAAGGTCACAAGTAGGATCTCAAGAGTATGTGCATTCGGATGGAAGCTATCCACCCTCTTTTACCTTATGCATTTATTCCTACTTTTCCATACTTTACTTCTTTTGCACATTGTTTAGTCCTTTCATTTACAGTACTTAATATTGCTTGTGTGTGACTTACTTAGACTACCGATGTTTGATTCCGGTATTTCTATTTATGGTCATGAATTTTTAGACATTTACCTTGCATGCTTTAATGACACGCCATATTTTACTATAGCATTCCATCTTAACAATTGGGGTGTTACAATTATGGTATCAGAGCCAAGGTTTCGACCTGTAGCTCTATAAAACATGACTTGTGACTTTTGGGTAGTCACCAGCATCTTCCTAAAACTGACAGTTGGTTATCATGCATTCATTCACTTTCAATTTTATTTTCATGCATTCATATCATTGTCGCAGATTTATGCCTAAGTAATGGTTGGTACAGGACTGGCCCTATTTAGTCGCATGTGCTTTTATCGAAACTTTTAACTTTGGGACCGACCCATAGGCGTCCCCTCGTTATTTCTTTTATTTTGGGTGAACTGACCATAGGCGTTTACCCTCGCGCATACAAAAGTTTTGATAAACTGCATCATGCATTCACTGTTTCATGCATTATAAACTGCTTCATTGATTTATACATTGTTCATGCATTTTTATGTCATCTTATTTCAGACTTATCATTTGTGTTGCAATTTGTTTTAAACTGTCAGATGGTGAACACACGCAATGCTCAAGAGTTGGCTGCAGCTTTGCAAGCCATCCTTCCCCAACTTCGTAATGAAATCAGGGACGAAGTTCATGCTGAAATTCAAGCTCAGGGCGTTCAATATGGCCCTCATCCTGAAAACAACTACAACAATAATCCTCCAGCACCACCACCACCTGTTACTCTTATGACTTGGTTGGAGCGATTTAACAAACAGCGACCCCGTTCGTTTGAGCAGACTGACAGCCCCAGTGAGGCTGAGGCTTGGATTTCTTACATCGAGAAGATACTCGATGCGATGGGTTGTGGCGACATTTTCAAGGCAAGACTGGCTTGCTATAAGTTTGAAGGTGATGTGCCGCAGTGGTGGAAGTCTGTCAAGTAGTCCAATAGTGGTGATAATTGGGTTTCACTTTTGACATGGGGCCAGTTTAAGGAGCTCTTCCTTAATCAATACTTTCCACATGATGAACAGGAGAAGCTGAAGCGGGACTATCATAATATCCGATAGGTTGTTGGGGAGAATAGCAACGAATTCATGCAGAGGTTTCTCCGTTTGGCTGGTTTCTTGGGAGCAGAAGCTTGTACCACTGAGGTTCAAGCTGAGAAGTTTCACTGAGCTCTTCGCACTTCGGTTGCCAACAGTTTTTTTGTGCTACGTTCACTACAGTAGCACAGGTGGCCGATGCAGCCCGTAAGCTTGAGATGCTTTAGGAGTGTGAGGAGTTTGGTGATGATAGAACTGTGAAGAGGTATATTCAATCACCAATTGTAAACCATTCATTTCTCTCAATATTTCCATTTTCATATCATCCTCTGTTCAATCTTATATTTCAGACAGAAGACTGACGACCGTAAGCCTGCGGCCGCTCAGCAGCAAGCATCTAAGGGAAACGGTCAGACCAATGACCGTTCTGGTTCAGAGAGGCATGGCGGTAATGATAATTACCATAACAACGCTAATAACTCGAACAACAGCAGGTCTCTACATTTACCTTCTTTCATGTTAAGCTACCTTATGTTATGGTATTTTGACACTCCAACGATTCTAATTCAGGAACAACAATGGTAACAGCAGGGATCAGGACTGTAGAGGTTCACAACCTAACCATTCTACCTCATCTGGTAATTTTCAAACCTTCTATACAATCATGTTTATGTTCCACGATCATGTCTCATGCTTGTAATCCTGAAACAGGCTCTGAGATAACTAGGACGCCTGCTGGAGGATTCACGCATCCTATCTGTCCTACTTGTTCGCGCAAGCATTCTGGTGTTTATCGCCGAGGTACTGGTGGTTGTTTCAAGTGTGGCCAACAAGGCCATCAACAGAAGGATTGTCGCCAAGGTGAGATAGAAGGCACCTCTGAACATGCTGACACCAAACCACCTCCTACTTCAGGTCGCGTGTTCACAACTACTAGAGATCAGGTGAACAAGACTTCAGGTACCATCATGGAAACCTTTTTATGAATGGTTTGGCAGCATGTGTTCTGTTTGATACTGGAGCGACTCATTTAGTCACATCCACTACTTTTGATGTACGTGTTAGGATTTCCCCTATGCCATTAGATAATACCTTAGGGACTATGTACGAAAAACCCAGGTGTACAAAGATCTTCCCCTAGAATTTGATGATAGAATCCGTAGAGTTGACGTACTACCTTTGGACATATGCGATTTTGACTTGATTTTGGACATGGACTGGTTATCTAAACACCAGGCTACGATTGACTACCACACTTATCAGGTTATCTTCGGTGATGTTAAATCTCCAGAGTAGATACACCGTGGTTTTCTGCCAGGGAGGTCAGTATAAGTTATTTCATCCATAGAGGCGCATGTTTTATTATCACACAACTATCAGGGCTTCATAGCCAATATCATGACATTTCTGTCGAGTCTCCAATGATCCAAGATCAGCCTATTGTTTCAGAATTTCCTGACATTTTTCCTGATGAACTTCTGGGCATACCACCTGTTCGTGAAGTCGAGTTTGAAATTGAGCTCGTTCTAGGTGCAGAGCTAATTTCCAAAGCTCCTTATCGCATGGCTCCTATACAGCTTAAAGAACTAAAAGATCAGCTACAGGAACTTCTGGAACGAGGTTTCATCCGTCCCAGTGCATCGCCATGGGGTGCACCGGTACTGTTCGTGAAGAAGAAAGACGCCAGCATGCGTTTGTGTATAGACTATCGTAAGCTGAACAAGATCAGGATCAAGAATCATTATCCTTTCTCGCGAATTGATGACCTTTTCGATCAACTTCAGGGCACCAGTTATTTCTCCAAGATGGATATGAGGTCCGACTACCATCAGTTACGGGTTAAAGAGCAGGATATCTCTAAGACTGCTTTCCGTACATGTTATGGGCACTACGAGTTCGTAGTCATGCATTTAGACTCACAATTGCAACAGTAGTCTTCATAGATTTGATGAACCGTGTCTTCCATGAGTTTCTAGACAAGTTCGTTATCGTGTTCATAGATGACATCTTGATTTTCTCCAAATCCAAGGACGAACATGAGGAACACCTTCGTATAGTCTTGCAGATTATTCGTCAGAAGCAGTTGTATGCGAAGTTCTCCAAGTGTGAGTTCTGGTTAAGCAAGGTGGCATTTCTGGGCCATAATGTATCTGCAGAAGGGATTACCATGGATCCTAGAAAGGTTGAAGCTATCCCCAAATGGCCGAGACCTACATCTGCAACAGTGGTTAGAAGTTTTCTAGGTTTTGATGGATACTACTGTAGGTTTGTAGAGAACTTTTCATGGTTAGCCTTACCTTTGACTAAGCTGATGAGGAAAGGAGAGAAATTTTTCTAGACGGAAGAGCGAGAGAAGAGCTTTGAAGATCTTAAGTAGAAGTTAGTGACTGCACCTATTCTTACTCTCCCATCTGGCCCAGGTGGATTTCAGATATATAGCGACGCTTTAGGAAAGGGTTTAGGCTGCGTTCTCATGCAACATGGGAAGGTTATTGCATACGCATCACGACAGTGAAACCTTATGAAGAAAACTATCCTACTAATGATTTGGAGCTTACAGCAGTTGTTTTCGCATTGAAGATCAAGAGACATTATTTGTATGGTGAGTCATGTGACATATTCACCGATCACAAGAGTCTCAAGTACAACTTCACCCAGAAGTAACTGAACATGAGACAGAGGAGATGGTTAGATCTATTGAAAGACTATGACACCAACATTTAGTACCATCCTGGTAAGGAGAATGTGGTAGCACATGCTCTAAGCAGAAGGTTGGGTATGATTGCTGGCATCTAGATTGCAAAGGAGATCATCCGTGACCTAGAGATGACTGATATTGAGTTTTTTGTACGAGGATAGCACGGTTACTGGGCGAATCTTAGAGTGGAACCAGACTTACAATCTAGGATCAAGGAAGCTAAGAAAGACGATGGTGAGATTTAGGCTATCATTTAGAACCTTGATCAGCAGACGGAGTTTCGTGTTGATAATGACGATATCTTGTGGCAGGGCACTAGACTAGTGGTTCCTGATGACTCTACACTCAGGGAATATGTCTTGACTGAAGCTCACAGCTCTCCATATACTATACATCCTGGTTCTACCAAGATGTACCACGACATCAAGCAACATTTTTGGTGGAGTGGTATGAAGCAGGATGTTGCCACCTTCGTTTCTAAATGTATGATCTACCAACAAGTTAAGATAGAACACTAGAGAGCTAGTGGTTTACTACAACCATTAGATATTCCAACATGGAAGGGGACAAAATCTCCATAGATTTTGTTATTGGTCTTTCTGTGACTTAGAGGAAGAACGACGCCATCTGGGTTATTGTTGATAGGTTGACTAAATCTGCTCATTTTCTACCGATCCGCGAGGAGATCCGGTCAGCAAATTAGCAAACACTTTTCAGAAGGAGATCATGAGACTGCATGGTACTCCATCAGAAATCATCTCTGACAGAGATCCCCGTTTCACATCGCGTTTCTGGCAAAGTCTACAGAAAGCTTGGGGCACCAGACTTAAGCTCAGCACTACCTTTCATCCTCAGACCGATGGATAGTCCGAATGTACCATTCAAACATTAGAGGACATGTTGCGGGCGTGTTCTCTAGAGTGGCCAGGGAGCTGGGATGATTATATATTTCTTATGGAATTTGCATACAACAACAGCCGGCACGCTAACATCAAGTGTGCTCCTTTTGAGATGTTGTATGGTAGGAAGTGTCGCGCCCCAATCTGCTGGGATCAGGTGGGTGAACGAATGCTTGAGGGTCGGCAGATGATTATGGTGACTAATGAGAAGGTCTTCGTCGCCAAGGCGAAGCTTCAGGAAGCTCGTGCTCGTCAGAAGAGCTATGCTGATAAACGTCGTAGAGATGTATCTTTCAACATAGGTGATCACGTTTTCCTCAAGGTATCACCTGTACGAGGAGTTAAACATATTGGAATCAAAGGGAAGCTCAGTCCTCGCTTTATAGGACCGTTCAACATCATAGAACGCGTTGGTGAAGTGTCATATCGTTTAGCGTTACCGCCTCAGTTATCACACGTTCACAACGTGTTCCTTGTGTCCTTACTCAGAGGATACAACTATCATCCAGTTCATGTTGTCCAGTATCCGCTTGATCAGATTCAAGAGGATCTTTCATATATCAAAGAACCTGAGAGAGTTCTTGAACGACAAGATCGTGTCATGCGGAGGAAGACGATCCCTTTCGTCAAAATACTCTAGAGGGATCATCCTGAGCGGGAAGCCACTTGGGAGACGGAGCTTCTTACCCTCATTTCCAGTTCTAATTCAGGTATGTTTCTTTATGTTTATGTTTCTCCAATTCGAGGACGAATTGTTATTTTAGAGGGGAAGAGTTGTAAAACACGCATTAAAATACCATAAACAGTACACATGAACAGTGAACATACAAAAATACGGTAGAATTAAAACTTTCCATTTATAATATAATTCACATGTCATGATATTAAATAACATGTAATTACGTATATATTCTAAATGTGTTAAGTCCTTGACATATAAAAATCACGATAATTAAACATGAACGAACACGTAAATATTTAACTTAGAAAAGCTACGGGTTTTCCCCGTGGGCTCCCTTTAGGCCGCGGCTATGACAAAAGAAAAGGAGAAGGATGGTCTTGGCCCATGACCCAACTTAAACCATGTTAAACAAAACTCCAGGAAACATTAATCATAATTTTTAGGTTACAGAAAAGTTTCCCTTGCCTCCCTTTGTTCCTTCTTGTCGCCGGCCATAGAGCACCACCAAGGAAGAACTGGACGATTTTTGCTACTTAATTTTTGTGTGTACCTGATCGAAATCTTAATCTTTTTTTCCACGTGTTCGGTAAAGCAAAAACCTTCTTTTCTTTTTAATTCTTTGTTGAATTCATGTTCTTATTTTAATTAATCATAAAAACAAGTGATATAAAACATGGGGATTAATTAAAACATGAAAAGGGGGTGTTGGTTCGGCCGAGATACCACCGAGAGCCAAGGGGCTCTCGGCTTGTCTTCATCACCACCACCGAGACCATAAGGGGTCTCGGCTTGGTTGGTTTGTGCTCGGTCGAAGGCAAGGAACCCCGACTCGAGTTGGGGGTATGGTTTTGAGCTTGGATCGAGTGCCAACCAAGACCAATAGGGTCTTGGTGGGGCTTTTGGTGCTAACAGTGGAACCGAACAACAAAACAGGGGGAAACGGTCACGAACCGGTGGGAACCGTTGTGAACCGATGTGAACCGGGCTTGGCAGTGGCTGTCGTGGCTCGGCCGTGGGAACCGAGAGCCACCAGTGGCAACCGGCTAGCCGGTCTAGCCACTGGTAGGGCTGTTTTGGCTCGGCTTATATGTGACCACGGGTTTCGGGCTTGGGTTAATTTTTAAAACACGGGTTCGGGTTTCGGGAAAATATTAAAATCAGAAATATGTTTAATGAAATGATTTCTTAGGCTATTTAATTTAATTAAATTCATGACTTAGATAAAATATTAAAATTAATATTTCATGTATAACCTAAAGTATTTTACTTAGCTTAATTTAATTAAAACAATTATTTTTAATTAATTTCTTATAACGTATAGTTTAATTAATTAACCAAGTTATTTAATGAATAAGCTATTACCTTTAAACCGAGACTTGTATTATACTAATTAAACTTTACTTATTATTAATAATCCAGCTTATTTATAATTATGGAAACTTACTATTTTTGGAAACTTACTATTTATGAAAACCTGTTATTTTTAGAAAGTTACTTAGTATTACAATACAAGTATTATAATACACTATTACATGCAGAATACACTACGGAAATCAGTATAACTACAGATAACATAGTAAAACACTAAAACGTGACGGAATAAGTATAACAAGCTAATAACACACAGAACCAGTAAAACACATGTGATTCAGACAACTCATACACGTTCCCATTCTTATGTAGTATTATCCATGAAGGCGGAGTAGGTTCTTCAGCGTTTCCATTAGCTTCTATTGGACTCAAGGTACGGATTTCCCGTCCTTCAGTAAGGACAACCTCTTCCTTTATTAGGATTTCCCATATGCAGCCAACTGTTTTCCCCAGTAGTTACAGATTAAATGCTTATGTTTTATTAGTTACCTTAGCCATATACATGCATGACCAGTTTCACCTAGTTATGGAGGTACCATAACCATAACACTAGAGGCACTAGTGTTATGACTTCACCATGGTAGAGTTATAGCTCATGGCGTCCCTTTATGTTATTTGGCCATTACTATATTATTATTATCATGTGGGGCATATGGGTGCATCCTATGTTCAGTTTCAGTCAGGATTTTATGGTGAATGTGGTGTGTGACTTGCATCCTTCACAAGGAGTTGATCCCTCCTACCCATTACCAAATAATTAGAGGCATCCCCTCTAATTTGCATGACGAGGTTACCCCTCCAAGTATTCATGCACGTTGCTGACCTCATGACCTATATTGGCTTTTAGTATATTAAACTAATACAGATTTTCATAAGTAACATAAGCTATGTTTTCAAAACTAAAACTAGTAAACATGACATACATCTAGGTTTTCCAATTTCCGCTGCAATTCATGCTTTATATGCTTTATATGCTTTCATTCCTTTATGTCGTTACGTTATGCTATATATCCGTGCACTGAGCGTTATGTTCAGCCGTTTTCCATTTCCATGTTCCCAAACGGCAGGTACCCAAGGTCGCAAGTAGGATCTCCAAAGTATGTGCATTCCGATGGAAGCTATCCAGCCTCTTTTACCTTATGCATTTATTCCTACTTTTTCATACTTTATTTCTTTTGGACATTGTTTAGTCCTTTCATTTACAGTACTTAATATTGCTTGTGTGTGAGTTACTTAGACTACCGATGTTTGATTTTGGTATTTCTATTTATGGTCATGAATGTTTAGACATTTACCTTGCATGCTTTGATGACACACTATATTTTATTGTAGCATTCTATCTTAACAAATGGGGTGTTACAATAATGATGTCAATCATAATTTGTATAATGAATTGATATATATTTGAAATCTTTCTTGATTACCACTAACACTCCTTTAAGAGAAAATAACTAAGCTTTTCAAAGAGTGTTTCATGTTTTATAGTGAGACATTAATCTACTTGAACTCATAACACAATGATCGAGTAAGACGACCATCATCAATAGATTTGACAAGCTCACAAATCATTCAAACCTAAGAGTGTTAATAAACATGACGAGGTATACAAGATGTTTATGTAACATTTGTAAACCTAGGGATGTTAATCCTATATGCAATGCACAAACAATGTTTCAAACAAAATGCAAGAAATATAGCATAAATCCTACTTAGGAAAAACTAGGCACACACATTGAAAAAGAGAATAGACATATAAGAGAGTCTAGTACAAATAGTAAGGAACACTTAATAATAATAACACATAAGGAAACACAAATAAACAATTAGCTTAACACATAAAAGCATTCGTCCATGTTTTGAGTGTTAAATACACCAACGTATACATAGCTTGATTTCATTTGAAAATAGTTTACGATCCATTTTAAAATTTAATTAAGTTCAACACTTTATAAATATATCAATTTTCGAAGATATACCAATAAGAGATGTCCAACTTAATAGAAAAGAGTAAAACATAAGTTTTACGATAAAACGACGCTCAATACTTTGGACAATGTATAGAACTTAGAAAACATCCAAATTTTAAAGTTTGAATAAAGGTTTAAAAGTAGTCTTAAAAGAAAGAGGACTCAGTTACGTTCGAAATGACGGGTGGCACGACTTCTACGGACTTACAGTTGATTTTATATGATTTTTTAAAAATTGCAAAAATCTGTGTCGGACTGACCGCGGTTCGTTATTGATAACGAACCCCGGGGAACAATTAAAGAACCACAGACAGTGGACAAAAAATGAGTTTTTGACCAAAATCATTTGGTAACTTTTTGGAAGGACTTAGGACTCTAAAAAATCATTTTAGACACATAGAACTCGTCTTTTAAAGTTAATTAGGACACAAAAGATTTTTATATGAAAAGATTTATTATCAAGCTATTATACGAAGTTTATTTAACACCAAAACTTGTAAGAATGAAATAATAAAACACATTTCATATGTAAATTTCATGGACAATTTGATACATAGATCGTCTCTTATTTTAAAAACCGTTTCCATTTTTAAAAACCATTTTCGTTTTTAAAAACCATTTGTTTTGAAAACGAGAGAAAAGATCGATCCAAGCTTTAAAGTACAATATCCTTCAAAGACCTTGAATAACGTCACTCTAATACCAATTGTAGAAACTAGAAGGGGGGTTGAATAATTTCTAGTTAAGTTCAAAACTTTTCGTTAAACCCACTATCCGCGGTTCAATAAACATACCCGCGGTTCGTTATCACTTAAGAACCGCGTGTCCCTTTAATATACCGCCAAAAGTAGATGAACCCGTTTGATACATGTGAAACTTTAACAATCCTTTGTATCAAATTCCTTATCAATCTTGACTTAATATGAGATGTGTTTGTTATATATATAAAGACTATAAACAACAAGTAAGTAAACACACAAACACATCAAATCAAGAGTACATCAAGCAATAGTATAAACACTAAGCACACACGTACTAAGCCTTAGATTTTTCACAACTAAGATGTTTAGACTAAAGGATGCACACTTGATCATAATCCAAACATGAAGCACACACGTACTAAGACTTAACTTTTGCGCAACTTGGATGTTTTGATTATGAGATGCACACAACAACATACAACAAGTATATTATGCAACTAAGAAAGTAAAGACATAAATGTAAAAGAGAATACCGACACGATGATTTATAGTGGTTCAGTCACGAAGCTCCTCTTCACCCAAATCCACTCCTCGAGTACCCAGCTCGAGAGTTTCTTCACTAGTCAACAAGCTCCTTTCAATGCGGAGAAAATCATACACGTTACTTACACCATTTCAACCACTAAGCTAGATGACGAGTCCTAATCTTAGGTAGGACCAATCTACACGCGTCTCCTAATTCCCATTTTCTGACACAAGGCTAGATGTCAAGTTCTAATCTTAGGTAGAACAAATCTACACCAATATTCACACTAGTTATTTTTTATGGCCCAACATAACTTAGATCTACACTCCTAACTCCTGATCCAAGGATACGCATCACTTGGAGCTTCTACCCTTAGAAACACATCCAAATGAGCCCATCACTCGGATCTACTACATATACATAAAGTCCAAGCATACACACAACTTGGATCGTCATGATTTACGTTGTAGTAAAACTATAAACATAACTTAGATCTATAGAAGGAGAGATCTTCATCATGTTATGAACCCAACCTTCATAGTGATGAAAGTGTTCTTATTTTTGCACTTGAGAGGATGAGAGAATTGAGGATAGAATCACATCTTAAAAAAGATTAATCAAAACTAACTAATCAAGGATAAAGAAACTGTGCTAAAAGGATTGAAAGAAAAGCTGGAAATGATCCACTATTTATAAGGCAAGAGTGCAACGGCTATAAATACCCGTGGTTCCTTGATTGCCCCCGCGGTTCCTAATAAATAACGAACCTCGGGTTCCTTTAAGGAACCTCGGGCTTGGAGTCTATACATTTTTGTCCTTTAGTGGTGAAATGCCATCTGGTGAAGTTTATACCTTAAGGATATACTCTTAGACCATTTGGAATATGCCAAATTCAAATTTCCATTTTCTTTTTAATAGAACATTTTCCTAAAAATAAAGTTATTTAAAAAATACTTTGTCACTTTTGTATAAAAGTGAGTTTTAATAAAATATTAATTCTTGATCACTTAGTAAGGTTAATGACTTGTCCGTTCATACCTTGAGTGATTCATGGCGAATGCGATCTTAGAGGTGTCGAGAAAAGTATAAAAATGTATTCTTGAGTGATTACGAGTACCTTAACATTTTACATAATGTATTGTGAGTTACACGTTTGTCATCAACAAAACACGAAGAGATTATATTGACTAAACATCGTAATGTTTGCACTAACAGTAGATATGACACTACTCCATTTAACCCAAGAGGATTTCTTACTGTTATGATCATACCTATTAAAGAAGTGACTACGAACAGATTCCAGTTCTTGCAAGACACGAATTAGAACTTTATAAATAGACATGTGAAATATCAGGATAGAGCCCAACACCAGTTTCAATAATGTGAATCTACCGCCGATAGATAGGACTTTCATTTTCCATTTAGACAACCTAGTCTTGACCTTATCGACTACCTCTTGCCATACGTCTATCCGCGGTATAACTCCTCCAACTTTAGTGCCCAGGTACGTAAACGGAGCTTGAAGAACTAGACAAGCAAGTGTATTAGCCGACTGATTAACCTTGCTTCCCTCTACATGAACACCTATAAGCTTACTCTTACTCATATTAATTTTAAGACTAGATGCACGATGGAAACATTACAAAACATTAACAAGAGTATCAATATTTCTGTCACACCATTTTCCCACAAACACTGCTCATCCGCAAAAAACATATGAGCTATATTCAATGAATTATTAGAATTGATACCCATAAACATACCGGCATCCACCACGTGTTGAAACGATAAGTGTAGCGATTCCATAATAGGAATAAAGAAAAAAGGAAAAAACAAGTCACCTTGTTTCGAGCCTTTATGAAACTGAAACTACGTCATCAGACTGCCATTGAGCAGAATGGAACCTTTCGAAGATCTAAGACAACTTTAAATCTAAAGACGACATTTACTACCGAAAACGAATTTGTCCAAAAATTAATCTAGAAAATCCCACCTAACCGAATGTACTCCTTCTCAAAATCTACCTTGAAAATGACAGATTGCTTCTTCTTCAAAGAACACCATTGAATAATTTCATTAAGAATGAATGGTCCATCCATAATTTGTCTCCCCATACAAAAGCAGATTGAACTTCATGGACAATAATTTCTAACACCGGAACAAGAAGTTTAGCTAGAATCTCGGTTATAATTTTGTATAAACTGCCTATAAAACTCATCGGACGAAAGTCTTTAACCATATTCGCATCCGGGATTTTAGGAATCAATGGAATAAACGAAGAATTACAACCATTAGGAAATTCACCATTCATAAAAAAAATTCGACGGCCGAGAACACATCATTCTCTATGAGGGTTCAAAATTGATGATAAACCCTTTATTTGAATCCATCCGGACCTAGTGATTTGTCAACGCCGCAATCCCACACCACCCTCTTTACTTTCTCTCTACTTACATTCGACTCCAATTCCATCTTTTTATCATGGGTGAGAGAATTTGGGAACTCCATATTAACTGAAATGTGATTCTCCAAAGGTTGAGTGAATATGTGGCTAAAGTGTTTCTAGAATTCACCTTTAACTGATCAAGGTTGTCAATCCAGATGTCGTCCTTCATAACACCCCTAATGCTCATCTATCTCCTTTTTTTGTTTAACATACCGTGAAAAAATTGAGATTTTTCATCGCCTTCTATTGACCACTTGATCTTTGCCTTTAGAGATAACTTTGTTGCCTGAGTTATGTTTATGCTTTGAATAGAATTAACCATCTCTATTTTCTTTGAACTTATCCCATCAGATCCCATCCCATTGTCGATCACCACGTCCAACCTATGTAACTCTTCGTGTAACCATTTAAGTTCAACCTTAGAAGTTCTTAAATGCCCTACGTTCCGCTCCTTTATTTTGTTCTTAATAAACTACAACTTTATCATCAAGTTACGCATACCATTGTGACTATAACCAGGGGCTATATTCCAAATATCCTCTACAAACCTCTTAAACCATTCTACTTCAAACAAATAATGATAAAATATGAACGGCTCGACCCATAATCAACGATAGTCTCACGAAATAAAATGGGCCTATGATTGGATAAATAACGATCCCAAGAAACAGCAATGATATTAGGTTACGCATTCCACATGTTTTCCAAAATTAGAAAACGATCCAATTTACTCATCTTCGACGCTTATTTATGACACCAAGTAAACGCACTACCACCCACGGGAACTTCTTCTAACCAAACGTTTAAAATGAAAGAATAAAATACATCATC
The DNA here is from genome assembly GCA_025667525.1 of Glebionis coronaria. Taxonomy (NCBI): domain Eukaryota; kingdom Viridiplantae; phylum Streptophyta; class Magnoliopsida; order Asterales; family Asteraceae; genus Glebionis; species Glebionis coronaria. The sequence continues at coordinate 25,433,011 of CM046875.1, forward strand.
ATCCCCGGCATAAAAGATCGAGCCGAATCTATTTGATCCTTGTGTCAAAAACCCTAAATATAAACGTTTAAAATGAAAGAATTAAACACCTCATCATACCTATAGATCAAGTTGCTTCTGTTCCTACAAGGAATTCTACTAAAAATGAAAGTAAATAAGCTTGGTTAATGGATTTTGTTATTCCACATGGTTCATCTGCAAATCAAGCTTGTTCCGATCCTTGTGTCAAAAACCCTAAATATAAACTTTTTACCCAAACATACTTTATTGGTGTTCCTTAAACATATGAATAATTTTTTGCTAATTTATTTGCTACAGTTGAGCCTTCTTCTTATCATCAAGCAAGTCGATCTCCTTTGTGGGTACAAGCTATGCAAGCTGAGTTTGAGGCTTTGGAGAAAAACAAGACATAGGAGTTAACTTCTTTGCCTCATGGTCACAAAGATATTTCTTCAAAATGGTCTACAAGATAAAGTATTAGGCCGATGGAGCACTTGAAAAATACAAAGTTTTGTTTGGGTAAAGGGTTACCCCAATAAATATCTTGAAAAGTACAAAGTTAGGCTGGTTATTTGAGACTTTGCACCAAAAATGCTTAGATTATAAAAACACTTTTTCACCGTTTGCATGTTGTGAATAATAAACCCACCTATAATCGAACTAGCTCTGATACCAAAGATAGTTTTGATATGTTTTCTGATATGAAAAACAAGTTGTTTTCTATATATGAAAAGGTTACAAAATTAATTTATACATATAAGAAGCTACATATATAGCCCAAAGAAACCTACGTGGAAACATGAACATAGCAGTAAAATACTACCTAGTAACTTTACTATAGAACCGATAGTGTATGACCCACTCTACCCATGATAATCGGTCAAACTAGAAGACCAATTGTCACTATTACGTATCTTTCAAAACATCATAATACTTGAGTCCATGCACCATGCATACTTGAACCCGGCACATAACCGATTAAACCCAACAATCACCCCCTTAATCGGTAATTCACGCCACTTATTCATGTCAGCGAGAAAGACCTATTCCGGACCACCCGACCTTCACTCGGTCACATCCAAAGTCTTCTCTAATTCAACCATCCACAACACTTGTAACATGTACCATGGCGTCACGTTGGATACGTTCACTACCATATCGACTCTCACGAATCCCCGACCTCTTCCCCAGCCACGCCCATAGTCATCTCGGTTTGAACTCCAACGCCATAATGTCACACCGTGTTGGTTCTCCTTTCTTGACAACGATACCTTTTCCGATCAATGCTATTTCGTGCGATTCTTCCACCAATGAAGAAGACAAGATGACCATCACCTCTACCGTCTTCTAATAACCGCAACACGAGCCAAACTCAAAGCCACCTGCTTTGATTTCCTTCCACTCGTCTTTTCCGCGCCTTCGGTTAATCACACAAACAATCGATCAAAGATAGAACCTGTGATTACAACATCACAAATTACAACCCCTAACATCTTCAAATAACCTGTTCCAAGAGCACTATTCCACCGATGAAGAAAACAAAGCCACCCGCTTCTACCATTTTCTTTCACCCGCCAAACGAACCGAATCTAAGCTACCCGCTTTTCCTGACTCCTCCCGTCCGTTTATCCCGCGACCCCGGTTAGTCTCTCACGATGAACAAACATGAATCTACAACCCTTTACCGATCATACCCGTTCCACGAGAACATCTACCGACCAAGAAGATAAAGACACACCCGCCTTTACCGTCTTCTTACCCTGCCGAACAAACCAAATCAAAAGCCACCTGCTTTGACTGATCTTTCCCGATTGTTTTCACGCACCTCCGCCAGTAAGTCTCTTTAACATGAAAAAATAATTGTAGCTATCCTACACAACGCCCTTTTAAAGACAAAATCGATTCCATGCTGCGTCCACCCCGAAGGGCTACACCTTACCTTGGAACCGACTCTCAAACCCGCCTTTAATCGAACTAGCTCTGATACCAAAGATAGTTTTGATATGCTTTCTGATATTAAAACCAAGTTGTTTTATGTATATGAAAAAGGTTACAAAATTAATTTATACATAAATGAAGCTACATATATAGCCCAAAGAAACCTACGTGGAAACATGAAAATAGCAGTAAAATACTACCTAGTAACTTTCCTATATAAACGGTAGAAAACTGACCATTTCCTAATACACTACCACAACACTCGGTCAAATATGTACCAAGTCTAACTAAAAAACAACTACTAAACATAAGATATTTTAAAGCTCCAACCATGCATACGTGAACCATGTATACGTAAAGACTTGATATAAACGATTAACCCAACATTGCAAAAGTGGAACTGTCAGAGTTCTTATTGCTTTAGCTATTGCAAAAGGATGGCCTCTTCATCAATTGGATTTCAATAATTCCTTTTTACATGGCGTTGTTGATGAAGACATCTATATAGTACCTCTAGCTGGTTACAAGAGGGATACTATTGGTCAAGTTTATAAGCTCAAGAAATCATTGTATGGTCTTAAACAAGCTTCTAGATAACAGAATCATGAGTTGTCCAAGTTTTTGCAATCTTTAGGTTTTGCTCGATCCAAGAATGATTATTCCTTATTTTCAAAGAAACAAAATGAGGACTTTAGTTTTATTTATGGTATGTGGATGACATTTTATTACTGAAAATTGTGAACCAAAAGTATCCACTCTTAAGTTGGCTTTGGATAAAAAGTTCACCATCAAGGATTTATGATTAGCAAAATACTTTTTGGGTATTGCAATTTGCATAACTCCTCAGAGTACCTATCTTTATCAAAGAAAGTATATCCTAAATATCTTGAATGATGCTGGTCTTACTAATGTCAAACCTATAGTTTCTCTTATATCTACAAGTTAGAAGTTGTCACTTGGAAAAAGGTACCCATTTATCAAATGCTGAAACTTATTGAAGGTTGGTGGGTAGATTATTGTATCTCATTATGACTAGACTAAACATTTCATATGTAGTTCAACATCTTAGTCAGTTTATTTGCGCTCAAACTAATCTACATATACAAGCTGGTCTGCATTTGCTAAGGTATCTTAAAGGAAGTGTTTGTAAAGGTTCATTCTATCCTCTTCAACCTCATCTAGAAATCACTGGTTTTTTAGATGCTGATTTAGCAGCTGTTTAATGACTAGAAGATCACTTATTGGTTACTGTATTTTCTGGTCATTCACTTGTTTCATGAAAAGTTAAGAAATAACCTATTGTTTCTAGATCTTCGTCTGTGAAGCTAGTATAGAGCAATGCCAGTCACTACTTACGAGATTTTATGGCTAAGTTTTCTTCTAAAAGATCTTCATGTTCTAGTTAAACTTCCTATCACCTTGTTTTAAGACAACAAGTTAGTACAATAGTTAGCAACTAATCCACGTTTTCATGATAGATCCAAAAATATTGATATGAACTGTCATTTTATAAGAGAATGGTTTCTTACAAATTGCATTTATCCCTACTATACAATAGATATCATATTGATACGACCATCTCGGGTAGTATCGGGATAGTAGCACCACTATAGCGTGTGCGAGCTCCGCAAGAAAGAAGGACAAGAAGACTTAGAGATTTATTGATTAATTTTGTTTGACTCCTTACATTGATAACAATGACGGTATTTATAAAACATGAAAACCCTAACCCTAAGATAAATAATAGTGGCCCGTTTGGCCCAACCCATTCATACCATGGCGTAACTTTCCTCACTCCTTCGAATTCACCTTGCCCTCAAGGTGACGTCTAGCCAAAACACTCTTGATTCCCGGGTCCCAAATTTTGACAAGTTTCCTAAGCATTTGCACACTCTGTTCAAACTTGTTCTTTGGCTCTAGAAGTAAAAAAATCTGGATTTCTGCTCTTGAATCCTTACATTCGGATGTAACAAACCATATAGCTCTCTTGAGCGATTCATCAACAAGTTGTGATTCACTAACAACAAGCTGTGATTTACCAACCATAGGCTGCGATTCACTCACCATAAGTTGCGGTTCATTACTAGGTTGTTTCGATTCACGAGTAAGCTGCTGCAAAGAGTCAAGTTGATCTTTGTTAGGTTCGAATGTAACATTCCTCACTTCTTCTGGTGCAACTTCTAGCGCAACGTTTGGTGTTGTAGAAGAATCCGTTGCTTTCTTTTCAATGGTTTGCTTTTCTTCTACAATTGCATCAAGACGAGCCTCTACTATACGATCTAAGTAGAAGGCTTCTCCTAAGGTTGTAGGTTTCGAGTACGACCTCAACAATTCTAGCTGCAACTTCAATTTAAGTCCAGATATATAAAACGAGGCAAGTAAACTTTCAGAGATACCCGTTACTCGTGATATAAGATAATTAAACTCACTTTGATATTCAACCATCGTACCCATTTGCAAGAGTTTAGATAATGCATCCCGATCGCTAATGTTTGATGCCATAAACAATAAATCGAAAGAAAAAAATAACTTTTTCCTGATGAATAGTACCCGGATGAACAGTAATCGATGAACAGTACGGCGAACAGTCACGATGAACAGTAGTCGCGCGAATAAGAGTTCCGCCGTGATGAACAGTAACGGTTTTTTTTTGAATTGGAACCCTAAATCAAAATCCCTCAACGAGTTGAGGGCTCTCAATGAAAGCACCAATTGATACGACCCTCTCGGGTAGTATCGGGATAGGGCACCACTATAGCGTGTGCTGGCTCCTTAAGAACGAGGGATGAGAAGACTAGACATTGTTATTGACTTTAAACTTGATTGATTAATGATTACATTGTGAAACCTTAAATATTACTTTATAAGATAAACATAAATAATAAAAGATACTAAAATGATAAACATAAAACATAATGATATATCCTAAATAATAAAAAGATATTGATGCATAACACATATGTGATGATAAAAGCTCTTAACCAGGTGTAGCATTCTCATCTGATTGACAAGTTTGGAATTGAAATTCTCCAACTTGAGGGGAGGATGAAGAAGACTGAGAATTTAAACTACACCGACTATTTATGTAACTTTTATACATAGAAGGACCAGTAATGTAAAGGTTTTCATAATTGTCTTCATGCCCCAATATACGAATTCTACAAATCTAGTCCCACTTGCTCGGTTTATAAAACTTATCAGCTTTTTGACATATCTTGTAGGTCAATTTTAATTTTTGTCCACTATCTCTCTTTCTATTATTTCTAGTGTCATCTTAATAGTATGAAAAACAACTTTGTTAGTTGTTTCTCCACTTCTTTGTTTTCGAATTACTAGGGTTTAGTTTTTATTAACGTTGAAGTTGTAGCTTCTCTTGTCTTTAAACTCTTACGCTATTACGTTGTTTAAAGTATAATATTTTCTACAATGTTACCAGAATTAGAGGTACAAACATAAAATTTTATTAACTTTGAAGCCATATTTTTTTACGTATTTTTGATATAAAATTCTATTCATTAGGTTATTTAGCGAGTCAAAATGGGTTGTACTAAGGAGGTAATGATCAATTACCTAAATGATCAACTACCCAAAATAGGGTATTGTTTTTGCTCTAACAAAAGTACCATTTAAATCATAGCTTAATAAGAGGTCATTAAGATCATTGAATGTTTAAGGTCTATGTGTATATATCATATAGATGTAGTGGAAAACTAGGAGGTAGTCCATTATGTTACTATGAGGGATGTGTATTCGTGTAAGTTCAGCTCATGGCATTGTGTTTGTTATTTTTTGTTGATCTAAGATAATGAGTTTAGCTTATAATGAGTGCATATTGACGACAATGTTGCTTTGACGCACAAAAGATGATATATGATTTGTTTTATTGGATAGTTTGGAAATGCATTGAAATTTTATCTGATTCTTTGTTATTGAGCATTTTACATTTAAATTAGTGAAATGGACATCATGTAACTAAGGCTATGTTATATTATGCGTTTGGTTAGTGGGATTTATAGTTTGGGATAATAGTAGAATTTGGTTGTTTGGTTAATTTTGTGGGCCCAAAGATTAGGATTTAGTGATTAGTTTTTGGCATACTTGAAATATGGTAGAGAAGATGAGATTATCTAAACATATTTTATAAAAGGGTAAAAACTATAAAATAACATCCTACTTAGTAAACTGTGTCAATTTTAAACACTTACTAATTAATCTCGTGACTTTACCATTTTACTTTTAAATTTGTTCCGAAGTTACCAATACGATTACTTGTTACCGACAAGCTGGCACGGTTATATCCACGTCATTATATAATTTTGTTTTAATACATCCACGTGTGATTTCCACTATATATACATTGTTGACTTATTTATGTGGTTATACTACTTGGCCATTCATGGTCACTTTTTTAATTCTTTCTTATCTTTTTCGTTGATCTTAAGCAGCTCCCTTTCCACCAATTCAATCTCATCCTAGAGCTATTAAAATCAAGATTCACGTAGCCACTTTAGTTAAGGTCGGCCGCCATTTATAAATTTCTTATAAAAATTACAGATTTGAAGGCACAAGAGCACATCGGAAACACAGATTCAAAACACAAGAATACAATTAAAACCCAAATTCAAAAACAAAAGAACACATTTAAACCCATATCCAAAAACACACAATCAATATCATTAGGTTCCGTATTGCTAAATATCCTTTGTATTCATAATGTTTCGAAGTAATTGTAGTTATTTGAAGATCCGTGAGCTAAGTTTGACTAAAATGATCAACTGTAAGTGATTAATCTTTGGTTGAATTTGTGTTTTTTAATGTGATTTTGAAAAGTAAAATATGGGTTTTTAGAATCGAATCTAAGAGGTATGTTTGCTGGTATTTTTGATTCAGCTATAAAAGTGGCGGACGTTGTCGCAATTGATGGAGAGACGGCGGAGGAAGATCACATGTGATGATCATCGCAGTTTATGGTTTTATTAATATTCATTTGTATAAAAAAGTTTCTTGTTAACATCCATGGTTAGTGGTTTTATTAATATTGTTCGAAGATTGTGGTTTTTAAGAAGGATGAAGATAATTTAATGATGACCCTCTGACAAAGATGAACATGATATAAGTTTCGGACTTAAACAAAAAAGACTAAAAAGAAAAAAATAATACTACGTAGCGTAAGTAAAATTAAAAAAGGGTAAAAAGTCAATTCATTGATAATCAGACAAATCCACGTATTGGAAAAATTACAAATGTATTATTTTTTAAATAACATTTAGATAGGAAGAATGACATGGAAAGATAACCGGTCATCTTGGTAACATTAGTACAAAACAAACAAGTTCGTTAGTAAAATCACGAGATAAAAAAGTAAATGTTTAAAATCGATATTTTTTGTAAAGTACGTTGGTACTATTTAACTTTTACCCTTTATAAAATGGGCGACAACTCTAATTCAACCACATATATAAGTTTTTTTATTATATTTTAATATAAAATGTCTAGGCTTTATCAATTTAATAAGCTAACGTAAAATTTATAAAATTATTTATTTTTTTTATTTAAATTAATATATATTATCTCTCCTATACCACATCCAAACCCAAATTCAAATATTATAACTATAACCCTAAATCTAAATCCATCTTTAAACCATTTGCCCTTAATTCATTTGGTTTTGGTTCCGATTTTTTACATCATTGTTAGTTTTCTTAACAGCTCTTATTATAATTTTTAACATGCTATGTATTTGAACTTGAAACAAAAAATTTGTAGCACAATGATATCATGTGACAATGTAACTCCTATTAAGAAAGAAAAATCTGTTGTATTTTGATATTTTCACGTTTTATGTTTGAACATTATACGAAGCATTTATCACAATATTTCTTATCGGTAATTACATGTTGCTAGGCAAATCCGTCGCTATGCGCGGATAGGTCTTTATTATTTATTAACGTAAGATGGTCACAAACAAACATGCTTGTCTCGAATTCCTTGAACAGAATTTCATGCTACTACTGTTTTCGTCCGTTTCTTGCCACCCTCAAATATGTACCTAGTAAGGCTTTATCGTGATCTCTGGTGAACAGATCAATTATATGCCTTACCTCTACGGCGCTAGAGCGTTTGATGGTAACTAAAGTGATACTAGAGTCTCAAGGTATATTGTACTTGTTTGTCCAAAATTTGAGACCCAACGCTCATCATATAAACACGAATAGCTTGTTGCAAAGTCTTCAATGTCTATTGTTTTAAAAGATCCGTTCTCCTGACTTATGGCGACCCAGTTCTCGTTCCTTGTCATGCAAACCAGCCTCCTCACCGTCCAATCATCTTTTACATTGGAGAAAGATTTGACCTTCAACCACGCATTCTTACTAACCATCCTCCATCGACCTCCTTCACACAGCGAGAGCCTTTCTGAGCGTAGATAGCATATGCTTACACACAAATGAATGCAGCCATCCAGAACCACTAAACTTGCTGTAAAATCTGATGAAGTATGTTTTTGAACAGTTGGAAATTGTATTCTCCTAAACTTTTCCGATTTGATATTGAAACAAATAATGCAACTTTGATCTCCTGAGGAATCTAAAACCACAAAATAAAGATTTTGGTCCCAGAAAGTAGCCGGCGACCAATGGTAACTGGAGATACGGTCCGCGTTATCAACTAAATATTCAATCTTTCTCCATGAATCCAGTCTAAGGGAATAGACATAGGCCCCCAAAGCACCATTTGAAACCATATGTAAAAGCTTGTAATCGTCAGAAGAATCGATATAGAAACCAATCACATCAGAGGAAGAGGGTGGCATACCAATCTTATCAGGAGAGTACGGCAAACTACACCGAGTGTAAGACGGCTTGTAGAAACGAGGAGAATAGGAGTTAGCTGCCAACTTCTTAAAGGCACCTGTCAAAGGATTCCAAAACGCTAGCTCTTGAGTAAACATTGCGGCTAGACACACCAATCCATCAATGCTTGCTGCAATATGCACAGTATTAAGAACATGATTGGGGTATGGTAGTGAACTATAATTACGGGAAGTAGTTACACAATACGTAGGAGCAACATCAAAACCACAGATACGGACCGTCTTTGAACCAACATTCGGAGCTCCACAATCAATCGTATGCACTGTCAGAAGTCGTGAGTCGTTGTTATGATCAATTTGGAAAAGTTTATAGCCGCTTACATACTTGTGGTGAATCTTGGCAAACTTAGGAGTCGACAAAAAAGATTTCCATTCTTTGCAAACGCACATGCATCGACCAAGCAACTTGGTGGGAAGTCTCGGCAATATCTCTGTTAGTACTATATTCGATGGAAGCTCAATTGGAGTCAAATACCAAACATCTGTAAAAACATTCTCCAAAAGCAACCATAATGCTATGTAGGATTCAAGCCTCATGATTCTATGACAGTTAATCTATCAAAGCACAATTCCAACTACTAGCTACAACGTATATAGCTAAGTCATGTCTTTATTAGCAAATCAAAGCATATGTTATCCCTAGCTATGGAAGCAATTAGGAAAGCATATATATATATTCTAAATGAAAATGATATTATTACCAAATATTAAACATGAAAATGATATTATGTTCAAAAAGAAAAAAAGCATGAAGATATTGCTTTACTATAATTTATTTCATATAAGTAAGAGTAATAAATTGCATGCTCGTAATAACCCATTCTCTCTTTCATCTTTGTCAGTTGACTTGATAAATTTAGGAACCATTATATATATCAGTTGCTATAGTTTTTATTCGTATCGACAGAAAATCTTTGTACACTTATTAACAAATGGAATAGAGAGGTACAATAAAAATAAATTATTTTGTAAGAGTAAAAAGTAAAACATTTTAGGGCACAACAGACCTAGTACAACTTTCATTAACTTTCATTTTTTTTTTCCGCTTTCTTTCTTCGGCGATTTATAACGACCTATTTACCACAAAAGGCGACCTAGTTACAAAATTATTTAATAAAAAAAAAACATTACATTTAATAAAAAAAAACATTACATTAAACCCATATTTTAAAAACACTCAAATCTCAAAAAGTATTAATCGCATAACAAAAAAGCACTCAAATCTTAAAAAAAAACTAAAACTGATTTCCAAATGAGTATCCAAAAACTCGGCCCATAAACATGAATAAAGAAAACCAAACACAAGCCCATATACTTCATCTTCTTGGTTGCCGATGAAATAAAAAACACCAGTCAATCACATACAACAAAAAAAAAGAATAAAACCGAACAATCTTCGCGCAAATAAAACAAATCGTAACATTTTATTTTCTTTTTGATTTTTCGTTATAAAAAAGCGGTCGTAGGTGGGATCGATTTGGTTCGATTGACCGAGGAGATCCGGTCGTCGCAACAGTTCGGTCACCCTCGGTCGACCTAGACACCGTTGCACATAGCCTTAACAATAGTTCTCTCTTAACAATGGCGGGCTTGGCATTTCAAGTTTCTACGCCAATCATCGAGCTCTTTACTCAAATGGATATGGAGATTGCTCACTCAGTGTCATAACATTAGTGACTATATTTGGCAAGACATGGTTCGTGAATTTACTTCTCCTTAAATATATTTTTCAGTTCCAAACTATTTAATTATATAACTGTAAAAGACAAAACAAGCTCCGCTGTAAGGCCTTTTTTAATTGCGAATCTAATTCTATGAAAAACACATCTGTGAATTCAAATGCCATAACGTTGCTATTCATAACACGTTGAATTCTCTTCAGAAGTTTCACCGCTTCAGGTGCAAAGAAACGTGAGTTATCGAATGCAAAAGGAATAAACACGTGCTCATTTTCAATGCATGATTTTTCGTGTTTTGTCACTTTGCATGAGGCGGATTTCAAAGCAGCCTGAACCGCTGTAAAACCTCGGCTACTTAACCCCACTAGAGGAGAAACCCTAGTCACATCCAGACACGCATGTTTCCCTCCAGCCCATCCAAAACCCAAAATATCCGCCAGTCTGACTATGGATCTTCCATCTAATGGGTCAGTTAAGAAGTTCACTTAAGAAGTTCACTGGTTATTCTCCTTCAAATGCAAGATCGATGGTCCCGGTGTCTTAATGGTTCGGGTGAATTCTCAGTTGGATTCGTCCGTAATTATATTGATCAAATTCTTTTTCCAAAGTTAGATGTTCCAACTCGTTGGGTTAATTTAATTCCTAGCGCGGACGATTAACATGGACGGATTACCTACTCGGTGCAATCTCTCTTTATATGGCTTGGATATTCCTCCGATATTATCTCCCCTCTGCAACGAAGTTGTCGAAGCTACATGTCACACTTTTTTCTCTAGCTCTTTAACCGTCAGGTCATGCAAAAAGTTTGTAGATGGTGGGAACTTGATATCACTTCTTTCAGTTCGTATGCTGAATGGTTGTATTGGCTATCAAATGTGGAGAAGGAGGTGCTGGAAGGCATTTGTTTTCTTTCTTGGTGGCTTATTTGGATGCTTAGAACTAAGTATTTATTTGGTTCGAGTAGGCCAAGAAGGGATCTTATTTTTTGCGAAATCATTCGAATGTCTTTTCTTGAGATTTCAAATCGTTGAAACTCAGTATTTAAAGGGCATGTTTGATTTTGAAATTATAACTCGTTGGGTTCTAGCTTTCAGGATGGATTTCTAAGCTTATTGAAATGTCAATATAGCTTTTTAGAAATAACTTATAGTTTATATTTATCTTTATAGCTTATAGGGTTTTCGAAAGATCTTATTTGGGTTTCAAAAGTTCATTTGGCTTAGAAAAAACAATACGTGAGACCTTAAAGGTTCATGGCTTATACAAAAGCTTAGAGCTTATAGATCATCTAAAATAAGACAAAAGCTTATGAACAATTCATAAGACTTACAAGACTTGAAAAGGTGTTTAAGGGCTAAAAATTGTTCGAACACTTAAAAAATGATTTCAAGGGTTTCTTATTCTTTAATCGTGGTTTACAAACAGCTTATACTTCTTCTTAACCTTGTAGGACATGGTTAGGACATAGCTTTGAGGTAGATATGAGTTCAAGTGATTGTTTCTGAAGGTGGGTTTGTCTCGGCTATAAATAGGGTACGAAAACACTTTGTGGCCATGTGATTTGAGAGGAGTGGTGGCCAAGGGTGGTAGAGTGGTAACCAAGGCATAACTAAATTACTATCACAAAGCTAGTTATGTAGCTTAGAGAGTGTATGGGAAGAGTGGAAGGCATGACATATTATGGGGACGAGGGAGGTGCTTTAAAAACCTGGTGAGCAAGGGGTGACGATAATGGTAGGGTGATGATGGTGGTAGGGTGGTTGCTTGGTGGTAAAGGTAGTGAGTCATGGTGGAGCTAGAGTGGTAGTTTAGTTATAAAACTAGATAGGATAGCAACAAGTTTTGAATTAGGGTTTTTAATATAGATTAGGGTTTTAAATTATGGTTTAGTGATGAGCTAGGGTAAGATTAGCGCTTAGATATTTTACATTAGATCTTTGAAAGTGGTTCTAGAAATGTGGTACAGAAACTAGAAAGAAAAATTAGAGGGAAAATTTGAATTTTATGCATAAACGGCTTGTACATTAAGTCTTAGGAAGTTGTACTAGAGTTTTGGAGGGAAAATGTATTCAGATATTCTACATTGTATCTTGTACAGATACCTTGAGAGTTTACACGTTTGTTTTAACTTATAAGGTTCATTTATAATAAACGTTATAAATGACACGTTAAATAGATAAAGTATAATGTAAAGTTGATATTAGAACATAAGCCTAACATATTAAGGCGTTTACTTGATATAAATGTTTATTTAGTTGATAGTGGTAGTTGTGTGAGCTTGTTTACTTTGCTACGTAAGTTACGTTCCATAGTGAATAGAATAAAAAACAAAAAAATTCTCATGTAAATGGTTCTTATAAATATCATAAGTGACTACATTGATAAAAACATTTGGGTTGTTATATATCTCCTTACTTAGTATATGTGAAGATCACTTAGATCGTGTTCAAGACATCCGAGATCAAGCATAATATTGGTGTCATGTCTTCATTGTCATCTCATGTTATTCCTAGCTAAGACTTAGTACGTGTTTGCTTCGTGTAAAGATTCATATTTCTCTCAAACAGTATGTATGATCTTGATATTTCGTGACACTATATAGTAAGGATTACAAACATGTCAAGTCATTGTCTCCTAGATGATATCTATGATCTAGCAAGATCTTGTCATGTAGTCATCTCCTTCCCACTTTTGATTATCGAGCTCGATGAAGTACTTTCTACTTCGCTATTTAATCTTTAGATCTTGTATTATCTTGTAGATTTCTTACCTTCCATCATTCTTGTAATCACAGGATGTATGATAAAACTATATTAGATGGTTTATATGTTTGAAAAAAAATCACAAGGTTTGTGGTGTTGGGCCCTAAAACATAACGGATGCGATTGTAACCAAATCATCATGTTTTATCATTGAACTAGCTTTTTATGTGTTTGGCCATAAAACGCGAGGTTTTTTTATTATGTTAGGCCATAAAATATAACGGGTGTGGTGGAACCAAAGAAGGATTCGGTACTAGCGTCATACCGGATAAAGTGTAAGCGACGTTGTGTAAAGTTATCTCCTTTAATAAGGGAGGTTGTTGGGGTAGTGTTATGAAGTCTTGAGATGGTGAGATGGTGACTCGGGGAGTGGAGTAGGACACGAAAGGTATCCTTGTATCCAAACTACTATAAATCATCGTGCCGGTTTTCTTATTCTTTTTCTTATCGATTTACCCTCTTACTTGTATTTTATTGTTGCTTATGTCGATGCTTGTGTGTTGTGGATTATTGTTTATGGTTGTGTCATGATAACTTGATATGCTACATGATTTATATTATAGTCATTGACTAGAATCAACACTTTTTGTATTACGTCAAGGTTGATCAAAAAATTGATATAAAAGATGTAAGATTTTAATCGGAAACGTAAGATTTTAATCACATTTGTATATCAAATGAGCTTCATTATTATTTTTTTTCCTATTTTCACCAACTTCTATTAATAAACTATATTGATTTTTAGTATGAAATATTATGTGTGATTTATGGTTCAAAACTAAAGATATGTATTTTTAATGTAGACCCTCTTGTTAGCGTAGAGCACATCAACCAATCACATTCATTCAAACTAAGTTTCCATATTTTTCTTAAAAATTAAATATCTCGCAAACGATAAATCGTCAGGTGAAAAAAATACACCATTACAACGAGAATTAAATCATCTTTCTATCGAGAGGCACATGTATATACTTTCGACGAACTTTTTTTTTCTAAGAAAATCATATATGATCGATATCACGGATCATATATGATTTTCCAAAATCATATATGATCCGTGAGACGAATCATATATGATTTTCGCAGAAAAAAATTTCGTCGAAAGTATACTGTTAGCCCTATATTTTATATAGTCGAACAAGAATGTAATAGGTCATCTTAGTCGTTATTGGTCTTGTATAGTAATAGGTTAGTCGGGAAAAGCGGGCTTGGACATTAAGCTAATATTGTCTTTGTTAGGGGCTATATGCCCAAGTGAAAGCCAAGCCCGGCCCAAGATGAAGCCCACAAAGGCCTTAGAGCCGTGGCATATATAACCCTCTTTCACATGTGAAAGAGGGTGTTGGTTCATTTCATAAAACACCTAGTTTTAGTGTAAACCTTCCACTTCTCTCTCTACTTTCTCTTTCTACTTTTCTACTATTTCTCTCTATAAATCTTGTGTTATGGATTGAATGGGAACAACATTTGGTATCAAGAGCCTATAGTGGATAGGTGATTGAAGATTCGTGTGTGGTGTTCTTGATTTTTCGTGGTTTTTTTGATCCATATCTCACGTCCCATTTTTCTTTTTGTGTTTCTATAGTCTTTTCTTGATACAAATCATCTACATACTAGTAGTAGTGAGTTGGGTATCTTGGTTTTGGCTAAAACACAAATATTTTGGATCAAAATTTGCGAAATTTCTTGTTTTTCTTCATTTCGAAATTCAAGCAAGTGTTACCATCGGAAAGTACAAGTGTGTGGGATTTGATCGCAATAATCTAAGGATTCTACTTTGCGATCACTGTATTGCGATACCTTATTCCGATCTGGATATTCCGATCGTGCATTGCGATCTGGGATTCCGACGGGTTTAAGGGTTTTTTAAGTCGTTACTCTGTCCAATTTGTCTCAGCCACATTCTGATCTAACATTGCGACAACACATTGCGATCTGAGCATTCCGATCTGGACATTGCGATCTGAGCATTCTGATCTGAGCATTGCGATCTGAGCATTCCGATCTGAGCATTCCGATCTGGACATTCTGATCTGGACATTCCGATTTGAACATTCCGATTTGAACATTTCGATTTGACATTCCGATCTGGACATTTCGATAAGTATTCCGATGGACATTCCGATGGGTATTTTGTTTGAGTAATTTTTAGACTTAGCCACTATCTAGACTAGTTTCGGAACGTAGTTTACACGAAGATTAAAAAAAAGTTAAAATTTTTTAGGTCAAGTAAAATCAAATTTTTTCCCTACTAGTTTTTGGCTATTTCTAACTCAAATTCAAAATTTGCCGATACAAAAATTTTCGGCTTACCGTTTTGTCAGACTGAGAAATTTATTGTCGGACTGAGAATTTTTTTTTTGAATTTTCGGAATTTCAATTTTAACCACACATCATCACAACAAATCCACTAAGATCTGCAATTCATCCACAAGTATTCACCATGTCTAACAACAACATCAACATTGCAACTGCTAATCAAATTCGTTTGGAACAAGGTGGTAACGGTAATCCACCTGTGCTCACTGCCGGTTGCTACGTTCAATGGAGATCTCATTTTCTCAGATTTCTCGACGGAAAAGAAAACCGATCTGCTCTTCGTCACTGCCTTGAGAATCCACCTTCAGTTTTTGAATTCAGACCAATTACAACACAGGCAGAGGATGGTACTTCATCAACTATACGAGCTATGAAGGATTTTGACACATGTTCTGCTGAGAAAAAGAAACTCCTCCAAGCTGAAGCTGATGCTGTAAACTTCATACTCACTGGAATTGATAACGATATCTATTCCACAGTTGATGCATGTCCTAATGCTATGGAAATGTGGAATGCAATTCATCGATTGAAGCAAGGTGAGTCGATCAATGTTCAAGATCTCGAGACTAATCTACTTTGGGAGTTTGGAAAATTCACATCTGAAGATGGTGAATCCATTGACTCATATTACTCGAGATTCTACAAAATGATGAATGAGCTTGTCAGAAATCAGTGCACAATCTCCAATCATCATGCCAATGTTCAGTTTCTACTTCAACTCAAACCGGAATGGCAAAGGTTTGTGACTTTGGTTAAACAAAGGGAAGATATCAAGACCATCTCCTATCACAAACTTTATGATATCTTAAAACAACATCAGAATGAAGTGAATGAACTAAGGGCTGAAAAGGCAGAACGGTCTGCTAATTCTGTTGCTTTTGTGGCTGCTACTTCAACAAAACCCGTTCCCCGTCAACAACCACCTACTCATTCCTCAAAGTCATCAAGCTCATCCACCAAACCTCTAGCTGCTGCTAAATACAAAGCAAAAGCAATTGTCCCCACTCCACCTCCAAAGTATGACACCGAGTCAGATGGAGACAGTGATGATGAACAAACTTCAAGGGACAAGAAGATTGAAGAACTCATGTCTTTACTCACCACAACTTATAAGAAGATCTACAAACCTACCAACAACAACCTTAGATCATCATCTAATGCTAGATATAAGGAAGTTGATCATGCACCTAGGTATGATCGTGATGCCAGGTATGATAATCAGAGGATGCTGAATCAAGTTGGGGCTAGAGATACTGTAGGCACTCCGGTTGTGCAGAAGACTGGGATTCAATGCTTCAATTACAAGGGATTTGGGCACATGGCTAGGGAATGCAAGAAGCCAAAACGGGTTAAGGACTCAGGGTATCACAAGGAAAAGATGATGTTGTGTAAGAAAGAAGAAGCAGGAATTCTACTCACAGCAGATGAAGTTGACTGGCGTGATGACACTGATGATGAAGCCGATGATCAAGAGTTAGAGGCACATTATGTATACATGGCAAAGATTCAAGAAGTGATCCCAGAGACTGATGATACTTCTGGACCCATCTATGATTCTGAGCCACTTGAAAAAGTACCATCACATGATAACTATAATGTGTTTGCTAATGAACGACGGCATCCTGAACAACTCGAAAGCATCAATGACACATATGTAATGGACACGGAGGATAACAATATCTCTACGGATTCACAACATATGTGTAATGATGACGGAAAAGCTGTTCAGGATACTGACTCGGATGAGGACCGTGATTTTCTTGTGTCTATTATTGATTCTTTAAAACATGAAATTAAGGAAAACAAAGAGGCTAATAAACGTTTGAAGCAAGCAAACACATCCCTAGCCGAGGAGATAAACATGCTTAAAGAGTGTGATTATGTAAAAGAAGTTGATCGACGGGTTGCAATAGCTAATGGTTTGGTATATGAACGTAAGGTGCTCAACGAACAATATTGTTCTGAAGTAACACACGAAATTCATATGTCAAAACAGAAGATATTGGAACTTGAAGAACAACTGCTGCTACATAAACTCCAAATTACTGAATTAGAGTCGGTTAACAAAGAACAAACTGAGCTTTATAAAACTCGTGAAGAAAAGGATATTGAAAAAATTCTTGCTTTGGAAAAGAGAGTCGACACGTTAAACAACATTGTTTACAAAACGGGTCAGTCTATTCAAACTATGAATATGCTCAATAGAAATATGAAAACGATGTTGTCAAGCCTGAATATCTCAAGAAAGCTCAAAGTACCAAGCCTGCTCTTTATGATATCGGTTGTTATGTTGATAATCTTGCTCTTATGCTTTCCCCTGACTGCGACGAAATCATTCGTCAACAAGAAGAAAGTTGATCAAACTTAAGTGATTTAATAAACCTTTCTGATTCTTATAATTATATTAAGTTTGTTCCTTAAAAAGAACTTTCCAAAGAACAAAAGATGTACAATAGTGTTCCACCACCAAGTGATGAACCCCAAAAGAAAGTTTCTTTAAAAAGGAGTTTCAAAAGAAATCAATTTTGTTAGAAAAACAAATTTCGGATGAAAAACGTAAATGGGATGAGAAAAGAAAAAGTGTTCAGCAATTTGAGTTTATAAAACAAGGGGTTTTAAATTTGTACAAGGTGTCGTCGACTATGAAAAAGTTTCTAGGGATACCATTTGGAATATTAAACCTAACCCACAAGTAGAAGTCGTCATTCAACAATGCATTGTTCCAACCATTGATGATCTTTCAAAAAATGTGGAAATATTTTATAATACTCTCACTGAGGAAATGTTAACTGATTTAAGCTATGTCAAATCTCTTGAAGATGAAGTTGATTTTCTTCAAATTAAATTAAAGACACAAGAAGACCAACTTTCTAACGTAATTGATCGACTTTCTAAGGAATACTTTTATGCTGACCATATGAATGCTATACTTGGTGTGTATACCGATCTTGATCAATATTGTCATGTAGCATGTCTAGTGTCAGAATCGGACGAGAAATGTCGCAATCTTGAAGTAGAGCTTTCAAAACAAATTCAGTCATACAACAAACTTTCGAAAAGTTTTTCTCAACTTGAGAAACACTCCATTTCTCTTGAACTTGCTTCACAAAAAGGTGAAAAATCTCATAATCATAAAAAGTGTCAAGAAATGTCAGCTTCTTCGTTTCGTCTACTAAATGAAAAAGATTTCGAAATAAATGATTTGAAAGATCAGCTAAAAGAAAGGGACATAGCCATAAGTGAGTTACAGAAACTCATTGAGAAAATGAAAGGAAAGTCTGTTTTGGGTAAACCATCCGCCGTTCGTCAACCGAATGCGGTTAAATGCCCTAAATCATCTATTTTGGGACAATCCCCACAGACTTTGCCTAAGATGGAAAATAATAAGAGTACCAATGTGATAGCACCTGGAATGTATAAGATGAACACTAAGCCCACTCAGACTGGAACATCGAGGTTACCTCAGAATATTAAGAAAACTAATCAACGTGTATCTTCTTCTACAGGAGTAATCCCCACTACTAGCGTTAGCGGACCACAGCTTAAGAGCGATAGAATGCACGATAAGGTCATGCCTAACAATAGTCAAGGAAAGAAGTTGGAAGTAGAAAACCACCGTAGGAATTTTAAGTTTTCTAAGAATAAAACGTCTGTAACTGAATGTAATGATAGTTTAAATGCTAAGACCTCGAATGTTGAATTTGTTTGTGTTGAATGTGGCAAATGTGTTCGTACTTTCAATCATGATGCTTGTGCTCTTAATTATAATGTCGTGAATACTAGAACTAGAAAGCCTATTCGTATGCCCACTAGTACTAGTGAACCCACAAGAACTTTAAACCAATCCACTGAGCAACCACTTAAGAAACTAAGTGCGTTAGAATCCATTACTTTACGTAAACAAAGCAGGTTAAAGAAGCTTTATGAGAATATGATTAGGACATGTACACGGGGGTATTCAAGATTTACACCACCCGGATACAAATGGGTACCTAAGACAACCCCCATTCTAATTGGGTCTATGAATGTTAGCTTGCCTTTAGAATCTAGGTCCACTACTATTTTGGAACCCGTTTCTATCAAGGGCTCCCATTTGTCAAATGCTACATTGTCTTCTAATTCTTCTGTAGCTCGTCGAACTCATCCTATTCATAATGGACTCCGGGTGCACAAAGCACATGACGGGCAATCTCAAGCTTCTCATTAACTTCGTGGAGAAGTTTCTGGGTACGGTACGGTTTGGAAATGATCAATTTGCACCGATACTCGGATATGGAGACTTGGTTCAAGGGAATATCACTATAAAACGGGTTTATAACGTCGAGGGACTGAATCACAATTTATTCTCGGTTGGTCAATTTTGTGATGCGGATTTGGAAGTGGCTTTTCGGAAATCTACTTGCTATGTTAGAGACTACGATGGGAATGACCTTCTTACAGGTTCTTGTGGTTCTGATCTCTACACAGTAACTCTTCAAGACACATCTTCAACAAATCCAATTTGCTTAATGGCTAAAGCATCATCATCTCAAGCATGGTTATGGCATCAACGATTGTCACATCTCAACTTTGACACCATCAACTTGCTTTCGAAGAATGATATTGTGACCGGTCTTCCTAAGTTGAAATTCGTCAAAGACCATCTTTGTTCTTCTTGTGAGTTGGGGAAAGCAAAACGGAAGTCTTTCAAAACAAAGACTACCCCTAGCTCAAAAGGACGATTGAAACTTCTACACATGGATTTATGTGGTCCCATGCGTGTAGAGAGTATTAACGGGAAAAAGTATATTCTAGTGATTGTTGATGATTACTCTAGATACACATGGACTTTCTTCTTAAGGTCCAAAGATGAAACACCAGAGGTTCTCAAAAACTTTCTCAAGTTGATACAACGCAATCTTCAAGCTCAAGTCTTAACCGTAAGAACGGATAGGGGTACTGAATTTTTGAACAAGAACCTGCAATCTTACTTTCAAGAAGAAGGCATCGAACATCAAACGTCTATTGCTCGAACTCCTGAACAAAATGGCGTTGTCGAAAGACGGAACCGTACTTTGGTTGAGGCTGCTCGAACAATGCTTTCTGCTTCAAAATTACCGCTATTCTTCTGGGCTGAAGCAATTGCAACTGCCTGTTATACTCAGAATCGTTCTCTCGTCATCCCTAGACATGAAAAGACACCTTACCACATCATCAATGGCAGGAAACCTACTGTAAAATTCTTTCACGTATTTGGATCTTTATGCTACATCCTTAAAGACGGTGAGAATCTCGACAAGATGAAAGAAAAAGGTGATGCATGTATTTTTGTGGGGTATGCTACATTGTCGAAAGGATATCGGGTCTATAACAAGAGAACAAAGATCATTGTCGAAACAATTCATGTGAACTTTGACGAATTGCCACCAATGGTACTTGATCACAACAGCTCAAGTCCCGCTCCTCAATGTCCAACGATGGCACCTACACAAAACAGTGTACGTCCCGTGCAAGAATGTCAACAAAGTACTCCTACATCAGACTCGACGGATACGACACAAATGCGTGAGTTGGTTGATTTATATGATCCAATGTTTGATGAATATTACTATGGAAACAATAAAGTTGTGTCAAAGCCTTCCGTTATCAATACTGCTGATGTACCCGAACAAAATCAACAAGACACAACTGCCTCTACTTCAGCAACCGTTGCTCAAAAGACTATTCCATTGGTTACTCAACAAACTCAAGACACAATCATACAACCAACATCACCAACCGTCAATGTTGAAGGAGGAAACAACAATCAAGCAGTCGATGCACAACCTGACGATGAAGAATTTATCAATCCGTTTGGTACACCGGTACACGAAGTCAGAGAGTCTTCTACTCAACATGTTGATCCGTCCAACATGCATACATTCTACCAACCATATCCATCCACTCACCATTGGACACGTGATCATCCATTGGAGCAAGTCAATGGAAATCCTTCACAACCGGTTCGAACACGCAGACAACTCGAAACCTATGGCGATGTGTGTATGTATGCACTCACCGTGAGTTCAACTGTACCTACAAACATAAAACAAGCCATGACTGATCACGCGTGGATTGAATCAATGCAAGACGAAATTCATCAATTTGAACGCCTAAATGTTTGGGAACTTGTTGACCGACCCTATGGAATGTCAATTTTAGATTTCAAATGGATCTGGAAAAACAAACTGGATGAAGAACAAACCATCATCAAAAACAAATCTCATCTTGTGGTTAAGGGATATCGTCAACAAGAAGGCATAGACTACGATGAATCATTCGCTCCAGTCGCTCGTTTGGAAGCAGTCAGGATATTCCTTGCTTATGCTGCACATAAGGGCTTCACGGTTTTTCAGATGGACGTTAAAACTGCTTTTCTCAACGGTCATTTGAAGGAAGAAGTGTATGTGAATCAGCCGGAAGGATTCATCGATCCTCATCATCCTGACAAAGTCTATCGTCTCAAGAAGGCTGTATATGGACTTAAACAAGCTCCAAGGGCATGGTACGAAGAACTTTCAAACTTCTTGGTGTCCAAAGGATTCTCCAAAGGTTCTATTGATCCTACTCTCTTTACTAATAAATATGGGGATGACATAATGCTGGTGCAAGTTTATGTTGATGACATTATTTTTGGTTCTACGAACCCAAAACTTTCAAAACGTTTTGAAAAATTAATGCACAGCAGATTTGAAATGTCAATGATAGGGGAGATAAAATTCTTTTTAGGCCTCCAGATTCATCAATCCCCACGTGTTATCTTCATTAACCAAGCTAAGTATGCTCAAGAGATACTTAAAAAGCATGGTATGACCTCATGTGCTCGCGTTGGTACACCATTGTCGACCACATCCCTAGACGCTGACTTGTACTCATATCCCGTAGATCAAACGCGATATCGTAGTATGATCGGGTCACTTATGTACCTTACAGCCACCAGGCCTGATATTCATCATGCCACATGCTATTGTGCACGATATTAAGCCAGACCTACTCAAAAGCACCTCAAAGAGGGTAAACGGATCTTTCGGTACCTTAAGAACACCATTCACATGGGACTCTGGTATCCGAGGGAAACCGGTTTTCATCTAACGGCTTTTTCAGATTCTGATCACGCGGGTTGTCTTGATAGCCGTAAAAGCACTTCTGGTAGAATATAATTTCTAGGGGAAGACAAGCTTGTCAGCTGGTCGTCAAAGAAGCAGGATTGCACTTCGCTCTCATCAGCTGAAGCAGAATATGTGGCTCTATCCGCGTGTTGTGCTCAAGTCCTCTGGATGAGAACTCAACTCACGGATTATGGCTTCCACTTTGATAAAATACCTATGTATTGTGACTCAAAGTCGGCCATAGCCATATCTTGCAATTCGGTTCAGCACTCCCGCACCAAGCACATCAATGTCAGATATCACTTCATCAAGGAACAAGTGAAACGCGGAATCGTGGAATTATACTTTGTCAGAACTGAGTACCAGCTGGCAGACTTGTTTACAAAAGCTCTATCGAAAGATAGGTTTGCGTATCTCGTTGGCTGTCTTGGTATGAAGTATATGACTGCAGAAGACTTGGAGGTTTTGGCAAATGAAGCTGCTTGATATTCTCTCATAATGACTTCTAGGCGCATCACAGCTTAGAACTCGGACCTCAACTAAGGAAAGTTTATCTCAGATGATAACTTATCCTTCTCAACGAGAAATTCATATTTCTCGGTCATGAGCTTATCATAAAAACATTCAAAGTTTTTAAGTTCATGAAAAACGATTTCTAAGAAAATGTCAGCTTAGAACTCGAACTTCAACTTAAGGAAAGTTTATCACGGATGATAACTTATCCTTCACAACGGGAAATTTATTTTTCTCGGTCATGAGCTAGTAACAAAACAATCAAAGTTTTGAGCTCATGAAAAACGGACCCGAAAGGGGAGTGTACGTTTCAGTGCGCTTTCCCTAATCAATAGAAGAAAAGTCTTCTATCCTGATTATTTTAAAACCGTTGAACACAATTTTTCAAGAATTTCTCAAAAGGTTTTTCTAAATCTTTTAAAATTGTGTGTTCAACACTCCCTTCCTCATAAGTGGTTTTTATATCTCAAAATTGTCATATGTTATTTTGATCAATTTTTGAGGGGGAGCGTTTTAAAATAAAGCCTTTTAATGTTGTTGGGTACATCTCTAAAATTGTCATATTTTATGTATCCAACACATTCCGAAAATGATACGAAATTGTCAAATGTAATACATTATATCGGAAAAGGCATCTCAACTCCGTACCTCAACATATTTTGTGGTGTCGTCTTTCTAAAATTTTGTCAAATTTTGTCTCAAGACACACATATATTGTTGAGGGGGAGCGACCTGACTGAGAATGTTCCATGATTCATGAGTGCACACATGTTTCTCTCCCGTCGATTTTTCGGAAAATGTAATATTTTAATCAATTGGTATCTCTAATATTATATTTTTATATTAGAGATAGGGGAGAAAATTTGATTAAAATGTAATATATCGCAACATGTGATCTTAAAGACTCAAGTGCAACTCTTTCCTTCACATGCCAAACTATTTCGTATATCGATGCATGTGTGTAGGGGGAGCTTTTCGAAAAGATAAAACTTTCAAAGTGTTAAAAGTTTTGATTTTTATCAAGCACTTTGAATGGTTTTCAATGGTTTTATGGTTACGATCTTTACCCAAAACAACCTACTATCCACGACGGAACGATGGAGTCAAAAGGTGGTTTAGGATAGGAAACTAAGTCCTATGATCCAACCAGAACCGGAGGGATCTACCCAAGGACATTCCATAGCTAGAAATAGTTGTCCTTAGGAAAGATGGAGTGAAATGAAGCTGAATGCGGACCAATTACTTAAGTTAGCACTAGAACAATCACAACAAGGTGCTAATGATGACGTAATTGTAAGTATTGAAGGAGTTAAATATTCTGTGCAACTTAGGTAGAAACCGGGTTAACACATCTTTTGAAGACAAGTGTCATGGACCCAGTGATGCGATGCACAACCCTTCCCCAGCCATTCGAGTTTCTCTCAAAAGAAGCTTGTCTCATTCTCACGGAGATCAACACGTATCTATTGACTTTCTCACTTCGAGTCAGTTAATATTGAAAAGGTGGCAGTCTGCTCCAGCCTCCGATTACCAAAATGCACTTATTGAGTCTAGAGCCAATCGAGATCTATCTATTATCTCATTAGGACACAATCGAGTCCTACGCATTATCCTTGTGATATTGCCAGAACATCTGAGTGATACGATTCATAATGAAGATGGAAATCCTGCTTGAGCCAGCATTAAACAAGCTCATGGTAGGTAACTTGTGCGATTCTATACGAATCAAACTTGTGAGAACTGGAAAGCAACTAAGTTTCGATTCTTAATTGATTCAAACTTGATTCCAGGTTTCTTCGCAAAATCCATGTGATCTTGCCAGAACATTCAGAGTGACACTCATTAGTGTTCACAGTGACGAATGGAAATCCTTCCAGTGTCAACATCAAACAGCACTGCGGTAGGTAACTCGCAAGATTCTCTATGAATCAAGCTTGTGACAAACTGGAAAGCAACAATGGTGCGATTCTTTTAGAATCAAACTTGTTCCAGGAAATCTGAATTGACGACTCTAATCAGACGGATAATTTATCCTTATGATTCACTCTTTACGCTCGCAGTCTGCTTTGAGACGGTCGAGTAAAGAGAACTGGCTACTACCGCCGGGAAACCCTGTCAAGGAGGTTCTTAATCGAATCTACCTGATCACAGGTACGGTATTTAATACCGTTTAACGGTCTTCACCGACCGGAGGTAAAACGCTACCGAGTTAGGGTGAAATGTTCAAAGCCATTTCATCCGTGTCTATATATGTTGCTACATATCAAGAAGGTGGCGTAGCTGTGTAACCAATGTCGATTCAGAAGTCACAAGAGCACAAGATGGCGATAATCAAGATATTTAAGAATGTAAGAATGGAATAGGTCATCTTGCCACAAGAGCACAAGATGAACACTATCAAGGATAGATTGAACATCTCAAGCACTCTAAGTCAAAAGACAAAGGCTCAAGATAAGGATCACAAGGCATGAAGGAACAAATCCGTTACAAACAAGATCAAGACCAAGATACAAGACCAAAGAAGGAAGATCTCCTCTACAAGAATGTATTCACTCAATCATCTTATGCTTTTTAAGCTTTTTAAGATGACCGATACATTGGGGGAGATTGTTAGCCCTATATTTTATATAGTCGAACAAGAATGTAATAGGTCATCTTAGTCGTTATTGGTCTTGTATAGTAATAGGTTAGTCGGGAAAAGCGGGCTTGGACATTAAGCTAATATTGTCTTTGTTAGGGGCTATATGCCCAAGTGAAAGCCAAGCCCGGCCCAAGATGAAGCCCACAAAGGCCTTAGAGCCGTGGCATATATAACCCTCTTTCACATGTGAAAGAGGGTGTTGGTTCATTTCATAAAACACCTAGTTTTAGTGTAAACCTTCCACATCTCTCTCTACTTTCTCTTTCTACTTTTCTACTATTTCTCTCTATAAATCTTGTGTTATAGATTGAATGGGAACAACATATACACATGTTCCCCTCGATAGAAAGACGATATAATTTTTGTCAAGATGGTATGTTTTGTTTTGCGTAACGATTAATGGTTTGTGAAATATTTAATTTTAAAAAAATGGATTCTTTTTGTTAGATTGAAAAAAATTAGAGGTTGTGATTGGTTAGGTGAGTTTATGCTAAAAGAATGGCATACATGGAACTTTTCCTATGTGTTATATCATACGTGCGCGATATATGAAGTGAGTTTCACTTTCTTAGAAGATCTTGTGTTATTCTCCAACTTCTGTGAATACACGGTATTGATTTGGAGATTCAACTATTTATGCCCATTTTACGCTAGCGGGTTGAGTTTATTAACTTACAAACAAGAAAAATAAAATACTGAATCCCATTGTACGACAATATTACAAGCTCGACGTCCATTTTCTTAAATTTTACCGTTTTTCTAACGTTCCAAAAAAAGAAGAAAAGAAATAGTCGACCACGTAGGTTTGTCACCACCACGCCAGAGGCCACGAAAACACCTATGAGATATTTCTCACGCCATAGATCTGGCTTTTTGAGATGACACCAGACCCATGGCACAGATGCAGGTTCTTCAATATTGTATTAATGCTTGGTGTGCAAATCGACCATAATACTATTAAATTCTTTTTTCTCCATATACGTCTTTATTGGTTATTGATAAAGGATCAATGGGATATATCGTGAGCTTGCTTTGTTTATTTTTTTATGAATATCTTTTTGAGGTGTCCAACATATTTTTTAAATCTTTGATTAGTTTTGTGTTAAGCTTTCAGGTTTATTGGAGGTTTTACCCAAAACTTAGTGTCTGATCCTTGTTCGAGAAGAAGGAGTTGCACACCGAGTGGATAGACAATGCAAGGTAAAAGAAAGAACCGTGTACAGTGATCCAACACAAAAACTAAAGTCGTTCCTTAACTAGTCGGGGATGTCTAACTAAACGAGTTAAAAAATCAAGTAGTCAATGGGTCGGGCTATATTATGTCTTGTCAGGTAAAATATAACATAAGTAACTAAAGGAAAAACAAAAGTGTCACAAAGCGTACTTTTTTTTTAAATATCAAAACATGAAGATGGACTTGTTCGCCCTTCTAAAGACCCTGGCGACATGAATGCTTACATTGTTGGCATTTCCAAGCCTTCTTATAATGAATACGAGATAGAAGTAACTGAAGGGGTGGCTTTGGTTGATCGTGTTTATAAATTTCTTATCACGACTGTTAAGAGTATTCCCCATGGATGTCATCTCGCTTTCTCTCAGGCATTAAAAACAGTTCTTTACCAAGTGGTCGCCCGACCCGATTCCGTTGATGCGTGGGTTAAGTTGTTACTTCTTCCACGATGTACACTGCAGGTGTGTAGGCCTAAGACTAGACAAGAGCGTAGGTCCGGAAATACAAATTCTTTGCAACAAAGTTCTATCTTGAAGTCACTAGCTACATGAGGGAAATATGATGGTATCACAACGTTAGTTAAAAGCATGATGGATGTTGCTAGGTCGGGATCCTTAGGCGAGGTTCGAGGTGATTTGATTGAGGATAGAACAACGGGAAATAACAACACCAGGCAATGTCTTCGCAAGGTTGTGGATGGGCACTATACTGCTGAAGTAAAAGTGCTATCCTCTTTTGGTGTAGCTCCATACTCTGGTGATACTATTAAAGCCTTGGAAGCTAAGCATCCTTACAAGCCACCCCCATCTATGCCGAGCAACACATTTTATAAGTCTCCTCTTGTAGCCGAGATTGATTGTGTCTTTGGTTGCATTAAATCTTTTCCTAAAGATACTTCATGCGGGAGAGATGGTTTGAGGGCACAACATATATTAGATACTTTGTGTGGAGAGGGGTATGCTACTGCCACAGATATCTTAATGGCCATGACACGGGTCGTTAATTTATGGTTAGCTGGGAGGTGTCCGCCTATTTTGGAAGAGTTTGTTGCATCTACTCCTCTCACGCCTCTACTTAAACCTAATAACGGGATTCGACCTATTATAGTGGGCACTATATGGAGACGTTTGGTTTCCAAGGTTGCTATGAAAGGTGTAGGTAGGGAAATGTCCAAGTACCTTGGTGATTTTCAGTTCAGAGTCGGAGTGTCAGGTGGCGTTGAGGCTGTTTTACATAGCGCAAATAGGGTGTTGAGTGAATACCATAATGATGGGTCTCTTGCAATGCTCACTGTGGACTTCTCAAATGCATTTAACCTTGTGGATAGATCGACACTACTTCATGAAGTTAGGGTGAGGTGTCCCTCTATTTCTTTGTAGGTAAATTTCTTATATGATCAAGCAACAAGGTTGTATATAGGAGACACGCATATTTGGTCTGCCACGGGTGTGCAACAAGGTGACCCATTGGACATCTTCTTTTTGATTTTGTATTGCACCCGCTTGTACATAAGATCAGAGACAGTTACAAGCTTATTCATCATGATTGGTATCTTGATGATGGAACATCTGTTGGAGATTCAGAAGAGGTATCCAAGGTGTTACACATTATAAAGGCGACTGGTCCAGATTTGGGTCTTGAACTTAACATCAAGAAAACAGAGATCTTTTGGCCCTCTTGTAGTGGTACGAAGCTTCGGGAGGGTTTATTCCGGTTGATATTCGTAGGCCGTCTTTGGGTGTGAAGCTTCTTGGGGGAGCTGTTAGTAGATATGTAGATTTTATTAGTGAGTTGGCTATGAGGAGAGCTGTAAATGTTGTTGACTTGATGGGTCTTTTTCCACAACTTCATGACCCGTAAAGTGAGCTCTTTTTTCTTCGATCATGTATGGGTATTGCTAAACTTTATTTTGGTTTAAGGACCTGTCAACCTAGACACATGGAGGAGGCGGCTTTGTTTTTTGACAAAGGGTTGCGTGGTTCGATCGAAAATATAGTGGTTTGTGGAGGATCTTTTTTTGTGACTTGCAGTGGAGACTTGCTTCTTTACCCATTCGTTTTGGTGGTTTGGGCTTGTACTCGGCAAAAGTGGTCTCCTTATATGCTTTTGTGGCCTCGAGGGCCCAATATTGGGTGCTACAAGACCACATCTTATGTGACAGTGGCATATGTGGTATGGATGACGATTACGTTTTTGCTTTGGCTTGTCTTCGTGATACGATTCCAAACTTTGATTTTAGCATTTTTGCTAATAAGGACACCACTCCGTTAAAGTGTTGGTTTTTGGATGGGTTGGAGGTAAACATGCGTGTTTTGATTTGACAGGGGTTTCTCCTCTCGTGGGGTTAGGCAGACGAGATTTTACAATGGGTCAGGCTGTTATAAAAGTCGTCTCGTGCAAAGTGACTAAACACGAGAAAGCATGTGTTGAAAATTAACACTTGTTTATTCCTTTCGCGTTTGATACATTTGGTTTCCTTGCACCTTGAGGCGGTGAAGCTACTTACCAGAATACAACGTGTTATGAATAATGTTTTGACTCCAAAATCCACAAACGTTGTATTTAATAGATTTAGTATTGCTATACAAAAAGGGTTAGCGGCGCAGTTTGTTGCCCATTTGCCTTTTCCTAATATATAAATTATAATTTACTAAAACAATTCGCACGAAACATTATTACGATGTAAGTGAAAAAATATGGTTCGCTAGTTTTGCACTACTATGGTAAAAAAAGATTATTTTTTTATTATTATTTTTTATTTTTTTTATTTTGTACTTCTTGTTATATATCAATAATTATAATTTATATATTCGGAGAATGCAAACGGGCAACAAGCTGCGCCGCTAGCTCGTTTTGCTATAAAAAAGAGCTAGCGACGCATTTTAATTTGTTTTCCGTTTGGTAAAATTGACACTAGGGTTTCGTTAACTATTTAATTTCTATGAAATTCGAACTACATGTTTAAAGCACATATATCTAGATTTTCAGCGAAGAGATATTTGTAGAGGAGTATGGAGATAGAACTTGCGGAAGTAGGGTAGATATATTTGATATTTGTATTGTTTTTCGGTAATTGTTCGGCTATAGTTGTGTTGATATACAGTGTCTGAACTTATATCAATTAAATAAAAACTTGAGGTGTAAGTTCTTTTCTCAGTTCTTTAGATACAACCTCATGATTGTTTGACTAAACTCAATATCGTCTTTCACGTATACTTCCGAAAACCTACTGAACCCTACTAAATCTTGAAATATGTTTGAATGTGCATGCAATGATTGCAATCCAAATAAAAGTGAAGGAAGTGAAAGCCTAATATTCCTTCACGGTAAAGAGAAATCGATCTATACTCAACTCATTTATTATAATGTGGTGTGTGTATGTATTATTCTACATATAATTAAAAGATTTAGTAGTAATCTTAAGAACAACCCATAAACGTACTAAAACAAAGTCTATTATGTGTTTCGTTCATGTTAAATAAAACGATCCTATAGGGTCACTTTGGTTCATTTAAACTATTGAACATGTCTGCGAAGTTTTAGCTTCTTTTGAACGTATTATTGTGTATTCGTTGATTTTTAGGATGTGTGATTAAGGAGTTTGCTAAGCGAACACAGATTCAGTATCGTCGTAATTGCATGTGAATCACATGATTTAGTATGGAAAAGGGGATTTCTGACAGCAAAAGGGAGAGGTAGTGTTTTTTTTATTGAACGGCAAGATATATTAAAAAAAACTAACGAGAAGCTAGAACAAAATTACATAGGAGTTTTAAGCCAATCTGGCC
Organism: Glebionis coronaria; assembly: GCA_025667525.1. Classification (NCBI taxonomy): domain Eukaryota; kingdom Viridiplantae; phylum Streptophyta; class Magnoliopsida; order Asterales; family Asteraceae; genus Glebionis; species Glebionis coronaria. The sequence goes on from CM046875.1 coordinate 25,463,880, forward strand.
ACACTAAGCTACAGGAACTTCTACTATTTAACCAAGAGAAAGAACAAAAGCAAATACTATCAAATAAATCACATTTTCTCTTTGTGAAGGAGAAAGATAGGTCCATCGATGATGGTCCTTATGTGGGTGATAGTAGTGAGGCTTCTGGTTCCTCACATCTAATGTGGTAATTCACTGAGTTTGGTAGATAATGTTCCCAATTGGATATCTTTTACTATAAAAATAAAGAGAAATGCGAGCCATAAAACTTTTTCTTTCGACCATTGTTTACGTTGGCTGTTGACGGTGTGGATGTTTATATCCCAAAAGAATTGGTTAGTGTTGTGAATGAATGGTTTAACAATATTGTTTACTTATTCTTTTTGGGTAAACGTATGGCTTATCTGGTTGTTAAGACCTATGTGAAGAATACATGGTGAATAGGCCCTGTTAAGTCAAATGATGATTAAAAACAAGCTTTTCATCAAGTTTGGTTCTAAAGAAGGGATAGAAGTGAGTGGCATATGGTTAGTTCGCAATGTGTTATTAATTCTTAAACAATGGACTCCGTATGCGAATATTAGGAAGGAGGATGTTTGTAATATCCCTTTTTGGGTAAAGTTCCATGATGTTCCTATTACTACTTTTACAGAAGATGGGATGAGTATTATCGCAACCAAACTTGGTAGCCCGTTGATGTTAGATTCTTACGTAGGTGTTATGTGCACTGATTCTTGGGGTAGAGATAGTTTTGCTAGTGCTATGATTAAGCTTAAAGCTGATGTTGAGCTCAGAGACTCCATTGCAGTTGATGTTTAAATTCAACGGTGGGGTTTACTACGAGCAATATTCCTGTTGAGTAAGAGTTGTAAGGTCTCTGGACACGTCTTAGATGACTGTATTATAAAAACCATCTCGGGTATATCGAAGAATTCCAAGATGCCACGTCAACCTACTCGTGGACCTCCGGTTGGATTGAAACCTAAGTCTACCTTTGTGTACCACCTGGTTTCAACCAAAAAAGCGGCAATGGCTCATGGGAATCCAAAGATACAAGGTTACTACTCCTATTTTGAATTCATTTGATGCATTAAATACCTTTGTGGATGAGGAAGAGGGAGGGGTAGTCAAACTCCCAGTAAAAATGCTACCCCTGTGGAGCGTGGTAGCTAGGTTTACTTAACTTGAAAAAGAAAATTGTTGGATGAGAAATTTGTGATTGTGGAATGAAGGTAGCAAATCAGGCATCAGCAAGTAAGCCTAGTTCTTCTATGCGAGACAAATTGGTAGAATGTGATAAGGACGAAGTTGAGTTGCCTGATGACGAGACTTCTTAATATATGTCTTAAACTTGTAGAGGAGGATTCTCTGAATATGGTCTTAATTTCAATGATGGATACGAGGCTCGGGTTTATGATTTCTCCATTTATCTTTTACATTGGAGAAATCCTTGACCTTCAACCACGTATCCTTACCAACCATCCACCATCTACCTCCTTCGCACAGCGAGAGCCTTTCTGAGTGTAGATAGCATATGCTTACACACAAATGAATGCAGCCATCTAGAACCACTAAACTTGCCGTAAAATCTGATGAAGCATATTCTTTAACAGGTGGAAATTGTATTTTCCTAAACTTTTCGGACTGGACATTGAAACAAATAATGCATCTTTCATCTCCAGAGGAATCTAAAACTACAAAATAAAGATTTTGGCCCCAGAAAGTATCCGGCGACGAAGGTAATTGGAGAAACAGTCAGCGTTATCAACTAAATATTCAATCTTTCTCCATGAATCCCTCCTAAGGGAATAGACGTAGGCTCCCAAGGCACCATTTGAAACCATATGTAAAAGCTTGTAATCGTCAGAAGAATCGATATAGAAACCAATCGCATCAGAAGAAGAGGGTGGCATACCCAAACCACACTGAGTGTAAGACGGCTTGTAGAAACGAGGAGAATAGGAGTTAGCTGCCAACTTCTTAAAGGCACCTGTTAAAGGATTCCAAATCCATCAGTTAGTACTATATATAATTGATGGAAGCTCAGTTGGAGTCAAATACCAAACATCTGTAAAAACATTCTCCAAAAGAAACCATAATGCGATGTAGGATTCAAGCCTAGCTCATGATTCTTCTTTGACGTACTGTTATAATCTATCAAACCATAACTCCAACTTCTAGCTACAACGTATATTTGTTAGAGCATGCAATGTCATGGCTAATTAGCAAACCAAAGCACATATTATCGTTCAATGAGTCAAAACCTAGGAAGCAAGTCATACCTAAAAAAGGAAAGCATATATATTGTAAATGTGAATGATATTATTACCACATTTTAACCATGAAGATATATTGTTTTATTATACTTTCATTTATATATATATTGTAAAATTAAACATGTAAAAAATGATGAGCCCATTGGGCCGAAACAGTCTAGCTATTTAGCTAATAAAATCCCAAATTTTTTTTGTTACAAAACTATGAACTAATAAAAGATTACAGGACAAAAGAAAAAATGATTTTTTTAAGGTAAACAAGATATAAAATGTGACATGAAATAAGATGATTTGGTTAATATGTTTCTTAGCAGCTGACCAACAAAAACAAGATATCACCAAAGTTGACCTACTGAAAAGTTGGTATCGTTAATGAATAACATTTACAGAAACGGAATTTAGTACAAACATACATGTTTCCGCTTTAGTTTGTGAGGACACAAAGAAGAATTAGTATCCTAATATTTATACTTTGTGAGGAGACAAGTTGCTGGAAGAAAGTTCAGGGCGCAAAAAACAATAGACTTTGATACTTTCATCCCGTCGTCCCGAAGTGGTATCAACTTGTTGTATAATTAAGTTGAGTTCGAGCCGAGCCCGGGCTTGTGCAAATTATCATGAAGCCCGAGCTAAAACTGTGTTCGGACCTACAAGATAAAGAGGTTGAAGTTTATCTTCTTAATAGTTCTTTTGAAATAGTGCAACGTAGGGCATGATTAAAAGAATTACCTATACGAGCATGAAGTTTTGCCGCTTCAAGAAGCTTGGACTTGGATTCCTATATGCTCATGAATGGATATGGACACATGGCTTGTAAAGCGTCAAGTACAGACATTGGAGAAATGTAGAAACTCGTGTGTATATGATCTTCGAGTATTCAAACGAATTGAAGGGTTCAATCGTTACGACACCCTGATTTTCGAATATTTGGAATGCGTAATATACTAAGTGAAAATTCAATCGTTGCGACATTTTCATCTATGCATGAGTTTGGTTTATTTCGATTTTTTGGGAAATTCAAGGATTACACTAAAATGGGGGAGGATTGTTGGTGATTTTAGTGTCATCAATCATTTTTTGTAATAGTGATTTTCCCGGGACCAAATAGATTTCAAGGTTAAGTTAAAATACGAGTTCGGAGGTGCGGAGTGCATGCTTGTATAAACTAATTAACTTGATTCTGAACACGATAATGGAAAAGGTTGAGAACATAAAGTCAAAGGACGTAACAGTGACAGAATTCGTGGTCACTAATGTGTCAGTAATGGACATATGTTTTAATGACAGCAGTTACCGGCGGTTTGGGTCTGTTGCAAAACTGTCGTTGTAACTTTTAAAGGACATGACTTTTCACCAAAGGTTGTGACTTTTCTTTTTGTGTGCATATAAACATATTTGGTCTTTCATATGAAGATGATCATATGATTCATGTCAACAACAAACACAACAAAGTATCCATGTTTTGCTCTATTTCTTGTGCCTAGATTTAGAGTATGTTCTTGTCTTATCCCAATACGAATTTCGTGTAACCCAAGGCACCGAATAGGGTCGAAATATTGTATTAGGAAAGTGGACTTTATACAGGATTCAAGAATTTATCTGGTGATCATGGATTATCAAGACCCTAAATTTCCAACAACTATCATGCATCCTGCGAGATTCCTCAATGCGCAAATGACCGTCCAACTCAACAAGAGTTAACTCTTCCTTCTTATGTTTCAAGGTGTGCTTGAAATCTTTCCAAGAAGGAGGTAGTCTGTCAATGACACAATAGAGCTAAATGGTCTCATCCATGTTCATTTTATGTTGTGTAAATCTATCAAGTATTCTAAGAAGTTCATTTTATCGTTCCCTAACTAGTCTTGCATAAGTCATTTTGTAATTTGTGAAATCACTCAAGGAACTTCTTACTTGATGCATCCTCAGCCATGTATTTGGCTTTCATGGAATCCCATAGTTATTTACCAGAGTTAATACTTTGGTATATATCAAATAAAGAATCAGACATGCCATTGAGAATTATACCACGACACACATAGTCATATTCTCCCATTTTCTCATTTTCCTCATGTACTCCAAGGTAGCATCATCACCACCATCAGGAATAAGAGCTGCCAACAACACACCACGCTCATGGTAGAAAGAAGAAAATGCATCTTCTTTTGCTATCTCCTAAAATCAACCCCTTCAAACTTGTCCAGTTTAGAAAAGTTAGCCACCATATGCTTCATTGCAGCCGCCATTGGTTATCACAAAATAATCTTCATTGATTGTTGGGGTTTATTCGTTGCAACATGGTAAAGATAACCAATAGCCTAACTACGTACCAATGAATACGTTACCAGATATCACTTGAAGTCGTGTAATCACTTTCCAAAGAAGATTATTTGACCCTATGCCTGGGTTAACACGAATACCTCCTTGGGATAAAACCAAGTGTCAGTTCTTGTTTTAGGCACAAATCAAGAATCCTGTGTGTATAAGTGTTTTTTATATTATGTATATATTATCATGCAAGTGTTATCCATACTTATAGGAATACCATTCTTAAGAATGTAACTCAAAGTCAAAGGAATAATGAGTATTAATTGGCCAATTAATCTCATTATTTCCCACATGAATACATAGTGGCTTTATGACCATAATCATAGTCATTAAGTCAGTCTTAAACCCATCGTTAAACGATCAAAGGGAGGTTACAAAGATAACCCACCCATTGATGGATAATCTACCCACTGATGGGTAATCTACCTAATGACAGACATAACCTAGCCACTGACAAGCGAAATCTAGCCCCTGACAGGCATAATCTAGCCATTGACGAATAGAACCTATCCATTGATGGATACCATCATCAACAAACCATTATATTGACTCCAAAGAGGTCAATGACTTAATGGGTGTACACTCTGTACCTCCAGATCCATTTACAAGTCTGACCATATCCTACAATTGCATTAAATTTTCAACAATATATGTTATTGGTTTTGGAGATTAAAGTGCTTGAATGATTCATATTTAGGTTGATAATTATCTAACCTATGGGAAAATTAGTAAAGGACACAAAAATAAGTGTGAGAACCCTAAAATGCGACTAATTATCAAATAAAGGCAAATAAAACCTTAAAATTAAAAAGAAAACTTTCTAAACCTAAAAAATATCCAAGGAAAATTATCTAAGAAGGAATATTATTTTATGACTATTTAAGAATATTTTACGAATTAAAAATTAATTTAACTAATTAAATATACTAGAAAATATCAGATTAATTCTAAAAAAAGTTTCAAAAATGATTTTTTACTTTAGAAAATATTAAAAAGTGACAAGAGCGCATAAGACTATTTTTACCTAGTTTTAATAATTAATTAATTATTTAAAACCTATTTTGAAAACCTAAAAATTAAATGAAATTAAAAATTTAAAAGTATCAAATCTCATGTTACACTTTGTAAACCTCAAAGTATTTATTTTAAACATAATTTTTTTATATGTTTAAAATAACTTTTACTATTTTTTTTAAGTAATTTAAAAAGAAACAGATTATAAAAAATGATTAAAATGTGAAAAATCCAAAAAATTTATCAAAAGTCCTCAATGTTTTCTACTACTAAGTAAAAATAAGTTAGACGTTGCAGCTTATCAAATAAGCTAGAAAACTGGACAAAAGGCTACGGCTTATAATTTGTTTAAGGAAAATAAACTGTTTTAATTAGAAGGATGGGTGTGGCAACGCAGCACTCTCGCCATGGCGTTCACCAAACCCTCGTCATAGCTCGTCGCCGTACATGACCAGCTCACCAAACGACTCTCTCGCCAGTTAAGTGGCGAAGTAAATGATAAACAGTTTTGATTTTGACCGTTTTAATATTACCGTTTATATTTTCAAATATAATTTATTTATATTTTAAATAAAATTATATACCCCCACTCTATAAATACTCCTACTTTTTACCTAAAAAAATTCAAAATTAATTCTAAATCAAGAAATATTAATATGGCTTGTTCCAAATCAACAAATAATTAAAAATATTGTTCAGCTCCACACACATTTAAAGAAATCTAAAAAATGTTTGCTAAACTGATTAAAGATGAGCGCTCAACAGAAATCGATGGCGGATTTAGCCCTCCAATTTGAGAGTGCTTCTATTGTTAAAGATGATTTGCAGAAAGCATGTAAAGAATGTACTGATATTCCAGAATAGAGGCGTGATTCGATAACCAAATTTTTGAAAAAAGAATCCGACAAATAATATGAGATGCACGATGCCTTGTTTCAAAAAGCATCCAAAATCGAAAGACAAATGGAATCTAAAAAAGAATTGGCGAGATAATTTTAATTTGAATTTTCTGTGTTGTATTAGTAATTACTGCTATGTATTAGTTTGAATTTCCCAACGGCTATGTATTAGTTTGAATTTTTCAACGGCTATGTATTATTTTGAATTTTTCAACGGCTATGTATTAGTTTGAATTTTATAACGGCTAAGTTTTCTCTATAAAAGCTAATTCCACTTGTTTTAATTTTCATATACAAGAACACATACTCATAAACATGTCTTATGAAAATACTTCTGGAAATAAGAAACAAAACAAAGGGAAAGCAACTCGAAGCAACCAATCGACACCAGAAAAAGTACATGAATCTATCCCTCCACAACCTTACCCAAACACTTCTGGTCTACTTGATAAATCAGAGAGCCATGTTGAAGAATATGAGGTACCTGATGAGTTTCGTCTTACTGAGGAATAAGAACGTCAAATGCTATTTGATGAAGAAGCATTACGAGAAACCTTAGCAGAAGAAGCAAGGGCCAAAAGAGAGTTGGAGAAGCAAATCAAGAACGAAAAGGCTATCAAATTCCTCAAGAGGTACTTGGGTACTCCATCAGACTCATCTGATTCGGATCCCGAAACCCATTAAATTCCATCGAACTTGTATTGTATCGTATCGTATTTTTATTTTAACGCATGTCGTATTCGAACCGTATCGTATTATAATTTGTATTTTTATTTTAATGAAATGAATTAAGTTGTGTTAAAAATAAAGGAAAGAAAATTAAATTGGTTGTGATGAGACCCAAATAAAGAGGGAGTTTTTAAAAAATAAAAATGTCATATAATGTAACAATCAGTAGGCCTAAATAAAGAGCATATTCCTTGTTGTGGCACCTAACTCTCTTATAAAACTTTTCAAATGTATTTTCGATGGAGTCCTTAGTATCGTTTTGCAAAAACATTTTGTTTTAACTTTTTCTTTTTCAAGCTTAATGAACAAGTACTTTTAAAAAAACAACTTTTATGACAAACAGATTTAAGCTCAAGATTCAATGAAAGAAAATGAACAAAATTGATCCTTTTTTCAAAATAAGAACAAGTGCCACAAGTCTTTGTGGCTGTGGGTTTTTGGTATAAGCCACCAACTAAAATAAGCTCTTAAAAGGCTATAAAAGCTAAAACAGCATAAGATTAGCTGGTAGCGAATGCATAGAATCAAATAACACCTCTAAATCCAACCAACGAATTCCAAAATCTACCTAGATCAGATAGTAAATTAAAATAAATGAAAAGTGAGCAACATGCATGTATAACCAGTTTTTGATTTTACCTTATCTATGACTATTGAAACTTCTATCCAGTAACAAATTTTCACGAGGCTCTGACGATAATAAAAATTATTAAATGACTAAAAAGACAACAACTAATTGAAGAATAAAAATTCAAAGAAACACCGAATGGAAGATATCTTCACGCACTTGAACAAAATTTCATGGGGCTTATCATTTGTCAATTAAACGCCTGACCAATAGGCCGATTTATGGTAATTAAAGTGATACTAGAGTCTCACGGTATATTGTACTTGTGTGTCCAAAATTTGAGACCCAACGCTCATTATATAAACACGAATAGCTTGTTACAAAGTCCTCGATGCCTATCGTTTTAAAAGAGTCGTTCTCCTGGCTTATGGCGAGCCAGTTCTCGTTCCTTGTCATGCAAACCAGCCTCCTTACCTTCCAATCATCTGATATTATGGAGAAATCTTTAACCTTCAACCATACATCGTTACCATCCATCCTCCACATACCACCTTCACATAGCCACAGACTTTCTGAGCGTAAATAGCATACACACAAATGAATGCAGCCATCTAGAACCACTAAACTTGCCGTAAAATCTGATGAAGCATATTCTTTAACAGGTGGAAATTGTATTTTTCTAAACTTTTCGGACTGGACATTGAAACAAATAATGCATCTTTCATCTCCAGAGGAATCTAAAACTACAAAATAAAGATTTTGGCCCCAGAAAGTAGCTGGCGACCAATGGTAATCGGAGAAACAATCAGCGTTATCAACTAAATATTCAATCCTTCTCCATGAATCCCTCCTAAGGGAATAGACATAGGCCCCCAAGGCACCATTTGAAACCATATGTAAAAGCTTGTAATCGTCAGAAGAATCGATATAGAAACCAATCGCATCAGAAGAAGAGGGTGGCATACCAATCTTATCAGGAGAGTACCGCAAACCACACTGAGTGTAAGACGGCTTGTAGAAACGAGGAGAATAGGAGTTAGCTGCCAACTTCTTAAAGGCACCTGTCAAAGGATTCCAAAACGCTAGCTCTTGAGTAAACATTGCGGCTAGACACACCAATCCATCAATGCTTGCTGCAATATGCACAGTATTAAGAACATGATTGGGGTATGGTAGTGAACTATAATTACGGGAAGTAGTTACACCATAATAATGACTAAGATCGACATAACAGATACGGACTGTCTTTGAAACAATATTCGGAGCTCCACAATCAATCGTATGCACTGTAAGAAGTCGTGAGTCGTTGTTGTGATCAATTTGGAAAAGTTTATAGCTGCTTACATACTTATGGTGCATCTTGGCAAACTTCGGAGTCGACAAAAAAGATTTCCATTCTTTGCAAACGCACATGCATCGACCAAGCAACTTGGTGGGAAGTCTCGGCAATATCTCTGTTAGTACTATATTCGATGGAAGCTCAATTGGAGTCAAATACCAAACATCTGTAAAAACATTCTCCAAAAGCAACCATAATGCTATGTAGGATTCAAGCCTCATGATTCTATGACAGTTAATCTATCAAAGCACAATTCCAACTACTAGCTACAACGTATATAGCTAAGTCATGTCTTTATTAGCAAATCAAAGCATATGTTATCCCTAGCTATGGAAGCAATTAGGAAAGCATATATATATATTCTAAATGAAAATGTATTATTACCAAATATTAAACATGAAAACGATATTATGTTCAAAAAAAAAAAAAGCATGAAGATATTGCTTTACTATAATTTATTTCATATATAAGTAAGAGTAATAAATTGCATGCTCGTAATAACCCATTCTCTCTTTCATCTTTGTCAGTTGACTTGATAAATTTAGGAACCATTATATATATCAGTTGCTATAGTTTTTATTCGTATCGACAGAAAATCTTTGTACACCTATTAACAAATGGAATAGAGAGGTACAATAAAAATAAATTATTTTGTAAGAGTAAAAAGTAAAAACATTTTAGGACACAACAGACCTAGTACAACTTTCATTTTTTTTTCGCTTTCTTCCTTCGGCGATTTATAACGACCTATTTACCACAAAAGACGACCTAGTTACAAAATTATTTAATAAATATAAAAATTTCATTTAATAAAAAAAACATTGCATTAAACCCATATCTTAAGAACACTAAAATCTCAAAAAGTATTAATCCCATATCTAAAAAGCACTCAAATCTTAAAAAAAAACTAAAACTGATTTCCAAATGTATATCCAAAAACTCGGCCTATAAACATAAATAAAGAAAACCAAACACAAGCCCATATACTTCATCTTCTTGGTTGCCGATGAAATAAAAAACACCAGTCAATCACATACAACGAAAAAAAGAATAAAACCAAACGATCTTCGCGCAAATAAAACAAATCGTAACATTTTATTTTCTTTTTGATTTTTCGTTTTAAAAAAACGGTCGTAGGTGGGATCGATTTGGTTCGATTGACCGAGGAGATCCGGTCGTCGCAACAGTTCGGTCGCCCTCGGTTGACCTAGACACCGTTGCACATAGCCTTAACAATAGTTCTCTCTTAACAATGGCGGGCTTGGCATTTCAAGTTTCTACGCCAATCATCGGGCTCTTTACTCAAATGGATATGGAGATTGCTCACTCAGTGTCATAACATTAGTGACTATATTTGGCAAGACATGGTTCGTGAATTTTCTTCTCCTTAAATATATTTTTCAGTTCCAAAATATTTAATTATATAACTGTAAAAGACAAAACAAGCTCCGCTGCAAGGCCTTTTTTAATTGCGAATCTAATTCTATGAAAAACACATCTATGAATTTAAATGTCATAACGTTGCTATTCATAACACGTTGAATTCTCTTCAGAAGTTTCATCGCTTCAGGTGCAAGGAAACGTGAGTTATCGAATGCAAAAGGAATAAACACGTGCTCATTTTCAATGCATGATTTTTCGTGTTTTGTCACTTTGCATGAGGCGGCTTTCAAAGCAGCCTGAACCGCTGTAAAACCTCGTCTACTCAACCCTACTAGAGAAGAAACCATAGTCACATCCAGACACGCATGTTTCCCTCCAGCCCATCCAAAACCCAAAATATCCGCCAGTCTGACTATGGATCTTCCATCTAATGGGTCAGTTAAGAAGTTCACTTAAGAAGTTCACTGGTTATTCTCCTTCAAATGCAAGATCGATGGTCCCGGTGTCTTAATGGTTCGGCTGAATTCTCAGTTGGATTCGTCCTTAATTATATTGATGAAATTCTTTTTCCAAAGTTAGATATTCCAACTCGTTGGGTTAATTTAATTCCTAGCGCGGACGATTAACATGGACGGATTACCTACTCGGTGCAATCTCTCTTTATATGGCTTGGATATTCCTCTGATATTATGTCCCCTCTGCAACGAAGTTGTCGAAGCTACATGTCACACTTTTTTCTCTAGCTCTTTAACCGTCAGGTCATGAAAAAAGTTTGTAGATGGTGGGAACTTGATATCACTTCTTTCAGTTCGTATGCTGAATGGTTGTATTGGCTATCAAATGTGGAGAAGGAGGTGCTGGAAGGCATTTGTTTCTTTCTTGGTGGCTTATTTGGATGCTTAGAAATAAGTATTTATTTTGTTCGAGTAGGCCAAGAAGGGATCTTATTTTTTGCGAAATCATTCAAATGTCTTTTCTTTAGATTTCAAATCGTTGAAACTCAGTATTTAAAGGGCATGTTTGATTTTGAAATTATAACTCGTTGGGTTCTAGCTTTCAGGATGGATTTCTAAGCTTATTGAAATGTCAATATAGATTTTTAGAAATAACTTATAGTTTATATTTATCTTTATAGCTTATAGGGTTTTCGAAAGATCTTATTTGGGTTTCAAAAGTTCATATGGCTTAGAAAAAACAATACGTGAGACCTTAAAGGTTCATGGCTTATACAAAAGCTTAGAGCTTATAGATCATCTAAAATAAGACAAAAGCTTATGAACAAGTAGAAAGACTTACAAGACTTGAAAAGGTGTTTAAGGGCTAAAAATAGTTCGAACACTTAAAAAAATGATTTCAAGGATTTCTTCTTCTTTAATCGTGGTTTAAAAACAGCTTATACTTCTTCTTAACCTTGTAGGACATGGTTAGGACATAGCTTTGAGGTAGATATGAGTTCAAGTGATTGTTTCTGAAGGTGGGTTTGTCTCGGCTATAAATAAGGTACGAAAACACTTTGTGGCCATGTGATTTGAGAGGAGTGGTGGCCAAGGGTGGTAGAGTGGTGACCAAGGCATAACTAAATTACTATCACAAAGCTAGTTATGTAGCTTAGAGAGTGTATGGGAAGAGTGGAGGGCATGACATATTATGGGGACGAGGGAGGTGCGTTAAAAACCTGGTGAGCAAGGGGTGACGATAATGGTAGGGTGATGATGGTGGTAGGGTGGTTGCTTGGTGGTAAAGGTAGTGAGTCATGGTGGAGCTAGAGTGGTAGTTTAGTTATAAAACTAGATAGGATAGCAACAAGTTTTGAATTAGGGTTTTTAATCTAGATTAGGGTTTTAAATTAGGGTTTAGTGATGAGCTAGGGTAAGATTAGCGCTTAGATATTTTACATTAGATCTTTGAAAGTGGTTCTAGAAATGTGGTACAAAAACTAGAAAGAAAAATTAGAGGGAACATTTGAATTTTATGCATAAACGGCTTGTACATTGAGTCTTAGGAAGTTGTACTAGAGTTTTGGAGGGAAAATGTATTCAGATATTCCACATTGTATCTTGTACAAATGCCTTGAGAGTTTACACTTTTGTTTTAACTTATAAGGTTCATTTATAATAAACGTTATAAATGGCACGTTAAATAAATAAAGTATAATGTAAAGTTGATATTAGAACATAAGCCTAACATATTACGGCGTTTACTTGATATAAATGTTTATTTAGTTGATAGTGGTAGTTGTGTGAGCTTGTTTACTTTCCTACGTAAGTTACGTTCTATAGTGAATAGAATAAAAAACAAAAAAATTCTCATGTAAATGGTTCTTATAAATATCATAAGTGACTACATTGATAAAAATATTTGGGTTGTTATATATCTCCTTACTTAGTATATGTGAAGATCACTTAGATCGTGTGCAAGACATCCGAGATCAAGCATAATATTGGTGTCATGTCTTCAGTGTCATCTCATGTTATTCTTAGCTAAGACTTAGTACGTGTTTGCTTCGTGTAAAGATTCAGATTTCTCTCAAACAGTATGTATGATCTTGATATTTCGTGACTCTATATGGTAAGGATTACAAACATGTCAAGTCATTGTCTCCTAGATGATATCTATGATCTAGCAAGATCTTGTCATGTAGTCATCTCCTTCCCACTTTTGATTATCGAGCTCGATGAAGTACTTTCTACTTCGCTATTTAATCTTTAGATCTTGTATTATCTTGTAGATTTCTTACCTTCCATCATTCTTGTAATCACAAGATGTATGATAAAACTATATTAGATGGTTTATATGTTTGACAAAAAATCACAAGGTTTGTGGTGTTGGGCCCTAAAACATAACAGATTGCGATTGTAACCAAATCATCATGTTTTATCATTGAACTAGTTTTTTATGTGTTTGGCCATAAAACACAAGGTTTTTTTTATTATGTTAGGCCATAAAATATAACGGGTGTGGTGGTACCCAAAGAAGGATTCGGTACTAGCGTCATACCGGATAAAGTGTAAGCGACGTTGTGTAAAGTTATCTCCTTTAATAAGGGAGGTTGTTGGGGTAGTGTTATGAAGTCTTGAGATGGTGAGATGGTGACTCGGGGAGTGGAGTAGGACACGAAAGGTATCCTTGTATCCAAACTACTATAAATCATCGTGCCGGTTTTCTTATTCTTTTTCTTATCGATTTACCCTCTTACTTGTATATTATTGTTGCTTATGTCGATGCTTGTGTGTTGTGGATTATTGTTTATGGTTGTGTCATGATAACTTGATATGCTACATGATTTATATTATAGTCATTGACTAGAATCAACACTTTTTGTATTACGTCAAGGTTGATCAAAAAATTGTTATAAAAGATGTAAGATTTTAATCGGAAACGTAAGATTTTAATCACATTGGTATATCAAAGGAGCTTCATTATTATTTTTTCCTATTTTCACCAACTTCTATTAATAAACTATATTGATTTTTAGTATGAAATATTATGTGTGATTTATGGTTGAAAACTAAAGATATGTATTTTTAATGTAGACCCTCTTGTTAGTGTAGAGCACATCAACCAATCACATTCATTGAAACTAAGTTTCCATATTTTTCTTGAAAATTAAATATCTCGCAAACGATAAATCGTCAGGTGAAAAAATACACCATTACAACGAGAATTAAATCATCTTTCTATCGAGAGGCACATGTATATACTTTCGACGAACTTTTTTTTCTAAGAAAATCATATATGATCAGTATCACGGATCATATATGATTTTCCAAAATCATATATGATTCGTGATACGAATCATATATGATTTTCGTAGGAAAAAATTTCGTCGAAAGTATACACATTGTGACCTCGATAGAAAGATGATATAATTCTCGTCAAGATTGTATGTTTCGTTTTGCGCAACGATTAATGGTTTGTGAAATATTTAATATTAAAAAAATGGATTCTTTTTGTTAGATGGAAAAATGAGAGGTTGTGATTGGTTAGGTGAGTTTATGCTAAAAGAATGGTATACATGAAACTTTTCCTATGTGTTATATCATACGTGCGCGATATATGAAGTGAGTTTCACTTTCTTAGAAGATCTTGTGTTTTTCTCCAAATTCTGTGAATACACGGTATTGATTTGGAGATTCAACTATTTATGCCCATTTTACGCTAGCGGGTTGAGTTTATTAACTTACAAACAAGAGAAATAAAATACTGAATCCCATTGTACGATAATATTACAAGCTCGACGTCCATTTTCTTAAATTTTACCGTTTTTCTAACGTTCCAAAACAAGAAGAAAAGAAATAGTCGACCACGTAGGTTTGTCACCACCACGCCAGAGGCCACGAAAACACCTATGAGATATTTCTCACGTCATAGATCTGGCTTTTTGCGATGACACCAGACCCATGGCGCAGATGCAGGTTCTTCAATATTGTATTAATGCTTGGTGTGCAAATCGACCATAATACTATTAAATTATTTTTTCTCCATATACGTCTTTATTGGTTATTGATAAGGGATCGATGGGATATATCGTGAGCTTGCTTTGTTTATTTTTTTATGAATATCTTTTTGAGGTGTCCAACCTATTTTTTAAATCTTTGATTAGTTTTGTGTTAAGCTTTCAGGTTTATTGGAGGTTTTACCCAAAACTTAGTGTCTGATCCTTGTTCGAGAAGAAGGAGTTGCACACCGAGTGGAGAGACAATGCAAGGTAAAAGAAAGAACCGTGTACAGTGGTCCAACACGAAAACTAAAGTCGTTCCTCAACTAGTCGGGGATGTCTAACTAAACGAGTTAAAAAATCAAGTAGTCAATGGGTCGGGTTATATTATGTCTTGTCAGGTAAAATATAACATAAGTAACTAAAGGAAAAACAAAAGTGTCACAAAGCGTGCTTTTTTTGTTAAATATCAAAACATGAAGATGGACTTGTTTGCCCTTCTAAAGACCCTGGTGACATGAATGCTTACATTGTTGGCATTTCCAAGCCTTCTTATAATGAATACGAGATAGAAGTAACTAAAGGGGTGGCTTTAGATGTTGAGCTTCTTGATCGTGTTTATAAATTTCTTATCACGACTGCTAAGAGTATTCCCCATGGATGTCGTCTCGCTTTCTCTCAGGCATTAAAAACAGTTCTTTACCAAGTGGTCGCCCGACCCGATTCCGTTGATGCGTGGGTTAAGTTGTTACTTCTTCCACGATGTACACTGCATGTGTGTAGGCCTAAGACTAGACAAGAGCGTAGGTCCGGAAATACAAAATCTTTGCAACAAAGTTCTATCTTGAAGTCACTAGCTACATGAGGGAAAGATGATGTTATCACAATGTTAGTTAAAAGCATGATGGATGTTGCTAGGTCGGGATCCTTAGACGAGGGTCGAGGTGATTTGATTGAGGATAGAACAACGGGAAATAACAACACCAGGCAATGTCTTCGCAAGGTTGTGGATGGGCACTTTACTGCTGCAGTAAAAGTGATATCCTCTTTTGGTGTAGCTCCATACTCTGGTGATACTATTAAAGCCTTGGAGGCTAAGCATCCTTACAAGCCACCCCCATCTATGTCGAGCAACACATTTTCTAAGTCTCCTCTTGTAGCCGAGATTGATTGTGTCTTTGGTTGCATTAAATCTTTTCCTAAAGGTACTTCATGCGGGAGAGATGGTTTGAGGGCACAACATATATTAGATACTTTGTGTGGAGAGGGGTCTGCTACTGCCACAGATAACTTAATGGCCATGATATGGGTCGTTAATTTATGGTTAGCTGGGAGGTGTTCGCCTATTTTGGAAGAGTTTGTTGCATCTACTCCTCTCACGCCTCTACTTAAACCTAATAACGGGATTCAACCTATTATAGTGGGCACTATATGGAGACGTTTGGTTTCCAAGGTTTCTATGAAAGGTGTGGGTAGGGAAATGTCCAAGTACCTTGGTGATTTTCAGTTCGGAGTCGGAGTGTCAGGTGGCGCTGAGGCTGTTTAACATAGCGCCAATAGGGTGTTGAGTGAATACCATAATGATGGGTCTCTTGCAATGCTCACTGTGGACTTCTCAAATGCATTTAACCTTGTGGATAGATCGACACTACTTCATAAAGTTAGGGTGAGGTGTCCCTCTATTTTTTTGTAGGTAAATTTCTTATATGTTCAAGCAGCAAGGTTGTATATAGGAGACACGCATATTTGGTCTGCCACGAGTGTGCAACAAGGTGACCCATTGGACATCTTCTTTTTGATTTTGTATTGCACCCTCTTGTACATAAGATCAGAGACAGTTACAAGCTTATTCATCATGATTGGTATCTTGATGATGGAAGAGCTATTGGAGATTCAGAAGAGGTATCCAAGGTGTTACACATTATAAAGGCGACTGGTCCAGATTTGGGTCTTGAACTTAACATCAAGAAAACAGAGATCTTTTGGCCCTCTTGTAATGGTACGAAGCTTCGGGAGGGTTTATTTCCGGTTGATATTCGTAGGCCGTCTTTGGGTGTGAAGCTTCTTGGGGGAGCTGTTAGTAGAGATGTAGATTTTATTAGTGAGTTGGCTATGAGGAGAGCTGTAAATGTTGTTGACTTGATGGGTCTTTTTCCACAACTTCATGACCCGCAAAGTGAGCTCTTTTTTCTTCGATCATGTATGGGTATTGCTAAACTTTATTTTGGTTTAAGGACCTGTCAACCTAGACACATGGAGGAGGCGGCTTTGTTTTTTGACAAAGGGTTGCGTGGTTCAATCGAAAATATAGTGGTTTGTGGAGGATCTTTTTTTGTGACTTGCAGTGGAGACTTGCTTCTTTACCCATTCGTTTTGGTGGTTTGGGCTTGTACTCGGCAAAAGTGGTCTCCTCATATGCTTTTGTGGCCTCGAGGGCCCAATATTGGGTGCTACAAGACCACATCTTATGTGACAGTGGCATATGTGGTATGGATGACGATTACGTTTTTTATTTGGCTTGTCTTCGTGATACGTTTGGTAAAATTGACACTAGGGTTTCGTTAACTATTATAATTTCTATGACATTCGAACTACATGTTTAAAGCACATATACCTAGCTTTTCAGCGAAGAGATATTTATAGAGGAGTATCTAGTATGGAGATAGAACTTGTGGAAGTAGGGTAGATATATTTGATATTTGTCTTGTTTTTCGGTTATTGTTCGGCTATAGTTGTGTTGATATACAGTGTCTGAACTTAATTCGATTAAATAAAAACTTGAGGTGTAAGTTCTTTTCTCAATTCTTTAGATACAACCTCATGATTGTTTGACTAAACTCAATATCATCTTTTACGTATACTGCTCTTGTGAATTGAAGGAAAGCTTGGAGTAGAAGCAGTTTTTGTCGAGCTAGCTTCCGAAAACCTACTGAACCCTACTAAATCTTGGTTAAATATGTTTGAATGTGCATGCAATGATTGCAATCCAAATGAAAGTGAAGGAAGTGAAAGCCTAATATTCGTTTACGGTAAAGAGAAATCGATCTATACTCAACTCGTTTATTATAATGTGGTGTGTGTATGTATTATTCTACTTAAATCAAAAGATTTAGTAGTAATCTTACGAACAACCCATAAACGTACTAAAACAAAGTCTATTATGTGTTTCGTTCATGTTTAATATATATTAAACGATCCTATAGGTCACTTTGGTTTATTTAAACTATTGAACATATATGCGAAGTTTTAGGTTCTTTTGAACGTATTATTGTGTATTCGTTGATTTTTAGGATGTGTGATTAAGGAGTTTGCTAAGCGAACAAGGATTCAGTATCGTCGTAATTGCATGTGAATCACATGATTTAGTATGGAAAAGGGGATTTTTGACAGCAAAAGGGAGAGGTAGTGTTAATTTTGTGAAGGAGAAAGATAGGTCCTTATGTGGGTGATAGTAGTGAGGCTTCTGGTTCCGCACACCTAATGTGGGCAATGCACTGAATTTGGTAGATCATGTTTCCAATTCGATATCTTTTACTATAAAAGTAAGAGAAATGCGAGCCATAAAACTTTTTCTTTCGACCATCGTTTACGTCGGCTGTTGATGGTGTGGATGTTTATATCCCAAAAGAATTGGTTAGTGTTGTGAATGAATGGTTTAACAATGTTGTTTACTTATTCTTTTTAGGTAAACGTATGGCTTATCTGGTTGTTAAGACCTATGTGAACAATACATGGTGAAAATTAGGCCTGTTAAGTCAAATGATGATTAAAGACATGCTTTTCATCAAGTTTGGTTCTAAAGAAGGGATAGAAGTGAGTGGCATATGGTTAATTCGCAATGTGTTATTAATTCTTAAACAATGGACTCCGTATGCGAATATTAGGAAGGAGGATGTTTGTAATATCCCTTTTTGGGTAAAGTTCCATGATGTTCCTATTACTACTTTTACAGAAGATGGGATGAGTATTATCGCAACCAAACTTGGTAGCCCGTTGATGTTACATTCTTAGGTAGGTCTTATGTGCACTGATTCTTGGGGTAGAGATAGTTTTGCTAGTGCTATGATTAAGCTTAAAGCTGATGTTGAGCTCAGAGACACCATTGCAGTTGATGTTTAAATTCAACGGTGGGGTTTACTACGAGCAATATTCCTGTTGAGTAATAGTTGTTAGGTCTCTGGACACGTCTTAGATAACTGTATTATAAAAACCATCTCGGGTATATCGAAGAATTCCAAGATGCCACGTCAACCTACTCGTGGACCTCCGGTTGGATTGAAACCTAAGTCTACGTCCTTTGTGTACCACCTGGTTTCAACCAAAAAAGCGGCAATGGCTCATGGGAATCCAAAGATACAAGGTTACTACTCCTATTTTGAATTCATTTGATGCATTAAATACCTTTGTGGATGAGGAAGAGGGAGGGGTAGTCAAACTCCCAGTAAAAATGCTACCCCTGTGGAGCGTGGTAGCTAGGTTTACTTAACTTGAAAAAGAAAATTGTTGGATGAGAAATTTGTGATTGTGGAATGAAGGTAGCAAATCAGGCATCAGCAAGTAAGCCTAGTTCTTCTATGCGAGACAAATTGGTAGAATGTGATAAGGACGAAGTTGAGTTGCCTGATGACGAGACTTCTTAATATATGTCTTAAACTTGTAGAGGAGGATTCTCTGAATATGGTCTTAATTTCAATGATGGATACGAGGCTCGGGTTTATGATTTCTCCATTTATCTTTTACATTGGAGAAATCCTTGACCTTCAACCACGTATCCTTACCAACCATCCACCATCTACCTCCTTCGCACAGCGAGAGCCTTTCTGAGTGTAGATAACATATGCTTACACACAAATGAATGCAGCCATCTAGAACCACTAAACTTGCCGTAAAATCTGATGAAGCATATTCTTTAACAGGTGGAAATTGTATTTTCCTAAACTTTTCCGACTGGACATTGAAACAAATAATGCATCTTTCATCTCCAGAGGAATCTAAAACTACAAAATAAAGATTTTGGCCCCAGAAAGTATCCGGCAACGAAGGTAATTGGAGAAACAGTCAGCGTTATCAACTAAATATTCAATCTTTCTCCATGAATCCCTCCTAAGGGAATAGACGTAGGCTCCCAAGGCACCATTTGAAACCATATGTAAAAGCTTGTAATCGTCAGAAGAATCGATATAGAAACCAATCGCATCAGAAGAAGAGGGTGGCATACCCAAACCACACTGAGTGTAAGACGGCTTGTAGAAACGAGGAGAATAGGAGTTAGCTGCCAACTTCTTAAAGGCACCTGTTAAAGGATTCCAAATCCATCAGTTAGTACTATATATAATTGATGGAAGCTCAGTTGGAGTCAAATACCAAACATCTGTAAAAACATTCTCCAAAAGAAACCATAATGCGATGTAGGATTCAAGCCTAGCTCATGATTCTTCTTTGACGTACTGTTATAATCTATCAAACCATAACTCCAACTTCTAGCTACAACGTATATTTGTTAGAGCATGCAATGTCATGGCTAATTAGCAAACCAAAGCACATATTATCGTTCAATGAGTCAAAACCTAGGAAGCAAGTCATACCTAAAAAAGGAAAGCATATATATTGTAAATGTGAATGATATTATTACCACATTTTAACCATGAAGATATATTGTTTTATTATACTTTCATTTATATATATATTGTAAAATTAAACATGTAAAAAATGATGAGCCCATTGGGCCGAAACAGTCTAGCTATTTAGCTAATAAAATCCCAAATTTTTTTTGTTACAAAACTATGAACTAATAAAAGATTACAGGACAAAAGAAAAAATGATTTTTTTAAGGTAAACAAGATATAAAATGTGACATGAAATAAGATGATTTGGTTAATATGTTTCTTAGCAGCTGACCAACAAAAACAAGATATCACCAAAGTTGACCTACTGAAAAGTTGGTATCGTTAATGAATAACATTTACAGAAACGGAATTTAGTACAAACATACATGTTTCCGCTTTAGTTTGTGAGGACACAAAGAAGAATTAGTATCCTAATATTTATACTTTGTGAGGAGACAAGTTGCTGGAAGAAAGTTCAGGGCGCAAAAAACAATAGACTTTGATACTTTCATCCCGTCGTCCCGAAGTGGTATCAACTTGTTGTATAATTAAGTTGAGTTCGAGCCGAGCCCGGGCTTGTGCAAATTATCATGAAGCCCGAGCTAAAACTGTGTTCGGACCTACAAGATAAAGAGGTTGAAGTTTATCTTCTTAATAGTTCTTTTGAAATAGTGCAACGTAGGGCATGATTAAAAGAATTACCTATACGAGCATGAAGTTTTGCCGCTTCAAGAAGCTTGGACTTGGATTCCTATATGCTCATGAATGGATATGGACACATGGCTTGTAAAGCGTCAAGTACAGACATTGGAGAAATGTAGAAACTCGTGTGTATATGATCTTCGAGTATTCAAACGAATTGAAGGGTTCAATCGTTACGACACCCTGATTTTCGAATATTTGGAATGCGTAATATACTAAGTGAAAATTCAATCGTTGCGACATTTTCATCTATGCATGAGTTTGGTTTCTTTCGATTTTTTGGGAAATTCAAGGATTACACTAAAATGGGGGAGGATTGTTGGTGATTTTAGTGTCATCAATCATTTTTTGTAATAGTGATTTTCCCGGGACCAAATAGATTTCAAGGTTAAGTTAAAATACGAGTTCGGAGGTGCGGAGTGCATGCTTGTATAAACTAATTAACTTGATTCTGAACACGATAATGGAAAAGGTTGAGAACATAAAGTCAAAGGACGTAACAGTGACAGAATTCGTGGTCACTAATGTGTCAGTAATGGACATATGTTTTAATGACAGCAGTTACCGGCGGTTTGGGTCTGTTGCAAAACTGTCGTTGTAACTTTTAAAGGACATGACTTTTCACCAAAGGTTGTGACTTTTCTTTTTGTGTGCATATAAACATATTTGGTCTTTCATATGAAGATGATCATATGATTCATGTCAACAACAAACACAACAAAGTATCCATGTTTTGCTCTATTTCTTGTGCCTAGATTTAGAGTATGTTCTTGTCTTATCCCAATACGAATTTCGTGTAACCCAAGGCACCGAATAGGGTCGAAATATTGTATTAGGAAAGTGGACTTTATACAGGATTCAAGAATTTATCTGGTGATCATGGATTATCAAGACCCTAAATTTCCAACAACTATCATGCATCCTGCGAGATTCCTCAATGCGCAAATGACCGTCCAACTCAACAAGAGTTAACTCTTCCTTCTTATGTTTCAAGGTGTGCTTGAAATCTTTCCAAGAAGGAGGTAGTCTGTCAATGACACAATAGAGCTAAATGGTCTCATCCATGTTCATTTTATGTTGTGTAAATCTATCAAGTATTCTAAGAAGTTCATTTTATCGTTCCCTGACTAGTCTTGCATAAGTCATTTTGTAATTTGTGAAATCACTCAAGGAACTTCTTACTTGATGCATCCTCAGCCATGTATTTGGCTTTCATGGAATCCCATAGTTATTTACCAGATTTAATACTTTGGTATATATCAAATAAAGAATCAGACATGCCATTGAGAATTATACCACGACACACATAGTCATATTCTCCCATTTTCTCATTTTCCTTATGTACTCCAAGGTAGCATCATCACCACCATCAGGAATAAGAGCTGCCAACAACACACCACGCTCATGGTAGAAAGAAGAAAATGCATCTTCTTTTGCTATCTCCTAAAATCAACCCCTTCAAACTTGTCCAGTTTAGAAAAGTTAGCCACCATATGCTTCATTGCAGCCGCCATTGGTTATCACAAAATAATCTTCATTGATTGTTGGGGTTTATTCGTTGCAACATGGTAAAGATAACCAATAGCCTAACTACGTACCAATGAATACGTTACCAGATATCACTTGAAGTCGTGTAATCACTTTCCAAAGAAGATTATTTGACCCTATGCCTGGGTTAACACGAATACCTCCTTGGGATAAAACCAAGTGTCAGTTCTTGTTTTAGGCACAAATCAAGAATCCTGTGTGTATAAGTGTTTTTTATATTATGTATATATTATCATGCAAGTGTTATCCATACTTATAGGAATACCATTCTTAAGAATGTAACTCAAAGTCAAAGGAATAATGAGTATTAATTGGCCAATTAATCTCATTATTTCCCACATGAATACATAGTGGCTTTATGACCATAATCATAGTCATTAAGTCAGTCTTAAACCCATCGTTAAACGATCAAAGGGAGGTTACAAAGATAACCCACCCATTGATGGATAATCTACCCACTGATGGGTAATCTACCTAATGACAGACATAACCTAGCCACTGACAAGCGAAATCTAGCCCCTGACAGGCATAATCTAGCCATTGACGAATAGAACCTATCCATTGATGGATACCATCATCAACAAACCATTATATTGACTCCAAAGAGGTCAATGACTTAATGGGTGTACACTCTGTACCTCTAGATCCATTTACAAGTCTGACCATATCCTACAATTGCATTAAATTTTCAACAATATATGTTATTGGTTTTGGAGATTAAAGTGCTTGAATGATTCATATTTAGGTTGATAATTATCTAACCTATGGGAAAATTAGTAAAGGACACAAAAATAAGTGTGAGAACCCTAAAATGCGACTAATTATCAAATAAAGGCAAATAAAACCTTAAAATTAAAAAGAAAACTTTCTAAACCTAAAAAATATCCAAGGAAAATTATCTAAGAAGGAATATTATTTTATGACTATTTAAGAATATTTTATGAATTAAAAATTAATTTAACTAATTAAATATACTAGAAAATATCAGATTAATTCTAAAAAAAGTTTCAAAAATGATTTTTTACTTTAGAAAATATTAAAAAGTGACAAGAGCGCATAAGACTATTTTTACCTAGTTTTAATAATTAATTAATTATTTAAAACCTATTTTGAAAACCTAAAAATTAAATGAAATTAAAAATTTAAAAGTATCAAATCTCATGTTACACTTTGTAAACCTCAAAGTATTTATTTTAAACATAATTTTTTTATATGTTTAAAATAACTTTTACTATTTTTTTTAAGTAATTTAAAAAGAAACAGATTATAAAAAATGATTAAAATGTGAAAAATCCAAAAAATTTATCAAAAGTCCTCAATGATTTCTACTACTAAGTAAAAATAAGTTAGACGTTGCAGCTTATCAAATAAGCTAGAAAACTGGACAAAAGGCTACGGCTTATAATTTGCTTAAGGAAAATAAACTGTTTTAATTAGAAGGATGGGTGTGGCAACGCAGCACTCTCGCCATGGCGTTCACCAAACCCTCGTCATAGCTCGTCGCCGTACATGACCAGCTCACCAAACGACTCCCTCGCCAGTTAAGTGGCGAAGTAAATGATAAACAGTTTTGATTTTGACCGTTTTAATATTACCGTTTATATTTTCAAATATAATTTATTTATATTTTAAATAAAATTATATACCCCCACTCTATAAATACTCCTACTTTTTACCTAAAAAAATTCAAAATTAATTCTAAATCAAGAAATATTAATATGGCTTGTTCCAAATCAACAAATAATTAAAAATATTGTTCAGCTCCACACACATTTAAAGAAATCTAAAAAATGTTTGCTAAACTGATTAAAGATGAGCGCTCAACAGAAATCGATGGCGGATTTAGCCCTCCAATTTGAGAGTGCTTCTATTGTTAAAGATGATTTGCAGAAAGCATGTAAAGAATGTACTGATATTCCAGAATAGAGGCGTGATTCGATAACCAAATTTTTGAAAAAAGAATCCGACAAATAATATGAGATGCACGATGCCTTGTTTCAAAAAGCATCCAAAATCAAAAGACAAATGGAATCTAAAAAAGAATTGGCGAGATAATTTTAATTTGAATTTTCTGTGTTGTATTAGTAATTACTGCTATGTATTAGTTTGAATTTCCCAACGGCTATGTATTAGTTTGAATTTTTCAACGGCTATGTATTATTTTGAATTTTTCAACGGCTATGTATTAGTTTGAATTTTATAACGGCTAAGTTTTCTCTATAAAAGCTAATTCCACTTGTTTTAATTTTCATATACAAGAACACATACTCATAAACATGTCTTATGAAAATACTTCTGGAAATAAGAAACAAAACAAAGGGAAAGCAACTCGAAGCAACCAATCGACACCAGAAAAAGTACATGAATCTATCCCTCCACAACCTTACCCAAACACTTCTGGTCTACTTGATAAATCAGAGAGCCATGTTGAAGAATATGAGGTACCTGATGAGTTTCGTCTTACTGAGGAATAAGAACGTCAAATGCTATTTGATGAAGAAGCATTACGAGAAACCTTAGCAGAAGAAGCAAGGGCCAAAAGAGAGTTGGAGAAGCAAATCAAGAACGAAAAGGCTATCAAATTCCTCAAGAGGTACTTGGGTACTCCATCAGACTCATCTGATTCGGATCCCGAAACCCATTAAATTCCATCGAACTTGTATTGTATCGTATCGTATTTTTATTTTAACGCATGTCGTATTCGAACCGTATCGTATTATAATTTGTATTTTTATTTTAATGAAATGAATTAAGTTGTGTTAAAAATAAAGGAAAGAAAATTAAATTGGTTGTGATGAGACCCAAATAAAGAGGGAGTTTTTAAAAAATAAAAATGTCATATAATGTAACAATCAGTAGGCCTAAATAAAGAGCATATTCCTTGTTGTGGCACCTAACTCTCTTATAAAACTTTTCAAATGTATTTTCGATGGAGTCCTTAGTATCGTTTTGCAAAAACATTTTGTTTTAACTTTTTCTTTTTCAAGCTTAATGAACAAGTACTTTTAAAAAAACAACTTTTATGACAAACAGATTTAAGCTCAAGATTCAATGAAAGAAAATGAACAAAATTGATCCTTTTTTCAAAATAAGAACAAGTGCCACAAGTCTTTGTGGCTGTGGGTTTTTGGTATAAGCCACCAACTAAAATAAGCTCTTAAAAGGCTATAAAAGCTAAAACAGCATAAGATTAGCTGGTAGCGAATGCATAGAATCACATAACACCTCTAAATCCAACCAACGAATTCCAAAATCTACCTAGATCAGATAGTAAATTAAAATAAATGAAAAGTGAGCAACATGCATGTATAACCAGTTTTTGATTTTACCTTATCTATGACTATTGAAACTTCTATCCAGTAACAAATTTTCACGAGGCTCTGACGATAATAAAAATTATTAAATGACTAAAAAGACAACAACTAATTGAAGAATAAAAATTCAAAGAAACACCGAATGGAAGATATCTTCACGCACTTGAACAAAATTTCATGGGGCTTATCATTTGTCAATTAAACGCCTGACCAATAGGCCGATTTATGGTAATTAAAGTGATACTAGAGTCTCACGGTATATTGTACTTGTGTGTCCAAAATTTGAGACCCAACGCTCATTATATAAACACGAATAGCTTGTTACAAAGTCCTCGATGCCTATCGTTTTAAAAGAGTCGTTCTCCTGGCTTATGGCGAGCCAGTTCTCGTTCCTTGTCATGCAAACCAGCCTCCTTACCTTCCAATCATCTGATATTATGGAGAAATCTTTAACCTTCAACCATACATCGTTACCATCCATCCTCCACATACCACCTTCACATAGCCACAGACTTTCTGAGCGTAAATAGCATACACACAAATGAATGCAGCCATCTAGAACCACTAAACTTGCCGTAAAATCTGATGAAGCATATTCTTTAACAGGTGGAAATTGTATTTTTCTAAACTTTTCGGACTGGACATTGAAACAAATAATGCATCTTTCATCTCCAGAGGAATCTAAAACTACAAAATAAAGATTTTGGCCCCAGAAAGTAGCTGGCGACCAATGGTAATCGGAGAAACAATCAGCGTTATCAACTAAATATTCAATCCTTCTCCATGAATCCCTCCTAAGGGAATAGACATAGGCCCCCAAGGCACCATTTGAAACCATATGTAAAAGCTTGTAATCGTCAGAAGAATCGATATAGAAACCAATCGCATCAGAAGAAGAGGGTGGCATACCAATCTTATCAGGAGAGTACCGCAAACCACACTGAGTGTAAGACGGCTTGTAGAAACGAGGAGAATAGGAGTTAGCTGCCAACTTCTTAAAGGCACCTGTCAAAGGATTCCAAAACGCTAGCTCTTGAGTAAACATTGCGGCTAGACACACCAATCCATCAATGCTTGCTGCAATATGCACAGTATTAAGAACATGATTGGGGTATGGTAGTGAACTATAATTACGGGAAGTAGTTACACCATAATAATGACTAAGATCGACATAACAGATACGGACTGTCTTTGAAACAATATTCGGAGCTCCACAATC
Source organism: Glebionis coronaria (assembly GCA_025667525.1). Classification (NCBI taxonomy): domain Eukaryota; kingdom Viridiplantae; phylum Streptophyta; class Magnoliopsida; order Asterales; family Asteraceae; genus Glebionis; species Glebionis coronaria. The sequence goes on from CM046875.1 coordinate 25,491,219, forward strand.
AATCGTATGCACTGTAAGAAGTCGTGAGTCGTTGTTGTGATCAATTTGGAAAAGTTTATAGCTGCTTACATACTTATGGTGCATCTTGGCAAACTTCGGAGTCGACAAAAAAGATTTCCATTCTTTGCAAACGCACATGCATCGACCAAGCAACTTGGTGGGAAGTCTCGGCAATATCTCTGTTAGTACTATATTCGATGGAAGCTCAATTGGAGTCAAATACCAAACATCTGTAAAAACATTCTCCAAAAGCAACCATAATGCTATGTAGGATTCAAGCCTCATGATTCTATGACAGTTAATCTATCAAAGCACAATTCCAACTACTAGCTACAACGTATATAGCTAAGTCATGTCTTTATTAGCAAATCAAAGCATATGTTATCCCTAGCTATGGAAGCAATTAGGAAAGCATATATATATATTCTAAATGAAAATGTATTATTACCAAATATTAAACATGAAAACGATATTATGTTCAAAAAAAAAAAAAAGCATGAAGATATTGCTTTACTATAATTTATTTCATATATAAGTAAGAGTAATAAATTGCATGCTCGTAATAACCCATTCTCTCTTTCATCTTTGTCAGTTGACTTGATAAATTTAGGAACCATTATATATATCAGTTGCTATAGTTTTTATTCGTATCGACAGAAAATCTTTGTACACCTATTAACAAATGGAATAGAGAGGTACAATAAAAATAAATTATTTTGTAAGAGTAAAAAGTAAAAACATTTTAGGACACAACAGACCTAGTACAACTTTCATTTTTTTTTCGCTTTCTTCCTTCGGCGATTTATAACGACCTATTTACCACAAAAGACGACCTAGTTACAAAATTATTTAATAAATATAAAAATTTCATTTAATAAAAAAAACATTGCATTAAACCCATATCTTAAGAACACTAAAATCTCAAAAAGTATTAATCCCATATCTAAAAAGCACTCAAATCTTAAAAAAAAACTAAAACTGATTTCCAAATGTATATCCAAAAACTCGGCCTATAAACATAAATAAAGAAAACCAAACACAAGCCCATATACTTCATCTTCTTGGTTGCCGATGAAATAAAAAACACCAGTCAATCACATACAACGAAAAAAAGAATAAAACCAAACGATCTTCGCGCAAATAAAACAAATCGTAACATTTTATTTTCTTTTTGATTTTTCGTTTTAAAAAAACGGTCGTAGGTGGGATCGATTTGGTTCGATTGACCGAGGAGATCCGGTCGTCGCAACAGTTCGGTCGCCCTCGGTTGACCTAGACACCGTTGCACATAGCCTTAACAATAGTTCTCTCTTAACAATGGCGGGCTTGGCATTTCAAGTTTCTACGCCAATCATCGGGCTCTTTACTCAAATGGATATGGAGATTGCTCACTCAGTGTCATAACATTAGTGACTATATTTGGCAAGACATGGTTCGTGAATTTTCTTCTCCTTAAATATATTTTTCAGTTCCAAAATATTTAATTATATAACTGTAAAAGACAAAACAAGCTCCGCTGCAAGGCCTTTTTTAATTGCGAATCTAATTCTATGAAAAACACATCTATGAATTTAAATGTCATAACGTTGCTATTCATAACACGTTGAATTCTCTTCAGAAGTTTCATCGCTTCAGGTGCAAGGAAACGTGAGTTATCGAATGCAAAAGGAATAAACACGTGCTCATTTTCAATGCATGATTTTTCGTGTTTTGTCACTTTGCATGAGGCGGCTTTCAAAGCAGCCTGAACCGCTGTAAAACCTCGTCTACTCAACCCTACTAGAGAAGAAACCATAGTCACATCCAGACACGCATGTTTCCCTCCAGCCCATCCAAAAACCAAAATATCCGCCAGTCTGACTATGGATCTTCCATCTAATGGGTCAGTTAAGAAGTTCACTTAAGAAGTTCACTGGTTATTCTCCTTCAAATGAAAGATCGATGGTCCCGGTGTCTTAATGGTTCGGCTGAATTCTCAGTTGGATTCGTCCTTAATTATATTGATGAAATTCTTTTTCCAAAGTTAGATATTCCAACTCGTTGGGTTAATTTAATTCCTAGCGCGGACGATTAACATGGACGGATTACCTACTCGGTGCAATCTCTCTTTATATGGCTTGGATATTCCTCTGATATTATGTCCCCTCTGCAACGAAGTTGTCGAAGCTACATGTCACACTTTTTTCTCTAGCTCTTTAACCGTCAGGTCATGAAAAAAGTTTGTAGATGGTGGGAACTTGATATCACTTCTTTCAGTTCGTATGCTGAATGGTTGTATTGGCTATCAAATGTGGAGAAGGAGGTGCTGGAAGGCATTTGTTTCTTTCTTGGTGGCTTATTTGGATGCTTAGAAATAAGTATTTATTTTGTTCGAGTAGGCCAAGAAGGGATCTTATTTTTTGCAAAATCATTCAAATGTCTTTTCTTTAGATTTCAAATCGTTGAAACTCAGTATTTAAAGGGCATGTTTGATTTTGAAATTATAACTCGTTGGGTTCTAGCTTTCAGGATGGATTTCTAAGCTTATTGAAATGTCAATATAGATTTTTAGAAATAACTTATAGTTTATATTTATCTTTATAGCTTATAGGGTTTTCGAAAGATCTTATTTGGGTTTCAAAAGTTCATATGGCTTAGAAAAAACAATACGTGAGACCTTAAAGGTTCATGGCTTATACAAAAGCTTAGAGCTTATAGATCATCTAAAATAAGACAAAAGCTTATGAACAAGTAGAAAGACTTACAAGACTTGAAAAGGTGTTTAAGGGCTAAAAATAGTTCGAACACTTAAAAAAATGATTTCAAGGATTTCTTCTTCTTTAATCGTGGTTTAAAAACAGCTTATACTTCTTCTTAACCTTGTAGGACATGGTTAGGACATAGCTTTGAGGTAGATATGAGTTCAAGTGATTGTTTCTGAAGGTGGGTTTGTCTCGGCTATAAATAAGGTACGAAAACACTTTGTGGCCATGTGATTTGAGAGGAGTGGTGGCCAAGGGTGGTAGAGTGGTGACCAAGGCATAACTAAATTACTATCACAAAGCTAGTTATGTAGCTTAGAGAGTGTATGGGAAGAGTGGAGGGCATGACATATTATGGGGACGAGGGAGGTGCGTTAAAAACCTGGTGAGCAAGGGGTGACGATAATGGTAGGGTGATGATGGTGGTAGGGTGGTTGCTTGGTGGTAAAGGTAGTGAGTCATGGTGGAGCTAGAGTGGTAGTTTAGTTATAAAACTAGATAGGATAGCAACAAGTTTTGAATTAGGGTTTTTAATCTAGATTAGGGTTTTAAATTAGGGTTTAGTGATGAGCTAGGGTAAGATTAGCGCTTAGATATTTTACATTAGATCTTTGAAAGTGGTTCTAGAAATGTGGTACAAAAACTAGAAAGAAAAATTAGAGGGAACATTTGAATTTTATGCATAAACGGCTTGTACATTGAGTCTTAGGAAGTTGTACTAGAGTTTTGGAGGGAAAATGTATTCAGATATTCCACATTGTATCTTGTACAAATGCCTTGAGAGTTTACACTTTTGTTTTAACTTATAAGGTTCATTTATAATAAACGTTATAAATGGCACGTTAAATAAATAAAGTATAATGTAAAGTTGATATTAGAACATAAGCCTAACATATTACGGCGTTTACTTGATATAAATGTTTATTTAGTTGATAGTGGTAGTTGTGTGAGCTTGTTTACTTTCCTACGTAAGTTACGTTCTATAGTGAATAGAATAAAAAACAAAAAAATTCTCATGTAAATGGTTCTTATAAATATCATAAGTGACTACATTGATAAAAATATTTGGGTTGTTATATATCTCCTTACTTAGTATATGTGAAGATCACTTAGATCGTGTGCAAGACATCCGAGATCAAGCATAATATTGGTGTCATGTCTTCATTGTCATCTCATGTTATTCTTAGCTAAGACTTAGTACGTGTTTGCTTCGTGTAAAGATTCAGATTTCTCTCAAACAGTATGTATGATCTTGATATTTCGTGACTCTATATGGTAAGGATTACAAACATGTCAAGTCATTGTCTCCTAGATGATATCTATGATCTAGCAAGATCTTGTCATGTAGTCATCTCCTTCCCACTTTTGATTATCGAGCTCGATGAAGTACTTTCTACTTCGCTATTTAATCTTTAGATCTTGTATTATCTTGTAGATTTCTTACCTTCCATCATTCTTGTAATCACAAGATGTATGATAAAACTATATTAGATGGTTTATATGTTTGACAAAAAATCACAAGGTTTGTGGTGTTGGGCCCTAAAACATAACAGATTGCGATTGTAACCAAATCATCATGTTTTATCATTGAACTAGTTTTTTATGTGTTTGGCCATAAAACACAAGGTTTTTTTTATTATGTTAGGCCATAAAATATAACGGGTGTGGTGGTACCCAAAGAAGGATTCGGTACTAGCGTCATACCGGATAAAGTGTAAGCGACGTTGTGTAAAGTTATCTCCTTTAATAAGGGAGGTTGTTGGGGTAGTGTTATGAAGTCTTGAGATGGTGAGATGGTGACTCGGGGAGTGGAGTAGGACACGAAAGGTATCCTTGTATCCAAACTACTATAAATCATCGTGCCGGTTTTCTTATTCTTTTTCTTATCGATTTACCCTCTTACTTGTATATTATTGTTGCTTATGTCGATGCTTGTGTGTTGTGGATTATTGTTTATGGTTGTGTCATGATAACTTGATATGCTACATGATTTATATTATAGTCATTGACTAGAATCAACACTTTTTGTATTACGTCAAGGTTGATCAAAAAATTGATATAAAAGATGTAAGATTTTAATCGGAAACGTAAGATTTTAATCACATTGGTATATCAAAGGAGCTTCATTATTATTTTTTCCTATTTTCACCAACTTCTATTAATAAACTATATTGATTTTTAGTATGAAATATTATGTGTGATTTATGGTTGAAAACTAAAGATATGTATTTTTAATGTAGACCCTCTTGTTAGTGTAGAGCACATCAACCAATCACATTCATTGAAACTAAGTTTCCATATTTTTCTTGAAAATTAAATATCTCGCAAACGATAAATCGTCAGGTGAAAAAATACACCATTACAACGAGAATTAAATCATCTTTCTATCGAGAGGCACATGTATATACTTTCGACGAACTTTTTTTTCTAAGAAAATCATATATGATCAGTATCACGGATCATATATGATTTTCCAAAATCATATATGATTCGTGATACGAATCATATATGATTTTCGTAGGAAAAAATTTCGTCGAAAGTATACACATTGTGACCTCGATAGAAAGATGATATAATTCTCGTCAAGATTGTATGTTTCGTTTTGCGCAACAATTAATGGTTTGTGAAATATTTAATATTAGAAAAATGGATTCTTTTTGTTAGATGGAAAAATGAGAGGTTGTGATTGGTTAGGTGAGTTTATGCTAAAAGAATGGTATACATGAAACTTTTCCTATGTGTTATATCATACGTGCGCGATATATGAAGTGAGTTTCACTTTCTTAGAAGATCTTGTGTTTTTCTCCAAATTCTGTGAATACACGGTATTGATTTGGAGATTCAACTATTTATGCCCATTTTACGCTAGCGGGTTGAGTTTATTAACTTACAAACAAGAGAAATAAAATACTGAATCCCATTTTACGATAATATTACAAGCTCGACGTCCATTTTCTTAAATTTTACCGTTTTTCTAACGTTCCAAAACAAGAAGAAAAGAAATAGTCGACCACGTAGGTTTGTCACCACCACGCCAGAGGCCACGAAAACACCTATGAGATATTTCTCACGTCATAGATCTGGCTTTTTGCGATGACACCAGACCCATGGCGCAGATGCAGGTTCTTCAATATTGTATTAATGCTTGGTGTGCAAATCGACCATAATACTATTAAATTATTTTTTCTCCATATACGTCTTTATTGGTTATTGATAAGGGATCGATGGGATATATCGTGAGCTTGCTTTGTTTATTTTTTTATGAATATCTTTTTGAGGTGTCCAACCTATTTTTTAAATCTTTGATTAGTTTTGTGTTAAGCTTTGAGGTTTATTGGAGGTTTTACCCAAAACTTAGTGTCTGATCCTTGTTCGAGAAGAAGGAGTTGCACACCGAGTGGAGAGACAATGCAAGGTAAAAGAAAGAACCGTGTACAGTGGTCCAACACGAAAACTAAAGTCGTTCCTCAACTAGTCGGGGATGTCTAACTAAACGAGTTAAAAAATCAAGTAGTCAATGGGTCGGGTTATATTATGTCTTGTCAGGTAAAATATAACATAAGTAACTAAAGGAAAAACAAAAGTGTCACAAAGCGTGCTTTTTTTGTTAAATATCAAAACATGAAGATGGACTTGTTTGCCCTTCTAAAGACCCTGGTGACATGAATGCTTACATTGTTGGCATTTCCAAGCCTTCTTATAATGAATACGAGATAGAAGTAACTAAAGGGGTGGCTTTAGATGTTGAGCTTCTTGATCGTGTTTATAAATTTCTTATCACGACTGCTAAGAGTATTCCCCATGGATGTCGTCTCGCTTTCTCTCAGGCATTAAAAACAGTTCTTTACCAAGTGGTCGCCCGACCCGATTCCGTTGATGCGTGGGTTAAGTTGTTACTTCTTCCACGATGTACACTGCAGGTGTGTAGGCCTAAGACTAGACAAGAGCGTAGGTCCGGAAATACAAAATCTTTGCAACAAAGTTCTATCTTGAAGTCACTAGCTACATGAGGGAAAGATGATGTTATCACAATGTTAGTTAAAAGCATGATGGATGTTGCTAGGTCGGGATCCTTAGACGAGGGTCGAGGTGATTTGATTGAGGATAGAACAACGGGAAATAACAACACCAGGCAATGTCTTCGCAAGGTTGTGGATGGGCACTTTACTGCTGCAGTAAAAGTGATATCCTCTTTTGGTGTAGCTCCATACTCTGGTGATACTATTAAAGCCTTGGAGGCTAAGCATCCTTACAAGCCACCCCCATCTATGTCGAGCAACACATTTTCTAAGTCTCCTCTTGTAGCCGAGATTGATTGTGTCTTTGGTTGCATTAAATCTTTTCCTAAAGGTACTTCATGCGGGAGAGATGGTTTGAGGGCACAACATATATTAGATACTTTGTGTGGAGAGGGGTCTGCTACTGCCACAGATAACTTAATGGCCATGATATGGGTCGTTAATTTATGGTTAGCTGGGAGGTGTCCGCCTATTTTGGAAGAGTTTGTTGCATCTACTCCTCTCACGCCTCTACTTAAACCTAATAACGGGATTCAACCTATTATAGTGGGCACTATATGGAGACGTTTGGTTTCCAAGGTTTCTATGAAAGGTGTGGGTAGGGAAATGTCCAAGTACCTTGGTGATTTTCAGTTCGGAGTCGGAGTGTCAGGTGGCGCTGAGGCTGTTTTACATAGCGCCAATAGGGTGTTGAGTGAATACCATAATGATGGGTCTCTTGCAATGCTCACTGTGGACTTCTCAAATGCATTTAACCTTGTGGATAGATCGACACTACTTCATAAAGTTAGGGTGAGGTGTCCCTCTATTTTTTTGTAGGTAAATTTCTTATATGTTCAAGCAGCAAGGTTGTATATAGGAGACACGCATATTTGGTCTGCCACGAGTGTGCAACAAGGTGACCCATTGGACATCTTCTTTTTGATTTTGTATTGCACCCTCTTGTACATAAGATCAGAGACAGTTACAAGCTTATTCATCATGATTGGTATCTTGATGATGGAAGACCTATTGGAGATTCAGAAGAGGTATCCAAGGTGTTACACATTATAAAGGCGACTGGTCCAGATTTGGGTCTTGAACTTAACATCAAGAAAACAGAGATCTTTTGGCCCTCTTGTAATGGTACGAAGCTTCGGGAGGGTTTATTTTCGGTTGATATTCGTAGGCCGTCTTTGGGTGTGAAGCTTCTTGGGGGAGCTGTTAGTAGAGATGTAGATTTTATTAGTGAGTTGGCTATGAGGAGAGCTGTAAATGTTGTTGACTTGATGGGTCTTTTTCCACAACTTCATGACCCGCAAAGTGAGCTCTTTTTTCTTCGATCATGTATGGGTATTGCTAAACTTTATTTTGGTTTAAGGACCTGTCAACCTAGACACATGGAGGAGGCGGCTTTGTTTTTTGACAAAGGGTTGCGTGGTTCAATCGAAAATATAGTGGTTTGTGGAGGATCTTTTTTTGTGACTTGCAGTGGAGACTTGCTTCTTTACCCATTCGTTTTGGTGGTTTGGGCTTGTACTCGGCAAAAGTGGTCTCCTCATATGCTTTTGTGGCCTCGAGGGCCCAATATTGGGTGCTACAAGACCACATCTTATGTGACAGTGGCATATGTGGTATGGATGACGATTACGTTTTTGATTTGGCTTGTCTTCGTGATACGTTTGGTAAAATTGACACTAGGGTTTCGTTAACTATTATAATTTCTATGACATTCGAACTACATGTTTAAAGCACATATACCTAGCTTTTCAGCGAAGAGATATTTATAGAGGAGTATCTAGTATGGAGATAGAACTTGTGGAAGTAGGGTAGATATATTTGATATTTGTCTTGTTTTTCGGTTATTGTTCGGCTATAGTTGTGTTGATATACAGTGTCTGAACTTAATTCGATTAAATAAAAACTTGAGGTGTAAGTTCTTTTCTCAATTCTTTAGATACAACCTCATGATTGTTTGACTAAACTCAATATCATCTTTTACGTATACTGCTCTTGTGAATTGAAGGAAAGCTTGGAGTAGAAGCATTTTTTGTCGAGCTAGCTTCCGAAAACCTACTGAACCCTACTAAATCTTGGTTAAATATGTTTGAATGTGCATGCAATGATTGCAATCCAAATGAAAGTGAAGGAAGTGAAAGCCTAATATTCGTTTACGGTAAAGAGAAATCGATCTATACTCAACTCGTTTATTATAATGTGGTGTGTGTATGTATTATTCTACTTAAATCAAAAGATTTAGTAGTAATCTTACGAACAACCCATAAACGTACTAAAACAAAGTCTATTATGTGTTTCGTTCATGTTTAATATATATTAAACGATCCTATAGGTCACTTTGGTTTATTTAAACTATTGAACATATATGCGAAGTTTTAGGTTCTTTTGAACGTATTATTGTGTATTCGTTGATTTTTAGGATGTGTGATTAAGGAGTTTGCTAAGCGAACAAGGATTCAGTATCGTCGTAATTGCATGTGAATCACATGATTTAGTATGGAAAAGGGGATTTTTGACAGCAAAAGGGAGAGGTAGTGTTAATTTTGTGAAGGAGAAAGATAGGTCCTTATGTGGGTGATAGTAGTGAGGCTTCTGGTTCCGCACACCTAATGTGGGCAATGCACTGAATTTGGTAGATCATGTTTCCAATTCGATATCTTTTACTATAAAAGTAAGAGAAATGCGAGCCATAAAACTTTTTCTTTCGACCATCGTTTACGTCGGCTGTTGATGGTGTGGATGTTTATATCCCAAAAGAATTGGTTAGTGTTGTGAATGAATGGTTTAACAATGTTGTTTACTTATTCTTTTTAGGTAAACGTATGGCTTATCTGGTTGTTAAGACCTATGTGAACAATACATGGTGAAAATTAGGCCTGTTAAGTCAAATGATGATTAAAGACATGCTTTTCATCAAGTTTGGTTCTAAAGAAGGGATAGAAGTGAGTGGCATATGGTTAATTCGCAATGTGTTATTAATTCTTAAACAATGGACTCCGTATGCGAATATTAGGAAGGAGGATGTTTGTAATATCCCTTTTTGGGTAAAGTTCCATGATGTTCCTATTACTACTTTTACAGAAGATGGGATGAGTATTATCGCAACCAAACTTGGTAGCCCGTTGATGTTACATTCTTAGGTAGGTCTTATGTGCACTGATTCTTGGGGTAGAGATAGTTTTGCTAGTGCTATGATTAAGCTTAAAGCTGATGTTGAGCTCAGAGACACCATTGCAGTTGATGTTTAAATTCAACGGTGGGGTTTACTACGAGCAATATTCCTGTTGAGTAATAGTTGTTAGGTCTCTGGACACGTCTTAGATAACTGTATTATAAAAACCATCTCGGGTATATCGAAGAATTCCAAGATGCCACGTCAACCTACTCGTGGACCTCCGGTTGGATTGAAACCTAAGTCTACGTCCTTTGTGTACCACCTGGTTTCAACCAAAAAAGCGGCAATGGCTCATGGGAATCCAAAGATACAAGGTTACTACTCCTATTTTGAATTCATTTGATGCATTAAATACCTTTGTGGATGAGGAAGAGGGAGGGGTAGTCAAACTCCCAGTAAAAATGCTACCCCTGTGGAGCGTGGTAGCTAGGTTTACTTAACTTGAAAAAGAAAATTGTTGGATGAGAAATTTGTGATTGTGGAATGAAGGTAGCAAATCAGGCATCAGCAAGTAAGCCTAGTTCTTCTATGCGAGACAAATTGGTAGAATGTGATAAGGACGAAGTTGAGTTGCCTGATGACGAGACTTCTTAATATATGTCTTAAACTTGTAGAGGAGGATTCTCTGAATATGGTCTTAATTTCAATGATGGATACGAGGCTCGGGTTTATGATTTCTCCATTTATCTTTTACATTGGAGAAATCCTTGACCTTCAACCACGTATCCTTACCAACCATCCACCATCTACCTCCTTCGCACAGCGAGAGCCTTTCTGAGTGTAGATAGCATATGCTTACACACAAATGAATGCAGCCATCTAGAACCACTAAACTTGCCGTAAAATCTGATGAAGCATATTCTTTAACAGGTGGAAATTGTATTTTCCTAAACTTTTCGGACTGGACATTGAAACAAATAATGCATCTTTCATCTCCAGAGGAATCTAAAACTACAAAATAAAGATTTTGGCCCCAGAAAGTATCCGGCGACGAAGGTAATTGGAGAAACAGTCAGCGTTATCAACTAAATATTCAATCTTTCTCCATGAATCCCTCCTAAGGGAATAGACGTAGGCTCCCAAGGCACCATTTGAAACCATATGTAAAAGCTTGTAATCGTCAGAAGAATCGATATAGAAACCAATCGCATCAGAAGAAGAGAGTGGCATACCCAAACCACACTGAGTGTAAGACGGCTTGTAGAAACGAGGAGAATAGGAGTTAGCTGCCAACTTCTTAAAGGCACCTGTTAAAGGATTCCAAATCCATCAGTTACTACTATATATAATTGATGGAAGCTCAGTTGGAGTCAAATACCAAACATCTGTAAAAACATTCTCCAAAAGAAACCATAATGCGATGTAGGATTCAAGCCTAGCTCATGATTCTTCTTTGACGTACTGTTATAATCTATCAAACCATAACTCCAACTTCTAGCTACAACGTATATTTGTTAGAGCATGCAATGTCATGGCTAATTAGCAAACCAAAGCACATATTATCGTTCAATGAGTCAAAACCTAGGAAGCAAGTCATACCTAAAAAAGGAAAGCATATATATTGTAAATGTGAATGATATTATTACCACATTTTAACCATGAAGATATATTGTTTTATTATACTTTCATTTATATATATATTGTAAAATTAAACATGTAAAAAATGATGAGCCCATTGGGCCGAAACAGTCTAGCTATTTAGCTAATAAAATCCCAAATTTTTTTTGTTACAAAACTATGAACTAATAAAAGATTACAGGACAAAAGAAAAAATGATTTTTTTAAGGTAAACAAGATATAAAATGTGACATGAAATAAGATGATTTGGTTAATATGTTTCTTAGCAGCTGACCAACAAAAACAAGATATCACCAAAGTTGACCTACTGAAAAGTTGGTATCGTTAATGAATAACATTTACAGAAACGGAATTTAGTACAAACATACATGTTTCCGCTTTAGTTTGTGAGGACACAAAGAAGAATTAGTATCCTAATATTTATACTTTGTGAGGAGACAAGGTGCTGGAAGAAAGTTCAGGGCGCAAAAAACAATAGACTTTGATACTTTCATCCCGTCGTCCCGAAGTGGTATCAACTTGTTGTATAATTAAGTTGAGTTCGAGCCGAGCCCGGGCTTGTGCAAATTATCATGAAGCCCGAGCTAAAACTGTGTTCGGACCTACAAGATAAAGAGGTTGAAGTTTATCTTCTTAATAGTTCTTTTGAAATAGTGCAACGTAGGGCATGATTAAAAGAATTACCTATACGAGCATGAAGTTTTGCCGCTTCAAGAAGCTTGGACTTGGATTCCTATATGCTCATGAATGGATATGGACACATGGCTTGTAAAGCGTCAAGTACAGACATTGGAGAAATGTAGAAACTCGTGTGTATATGATCTTCGAGTATTCAAACGAATTGAAGGGTTCAATCGTTACGACACCCTGATTTTCGAATATTTGGAATGCGTAATATACTAAGTGAAAATTCAATCGTTGCGACATTTTCATCTATGCATGAGTTTGGTTTTTTTCGATTTTTTGGGAAATTCAAGGATTACACTAAAATGGGGGAGGATTGTTGGTGATTTTAGTGTCATCAATCATTTTTTGTAATAGTGATTTTCCCGGGACCAAATAGATTTCAAGGTTAAGTTAAAATACGAGTTCGGAGGTGCGGAGTGCATGCTTGTATAAACTAATTAACTTGATTCTGAACACGATAATGGAAAAGGTTGAGAACATAAAGTCAAAGGACGTAACAGTGACAGAATTCGTGGTCACTAATGTGTCAGTAATGGACATATGTTTTAATGACAGCAGTTACCGGCGGTTTGGGTCTGTTGCAAAACTGTCGTTGTAACTTTTAAAGGACATGACTTTTCACCAAAGGTTGTGACTTTTCTTTTTGTGTGCATATAAACATATTTGGTCTTTCATATGAAGATGATCATATGATTCATGTCAACAACAAACACAACAAAGTATCCATGTTTTGCTCTATTTCTTGTGCCTAGATTTAGAGTATGTTCTTGTCTTATCCCAATACGAATTTCGTGTAACCCAAGGCACCGAATAGGGTCGAAATATTGTATTAGGAAAGTGGACTTTATACAGGATTCAAGAATTTATCTGGTGATCATGGATTATCAAGACCCTAAATTTCCAACAACTATCATGCATCCTGCGAGATTCCTCAATGCGCAAATGACCGTCCAACTCAACAAGAGTTAACTCTTCCTTCTTATGTTTCAAGGTGTGCTTGAAATCTTTCCAAGAAGGAGGTAGTCTGTCAATGACACAATAGAGCTAAATGGTCTCATCCATGTTCATTTTATGTTGTGTAAATCTATCAAGTATTCTAAGAAGTTCATTTTATCGTTCCCTGACTAGTCTTGCATAAGTCATTTTGTAATTTGTGAAATCACTCAAGGAACTTCTTACTTGATGCATCCTCAGCCATGTATTTGGCTTTCATGGAATCCCATAGTTATTTACCAGATTTAATACTTTGGTATATATCAAATAAAGAATCAGACATGCCATTGAGAATTATACCACGACACACATAGTCATATTCTCCTATTTTCTCATTTTCCTCATGTACTCCAAGGTAGCATCATCACCACCATCAGGAATAAGAGCTGCCAACAACACACCACGCTCATGGTAGAAAGAAGAAAATGCATCTTCTTTTGCTATCTCCTAAAATCAACCCCTTCAAACTTGTCCAGTTTAGAAAAGTTAGCCACCATATGCTTCATTGCAGCCGCCATTGGTTATCACAAAATAATCTTCATTGATTGTTGGGGTTTATTCGTTGCAACATGGTAAAGATAACCAATAGCCTAACTACGTACCAATGAATACGTTACCAGATATCACTTGAAGTCGTGTAATCACTTTCCAAAGAAGATTATTTGACCCTATGCCTGGGTTAACACGAATACCTCCTTGGGATAAAACCAAGTGTCAGTTCTTGTTTTAGGCACAAATCAAGAATCCTGTGTGTATAAGTGTTTTTTATATTATGTATATATTATCATGCAAGTGTTATCCATACTTATAGGAATACCATTCTTAAGAATGTAACTCAAAGTCAAAGGAATAATGAGTATTAATTGGCCAATTAATCTCATTATTTCCCACATGAATACATAGTGGCTTTATGACCATAATCATAGTCATTAAGTCAGTCTTAAACCCATCGTTAAACGATCAAAGGGAGGTTACAAAGATAACCCACCCATTGATGGATAATCTACCCACTGATGGGTAATCTACCTAATGACAGACATAACCTAGCCACTGACAAGCGAAATCTAGCCCCTGACAGGCATAATCTAGCCATTGACGAATAGAACCTATCCATTGATGGATACCATCATCAACAAACCATTATATTGACTCCAAAGAGGTCAATGACTTAATGGGTGTACACTCTGTACCTCCAGATCCATTTACAAGTCTGACCATATCCTACAATTGCATTAAATTTTCAACAATATATGTTATTGGTTTTGGAGATTAAAGTGCTTGAATGATTCATATTTAGGTTGATAATTATCTAACCTATGGGAAAATTAGTAAAGGACACAAAAATAAGTGTGAGAACCCTAAAATGCGACTAATTATCAAATAAAGGCAAATAAAACCTTAAAATTAAAAAGAAAACTTTCTAAACCTAAAAAATATCCAAGGAAAATTATCTAAGAAGGAATATTATTTTATGACTATTTAAGAATATTTTATGAATTAAAAATTAATTTAACTAATTAAATATACTAGAAAATATCAGATTAATTCTAAAAAAAGTTTCAAAAATGATTTTTTACTTTAGAAAATATTAAAAAGTGACAAGAGCGCATAAGACTATTTTTACCTAGTTTTAATAATTAATTAATTATTTAAAACCTATTTTGAAAACCTAAAAATTAAATGAAATTAAAAATTTAAAAGTATCAAATCTCATGTTACACTTTGTAAACCTCAAAGTATTTATTTTAAACATAATTTTTTTATATGTTTAAAATAACTTTTACTATTTTTTTTAAGTAATTTAAAAAGAAACAGATTATAAAAAATGATTAAAATGTGAAAAATCCAAAAAATTTATCAAAAGTCCTCAATGATTTCTACTACTAAGTAAAAATAAGTTAGACGTTGCAGCTTATCAAATAAGCTAGAAAACTGGACAAAAGGCTACGGCTTATAATTTGCTTAAGGAAAATAAACTGTTTTAATTAGAAGGATGGGTGTGGCAACGCAGCACTCTCGCCATGGCGTTCACCAAACCCTCGTCATAGCTCGTCGCCGTACATGACCAGCTCACCAAACGACTCCCTCGCCAGTTAAGTGGCGAAGTAAATGATAAACAGTTTTGATTTTGACCGTTTTAATATTACCGTTTATATTTTCAAATATAATTTATTTATATTTTAAATAAAATTATATACCCCCACTCTATAAATACTCCTACTTTTTACCTAAAAAAATTCAAAATTAATTCTAAATCAAGAAATATTAATATGGCTTGTTCCAAATCAACAAATAATTAAAAATATTGTTCAGCTCCACACACATTTAAAGAAATCTAAAAAATGTTTGCTAAACTGATTAAAGATGAGCGCTCAACAGAAATCGATGGCGGATTTAGCCCTCCAATTTGAGAGTGCTTCTATTGTTAAAGATGATTTGCAGAAAGCATGTAAAGAATGTACTGATATTCCAGAATAGAGGCGTGATTCGATAACCAAATTTTTGAAAAAAGAATCCGACAAATAATATGAGATGCACGATGCCTTGTTTCAAAAAGCATCCAAAATCGAAAGACAAATGGAATCTAAAAAAGAATTGGCGAGATAATTTTAATTTGAATTTTCTGTGTTGTATTAGTAATTACTGCTATGTATTAGTTTGAATTTCCCAACGGCTATGTATTAGTTTGAATTTTTCAACGGCTATGTATTATTTTGAATTTTTCAACGGCTATGTATTAGTTTGAATTTTATAACGGCTAAGTTTTCTCTATAAAAGCTAATTCCACTTGTTTTAATTTTCATATACAAGAACACATACTCATAAACATGTCTTATGAAAATACTTCTGGAAATAAGAAACAAAACAAAGGGAAAGCAACTCGAAGCAACCAATCGACACCAGAAAAAGTACATGAATCTATCCCTCCACAACCTTACCCAAACACTTCTGGTCTACTTGATAAATCAGAGAGCCATGTTGAAGAATATGAGGTACCTGATGAGTTTCGTCTTACTGAGGAATAAGAACGTCAAATGCTATTTGATGAAGAAGCATTACGAGAAACCTTAGCAGAAGAAGCAAGGGCCAAAAGAGAGTTGGAGAAGCAAATCAAGAACGAAAAGGCTATCAAATTCCTCAAGAGGTACTTGGGTACTCCATCAGACTCATCTGATTCGGATCCCGAAACCCATTAAATTCCATCGAACTTGTATTGTATCGTATCGTATTTTTATTTTAACGCATGTCGTATTCGAACCGTATCGTATTATAATTTGTATTTTTATTTTAATGAAATGAATTAAGTTGTGTTAAAAATAAAGGAAAGAAAATTAAATTGGTTGTGATGAGACCCAAATAAAGAGGGAGTTTTTAAAAAATAAAAATGTCATATAATGTAACAATCAGTAGGCCTAAATAAAGAGCATATTCCTTGTTGTGGCACCTAACTCTCTTATAAAACTTTTCAAATGTATTTTCGATGGAGTCCTTAGTATCGTTTTGCAAAAACATTTTGTTTTAACTTTTTCTTTTTCAAGCTTAATGAACAAGTACTTTTAAAAAAACAACTTTTATGACAAACAGATTTAAGCTCAAGATTCAATGAAAGAAAATGAACAAAATTGATCCTTTTTTCAAAATAAGAACAAGTGCCACAAGTCTTTGTGGCTGTGGGTTTTTGGTATAAGCCACCAACTAAAATAAGCTCTTAAAAGGCTATAAAAGCTAAAACAGCATAAGATTAGCTGGTAGCGAATGCATAGAATCACATAACACCTCTAAATCCAACCAACGAATTCCAAAATCTACCTAGATCAGATAGTAAATTAAAATAAATGAAAAGTGAGCAACATGCATGTATAACCAGTTTTTGATTTTACCTTATCTATGACTATTGAAACTTCTATCCAGTAACAAATTTTCACGAGGCTCTGACGATAATAAAAATTATTAAATGACTAAAAAGACAACAACTAATTGAAGAATAAAAATTCAAAGAAACACCGAATGGAAGATATCTTCACGCACTTGAACAAAATTTCATGGGGCTTATCATTTGTCAATTAAACGCCTGACCAATAGGCCGATTTATGGTAATTAAAGTGATACTAGAGTCTCACGGTATATTGTACTTGTGTGTCCAAAATTTGAGACCCAACGCTCATTATATAAACACGAATAGCTTGTTACAAAGTCCTCGATGCCTATCGTTTTAAAAGAGTCGTTCTCCTGGCTTATGGCGAGCCAGTTCTCGTTCCTTGTCATGCAAACCAGCCTCCTTACCTTCCAATCATCTGATATTATGGAGAAATCTTTAACCTTCAACCATACATCGTTACCATCCATCCTCCACATACCACCTTCACATAGCCACAGACTTTCTGAGCGTAAATAGCATACACACAAATGAATGCAGCCATCTAGAACCACTAAACTTGCCGTAAAATCTGATGAAGCATATTCTTTAACAGGTGGAAATTGTATTTTTCTAAACTTTTCGGACTGGACATTGAAACAAATAATGCATCTTTCATCTCCAGAGGAATCTAAAACTACAAAATAAAGATTTTGGCCCCAGAAAGTAGCTGGCGACCAATGGTAATCGGAGAAACAATCAGCGTTATCAACTAAATATTCAATCCTTCTCCATGAATCCCTCCTAAGGGAATAGACATAGGCCCCCAAGGCACCATTTGAAACCATATGTAAAAGCTTGTAATCGTCAGAAGAATCGATATAGAAACCAATCGCATCAGAAGAAGAGGGTGGCATACCAATCTTATTAGGAGAGTACCGCAAACCACACTGAGTGTAAGACGGCTTGTAGAAACGAGGAGAATAGGAGTTAGCTGCCAACTTCTTAAAGGCACCTGTCAAAGGATTCCAAAACGCTAGCTCTTGAGTAAACATTGCGGCTAGACACACCAATCCATCAATGCTTGCTGCAATATGCACAGTATTAAGAACATGATTGGGGTATGGTAGTGAACTATAATTACGGGAAGTAGTTACACCATAATAATGACTAAGATCGACATAACAGATACGGACTGTCTTTGAAACAATATTCGGAGCTCCACAATCAATCGTATGCACTGTAAGAAGTCGTGAGTCGTTGTTGTGATCAATTTGGAAAAGTTTATAGCTGCTTACATACTTATGGTGCATCTTGGCAAACTTCGGAGTCGACAAAAAAGATTTCCATTCTTTGCAAACGCACATGCATCGACCAAGCAACTTGGTGGGAAGTCTCGGCAATATCTCTGTTAGTACTATATTCGATGGAAGCTCAATTGGAGTCAAATACCAAACATCTGTAAAAACATTCTCCAAAAGCAACCATAATGCTATGTAGGATTCAAGCCTCATGATTCTATGACAGTTAATCTATCAAAGCACAATTCCAACTACTAGCTACAACGTATATAGCTAAGTCATGTCTTTATTAGCAAATCAAAGCATATGTTATCCCTAGCTATGGAAGCAATTAGGAAAGCATATATATATATTCTAAATGAAAATGTATTATTACCAAATATTAAACATGAAAACGATATTATGTTCAAAAAAAAAAAAAAGCATGAAGATATTGCTTTACTATAATTTATTTCATATATAAGTAAGAGTAATAAATTGCATGCTCGTAATAACCCATTCTCTCTTTCATCTTTGTCAGTTGACTTGATAAATTTAGGAACCATTATATATATCAGTTGCTATAGTTTTTATTCGTATCGACAGAAAATCTTTGTACACCTATTAACAAATGGAATAGAGAGGTACAATAAAAATAAATTATTTTGTAAGAGTAAAAAGTAAAAACATTTTAGGACACAACAGACCTAGTACAACTTTCATTTTTTTTTCGCTTTCTTCCTTCGGCGATTTATAACGACCTATTTACCACAAAAGACGACCTAGTTACAAAATTATTTAATAAATATAAAAATTTCATTTAATAAAAAAAACATTGCATTAAACCCATATCTTAAGAACACTAAAATCTCAAAAAGTATTAATCCCATATCTAAAAAGCACTCAAATCTTAAAAAAAAACTAAAACTGATTTCCAAATGTATATCCAAAAACTCGGCCTATAAACATAAATAAAGAAAACCAAACACAAGCCCATATACTTCATCTTCTTGGTTGCCGATGAAATAAAAAACACCAGTCAATCACATACAACGAAAAAAAGAATAAAACCAAACGATCTTCGCGCAAATAAAACAAATCGTAACATTTTATTTTCTTTTTGATTTTTCGTTTTAAAAAAACGGTCGTAGGTGGGATCGATTTGGTTCGATTGACCGAGGAGATCCGGTCGTCGCAACAGTTCGGTCGCCCTCGGTTGACCTAGACACCGTTGCACATAGCCTTAACAATAGTTCTCTCTTAACAATGGCGGGCTTGGCATTTCAAGTTTCTACGCCAATCATCGGGCTCTTTACTCAAATGGATATGGAGATTGCTCACTCAGTGTCATAACATTAGTGACTATATTTGGCAAGACATGGTTCGTGAATTTTCTTCTCCTTAAATATATTTTTCAGTTCCAAAATATTTAATTATATAACTGTAAAAGACAAAACAAGCTCCGCTGCAAGGCCTTTTTTAATTGCGAATCTAATTCTATGAAAAACACATCTATGAATTTAAATGTCATAACGTTGCTATTCATAACACGTTGAATTCTCTTCAGAAGTTTCATCGCTTCAGGTGCAAGGAAACGTGAGTTATCGAATGCAAAAGGAATAAACACGTGCTCATTTTCAATGCATGATTTTTCGTGTTTTGTCACTTTGCATGAGGCGGCTTTCAAAGCAGCCTGAACCGCTGTAAAACCTCGTCTACTCAACCCTACTAGAGAAGAAACCATAGTCACATCCAGACACGCATGTTTCCCTCCAGCCCATCCAAAACCTAAAATATCCGCCAGTCTGACTATGGATCTTCCATCTAATGGGTCAGTTAAGAAGTTCACTTAAGAAGTTCACTGGTTATTCTCCTTCAAATGCAAGATCGATGGTCCCGGTGTCTTAATGGTTCGGCTGAATTCTCAGTTGGATTCGTCCTTAATTATATTGATGAAATTCTTTTTCCAAAGTTAGATATTCCAACTCGTTGGGTTAATTTAATTCCTAGCGCGGACGATTAACATGGACGGATTACCTACTCGGTGCAATCTCTCTTTATATGGCTTGGATATTCCTCTGATATTATGTCCCCTCTGCAACGAAGTTGTCGAAGCTACATGTCACACTTTTTTCTCTAGCTCTTTAACCGTCAGGTCATGAAAAAAGTTTGTAGATGGTGGGAACTTGATATCACTTCTTTCAGTTCGTATGCTGAATGGTTGTATTGGCTATCAAATGTGGAGAAGGAGGTGCTGGAAGGCATTTGTTTTTTTCTTGGTGGCTTATTTGGATGCTTAGAAATAAGTATTTATTTTGTTCGAGTAGGCCAAGAAGGGATCTTATTTTTTGCGAAATCATTCAAATGTCTTTTCTTTAGATTTCAAATCGTTGAAACTCAGTATTTAAAGGGCATGTTTGATTTTGAAATTATAACTCGTTGGGTTCTAGCTTTCAGGATGGATTTCTAAGCTTATTGAAATGTCAATATAGATTTTTAGAAATAACTTATAGTTTATATTTATCTTTATAGCTTATAGGGTTTTCGAAAGATCTTATTTGGGTTTCAAAAGTTCATATGGCTTAGAAAAAACAATACGTGAGACCTTAAAGGTTCATGGCTTATACAAAAGCTTAGAGCTTATAGATCATCTAAAATAAGACAAAAGCTTATGAACAAGTAGAAAGACTTACAAGACTTGAAAAGGTGTTTAAGGGCTAAAAATAGTGCGAACACTTAAAAAAATGATTTCAAGGATTTCTTCTTCTTTAATCGTGGTTTAAAAACAGCTTATACTTCTTCTTAACCTTGTAGGACATGGTTAGGACATAGCTTTGAGGTAGATATGAGTTCAAGTGATTGTTTCTGAAGGTGGGTTTGTCTCGGCTATAAATAAGGTACGAAAACACTTTGTGGCCATGTGATTTGAGAGGAGTGGTGGCCAAGGGTGGTAGAGTGGTGACCAAGGCATAACTAAATTACTATCACAAAGCTAGTTATGTAGCTTAGAGAGTGTATGGGAAGAGTGGAGGGCATGACATATTATGGGGACGAGGGAGGTGCGTTAAAAACCTGGTGAGCAAGGGGTGACGATAATGGTAGGGTGATGATGGTGGTAGGGTGGTTGCTTGGTGGTAAAGGTAGTGAGTCATGGTGGAGCTAGAGTGGTAGTTTAGTTATAAAACTAGATAGGATAGCAACAAGTTTTGAATTAGGGTTTTTAATCTAGATTAGGGTTTTAAATTAGGGTTTAGTGATGAGCTAGGGTAAGATTAGCGCTTAGATATTTTACATTAGATCTTTGAAAGTGGTTCTAGAAATGTGGTACAAAAACTAGAAAGAAAAATTAGAGGGAACATTTGAATTTTATGCATAAACGGCTTGTACATTGAGTCTTAGGAAGTTGTACTAGAGTTTTGGAGGGAAAATGTATTCAGATATTCCACATTGTATCTTGTACAGATGCCTTGAGAGTTTACACTTTTGTTTTAACTTATAAGGTTCATTTATAATAAACGTTATAAATGGCACGTTAAATAAATAAAGTATAATGTAAAGTTGATATTAGAACATAAGCCTAACATATTACGGCGTTTACTTGATATAAATGTTTATTTAGTTGATAGTGGTAGTTGTGTGAGCTTGTTTACTTTCCTACGTAAGTTACGTTCTATAGTGAATAGAATAAAAAACAAAAAAATTCTCATGTAAATGGTTCTTATAAATATCATAAGTGACTACATTGATAAAAATATTTGGGTTGTTATATATCTCCTTACTTAGTATATGTGAAGATCACTTAGATCGTGTGCAAGACATCCGAGATCAAGCATAATATTGGTGTCATGTCTTCATTGTCATCTCATGTTATTCTTAGCTAAGACTTAGTACGTGTTTGCTTCGTGTAAAGATTCAGATTTCTCTCAAACAGTATGTATGATCTTGATATTTCGTGACTCTATATGGTAAGGATTACAAACATGTCAAGTCATTGTCTCCTAGATGATATCTATGATCTAGCAAGATCTTGTCATGTAGTCATCTCCTTCCCACTTTTGATTATCGAGCTCGATGAAGTACTTTCTACTTCGCTATTTAATCTTTAGATCTTGTATTATCTTGTAGATTTCTTACCTTCCATCATTCTTGTAATCACAAGATGTATGATAAAACTATATTAGATGGTTTATATGTTTGACAAAAAATCACAAGGTTTGTGGTGTTGGGCCCTAAAACATAACAGATTGCGATTGTAACCAAATCATCATGTTTTATCATTGAACTAGTTTTTTATGTGTTTGGCCATAAAACACAAGGTTTTTTTTATTATGTTAGGCCATAAAATATAACGGGTGTGGTGGTACCCAAAGAAGGATTCGGTACTAGCGTCATACCGGATAAAGTGTAAGCGACGTTGTGTAAAGTTATCTCCTTTAATAAGGGAGGTTGTTGGGGTAGTGTTATGAAGTCTTGAGATGGTGAGATGGTGACTCGGGGAGTGGAGTAGGACACGAAAGGTATCCTTGTATCCAAACTACTATAAATCATCGTGCCGGTTTTCTTATTCTTTTTCTTATCGATTTACCCTCTTACTTGTATATTATTGTTGCTTATGTCGATGCTTGTGTGTTGTGGATTATTGTTTATGGTTGTGTCATGATAACTTGATATGCTACATGATTTATATTATAGTCATTGACTAGAATCAACACTTTTTGTATTACGTCAAGGTTGATCAAAAAATTGATATAAAAGATGTAAGATTTTAATCGGAAACGTAAGATTTTAATCACATTGGTATATCAAAGGAGCTTCATTATTATTTTTTCCTATTTTCACCAACTTCTATTAATAAACTATATTGATTTTTAGTATGAAATATTATGTGTGATTTATGGTTGAAAACTAAAGATATGTATTTTTAATGTAGACCCTCTTGTTAGTGTAGAGCACATCAACCAATCACATTCATTGAAACTAAGTTTCCATATTTTTCTTGAAAATTAAATATCTCGCAAACGATAAATCGTCAGGTGAAAAAATACACCATTACAACGAGAATTAAATCATCTTTCTATCGAGAGGCACATGTATATACTTTCGACGAACTTTTTTTTCTAAGAAAATCATATATGATCAGTATCACGGATCATATATGATTTTCCAAAATCATATATGATTCGTGATACGAATCATATATGATTTTCGTAGGAAAAAATTTCGTCGAAAGTATACACATTGTGACCTCGATAGAAAGATGATATAATTCTCGTCAAGATTGTATGTTTCGTTTTGCGCAACGATTAATGGTTTGTGAAATATTTAATATTAAAAAAATGGATTCTTTTTGTTAGATGGAAAAAATGAGAGGTTGTGATTGGTTAGGTGAGTTTATGCTAAAAGAATGGTATACATGAAACTTTTCCTATGTGTTATATCATACGTGCGCGATATATGAAGTGAGTTTCACTTTCTTAGAAGATCTTGTGTTTTTCTCCAAATTCTGTGAATACACGGTATTGATTTGGAGATTCAACTATTTATGCCCATTTTACGCTAGCGGGTTGAGTTTATTAACTTACAAACAAGAGAAATAAAATACTGAATCCCATTGTACGATAATATTACAAGCTCGACGTCCATTTTCTTAAATTTTACCGTTTTTCTAACGTTCCAAAACAAGAAGAAAAGAAATAGTCGACCACGTAGGTTTGTCACCACCACGCCAGAGGCCACGAAAACACCTATGAGATATTTCTCACGTCATAGATCTGGCTTTTTGCGATGACACCAGACCCATGGCGCAGATGCAGGTTCTTCAATATTGTATTAATGCTTGGTGTGCAAATCGACCATAATACTATTAAATTATTTTTTCTCCATATACGTCTTTATTGGTTATTGATAAGGGATCGATGGGATATATCGTGAGCTTGCTTTGTTTATTTTTTTATGAATATCTTTTTGAGGTGTCCAACCTATTTTTTAAATCTTTGATTAGTTTTGTGTTAAGCTTTCAGGTTTATTGGAGGTTTTACCCAAAACTTAGTGTCTGATCCTTGTTCGAGAAGAAGGAGTTGCACACCGAGTGGAGAGACAATGCAAGGTAAAAGAAAGAACCGTGTACAGTGGTCCAACACGAAAACTAAAGTCGTTCCTCAACTAGTCGGGGATGTCTAACTAAACGAGTTAAAAAATCAAGTAGTCAATGGGTCGGGTTATATTATGTCTTGTCAGGTAAAATATAACATAAGTAACTAAAGGAAAAACAAAAGTGTCACAAAGCGTGCTTTTTTTGTTAAATATCAAAACATGAAGATGGACTTGTTTGCCCTTCTAAAGACCCTGGTGACATGAATGCTTACATTGTTGGCATTTCCAAGCCTTCTTATAATGAATACGAGATAGAAGTAACTAAAGGGGTGGCTTTAGATGTTGAGCTTCTTGATCGTGTTTATAAATTTCTTATCACGACTGCTAAGAGTATTCCCCATGGATGTCGTCTCGCTTTCTCTCAGGCATTAAAAACAGTTCTTTACCAAGTGGTCGCCCGACCCGATTCCGTTGATGCGTGGGTTAAGTTGTTACTTCTTCCACGATGTACACTGCAGGTGTGTAGGCCTAAGACTAGACAAGAGCGTAGGTCCGGAAATACAAAATCTTTGCAACAAAGTTCTATCTTGAAGTCACTAGCTACATGAGGGAAAGATGATGTTATCACAATGTTAGTTAAAAGCATGATGGATGTTGCTAGGTCGGGATCCTTAGACGAGGGTCGAGGTGATTTGATTGAGGATAGAACAACGGGAAATAACAACACCAGGCAATGTCTTCGCAAGGTTGTGGATGGGCACTTTACTGCTGCAGTAAAAGTGATATCCTCTTTTGGTGTAGCTCCATACTCTGGTGATACTATTAAAGCCTTGGAGGCTAAGCATCCTTACAAGCCACCCCCATCTATGCCGAGCAACACATTTTCTAAGTCTCCTCTTGTAGCCGAGATTGATTGTGTCTTTGGTTGCATTAAATCTTTTCCTAAAGGTACTTCATGCGGGAGAGATGGTTTGAGGGCACAACATATATTAGATACTTTGTGTGGAGAGGGGTCTGCTACTGCCACAGATAACTTAATGGCCATGACATGGGTCGTTAATTTATGGTTAGCTGGGAGGTGTCCGCCTATTTTGGAAGAGTTTGTTGCATCTACTCCTCTCACGCCTCTACTTAAACCTAATAACGGGATTCAACCTATTATAGTGGGCACTATATGGAGACGTTTGGTTTCCAAGGTTTCTATGAAAGGTGTGGGTAGGGAAATGTCCAAGTACCTTGGTGATTTTCAGTTCGGAGTCGGAGTGTCAGGTGGCGCTGAGGCTGTTTTACATAGCGCCAATAGGGTGTTGAGTGAATACCATAATGATGGGTCTCTTGCAATGCTCACTGTGGACTTCTCAAATGCATTTAACCTTGTGGATAGATCGACACTACTTCATAAAGTTAGGGTGAGGTGTCCCTCTATTTTTTGTAGGTAAATTTCTTATATGTTCAAGCAGCAAGGTTGTATATAGGAGACACGCATATTTGGTCTGCCACGAGTGTGCAACAAGGTGACCCATTGGACATCTTCTTTTTGATTTTGTATTGCACCCTCTTGTACATAAGATCAGAGACAGTTACAAGCTTATTCATCATGATTGGTATCTTGATGATGGAAGAGCTATTGGAGATTCAGAAGAGGTATCCAAGGTGTTACACATTATAAAGGCGACTGGTCCAGATTTGGGTCTTGAACTTAACATCAAGAAAACAGAGATCTTTTGGCCCTCTTGTAATGGTACGAAGCTTCGGGAGGGTTTATTTCCGGTTGATATTCGTAGGCCGTCTTTGGGTGTGAAGCTTCTTGGGGGAGCTGTTAGTAGAGATGTAGATTTTATTAGTGAGTTGGCTATGAGGAGAGCTGTAAATGTTGTTGACTTGATGGGTCTTTTTCCACAACTTCATGACCCGCAAAGTGAGCTCTTTTTTCTTCGATCATGTATGGGTATTGCTAAACTTTATTTTGGTTTAAGGACCTGTCAACCTAGACACATGGAGGAGGCGGCTTTGTTTTTTGACAAAGGGTTGCGTGGTTCAATCGAAAATATAGTGGTTTGTGGAGGATCTTTTTTTGTGACTTGCAGTGGAGACTTGCTTCTTTACCCATTCGTTTTGGTGGTTTGGGCTTGTACTCGGCAAAAGTGGTCTCCTCATATGCTTTTGTGGCCTCGAGGGCCCAATATTGGGTGCTACAAGACCACATCTTATGTGACAGTGGCATATGTGGTATGGATGACGATTACGTTTTTGATTTGGCTTGTCTTCGTGATACGTTTGGTAAAATTGACACTAGGGTTTCGTTAACTATTATAATTTCTATGACATTCGAACTACATGTTTAAAGAACATATACCTAGCTTTTCAGCGAAGAGATATTTATAGAGGAGTATCTAGTATGGAGATAGAACTTGTGGAAGTAGGGTAGATATATTTGATATTTTTCTTGTTTTTCGGTTATTGTTCGGCTATAGTTGTGTTGATATACAGTGTCTGAACTTAATTCGATTAAATAAAAACTTGAGGTGTAAGTTCTTTTCTCAATTCTTTAGATACAACCTCATGATTGTTTGACTAAACTCAATATCATCTTTTACGTATACTGCTCTTGTGAATTGAAGGAAAGCTTGGAGTAGAAGCAGTTTTTGTCGAGCTAGCTTCCTAAAACCTACTGAACCCTACTAAATCTTGGTTAAATATGTTTGAATGTGCATGCAATGATTGCAATCCAAATGAAAGTGAAGGAAGTGAAAGCCTAATATTCGTTTACGGTAAAGAGAAATCGATCTATACTCAACTCGTTTATTATAATGTGGTGTGTGTATGTATTATTCTACTTAAATCAAAAGATTTAGTAGTAATCTTACGAACAACCCATAAACGTACTAAAACAAAGTCTATTATGTGTTTCGTTCATGTTTAATATATATTAAACGATCCTATAGGTCACTTTGGTTTATTTAAACTATTGAACATATATGCGAAGTTTTAGGTTCTTTTGAACGTATTATTGTGTATTCGTTGATTTTTAGGATGTGTGATTAAGGAGTTTGCTAAGCGAACAAGGATTCAGTATCGTCGTAATTGCATGTGAATCACATGATTTAGTATGGAAAAGGGGATTTTTGACAGCAAAAGGGAGAGGTAGTGTTAATTTTGTGAAGGAGAAAGATAGGTCCTTATGTGGGTGATAGTAGTGAGGCTTCTGGTTCCGCACACCTAATGTGGGCAATGCACTGAATTTGGTAGATCATGTTTCCAATTCGATATCTTTTACTATAAAAGTAAGAGAAATGCGAGCCATAAAACTTTTTCTTTCGACCATCGTTTACGTCGGCTGTTGATGGTGTGGATGTTTATATCCCAAAAGAATTGGTTAGTGTTGTGAATGAATGGTTTAACAATGTTGTTTACTTATTCTTTTTAGGTAAACGTATGGCTTATCTGGTTGTTAAGACCTATGTGAACAATACATGGTGAAAATTAGGCCTGTTAAGTCAAATGATGATTAAAGACATGCTTTTCATCAAGTTTGGTTCTAAAGAAGGGATAGAAGTGAGTGGCATATGGTTAATTGGCAATGTGTTATTAATTCTTAAACAATGGACTCCGTATGCGAATATTAGGAAGGAGGATGTTTGTAATATCCCTTTTTGGGTAAAGTTCCATGATGTTCCTATTACTACTTTTACAGAAGATGGGATGAGTATTATCGCAACCAAACTTGGTAGCCCGTTGATGTTACATTCTTAGGTAGGTCTTATGTGCACTGATTCTTGGGGTAGAGATAGTTTTGCTAGTGCTATGATTAAGCTTAAAGCTGATGTTGAGCTCAGAGACACCATTGCAGTTGATGTTTAAATTCAACGGTGGGGTTTACTACGAGCAATATTCCTGTTGAGTAATAGTTGTTAGGTCTCTGGACACGTCTTAGATAACTGTATTATAAAAACCATCTCGGGTATATCGAAGAATTCCAAGATGCCACGTCAACCTACTCGTGGACCTCCGGTTGGATTGAAACCTAAGTCTACGTCCTTTGTGTACCACCTGGTTTCAACCAAAAAAGCGGCAATGGCTCATGGGAATCCAAAGGTACAAGGTTACTACTCCTATTTTGAATTCATTTGATGCATTAAATACCTTGGTGGATGAAGAAGAGGGAGGGGTAGTCAAACTCTCAGTAAAAATGCTACCCCTGCGGACCGTGGTAGCTAGGTTTACTGAACTTGAAAAAGAAAAATGTTGGATGAGAAATTTGTGATTGTGGAATGAAGGTAGCAAATCAGGCATCAGCAAGTAAGCCTAGTTCTTCTATGCGAGACAAATTGGTAGAATGTGATAAGGACGAAGTTGAGTTGCCTGATGACGAGACTTCTTAATATATATCTTCAACTTGTAGAGGAGGATTCTCTGAATATTGTCTTAATTTCTATGATGGATACGAGGCTCGGGTTTATGATTTACCTGAACAGATGCAGAATTTATGTGATCAATTAGAAATTCACTAATGGCGACCCAGTTTTCGTTCCTTGTCATGCAAACCAGTCTCCTCACCGTCCATTTATCTTTTAGATTAGAGAAATCCTTGACCTTCAACCACGTATCCTTACCAACCATCCTCCATCTACCTCCTTCGCACAGCGAGAGCCTTTCTGAGTGTAGATAGCATATGCTTACACACAAATGAATGCAGCCATCTAGAACCACTAAACTTGCCGTAAAATCTGATGAAGCATATTCTTTAACAGGTGGAAATTGTATTTTTCTAAACTTTTCCGACTGGACATTGAAACAAATAATGCATCTTTCATCTCCAGAGGAATCTAAAACTACAAAATAAAGATTTTGGCCCCAGAAAGTAGCTGGCGACCAATGGTAATCGGAGAAACAATCAGCGTTATCAACTAAATATTCAATCCTTCTCCATGAATCCCTCCTAAGGGAATAGACATAGGCCCCCAAGGCACCATTTGAAACCATATGTAAAAGCTTGTAATCGTCAGAAGAATCGATATAGAAACCAATCGCATCAGAAGAAGAGGGTGGCATACCAATCTTATCAGGAGAGTACCGCAAACCACACTGAGTGTAAGACGGCTTGTAGAAACGAGGAGAATAGGAGTTAGCTGCCAACTTCTTAAAGGCACCTGTCAAAGGATTCCAAAACGCTAGCTCTTGAGTAAACATTGCGGCTAGACACACCAATCCATCAATGCTTGCTGCAATATGCACAGTATTAAGAACATGATTGGGGTATGGTAGTGAACTATAATTACGGGAAGTAGTTACACCATAATAATGACTAAGATCGACATAACAGATACGGACTGTCTTTGAAACAATATTCGGAGCTCCACAATCAATCGTATGCACAGTCAGAAGTCGTGAGTCGTTGTTATGATCAATTTGGAAAAGTTTATAGCCGCTTACATACTTGTGGTGAATCTTGGCAAACTTAGGAGTCGACAAAAAAGATTTCCATTCTTTGCAAACGCACATGCATCGACCAAGCAACTTGGTGGGAAGTCTCGGCAATATCTCTGTTAGTACTATATTCGATGGAAGCTCAATTGGAGTCAAATACCAAACATCTGTAAAAACATTCTCCAAAAGCAACCATAATGCTATGTAGGATTCAAGCCTCATGATTCTATGACAGTTAATCTATCAAAGCACAATTCCAACTACTAGCTACAACGTATATAGCTAAGTCATGTCTTTATTAGCAAATCAAAGCATATGTTATCCCTAGCTATGGAAGCAATTAGGAAAGCATATATATATATTCTAAATGAAAATGATATTATTACCAAATATTAAACATGAAAACGATATTATGTTCAAAAAAAAAAAAAAAGCATGAAGATATTGCTTTACTATAATTTATTTCATATATAAGTAAGAGTAATAAATTGCATGCTCGTAATAACCCATTCTCTCTTTCATCTTTGTCAGTTGACTTGATAAATTTAGGAACCATTATATATATCAGTTGCTATAGTTTTTATTCGTATCGACAGAAAATCTTTGTACACCTATTAACAAATGGAATAGAGAGGTACAATAAAAATAAATTATTTTGTAAGAGTAAAAAGTAAAAACATTTTAGGACACAACAGACCTAGTACAACTTTCATTTTTTTTTCTTCCTTCGGCGATTTATAACGACCTATTTACCACAAAAGGCGACCTAGTTACAAAATTATTTAATAAATATAAAAATTTCATTTAATAAAAAAACATTGCATTAAACCCATATCTTAAGAACACTAAAATCTCAAAAAGTATTAATCCCATATCTAAAAAGCACTCAAATCTTAAAAAAAAAACTAAAACTGATTTCCAAATGTATATCCAAAAACTCGGCCTATAAACATAAATAAAGAAAACCAAACACAAGCCCATATACTTCATCTTCTTGGTTGCCGATGAAATAAAAAACACCAGTCAATCACATACAACAAAAAAAAAGAATAAAACCGAACAATCTTCGCGCAAATAAAACAAATCGTAACATTTTATTTTCTTTTTGATTTTTTGTTATAAAAAAGCGGTCGTAGGTGGGATCGATTTGGTTCGATTGACCGAGGAGATCCGGTCGTCGCAACAGTTCGGTCACCCTCGGTCGACCTAGACACCGTTGCACATAGCCTTAACAATAGTTCTCTCTTAACAATGGCGGGCTTGGCATTTCAAGTTTCTACGCCAATCATCGGGCTCTTTACTCAAATGGATATGGAGATTGCTCACTCAGTGTCATAACATTAGTGACTATATTTGGCAAGACATGGTTCGTGAATTTACTTCTCCTTAAATATATTTTTCAGTTCCAAACTATTTAATTATATAACTGTAAAAGACAAAACAAGCTCCGCTGTAAGGCCTTTTTTAATTGCGAATCTAATTCTATGAAAAACACATCTGTGAATTCAAATGCCATAACGTTGCTATTCATAACACGTTGAATTCTCTTCAGAAGTTTCACCGCTTCAGGTGCAAAGAAACGTGAGTTATCGAATGCAAAAGGAATAAACACGTGCTCATTTTCAATGCATGATTTTTCGTGTTTTGTCACTTTGCATGAGGCGGATTTCAAAGCAGCCTGAACCGCTGTAAAACCTCGGCTACTTAACCCCACTAGAGGAGAAACCCTAGTCACATCCAGACACGCATGTTTCCCTCCAGCCCATCCAAAACCCAAAATATCCGCCAGTCTGACTATGGATCTTCCATCTAATGGGTCAGTTAAGAAGTTCACTTAAGAAGTTCACTGGTTATTCTCCTTCAAATGCAAGATCGATGGTCCCGGTGTCTTAATGGTTCGGGTGAATTCTCAGTTGGATTCGTCCGTAATTATATTGATCAAATTCTTTTTCCAAAGTTAGATGTTCCAACTCGTTGGGTTAATTTAATTCCTAGCGCGGACGATTAACATGGACGGATTACCTACTCGGTGCAATCTCTCTTTATATGGCTTGGATATTCCTCCGATATTATCTCCCCTCTGCAACGAAGTTGTCGAAGCTACATGTCACACTTTTTTCTCTAGCTCTTTAACCGTCAGGTCATGCAAAAAGTTTGTAGATGGTGGGAACTTGATATCACTTCTTTCAGTTCGTATGCTGAATGGTTGTATTGGCTATCAAATGTGGAGAAGGAGGTGCTGGAAGGCATTTGTTTTCTTTCTTGGTGGCTTATTTGGATGCTTAGAAATAAGTATTTATTTGGTTCGAGTAGGCCAAGAAGGGATCTTATTTTTTGCGAAATCATTCAAATGTCTTTTCTTGAGATTTCAAATCGTTGAAACTCAGTATTTAAAGGGCATGTTTGATTTTGAAATTATAACTCGTTGGGTTCTAGCTTTCAGGATGGATTTCTAAGCTTATTGAAATGTCAATATAGCTTTTTAGAAATAACTTATAGTTTATATTTATCTTTATAGCTTATAGGGTTTTCGAAAGATCTTATTTGGGTTTCAAAAGTTCATTTGGCTTAGAAAAAACAATACGTGAGACCTTAAAGGTTCATGGCTTATACAAAAGCTTAGAGCTTATAGATCATCTAAAATAAGACAAAAGCTTATGAACAATTCATAAGACTTACAAGACTTGAAAAGGTGTTTAAGGGCTAAAAATTGTTCGAACACTTAAAAAATGATTTCAAGGGTTTCTTATTCTTTAATCGTGGTTTACAAACAGCTTATACTTCTTCTTAACCTTGTAGGACATGGTTAGGACATAGCTTTGAGGTAGATATGAGTTCAAGTGATTGTTTCTGAAGGTGGGTTTGTCTCGGCTATAAATAGGGTACGAAAACACTTTGTGGCCATGTGATTTGAGAGGAGTGGTGGCCAAGGGTGGTAGAGTGGTAACCAAGGCATAACTAAATTACTATCACAAAGCTAGTTATGTAGCTTAGAGAGTGTATGGGAAGAGTGGAAGGCATGACATATTATGGGGACGAGGGAGGTGCTTTAAAAACCTGGTGAGCAAGGGGTGACGATAATGGTAGGGTGATGATGGTGGTAGGGTGGTTGCTTGGTGGTAAAGGTAGTGAGTCATGGTGGAGTTAGAGTGGTAGTTTAGTTATAAAACTAGATAGGATAGCAACAAGTTTTGAATTAGGGTTTTTAATATAGATTAGGGTTTTAAATTATGGTTTAGTGATGAGCTAGGGTAAGATTAGCGCTTAGATATTTTACATTAGATCTTTGAAAGTGGTTCTAGAAATGTGGTACAGAAACTAGAAAGAAAAATTAGAGGGAAAATTTGAATTTTATGCATAAACGGCTTGTACATTAAGTCTTAGGAAGTTGTACTAGAGTTTTGGAGGGAAAATGTATTCAGATATTCTACATTGTATCTTGTACAGATACCTTGAGAGTTTACACGTTTGTTTTAACTTATAAGGTTCATTTATAATAAACGTTATAAATGACACGTTAAATAGATAAAGTATAATGTAAAGTTGATATTAGAACATAAGCCTAACATATTAAGGCGTTTACTTGATATAAATGTTTATTTAGTTGATAGTGGTAGTTGTGTGAGCTTGTTTACTTTGCTACGTAAGTTACGTTCCATAGTGAATAGAATAAAAAACAAAAAAATTCTCATGTAAATGGTTCTTATAAATATCATAAGTGACTACATTGATAAAAACATTTGGGTTGTTATATATCTCCTTACTTAGTATATGTGAAGATCACTTAGATCGTGTTCAAGACATCCGAGATCAAGCATAATATTGGTGTCATGTCTTCATTGTCATCTCATGTTATTCCTAGCTAAGACTTAGTACGTGTTTGCTTCGTGTAAAGATTCATATTTCTCTCAAACAGTATGTATGATCTTGATATTTCGTGACACTATATAGTAAGGATTACAAACATGTCAAGTCATTGTCTCCTAGATGATATCTATGATCTAGCAAGATCTTGTCATGTAGTCATCTCCTTCCCACTTTTGATTATCGAGCTCGATGAAGTACTTTCTACTTCGCTATTTAATCTTTAGATCTTGTATTATCTTGTAGATTTCTTACCTTCCATCATTCTTGTAATCACAGGATGTATGATAAAACTATATTAGATGGTTTATATGTTTGACAAAAAATCACAAGGTTTGTGGTGTTGGGCCCTAAAACATAACGGATGCAATTGTAACCAAATCATCATGTTTTATCATTGAACTAGCTTTTTATGTGTTTGGCCATAAAACGCGAGGTTTTTTTATTATGTTAGGCCATAAAATATAACGGGTGTGGTGGAACCAAAGAAGGATTCGGTACTAGCGTCATACCGGATAAAGTGTAAGCGACTTTGTGTAAAGTTATCTCCTTTAATAAGGGAGGTTGTTGGGGTAGTGTTATGAAGTCTTGAGATGGTGAGATGGTGACTCGGGGAGTGGAGTAGGACACGAAAGGTATCCTTGTATCCAAACTACTATAAATCATCGTGCCGGTTTTCTTATTCTTTTTCTTATCGATTTACCCTCTTACTTGTATTTTATTGTTGCTTATGTCGATGCTTGTGTGTTGTGGATTATTGTTTATGGTTGTGTCATGATAACTTGATATGCTACATGATTTATATTATAGTCATTGACTAGAATCAACACTTTTTGTATTACGTCAAGGTTGATCAAAAAATTGATATAAAAGATGTAAGATTTTAATCGGAAACGTAAGATTTTAATCACATTTGTATATCAAATGAGCTTCATTATTATTTTTTTTCCTATTTTCACCAACTTCTATTAATAAACTATATTGATTTTTAGTATGAAATATTATGTGTGATTTATGGTTCAAAACTAAAGATATGTATTTTTAATGTAGACCCTCTTGTTAGCGTAGAGCACATCAACCAATCACATTCATTCAAACTAAGTTTCCATATTTTTCTTAAAAATTAAATATCTCGCAAACGATAAATCGTCAGGTGAAAAAAATACACCATTACAACGAGAATTAAATCATCTTTCTATCGAGAGGCACATGTATATACTTTCGACGAACTTTTTTTTTCTAAGAAAATCATATATGATCGATATCACGGATCATATATGATTTTCCAAAATCATATATGATCCGTGAGACGAATCATATATGATTTTCGCAGAAAAAAATTTCGTCGAAAGTATACTGTTAGCCCTATATTTTATATAGTCGAACAAGAATGTAATAGGTCATCTTAGTCGTTATTGGTCTTGTATAGTAATAGGTTAGTCGGGAAAAGCGGGCTTGGACATTAAGCTAATATTGTCTTTGTTAGGGGCTATATGCCCAAGTGAAAGCCAAGCCCGGCCCAAGATGAAGCCCACAAAGGCCTTAGAGCCGTGGCATATATAACCCTCTTTCACATGTGAAAGAGGGTGTTGGTTCATTTCATAAAACACCTAGTTTTAGTGTAAACCTTCCACTTCTCTCTCTACTTTCTCTTTCTACTTTTCTACTATTTCTCTCTATAAATCTTGTGTTATGGATTGAATGGGAACAACATTTGGTATCAAGAGCCTATAGTGGATAGGTGATTGAAGATTCGTGTGTGGTGTTCTTGATTTTTCGTGGTTTTTTTGATCCATATCTCACGTCCCATTTTTCTTTTTGTGTTTCTATAGTCTTTTCTTGATACAAATCATCTACATACTAGTAGTAGTGAGTTGGGTATCTTGGTTTTGGCTAAAACACAAATATTTTGGATCAAAATTTGCGAAATTTCTTGTTTTTCTTCATTTCGAAATTCAAGCAAGTGTTACCATCGGAAAGTACAAGTGTGTGGGATTTGATCGCAATAATCTAAGGATTCTACTTTGCGATCACTGTATTGCGATACCTTATTCCGATCTGGATATTCCGATCGTGCATTGCGATCTGGGATTCCGACGGGTTTAAGGGTTTTTTAAGTCGTTACTCTGTCCAATTTGTCTCAGCCACATTCTGATCTAACATTGCGACAACACATTGCGATCTGAGCATTCCGATCTGGACATTGCGATCTGAGCATTCTGATCTGAGCATTGCGATCTGAGCATTCCGATCTGAGCATTCCGATCTGGACATTCTGATCTGGACATTCCGATTTGAACATTCCGATTTGAACATTTCGATTTGACATTCCGATCTGGACATTTCGATAAGTATTCCGATGGACATTCCGATGGGTATTTTGTTTGAGTAATTTTTAGACTTAGCCACTATCTAGACTAGTTTCGGAACGTAGTTTACACGAAGATTAAAAAAAAAGTTAAAATTTTTTAGGTCAAGTAAAATCAAATTTTTTCCCTACTAGTTTTTGGCTATTTCTAACTCAAATTCAAAATTTGCCGATACAAAAATTTTCGGCTTACCGTTTTGTCAGACTGAGAAATTTATTGTCGGACTGAGAATTTTTTTTTTGAATTTTCGGAATTTCAATTTTAACCACACATCATCACAACAAATCCACTAAGATCTGCAATTCATCCACAAGTATTCACCATGTCTAACAACAACATCAACATTGCAACTGCTAATCAAATTCGTTTGGAACAAGGTGGTAGTGGTAATCCACCTGTGCTCACTGCCGGTTGCTACGTTCAATGGAGATCTCATTTTCTCAGATTTCTCGACGGAAAAGAAAACCGATCTGCTCTTCGTCACTGCCTTGAGAATCCACCTCCAGTTTTTGAATTCAGACCAATTACAACACAGGCAGAGGATGGTACTTCATCAACTATACGAGCTATGGAGGATTTTGACACATGTTCTGCTGAGAAAAAGAAACTCCTCCAAGCTGAAGCTGATGCTGTAAACTTCATACTCACTGGAATTGATAACGATATCTATTCCACAGTTGATGCATGTCCTAATGCTATGGAAATGTGGAATGCAATTCATCGATTGAAGCAAGGTGAGTCGATCAATGTTCAAGATCTCGAGACTAATCTACTTTGGGAGTTTGGAAAATTCACATCTGAAGATGGTGAATCCATTGACTCATATTACTCGAGATTCTACAAAATGATGAATGAGCTTGTCAGAAATCAGTGCACAATCTCCAATCATCATGCCAATGTTCAGTTTCTACTTCAACTCAAACCGGAATGGCAAAGGTTTGTGACTTTGGTTAAACAAAGGGAAGATATCAAGACCATCTCCTATCACAAACTTTATGATATCTTAAAACAACATCAGAATGAAGTGAATGAACTAAGGGCTGAAAAGGCAGAACGGTCTGCTAATTCTGTTGCTTTTTTGGCTGCTACTTCAACAAAACCCGTTCCCCGTCAACAACCACCTACTCATTCCTCAAAGTCATCAAGCTCATCCACCAAACCTCTAGCTGCTGCTAAATACAAAGCAAAAGCAATTGTCCCCACTCCACCTCCAAAGTATGACACCGAGTCAGATGGAGACAGTGATGATGAACAAACTTCAAGGGACAAGAAGATTGAAGAACTCATGTCTTTACTCACCACAACTTATAAGAAGATCTACAAACCTACCAACAACAACCTTAGATCATCATCTAATGCTAGATATAAGGAAGTTGATCATGCACCTAGGTATGATCGTGATGCCAGGTATGATAATCAGAGGATGCTGAATCAAGTTGGGGCTAGAGATACTGTAGGCACTCCGGTTGTGCAGAAGACTGGGATTCAATGCTTCAATTACAAGGGATTTGGGCACATGGCTAGGGAATGCAAGAAGCCAAAACGGGTTAAGGACTCAGGGTATCACAAGGAAAAGATGATGTTGTGTAAGAAAGAAGAAGCAGGAATTCTACTCACAGCAGATGAAGTTGACTGGCGTGATGACACTGATGATGAAGCCGATGATCAAGAGTTAGAGGCACATTATGTATACATGGCAAAGATTCAAGAAGTGATCCCAGAGACTGATGATACTTCTGGACCCATCTATGATTCTGAGCCACTTGAAAAAGTACCATCACATGATAACTATAATGTGTTTGCTAATGAACGACGGCATCCTGAACAACTCGAAAGCATCAATGACACATATGTAATGGACACGGAGGATAACAATATCTCTACGGATTCACAGCATATGTGTAATGATGACGGAAAAGCTGTTCAGGATACTGACTCGGATGAGGACCGTGATTTTCTTGCGTCTATTATTGATTCTTTAAAACATGAAATTGAGGAAAACAAAGAGGCTAATAAACGTTTGAAGCAAGCAAACACATCCCTAGCCGAGGAGATAGACATGCTTAAAGAGTGTGATTATGTAAAAGAAGTTGATCGACGGGTTGCAATAGCTAATGGTTTGGTATATGAACGTAAGGTGCTCAACGAACAATATTGTTCTGAAGTAACACACGAAATTCATATGTCAAAACAGAAGATATTGGAACTTGAAGAACAACTGCTGCTACATAAACTCCAAATTACTGAATTAGAGTCGGTTAACAAAGAACAAACTGAGCTTTATAAAACTCGTGAAGAAAAGGATATTGAAAAAATTCTTGCTTTGGAAAAGAGAGTCGACACGTTAAACAACATTGTTTATAAAACGGGTCAGTCTATTCAAACTATGAATATGCTCAATAGAAATATGAAAACGATGTTGTCAAGCCTGAATATCTCAAGAAAGCTCAAAGTACCAAGCCTGCTCTTTATGATATCGGTTGTTATGTTGATAATCTTGCTCTTATGCTTTCCCCTGACTGCGACGAAATCATTCGTCAACAAGAAGAAAGTTGATCAAACTTAAGTGATTTAATAAACCTTTCTGATTCTGATAATTATATTAAGTTTGTTCCTTAAAAAGAACTTTCCAAAGAACAAAAGATGTACAATAGTGTTCCACCACCAAGTGATGAACCCCAAAAGAAAGTTTCTTTAAAAAGGAGTTTCAAAAGAAATCAATTTTGTTAGAAAAACAAATTTCGGATGAAAAACGTAAATGGGATGAGAAAAGAAAAAGTGTTCAGCAATTTGAGTTTATAAAACAAGGGGTTTTAAATTTGTACAAAGGTGTCGTCGACTATGAAAAAGTTTCTAGGGATACCATTTGGAATATTAAACCTAACCCACAAGTAGAAGTCGTCATTCAACAATGCATTGTTCCAACCATTGATGATCTTTCAAAAAATGTGGAAATATTTTATAATACTCTCACTGAGGAAATGTTAACTGATTTAAGCTATGTCAAATCTCTTGAAGATGAAGTTGATTTTCTTCAAATTAAATTAAAGACACAAGAAGACCAACTTTCTAACGTAATTGATCGACTTTCTAAGGAATACTTTTATGCTGACCATATGAATGCTATACTTGGTGTGTATACCGATCTTGATCAATATTGTCATGTAGCATGTCTAGTGTCAGAATCGGACGAGAAATGTCGCAATCTTGAAGTAGAGCTTTCAAAACAAATTCAGTCATACAACAAACTTTCGAAAAGTTTTTCTCAACTTGAGAAACACTCCATTTCTCTTGAACTTGCTTCACAAAAAGGTGAAAAATCTCATAATCATAAAAAGTGTCAAGAAATGTCAGCTTCTTCGTTTCGTCTACTAAATGAAAAAGATTTCGAAATAAATGATTTGAAAGATCAGCTAAAAGAAAGGGACATAGCCATAAGTGAGTTACAGAAACTCATTGAGAAAATGAAAGGAAAGTCTGTTTTGGGTAAACCATCCGCCGTTCGTCAACCGAATGCGGTTAAATGCCCTAAATCATCTATTTTGGGACAATCCCCACAGACTTTGCCTAAGATAGAAAATAATAAGAGTACCAATGTGATAGCACCTGGAATGTATAAGATGAACACTAAGCCCACTCA
This sequence comes from Glebionis coronaria, assembly GCA_025667525.1. Classification (NCBI taxonomy): domain Eukaryota; kingdom Viridiplantae; phylum Streptophyta; class Magnoliopsida; order Asterales; family Asteraceae; genus Glebionis; species Glebionis coronaria. The sequence continues at coordinate 25,530,938 of CM046875.1, forward strand.
GACTGGAACATCGAGGTTACCTCAGAATATTAAGAAAACTAATCAACGTGTATCTTCTTCTACAGGAGTAATCCCCACTACTAGCGTTAGCGGACCACAGCTTAAGAGCGATAGAATGCACGATAAGGTCATGCCTAACAATAGTCAAGGAAAGAAGTTGGAAGTAGAAAACCACCGTAGGAATTTTAAGTTTTCTAAGAATAAAACGTCTGTAACTGAATGTAATGATAGTTTAAATGCTAAGACCTCGAATGTTGAATTTGTTTGTGTTGAATGTGGCAAATGTGTTCGTACTTTCAATCATGATGCTTGTGCTCTTAATTATAATATCGTGAATACTAGAACTAGAAAGCCTATTCGTATGCCCACTAGTACTAGTGAACCCACAAGAACTTTAAACCAATCCACTGAGCAACCACTTAAGAAACTAAGTGCGTTAGAATCCACTACTTTACGTAAACAAAGCAGGTTAAAGAAGCTTTATGAGAATATGATTAGGACATGTACACGGGGGTATTCAAGATTTACACCACCCGGATACAAATGGGTACCTAAGACAACCCCCATTCTAATTGGGTCTATGAATGTTAGCTTGCCTTTAGAATCTAGGTCCACTACTATTTTGGAACCCGTTTCTATCAAGGGCTCCCATTTGTCAAATGCTACATTGTCTTCTAATTCTTCTGCAGCTCGTCGAACTCATCCTATTCATAATGGACTCCGGGTGCACAAAGCACATGACGGGCAATCTCAAGCTTCTCATTAACTTCGTGGAGAAGTTTCTGGGTACGGTACGGTTTGGAAATGATCAATTTGCACCGATACTCGGATATGGAGACTTGGTTCAAGGGAATATCACTATAAAACGGGTTTATTACGTCGAGGGACTGAATCACAATTTATTCTCGGTTGGTCAATTTTGTGATGCGGATTTGGAAGTGGCTTTTCGGAAATCTACTTGCTATGTTAGAGACTACGATGAGAATGACCTTCTTACAGGTTCTTGTGGTTCTGATCTCTACACAGTAACTCTTCAAGACACATCTTCAACAAATCCAATTTGCTTAATGGCTAAAGCATCATCATCTCAAGCATGGTTATGGCATCAACGATTGTCACATCTCAACTTTGACACCATCAACTTGCTTTCGAAGAATGATATTGTGACCGGTCTTCCTAAGTTGAAATTCGTCAAAGACCATCTTTGTTCTTCTTGTGAGTTGGGGAAAGCAAAACGGAAGTCTTTCAAAACAAATACTACCCCTAGCTCAAAAGGACGATTGAAACTTCTACACATGGATTTATGTGGTCCCATGCGTGTAGAGAGTATTAACGGGAAAAAGTATATTCTAGTGATTGTTGATGATTACTCTAGATACACATGGACTTTCTTCTTAAGGTCCAAAGATGAAACACCAGAGGTTCTCAAAAACTTTCTCAAGTTGATACAACGCAATCTTCAAGCTCAAGTCTTAACCGTAAGAACGGATAGGGGTACTGAATTTTTGAACAAGAACCTGCAATCTTACTTTCAAGAAGAAGGCATCGAACATCAAACGTCTATTGCTCGAACTCCTGAACAAAACGGCGTTGTCGAAAGACGGAACCGTACTTTGGTTGAGGCTGCTCGAACAATGCTTTCTGCTTCAAAATTACCGCTATTCTTCTGGGCTGAAGCAATTGCAACTGCCTGTTATACTCAGAATCGTTCTCTCGTCATCCCTAGACATGAAAAGACACCTTACCACATCATCAATGGCAGGAAACCTACTGTAAAATTCTTTCACGTATTTGGATCTTTATGCTACATCCTTAAAGACGGTGAGAATCTCGACAAGATGAAAGAAAAAGGTGATGCATGTATTTTTGTGGGGTATGCTACATTGTCGAAAGGATATCGGGTCTATAACAAGAGAACAAAGATCATTGTCGAAACAATTCATGTGAACTTTGACGAATTGCCACCAATGGTACTTGATCACAACAGCTCAAGTCCCGCTCCTCAATGTCCAACGATGGCACCTACACAAAACAGTGTACGTCCCGTGCAAGAATGTCAACAAAGTACTCCTACATCAGACTCGACGGATACGACACAAATGCGTGAGTTGGTTGATTTATATGATCCAATCTTTGATGAATATTACTATGGAAACAATAAAGTTGTGTCAAAGCCTTCCGTTATCAATACTGCTGATGTACCCGAACAAAATCAACAAGACACAACTGCCTCTACTTCAGCAACCGTTGCTCAAAAGACTATTCCATTGGTTACTCAACAAACTCAAGACACAATCATACAACCAACATCACCAACCGTCAATGTTGAAGGAGGAAACAACAATCAAGCAGTCGATGCACAACCTGACGATGAAGAATTTATCAATCCGTTTGGTACACCGGTACACGAAGTCAGAGAGTCTTCTACTCAACATGTTGATCCGTCCAACATGCATACATTCTACCAACCATATCCATCCACTCACCATTGGACACGTGATCATCCATTGGAGCAAGTCAATGGAAATCCTTCACAACCGGTTCGAACACGCAGACAACTCGAAACCTATGGCGATGTGTGTATGTATGCACTCACCGTGAGTTCAACTGTACCTACAAACATAAAACAAGCCATGACTGATCACGCGTGGATTGAATCAATGCAAGACGAAATTCATCAATTTGAACGCCTAAATGTTTGGGAACTTGTTGACCGACCCTATGGAATGTCAATTTTAGATTTCAAATGGATCTGGAAAAACAAACTGGATGAAGAACAAACCATCATCAAAAACAAATCTCATCTTGTGGTTAAGGGATATCGTCAACAAGAAGGCATAGACTACGATGAATCATTCGCTCCAGTCGCTCGTTTGGAAGCAGTCAGGATATTCCTTGCTTATGCTGCACATAAGGGCTTCACGGTTTTTCAGATGGACGTTAAAACTGCTTTTCTCAACGGTCATTTGAAGGAAGAAGTGTATGTGAATCAGCCGGAAGGATTCATCGATCCTCATCATCCTGACAAAGTCTATCGTCTCAAGAAGGCTGTATATGGACTTAAACAAGCTCCAAGGGCATGGTACGAAGAACTTTCAAACTTCTTGGTGTCCAAAGGATTCTCCAAAGGTTCTATTGATCCTACTCTCTTTACTAATAAATATGGGGATGACATAATGCTGGTGCAAGTTTATGTTGATGACATTATTTTTGGTTCTACGAACCCAAAACTTTCAAAACGTTTTGAAAAATTAATGCACAGCATATTTGAAATGTCAATGATAGGGGAGATAAAATTCTTTTTAGGCCTCCAGATTCATCAATCCCCACGTGTTATCTTCATTAACCAAGCTAAGTATGCTCAAGAGATACTTAAAAAGCATGGTATGACCTCATGTGCTCGCGTTGGTACACCATTGTCGACCACATCCCTAGACGCTGACTTGTACTCATATCCCGTAGATCAAACGCGATATCGTAGTATGATCGGGTCACTTATGTACCTTACAGCCACCAGGCCTGATATTCATCATGCCACATGCTATTGTGCACGATATTAAGCCAGACCTACTCAAAAGCACCTCAAAGAGGGTAAACGGATCTTTCGGTACCTTAAGAACACCATTCACATGGGACTCTGGTATCCGAGGGAAACCGGTTTTCATCTAACGGCTTTTTCAGATTCTGATCACGCGGGTTGTCTTGATAGCCGTAAAAGCACTTCTGGTAGAATATAATTTCTAGGGGAAGACAAGCTTGTCAGCTGGTCGTCAAAGAAGCAGGATTGCACTTCGCTCTCATCAGCTGAAGCAGAATATGTGGCTCTATCCGCGTGTTGTGCTCAAGTCCTCTGGATGAGAACTCAACTCACGGATTATGGCTTCCACTTTGATAAAATACCTATGTATTGTGACTCAAAGTCGGCCATAGCCATATCTTGCAATCCGGTTCAGCACTCCCGCACCAAGCACATCGATGTCAGATATCACTTCATCAAGGAACAAGTGAAACGCGGAATCGTGGAATTATACTTTGTCAGAACTGAGTACCAGCTGGCAGACTTGTTTACAAAAGCTCTATCGAAAGATAGGTTTGCGTATCTCGTTGGCTGTCTTGGTATGAAGTATATGACTGCAGAAGACTTGGAGGTTTTGGCAAATGAAGCTGCTTGATATTCTCTCATAATGACTTCTAGGCGCATCACAGCTTAGAACTCGGACCTCAACTAAGGAAAGTTTATCTCAGATGATAACTTATCCTTCTCAACGAGAAATTCATATTTCTCGGTCATGAGCTTATCATAAAAACATTCAAAGTTTTTAAGTTCATGAAAAACGATTTCTAAGAAAATGTCAGCTTAGAACTCGAACTTCAACTTAAGGAAAGTTTATCACGGATGATAACTTATCCTTCACAACGGGAAATTTATTTTTCTCGGTCATGAGCTAGTAACAAAACAATCAAAGTTTTGAGCTCATGAAAAACGGACCCGAAAGGGGAGTGTACGTTTCAGTGCGCTTTCCCTAATCAATAGAAGAAAAGTCTTCTATCCTGATTATTTTAAAACCGTTGAACACAATTTTTCAAGAATTTCTCAAAAGGTTTTTCTAAATCTTTTAAAATTGTGTGTTCAACACTCCCTTCCTCATAAGTGGTTTTTATATCTCAAAATTGTCATATGTTATTTTGATCAATTTTCGAGGGGGAGCGTTTTAAAATAAAGCCTTTTAATGTTGTTGGGTACATCTCTAAAATTGTCATATTTTATGTATCCAACACATTCCGAAAATGATACAAAATTGTCAAATGTAATACATTATATCGGAAAAGGCATCTCAACTCCGTACCTCAACATATTTTGTGGTGTCGTCTTTCTAAAATTTTGTCAAATTTTGTCTCAAGACACACATATATTGTTGAGGGGGAGCGACCTGACTGAGAATGTTCCATGATTCATGAGTGCACACATGTTTCTCTCCCGTCGATTTTTCGGAAAATGTAATATTTTAATCAATTGGTATATCTAATATTATATTTTTATATTAGAGATAGGGGAGAAAATTTCATTAAAATGTAATATATCGCAACATGTGATCTTAAAGACTCAACTGCAACTCTTTCCTTCACATGCCAAACTATTTCGTATATCGATGCATGTGTGTAGGGGGAGCTTTTCGAAAAGATAAAACTTTCAAAGTGTTAAAAGTTTTGATTTTTATCAAGCACTTTGAATGGTTTTCAATGGTTTTATGGTTACGATCTTTACCCAAAACAACCTACTATCCACGACGGAACGATGGAGTCAAAAGGTGGTTTAGGATAGGAAACTAAGTCCTATGATCCAACCAGAACCGGAGGGATCTACCCAAGGACATTCCATAGCTAGAAATAGTTGTCCTTAGGAAAGATGGAGTGAAATGAAGCTGAATGCGGACCAATTACTTAAGTTAGCACTAGAACAATCACAACAAGGTGCTAATGATGACGTAATTGTAAGTATTGAAGGAGTTAAATATTCTGTGCAACTTAGGTAGAAACCGGGTTAACACATCTTTTGAAGACAAGTGTCATGGACCCAGTGATGCGATGCACAACCCTTCCCCAGCCATTCGAGTTTCTCTCAAAAGAAGCTTGTCTCATTGTCACGGAGATCAACACGTATCTATTGACTTTCTCACTTCGAGTCAGTTAATATTGAAAAGGTGGCAGTCTGCTCCAGCCTCCGATTACCAAAATGCACTTATTGAGTCTAGAGCCAATCGAGATCTATCTATTATCTCATTAGGACACAATCGAGTCCTACGCATTATCCTTGTGATATTGCCAGAACATCTGAGTGATACGATTCATAATGAAGATGGAAATCCTGCTTGAGCCAGCATTAAACAAGCTCATGGTAGGTAACTTGTGCGATTCTATACGAATCAAACTTGTGAGAACTGGAAAGCAACTAAGTTTCGATTCTTAATTGATTCAAACTTGATTCCAGGTTTCTTCGCAAAATCCATGTGATCTTGCCAGAACATTCAGAGTGACACTCATTAGTGTTCACAGTGACGAATGGAAATCCTTCCAGTGTCAACATCAAACAGCACTGCGGTAGGTAACTCGCAAGATTCTCTATGAATCAAGCTTGTGACAAACTGGAAAGCAACAATGGTGCGATTCTTTTAGAATCAAACTTGTTCCAGGAAATCTGAATTGACGACTCTAATCAGACGGATAATTTATCCTTATGATTCACTCTTTACGCTCGCAGTCTGCTTTGAGACGGTCGAGTAAAGAGAACTGGCTACTACCGCCGGGAAACCCTGTCAAGGAGGTTCTTAATCGAATCTACCTGATCACAGGTACGGTATTTAATACCGTTTAACGGTCTTCACCGACCGGAGGTAAAACGCTACCGAGTTAGGGTGAAATGTTCAAAGCCATTTCATCCGTGTCTATATATGTTGCTACATATCAAGAAGGTGGCGTAGCTGTGTAACCAATGTCGATTCAGAAGTCACAAGAGCACAAGATGGCGATAATCAAGATATTTAAGAATGTAAGAATGGAATAGGTCATCTTGCCACAAGAGCACAAGATGAACACTATCAAGGATAGATTGAACATCTCAAGCACTCTAAGTCAAAAGACAAAGGCTCAAGATAAGGATCACAAGGCATGAAGGAACAAAGCCGTTACAAACAAGATCAAGACCAAGATACAAGACCAAAGAAGGAAGATCTCCTCTACAAGAATGTATTCACTCAATCATCTTATGCTTTTTAAGCTTTTTAAGATGACCGATACATTGGGGGAGATTGTTAGCCCTATATTTTATATAGTCGAACAAGAATGTAATAGGTCATCTTAGTCGTTATTGGTCTTGTATAGTAATAGGTTAGTCGGGAAAAGCGGGCTTGGACATTAAGCTAATATTGTCTTTGTTAGGGGCTATATGCCCAAGTGAAAGCCAAGCCCGGCCCAAGATGAAGCCCACAAAGGCCTTAGAGCCGTGGCATATATAACCCTCTTTCACATGTGAAAGAGGGTGTTGGTTCATTTCATAAAACACCTAGTTTTAGTGTAAACCTTTCACATCTCTCTCTACTTTCTCTTTCTACTTTTCTACTATTTCTCTCTATAAATCTTGTGTTATGGATTGAATGGGAACAACATATACACATGTTCCCCTCGATAGAAAGACGATATAATTTTTGTCAAGATGGTATGTTTTGTTTTGCGTAACGATTAATGGTTTGTGAAATATTTAATTTTAAAAAAATGGATTCTTTTTGTTAGATTGAAAAAAATTAGAGGTTGTGATTGGTTAGGTGAGTTTATGCTAAAAGAATGGCATACATGGAACTTTTCCTATGTGTTATATCATACGTGCGCGATATATGAAGTGAGTTTCACTTTCTTAGAAGATCTTGTGTTATTCTCCAACTTCTGTGAATACACGGTATTGATTTGGAGATTCAACTATTTATGCCCATTTTACGCTAGCGGGTTGAGTTTATTAACTTACAAACAAGAAAAATAAAATACTGAATCCCATTGTACGACAATATTACAAGCTCGACGTCCATTTTCTTAAATTTTACCGTTTTTCTAACGTTCCAAAAAAAGAAGAAAAGAAATAGTCGACCACGTAGGTTTGTCACCACCACGCCAGAGGCCACGAAAACACCTATGAGATATTTCTCACGCCATAGATCTGGCTTTTTGCGATGACACCAGACCCATGGCACAGATGCAGGTTCTTCAATATTGTATTAATGCTTGGTGTGCAAATCGACCATAATACTATTAAATTCTTTTTTCTCCATATACGTCTTTATTGGTTATTGATAAGGGATCAATGGGATATATCGTGAGCTTGCTTTGTTTATTTTTTTATGAATATCTTTTTGAGGTGTCCAACATATTTTTTAAATCTTTGATTAGTTTTGTGTTAAGCTTTCAGGTTTATTGGAGGTTTTACCCAAAACTTAGTGTCTGATCCTTGTTCGAGAAGAAGGAGTTGCACACCAAGTGGATAGACAATGCAAGGTAAAAGAAAGAACCGTGTACAGTGATCCAACACAAAAACTAAAGTCGTTCCTTAACTAGTCGGGGATGTCTAACTAAACGAGTTAAAAAATCAAGTAGTCAATGGGTCGGGCTATATTATGTCTTGTCAGGTAAAATATAACATAAGTAACTAAAGGAAAAACAAAAGTGTCACAAAGCGTACTTTTTTTTTAAATATCAAAACATGAAGATGGACTTGTTCGCCCTTCTAAAGACCCTGGCGACATGAATGCTTACATTGTTGGCATTTCCAAGCCTTCTTATAATGAATACGAGATAGAAGTAACTGAAGGGGTGGCTTTGGTTGATCGTGTTTATAAATTTCTTATCACGACTGTTAAGAGTATTCCCCATGGATGTCATCTCGCTTTCTCTCAGGCATTAAAAACAGTTCTTTACCAAGTGGTCGCCCGACCCGATTCCGTTGATGCGTGGGTTAAGTTGTTACTTCTTCCACGATGTACACTGCAGGTGTGTAGGCCTAAGACTAGACAAGAGCGTAGGTCCGGAAATACAAATTCTTTGCAACAAAGTTCTATCTTGAAGTCACTAGCTACATGAGGGAAATATGATGGTATCACAACGTTAGTTAAAAGCATGATGGATGTTGCTAGGTCGGGATCCTTAGGCGAGGTTCGAGGTGATTTGATTGAGGATAGAACAACGGGAAATAACAACACCAGGCAATGTCTTCGCAAGGTTGTGGATGGGCACTTTACTGCTGAAGTAAAAGTGCTATCCTCTTTTGGTGTAGCTCCATACTCTGGTGATACTATTAAAGCCTTGGAAGCTAAGCATCCTTACAAGCCACCCCCATCTATGCCGAGCAACACATTTTATAAGTCTCCTCTTGTAGCCGAGATTGATTGTGTCTTTGGTTGCATTAAATATTTTCCTAAAGATACTTCATGCGGGAGAGATGGTTTGAGGGCACAACATATATTAGATACTTTGTGTGGAGAGGGGTATGCTACTGCCACAGATATCTTAATGGCCATGACACGGGTCGTTAATTTATGGTTAGCTGGGAGGTGTCCGCCTATTTTGGAAGAGTTTGTTGCATCTACTCCTCTCACGCCTCTACTTAAACCTAATAACGGGATTCGACCTATTATAGTGGGCACTATATGGAGACGTTTGGTTTCCAAGGTTGCTATGAAAGGTGTAGGTAGGGAAATGTCCAAGTACCTTGGTGATTTTCAGTTCAGAGTCGGAGTGTCAGGTGGCGTTGAGGCTGTTTTACATAGCGCAAATAGGGTGTTGAGTGAATACCATAATGATGGGTCTCTTGCAATGCTCACTGTGGACTTCTCAAATGCATTTAACCTTGTGGATAGATCGACACTACTTCATGAAGTTAGGGTGAGGTGTCCCTCTATTTCTTTGTAGGTAAATTTCTTATATGATCAAGCAACAAGGTTGTATATAGGAGACACGCATATTTGGTCTGCCACGGGTGTGCAACAAGGTGACCCATTGGACATCTTCTTTTTGATTTTGTATTGCACCCGCTTGTACATAAGATCAGAGACAGTTACAAGCTTATTCATCATGATTGGTATCTTGATGATGGAACATCTGTTGGAGATTCAGAAGAGGTATCCAAGGTGTTACACATTATAAAGGCGACTGGTCCAGATTTGGGTCTTGAACTTAACATCAAGAAAACAGAGATCTTTTGGCCCTCTTGTAGTGGTACGAAGCTTCGGGAGGGTTTATTCCGGTTGATATTCGTAGGCCGTCTTTGGGTGTGAAGCTTCTTGGGGGAGCTGTTAGTAGATATGTAGATTTTATTAGTGAGTTGGCTATGAGGAGAGCTGTAAATGTTGTTGACTTGATGGGTCTTTTTCCACAACTTCATGACCCGTAAAGTGAGCTCTTTTTTCTTCGATCATGTATGGGTATTGCTAAACTTTATTTTGGTTTAAGGACCTGTCAACCTAGACACATGGAGGAGGCGGCTTTGTTTTTTGACAAAGGGTTGCGTGGTTCGATCGAAAATATAGTGGTTTGTGGAGGATCTTTTTTTGTGACTTGCAGTGGAGACTTGCTTCTTTACCCATTCGTTTTGGTGGTTTGGGCTTGTACTCGGCAAAAGTGGTCTCCTTATATGCTTTTGTGGCCTCGAGGGCCCAATATTGGGTGCTACAAGACCACATCTTATGTGACAGTGGCATATGTGGTATGGATGACGATTACGTTTTTGCTTTGGCTTGTCTTCGTGATACGATTCCAAACTTTGATTTTAGCCTTTTTGCTAATAAGGACACCACTCCGTTAAAGTGTTGGTTTTTGGATGGGTTGGAGGTAAACATGCGTGTTTTGATTTGACAGGGGTTTCTCCTCTCGTGGGGTTAGGCAGACGAGATTTTACAATGGGTCAGGCTGTTATAAAAGTCGTCTCGTGCAAAGTGACTAAACACGAGAAAGCATGTGTTGAAAATTAACACTTGTTTATTCCTTTCGCGTTTGATACATTTGGTTTCCTTGCACCTTGAGGCGGTGAAGCTACTTACCAGAATACAACGTGTTATGAATAATGTTTTGACTCCAAAATCCACAAACGTTGTATTTAATAGATTTAGTATTGCTATACAAAAAGGGTTAGCGGCGCAGTTTGTTGCCCATTTGCCTTTTCCTAATATATAAATTATAATTTACTAAAACAATTCGCACGAAACATTATTACGATGTAAGTGAAAAAATATGGTTCGCTAGTTTTGCACTACTATCGTAAAAAAAGATTATTTTTTTATTATTATTTTTTATTTTTTTTATTTTGTACTTCTTGTTATATATCAATAATTATAATTTATATATTCGGAGAATGCAAACGGGCAAAAAGCTGCGCCGCTAGCTCGTTTTGCTATAAAAAAGAGCTAGCGACGCATTTTAATTTGTTTTCCGTTTGGTAAAATTGACACTAGGGTTTCGTTAACTATTTAATTTCTATGAAATTCGAACTACATGTTTAAAGCACATATATCTAGATTTTCAGCGAAGAGATATTTGTAGAGGAGTATGGAGATAGAACTTGCGGAAGTAGGGTAGATATATTTGATATTTGTATTGTTTTTCGGTAATTGTTCGGCTATAGTTGTGTTGATATACAGTGTCTGAACTTATATCAATTAAATAAAAACTTGAGGTGTAAGTTCTTTTCTCAGTTCTTTAGATACAACCTCATGATTGTTTGACTAAACTCAATATCGTCTTTCACGTATACTTCCGAAAACCTACTGAACCCTACTAAATCTTGAAATATGTTTGAATGTGCATGCAATGATTGCAATCCAAATAAAAGTGAAGGAAGTGAAAGCCTAATATTCCTTCACGGTAAAGAGAAATCGATCTATACTCAACTCATTTATTATAATGTGGTGTGTGTATGTATTATTCTACATATAATTAAAAGATTTAGTAGTAATCTTAAGAACAACCCATAAACGTACTAAAACAAAGTCTATTATGTGTTTCGTTCATGTTAAATAAAACGATCCTATAGGGTCACTTTGGTTCATTTAAACTATTGAACATGTCTGCGAAGTTTTAGCTTCTTTTGAACGTATTATTGTGTATTCGTTGATTTTTAGGATGTGTGATTAAGGAGTTTGCTAAGCGAACACAGATTCAGTATCGTCGTAATTGCATGTGAATCACATGATTTAGTATGGAAAAGGGGATTTCTGACAGCAAAAGGGAGAGGTAGTGTTTTTTTTATTGAACGGCAAGATATATTAAAAAAAACTAACGAGAAGCTAGAACAAAATTACATAGGAGTTTTAAGCCAATCTGGCCACACTAAGCTACAGGAACTTCTACTATTTAACCAAGAGAAAGAACAAAAGCAAATACTATCAAATAAATCACATTTTCTCTTTGTGAAGGAGAAAGATAGGTCCATCGATGATGGTCCTTATGTGGGTGATAGTAGTGAGGCTTCTGGTTCCTCACATCTAATGTGGTAATTCACTGAGTTTGGTAGATAATGTTCCCAATTGGATATCTTTTACTATAAAAATAAAGAGAAATGCGAGCCATAAAACTTTTTCTTTCGACCATTGTTTACGTTGGCTGTTGACGGTGTGGATGTTTATATCCCAAAAGAATTGGTTAGTGTTGTGAATGAATGGTTTAACAATATTGTTTACTTATTCTTTTTGGGTAAACGTATGGCTTATCTGGTTGTTAAGACCTATGTGAAGAATACATGGTGAATAGGCCCTGTTAAGTCAAATGATGATTAAAAACATGCTTTTCATCAAGTTTGGTTCTAAAGAAGGGATAGAAGTGAGTGGCATATGGTTAGTTCGCAATGTGTTATTAATTCTTAAACAATGGACTCCGTATGCGAATATTAGGAAGGAGGATGTTTGTAATATCCCTTTTTGGGTAAAGTTCCATGATGTTCCTATTACTACTTTTACAGAAGATGGGATGAGTATTATCGCAACCAAACTTGGTAGCCCGTTGATGTTAGATTCTTACGTAGGTGTTATGTGCACTGATTCTTGGGGTAGAGATAGTTTTGCTAGTGCTATGATTAAGCTTAAAGCTGATGTTGAGCTCAGAGACTCCATTGCAGTTGATGTTTAAATTCAACGGTGGGGTTTACTACGAGCAATATTCCTGTTGAGTAAGAGTTGTAAGGTCTCTGGACACGTCTTAGATGACTGTATTATAAAAACCATCTCGGGTATATCGAAGAATTCCAAGATGCCACGTCAACCTACTCGTGGACCTCCGGTTGGATTGAAACCTAAGTCTACCTTTGTGTACCACCTGGTTTCAACCAAAAAAGCGGCAATGGCTCATGGGAATCCAAAGATACAAGGTTACTACTCCTATTTTGAATTCATTTGATGCATTAAATACCTTTGTGGATGAGGAAGAGGGAGGGGTAGTCAAACTCCCAGTAAAAATGCTACCCCTGTGGAGCGTGGTAGCTAGGTTTACTTAACTTGAAAAAGAAAATTGTTGGATGAGAAATTTGTGATTGTGGAATGAAGGTAGCAAATCAGGCATCAGCAAGTAAGCCTAGTTCTTCTATGCGAGACAAATTGGTAGAATGTGATAAGGACGAAGTTGAGTTGCCTGATGACGAGACTTCTTAATATATGTCTTAAACTTGTAGAGGAGGATTCTCTGAATATGGTCTTAATTTCAATGATGGATACGAGGCTCGGGTTTATGATTTCTCCATTTATCTTTTACATTGGAGAAATCCTTGACCTTCAACCACGTATCCTTACCAACCATCCACCATCTACCTCCTTCGCACAGCGAGAGCCTTTCTGAGTGTAGATAGCATATGCTTACACACAAATGAATGCAGCCATCTAGAACCACTAAACTTGCCGTAAAATCTGATGAAGCATATTCTTTAACAGGTGGAAATTGTATTTTCCTAAACTTTTCCGACTGGACATTGAAACAAATAATGCATCTTTCATCTCCAGAGGAATCTAAAACTACAAAATAAAGATTTTGGCCCCAGAAAGTATCCGGCGACGAAGGTAATTGGAGAAACAGTCAGCGTTATCAACTAAATATTCAATCTTTCTCCATGAATCCCTCCTAAGGGAATAGACGTAGGCTCCCAAGGCACCATTTGAAACCATATGTAAAAGCTTGTAATCGTCAGAAGAATCGATATAGAAACCAATCGCATCAGAAGAAGAGGGTGGCATACCCAAACCACACTGAGTGTAAGACGGCTTGTAGAAACGAGGAGAATAGGAGTTAGCTGCCAACTTCTTAAAGGCACCTGTTAAAGGATTCCAAATCCATCAGTTAGTACTATATATAATTGATGGAAGCTCAGTTGGAGTCAAATACCAAACATCTGTAAAAACATTCTCCAAAAGAAACCATAATGCGATGTAGGATTCAAGCCTAGCTCATGATTCTTCTTTGACGTACTGTTATAATCTATCAAACCATAACTCCAACTTCTAGCTACAACGTATATTTGTTAGAGCATGCAATGTCATGGCTAATTAGCAAACCAAAGCACATATTATCGTTCAATGAGTCAAAACCTAGGAAGCAAGTCATACCTAAAAAAGGAAAGCATATATATTGTAAATGTGAATGATATTATTACCACATTTTAACCATGAAGATATATTGTTTTATTATACTTTCATTTATATATATATTGTAAAATTAAACATGTAAAAAATGATGAGCCCATTGGGCCGAAACAGTCTAGCTATTTAGCTAATAAAATCCCAAATTTTTTTTGTTACAAAACTATGAACTAATAAAAGATTACAGGACAAAAGAAAAAATGATTTTTTTAAGGTAAACAAGATATAAAATGTGACATGAAATAAGATGATTTGGTTAATATGTTTCTTAGCAGCTGACCAACAAAAACAAGATATCACCAAAGTTGACCTACTGAAAAGTTGGTATCGTTAATGAATAACATTTACAGAAACGGAATTTAGTACAAACATACATGTTTCCGCTTTAGTTTGTGAGGACACAAAGAAGAATTAGTATCCTAATATTTATACTTTGTGAGGAGACAAGTTGCTGGAAGAAAGTTCAGGGCGCAAAAAACAATAGACTTTGATACTTTCATCCCGTCGTCCCGAAGTGGTATCAACTTGTTGTATAATTAAGTTGAGTTCGAGCCAAGCCCGGGCTTGTGCAAATTATCATGAAGCCCGAGCTAAAACTGTGTTCGGACCTACAAGATAAAGAGGTTGAAGTTTATCTTCTTAATAGTTCTTTTGAAATAGTGCAACGTAGGGCATGATTAAAAGAATTACCTATACGAGCATGAAGTTTTGCCGCTTCAAGAAGCTTGGACTTGGATTCCTATATGCTCATGAATGGATATGGACACATGGCTTGTAAAGCGTCAAGTACAGACATTGGAGAAATGTAGAAACTCGTGTGTATATGATCTTCGAGTATTCAAACGAATTGAAGGGTTCAATCGTTACGACACCCTGATTTTCGAATATTTGGAATGCGTAATATACTAAGTGAAAATTCAATCGTTGCGACATTTTCATCTATGCATGAGTTTGGTTTATTTCGATTTTTTGGGAAATTCAAGGATTACACTAAAATGGGGGAGGATTGTTGGTGATTTTAGTGTCATCAATCATTTTTTGTAATAGTGATTTTCCCGGGACCAAATAGATTTCAAGGTTAAGTTAAAATACGAGTTCGGAGGTGCGGAGTGCATGCTTGTATAAACTAATTAACTTGATTCTGAACACGATAATGGAAAAGGTTGAGAACATAAAGTCAAAGGACGTAACAGTGACAGAATTCGTGGTCACTAATGTGTCAGTAATGGACATATGTTTTAATGACAGCAGTTACCGGCGGTTTGGGTCTGTTGCAAAACTGTCGTTGTAACTTTTAAAGGACATGACTTTTCACCAAAGGTTGTGACTTTTCTTTTTGTGTGCATATAAACATATTTGGTCTTTCATATGAAGATGATCATATGATTCATGTCAACAACAAACACAACAAAGTATCCATGTTTTGCTCTATTTCTTGTGCCTAGATTTAGAGTATGTTCTTGTCTTATCCCAATACGAATTTCGTGTAACCCAAGGCACCGAATAGGGTCGAAATATTGTATTAGGAAAGTGGACTTTATACAGGATTCAAGAATTTATCTGGTGATCATGGATTATCAAGACCCTAAATTTCCAACAACTATCATGCATCCTGCGAGATTCCTCAATGCGCAAATGACCGTCCAACTCAACAAGAGTTAACTCTTCCTTCTTATGTTTCAAGGTGTGCTTGAAATCTTTCCAAGAAGGAGGTAGTCTGTCAATGACACAATAGAGCTAAATGGTCTCATCCATGTTCATTTTATGTTGTGTAAATCTATCAAGTATTCTAAGAAGTTCATTTTATCGTTCCCTAACTAGTCTTGCATAAGTCATTTTGTAATTTGTGAAATCACTCAAGGAACTTCTTACTTGATGCATCCTCAGCCATGTATTTGGCTTTCATGGAATCCCATAGTTATTTACCAGATTTAATACTTTGGTATATATCAAATAAAGAATCAGACATGCCATTGAGAATTATACCACGACACACATAGTCATATTCTCCCATTTTCTCATTTTCCTCATGTACTCCAAGGTAGCATCATCACCACCATCAGGAATAAGAGCTGCCAACAACACACCACGCTCATGGTAGAAAGAAGAAAATGCATCTTCTTTTGCTATCTCCTAAAATCAACCCCTTCAAACTTGTCCAGTTTAGAAAAGTTAGCCACCATATGCTTCATTGCAGCCGCCATTGGTTATCACAAAATAATCTTCATTGATTGTTGGGGTTTATTCGTTGCAACATGGTAAAGATAACCAATAGCCTAACTACGTACCAATGAATACGTTACCAGATATCACTTGAAGTCGTGTAATCACTTTCCAAAGAAGATTATTTGACCCTATGCCTGGGTTAACACGAATACCTCCTTGGGATAAAACCAAGTGTCAGTTCTTGTTTTAGGCACAAATCAAGAATCCTTTGTGTATAAGTGTTTTTTATATTATGTATATATTATCATGCAAGTGTTATCCATACTTATAGGAATACCATTCTTAAGAATGTAACTCAAAGTCAAAGGAATAATGAGTATTAATTGGCCAATTAATCTCATTATTTCCCACATGAATACATAGTGGCTTTATGACCATAATCATAGTCATTAAGTCAGTCTTAAACCCATCGTTAAACGATCAAAGGGAGGTTACAAAGATAACCCACCCATTGATGGATAATCTACCCACTGATGGGTAATCTACCTAATGACAGACATAACCTAGCCACTGACAAGCGAAATCTAGCCCCTGACAGGCATAATCTAGCCATTGACGAATAGAACCTATCCATTGATGGATACCATCATCAACAAACCATTATATTGACTCCAAAGAGGTCAATGACTTAATGGGTGTACACTCTGTACCTCCAGATCCATTTACAAGTCTGACCATATCCTACAATTGCATTAAATTTTCAACAATATATGTTATTGGTTTTGGAGATTAAAGTGCTTGAATGATTCATATTTAGGTTGATAATTATCTAACCTATGGGAAAATTAGTAAAGGACACAAAAATAAGTGTGAGAACCCTAAAATGCGACTAATTATCAAATAAAGGCAAATAAAACCTTAAAATTAAAAAGAAAACTTTCTAAACCTAAAAAATATCCAAGGAAAATTATCTAAGAAGGAATATTATTTTATGACTATTTAAGAATATTTTACGAATTAAAAATTAATTTAACTAATTAAATATACTAGAAAATATCAGATTAATTCTAAAAAAAGTTTCAAAAATGATTTTTTACTTTAGAAAATATTAAAAAGTGACAAGAGCGCATAAGACTATTTTTACCTAGTTTTAATAATTAATTAATTATTTAAAACCTATTTTGAAAACCTAAAAATTAAATGAAATTAAAAATTTAAAAGTATCAAATCTCATGTTACACTTTGTAAACCTCAAAGTATTTATTTTAAACATAATTTTTTTATATGTTTAAAATAACTTTTACTATTTTTTTTAAGTAATTTAAAAAGAAACAGATTATAAAAAATGATTAAAATGTGAAAAATCCAAAAAATTTATCAAAAGTCCTCAATGTTTTCTACTACTAAGTAAAAATAAGTTAGACGTTGCAGCTTATCAAATAAGCTAGAAAACTGGACAAAAGGCTACGGCTTATAATTTGCTTAAGGAAAATAAACTGTTTTAATTAGAAGGATGGGTGTGGCAACGCAGCACTCTCGCCATGGCGTTCACCAAACCCTCGTCATAGCTCGTCGCCGTACATGACCAGCTCACCAAACGACTCCCTCGCCAGTTAAGTGGCGAAGTAAATGATAAACAGTTTTGATTTTGACCGTTTTAATATTACCGTTTATATTTTCAAATATAATTTATTTATATTTTAAATAAAATTATATACCCCCACTCTATAAATACTCCTACTTTTTACCTAAAAAAATTCAAAATTAATTCTAAATCAAGAAATATTAATATGGCTTGTTCCAAATCAACAAATAATTAAAAATATTGTTCAGCTCCACACACATTTAAAGAAATCTAAAAAATGTTTGCTAAACTGATTAAAGATGAGCGCTCAACAGAAATCGATGGCGGATTTAGCCCTCCAATTTGAGAGTGCTTCTATTGTTAAAGATGATTTGCAGAAAGCATGTAAAGAATGTACTGATATTCCAGAATAGAGGCGTGATTCGATAACCAAATTTTTGAAAAAAGAATCCGACAAATAATATGAGATGCACGATGCCTTGTTTCAAAAAGCATCCAAAATCGAAAGACAAATGGAATCTAAAAAAGAATTGGCGAGATAATTTTAATTTGAATTTTCTGTGTTGTATTAGTAATTACTGCTATGTATTAGTTTGAATTTCCCAACGGCTATGTATTAGTTTGAATTTTTCAACGGCTATGTATTATTTTGAATTTTTCAACGGCTATGTATTAGTTTGAATTTTATAACGGCTAAGTTTTCTCTATAAAAGCTAATTCCACTTGTTTTAATTTTCATATACAAGAACACATACTCATAAACATGTCTTATGAAAATACTTCTGGAAATAAGAAACAAAACAAAGGGAAAGCAACTCGAAGCAACCAATCGACACCAGAAAAAGTACATGAATCTATCCCTCCACAACCTTACCCAAACACTTCTGGTCTACTTGATAAATTAGAGAGCCATGTTGAAGAATATGAGGTACCTGATGAGTTTCGTCTTACTGAGGAATAAGAACGTCAAATGCTATTTGATGAAGAAGCATTACGAGAAACCTTAGCAGAAGAAGCAAGGGCCAAAAGAGAGTTGGAGAAGCAAATCAAGAACGAAAAGGCTATCAAATTCCTCAAGAGGTACTTGGGTACTCCATCAGACTCATCTGATTCGGATCCCGAAACCCATTAAATTCCATCGAACTTGTATTGTATCGTATCGTATTTTTATTTTAACGCATGTCGTATTCGAACCGTATCGTATTATAATTTGTATTTTTATTTTAATGAAATGAATTAAGTTGTGTTAAAAATAAAGGAAAGAAAATTAAATTGGTTGTGATGAGACCCAAATAAAGAGGGAGTTTTTAAAAAATAAAAATGTCATATAATGTAACAATCAGTAGGCCTAAATAAAGAGCATATTCCTTGTTGTGGCACCTAACTCTCTTATAAAACTTTTCAAATGTATTTTCGATGGAGTCCTTAGTATCGTTTTGCAAAAACATTTTGTTTTAACTTTTTCTTTTTCAAGCTTAATGAACAAGTACTTTTAAAAAAACAACTTTTATGACAAACAGATTTAAGCTCAAGATTCAATGAAAGAAAATGAACAAAATTGATCCTTTTTTCAAAATAAGAACAAGTGCCACAAGTCTTTGTGGCTGTGGGTTTTTGGTATAAGCCACCAACTAAAATAAGCTCTTAAAAGGCTATAAAAGCTAAAACAGCATAAGATTAGCTGGTAGCGAATGCATAGAATCACATAACACCTCTAAATCCAACCAACGAATTCCAAAATCTACCTAGATCAGATAGTAAATTAAAATAAATGAAAAGTGAGCAACATGCATGTATAACCAGTTTTTGATTTTACCTTATCTATGACTATTGAAACTTCTATCCAGTAACAAATTTTCACGAGGCTCTGACGATAATAAAAATTATTAAATGACTAAAAAGACAACAACTAATTGAAGAATAAAAATTCAAAGAAACACCGAATGGAAGATATCTTCACGCACTTGAACAAAATTTCATGGGGCTTATCATTTGTCAATTAAACGCCTGACCAATAGGCCGATTTATGGTAATTAAAGTGATACTAGAGTCTCACGGTATATTGTACTTGTGTGTCCAAAATTTGAGACCCAACGCTCATTATATAAACACGAATAGCTTGTTACAAAGTCCTCGATGCCTATCGTTTTAAAAGAGTCGTTCTCCTGGCTTATGGCGAGCCAGTTCTCGTTCCTTGTCATGCAAACCAGCCTCCTTACCTTCCAATCATCTGATATTATGGAGAAATCTTTAACCTTCAACCATACATCGTTACCATCCATCCTCCACATACCACCTTCACATAGCCACAGACTTTCTGAGCGTAAATAGCATACACACAAATGAATGCAGCCATCTAGAACCACTAAACTTGCCGTAAAATCTGATGAAGCATATTCTTTAACAGGTGGAAATTGTATTTTTCTAAACTTTTCGGACTGGACATTGAAACAAATAATGCATCTTTCATCTCCAGAGGAATCTAAAACTACAAAATAAAGATTTTGGCCCCAGAAAGTAGCTGGCGACCAATGGTAATCGGAGAAACAATCAGCGTTATCAACTAAATATTCAATCCTTCTCCATGAATCCCTCCTAAGGGAATAGACATAGGCCCCCAAGGCACCATTTGAAACCATATGTAAAAGCTTGTAATCGTCAGAAGAATCGATATAGAAACCAATCGCATCAGAAGAAGAGGGTGGCATACCAATCTTATCAGGAGAGTACCGCAAACCACACTGAGTGTAAGACGGCTTGTAGAAACGAGGAGAATAGGAGTTAGCTGCCAACTTCTTAAAGGCACCTGTCAAAGGATTCCAAAACGCTAGCTCTTGAGTAAACATTGCGGCTAGACACACCAATCCATCAATGCTTGCTGCAATATGCACAGTATTAAGAACATGATTGGGGTATGGTAGTGAACTATAATTACGGGAAGTAGTTACACCATAATAATGACTAAGATCGACATAACAGATACGGACTGTCTTTGAAACAATATTCGGAGCTCCACAATCAATCGTATGCACTGTAAGAAGTCGTGAGTCGTTGTTGTGATCAATTTGGAAAAGTTTATAGCTGCTTACATACTTATGGTGCATCTTGGCAAACTTCGGAGTCGACAAAAAAGATTTCCATTCTTTGCAAACGCACATGCATCGACCAAGCAACTTGGTGGGAAGTCTCGGCAATATCTCTGTTAGTACTATATTCGATGGAAGCTCAATTGGAGTCAAATACCAAACATCTGTAAAAACATTCTCCAAAAGCAACCATAATGCTATGTAGGATTCAAGCCTCATGATTCTATGACAGTTAATCTATCAAAGCACAATTCCAACTACTAGCTACAACGTATATAGCTAAGTCATGTCTTTATTAGCAAATCAAAGCATATGTTATCCCTAGCTATGGAAGCAATTAGGAAAGCATATATATATATTCTAAATGAAAATGTATTATTACCAAATATTAAACATGAAAACGATATTATGTTCAAAAAAAAAAAAAGCATGAAGATATTGCTTTACTATAATTTATTTCATATATAAGTAAGAGTAATAAATTGCATGCTCGTAATAACCCATTCTCTCTTTCATCTTTGTCAGTTGACTTGATAAATTTAGGAACCATTATATATATCAGTTGCTATAGTTTTTATTCGTATCGACAGAAAATCTTTGTACACCTATTAACAAATGGAATAGAGAGGTACAATAAAAATAAATTATTTTGTAAGAGTAAAAAGTAAAAACATTTTAGGACACAACAGACCTAGTACAACTTTCATTTTTTTTTCGCTTTCTTCCTTCGGCGATTTATAACGACCTATTTACCACAAAAGACGACCTAGTTACAAAATTATTTAATAAATATAAAAATTTCATTTAATAAAAAAAACATTGCATTAAACCCATATCTTAAGAACACTAAAATCTCAAAAAGTATTAATCCCATATCTAAAAAGCACTCAAATCTTAAAAAAAAAACTAAAACTGATTTCCAAATGTATATCCAAAAACTCGGCCTATAAACATAAATAAAGAAAACCAAACACAAGCCCATATACTTCATCTTCTTGGTTGCCGATGAAATAAAAAACACCAGTCAATCACATACAACGAAAAAAAGAATAAAACCAAACGATCTTCGCGCAAATAAAACAAATCGTAACATTTTATTTTCTTTTTGATTTTTCGTTTTAAAAAAACGGTCGTAGGTGGGATCGATTTGGTTCGATTGACCGAGGAGATCCGGTCGTCGCAACAGTTCGGTCGCCCTCGGTTGACCTAGACACCGTTGCACATAGCCTTAACAATAGTTCTCTCTTAACAATGGCGGGCTTGGCATTTCAAGTTTCTACGCCAATCATCGGGCTCTTTACTCAAATGGATATGGAGATTGCTCACTCAGTGTCATAACATTAGTGACTATATTTGGCAAGACATGGTTCGTGAATTTTCTTCTCCTTAAATATATTTTTCAGTTCCAAAATATTTAATTATATAACTGTAAAAGACAAAACAAGCTCCGCTGCAAGGCCTTTTTTAATTGCGAATCTAATTCTATGAAAAACACATCTATGAATTTAAATGTCATAACGTTGCTATTCATAACACGTTGAATTCTCTTCAGAAGTTTCATCGCTTCAGGTGCAAGGAAACGTGAGTTATCGAATGCAAAAGGAATAAACACGTGCTCATTTTCAATGCATGATTTTTCGTGTTTTGTCACTTTGCATGAGGCGGCTTTCAAAGCAGCCTGAACCGCTGTAAAACCTCGTCTACTCAACCCTACTAGAGAAGAAACCATAGTCACATCCAGACACGCATGTTTCCCTCCAGCCCATCCAAAACCCAAAATATCCGCCAGTCTGACTATGGATCTTCCATCTAATGGGTCAGTTAAGAAGTTCACTTAAGAAGTTCACTTGTTATTCTCCTTCAAATGCAAGATCGATGGTCCCGGTGTCTTAATGGTTCGGCTGAATTCTCAGTTGGATTCGTCCTTAATTATATTGATGAAATTCTTTTTCCAAAGTTAGATATTCCAACTCGTTGGGTTAATTTAATTCCTAGCGCGGACGATTAACATGGACGGATTACCTACTCGGTGCAATCTCTCTTTATATGGCTTGGATATTCCTCTGATATTATGTCCCCTCTGCAACGAAGTTGTCGAAGCTACATGTCACACTTTTTTCTCTAGCTCTTTAACCGTCAGGTCATGAAAAAAGTTTGTAGATGGTGGGAACTTGATATCACTTCTTTCAGTTCGTATGCTGAATGGTTGTATTGGCTATCAAATGTGGAGAAGGAGGTGCTGGAAGGCATTTGTTTCTTTCTTGGTGGCTTATTTGGATGCTTAGAAATAAGTATTTATTTTGTTCGAGTAGGCCAAGAAGGGATCTTATTTTTTGCGAAATCATTCAAATGTCTTTTCTTTAGATTTCAAATCGTTGAAACTCAGTATTTAAAGGGCATGTTTGATTTTGAAATTATAACTCGTTGGGTTCTAGCTTTCAGGATGGATTTCTAAGCTTATTGAAATGTCAATATAGATTTTTAGAAATAACTTATAGTTTATATTTATCTTTATAGCTTATAGGGTTTTCGAAAGATCTTATTTGGGTTTCAAAAGTTCATATGGCTTAGAAAAAACAATACGTGAGACCTTAAAGGTTCATGGCTTATACAAAAGCTTAGAGCTTATAGATCATCTAAAATAAGACAAAAGCTTATGAACAAGTAGAAAGACTTACAAGACTTGAAAAGGTGTTTAAGGGCTAAAAATAGTTCGAACACTTAAAAAAATGATTTCAAGGATTTCTTCTTCTTTAATCGTGGTTTAAAAACAGCTTATACTTCTTCTTAACCTTGTAGGACATGGTTAGGACATAGCTTTGAGGTAGATATGAGTTCAAGTGATTGTTTCTGAAGGTGGGTTTGTCTCGGCTATAAATAAGGTACGAAAACACTTTGTGGCCATGTGATTTGAGAGGAGTGGTGGCCAAGGGTGGTAGAGTGGTGACCAAGGCATAACTAAATTACTATCACAAAGCTAGTTATGTAGCTTAGAGAGTGTATGGGAAGAGTGGAGGGCATGACATATTATGGGGACGAGGGAGGTGCGTTAAAAACCTGGTGAGCAAGGGGTGACGATAATGGTAGGGTGATGATGGTGGTAGGGTGGTTGCTTGGTGGTAAAGGTAGTGAGTCATGGTGGAGCTAGAGTGGTAGTTTAGTTATAAAACTAGATAGGATAGCAACAAGTTTTGAATTAGGGTTTTTAATCTAGATTAGGGTTTTAAATTAGGGTTTAGTGATGAGCTAGGGTAAGATTAGCGCTTAGATATTTTACATTAGATCTTTGAAAGTGGTTCTAGAAATGTGGTACAAAAACTAGAAAGAAAAATTAGAGGGAACATTTGAATTTTATGCATAAACGGCTTGTACATTGAGTCTTAGGAAGTTGTACTGTAACACCCCCAAATTACCACGCAGCGGAATGTCCACATTGGGTGTTACTCATAGCACATCACACACAATCATAGAAAACAATCCCAAAAGAGACGTTGAAATGTATAAATATAACATTGTCTAAAATATTTTCCATCCCAAAAGATACCATCAGAGTAGCGTTTTAGTCCCAAAAACCGTTACCAACACAACATGTTCCTCAAAATACTTGAATGAAATGGTTAATTTAAAAAAGGATGAAAAAAATAAACAAAATTTAGACAAGTAAGCACCAACTCCCTCCTTGCATGCTCCGCTGCGCTCCATCTTGATTACCTGAAATACATGCTTAAAAGGATCAACACAAAGGTTGAGCGAATCTATAGGTTTTGCAAATCATCGTTTGAACACAAGTATATAAAAAGCAATGTCATTTATGGTTCCTTTGTGTGACCCTACGTTGGTATACGAGTCCACACCAATTCATTATACTCAACGTACCAATCCATTGTACTCAACGTACCAATTCCATTGCAACACAATTCCCTGGTGTTCAACATACCAATTCCATTGTACTCAACGTACCAATTCCAATGCAACACAATTCCCTGGTGTTCAACATACCAATTCCATTGTACTCAACGTACCAATTCCAATGCAACACAATTCCCTGGTGTTCAACATACCAATTCCATTGTACTCAACGTACCAATTCCAATGCAACACAATTCCCTGGTGTTCAACATACCAATTCCATTGTACTCAACGTACCAATTCCAATGCAACACAATTCCCTGGTGTTCAACATACCAATTCCATTGTACTCAACGTACTTGTTATAATCAAAACAACATTTAAGTTTAAGCAATCATTCAAAAGACTTGTGTTCTAGTTGTTTCAAATAGCATGTACTCCCCCTCGCGGGTTAAAATCATTTAAATCCAGTATAAAAGCGAGGCTATAGACTCACCTTAGATGATACACGAAGCTAGTAGTAGTAGTGATCGCCGAAGTGAAGATGCCTCCCAAATATACACGTCAAAAGCCGCCACCTAACAAATAAGGTGCGCGCTTAACAACATACTCAAGTACCTCAAAACATACTTAGTATAATAAAATCAATGACTCAAAATAGCATGTACATAGACAAGACCAATCAATGCAAGTGAATTCCTTCTAACTCCACGACAAGTACTAGCTTTCCAAGACTAGCACCTTCGATGTTGATCCATCTCAAGATGCCAAATCAACACGGCTCAAGTACCCTAAATGGGTCTCCAATCTCAGAATATACACTCTTACATAAGACTTATATCCTTTTAAAACTTTGAGAAACTAATAGATTAGCCTCTCGCCTCGAACTATGACGCGAGGTTAAGTACCTCCCAAAAATACTCAGCCGGTACTTACCGAAAGTACACGCTGTTTTACCATACTTAAACAACTCCGTTTTCGACGAAACTTGGTGACAAACTCACTCAATATCTGTAGAAGACTCAGTTAAAATTTCATCAAATGATTCACCTTTTAGACCCACTTTCTCGACACATCTTTTGACCTTAAAAACCGGACAGTTTTGCACACTTGTATCGTAAAACCGTTTTGACCTCCTTAACCAAAACCATTTACAAATCCGACTCTTGATTATGAAAATAGACTCAAAATGCTAAGTTTAGGGCCTGAGAACAGCCCTTGACCATTTTTGAAACTCAAGTTATAGTCCCCGAGATTTGACCCAATATCGGCAACAATTTCGGATTGCGTCGATACTCGCCTCCCGGTACACGAATATTAAAACCTATGTAACTTTTGACTCGTTATGAGTTAGAAGCTCTACCTTATACCGAAACGAGCGTCTCGGCGACTACTACAACAATATCTAATAATATTAACCTTTAATCAACAGCCACTATTCGAAAAATGGCCCTAAACCTACTGATCTAAAATGACTTCTTAAAAATCACATCAATACCCATTTTGACCCATTTTAAACATCATCAATACCTCAAATATGCTATATTAATCATCTACATCATCTCATATCATCCCTAGATCACTTGCATGATTAATATTATAAAAACCCACTACACAAATCATACATGCAATACTTTAATAATCAAATATAATAATAATAACACCTTTATACAACACAACAATGGATCAAACACCATTGTTCTTGAGTAAAAATCTTTGAAAAATAAAAGTGAATGCATGTAAGTAAAAATCATACCATTAGAATCACCATTGAATTTGGGGAATGGGTCTTTGTTTAGTTTTTCTTGAATCAAGCTCAATCAAAAATGGTGGTGGTGTTTTGGTGGTGAGGGTGTCACGGCATAGAGAGGAAAGAAAGGAGGGGAGAGAAATTTTTCTAGTGTGAGAAATTGTATGTGAGAGAATGAGTGGAAGTAAAAAAAAATTTTTCCTTTTATATAGTGGAGGAAGGGTAAAACTTGCAATTTGTGCATTATTGTGGACCAAAATGTAAATATTAATTAAAAAGCGGGAAATGACTATTAGTCAATTTTAAAAATATTTACGAGAGTCGGGTTTCATAAAAATATAAATCTCGTTTGTTAAATCGATCGTTTTAATAATTAAACGCACACAAAACGAAATAATAAAATTCGACTCGACTTAAAACGTAAATGAAATAAAAATTTCAAAAATATCAAATATCGAAATAATCGATACTAAAATATAATATTTGGGCATCCATTGGCATCGCGATCACTATTAGTACTATTCAATCGTCACGACGATTAAATATATGCACACATTACCGGTTTCAACGTAAACCGTCAAACATAACAATACTCACCATTACTTAGGAACTCAAAATACGTTACATAGTTAGGATAAAATGATGACGTTAAGTACGGGATGTTACATGTACTAGAGTTTTGGAGGGAAAATGTATTCAGATATTCCACATTGTATCTTGTACAAATGCCTTGAGAGTTTACACTTTTGTTTTAACTTATAAGGTTCATTTATAATAAACGTTATAAATGGCACGTTAAATAAATAAAGTATAATGTAAAGTTGATATTAGAACATAAGCCTAACATATTACGGCGTTTACTTGATATAAATGTTTATTTAGTTGATAGTGGTAGTTGTGTGAGCTTGTTTACTTTCCTACGTAAGTTACGTTCTATAGTGAATAGAATAAAAAACAAAAAAATTCTCATGTAAATGGTTCTTATAAATATCATAAGTGACTACATTGATAAAAATATTTGGGTTGTTATATATCTCCTTACTTAGTATATGTGAAGATCACTTAGATCGTGTGCAAGACATCCGAGATCAAGCATAATATTGGTGTCATGTCTTCATTGTCATCTCATGTTATTCTTAGCTAAGACTTAGTACGTGTTTGCTTCGTGTAAAGATTCAGATTTCTCTCAAACAGTATGTATGATCTTGATATTTCGTGACTCTATATGGTAAGGATTACAAACATGTCAATTCATTGTCTCCTAGATGATATCTATGATCTAGCAAGATCTTGTCATGTAGTCATCTCCTTCCCACTTTTGATTATCGAGCTCGATGAAGTACTTTCTACTTCGCTATTTAATCTTTAGATCTTGTATTATCTTGTAGATTTCTTACCTTCCATCATTCTTGTAATCACAAGATGTATGATAAAACTATATTAGATGGTTTATATGTTTGACAAAAAATCACAAGGTTTGTGGTGTTGGGCCCTAAAACATAACAGATTGCGATTGTAACCAAATCATCATGTTTTATCATTGAACTAGTTTTTTATGTGTTTGGCCATAAAACACAAGGTTTTTTTTATTATGTTAGGCCATAAAATATAACGGGTGTGGTGGTACCCAAAGAAGGATTCGGTACTAGCGTCATACCGGATAAAGTGTAAGCGACGTTGTGTAAAGTTATCTCCTTTAATAAGGGAGGTTGTTGGGGTAGTGTTATGAAGTCTTGAGATGGTGAGATGGTGACTCGGGGAGTGGAGTAGGACACGAAAGGTATCCTTGTATCCAAACTACTATAAATCATCGTGCCGGTTTTCTTATTCTTTTTCTTATCGATTTACCCTCTTACTTGTATATTATTGTTGCTTATGTCGATGCTTGTGTGTTGTGGATTATTGTTTATGGTTGTGTCATGATAACTTGATATGCTACATGATTTATATTATAGTCATTGACTAGAATCAACACTTTTTGTATTACGTCAAGGTTGATCAAAAAATTGATATAAAAGATGTAAGATTTTAATCGGAAACGTAAGATTTTAATCACATTGGTATATCAAAGGAGCTTCATTATTATTTTTTCCTATTTTCACCAACTTCTATTAATAAACTATATTGATTTTTAGTATGAAATATTATGTGTGATTTATGGTTGAAAACTAAAGATATGTATTTTTAATGTAGACCCTCTTGTTAGTGTAGAGCACATCAACCAATCACATTCATTGAAACTAAGTTTCCATATTTTTCTTGAAAATTAAATATCTCGCAAACGATAAATCGTCAGGTGAAAAAATACACCATTACAACGAGAATTAAATCATCTTTCTATCGAGAGGCACATGTATATACTTTCGACGAACTTTTTTTTCTAAGAAAATCATATATGATCAGTATCACGGATCATATATGATTTTCCAAAATCATATATGATTCGTGATACGAATCATATATGATTTTCGTAGGAAAAAATTTCGTCGAAAGTATACACATTGTGACCTCGATAGAAAGATGATATAATTCTCGTCAAGATTGTATGTTTCGTTTTGCGCAACGATTAATGGTTTGTGAAATATTTAATATTAAAAAAATGGATTCTTTTTGTTAGATGGAAAAATGAGAGGTTGTGATTGGTTAGGTGAGTTTATGCTAAAAGAATGGTATACATGAAACTTTTCCTATGTGTTATATCATACGTGCGCGATATATGAAGTGAGTTTCACTTTCTTAGAAGATCTTGTGTTTTTCTCCAAATTCTGTGAATACACGGTATTGATTTGGAGATTCAACTATTTATGCCCATTTTACGCTAGCGGGTTGAGTTTATTAACTTACAAACAAGAGAAATAAAATACTGAATCCCATTGTACGATAATATTACAAGCTCGACGTCCATTTTCTTAAATTTTACCGTTTTTCTAACGTTCCAAAACAAGAAGAAAAGAAATAGTCGACCACGTAGGTTTGTCACCACCACGCCAGAGGCCACGAAAACACCTATGAGATATTTCTCACGTCATAGATCTGGCTTTTTGCGATGACACCAGACCCATGGCGCAGATGCAGGTTCTTCAATATTGTATTAATGCTTGGTGTGCAAATCGACCATAATACTATTAAATTATTTTTTCTCCATATACGTCTTTATTGGTTATTGATAAGGGATCGATGGGATATATCGTGAGCTTGCTTTGTTTATTTTTTTATGAATATCTTTTTGAGGTGTCCAACCTATTTTTTAAATCTTTGATTAGTTTTGTGTTAAGCTTTCAGGTTTATTGGAGGTTTTACCCAAAACTTAGTGTCTGATCCTTGTTCGAGAAGAAGGAGTTGCACACCGAGTGGAGAGACAATGCAAGGTAAAAGAAAGAACCGTGTACAGTGGTCCAACACGAAAACTAAAGTCGTTCCTCAACTAGTCGGGGATGTCTAACTAAACGAGTTAAAAAATCAAGTAGTCAATGGGTCGGGTTATATTATGTCTTGTCAGGTAAAATATAACATAAGTAACTAAAGGAAAAACAAAAGTGTCACAAAGCGTGCTTTTTTTGTTAAATATCAAAACATGAAGATGGACTTGTTTGCCCTTCTAAAGACCCTGGTGACATGAATGCTTACATTGTTGGCATTTCCAAGCCTTCTTATAATGAATACGAGATAGAAGTAACTAAAGGGGTGGCTTTAGATGTTGAGCTTCTTGATCGTGTTTATAAATTTCTTATCACGACTGCTAAGAGTATTCCCCATGGATGTCGTCTCGCTTTCTCTTAGGCATTAAAAACAGTTCTTTACCAAGTGGTCGCCCGACCCGATTCCGTTGATGCGTGGGTTAAGTTGTTACTTCTTCCACGATGTACACTGCAGGTGTGTAGGCCTAAGACTAGACAAGAGCGTAGGTCCGGAAATACAAAATCTTTGCAACAAAGTTCTATCTTGAAGTCACTAGCTACATGAGGGAAAGATGATGTTATCACAATGTTAGTTAAAAGCATGATGGATGTTGCTAGGTCGGGATCCTTAGACGAGGGTCGAGGTGATTTGATTGAGGATAGAACAACGGGAAATAACAACACCAGGCAATGTCTTCGCAAGGTTGTGGATGGGCACTTTACTGCTGCAGTAAAAGTGATATCCTCTTTTGGTGTAGCTCCATACTCTGGTGATACTATTAAAGCCTTGGAGGCTAAGCATCCTTACAAGCCACCCCCATCTATGCCGAGCAACACATTTTCTAAGTCTCCTCTTGTAGCCGAGATTGATTGTGTCTTTGGTTGCATTAAATCTTTTCCTAAAGGTACTTCATGCGGGAGAGATGGTTTGAGGGCACAACATATATTAGATACTTTGTGTGGAGAGGGGTCTGCTACTGCCACAGATAACTTAATGGCCATGATATGGGTCGTTAATTTATGGTTAGCTGGGAGGTGTCCGCCTATTTTGGAAGAGTTTGTTGCATCTACTCCTCTCACGCCTCTACTTAAACCTAATAACGGGATTCAACCTATTATAGTGGGCACTATATGGAGACGTTTGGTTTCCAAGGTTTCTATGAAAGGTGTGGGTAGGGAAATGTCCAAGTACCTTGGTGATTTTCAGTTCGGAGTCGGAGTGTCAGGTGGCGCTGAGGCTGTTTTACATAGCGCCAATAGGGTGTTGAGTGAATACCATAATGATGGGTCTCTTGCAATGCTCACTGTGGACTTCTCAAATGCATTTAACCTTGTGGATAGATCGACACTACTTCATAAAGTTAGGGTGAGGTGTCCCTCTATTTTTTTGTAGGTAAATTTCTTATATGTTCAAGCAGCAAGGTTGTATATAGGAGACACGCATATTTGGTCTGCCACGAGTGTGCAACAAGGTGACCCATTGGACATCTTCTTTTTTATTTTGTATTGCACCCTCTTGTACATAAGATCAGAGACAGTTACAAGCTTATTCATAATGATTGGTATCTTGATGATGGAAGAGCTATTGGAGATTCAGAAGAGGTATCCAAGGTGTTACACATTATAAAGGCGACTGGTCCAGATTTGGGTCTTGAACTTAACATCAAGAAAACAGAGATCTTTTGGCCCTCTTGTAATGGTACGAAGCTTCGGGAGGGTTTATTTCCGGTTGATATTCGTAGGCCGTCTTTGGGTGTGAAGCTTCTTGGGGGAGCTGTTAGTAGAGATGTAGATTTTATTAGTGAGTTGGCTATGAGGAGAGCTGTAAATGTTGTTGACTTGATGGGTCTTTTTCCACAACTTCATGACCCGCAAAGTGAGCTCTTTTTTCTTCGATCATGTATGGGTATTGCTAAACTTTATTTTGGTTTAAGGACCTGTCAACCTAGACACATGGAGGAGGCGGCTTTGTTTTTTGACAAAGGGTTGCGTGGTTCAATCGAAAATATAGTGGTTTGTGGAGGATCTTTTTTTGTGACTTGCAGTGGAGACTTGCTTCTTTACCCATTCGTTTTGGTGGTTTGGGCTTGTACTCGGCAAAAGTGGTCTCCTCATATGCTTTTGTGGCCTCGAGGGCCCAATATTGGGTGCTACAAGACCACATCTTATGTGACAGTGGCATATGTGGTATGGATGACGATTACGTTTTTGATTTGGCTTGTCTTCGTGATACGTTTGGTAAAATTGACACTAGGGTTTCGTTAACTATTATAATTTCTATGACATTCGAACTACATGTTTAAAGCACATATACCTAGCTTTTCAGCGAAGAGATATTTATAGAGGAGTATCTAGTATGGAGATAGAACTTGTGGAAGTAGGGTAGATATATTTGATATTTGTCTTGTTTTTCGGTTATTGTTCGGCTATAGTTGTGTTGATATACAGTGTCTGAACTTAATTCGATTAAATAAAAACTTGAGGTGTAAGTTCTTTTCTCAATTCTTTAGATACAACCTCATGATTGTTTGACTAAACTCAATATCATCTTTTACGTATACTGCTCTTGTGAATTGAAGGAAAGCTTGGAGTAGAAGCAGTTTTTGTCGAGCTAGCTTCCGAAAACCTACTGAACCCTACTAAATCTTGGTTAAATATGTTTGAATGTGCATGCAATGATTGCAATCCAAATGAAAGTGAAGGAAGTGAAAGCCTAATATTCGTTTACGGTAAAGAGAAATCGATCTATACTCAACTCGTTTATTATAATGTGGTGTGTGTATGTATTATTCTACTTAAATCAAAAGATTTAGTAGTAATCTTACGAACAACCCATAAACGTACTAAAACAAAGTCTATTATGTGTTTCGTTCATGTTTAATATATATTAAACGATCCTATAGGTCACTTTGGTTTATTTAAACTATTGAACATATATGCGAAGTTTTAGGTTCTTTTGAACGTATTATTGTGTATTCGTTGATTTTTAGGATGTGTGATTAAGGAGTTTGCTAAGCGAACAAGGATTCAGTATCGTCGTAATTGCATGTGAATCACATGATTTAGTATGGAAAAGGGGATTTTTGACAGCAAAAGGGAGAGGTAGTGTTAATTTTGTGAAGGAGAAAGATAGGTCCTTAT
The DNA here is from genome assembly GCA_025667525.1 of Glebionis coronaria. NCBI lineage: Eukaryota > Viridiplantae > Streptophyta > Magnoliopsida > Asterales > Asteraceae > Glebionis > Glebionis coronaria. Next base: position 25,564,066 of record CM046875.1, read on the forward strand.
GTGGGTGATAGTAGTGAGGCTTCTGGTTCCGCACACCTAATGTGGGCAATGCACTGAATTTGGTAGATCATGTTTCCAATTCGATATCTTTTACTATAAAAGTAAGAGAAATGCGAGCCATAAAACTTTTTCTTTCGACCATCGTTTACGTCGGCTGTTGATGGTGTGGATGTTTATATCCCAAAAGAATTGGTTAGTGTTGTGAATGAATGGTTTAACAATGTTGTTTACTTATTCTTTTTAGGTAAACGTATGGCTTATCTGGTTGTTAAGACCTATGTGAACAATACATGGTGAAAATTAGGCCTGTTAAGTCAAATGATGATTAAAGACATGCTTTTCATCAAGTTTGGTTCTAAAGAAGGGATAGAAGTGAGTGGCATATGGTTAATTCGCAATGTGTTATTAATTCTTAAACAATGGACTCCGTATGCGAATATTAGGAAGGAGGATGTTTGTAATATCCCTTTTTGGGTAAAGTTCCATGATGTTCCTATTACTACTTTTACAGAAGATGGGATGAGTATTATCGCAACCAAACTTGGTAGCCCGTTGATGTTACATTCTTAGGTAGGTCTTATGTGCACTGATTCTTGGGGTAGAGATAGTTTTGCTAGTGCTATGATTAAGCTTAAAGCTGATGTTGAGCTCAGAGACACCATTGCAGTTGATGTTTAAATTCAACGGTGGGGTTTACTACGAGCAATATTCCTGTTGAGTAATAGTTGTTAGGTCTCTGGACACGTCTTAGATAACTGTATTATAAAAACCATCTCGGGTATATCGAAGAATTCCAAGATGCCACGTCAACCTACTCGTGGACCTCCGGTTGGATTGAAACCTAAGTCTACGTCCTTTGTGTACCACCTGGTTTCAACCAAAAAAGCGGCAATGGCTCATGGGAATCCAAAGATACAAGGTTACTACTCCTATTTTGAATTCATTTGATGCATTAAATACCTTTGTGGATGAGGAAGAGGGAGGGGTAGTCAAACTCCCAGTAAAAATGCTACCCCTGTGGAGCGTGGTAGCTAGGTTTACTTAACTTGAAAAAGAAAATTGTTGGATGAGAAATTTGTGATTGTGGAATGAAGGTAGCAAATCAGGCATCAGCAAGTAAGCCTAGTTCTTCTATGCGAGACAAATTGGTAGAATGTGATAAGGACGAAGTTGAGTTGCCTGATGACGAGACTTCTTAATATATGTCTTAAACTTGTAGAGGAGGATTCTCTGAATATGGTCTTAATTTCAATGATGGATACGAGGCTCGGGTTTATGATTTCTCCATTTATCTTTTACATTGGAGAAATCCTTGACCTTCAACCACGTATCCTTACCAACCATCCACCATCTACCTCCTTCGCACAGCGAGAGCCTTTCTGAGTGTAGATAGCATATGCTTACACACAAATGAATGCAGCCATCTAGAACCACTAAACTTGCCGTAAAATCTGATGAAGCATATTCTTTAACAGGTGGAAATTGTATTTTCCTAAACTTTTCCGACTGGACATTGAAACAAATAATGCATCTTTCATCTCCAGAGGAATCTAAAACTACAAAATAAAGATTTTGGCCCCAGAAAGTATCCGGCGACGAAGGTAATTGGAGAAACAGTCAGCGTTATCAACTAAATATTCAATCTTTCTCCATGAATCCCTCCTAAGGGAATAGACGTAGGCTCCCAAGGCACCATTTGAAACCATATGTAAAAGCTTGTAATCGTCAGAAGAATCGATATAGAAACCAATCGCATCAGAAGAAGAGGGTGGCATACCCAAACCACACTGAGTGTAAGACGGCTTGTAGAAACGAGGAGAATAGGAGTTAGCTGCCAACTTCTTAAAGGCACCTGTTAAAGGATTCCAAATCCATCAGTTAGTACTATATATAATTGATGGAAGCTCAGTTGGAGTCAAATACCAAACATCTGTAAAAACATTCTCCAAAAGAAACCATAATGCGATGTAGGATTCAAGCCTAGCTCATGATTCTTCTTTGACGTACTGTTATAATCTATCAAACCATAACTCCAACTTCTAGCTACAACGTATATTTGTTAGAGCATGCAATGTCATGGCTAATTAGCAAACCAAAGCACATATTATCGTTCAATGAGTCAAAACCTAGGAAGCAAGTCATACCTAAAAAAGGAAAGCATATATATTGTAAATGTGAATGATATTATTACCACATTTTAACCATGAAGATATATTGTTTTATTATACTTTCATTTATATATATATTGTAAAATTAAACATGTAAAAAATGATGAGCCCATTGGGCCGAAACAGTCTAGCTATTTAGCTAATAAAATCCCAAATTTTTTTTGTTACAAAACTATGAACTAATAAAAGATTACAGGACAAAAGAAAAAATGATTTTTTTAAGGTAAACAAGATATAAAATGTGACATGAAATAAGATGATTTGGTTAATATGTTTCTTAGCAGCTGACCAACAAAAACAAGATATCACCAAAGTTGACCTACTGAAAAGTTGGTATCGTTAATGAATAACATTTACAGAAACGGAATTTAGTACAAACATACATGTTTCCGCTTTAGTTTGTGAGGACACAAAGAAGAATTAGTATCCTAATATTTATACTTTGTGAGGAGACAAGTTGCTGGAAGAAAGTTCAGGGCGCAAAAAACAATAGACTTTGATACTTTCATCCCGTCGTCCCGAAGTGGTATCAACTTGTTGTATAATTAAGTTGAGTTCGAGCCGAGCCCGGGCTTGTGCAAATTATCATGAAGCCCGAGCTAAAACTGTGTTCGGACCTACAAGATAAAGAGGTTGAAGTTTATCTTCTTAATAGTTCTTTTGAAATAGTGCAACGTAGGGCATGATTAAAAGAATTACCTATACGAGCATGAAGTTTTGCCGCTTCAAGAAGCTTGGACTTGGATTCCTATATGCTCATGAATGGATATGGACACATGGCTTGTAAAGCGTCAAGTACAGACATTGGAGAAATGTAGAAACTCGTGTGTATATGATCTTCGAGTATTCAAACGAATTGAAGGGTTCAATCGTTACGACACCCTGATTTTCGAATATTTGGAATGCGTAATATACTAAGTGAAAATTCAATCGTTGCGACATTTTCATCTATGCATGAGTTTGGTTTCTTTCGATTTTTTGGGAAATTCAAGGATTACACTAAAATGGGGGAGGATTGTTGGTGATTTTAGTGTCATCAATCATTTTTTGTAATAGTGATTTTCCCGGGACCAAATAGATTTCAAGGTTAAGTTAAAATACGAGTTCGGAGGTGCGGAGTGCATGCTTGTATAAACTAATTAACTTGATTCTGAACACGATAATGGAAAAGGTTGAGAACATAAAGTCAAAGGACGTAACAGTGACAGAATTCGTGGTCACTAATGTGTCAGTAATGGACATATGTTTTAATGACAGCAGTTACCGGCGGTTTGGGTCTGTTGCAAAACTGTCGTTGTAACTTTTAAAGGACATGACTTTTCACCAAAGGTTGTGACTTTTCTTTTTGTGTGCATATAAACATATTTGGTCTTTCATATGAAGATGATCATATGATTCATGTCAACAACAAACACAACAAAGTATCCATGTTTTGCTCTATTTCTTGTGCCTAGATTTAGAGTATGTTCTTGTCTTATCCCAATACGAATTTCGTGTAACCCAAGGCACCGAATAGGGTCGAAATATTGTATTAGGAAAGTGGACTTTATACAGGATTCAAGAATTTATCTGGTGATCATGGATTATCAAGACCCTAAATTTCCAACAACTATCATGCATCCTGCGAGATTCCTCAATGCGCAAATGACCGTCCAACTCAACAAGAGTTAACTCTTCCTTCTTATGTTTCAAGGTGTGCTTGAAATCTTTCCAAGAAGGAGGTAGTCTGTCAATGACACAATAGAGCTAAATGGTCTCATCCATGTTCATTTTATGTTGTGTAAATCTATCAAGTATTCTAAGAAGTTCATTTTATCGTTCCCTGACTAGTCTAGCATAAGTCATTTTGTAATTTGTGAAATCACTCAAGGAACTTCTTACTTGATGCATCCTCAGCCATGTATTTGGCTTTCATGGAATCCCATAGTTATTTACCAGATTTAATACTTTGGTATATATCAAATAAAGAATCAGACATGCCATTGAGAATTATACCACGACACACATAGTCATATTCTCCCATTTTCTCATTTTCCTCATGTACTCCAAGGTAGCATCATCACCACCATCAGGAATAAGAGCTGCCAACAACACACCACGCTCATGGTAGAAAGAAGAAAATGCATCTTCTTTTGCTATCTCCTAAAATCAACCCCTTCAAACTTGTCCAGTTTAGAAAAGTTAGCCACCATATGCTTCATTGCAGCCGCCATTGGTTATCACAAAATAATCTTCATTGATTGTTGGGGTTTATTCGTTGCAACATGGTAAAGATAACCAATAGCCTAACTACGTACCAATGAATACGTTACCAGATATCACTTGAAGTCGTGTAATCACTTTCCAAAGAAGATTATTTGACCCTATGCCTGGGTTAACACGAATACCTCCTTGGGATAAAACCAAGTGTCAGTTCTTGTTTTAGGCACAAATCAAGAATCCTGTGTGTATAAGTGTTTTTTATATTATGTATATATTATCATGCAAGTGTTATCCATACTTATAGGAATATCATTCTTAAGAATGTAACTCAAAGTCAAAGGAATAATGAGTATTAATTGGCCAATTAATCTCATTATTTCCCACATGAATACATAGTGGCTTTATGACCATAATCATAGTCATTAAGTCAGTCTTAAACCCATCGTTAAACGATCAAAGGGAGGTTACAAAGATAACCCACCCATTGATGGATAATCTACCCACTGATGGGTAATCTACCTAATGACAGACATAACCTAGCCACTGACAAGCGAAATCTAGCCCCTGACAGGCATAATCTAGCCATTGACGAATAGAACCTATCCATTGATGGATACCATCATCAACAAACCATTATATTGACTCCAAAGAGGTCAATGACTTAATGGGTGTACACTCTGTACCTCCAGATCCATTTACAAGTCTGACCATATCCTACAATTGCATTAAATTTTCAACAATATATGTTATTGGTTTTGGAGATTAAAGTGCTTGAATGATTCATATTTAGGTTGATAATTATCTAACCTATGGGAAAATTAGTAAAGGACACAAAAATAAGTGTGAGAACCCTAAAATGCGACTAATTATCAAATAAAGGCAAATAAAACCTTAAAATTAAAAAGAAAACTTTCTAAACCTAAAAAATATCCAAGGAAAATTATCTAAGAAGGAATATTATTTTATGACTATTTAAGAATATTTTATGAATTAAAAATTAATTTAACTAATTAAATATACTAGAAAATATCAGATTAATTCTAAAAAAAGTTTCAAAAATGATTTTTTACTTTAGAAAATATTAAAAAGTGACAAGAGCGCATAAGACTATTTTTACCTAGTTTTAATAATTAATTAATTATTTAAAACCTATTTTGAAAACCTAAAAATTAAATGAAATTAAAAATTTAAAAGTATCAAATCTCATGTTACACTTTGTAAACCTCAAAGTATTTATTTTAAACATAATTTTTTTATATGTTTAAAATAACTTTTACTATTTTTTTTAAGTAATTTAAAAAGAAACAGATTATAAAAAATGATTAAAATGTGAAAAATCCAAAAAATTTATCAAAAGTCCTCAATGATTTCTACTACTAAGTAAAAATAAGTTAGACGTTGCAGCTTATCAAATAAGCTAGAAAACTGGACAAAAGGCTACGGCTTATAATTTGCTTAAGGAAAATAAACTGTTTTAATTAGAAGGATGGGTGTGGCAACGCAGCACTCTCGCCATGGCGTTCACCAAACCCTCGTCATAGCTCGTCGCCGTACATGACCAGCTCACCAAACGACTCCCTCGCCAGTTAAGTGGCGAAGTAAATGATAAACAGTTTTGATTTTGACCGTTTTAATATTACCGTTTATATTTTCAAATATAATTTATTTATATTTTAAATAAAATTATATACCCCCACTCTATAAATACTCCTACTTTTTACCTAAAAAAATTCAAAATTAATTCTAAATCAAGAAATATTAATATGGCTTGTTCCAAATCAACAAATAATTAAAAATATTGTTCAGCTCCACACACATTTAAAGAAATCTAAAAAATGTTTGCTAAACTGATTAAAGATGAGCGCTCAACAGAAATCGATGGCGGATTTAGCCCTCCAATTTGAGAGTGCTTCTATTGTTAAAGATGATTTGCAGAAAGCATGTAAAGAATGTACTGATATTCCAGAATAGAGGCGTGATTCGATAACCAAATTTTTGAAAAAAGAATCCGACAAATAATATGAGATGCACGATGCCTTGTTTCAAAAAGCATCCAAAATCGAAAGACAAATGGAATCTAAAAAAGAATTGGCGAGATAATTTTAATTTGAATTTTCTGTGTTGTATTAGTAATTACTGCTATGTATTAGTTTGAATTTCCCAACGGCTATGTATTAGTTTGAATTTTTCAACGGCTATGTATTATTTTGAATTTTTCAACGGCTATGTATTAGTTTGAATTTTATAACGGCTAAGTTTTCTCTATAAAAGCTAATTCCACTTGTTTTAATTTTCATATACAAGAACACATACTCATAAACATGTCTTATGAAAATACTTCTGGAAATAAGAAACAAAACAAAGGGAAAGCAACTCGAAGCAACCAATCGACACCAGAAAAAGTACATGAATCTATCCCTCCACAACCTTACCCAAACACTTCTGGTCTACTTGATAAATCAGAGAGCCATGTTGAAGAATATGAGGTACCTGATGAGTTTCGTCTTACTCAGGGGCGGAGCTAGTAGGGGGACTAGTGGGTGTTGAGCCACCCCAATCAACCTATTTCGCTTACTATTTATGTGTATTACAAGTCATTTTTCTACTATTTCCTACATCAAGCCTCCCCCAACACTATAAATCTTTGCCTTAAGTATGGTTAGCCTCCCCTAACTATAAATCCTGGCTCCGCCCCTGGTCTTACTGAGGAATAAGAACGTCAAATGCTATTTGATGAAGAAGCATTACGAGAAACCTTAGCAGAAGAAGCAAGGGCCAAAAGAGAGTTGGAGAAGCAAATCAAGAACGAAAAGGCTATCAAATTCCTCAAGAGGTACTTGGGTACTCCATCAGACTCATCTGATTCGGATCCCGAAACCCATTAAATTCCATCGAACTTGTATTGTATCGTATCGTATTTTTATTTTAACGCATGTCGTATTCGAACCGTATCGTATTATAATTTGTATTTTTATTTTAATGAAATGAATTAAGTTGTGTTAAAAATAAAGGAAAGAAAATTAAATTGGTTGTGATGAGACCCAAATAAAGAGGGAGTTTTTAAAAAATAAAAATGTCATATAATGTAACAATCAGTAGGCCTAAATAAAGAGCATATTCCTTGTTGTGGCACCTAACTCTCTTATAAAACTTTTCAAATGTATTTTCGATGGAGTCCTTAGTATCGTTTTGCAAAAACATTTTGTTTTAACTTTTTCTTTTTCAAGCTTAATGAACAAGTACTTTTAAAAAAACAACTTTTATGACAAACAGATTTAAGCTCAAGATTCAATGAAAGAAAATGAACAAAATTGATCCTTTTTTCAAAATAAGAACAAGTGCCACAAGTCTTTGTGGCTGTGGGTTTTTGGTATAAGCCACCAACTAAAATAAGCTCTTAAAAGGCTATAAAAGCTAAAACAGCATAAGATTAGCTGGTAGCGAATGCATAGAATCAAATAACACCTCTAAATCCAACCAACGAATTCCAAAATCTACCTAGATCAGATAGTAAATTAAAATAAATGAAAAGTGAGCAACATGCATGTATAACCAGTTTTTGATTTTACCTTATCTATGACTATTGAAACTTCTATCCAGTAACAAATTTTCACGAGGCTCTGACGATAATAAAAATTATTAAATGACTAAAAAGACAACAACTAATTGAAGAATAAAAATTCAAAGAAACACCGAATGGAAGATATCTTCACGCACTTGAACAAAATTTCATGGGGCTTATCATTTGTCAATTAAACGCCTGACCAATAGGCCGATTTATGGTAATTAAAGTGATACTAGAGTCTCACGGTATATTGTACTTGTGTGTCCAAAATTTGAGACCCAACGCTCATTATATAAACACGAATAGCTTGTTACAAAGTCCTCGATGCCTATCGTTTTAAAAGAGTCGTTCTCCTGGCTTATGGCGAGCCAGTTCTCGTTCCTTGTCATGCAAACCAGCCTCCTTACCTTCCAATCATCTGATATTATGGAGAAATCTTTAACCTTCAACCATACATCGTTACCATCCATCCTCCACATACCACCTTCACATAGCCACAGACTTTCTGAGCGTAAATAGCATACACACAAATGAATGCAGCCATCTAGAACCACTAAACTTGCCGTAAAATCTGATGAAGCATATTCTTTAACAGGTGGAAATAAATAATGCATCTTTCATCTCCAGAGGAATCTAAAACTACAAAATAAAGATTTTGGCCCCAGAAAGTAGCTGGCGACCAATGGTAATCGGAGAAACAATCAGCGTTATCAACTAAATATTCAATCCTTCTCCATGAATCCCTCCTAAGGGAATAGACATAGGCCCCCAAGGCACCATTTGAAACCATATGTAAAAGCTTGTAATCGTCAGAAGAATCGATATAGAAACCAATCGCATCAGAAGAAGAGGGTGGCATACCAATCTTATCAGGAGAGTACCGCAAACCACACTGAGTGTAAGACGGCTTGTAGAAACGAGGAGAATAGGAGTTAGCTGCCAACTTCTTAAAGGCACCTGTCAAAGGATTCCAAAACGCTAGCTCTTGAGTAAACATTGCGGCTAGACACACCAATCCATCAATGCTTGCTGCAATATGCACAGTATTAAGAACATGATTGGGGTATGGTAGTGAACTATAATTACGGGAAGTAGTTACACCATAATAATGACTAAGATCGACATAACAGATACGGACTGTCTTTGAAACAATATTCGGAGCTCCACAATCAATCGTATGCACTGTAAGAAGTCGTGAGTCGTTGTTGTGATCAATTTGGAAAAGTTTATAGCTGCTTACATACTTATGGTGCATCTTGGCAAACTTAGGAGTCGACAAAAAAGATTTCCATTCTTTGCAAACGCACATGCATCGACCAAGCAACTTGGTGGGAAGTCTCGGCAATATCTCTGTTAGTACTATATTCGATGGAAGCTCAATTGGAGTCAAATACCAAACATCTGTAAAAACATTCTCCAAAAGCAACCATAATGCTATGTAGGATTCAAGCCTCATGATTCTATGACAGTTAATCTATCAAAGCACAATTCCAACTACTAGCTACAACGTATATAGCTAAGTCATGTCTTTATTAGCAAATCAAAGCATATGTTATCCCTAGCTATGGAAGCAATTAGGAAAGCATATATATATATATATTCTAAATGAAAATGATATTATTACCAAATATTAAACATGAAAACGATATTATGTTCAAAAAGAAAAAAAGCATGAAGATATTGCTTTACTATAATTTATTTCATATAAGTAAGAGTAATAAATTGCATGCTCGTAATAACCCATTCTCTCTTTCATCTTTGTCAGTTGACTTGATAAATTTAGGAACCATTATATATATCAGTTGCTATAGTTTTTATTCGTATCGACAGAAAATCTTTGTACACCTATTAACAAATGGAATAGAGAGGTACAATAAAAATAAATTATTTTGTAAGAGTAAAAAGTAAAAACAATTTAGGACACAACAGACCTAGTACAACTTTCATTTTTTTTTCGCTTTCTTTCTTCGGCGATTTATAACGACCTATTTACCACAAAAGGCGACCTAGTTACAAAATTATTTTATAAATATAAAAATTTCATTTAATAAAAAAAACATTGCATTAAACCCATATCTTAAGAACACTAAAATCTCAAAAAGTATTAATCCCATATCTAAAAAGCACTCAAATCTTAAAAAAAAAACTAAAACTGATTTCCAAACGTATATCCAAAAACTCGGCCTATAAACATAAATAAAGAAAACCAAACACAAGCCCATATACTTCATCTTCTTGGTTGCCGATGAAATAAAAAACACCAGTCAATCACATACAACAAAAAAAAAGAATAAAACCAAACGATCTTCGCGCAAATAAAACAAATCGTAACATTTTATTTTCTTTTTGATTTTTCGTTTTAAAAAAGCGGTCGTAGGTGGGATCGATTTGGTTCGATTGACCGAGGAGATCCGGTCGTCGCAACAGTTCGGTCGCCCTCGGTCGACCTAGACACCGTTGCACATAGCCTTAACAATAGTTCTCTCTTAACAATGGCGGGCTTGGCATTTCAAGTTTCTACGCCAATCATCGGGCTCTTTACTCAAATGGATATGGAGATTGCTCACTCAGTGTCATAACATTAGTGACTATATTTGGCAAGACATGGTTCGTGAATTTTCTTCTCCTTAAATATATTTTTCAGTTCCAAAATATTTAATTATATAACTATAAAAGACAAAACAAGCTCCGCTGCAAGGCCTTTTTTAATTGCGAATCTAATTCTATGAAAAACACATCTATGAATTTAAATGTCATAACGTTGCTATTCATAACACGTTGAATTCTCTTCAGAAGTTTCATCGCTTCAGGTGCAAGGAAACGTGAGTTATCGAATGCAAAAGGAATAAACACGTGCTCATTTTCAATGCATGATTTTTCGTGTTTTGTCACTTTGTATGAGGCGGCTTTCAAAGCAGCCTGAACCGCTGTAAAACCTCGGCTACTCAACCCTACTAGAGGAGAAACCATAGTCACATCCAGACACGCATGTTTCCCTCCAGCCCATCCAAAACCCAAAATATCCGCCAGTCTGACTATGGATCTTCCATCTAATGGGTCAGTTAAGAAGTTCACTTAAGAAGTTCACTGGTTATTCTCCTTCAAATGCAAGATCGATCGTCCCGGTGTCTTAATGGTTCGGCTGAATTCTCAGTTGGATTCGTCCTTAATTATATTGATGAAATTCTTTTTCCAATGTTAGATGTTCCAACTCGTTGGGTTAATTTAATTCCTAGCGCGGACGATTAACATGGACGGATTACCTACTCGGTGCAATCTCTCTTTATATGGCCTGGATATTCCTCCGATATTATGTCCCCTCTGCAACGAAGTTGTCGAAGCTACATGTCACACTTTTTTCACTAGCTCTTTAGCCGTCAGGTCATGCAAAAATTTTGTAGATGGTTGGAACTTGATATCACTTCTTTCAGTTCGTATGCTGAATGGTTGTATTGGCTATCAAATGTGGAGAAGGAGGTGCTGGAAGGCATTTGTTTTCTTTCTTGGTGGCTTATTTGGATGCTTAGAAATAAGTATTTATTTTGTTCGAGTAGGCCAAGAAGGGATCTTATTTTTTGCGAAATCATTCAAATGTCTTTTCTTTAGATTTCAAATCGTTGAAACTCAGTATTTAAAGGGCATGTTTGATTTTGAAATTATAACTCGTTGGGTTCTAGCTTTCAGGATGGATTTCTAAGCTTATTGAAATGTCAATATAGCTTTTTAGAAATAACTTATAGTTTATATTTATCTTTATAGCTTATAGGGTTTTCGAAAGATCTTATTTGGGTTTCAAAAGTTCATATGGCTTAGAAAAAACAATACGTGAGACCTTAAAGGTTCATGGCTTATACAAAAGCTTAGAGCTTATAGATCATCTAAAATAAGACAAAAGCTTATGAACAAGTAGAAAGACTTACAAGACTTGAAAACGTGTTTAAGGGCTAAAAATGGTTCGAACACTTAAAAAAATGATTTCAAGGATTTCTTCTTCTTTAATCGTGGTTTAAAAACAGCTTATACTTCTTCTTAACCTTGTAGGGCATGGTTAGGACATAGCTTTGAGGTAGATATGAGTTCAAGTGATTGTTTCTGAAGGTGGGTTTGTCTCGGCTATAAATAAGGTACGAAAACACTTTGTGGCCATGTGATTTGAGAGGAGTGGTGGCCAAGGGTGGTAGAGTGGTGACCAAGGCATAACTAAATTACTATCATAAAGCTAGTTATGTAGCTTAAAGAGTGTATGGGAAGAGTGTAGGGCATGACATATTATGGGGACGAGGGAGGTGCGTTAAAAACCTGGTGAGCAAGGGGTGACGATAATGGTAGGGTGATGATGGTGGTAGGGTGGTTGCTTGGTGGTAAAGGTAGTGAGTCATGGTGGAGCTAGAGTGGTAGTTTAGTTATAAAACTAGATAGGATAGCAACAAGTTTTGAATTAGGGTTTTTAATCTAGATTAGGGTTTTAAATTAGGGTTTAGTGATGAGCTAGGGTAAGATTAGCGCTTAGATATTTTACATTAGATCTTTGAAAGTGGTTCTAGAAATGTGGTACAAAAACTAGAAAGAAAAATTAGAGGGAAAATTTGAATTTTATGCATAAACGGCTTGTACATTGAGTCTTAGGAAGTTGTACTAGAGTTTTGGAGGGAAAATGTATTCAGATATTCTACATTGTATCTTGTACAGATGCCTTGAGAGTTTACACGTTTGTTTTAACTTATAAGGTTCATTTATTATAAACGTTATAAATGGCACGTTAAATAGATAAAGTATAATGTAAAGTTGATATTATAACACAAGCCTAACATATTACGGCGTTTACTTGATATAAATGTTTATTTAGTTGATAGTGGTAGTTGTGTGAGCTTGTTTACTTTGCTACGTAAGTTACGTTCCATAGTGAATAGAATAAAAAACAAAAAAATTCTCATGTAAATGGTTCTTATAAATATCATAAGTGACTACATTGATAAAAATATTTGGGTTGTTATATATCTCCTTACTTAGTATATGTGAAGATCACTTAGATCGTGTGCAAGACATCCGAGATCAAGCATAATATTGGTGTCATGTCTTCATTGTCATCTCATGTTATTCTTAGCTAAGACTTAGTACGTGTTTGCTTCGTGTAAAGATTCAGATTTCTCTCAAACAGTATGTATGATCTTGATATTTCGTGACTCTATATGGTAAGGATTACAAACATGTCAAGTCATTGTCTCCTAGATGATATCTATGATCTAGCAAGATCTTGTCATGTAGTCATCTCCTTCCCACTTTTGATTATCGAGCTCGATGAAGTACTTTCTACTTCGCTATTTAATCTTTAGATCTTGTATTATCTTGTAGATTTCTTACCTTCCATCATTCTTGTAACCACAGGATGTATGATAAAACTATATTAGATGGTTTATATGTTTGACAAAAAATCACAAGGTTTGTGGTGTTGGGCCCTAAAACATAACGGATGCGATTGTAACCAAATCATCATGTTTTATCATTGAACTAGCTTTTTATGTGTTTGGCCATAAAACACAAGGTTTTTTTTATTATGTTAGGCCATAAAATATAACGGGTGTGGTGGTACCCAAAGAAGGATTCGGTACTAGCGTCATACCGGATAAAGTGTAAGCGACGTTGTGTAAAGTTATCTCCTTTAATAAGGGAGGTTGTTGGGGTAGTGTTATGAAGTCTTGAGATGGTGAGATGGTGACTCGGGGAGTGGAGTAGGACACGAAAGGTATCCTTGTATCCAAACTACTATAAATCATCGTGCCGGTTTTCTTATTCTTTTTCTTATCGATTTACCCTCTTACTTGTATATTATTGTTGCTTATGTCGATGCTTGTGTGTTGTGGATTATTGTTTATGGTTGTGTCATGATAACTTGATATGCTACATGATTTATATTATAGTCATTGACTAGAATCAACACTTTTTGTATTACGTCAAGGTTGATCAAAAAATTGATATAAAAGATGTAAGATTTTAATCGAAAACGTAAGATTTTAATCACATTGGTATATCAAAGGAGCTTCATTATTATTTTTTCTTATTTTCACCAACTTCTATTAATAAACTATATTGATTTTTAGTATGAAATATTATGTGTGATTTATGGTTGAAAACTAAAGATATGAATTTTTAATGTAGACCTCTTGTTAGCGTAGAGCACATCAACCAATCACATTCATTGAAACTAAGTTTCCATATTTTTCTTAAAAATTAAATATCTCGCAAACGATAAATCGTCAGGTGAAAAAATACACCATTACAACGAGAATTAAATCATCTTTCTATCGAGAGGCACATGTATATACTTTCGACGAACTTTTTTTTCTAAGAAAATCATATATGATCGGTATCACGGATCATATATGATTTTCCAAAATCATATATGATTCGTGATACGAATCATATATGATTTTCGCAGGAAAAAATTTCGTCGAAAGTATACACATTGTGACCTCGATAGAAAGATGATATAATTCTCGTCAAGATGGTATGTTTCGTTTTGCGCAACGATTAATGGTTTGTGAAATATTTAATATTAAAAAAATGGATTCTTTTTGTTAGATGGAAAAAATGAGAGGTTGTGATTGGTTAGGTGAGTTTATGCTAAAAGAATGGTATACATGGAACTTTTCCTATGTGTTATATCATACGTGCGCGATATATGAAGTGAGTTTCACTTTCTTAGAAGATCTTGTGTTTTTCTCCAAATTCTTTGAATACACGGTATTGATTTGGAGATTCAACTATTTATGCCCATTTTACGCTAGCGGGTTGAGTTTATTAACTTACAAACAAGAGAAATAAAATACTGAATCCCATTGTACGATAATATTACAAGCTCGACGTCCATTTTCTTAAATTTTACCGTTTTTCTAACGTTCCAAAACAAGAAGAAAATAAATAGTCGACCACGTAGGTTTGTCACCACCACGCCAGAGGCCACGAAAACACCTATGAGATATTTCTCACGTCATAGATCTGGCATTTTGCGATGACACCAGACCCATGGCGCAGATGCAGGTTCTTCAATATTGTATTAATGCTTGGTGTGCAAATCGACCATATTACTATTAAATTCTTTTTTCTCCATATACGTCTTTATTGGTTATTGATAAGGGATCGATGGGATATATCGTGAGCTTGCTTTGTTTATTTTTTTATGAATATCTTTTTGAGGTGTCCAACCTATTTTTTAAATCTTTGATTAGTTTTGTGTTAAGCTTTCAGGTTTATTGGAGGTTTTACCCAAAACTTAGTGTCTGATCCTTGTTCGAGAAGAAGGAGTTGCACACCGAGTGTAGAGACAATGCAAGGTAAAAGAAAGAACCGTGTACAGTGGTCCAACACGAAAACTAAAGTCGTTCCTTAACTAGTCGGGGATGTCTAACTAAACGAGTTAAAAAATCAAGTAGTCAATGGGTCGGGTTATATTATGTCTTGTCAGGTAAAATATAACATAAGTAACTAAAGGAAAAACAAAAGTGTCACAAAGCGTACTTTTTTTGTTAAATATCAAAACATGAAGATGGACTTGTTTGCCCTTCTAAAGACCCTGGCGACATGAATGCTTACATTGTTGGCATTTCCAAGCCTTCTTATAATGAATGAGATAGAAGTAACTGAAGGGGTGGCTTTGGATGTTGAGCTTCTTGATCGTGTTTATAAATTTCTTATCACGACTGCTAAGAGTATTCCCCATGGATGTCGTCTCGCTTTCTCTCAGGCATTAAAAACAGTTCTTTATCAAGTGGTCGCCCGACCCGATTCCGTTGATGCGTGGGTAAAGTTGTTACTTCTTCCATGATGTACACTGCAGGTGTGTAGGCCTAAGACTAGACAAGAGCGTAGGTACGGAAATACAAAATCTTTGCAACAAAGTTCTATCTTGAAGTCACTAGCTACATGAGGGAAAGATGATGTTATCACAATGTTAGTTAAAAGCATGATGGATGTTGCTAGGTCGGGATCCTTAGACGAGGGTCGAGGTGATTTGATTGAGGATAGAACAACGGGAAATAACAACACCAAGCAATGTCTTCGCAAGGTTGTGGATGGGCACTTTACTACTGCAGTAAAAGTGATATCCTCTTTTTGTGTAGCTCCATACTCTGGTGATACTATTAAAGCCTTGGAGGCTAAGCATCCTTACAAGCCGCCCCCATCTATGCCGAGCAACACATTTTCTAAGTCTCCTCTTGTAGCTGAGATTGATTGTGTCTTTGGTTGCATTAAATCTTTTCCTAAAGGTACTTCATGTGGGAGAGATGGTTTGAGGGCACAACATATATTAGATACTTTGTGTGGAGAGGGGTCTGCTACTGCCACAGATATCTTAATGGCCATGACACGGGTCGTTAATTTATGGTTAGCTGGGAGGTGTCCGCCTATTTTGGAAGAGTTTGTTGCATCTACTCCTCTCACGCCTCTACTTAAACCTAATAACGGGATTCGACCTATTATAGTGGGCACTATATGGAGACGTTTGGTTTCTAAGGTTGCTATGAAAGGTGTGGGTAGGGAAATGTCCAAGTACCTTGGTGATTTTCAGTTCGGAGTCGGAGTGTCAGGTGGCGCTGAGGCTGTTTTACATAGCGCCAATAGGGTGTTGAGTGAATACCATAATGATGGGTCTCTTGCAATGCTCACTGTGGACTTCTCAAATGCATTTAACCTTGTGGATAGATCGACACTACTTCATAAAGTTAGGGTGAGGTGTCCCTCTATTTCTTTGTAGGTAAATTTCTTATATGATCAAGCAGCAAGGTTGTATATAGGAGACACACATATTTGGTCTGCCACGAGTGTGCAACAAGGTGACCCATTAGACATCTTCTTTTTGATTTTGTATTGCACCCGCTTGTACATAAGATCAGAGACAGTTGCAAGCTTATTCATCATGATTGGTATCTTGATGATGGAACAGCTATTGGAGATTCAGAAGAGGTATCCAAGGTGTTACACATTATAAAGGCGACTGGTCCAGATTTGGGTCTTGAACTTAATATCAAGAAAACAGAGATCTTTTGGCCCTCTTGTAATGGTACGAAGCTTCGGGAGGGTTTATTTCCGGTTGATATTCGTAGGCCGTCTTTGGGTGTGAAGCTTCTTGGGGGAGCTGTTAGTAGAGATGTAGATTTTATAAGTGAGTTGGCTATGAGGAGAGCTGTAAATGTTGTTGACTTGATGGGTCTTTTTCCACAACTTCATGACCCGCAAAGTGAGCTCTTTTTTCTTCGATCATGTATGGGTATTGCTAAACTTTATTTTGGTTTAAGGACCTGTCAACCTAGACACATGGAGGAGGCGGCTTTGTTTTTTGACGAAGGGTTGCGTGGTTCAATCGAAAATATAGTGGTTTGTGGAGGATATTTTTTTTGTGACTTGCAGTGGAGACTTGCTTCTTTACCCATTCGTTTTGGTGGTTTGGGCTTGTACTCGGCAAAAGTGGTCTCCTCATATGCTTTTGTGGCCTCGAGGGCCCAATATTGGGTGCTACAAGACCACATCTTATGTGACAGTGGCATATGTGGTATGGATGACGATTACGTTTTTGATTTGGCTTGTCTTCGTGATACGTTTGGTAAAATTGACACTAGGGTTTCGTTAACTATTATAATTTCTATGAAATTCGAACTACATGTTTAAAGCACATATATCTAGCTTTTCAGCGAAGAGATATTTATAGAGGAGTATCTAGTATGGAGATAGAACTTGTGGAAGTAGGGTAGATATATTTGATATTTGTCTTGTTTTTCGGTTATTGTTCGGCTATAGTTGTGTTGATATACAGTGTCTGAACTTAATTCGATTAAATAAAAACTTGAGGTGTAAGTTCTTTTCTCAATTCTTTAGATACAACCTCATGATTGTTTGACTAAACTCAATATCGTCTTTTACGTATACTGCTCTTGTGAATTGAAGGAAAGCTTGGAGTAGAAGCAGTTTTTGTCGAGCTAGCTTCCGAAAACCTACTGAACCCTACTAAATCTTGAAATATGTTTGAATGTGCATGCAATGATTGCAATCCAAATAAAAGTGAAGGAAGTGAAAGCCTAATATTCGTTTACGGTAAAGAGAAATCGATCTATACTCAACTCGTTTATTATAATGTGGTGTGTGTATGTATTATTCTACTTATAATCAAAAGATTTAGTAGTAATCTTACGAACAACCCATAAACGTACTAAAACAAAGTCTATTATGTGTTTCGTTCATGTTTAATATATATTAAACGATCCTATAGGTCACTTTGGTTTATTTAAACTATTGAACATATCTGCGAAGTTTTAGCTTCTTTTGAACGTATTATTGTGTATTCGTTGATTTTTAGGATGTGTGATTAAGGAGTTTGCTAAGCGAACAAGGATTCGGTATCGTCGTAATTGCATGTGAATCACATGATTTAGTATGGAAAAGGGGATTTTTGACAGCAAAAGGGAGAGGTAGTGTTAATTCTGTGAAGGAGAAAGATAGGTCCATCGATGATGGTCCTTATGTGGGTGATAGTAGTGAGGCTTCTGGTTCCTCACATCTAATGTGGGCAATTCACTGAGTTTGGTAGATAATGTTTTCAATTCGATATCTTTTACTATAAAAGTAAGAGAAATTCGAGCCATAAAACTTTTTCTTTCGACCATTGGTTACGGCGGCTGTTGATGGTGTGGATGTTTATATCCCAAAATAATTGGTTAGTGTTGTGAATAAATGGTTTAACAATATTGTTTACTTATTCTTTTTGGGTAAACGTATGGCTTATCTGGTTGTTAAGACCTATGTGAAGAATACATGGTGAAAATTAGGCCCTGTTAAGTCAAATGATGATTAAAAACATGCTTTTCATCAAGTTTGGTTCTAAAGAAGGGATAGAAGTGAGTGGTATATGGTTAATTCGCAATGTGTTATTAATTCTTAAACAATGGACTCCGTATGCGAATATTAGGAAGGAGGATGTTTGTAATATCCCTTTTTGGGTAAAGTTCCATGATGTTCCTATTACTACTTTTACAGAAGATGGGATGAGTATTATCGCAACCAAACTTGGTAGCCCGTTGATGTTACATTCTTACGTAGGTCTTATGTGCACTGATTCTTGGGGTAGAGATAGTTTTGCTAGTGCTATGATTAAGCTTAAAGCTGATGTTGAGCTCAGAGACTCCATTGCAGTTGATGTCTAAATTCAACGGTGGGGTTTACTACGAGCAATATTCCTGTTGAGTAAGAGTTGTTAGGTCTCTGGACACGTCTTAGATGACTGTATTATAAAAACCATCTCGGGTATATTGAAGAATTCCAAGATGCCACGTCAACCTACTCGTGGACCGCCGGTAAGTCTCTTCAACATGAAAAATGATCATAGCTATCCTACACAACGCCCTTTAAAGACAAAATCGATTCCATGCTGCGTCCACCCCGAAGGGCTACACCTTACCTTGGGACCGACTCTCAAACCCACCTTTAATCGAACTAGATACCAAAGATAGTTTTGATATGCTTTCTGATATGAAAACCAAGTTGTTTTCTATATATGAAAAGGTTACAAAATTAATTTATACATATAAGAAGCTACATATATAGCCCAAAGAAACCTATGTGGAAACATGAAAATAGCAGTAAAATACTACCTAGTAACTTTCCTATAGAACCGGTAGAAAACTGACCATTTCCTAATACACTACCACAACACTCGGTCAAATATGTACCAAGTCTAACTAAGAAACAACTACTAAACATAAGATATTTTAAAGCTCCAACCATGCATACGTGAACCATGCATACGTAAAGACTTGATATAAACGATTAACCCAACATTGCAAAAGTGGAACTGTCAGAGTTCTTATTGCTTTAGCTATTGCAAAAGGATGGCCTCTTCATCAATTGGATTTCAATAATTCCTTTTTACATGGCTTTGTTGATGAAGACATCTATATAGTACCTCTAGCTGGTTACAAGAGGGATACTATTGGTCAAGTTTATAAGCTCAAGAAATCATTGTATGGTCTTAAACAAACTTCTAGATAACAGAATCATGAGTTGTCTAAGTTTTTGCAATCTTTAGGTTTTGCTCGATCCAAGAATGATTATTCCTTATTTTCAAAGAAACAAAATGAGGACTTTAGGTTTATTTATGGTATGTGGATGACATTTTATTACTGAAAATTGTGAACCAAAGGTATCCACTCTTAAGTTGGCTTTGGATAAAAAGTTCACCATCAAGGATTTATGATTAGCAAAATACTTTTTGGGTATTGAAATTTGCATAACTCCTCAGAGTACCTATCTTTATCAAAGAAAGTATATCCTAAATATCTTGAATGATGCTGGTCTTACTAATGTCAAACCTGTAGTTTCTCTTATATCTACAAGTTAGAAGTTGTCACTTGGAAAAAGGTACCCATTTATCAAATGCTGAAACTTATTGAAGGTTGGTGGGTAGATTATTGTGTATCTCATTATGACTAGACTAAACATTGCATATGTAGTTCAACATCTTAGTCAGTTTATTTGCGCTCAAACTAATCTACATATACAAGCTGGTCAGCATTTGCTAAGGTATCTTAAAGGAAGTGTTTGTAAAGGTTCATTCTATCCTCTTCAACCTCATCTACAAATCACTGGTTTTTTAGATGCTGATTTAGCAGCTTTTTTAATGACTAGAAGATCACTTATTGGTAACTGTATTTTCTGGTCATTCACTTGTTTCATGAAAAGCTAAGAAATAACCTATTGTTTCTATATCTTCGTCTATGAAGCTAGTATAGAGCAATGCCAGTCACTACTTGCGAGATTTTATGGCTAAGTTTTCTTCTAAAAGATCTTCATGTTCTAGTTAAACTTCCTATCACCTTGTTTTATGACAACACGTTAGTACAATAGTTAGCAACTAATCCACGTTTTCATGATAGATCCAAAAATATTGATATGAACTGTCGTTTTATAAGAGAATGGTTTCTTACAAATTGCATTTATCCCTACTACACAATAGATATCATATTGATACGACCCTCTCGGGTAGTATGGGGATAGTAGCACCACTATAGCCTGTGCGAGCTCCGTAAGAAAGAAGGACAAGAAGACTTAGAGATTTATTGATTAATTTTGTTTGACTCCTTACATTGATCACAATGACGGTATTTATAAAACATGAAAACCCTAACCCTAAGATAAATAATAGTGACCCGTTTGGCCAACCCATTCATACCATGGCGTAACATTCCTCACTCCTTCGAATTCACCTTGCCCTCAAGGTGACGTCTAGCCAAAAAACTCTTGATTCCCGGGTCCCAAATTTTGACACGTTTCCTAAGCATTTGCACACTCTGTTCAAACTTGTTCTTTGGCTCTAGTTGTAAAAAAAATCTGTATTTTTGCTCTTGAATCCTTCCATTCGGATGTAACAAACCATATAGCTCTCTTGAGCGATTCATCAACAAGTTGTGATTCACTAACAACAAGCTGCGATTTACCAACCATAGGCTGTGATTCACTCACCATAAGTTGCGGTTCATTACTAGGTTGTTGGGATTCACGAGTAAGCTGCTACAAAGAGTCAAGTTGATCTTTGTTAGGTTCGAATGTAACATTCCCCACTTCTTCTGGTGCAACTTCTAGCGCAACGTTTGGTGTTGTAGAAGAATCCACTGCTTTCTTTTCAATGGTTTGCTTTTCTTCTACAATTGCATCAAGACGAGCCTCTACTATACGAGCCAAGTAGAAGGCTTCTCCTAACGTTGTAGGTTTCGAGTACGACCTCAACAATTCTAGCTGTAACTTCAATTTAAGTCCGGATATATAAAACGAGGCAAGTAAACTTTCAGAGATACCCGTTACTCGAGATATAAGATAATTAAACTCACTTTGATATTCAACCACCGTACCCATTTGCAAGAGTTTAGATAATGCATCCCGATCGCTAATGTTTGATGCCATAAACAATAAATCGAAAGAAAAAAATAATTTTTTCCTGATGAATAGTACCCCGGATGAACAGTAATCGATGAACAGTACTGCGAACAGTCACGATGAACAGTAGTCGCGCGATTAACAGTGCCGCCGTGATGAACAGTAACAGTTTTTTTTGAATTGGAACCCTAAATCAAAATCCCTCAACGAGTTGAGGGCTCTCAATAAAAGCACCAATTGATACGACCCTCTCGGGTAGTATCGAGATAGGGCACCACTATAGCGTGTGCTGGCTCCTTAAGAACGAGGGATGAGAAGACTAGACATTGTTATTGACTTTAAACTTGATTGATTAATGATTACATTGTGAAACCTTAAATATTACTTTATAAGATAAACATAAATAATAAAAGACACTAAAATGATAAACATAAAACATAATGATATATCCTAAATAATAAAAAGATATTGATGCGTAACACATATGTGATGATAAAAGCTCTTAACCAGGTGTAGCATTCTCATCTGATTGACAAGTTTGGAATTGAAATTCTCCAACTTGAGGGGAGGATGAAGAAGACTGAGAATTTAAACTACACCGACTATTTCTGTAACTTTTATACATAGAAGGACCAGTAATATAAAGGTTTTCATAATTGTCTTCATGCCCCAATATACGAATTCTACAAATCTAGTCCCACTTGCTCGGTTTATAAAACTTATCAGCTTTTTGACATATCTTGTAGGTCAATTTTAATTTTTGTCCACATCTCTCTTTCTATTATTTCTAGTGTCATACTCTTAATAGTATGAAAAACAACTTTGTTAGCTGTTTCTCCACTTCTTTGTTTTCGAATTACTAGGGTTTAGTTTTTTGGGTTCATTCGTTCATTCTCTACCTAGGGTTTTTAGGGTTTGGTTTGTTACTTGATGTGTCGATCTATAGCTATTATTGGTTTGTGCTACCGACACGTTCGCCTTAGGGTTTTTGTTGGACTCTTTTTCTACGAGACGTGCTCATGGCTACTATTTTTGATTTTGTATGTACGTAATGGGAATGAAGGGTTTAAGATTCTCAACTCCTCTTTCTTGTGTAATACCTAAACCATCCAATTTTAGATTTCTAAAAAGCCCCATTTGCAAGATGAATAAATCCGTTCAAATACAATATAATTTGCTTATATGAGTTTTGCTATTCGATTTGCCACTTGATACAATTGTCAATGATTAATGATTTGAAAAAACGTCAGTGGTTTTAGTAATTACAACAACAATAACATAGCTTAAAAGAAGATATGAAAATAAAATACAAAAAGGGAAGAGTTGAATTGAAACCTTAACTTCCATTGAATAAGCTTTGATGATCATGGATTCAGATTTATCATTTATAGTATGGGGGCATAAATTACCTTATTTAGCCACTTTCAAACAACATTAATACATAGAAAACACAATGTAAAACCATCCCACTGGAATCGAACATCTAAAATTTGCATCAGAGATTGAGATCACAAGAGTGCGCGCAATAAACCGCCATTGCCAACACTTTAAGCACAAAAATAATTCGTGAAGCTCAAATAAGAAAAGAACAATAAAGGTATGTTTGGCATGGAGATTATGAAGAGATTGTGATTATTTTTTGAAAAGATAAGTTATTTACAAAATAATCTTTGTTTGGCATATCAACTTATAAGAGATTATAAAAAAATAATCTTCCATAATCTTTGAAAATCAAAAGCTGATTCATGTAGCTTTTAATAATAATCTCTTTTCATAATCTCTAACAACATCTTCATCTCCAGCACCATCTCCAGTTCCAGCACCAGTTAGTTTCGTCAAACATACCCTATGAATAATACGTATCTATACTAATTATAAAGGCTCATAGCTAATGTTAAAAATTGAAAAATTTCCTATGTAGCTTCTGTTGTAAGTTTTGTGTATCACCGATTTGGAAAGTATACAATCTGTAATGGTGAAATGCATAAAATTGGAAATAATATTTACTGCCCATCTCTCACTTTCCTCCCATCTCTATAAACAAAAATCCTAACCCCTCTTAATATTGCAGCCACCACCAAAACTCTCCACCATCTACCAAAACCCTTTTTATCCCGTATCACATCTCACATACTCTCCAACATCATCCATCATCTGCCACCACACATATCGTATTCTGCCGCCACCACCGTTTAATTCTGCCACCACTACTGTAGGTGGATTTGGCTGGTTGTTTTGAAGTAGGTGGTTTTGGCTGGTGGTTTTGGTATATGTGGTTTTGTTGTGATGATTTTGTGGTGTTGGCTGGTGCTTGAGATTAAATCAAGGTAGGATTTTTTCACCTGATCTATATGTATTTAATGAATTAGAGTTTTTCTTGGCCTAATTGAATTGGGTTATTGGGGATTAATCAAGTGGGAAATTGGTGGTTTTGTGTTTATTTATGGGGTTAATTATGTTTAATTAGGGCTTTATCTTGCTAATAATTAGGTTTATATGTTAACTTTGTGCTTCTTAATAATTAGGAAATGGTTTGATTATAAGATGAACTTGTTAGTATTTGCGTTCAGCGCATTTTGTTGATAAAGTCTTTATTGGATGTGCGCAATAATATGTGTTCTTGGTAGATCTTACATAAGAACAATATTAAAGTAAAAGATCTCACTAGCAACACTTATATTATCTGCTATTTACGTTCGCACGTCTGATGACAACACTGGATTGGTTATAGAATGACTCAAATGGGTAATTTTTGGTAAGTTTTAGAAATGCTATACTCATAAATTAAACCTGTTAGGATCCTTGGCCTATGTTTAAAATGCACTAGGAAAATCACCACTTCTTTTAAAGTAAGCATTTTATGTTACTTTTTATGATTTAATATCACATTGTATTAGACTTATAGTAGCAAGTGAAATAATGTTTGGATTCATTTTTAAAACAAGATGGATATTTTCGTATTTCACTGGTGCCCCATAAAATCTCATTGGCTTCATGTCACATTGAACATTACAAATTACTTACTTATTTCAAAAAAATTCTTTACTTTGCAATCTACGAACTTTAATGTTATTTTCGATTTCTAGCTAATATTAGAAATCAACACCAAGCTGCACAATTCTTTTGGGTGCAGTTCAGATGGGACGAGTATCTTTCTTTCTACCTTAAGTTAACTTATAATCGGAAGTACTTTATTACAAACGAATATCAAATGATTTATGTATTCTTCACGCTATACATGATTATGGTTTTTAAGTGCTACCTCGTCTTTATCTACTTCTACCTTCTTAAATATTTAAGGTGGTAAGATGTCTTCGCGGGTGTTTCTCACCAATTGCAGGTCTGCAGTATTAGGATATGTGCTTTGCTAATTTTTCAAGGGTGTTTGGCTGAAGTGCAACTCCTTTACATGGTTGTTTGGTGTAAGATGCAAGGCTGGACTGATATACATATGTGCTTTCTGTTAGACAAGTGTCTAACATCTAACCTCCACTTTCTTCATTTTTTACCTTTTGTTTCGTGCATATGGTGTGGGTGGGTCAAGGCATGGATTTGGGAGAATTTTGCTTTCGGATGGAGTTAATAAAACATATCTATTAACAGTTTATTTGAAACATCTATAATACTAGAAATGTCTTAAATTTGGGTTTTGAAAAATAAATTCCAATCTAGAATTTAAAAATATTAACTTGGCATAAACAAAAAATTCTAAGAAAAAAGTACACAATGGCATTTTAATGCAAAAATTAAGATGTTTGAGGTTGAAAATGAGGTAGCATGCAAGAACTTTACAATTAGTTTCATATTAAGATTATAGCCTCAATTTAGAGCACTTACAATAGAATGATGATGTGACTAAATAATTTATGGTGTGTATCTATACAGGTTTTAGAGTTGGCTAGAAACACAACAAGAGACAGCAACAAGATGAGAATTATCCAAGGCATGTTCCATATGAAATAAGTGGTGGTTTTGATAACGATATATGGTGATACCTAATGGTAATACATAAGGATGTGGTTCTGGAATTGGATTGAGCAATGATGTACACAAGTCAAAAGGTTCCTGATGCCACTGCTGTAGCTCGATACTTTGTAGCAACAATGAGGTAGTTCAAATCTTGTGCGTACCACTGTATTTTTTCATATGTATACTTATTTTTGTTATGTCACGCTATTATCCTAAGCTGAGGGTTTGTTGATTCCTTAACCGGCTTTGTGTTGTTTGATCACTGATGATGACTTCTCTTCTGGAGAAGGTTAGTATACTTTTTATATCATATGTCTGTACTTACATTTTCATTGTTTTTTTCTATACTTATACTTTGCCTATCCTTCTTTTGTTTAGAGTCTGAGGAGGAAAAAGAGGCTATCCGAGTTCCAATTCCTAATGGTATAGTCTTATATGTCATGTTTTGTATATCGATGATTGTTAAAAAAAATTGGTTATATTGTTCTGATTTGGGTTTGCAGGCAAGCCAGAGTCTAAGAAAAAAGTGAAGGAGACTAAGAAAGAGGAGAAATTAGTGGCAGCTAAAAAAAAGGATGCTAAGCAGGTAACAATTGTTGAGCCTGGGAAGGATGAAGATGATTCTGATGATTCTGACGACTCTGCTGACAGTGATGATTTCGATTCAATGAGTACTGATTCTGGCTCTGATAAGGAGGTAATGTGTACTTTGAATGAGATGAATCCCCTCTCGCACCTTTTCTTCTGCAATTATGTTGATAAATATTTTTATATGAACTTCTAGGCTTATATGGTGCCGGCAAGGCCAAGGATTCATCTGATGATAGTGATGACAACAGCGATGAGGAGGAAGAGAAGAAAGAGACACCAAAGAAGGTTGGAATACTGTACCTGTTTTTGTTTACTGTTTTTTGTACTCAGGATAATCACATCTTAATCTTTTGGCTTATTTTTTATCTGATGTTGTCGCTATTTCAGCCGCAATCTAGAAAGAAGAGACAAATTGAGTCTGCTATGAAGACTCCTACCACTGACAAGAAGGCAAATATGAGCCCCCCCCCCCCCCCCCCCCCCCCCCCCTTAGAAGACCGGTTAGTTTACTTGTTTTCTTCTGGAAACAATATGTTGTTCTGTTAGTGTTCAAAAGAATGCAGTTATCGATGTAGTATGGTTTTGAGATTGTGATTTGTATCTTCTTACATGTTTATATAAACCACATGGCAGATGTAAAGAAAGATTCGGTGCATGTAGCTACACCACACCCCCTCAAAGAATCCTGCAAGTCAAGTCAGAAAAGCCCTGCATCTGTAGCTGATGGTACACACTTATGCAAGACTTGCAACAGGTAATACGATTCATCCGTTAATTCTCATGTTTAAAATTGACCTTAGACAATTAAATTTGATTTAACATATGGTGGGTTGGTTTATGCAGGAAGTTTAAGACAGATGGTGGTCTTCAGGCTCATAACCAGACCAAGCACACAAGTAAATGATGAGAAATTCTTGAAGGAGGATGAAAAGGATGGTAGATTTTGTTGGCGAGTGAATCAGGGTAGTCTTAATGTCGTCTCTCTTTTAGGGAGAGAACACAAAAAATATCTATTTTGAAACAATTATTAAACAAGAATGAGCTACTCTCCATCTCAAAATGCCAATGAAGCCTACATCAAAGCAATGAAAATGGTAAGTTCTCCATCTACTTACTGCATATTGTTTGACATGATTTATGTTCCTTTGGTACCTGCTTATATATTCAAGCAGACAAATAGTTTACAATAAATATACAAAACACCCCTAAAGTGCTTATTCTAAGCAGTTCTATCCGAACACTATAGAATGCTTAGTTTCTTTAAGATAAAGAGCTAACTATGTACACATTTTAGTTAAATGAGTAGTTTCGCGGGTACTCGTTGTTATAGTTTAAGGCTTTTTTGGTATTAATATTTAAACTTGGGAATACTTAATTAATGAGTAGTTTTGCGGGTACTCATTGTTATAGTTTAAGGCTTTTTTGTATTAATATTTAAACTAGGTAATATATAATTAAATGAGTAGTTTTGCGTGTGTAGCCATAACTGCTAACATAGTTGTTGAGTAGTTAAACTAAAAACCGGGTACTTGCTCATTTCTTTTGCAGAAGTTCAAAACTACCAATCGTAGTCCAGCCATTGAAAGAGATTTATTACTCAACTATACGAAGATCAGAAATTTTATCCAATCACTTGAGGAATCGAATGTAACTAAATGAAAATAGAATGTGTGCATGAGGAATAGTGAAATATAAATGGCAGCGACGTTCATTTTTTATTTTCCACATAATTTGGGTGTACTTTGAGGGTTATAACATTGTACAATAGTTTGTATGCATGTTTTGAATATACATGTAATTTGAATCTTTGGAGCATATGCAAATGCCTCTATAATTTACAAATTAGTGTAGTGTCCGTGTAACAAATGGTTGTTTAAACTCTTTAATTTGTGGCTTTGCAGGCTATAAATCAGAAGGTGAGAGAAGTCATTTCTTTTAGTCACCAATTTTGTACAGTTATAGTTATTGTAGTGCCGTAATTGTAGAATGTAAATATCAGATAAGCAATTGTATGTTTAATTTTTTGGTATTATGTATATCAGCTCATACCAAAGAATCTGACAAGGCTTTGGCCAACATGGTTAAGATAGCTTATCCTCAACAGCCATGGCTTCTTGTGGTGGAGGAGTCAAAGCACGATTCTCGTGATCGGCTTGATGGACGGTGGTGGTCTTACTCTTTCTCTTTTTCTTCCTTTTCGGAGGAAGAGGTTGTACACCAATCGGTATTTGTGCACGCCCGCGAGTGAGCATGCAACTCAATACGAGGAATGAGAGAGAAGCTCTCGTGTGACTTTGAAGAGAAAAGGATTATCCTCTTCGAGTTTCAATATTAAATATCCACAAGAAAATAACAATATATGTATGTACTACTTGGGTGCAAGACCCCCAATGAAGCCTTCCTTCTTAGAATACTCACAAGTGAACGGGGGGTTAGGTGGCGCGAAGCACTTAAGTACCTATTGACCCTTAGATGGTATTTTATAGCACATCGCCTTTCTATTCACTTAAATGTTCGTATTCTTCGAATTGTTGCTTATTGAGAGTATTTATCTATTCTTGCTTTATTTTGTTTGATCGATACACGTGTCAAGGACCGGAACGCCCCTCAACACGGTCTATTGCCTTGGAAATACTTATGGAGAATATGTAGATTGGTTGTTCTTATACGTATACGTATTTACTTATAATAATATATGGAAATATTTTTGTATTTATGAGTTTTTAAGAGAAAATACTATATGTACATAAAAACCGAGAGAATCCAATAATATATATTTTTGGGTGCAATCTCTTAGGAAAAAGATTGCTTTTTGGATTTTTTAATTTGTTTGGTCAATTCTTTAGGAAAAGAATTGTTTTGTTAATTTTTTAGTTTTTATATATTTTTATATTTTTGATTTTTTATTTGTTTTTTATTTATGATACGTAAAAATAACGTTCACAAGGTGAACGGATCCCAAAAGCCAATGAAAACCGTCAATCGATAGTCTCTCGTAAAGTCAAAGAACCGGCAGCGGCGCCATTTGAAATTGAGTATAATGCAGTTCGTTTTTCTCAGTTCTTGCTAATTGAAAGTCCTAACAATATCGGGTTTTTAACTGTTTTTGGTTGTTAATATTTTTTTGGATATTCTATTTGCTAATTCAAACAATGACTTGCAAAATCGAAAAATATTATCTCCTTATATGTAAAACATCGTGCAATTACCAAGTTTTTATTCAAGTAAAACTCAAAATGTAAATTTTAAAACTAAGAGGACTGAAAATGTAAATTCTATGAAAATTAAATGCTCAAAGTGTAAATCTAACAAGTACAAGGACTGAAATGGTAAAACAATTAACCAAAAGGATCAAAAATGTAAACAATGTAACAAACTAACCAAATTTGTAACTAATTCCAAAACTACTAACTGAATTTTAACAAAAATCAAACTTAAAGGACCTGATTAGTGCAAACCCTAAAAATTATCAAGTTTAGCCAAAATTAACACCAGTTTAATACACTAGGGACTAAAGTGCAATTATCAAAAGTATTTAAGCAAAAAACGGGTTTTAAGAACAAATAAGCTCGTTTGAGCTTATTTCTCAACCAAAATTGTTCAAACCAATTGCAAAATGCTTAAAATCTCAAATGAGCTAGACCTGTAAGAGGAAATTTGCTGAAACTTGCTAAAACTCTGATAAGCACTTTCAAATAAGCTCAAAATAAGCTCTAAGAAAATCTAGACATGCACAAATGGATTTTTGTACTAAAACTGATTAATGAGCTTAAAACATGAACGGGAAATCAATTCTCAACAAAAATCATCCATTAATAAGCTTGAAAATTGAATTAAGCTGAATCTGGCTTTTGTTGACCAAGCGTTGACCAATATTTTTTTTCAAAAAGCTGAAAATCTCAAAAATCAACCACCAACACCTACTAAGTGATTTTGTGAAAGAAAATTGCCAAGGTTATTGAAGTGGATTAAGAGATATGAAAAAGCTGCTTTCATTTACAGAAACTTCATTTTGCTTATGTGTTTAGAATTTTGCTTATTTCTCCTTGCTTAATGGATACTGTATCAAATGCTTATGGAATATGAAACTTCATATATTGAACTACAAATGAGAACTGATTTGGTAAAATTTCATCAAGAATCCAACAAATGCCAAGCAATTGAAAGTGACAACTTTTTTAGAACAAAACTGACTGAAAATGGACCCAAACTTTTTATATGCCAATTGCCTTTTTAACCTTAGACTTGACTTGAAAAGGACTCAAAACACTTAGTAATGACTATGTGACAGGAATTGAACATTTATTTGCCAAAGACCAACACTTGAAAATCTTAAACCAGCTAAAGCCAAACACTTCTTTAACTGAACTTGATGAAAATTTGTTAAGACTTTTTAAGCACAAGTCTACACTGAATGAAAACCTATAGCAAACCAAACTTAGTGATCAAAATGAGATGTTTTAAAGCTAATTGCAAGCAATGATCACTACTAGAACTCAATTAAGGAAGTAAGTCTAGAATTGACTGAAATAAGCTAACAACTAGGACAAAATCCAAATCAATAAGCAGATAAGCAACACTTAAGCTACAAACTACTAGAATCAAGTAAAGATCAATCTAAACAAGTTTTATCATGCATACACCAAAGATTTAAGCTAGGAATTGAGCATGCATTTGGCAATTTGAGTGGAACCAAAAATCAGAAACTTAAGCACCTTGTGAAGGAACCTTTGAGCAGTAGAGGAGTGCTGAACTCTCTAGTCTAGTGCTAACCACCACCTTAGCACTAGATTCACTTATCTACAAGCAACAAACAGCTACTCATCAACTAGAATCATCATTATGGCTTGAATTCATCACTTAAGCTATGGACTTGAACTGAAATCAATCAAACAGCTTCACTCTTCCTTCAAAGTCAGTTATGATCAAGATTTGATCATAACAAACTCAATTCAGCAACAATAGTATCAATGGAAGCAGGATATGAACAGTAAAGATGATGAGAAGAATTGGCGGGAAAATTAGAATTTGAATTTTATTAATGGAGATTTGTTACAAAGCTGTTAAAATGGTAACTAACTGACTAACTAACTCAAGAGTGTGTCAAACTCTTGAGTAGTTTAGCTAAAAAGGGAAAATGATGAGAGAAAAATGTAAATGTGTGTGTTTTCACACTTACAACTACCATCTACAAATGAAGCCTAAACAAACTATTTATAGACTTGAGAAGAAGATTAGTTGGGGTTGGTGACGTGTTGGGACCAATCCCAGGTCTCCACGTGTCCAAATTCTGCTTAATTGAATTTCCAGGTATGAACTTGAATTGGGGTTTCTTTGTTGAGTTGATTTCAAGTTAAGTGATCATGACCAATGGATTCGTCTCTAAAAAATAAGCAGGTTTGATGTTTATAACTTTTCATGAAATCCACTCTAGCTTCAAATCGTTCCTGGAAAACTTTGGTAGTTTGAAGATGACACGTGTCGTAATATGAGTGACTGAATTGGATGCACATGGATCACACTGTTTTGATACGCTCATTAATGAGGGCGGCTGTAGTGGATAATTAATGCTGTTTATGTGGCAATCCATGTCTCTCTTTTCCTGGCTTCTTATTGGTTCAAAATATAGCACATGGATCACTCTTATATAACTTTCCAAAATAGGCAGAAATAGTCCCTAGACTTTGGCAGATTGTATCTTTGAGCTTGTAACTTCATTTCTTTGGAATTTTTAGTCCTTCAACTTTCATTCTTGAACAAAATTGGTCCTTTGACTGAGTTGACTTGAGAGTTGACCAAATTTGACTATGATCTTGACTTTTACAATATTTACACTTTGGTCCTTCATCTTTGGCAGTTTGTCAAGATAGGTCCTTGCACTTCAAAGTCTTGTCACTTTTGATCCTTCTTTGTCTTTTTCATCAAATTAAGCTTGATTATTCCTTGTTTGCTTGAAAATGCATCCTTTTACCTACACAAGTGTACACAAACACAAACATACCACATAATACTGTTTTTACAAGATAAATTGGTATTTTGCTTCATGTTTTAGGGTTATTTGTTGATAAATTGATATGAGTTTTAACTCATATCAAATCCCCTACACTTGAACATTGTCATGTCCTCATGCAATTCTATATATTTTAAAGCACGAATTTACATTCTCCTCATAATTAATCCACCTTGGCCATATGGAATGCATCTACACTACTCTAAACTACATGATGCATGATTTTGACTTTCAACAATGCAATGAACAAAATACAATTCTATCTATATCTTTTTGGTTTTTCTTGAAATGGTTTTGATGGAAATAACTCTTAAAGAATTCAATGACTTTGATTAGGGCTTGGGTACCATAGACATTTATCACCCTCAAGTTTCACTTTCCCCATACCAAGCTTGAAAATGGGATCATTGCATTCACAAGTAAAAAGTGCATCAACTTATTCATGACAATTAAATGTGGAACCGGTTATTATTTGAGCAAATTGCTTGTGGGCAAATTTGTCATTTATTCAAGTGTGAAGTATAAGAAGTGCAAAACCAAAAAATAAGGAAGCACAGTTTTAATCCTAAGTAATCCTCTCATCCATTACTTGAAAAACCGCTCACAATTAATACAAGTCCGTTTCAAGAATAATAAGTCATTCGCCTTATGTGTAAAATCCTCATGTCATGCTTTCATAAGTAGCTACACACTCGCTAAGGAAAGAAAAACTCACGCAATAATTTACATCCGCCATCTTTTTGAGACTTTGGATCTTCAACCCCGCAACCCGTCAAGGTAATATTGGATTGGAGCAATCTATTGAATCCCCGCAACCCGTCAAGGTAATATTAGAACTCAATAGTCACTATAATTAACACCACACTGCCCCTCTTGGGAGTCTTGTATAATTATTTTTTTTTCTTTTGTTTTTCTTTTCTTTTTTCTTTCTAGCCACTCATTTTTTTTGTAAGCCGCTCTTATTTTTCTTTATTCCTCACAAAGAAAGTTTAAAAGAATAAAAGGAAAAACACCCGCTAAATATTGAGCATGACATAAGTCTAGTACACATAAAACGTTCTAACTTAGAATCTTAAGACGTACTTATATCAACCATGAATGATTAGACAAAAATGCATAAGATATTACAAACCAATTAAAACCGTTCTTGATTATTTATTAATAATTATATACATGCGAAGAAAATAGAGGTTAAGAAGAGAAGGGTTTAACCACAAGTAATTATCATGAAGTTTATCTAGCCCTTTTACACTTGCTTCAACTCTATCATTTCCCATTCTCCACAAATTTAAAATCTCAAAGAATGAGATTGGTGGATGCTTAGCCTAATAGACCAATGAAGGACTACATGGTTAAGGATACTAGCTAGAGAATGCTAAGACAAGCAAACTCGGGTTGAGTCAAAATATCTATGGCGGGCCTAATATGTCAAAGAAATCTAAATTTGTTAAAACCATGTTTTATTTTTTATTTTTTTCCTTTTTATATATTTTTGATGAAACATAAAAGAAGAAATATATACAATGCAAATGTGATATGCAAAATGATTGATGCAAAAATTATGAATGCATATTTTTGGTGGCCAAAGTAGATCAAAAATTTGAAAAATGTTGAAAATCCAATTTTCCATGTTATCATGAAAGACAATGACAAGTTCTAGGTAAGGTCACTTCGATAGAAGACCCCCCTACACTTAAGCTAAACATTGTCCTCAATGTTTAAGAGCATGGAAGTATAAAAACTTCCCCTACACTTATGACAATGAATAGACTTTGCTTAACCCAAGTTAAGGAAAGGACAACTATTAGTGAAATCATGTTTAAGCACAAGGTGTCAATGAAAAATCACTATAGTAACGAAGTGAACCGGATACAAGGGCCTTCTCCATAAGCTCCAAAGCATGAAATGAGCGAGCAACCCTACAAACAATCATGAAGACAAAAGAAGGTCTCTCCTACACTTATCTCCAAGTCTATACCTTTATTTCTAACCTACAACACTCTAAACCTAGTTATATGATGCTTGAGTTAATGAGTCTATAGCTCGACTCGTCCCTTAATGAATCAGTTCATGGGGAAAATGGGGATCTCTTGGACCATTTCAACGGAAATGTCCTCCCCAAAGTAATGCTTAACACGGTGACCATTCACTTTAAAATTTGGACCATCGGGTTGTGACAACTCAATAGTTCCATATAGAAACACTTGAGCAATAGTGAATGGACCGGACCATCTTGACTTATGCTTTCCCGCAAAAAGTTTCAACCTTGAGTTAAAGAGGAGAACCGGCTCTCCAACTTTGAACTCACGATTCTTGATCTTAGCATCATGCAATTTCTTAGTCTTTTCCTTGTAAAGCAAAGAATTTTCATAGGCATTGGCTCTCAATTCATCCATCTCATTGAGTTGGTCTTTCCTATGGGAACCAGCTTGGTTTAAATCAAAGTTAGCCCACTTGAGAGCCCAAGATGCCTTGTGTTCTAACTCGAATGGGAGGTGGCACGCTTTTCCATAGACAAGCCTATAAGGAGTACAACCAATTGGTGTTTTAAAAGCCGTCCTAAACGCCCACAAAGCATCATCAAGCTTATCCGACCAAGAAGCTCGATGCTCTCCCACCATTCTCTCTAAAATTCGCTTTAAACCACGATTTGTGACCTCGGTTTGACCATTTGTTTGAGGGTGATACGCGGTAGAAAGTCTATGATTAACTCCATATTTCTTCATCACTCTCGTGAATTGATCATTACAAAAGTGCGTACCACGATCACTTATGATGGCCCGAGGTACACCAAATCTAGCAAACAATTGTTTCAAAAACTTCACAACAACTCTAGCATCATTGGTAGGTAAGGCTTTAGCCTCCACCCATTTTGAAACATAATCCACCGCTACAAGTATATACTTGTTTCCCTTAGAGGATGGAAAAGGTCCCATGAAATCAATGCCCCACACATCAAATATCTCACACTCTTGAATAAAATTTTGTGGCATCTCATCACGTTGCATAATTTTTCCTTGTCTTTGACACACATCACAAAATTTCACCATTTCATGGGCATCCTTGTAAATGGAAGGCCAATAGTAACCCGAATCAAAGACTTTCTTGCCGGTATAGTTGGGCCCAAAATGTCCACCCGTAGGTCCTTTATGACACGCTTCTAAGATCTTAAATGCCTCGGGCCCATCTACACACCGTCTAATGATTTGGTCCGCACATTGCCTAAAAAGATAAGGATCATCCCAAAAGTAGTACTTAACTTACTTAAGAAACTTCTTCTTTTGTTGATAAGTAAGACCCTCAATAAGCACATTGCCCACAAGATAGTTTGCGATATCCGCAAACCAAGGAGTGGCATCCTCTTGGGAAGAGATAGACATGAGCTCCTCTAATGGAAAGGATTCATTGATTTCTTGATGTGGAAAATCTCCTTGAAAAGGATGCTCAAGTCTACTCAAGTGATCCGCCGCTAAATTCTCGGCCCCTTTCTTATCACGAATTTCTATCTTAAACTCTTGAAGCAACAAAACCCATCTCAAAAGCCTCGGCTTAGCATCTTGTTTTGTCATAAGATACTTGAGAGCGGAATGATCCGTATACACTATGGTTTTAGAAAGCACAAGGTATGGTCTAAACTTCTCAAAAGCATATACTATAGCAAGCAACTCTTTTTCCGTGGTAGTGTAATGAAGTTGTGCACCGGTCATGGTTTTACTCGCATAGTGTATAGGTTGAAAATGATTATTAACTCTTTGTCCTAAGACGCCCCCCACCGCATAATCACTAGCGTCACACATAAGCTCAAAAGGTAATTCCCAATTTGGAGAAACCAAAACGGGAGCCTTAGTCAATTTCTCCTTAAGAGTCTCAAAAGAGTCCAAACAATCTTGGTTAAAAATGAAAGGAGCCTCTTTCTCCAAGAGGTGAGTCATCGGTCTAGCTATCTTAGAAAAATCTTGTATAAAGCGCCTATAAAATCCCGCATGACCTAAGAAACTCCTCACACCTTTAACCGAGGTGGGTGGTGGAAGCTTAGCAATCACATCAATTTTAGCTCGATCCACTTTTAATCCCTTGTTGGATATTTTGTGTCCTAAAACAATTCCCTCTTTTACCATAAAGTGACATTTCTCCCAATTAAGCACTAAACGTGTTTCCTCACAACGCTTAAGCATTCTCTCAAGATTGGTGAGACATGAGGTAAATGAATTTCCAAAGACGGAAAAATCATCCATAAAAACCTCCATGGTTTGCTCTATCATGTCATGGAAAATCGCCATCATGCACCTTTGAAACGTCCCCGGTGCATTACATAAGCCAAAAGGCATCCTCTTGTAAGTAAATGTACCGTAGGGACAAGTGAATGTGGTCTTTTCTTGATCCTTAGGGTCAATGGAAATTTGGAAATAACCCGAAAAGCCATCAAGAAAGCAATAGTACTCATTTCCCGCTAGGCGTTCAAGCATTTGATCCATGAAAGGAAGTGGGAAATGGTCTTTCCTAGTCGCCTCATTGAGTTTTCTATAATCAATATAAACTCTCCAACTGGTGACAAGTCTCGTGGGAATAAGCTCATTGTTCTCATTAGGCACCACGGTGATTCCACCCTTCTTAGGAACACAATGAACCGGGCTAACCCATGGAGAGTCGGAAATGGGGTAAATCATACCCGCATCTAAGAGTTTAATCACTTCCTTCTTAATAACCTCATGGATTTTTGGGTTAACTCTCCTTTGATTTTTAATGGCGGATTTATAGTCATCCTCCATAAGGATTTTGTGTGTACAAAAATGTGGATCAATTCCCCTTATGTCGGATATTTTCCATGCTAAGGCTTTCTTGTGTTTCTTAAGAACTTCAATAAGTTGCTCCTTCTCATCCTCTTTCAACTCTTTAGCAATGATCACAGGTAATTGGTCTTTGCCCTCTAAGAAAGCATACTCTAAGTGGATGGAAGGTCCTTAAGTTCAATAGGAGGTGGACTCTCTATGGAAGGTTTTACTATGGAAGGTTCCTCAATGGTCACTTCTTGTGGAATAGGAGAAGGAATAGGGTCCTCATTGAGCAACTTTTGGATCGTAAGAATATCTTCTTCCCAATTAATGGGAGAATCATCATCAACAAGAAAGTTTGACTCAAATTCCTCCAAGAGGAAATCACTCTCTCCAAAAGGTGTTAAAGAGGGAGTAATTGAGGCCACGGTTTCAACATGGGGCATCTCATCACTAGTACTCTTACAAGCATCATGAAAGTGTTCATCACACACCTCATCTAACACATCAACAATGTTAATAGTCTCACAAGGTCTAGACTCCTTAACCTCTTTCCTATCACAAACTTTCCCTAACTTAAATACCACTCTCTCATCTTCTACTCTCATAATTAGTTCTCCTTCCGCCACATCTATCAAAGTACGACCCGTTCTCAAAAACGGTCTACCAACAATCAAAGGCACTCTAGGATCCATGTCATAATCAACCACTACAAAGTCGGCCGGAAACGTAAACTTATCCACACCTACGAACACATCCTCCGCTATACCTACGGGGTAAGCTATGGTTCGGTTGGCTAGTTCAAGAGTCATCCTAGTGGGAGTGAGCTCGGGAAGAGAGAGTTTTTTCCAAACCGATAAAGGCATGAGGTTTATGCTTGCCCCTAGATCCGCCAAAGCCATGCAATTTTCAACACCGGGAAAATTACAAGGTATCAAGAAGCGCCCCGGATCTCCAAGTTTTGTAGGTAAGGTTTTAAGTAGCACGGTGGAACAATTTTCATTAAGGGACGTGTTGGGCAAATCAACCAATTTTTCTTTGTTTGAGAGTAAATCCTTGAACATCTTAGCAAACTTTGGCATATAAGCAAGAGCTTCCGCAAAGGATATATTGATGTTGAGTTGCTTGAACATCCTTAAGAAATTGGAGACTTGGATGTCATCCTTGTTCTTTAACTTGTCCCTTTTCAACCTTGAAGGATATGGAAGAGTAGGTTTTGGTGTAGGTGGAATAGGTGTTGTAGTGGAAGATTTGTCTTTGTTAGCTTCTTCATTGGGAAGTGTGGAAGGTAAAGGAGAAGTATGAATAGGTTGAGAATGTGTGTTTGAGTGAATGGGAGCATTTTGAAGTGGTGAGGTAGAGGTAGAAGTCTTGTCACAAGTAGGAGCACAAGTGGGTTGAACAATAGTAGGTTTAGGAGGTGAAGGATCCTTTGTGGACTTTCCACTTCTTGTTGTAATAGCATTGACATTTGCCCTTGGATTTGTTTGTGTGTTGGAAGGTAAAGCCCCTTGTGGTCTTTGATTAAACATAATTTAGTTTTGGAGAAGAGCAAATTTCTTGTTATTTTCCTCTTGATTATCTCTCAATTGTTTCTCAAAAGAAGTAAACTTTTGAAGCATCAAATCTACGGGGTTAGGTTGCACATTTCCTTGATAAAAACCTTGTTGTGGGAAAGATTGAGGTGGTGGATTAAACCCTTGGTTTGGTGGATAGAAGTTATTTCCTTGAGGTTGAAAATGATTGGGTTCCTTGTAGTTATTTCCTTGGTAAGGTGGTCTTTGCCCTTGATTCCTTGGTAAAATTTGAGGAGGATTTTGTTGAATTTGGGTGGGTGGTTGGGGTGGGAATCCCGGTGGAGTAAGGTAGTTTTGGGACTTGTAAAAAAGGTTATTTGGATTGATATTTGGCTTGAAGTGTTCACGATGTTCCTCTTGGTAAGCATAGCATTCCCCTTGATAAACTTGCACCTTATCACATTGTTCATAAGAATGGGGACCTCCACAAGTTACACAAGAAAGAGTAATGGCATTCACATTATTTGAAGAATTGTTCAATGAAATGGTCTTAAGAGCTTGAAGCATTTCTTGTTGTACCTTCAAATTCCTCTCACTATCTCTATCCATATTTTGAATGATCTCTTGTTGATACTTGAGGAGTTGGTTATCACAAGGTGTTTGAGAATTGTTTTGGATAACATGAACCCTTTCTTCAAACTGATTGTTTGTTTGAACCATTGCTTTTAGTCTTAATGATGTCCAAGGCCTCTTGCACAGATTTAAGAAGAATATTCCCTCCCGCGGAAGCATCGAGTGAATCTTGGTGGTGAGGTTTAAGGCCATCATAGAAGGTATTGATTTGGTGAACGTCATCCAATCCATGGTTAGGGCATCGCCTCAATAACTCTCTATACTCTTCCCAAGCATCACTAAAGGATCGACTAGGTTTTTGTTGAAAGCCTATAATTAAGGTCCTCAAGGCCATGGTCTTAGATGGAGGAAAGAACTTGTTCAAAAACTT
Organism: Glebionis coronaria; assembly: GCA_025667525.1. Classification (NCBI taxonomy): domain Eukaryota; kingdom Viridiplantae; phylum Streptophyta; class Magnoliopsida; order Asterales; family Asteraceae; genus Glebionis; species Glebionis coronaria. Next base: position 25,603,780 of record CM046875.1, read on the forward strand.
AGTGGTGAAACCATCCCATGTGGTGATACTATCGGGTGGTTGGGTGTCTAACCAATGCTTAGCTTGTCCCTCAAGTGAAAATGACACTAACATCAACTTAATAGCATCATGTGGAACTCCATTTTGCTTAATGGTATTGCAAAGAGAAAGGAATCTCTTAAGGTGATCATGAGGATCATCATTCTTGTTACCATAGAAAGGTGATTGTGAAACCATAGTAATCATAGACGTTTTTAGCTCAAATGTATTTACGGGAATGTTGGGGATCCTAATACCACTAGCATATCCATGAACATTGGTTTGCATACGTTCCATCAAAGAACGATTATCAACAGCCATGGCTTCTTGTGGTGGAGGAGTCAATGCACGATTCTCGTGATCGGCTTGATGGACGGTGGTGGTCTTACTCTTTCTCTTTTTCTTCCTTTTTGGAGGAAGAGGTTGTACACCAATCGGTATTTGTGCACGCCCGCGAGTGAGCATGCAACTCAATACGAGGAACGAGAGAGAAGCTCTCGTGTGACTTTGAAGAGAAAAGGATTATCCTCTTCGAGTTTCAATATTAAATATCCACAAGAAAATAACAATATATGTATGTACTACTTGGGTGCAAGACCCCCAATGAAGCCTTCCTTCTTAGAATACTCACAAGTGAACGGGGGGTTAGGTGGCGCGAAGCACTTAAGTACCTATTGACCCTTAGATGGCATTTTATAGCACATCGCCTTTCTATTCACTTAAATGTTCGTATTATTCGATTTGTTGCTTATTGAGAGTATTTATCTATTCTTGCTTTATTTTGTTTGATCGATACACGTGTCAAGGACCGGAACGCCCCTCAACACGGTCTATTGCCTTGGAAATACTTATGGAGAATATGTAGATTGGTTGTTCTTATACGTATACGTATCTACTTATAATAATATATGGAAAATATTTTTGTATTTATGAGTTTTTAAGAGAAAATACTATATGTACATAAAAACCGAGAGAATCCAATAATATATATTTTTGGGTGCAATCTCTTAGGAAAAAGATTGCTTTTTGGATTTTTTAATTTGTTTGGTCAATTCTTTAGGAAAAGAATTGTTTTGTTAATTTTTTAGTTTTTATATATTTTTATATTTTTGATTTTTTATTTGTTTTTTATTTATGATACGTAAAAATAACGTTCACAAGGTGAAAGGATCCCAAAAGCCAATGAAAACCGTCAATCGATAGTCTCTCGTAAAGTCAAAGAACCGGCAGCGGCGCCATTTGAAATTGAGTATAATGCAGTTCGTTTTTATCAGTTCTTGCTAATTGAAAGTCCTAACAATATCGAGTTTTTAACTGTTTTTGGTTGTTAATATTTTTTTGGATATTCTATTTGCTAATTCAAACAATGACTTGCAAAATCGAAAAATATTATCTCCTTATATGTAAAACATCGTGCAATTACCAAGTTTTTATTCAAGTAAAACTCAAAATGTAAATTTTACAACTAAGAGGACTGAAAATGTAAATTCTATGAAAATTAAATGCTCAAAGTGTAAATCTAACAAGTACAAGGACTGAAATGGTAAAACAGTTAACCAAAAGGATCAAAAATGTAAACAATGTAACAAACTAACCAAATTTGTAACTAATTCCAAAACTACTAACTGAATTTTAACAAAAATCAAACTTAAAGGACCTGATTAGTGCAAACCCTAAAAATTATCAAGTTTAGCCAAAATTAACACCAGTTTAATACACTAGGGACTAAAGTGCAATTATCAAAAGTATTTAAGCAAAAACGGGTTTTAAGAACAAATAAGCTCGTTTGAGCTTATTTCTCAACCAAAATTGTTCAAACCAATTGCCAAATGCTTAAAATCTCAAATGAGCTAGACCTGTAAGAGGAAATTTGCTGAAACTTGCTAAAACTCTGATAAGCACTTTCAAATAAGCTCAAAATAAGCTCTAAGAAAATCTAGACATGCACAAATGGATTTTTGTACTAAAACTGATTAATGAGCTTAAAACATGAACGGGAAATCAATTCTCAGCAAAAATCATCCATTAATAAGCTTGAAAATTGAATTAAGCTGAATCTGGCTTATGTTGAACAAGCGTTGACCAAGATTTTTTTTCAAAAAGCTGAAAATCTCAAAATCAACCACCAACACCTACTAAGTGATTTTGTAAAAGAAAATTGCCAAGTTATTGAAGTGGATTAAGAGATATGAAAAAGCTGCTTTCATTTACAGAAACTTCATTTTGCTTATGTGTTTAGAATTTTGCTTATTTCTCCTTGCTTAATGGATACTGTATCAAATGCTTATGGAATATGAAACTTCATATATTGACCTACAAATGAGAACTGATTTGGTAAAATTTCATCAAGAATCCAACAAATGCCAAGCAATTGAAAGTTACAACTTTTTTAGAACAAAACTGACTGAAAATGGACCCAAACTTTTTATATGCCAATTGCCTTTTTAACCTTAGACTTGACTTGAAAAGGACTCAAAACACTTAGTAATGACTATGTGACTGGAATTGAACATTTATTTACCAAAGACCAACACTTGAAAATCTTAAACCAGCTAAAGCCAAACACTTCTTTAACTGAACTTGATGAAAATTTGTTAAGACTTTTTAAGCACAAGTCTACACTGAATGAAAACCTATAGCAAACCAAACTTAGTTATCAAAATGAGATGTTTTAAAGCTAATTGCAAGCAATGATCACTACTAGAACTCAACTAAGGAAGTAAGTCTAGAATTGACTGAAATAAGCTAACAACTAGGACAAAATCCAAATCAATAAGCAGATAAGCAACACTTAAGCTACAAACTACTAGAATCAAGTAAAGATCAATCTAAACAAGTTTTATCATGCATACACCAAAGATTTAAGCTAGGAATTGAGCATGCATTTGGTAATTTGAGTGGAACCAAAAATCAGAAACTTAAGCACCTTGTGAAGGAACCTTTGAGCAGTAGAGGAGTGCTGAACTCTCTAGTCTAGTGCTAACCACCACCTTAGCACTAGATTCACTTATCTACAAGATACAAACAGCTACTCATCAACTAAAATCATCATTATGGCTTGAATTCATCACTTAAGCTATGGACTTGAACTGAAATCAATCAAACAGCTTCACTCTTCCTTCAAAGTCAGTTATGATCAAGATTTGATCATAACAAACTCAATTCAGCAACAATAGTATCAATGGAAGCAGGATATGAATAGTAAAGATGATGAGAAGAATTGGCGGGAAAATTAGAATTTGAATTTTATTAATGGAGATTTGTTACAAAGCTGTTAAAATGGTAACTAACTGACTAACTAACTCAAGAGTGTGTCAAACTCTTGAGTAGTTTAGCTAAAAAGGGAAAATGATGAGAGAAAAATGTAAATGTGTGTGTTTTCACACTTACAACTGCCATCTTCAAATGAAGCCTAAACAAACAATTTATAGACTTGAGAAGAAGATTAGTTGGGGTTGGTGACGTGTTGGGACCAATCCCAGGTCTCCACGTGTCCAAATTCTGCTTAATTGAATTTCCAGGTATGAACTTGAATTGGGGTTTCTTTGTTGAGTTGATTTTACGTTAATTGATCATGACCAATGGATTCGTCTCTAAAAAATAAGCAGGTTTGATGTTTATAACTTTTCATGAAATCCACTCTAGCTTCAAATCGTTCCTGGAAAACTTTGGTAGTTTGAAGATGACACGTGTCGTAATATGACTGGCTGAATTGGATGCACACGGATCACACTGTTTTGATACGCTCATTAATGAGGGCGGCTGTAGTGGATAATTAATGCTGTTTATGTGGCAATCCATGTCTCTCTTTTCCTGGCTTCTTATTGGTTCAAAATATAGCACATGGATCACTCTTTTATAACTTTCTAAAATAGGCAGAAATAGTCCCTAGACTTTGGCAGATTGTATCTTTGAGCTTGTAACTTCAATTCTTTGGCATTTTTAGTCCTTCAACTTTCATTCTTGAACAAAATTGGTCCTTTGACTGAGTTGACTTGAGAGTTGACCAAATTTGACTATGATCTTGACTTTTACAATATTTACACTTTGGTCCTTCATCTTTGGCAGTTTGTCAAGATAGGTCCTTGCACTTCAAAGTGTTGTCACTTTTGATCCTTCTTTGTCTTTTTCATCAAATTAAGCTTGATTATTCCTTATTTGCTTGAAAATGCATCCTTTTACCTACACAAGTGTAGACAAACACAAACATACCACATAATACTGTTTTTACAAGATAAATTGGTATTTTGCTTCATGTTTTAGGGTTATTTGTTGATAAATTGATATGAGTTTTAGCTCATATCAGTTATATTATGCGTTTGGTTAGTGGGGTTTATAGTTTGGGATAATAGTACAATTTGGTTGTTTGGTTAATTTTGTGGGCCCAAGATTAGGATTTAGTGATTAGTTTTTGGCATACTTGAAATATGGTAGAGAAGATGAGATTATCTAAAAATATTTTATAAAAGGGTAAAAGCTATAAAATAACATCTTACTTAGTAAACTGTGTCAATTTTAAACACTTACTAATTAATCTCGTGACTTTACCATTGTACTTTCAAATTTGTTCAGAAGTTACCAATACGATTACTTGTTACCGACAAGTTGGCACGGTTATATCCACGTCATTATATAATTTTGTTTTAATACATCCACGTGTGATTTCCACTATATATACATTGTTGACTTATTTATGTGGTTATACTACTTGGCCATTCATGGTCACTTTTTTAATTCTTTATTATCTTTTTCATTGATCTTAAGCAGCTCCCTTTCCACCAATTCAATCTCATCCTAGAGCTATTAAAATCAAGATTCACGTAGCCACTTTAGTTAAGGTCGGCCGCCATTTATAAATTTCTTATAAAAATTACAGATTCGAAGGCACAAGTGCACATCGGAAATCCAGATTCAGAAACACAAGAATACAATTAAAACCCAAATTCAAAAACAAAAGAACACATTTAAACCCATATCCAAAAACACACAATCAATATCATTAGGTTACGTATTGCTAAATATCCTTTGTATTCATAATGTTTCGAAGTAATTGTAGTTATTTGAAGATTCGTGAGCTATGTTTGACTAAAATGATCAACTGTAAGTGATTAATCTTTGGTTGAATTTGTGTTTTTTAATGTGCTTTTGAAAAGTAAAATATGGGTTTTTAGAATCGAATCTAAGAGGTATGTTTGCTGGTATTTTTGATTCAGCTATAAAAGTAGCGGACGTTGTCGCAACTGATGGAGAGACGGCGGAGGAAGATCACATGTGATGATCATCGCAGTTTATGGTTTTATTAATATTCATTTGTATAAAAAAGTTTCTTGTTAATATCCATGGTTAGTGGTTTTATTACTATTGTTCGAAGATGGTGGTTTTTAAGAAGGATGAAGATAATTTAATGATGACCCTCTGACAAAGATGAACATGATATAAGTTTCGGACTTTAACAAAAAAGACTAAAAAGAAAAAAATAATACTACGTAGCGTAAGTAAAATTAAAAAAGGTAAAAAGTCAATTCATTGATAATCAGACAAATCCACGTATTGGAAAAATTACAAATTTATTATTTTTTAAATAACACTTAGATAGGAAGAATGACATGGAAAGATAACCGGTCATCTTGGTAACATTAGTACAAAACAAACAAGTTCGTTAGTAAAATCACGAGATAAAAAAGTAAATGTTTAAAGTCAATATTTTTTGTAAAGTACGTTGGTACTATTTAACTTTTACCCTTTATAAAATGGGCGACAACTCTAATTCAACCACATATATAAGTTTTTATATCATATTTTAATATAAAATGTCTAGGCTTTATCAATTTAATAAGCTAACGTAAAATTTATAAAATTATTTATTTTATTAATTTAAATTAATATATATTATCTCTCCTATACCACATCCAAACCCAAATTCAAATATTATAACTATAACCCTAAATCTAAATCCATCTTTAAACCAAATGGCCCTTAATTCATTTGGTTTTGGTTCCGATTTTTTACATCATTGTTAGTTTTCTTAACAGCTCTTATTATAATTTTTAACATGCTATGTATTTGAACTTGAAACAAAATTTTTTTAGTATATCATGTGACAATGTAACTCCTATTAAGAAAGAAAAATCAGTTGTATTTTGATATTTTCACGTTTTATGTTTGAACATTATACGAAACATTTATCACAATATTTCTTATCGGTAATTACATGTTGTTAGGCATTTCCGCCGCTATACGCGGGTACTCGCCTAGTCTTTATTATTTATTAACGTAAGATGGTCACAAACAAACATGCTTGTCTCGAATTCCTTGAACAAAATTTCATGCTACTACTGTTTCCGTCAGTTTCTTGCCACCCTCAAATATGTATCTAGTAAGGCTTTATCGTGATCTCTGGTGAAGAGATCAATTATATGCCTTACCTCTACGGCGCTAGAGCGTTTGATGGTAACTAAAGTGATACTAGAGTCTCAAGGTATATTGTACTTGTTTGTCCAAAATTTGAGACCCAACGCTCATCATATAAACACGAATAGCTTGTTGCAAAGTCTTCAATGTCTATTGTTTTAAAAGATCCGTTCTCCTGACTTATGGCGACCCACGTTCCTTGTCATGCAAACCAGCCTCCTCACCGTCCAATCATCTTTTACATTGGAGAAAGATTTGACCTTCAACCACGCATTCTTACTAACCATCCTCCATCGACCTCCTTCACACAGCGAGAGCCTTTCTGAGCGTAGATAGCATATGCTTACACACAAATGAATGCAGCCATCCAGAACCACTAAACTTGCTGTAAAATCTGATGAAGTATGTTTTTGAACAGTTGGAAATTGTATTCTCCTAAACTTTTCCGATTTGATATTGAAACAAATAATGCAACTTTGATCTCCTGAGGAATCTAAAACCACAAAATAAAGATTTTGGTCCCAGAAAGTAGCCGGCGACCAATGGTAACTGGAGATACGGTCCGCGTTATCAACTAAATATTCAATCTTTCTCCATGAATCCAGTCTAAGGGAATAGACATAGGCCCCCAAAGCACCATTTGAAACCATATGTAAAAGCTTGTAATCGTCAGAAGAATCGATATAGAAACCAATCACATCAGAGGAAGAGGGTGGCATACCAATCTTATCAGGAGAGTACGGCAAACTACACCGAGTGTAAGACGGCTTGTAGAAACGAGGAGAATAGGAGTTAGCTGCCAACTTCTTAAAGGCACCTGTCAAAGGATTCCAAAACGCTAGCTCTTGAGTAAACATTGCGGCTAGACACACCAATCCATCAATGCTTGCTGCAATATGCACAGTATTAAGAACATGATTGGGGTATGGTAGTGAACTATAATTACGGGAAGTAGTTACACAATACGTAGGAGCAACATCAAAACCACAGATACGGACCGTCTTTGAACCAACATTCGGAGCTCCACAATCAATCGTATGCACTGTCAGAAGTCGTGAGTCGTTGTTATGATCAATTTGGAAAAGTTTATAGCCGCTTACATACTTGTGGTGAATCTTGGCAAACTTAGGAGTCGACAAAAAAGATTTCCATTCTTTGCAAACGCACATGCATCGACCAAGCAACTTGGTGGGAAGTCTCGGCAATATCTCTGTTAGTACTATATTCGATGGAAGCTCAATTGGAGTCAAATACCAAACATCTGTAAAAACATTCTCCAAAAGCAACCATAATGCTATGTAGGATTCAAGCCTCATGATTCTATGACAGTTATAATCTATCAAAGCACAATTCCAACTACTAGCTACAACGTATATAGCTAAGTCATGTCTTTATTAGCAAATCAAAGCATATGTTATCCCTAGCTATGGAAGCAAGTCATACCTAAGTTAGGAAAGCATATATATTCTAAATGAAAATGATATTATTACCAAATATTAAACATGAAAATGATATTATGTTCAAAAAGAAAAAAAGCATGAAGATATTGCTTTACTATAATTTATTTCGTATAAGTAAGAGTAATAAATTGCATGCTCGTAATAACCCATTCTCTCTTTCATCTTTGTCAGTTGACTTGATAAATTTAGGAACCATTATATATATCAGTTGCTATAGTTTTTATTCGTATCGACAGAAAATCTTTGTACACCTATTAACAAATGGAATAGAGAGGTACAATAAAAATAAATTATTTTGTAGGAGTTAAAAGTAAAACATTTTAGGACACAACAGACCTAATACAACTTTCATTAACTTTCATTTTTTTTTCGCTTTCTTTTTTTCGGCGATTTATAACGACCTATTTACCACAAAAGGCGACCTAGTTACAAAATTATTTAATAAATAAAAAAATTTCATTTAATAAAAAAAACATTGCATTAAACCCATATCTTAAGAACACTCAAATCTCAAAAAGTATTAATCCCATATCTAAAAAGCACTCAAATCTTTAAAAAAAACTAAAACTGATTTCCAAATGTATATCCAAACACTACAACATTCGCGCCCTACCCCAGCGATATTTTTGGCGTTTCCCCAGCGACATGTCGCTGGGATATATTTCCCCAGCGACATTTCGCTGGGGAAAATTCGCTGGGGTATGCTCGTTGTTAAAAGTATCCCCAGCGACTTACCCCAGCGACATGCGGGCCCCACAGACTTTTCCTGGAAGAATAGATTGCCACGGTGGCAACATTTTCCCCAGCGACATGTCGCTGGGGAAATCCTTATCAAACAAAAAAATTAAGTTGAACTTAAACATTTTAGCTAATTACAAAGTTTCCCCAGCGACATGTCGATGGGGAATCTTTCCTTTTATTTGACTTGTCAACGCGTTGTCGTTGACTTGTCAACGATTTCCAAAGTTTCCCCAGCGACATGTCGCTGGGGAAACTCTCGATATGTTTGACTTGTCAACGCTTTGCGTTTGACTTGTCAACGAATAACCAAAGTTTCCCCAGCGACATGTCGCTGGGGAAGAGTCTGCAGGTTTTTTTAAGTATTTGCCTGCACAGCAGGCGTTTTCCAGATTTTTTCCGGAATTTTTCCGAAAAAATCTACCAAAACCTGTAACAAAAAACCTGTATTTGCTCACCTAAAGACACCTATAAAGTAAACTTGGAATACAAATCAACACAAACGCGGAATAAGTTCAAACTTGCACCAAAATATAATATAACGTTCTAATTTAGTCAAGGATACTAGAATAAGTCGGGATAGTTAAGGATACTAGGGAAACAAGGGTTCTAATTTAGGATAATAGGGAAACAAGTCAAGATGAACATAAAGAAACTATGTACCATACTAACAAAAAAATATATGACACGACTAGCTCGCGTCATCGCCACCATCCTCGCCACCCTCCCGATCCTCAGCATCATCAACCGGGCGACTCCCGCTCCCGCTGGCACCAGCATCATCACCCGGGCGACTCCCGCTCCCGCTGGCACCAGCACTCTTATATCTCAAAAAATGATCGACATATCTGCCGTCGTTTCTCAGCAGGCCTATCATGAAATCAACATCCCGATCCCAACGAGTCTCAGGGGGTGGTGACGAAAAGCACGAGGGAGTACTGGTGTATCCCGGCAATACCATACCCACGCCAGGATGGTGGCCGCGAAACTTGCTTCCTCGCACCATCCTGTTGATCTCGGCAGTAGTGTGCTCACCCGTCGCCTCTAGCTCCCTCATCTGATCCTGTGTGGTGACAATAACACAAGATAGTAAATATATTAGTCGAGTTGCTAGATTATTAATCAATGATTCATTAAAGTGTGTTTTGAAAAGAATACTTACATACAACTGGAGAGACTGCTCATCTATAAATACACCATCTGAATTTGTATGCAAACGATAGAACATGTCGATCTCTGAAGGCTCCTGTTGGGTTTCGGACGCCTTTTGCTGTACATACACACGTAAGTAAGATCAATCTAATTAAATCCGGCAATAATAATATGTATGTAAAATCAATAATGATAATAATAAAATAATAAAAATAAAAAACAATAATAATAATAATAATAAAAATAAAAAAACAATAATAATGTAAAATCAATAATAATAATAATAATAATAATTACCATGAGCTGTCGAGTGCGAAGGATCGACCGAGAACCATGTCGGGAGATAAGTGTTGTCTTGGACCGATTTTGGCTGTTTGTTAAGGATCGCTTCTTGTTAGCTTCGTCAGTCCAAAACGCTATTTGTTTCTCCCACTCTTCAGCTGTGTGCTCGTCGGGTCTGTTCCGCCTAATTTGATCCACATCGTATTCTCCAGTCTCGGGGTCTTTTACACAGTAATCTCGCTTCAGACTAGCCTTGCTGGTGTTGTATGATTTTTGTAACTGGTGATTAATGGTATCATCAATACTCTTCCACCGAGGGGTGCTCATGTGCGGCGCGAGATCATATTTTTTCTGCAGTCAAATACAACACATTGAAAACAGAGTTAGAAATATAATTTATATATTTAGTTAAATTCGTTTATTTATTTATATAATATAAATAAATAAACGAATTTAAATAAATATACACAATACAACACATTGAAAACAGAGTTACAAATATAATTTAAATATTTATTTAAATTTGTTTATTTATTTATATGATATAAATAAATAAATTTAAATAAATATACACAATACAACACACTGAAAACAGAGTTAGAAATATAATTTATATATTTATTTAAATTTGTTTATTTATTTATATGATATAAATAAAAAACAAATTTAAATAAATATATACAATTAAATAAATGAACACGATAATTAAATAAATATAAAATGATAACTTACCCCAATAGCTGCCCTGGCCGTCGCCTTGTGTTCTTCGGGGACCTTGCTCCATGAAGGGTAATACAAAGGTATTTCCCTAGCGACACACCCGAAGAAGTTTCCCCAATGTTCGGCGTAGGGGCCGACAGGTGTAACAAGGTTACGTCTAGCGTCTATAAAGTCGATCTCGACCGGCCGGTTGTGATTATCGGCCACCGCCTCCAGTAATTTTAGGCAGCGGGTCTTCTCCCGGGTATTCTGCCTGCCGGCTCTCCTCCCGCCCAAATTGGGATTTTTCTTTCCTTTTCCTGCAAAATCAAGTGAGTGATAAAGTCATAAAAGTTAAGGCAAACAAGTTAAATATGTGTATCAAATTTGTATTACAATAATCCAGAAATTCTTACCCCGGTTGACGAAGCAACCCCCGCAACCGAATGATGGACGACGTGGACGTGAAGGATCCTCGCCACCACCGTCCCCGCCGTGTCCCCGTGCAACATCAGTCGTCTGTATACAGGTACAATTAGCATAACATGTAGAAATTCATGAACAAAATAATACAAGCATGCACAAATCTAAATATCAAAATAAATTTACACATTTAAACAATCCACTATAATTTTATTCATTCATTCAAATATATAAGTGTATTTTACAAGTTACAACACAAAGTTAATCTTCTTCGTCACTAGAATAAAATTTCTCAACACCATCATCATCTTTAATGAGGTCTTCAACATCAGAATCTGCTAAATCATGAGGAAGGGGGTCTTCATCATCATCGTCTTCGTTAGGAACATCATCGTTATCTGGCGGTGCGTCAACCTCCGTTGATTCACCATCTATATGCAAATCTATATAGAAGGTGTAATTACCGAAGTCATTCCCACTAGTAGAAGGTGGGAGATCACTAGTAGAAGGTGGGAGATCAGATGAGTTGTCCAAATGTATAATATCAGGTTCGTTCTCTACCACGATTACACCGTTGTTCAAAAACTTTTTATGATTAACATGTTCGACGACCTTCACGTTGGGTTTGGCTGGATCTACAAGGTAGAAGACTTGTTTGACTTGTGTTGCGAGGATGTATTGTTCACTTTTCCACCACTCACCAGAGCCGACGATTTGTGTCATTCCGTTTCTAACGATAAGTTTCTTGACTCTACCAACGGTGTTGCGAGTGTCGAACCACTTAACTTTGAACAACGCAACTTTAAACGACAAATAGTCAAACTCGAGGATTCCTTGAAGCCGACCATAAGTGTTAGTTTTCCCGTCTGGATCAGTCGAATAAACGCCGCTATTTTGAGTTACGAGACGTTCATCGCGGCTCTGCACGACATACCTCACACCATCTACTACGCAACAGTTTACTGACATTGGAGCCCTTGATGGTCCATTAGCCAAAGCAAATAACTCGCTGGTTGGGCTAAACTCTGGGTCTTGGGGATTTTGTGTGTGACGTTCAAAGATCTATGAAAAAGATAGGATTAGATAGAAAACTAACAATATGATATTGTTATTTTTACACTTAAGTACACAAAATAAGTGTTAGTTTACCAGCGTCTTAAACCAGTGTGGGAATTCTTCTAGCATGTCTTTTTCTGTTTTTCCTGGAAATAAACTGAAAAACGTTCATGCTATTAGAATAAGTCGTTGAAATGATAAGTTAAGAAAAAAAGTTACAAAATTAAAAAACGCGTACCTCCGGAACTGGTCTTGGTACGTGTCGATCTCAGGACTGTTGTTAAATACATACCATCTTGCTTTCTTGTACTCGTCGGTAGGAAAATGAGGAAAGGACAGTAAACCAATCGGCTTGCATACCAATCGGAACACCTGAAACTTACACGTTGAGGTAGGGGGTCCACATTACGATCGGGACGATTAAATTTCGTGGTAACACCCCAAACATATTGAGAACTTATAGTCAATGCTTCTTCTGCAACATAACCCTCCGCGATCGAACCTTCCGGCTTAGCTTTATTTCTTACATAACCTTTTAGCTTCTTCATGAATCTTTCAAATGGATACATCCACCGGGGTTGAATAGGCCCGCCTTCAAGAGCCTCTAGAGCTAAATGGATGGGCAAGTGAATCATAATGCCAAAGAAAGCAGGAGGATATATGCGCTCAAGCTCGTAAAAATTTTGGAGGGAATCCTAAAAAGTTTCCCCAGCGACATGTCGCTGGGGAAACATTTGGACATAAAATAAACAACGCATTAACACTAATCACTTGGATTAGACGTGGAAGAAAGTTTCCCCAGCGACATGTCGCTGGGGAAAAGTTGGCGGGTTAATCTCCCGCTTGCATTTTTGTGAAATAGTTTGGTCAAAATTCAGTCAATGTTTCCCCAGTGACAAGTCGCTGGGGAAAATTTCTTTTATTTTTTGGTCAAAATTTTTACGAGCAAGTTTGCCACGTCAGATATATTTTGTCGTTTAGCGTCGTTTCTCCAGCGACGTGATGTCGCTGGGGAAAACCCCGATGGGGAAGGGCTAGATTATTGTAGTGAAAAACTCGGCCTATAAACATAAATAAAGAAAACCAAACACAAGCCCATATACTTCATCTTCTTGGTTGCCGATGAAACAAAAAACACCAGTCAATCACATACAACAAAAAAAAAGAAAAAAACCAAACGATCTTCGCAAAAATAAAACAAATCGTAACATTTTATTTTATTTTTGATTTTTCGTTTTAAAAAAGCGGTCGTAGGTGGGATCGATTTGGCTCGATTGACCGAGGAGATCCGGTCGTCACAACAGTTCGGTCGCCCTCGGTCGACCTAGACACCGTTGCACATAGCCTTAACAATAGTTCTCTCTTAACAATGGAGGGCTTGGCATTTCAAGTTTCTACGCCAATCATCGGGCTCTTTACTCAAATGGATATGGAGATTGCTCACTCAGTGTCATAACATTAGTGACTATGTTTCGCAAGACATGGTTCGTGAATTTTCTTCTCCTTAAATATATTTTTCAGTTCCAAAATATTTAATTATATAACTATAAAAGACAAAACAAGCTCCGCTGCAAGGCCTCTTTTAATTGCGAATCTAATTCTATGAAAAACACATTTGTGAATTTAAATGTCATAACGTTGCTATTCATAACACGTTGAATTCTCTTCAGATGTTTCACCGCTTCAGGTGCAAGGAAACCTGAGTTATCGAATGCAAAAGGATTAAACACGTGCTCATTTTCAATGCATGATTTTTCGTGTTTTGTCACTTTGCATGAGGCGGCTTTCAAAACAGCCTGAACCGCTGTAAAACCTCGGCTACTCAACCCCACTAGAGGAGAAACCCTAGTCACATCCAGACACGCATGTTTCCCTCCAGCCCATCCAAAACCCAAAATATCCGCCAAACTGACTGTGGATCTTCCATCTAATGGGTTAGTTAAGAAGTTCACTGGTTATTCTCCTTCAAATGCAAGATCTATGGTCCCGGTGTCTTAATGGTTCGGGTGAATTCTCAGTTGGATTCGTCCGTAATTATATTGATGAAATTCTTTTTCCAAAGTTAGATGTTCCAACTCCTTGGGTTAATTTAATTCCTAGCGCGGACGATTACCATGGACGGATTACCTACTCAGTGCAATCTCTCTTTATATGGCTTGGATATTCCTCCGATATTATGTCCCCTCTGCAACGAAGTTGTCGAAGCTACATGTCACACTTTTTTCTCCAGCTCTTTAGCCGTCAGGTCATGCAAAACGTTTGTAGTTGGTGGGAACTTTATATCACTTCTTTCAATTCGTATGCTGAATGGTTGTTTGGCTATCAAATGTGGAGAAGGAGGTGCTGGAAGGCATTTGTTTTCTTTCTTGGTGGCTTATTTGGAAGTTTAGAAATAAGTATTTATTTGGTTCGAGTAGGCCAAGAAGGGATCTTATTTTTTGCGAAATCATTCAAATGTCTTTTCTTTAGATTTCAAATCGTTGAAACTCAGTATTTAAAGGGCATCTTTGATTTTGAAATTATAACTCGTTGGGTTCTAGCTTTCAGGATGGATTTCTAAGCTTATTGAAATGTCAATATAGCTTTTTAGAAATAACTTATAGCTTATCTTTATCTTAATAGCTTATAGGGTTTTCGAAAGATCTTATTTGGGTTTCAAAAGTTCATTTGGCTTAGAAAAAACAATACGTGAGACCTTAAAGGTTCATGGCTTATACAAAAGCTTAGAGCTTATAGATCATCTAAAATAAGACAAAAGCTTATGAACAAGTAGAAAGACTTACAAGACTTGAAAAGGGGTTTAAGGGCTAGAAATGGTTCGAACACTTAAAAAATGATTTCAAGGGTTTCTTCTTCTTTAATCGTGGTTTAAAAACAGCTTATACTTCTTCTTAACCTTGTACAACATGGTTAGGACATAGCTTTGAGGTAGATATGAGTTCAAGTGATTGTTTCTTAAGGTGGGTTTGTCTCGGCTATAAATAGGGTACGAAAACACTTTGTGGCCATGTGATTTGAGAGGAGTGGTGGCCAAGGGTGGTAGAGTGGTGACCAAGGCATAACTAAATTACTATCACAAAGCTAGTTATGTAGCATAGAGAGTGTATGGGAAGAGTGGAGGGCATGACATATTATGGGGACGAGGGAGGTGCTTTAAAAACCTAGTGAGCAAGGGGTGACGATAATGGTAGGGTGATGATGGTGGTAGGGTGGTTGCTTGGTGGTAAAGGTAGTGAGTCATGGTGGAGCTAGAGTGGTAGTTTAGTTATAAAACTAGATAGGATAGCAACAAGTTTTGAATTAGGGTTTTTAATCTAAATTAGGGTTTTATATTAGGGTTTAGTGATGAGCTAGGGTAAGGTTAGGGCTTAGATATTTTACATTAGATCTTTGAAAGTGGTTCTAGAAATGTGGTACAAAAACTAGAAAGAAAAATTAGAGGGAAATTTGAATTTTATGCATAAACGGCTTGTACATTGAGTCTTAGGAAGTTGTACTAGAGTTTTAGAGGGAAAATGTATTCAGATATTCTGCATTGTATTTTATACAGATGCCTCGAGAGTTTACACTTTTGTTTTAACTTATAAGGTTCATTTATAATAAACGTTATAAATGGCACGTAAAATAGATAAAGTATAATGTAAAGTTGATATTAGAACATAAGCCTGACATATTACGGTGTTTACTTGATATAAATGTTTATTTAGTTGATAGTGGTAGTTGTGTGAGCTTGTTTACTTTGCTACGTAAGTTATGTTCCATAGTGAATAGAATAAAAAACAAAAAAATTCCCATGTAAATGGTTCTTATAAATATCATAAGTGACTACATTGATAAAAATATTTGGGTTGTTATATATCTCCTTACTTTGTATATGTGAAGATCACTTAGATCGTGTGCAAGACATCCGAGATCAAGCATAATATTGGTGTCATGTCTTCATTGTCATCTCATGTTATTCTTAGCTAAGACTTAGTACGTGTTTGCTTCGTGTATAGATTCATATTTCTCTCAAACAGTATGTATGATCTTGAAATTTCGTGACTCTATATGGTATGGATTACAAACATGTCAAGTCATTGTCTCCTAGATTATATCTATGAGCTAGCAAGATCTTATCATGTAGTCATCTCCTTCCCACTTTTGATTATTGAGCTCGATGAAGTACTTTCTACTTCGCTATTTAATATTTAGATCTTGTATTATCTTGTAGATTTCTTACCTTCCATCATTCTTGTAATCACAGGATGTATGATAAAACTATATTAGATGGTTTATATGTTTGACAAAAAATCACAAGGTTTGTGGTGTTGGGTCCTAAAACATAACGGATGCGATTGTAACCAAATTATCATGTTTTATCATTGAACTAGCTTTTTATGTGTTTGGCCATAAAACACAAGGTTTTTTTTTATTATGTTGGGCCATAAAATATAACAGGTGTGGTGGTACCCAAAGAAGGATTCGGTACTAGCGTCATACCGGATAAAGTGTAAGCGACGTTGTGTAAAGTTATCTCCTTTAATAAGGGAGGTTGTTGGGGTAGTGTTATGAAGTCTCGAGACGGTGACTCGGGAGTGGAGTAGGACACGAAAGGTATCCTTGTATCCAAACTACTATAAATCATCGTGCCGGTTTTCTTATTCTTTTTCTTATCGATTTACCCTCTTACTTGTATTTTATTGTTGCTTATGTCGATGCTTGTGTGTTGTGGATTGTTGTTTATGGTTGTGTCATGATAACTTGATATGCTACATGATTTATATTATAGTCATTGACTAGAATCAACACTTTTTGTATTACGTCAAGGTTGGTCAAAAAATTGATATAAAAGATGTAAGATTTTAATCGGACACCTAAGATTTTAATCACATTGGTATATCAAAGGAGCTTCATTATTATTTTTTCCTATTTTCACCAACTTCTATTAATAAACTATATTGATTTTTAGTATGAAATATTATGTGTGATTTATGGTTCAAAACTAAAGATATGTATTTTTAATGTAGACCCTCTTGTTAGCGTAGAGCACATCAACCAATCACATTCATTCAAACTAACTTTCCATATTTTTCTTAAAAATTAAATATCTCGCAAATGATAAATCGTCAACTGAAAAAAATACACCATTACAACGAGAATTAAATCATCTTTCTATCGAGAGGCACATGTATATACTTTCGACGAACTTTTTTTTCTAAGAAAATCATATATGATCGGTATCACGGATCATATATGATTTTCCAAAATCATATATGATCCGTGATACGAATCATATATGATTTTCGCAGGAAAAAATTTCGTCAAAAGTATACACATGTGCCCCTCGTTAGAAAGATGATATAATTCTCGTCAAGATGGTATGTTTCATTTTGCGTAACGATTAATGGTTTGTGAAATATTTAATTTTAAAAAAATGGATTCTTTTTGTTAGATGAAAAAAATTGAGAGGTTGTGATTGGTTAGGTGAGTTTATGCTAAAAGAATGGTATACATGGAACTTTTCCTATGTGTTATATCATACGTGCGCGATATATGAAGTGAGTTTCACTTTCTTAGAAGATCTTGTGTTTTTCTCCAACTTCTGTGAATACACGGTAATTATTTGGAGATTCAACTATTTATGCCCATTTTGCGCTAGCGTGTTGAGTTTATTAACTTACAAACAAGAGAAATAAAATACTGAATCCCATTGTACGACAATATTACATGCTCGACGTCCATTTTCTTAAATTTTACCGTTTTTCTAACGTTCCAAAACAAGAAGAAAAGAAATAGTCGACCACGTAGTTTTGTCACCACCACACCAGAGGCCACGACAACACCTATGAGATATTTCTCACGCCATAGATCTGGCTTTTTGCGATGACACCAGACCCATGGCACAGATGCAGGTTCTTCAATATTGTATTAATGCTTGGTGTGCAAATCGACCATAATACAATTAAATTCTTTTTTCTCCTTATACGTCTTTATTGGTTAGTGATAGGGGATCGATGGGATATATCGTGAGCTTGCTTTGTTTATTTTTTTTGTGAATATCTTTTTGAGGTGTCCAACCTATTTTTTAAATCTTCGATTAGTTTTGTGTTAAGCTTTCAGGTTTATTGGAGGTTTTGCCCAAAAATTAGTGTTTGATCCTTGTTCGAGAAGAAGGAGTTGCACACCGAGTGGAGAGACAATGCAAGAGAAAAGAAATAACCGTGTACAGTGATCCAACACGAAAACTAAAGTCGTTCCTTAACTAGTCGGGGATGTCTAACTAAACGAGTTAAAAAATCAAGTAGTCAATGGGTCGGGTTATATTATGTCTTGTCAGGTAAAATATAACATAAGTAACTAAAGGAAAAACAAAAGTGTCACAAAGCGTACTTTTTTTTTGTTAAATGTCAAAACATGAAGATGGTCTTGTTCGCCCTTTTAAAGGCCCTGGCGACATGAATGGTTACATTGTTGGCATTTCCAAGCCTTCTTATAATGAATACGAGATAGAAATAACTGAAGGGGTGGCTTTGGATGTTGAGTCTCTTGATCGTGTTTATAAATTTCTTATCATGACTGTTAAGAGTATTCCCCATGGATGTCGTCTCGCTTTCTCTCAGGCATTAAAAACAGTTCTTTACCAAGTGGTCGCCTGACCCGATTCCGTTGATGCGTGGATTAAGTTGTTACTTCTTCCACGATGTACACTGCAGGTGTGTAGGCCTAAGACTAGACAAGAGCGTAGGTCCAGAAATACAAAATCTTTGCAACAAAGTTCTATCTTGAAGTCACTAGCTACATGAGGGAAAGATGATGGTATCGCAACGTTAGTTAAAAACATGATGGATGTTGCTAGGTCGGGATCGTAGGTGAGGGTCGAGGTGATTTGATTGAGGATAGAACAACGGGAAATAACAACACCAGGCAATGTCTTCGCAAGGTTGTGGATGGCACTATACTGCTGCAGTAAAAGTGTTATCCTCTTCTGGTGTAGCTCCATACTCTGGTGATACTATTAAAGCCTTTGAGGCTAAGCATCCTTACAAGCCACCCCATCTATGCCGAGCAACACATTTTCTAAGTCTCCTCTTGTAGCCGAGATTGATTGTGTCTTTGGTTACATTAAATCTTTTCCTAAAGGTACTTCATGCGGGAGAGATGGTTTGAGGGCACAACATATATTAGATACTCTGTGTGGAGAGGGGTCTGCTACTGCCAGATATATCATAATGGCCATAACACGGGTCGTTAATTTATGGTTATCTGGGAGGTGTCCGCCTATTTTGGAAGAGTTTGTTGCATCTACTCCTCTCACGCCTCTACTTAAACCTAATAACGGGATTCGACCTATTATAGTGGGCACTATATGGAGACGTTTGGTTTGCAAGGTTGCTATGAAAGGTGTGGGTAGGGAAATGTCCAAGTACCTTGGTGATTTTTAGTTCGGATTCAGAGTGTTAGGTGGCGCTGAGGCTGTTTTACATAGCGCCAATAGGGTGTTGAATGAATACCATAATGATGGGTCTCTTGCAATGCTCACTATGGACTTCTCAAATGCATTTAACCTTGTGGATAGATCGACACTACTTCATGAAGTTAGGGTGAGGTGTCCCTTTATTTCTTTGTGGGTAAATTTCTTATATGATCAAGCAGCAAGGTTGTATATAGGAGACACGCATATTTGGTCTCCCACGGGTGTGCAACAAGGTGACCCATTGGACCTCTTCTTTTTGCTTTTGTATTGCACCCGCTTGTACATAAGATCAGAGACATCTACAAGCTTATTCATCATGATTGGTATCTTGATGATGGAACAGCTATTGGAGATTCAAAAGAGGTATCCAAGGTGTTACACATTATAAAGGCGACTAGTCCAGATTTGGGTCTTGAACTTAACATCAAGAAAACAGAGATCTTTTGGCCCTCTTGTAATGGTACGAAGCTTCGGGAGGGTTTATTTCCGGTTGATATTCGTAGGCCGTCTTTGGGTGTGAAGCTTCTTGGGGGAGCTGTTAGTAGAGATGTAGATTTTATTAGTGAGTTGGGTATGAGGAGAGCTGTAAATGTTGTTGACTTGATGGGTCTTTTTCCACAACTTCATGACCCGCAAAGTGAGCTCCTTTTTATTCGATCATGTATGGGTATTGCTAAACTTTATTTTGGTTTAAGGACCTGTGAACCTAGACACATGGATGAGGCGGCTTTGTTTTTTGACAAAGGGTTGCGTGGTTCAATCGAAAATATAGTGGTTTGTGGAGGATCTTTTTTTTACTTGCAGTGGAGACTTGCTTCTTTACCCATTCGTCTTGGTGGTTTGGGCTTGTACTCGGCAAAAGTGGTATCCTCATATGCTTTTGTGGCCTCGAGGGCCCAATCTTGGGTGCTACCAGACCACATCTTATGTGACAGTGGCATATGTGGTATGGATGACGAGTACGTTTTTGCTTTGGCTTGTCTTCGTGATACGATTCCAAGCTTTGATTTTAGCCTTTTTGCTAATAAAGACACTGATACACGCCTTTTGCTAGTAAGAAAATTTATGTGTTCGTTGAAGTTTGTGTCTAATCGAATTGATCTAGGTTCTCTATGTGACTCAGTTGATTTTGGTGGAAACAAATATTTTTGGTTGGTTTTTAAATTTAAATGTGCAAAGACTTAAAAGAAAATGTCGTTAAGTAAAGGGCAAGTATTTAAAGAACGTGAAAAATAAATATAAGTCTAATTAAAAAGAAAGGTGCGCTATTTAAAAAAAAACGTGACGGAAAGTAATTTAATTAAATGACTAAAAATGAAGCGTGACGGAAATTAAAGTTAGACAAATATCAAAAACATAAGCTAAAAATTAAACAAGAAAAAGTATGGAAAATCACCCCAATCGGAATATATTCCGATCTCACCGATCGGAATATCAAAACCAAACCTATCGGAATGTCTTTTACACCTGATCGGAATACGGAGATGGAGACCAATCGGAATACTGTCACTTACCTCCAATCGGAATATCCGGAAAACCCCAATCGGAATGTAGACCAACCTTTGATCGGAATATGGCTGGATGCTGGTCGGAATGATGCTCGGGTCCTTTGATCGGAATCCTGTCACTATTTCCAATCGGAATACCAAACATGCACCTCAATCGGAATGAGGAGTGAAGATCCAATCGGAATGTTGTCACTTGCACACCAATCGGAATACTCACTTACCTGCTCTGATCGGAATACCAAAACACCCTCCAATCGGAATAATGAATCCCTTTTCAGATTGAACCAATCTGAATGTAAAACCCCTTTCGGATTGGTACCAATCGGAATACAGAAAGGATTACTAAAAATAAGCTACGTAAACAAGCTATAATCCTAATAAGCACTAGACGAAAAACTTAGCTAAAACCGTGTAAAAATAAGCTATAAAACTGAAAGTTAAAAACTTTTAAGACACGAAAAAGATAGACTTTAAGAAAAACAACTTTTATATAAAAATAACTTTTATAAAAACTATATAACTTGAAAATAAATCAAATAAGCTATGAAAATAAGAGGTTTAAAACAATCAAAAGCATAAAAATCAAATCTTTAAACAAATTAACAAGATAAAAACGTGTAAATCAAAGAAAGGTAGAAGAAGATTAACAAGATAAAGTAAAGGTGCAAGAAATTAAAGAAACACTTACTTGAAATTAAAGATAATTAAAGTGCAAAACATGTATTTAAATGTGCAAGAAATAAAGGTGCATAAAATTAAAGTGGAAGAATGGTTTGTCAAGCCACCAACCATGTAAGAACTAATTGTTACTATTAGTCAACAAAGCTAAATGAAATGAAAATGAGAGTATTTATAGGTGATTAGGGGAGAGGTTAGAGGAAGCTTCCTCTCTCCTTCCTTTCTTGTTAATTGCACCATCAAGTCCTTCCTTCTCAATCTTTTTGTTAATCTTGGAATGTGATGACTTTTGGCTCGGGATTTCTTTGGACTCGTCTTTTAATTCTTCGATAAATAAGACTTGAGTTCCTCGGCTTTAAGTAAACTTTCGTCTTTTGACTTTTTCTTCGATAAATCTTCAGAATTGGTCTTGGACTTCCGTTCTTTATCCACTTTTGACTTCTTGACTTCGTCTTTCATCCTTTTCTTCAATAAAAGTCCGTAAATGCCCGTGAATTCCCGTGTTTTCTCCACTTTTCACAATTTCGTCCTAAATTACAACAAAAACACAAACCACGCATAATTCCGACATAAAAGACATAAAATACACGTTTTGGTCCGGTTATTATTGTGATTAAGTGGTAGAAAAGATGGGTGTTTACACACCTATCAAATCCCCTACACTTGACCATTGCAATGTCCTCATGCAATGCATTAGTTACAAAGCATGTTTACACTTTTCATCATAATCAATCCACATTGGCCTTTATTAAAGAGATAGAAAATTATAAAAATGCAAAGCAGAGAAATTAAAAGCATACCTTGGGTTTTGAAAATGTCATGAATAATCATCATCCTCAACTTTTCACTTTCTCCAAACCAAGCTTAAAAACGAGATCATTGTTATTATAAGTTAGTAGACTAACACGAACTCATGTGGGCTAATTATTCACTTAGACTCCCTTATTCCTATGGGTATCTCTTATATTTTATTAATTGTCTTGAATGATCACGAAGATGCATTGTTTGACTTATTTCGATAATTATTTAGTCTGAAAAGAAGGTGCACGATTTAATCAATAGTTAGCTAAAGGACCAAATCTTTTAAAACTGCTTCTCGGGATATCAAAAAGTTCATATCTTGGCATAACTCGGTTCGCGATTTGAGACCTTTCTCGGGCCGATATTTGGCAGCGACTTCATACTTCAAATCTTGAGAGACGTTCATGAAATAATGGTCTTCTCTTCATAAATGGAATTTCTTCACTTGGAATTTTTGAGAGATTCTTCATATATGGACCACGACTTCTTCATTTTTCTCCAATCTTTATTTTGGATTTTGATATACAACGATCCGCCTCCTTTATCGACTTGGATCTATTTATCCTCATACCTTGTTAGGGTCTTTTCGGATACACTTCTCCATGACTTTTTGGGAGTTTTTGCTTTTCGTCGTGTGTCTCGATCCTTCATATTGATTTTCGATAAATGATTCTTCACATCACTTTTGGATCTTTAGCAACAAAACATAGCCCTCATGCCTTGTTAGGGCCTTTTCGGACTCGCCAATCTTCGCACCCCGCTTCATAAGTTATGCCTTGGCTATGAACTCTCGTCATTACCGAGCAACTTTTAAACGATCTGGGGCTAGAAGCTAAGTAACTTTTCAAATCATACAACCTTACTTATTAGCAGTTAATTTATTAAGCAAGCGGAGGGAGAATAGGCTCATAATTAACTCACATAAATTCACGAAAGAATACCGAACTTATAGTTGACTCTATCATCTCTCGTCCTCCACAGTTTAAAATCTCAAGGAATGAGACTCGTGGATGCTTAGTCTATTAAATCAAAGTTTTGGGTTTTCGAGTCGCCTATAGGATCTTGCAAATTCTTAGACTTTTTCAAGTTTAGAAATCGCATTTTAAAGTTCCCTTGATAAACGACTCTCTAGGATCAATTATAGGAACTTGCGAAAAGTTCTTGTTCTTAACCCGTGAGAGTTAAGACTTTCGCGTTTTATAGCTCCCTATATAAAAGCCTAGCAAAACTTGACTTAAACATGTTAAGGATACTAGCTAGAGTAAACTCGAATTGAGTCAAAAGATTCACAATGTTTGAAAATTAAAACCACTTATTAAACATTTATTCTAATGAGGAAAGAAAATAACTATACAAAGGGAAAAACTAATAGGCCAAAATAGATCAAAAATTTTGAAAAATGTCGAAAAATTGATTTTCCGGTTAAAATGAGGACAAAAACAAGGAAAAGACCACTTAACTTCGATAGAAGTCCCCCCTACACTTAAGATAAACATTGTCCTCAATGTTTAAGCATGTGGGAGTAAACTCCCCTACACTTAGGACATTGTGCACGTTGTTTAAATCTTGCTAAGGAAAAGACAACTAAAGAGATTCCTATTTTAATATTGAGAAAATATAAAATAGTGAATCGAAAAGAGTTTAGGATAGAACCGGGAAGAAGTAGAACACGGAATCACGGGTCGCCAAGAATCATCAAGAGTGGATCATTGAAGCTCGAATCCCTGATTAAGAAGTGAGGAGAGGAAATAGCAATCCAAGGGGTCCCCCGTACACTTATGGTAAAGAAATCGGAAAGATAGATGCATGGGTTGCCTCCCAAGAAGCGCTTGGTTTTTGTTAACCGAGTCGTGAGCCTGACTCGACCTTGATCATCAACGGAAGTAGCATGAAACAAATCCACCAGGATCAAAGACATAGTTTTCATCCATCAATAAGCAAGAGCTTAAGGCGAACAAGGCAAGCCAAAAGAGAAGTGGCAGGGTTCCCTTAAGCAGTGATGGAGCATGGTGGGAGCAAGTATGAAGCGGTGTAAGCATGTCTTCTAAATTTCCAAAGATTTTTCCTTTTATTTCATCAGGTGGATACTGAGATGGCTTAAAGACTTCAATACCGGGATCGAACACCTTTTCCTTCAGGGGAAAATAGCACTCCGGCTCAGCCGAGTGTGAAGAAGATCCGCAAAGAAGCACAACCTCGTCCTCAGAAGTGGGACAAAGAGGTGTCAAATCATAAGTGCAACGGATTTCGGTGTCAACCGGTTTCTTCTCCTTGGACAAAATGCTCTTCAAATCCAAAGTAGGATCAAGACGATAATCTTCAAAGTCCAAAGGAGGTGCATCACTCTCATGAGGGAAGTATGTGTTAAGAAATTCAGAGAAATCTTCCTCGAATGAGTAATCGTCCAAAGTAGGATCGAGTGATGGCGGAGGATCTTCATCATGGGAAGAATCGCTCGAGAGAGTATCAGCCTCATCAAAATCATCGAAAGTGGGCAGCTCGGGATACTCAGAAGTACAATTAAAATCATCCGAATCTGAGCTAGAATTATCATCATCATAAGCATCAAAGACCGGTGGAGAATCATAAATGGGAGAAGCGTCCAAAGTGGGGAGAGAATCATCCACATCATCATGAAAAAGTGGATTATCGATGCAAGAGTCGAATAGAGGATTTTCGTAGACGGTAAAGTCATCTAGCACATTAATCATATTTACTGATTCTCGGCCTCCAAAAGTTGAACTAGTAAGCTTCCCCATTTTGAAAACTTTTGCATCATCCCCGACTCGTAAGATTAACTCACCTTCGGCCACATCTACTAAAGCACGTCCGGTTCTAAAAAATGGCCGACCAAGTATTAAAGGGATACGAGGGTCCATTTCATAATCAACGACGACAAAGTCAACCGGGAAAGTAAATGTGCCAACTTTAATAAACACGTCTTCGGCTATACCAACGGGGTAAGCGAGAGTGCGATTTGCAAGTTCAAGAGTCATCTTTGTTGGAGTGAGGTCGGGTAATGATAGTGTTTTCCAAACACTCAATGGCATAAGATTAATACTAGCCCCGAGATCAGCTAGGGCAGTAAATTCTTCAGTTTTGTTGAACACGCAAGGCAACACAAAACGACCGGGATCTCCAAGTTTTTCCGGAAGTTCTTTAAGAATAACTGCAGAGCAGTTTTCATTTAAGCGTGTGTTGGCGAGTTCAATCAGCTTCTCCTTCTTGTTAAGCAAGTCCTTAAATGCTTTAACAAATTTGGGCATGTGGACAAGTGCTTCAAGAAAGCTAATGTTGAAATTCATTTGAGAAATCATCTTGATATAGCTAGTCACTTGAGCGTCCTCCTTGTTTAGCATTTTGTTCTTGCCCAAGCGAGAAGGATAAGGGATATTGGGTTTGGGTGGTGAAGGTGCAGGTGTAGGTAAAGGTTGAGATGTTGAAGGATCATTGGTGGGAACTTCATCACGTCGAGGCGGAGACGGTAATGGTGCACTAATACTAGGTGTAGGAGGAGCAGGGATACATGGTGGTGGAGGAGGTGTAGATGATGGGGGTGGGATTGGTGGTCCTATGATGGTGACTCCACTACGGGTAGTAATAGCACTCACATTGGCTCGCGGATTAGTGACGGTGTTTGAAGGTAGAGAACTTGAAGTAGAAGGTTGAGCGGCGGGCAAGAAACTAGCAAGCATATTCTTCAAATCATTGGTTTGATTGCTGAAGGATGATTGAATATCATTTCGAAGCTCGGATCTTATCTCATTTCCTTGCTTTGTGATATCCCCTTTCAGATTGATAATTTGGCTCTGCAAGTTCTTGATTTGCTCACCTTGGGTTTTCATTATGGCCTCAACATCGGGATTAATGGGTGGGTTTTGTTGGGCGGGTGGGTGATAAGGATTAGAAGCTCTTGGTGGGATTTGGTTGCTTCTAGTGTAGTTGTTGGCGGGGTTTTGGTTTTGAGGAGAAAAACCGGGTGAAAGGTAATTGTTTGAACGGTAGCTCAGCAGATTTCTATCCCCTTGTTGTCTAGCTTGGTAATTTTCCGGTGAATAATTACCATAAGCTGCATACACATTTTCCGGATTTCCTTGTGTCGAAGGACAATCGGTGTATGAGTGAGGACCGCCGCATGTTTCACAAGGATTAGCAACTGCTTTAACTTGTTGTTGTTGTTGGTTTGAAGCGAGAAGCGTAATACTTTTGCTCATTTCAGTCATCATGCGGGTGAGTTCGGTCATCTCAGGGTTTGCTGAGGTGGAAGAAACATTGACTCTCGTGTTGTTCCTTGAAGAAGCAGAGGAATCCCAGTTCTTGTGATGAGTAGTCATGTTCTCAATTAACTCTCTACACTCCTCGGGTCTCCTTTTCATGAATGTGCCACCGGCGGCTGCATTAATCGTATCACGATCTCGAAAAGTCAATCCGTTGTAGAAAGTATCGATCAAGGTGACCGGAAGCATGTTGTGGTTTGGACATCGATCGATCAAGACATTATATCTCTCCCAAGCATCAAAAAGAGATTCATCAGGGTCTTGCATGAAGCCGCTGATTTGATTGCGAAGGCTTGTGACCATGGATGGTGGAAAGTAGCGCGACAAAAAGCGTTGAGTCATGTCATCCCAAGTGTGAATAGAATTCTTCGGGAGACGATCAAACCATTTCTCGGCATGATGTAATAGAGTATGTGGAAAGAGTTGTAGGCGAAGTTCATCCATTGTGGCACCAGCTAACTTCATGCTCTGGGTGATAGTAATGAACTTGTCGAGGTGTTTGTTGGCATCATCATCAGGCAATCCTCTAAATGGGTTTGTTTGTACTTGCTGAATCATGTGGTGCTTCAACGAAAACTCAGGAGCGTTGATTTGCATCGGCGCAATCGGTCCTCCTCGTCCAAACATTGTTGGTTGACAAAGTTCTTCCATGGTCCGAAGATCGGGCTGTGGAAGAGCATTGTTGTTATTATTATTATTTAGGTTCGGTGGAATGTTGTTGTTAACACCTGCCATATCTAAATCTTCTTGAGGCTCGGGCTCTTGATAATTAGAAGATCTAGTACGCATACACCTGAAAATGCAAAAGAAAACAAAACCAAAAACAAAGACAATATATATACACAAGAAAGAGAAAATCTTTTTGGATTTTTGAAATTTTTAATTTTTATGGTTTTTTATCAATTTTAATTTTTATGATTTTTTTATTTTTTTATGCAAGAAAAATAACGTTCACAAGTGAACGGATCCCAAAAAGCAACGTGTCTCTCACAGAAAACTATTGATCTTAACGAAAAGAGCCGGCAGCGGCGCCATTTGATACACGCCTTTTGCTAGTAAGAAAATTTATGTGTTCGTTGAAGTTTGTGTCTAATCGAATTGATCTAGGTTCTCTATGTGACTCAGTTGATTTTGGTGGAAAC
This sequence comes from Glebionis coronaria, assembly GCA_025667525.1. Lineage (NCBI taxonomy): Eukaryota > Viridiplantae > Streptophyta > Magnoliopsida > Asterales > Asteraceae > Glebionis > Glebionis coronaria. The sequence goes on from CM046875.1 coordinate 25,631,881, forward strand.
AAATATTTTTGGTTGGTTTTTAAATTTAAATGTGCAAAGACTTAAAAGAAAATGTCGTTAAGTAAAGGGCAAGTATTTAAAGAACGTGAAAAATAAATCTAAGTCTAATTAAAAAGAAAGGTGCGCTATTTAAAAAAAACCGTGACGGAAAGTAATTTAATTAAATGACTAAAAATGAAGCGTGACGGAAATTAAAGTTAGACAAATATCAAAAACATAAGCTAAAAATTAAACAAGAAAAAGTATGGAAAATCACCCCAATCGGAATATATTCCGATCTCACCGATCGGAATATCAAAACCAAACCTATCGGAATGTCTTTTACACCTGATCGGAATACGGAGATGGAGACCAATCGGAATACTGTCACTTACCTCCAATCGGAATATCCGGAAAACCCCAATCGGAATGTAGACCAACCTTTGATCGGAATATGGCTGGATGCTGGTCGGAATGATGCTCGGGTCCTTTGATCGGAATCCTGTCACTATTTCCAATCGGAATACCAAACATGCACCTCAATCGGAATGAGGAGTGAAGATCCAATCGGAATGTTGTCACTTGCACACCAATCGGAATACTCACTTACCTGCTCTGATCGGAATACCAAAACACCCTCCAATCGGAATAATGAATCCCTTTTCAGATTGAACCAATCTGAATGTAAAACCCCTTTCGGATTGGTACCAATCGGAATACAGAAAGGATTACTAAAAATAAGCTACGTAAACAAGCTATAATCCTAATAAGCACTAGACGAAAAACTTAGCTAAAACCGTGTAAAAATAAGCTATAAAACTGAAAGTTAAAAACTTTTAAGACACGAAAAAGATAGACTTTAAGAAAAACAACTTTTATATAAAAATAACTTTTATAAAAACTATATAACTTGAAAATAAATCAAATAAGCTATGAAAATAAGAGGTTTAAAACAATCAAAAGCATAAAAATCAAATCTTTAAACAAATTAACAAGATAAAAACGTGTAAATCAAAGAAAGGTAGAAGAAGATTAACAAGATAAAGTAAAGGTGCAAGAAATTAAAGAAACACTTACTTGAAATTAAAGATAATTAAAGTGCAAAACATGTATTTAAATGTGCAAGAAATAAAGGTGCATAAAATTAAAGTGGAAGAATGGTTTGTCAAGCCACCAACCATGGAAGAACTAATTGTCACTATTAGTCAACAAAGCTAAATGAAATGAAAATGAGAGTATTTATAGGTGATTAGGGGAGAGGTTAGAGGAAGCTTCCTCTCTCCTTCCTTTCTTGTTAATTGCACCATCAAGTCCTTCCTTCTCAATCTTTTTGTTAATCTTGGAATGTGATGACTTTTGCCTCGGGATTTCTTTGGACTCGTCTTTTAATTCTTCGATAAATAAGACTTGAGTTCCTCGGCTTTAAGTAAACTTTCGTCTTTTGACTTTTTCTTCGATAAATCTTCAGAATTGGTCTTGGACTTCCGTTCTTTATCCACTTTTGACTTCTTGACTTCGTCTTTCATCCTTTTCTTCAATAAAAGTCCGTAAATGCCCGTGAATTCCCGTGTTTTCTCCACTTTTCACAATTTCGTCCTAAATTACAACAAAAACACAAACCACGCATAATTCCGACATAAAAGACATAAAATACACGTTTTGGTCCGGTTATTATTGTGATTAAGTGGTAGAAAAGATGGGTGTTTACACACCTATCAGACACCGCCTCATCTAAAGCCCAAGAAACATTGGCGAGCGCCCTTTTTAGTGAGATGGTCAAAGATATGAAAGACCACTTTGACATGATGGTTAGACAAAAAGCAGTTTTTTAGTGTTTGCGCGCACCACATGCTCAAGAATTTCTACAAGCTATCCCTATAGACGGGCTCGGTCAACATATGTCGCCAGTGGAATACCACACTATACTTAAGTATCGTCTTATGATTCCCTTATTTCTGGTTGATGCGATATGCCCTGTTTGTCGCAAGGCATGTTTGGATTCTTTTGGGAAACATGCGGTTCATTGTAAAGAACTTCCGGACTTCAAGTACCGACATGATTTTGTTAGGGACGTTCTTTACGACATATGTAGGCGTGTCGAGATCTCCGCCAAGAAAGAGGCACCTGTAAATTTCTTGACCGACCCGTCAGATGGTAGATCCACACTCAGACCCGCTAACGTGTTGTTTTTTGGATGGGTTGGAGGTAAACATGTGTGTGTTGATTTGACAGAGGTTTCTCCTCTCGTGGGGCTAGGCAGTCGAGATTTTACAGCGGGTCAGACTGCTATAAAAGTCGCATCGGGGAAAGTGACTAAACACGAGAAAGCATGTGTTGAAAATCAACACGTGTTTATTCCTTTCGCGTTGGATACATTTGGTGTCCTTGCACCTGAGGCGGTGAAGCTACTTACCAGAATACAAATACAACGTGTTATGAGTAATGTTTTGACTCCAAAATCCACAAACGTTGTATTTAATAGACTTGGTTTTGCTATACAAAAAGGGCAAGCGGCGCAACTTGTTGCCCATTTGCCTTTTCCTAGTATATAAAATATAATTTACTAAAACAATTCGCGCGAAACATTATTACGATGTAAGTGAAAAATATGGTTCGCTAGTTTTGCACAACTATGGTAAAAAAAATTATTTTTTTATTATTATTTTTTAATTTTTTAATTTTGTACTTCTTGTTATATATCAATAATTATAATTTATATATTCGGAAAAGGCAAACGGGCAACAAGCTTTTTTGCTATACAAAAAGAGCTAGCGACGCAATTTGTTACCCGTTGGTAAAATTGACACTAGGGTTTCGTTAACTATTTAATTTCTATGAAATTCGAACTACATGTTTAAAGCACATATATCTAGCTTTTCAGCGAAGAGATATTTATAGAGGAGTATCTAGTATGGAGATAGAACTTGTGGAAGTAGGGTAGATATATTTGATATTTGTGTTGTTTTTCGGTTATTGTTCGGCTATAGTTGTGTTGATATACAGTGTCTGAACTTAATTCGATTAAATAAAAACTTGAGGTGTATGTTCTTTTTTCAATTCTTTAGATACAACCTCATGATTGTTTGACTAAACTCAATATCGTCTTTTCCGTATACTGCTCTTGTGAATTGAAGGAAAGCTTGGAGTAGAAGCAGTTTGTGTCGCTTCCGAAAACCTACTGAACCCTACTAAATCTTGGTTAAATATGCTTGACTGTGCATGCAATGATTGCAATCCAAATGAAAGTCAAGGAAGTGAAAGCCTAATATTCCTTCACGGTAAAGATAAATCGATCTATACTCAGCTCATTTAGTATAATGTGGTGTGTGTATGTATTATTCTACTTATAATTAAAAGATTTAGTAGTAATCTTACGAACAACCCATAAACGTACTAAAACAAAGTCTATTATGTGTTTCGTTCATGTTTAATATATATTAAACGATCCTATAGGTCACTTTGGTTTATTTAAACTATTGAACATATCTGCGAAGTTTTAGCTTCTTTTGAACGTTTTATTGTGTATTCGTTGATTTTTAGGACGCGTGATTAAGGAGTTTGCTAAGCGAACAAGGATTCAGTATCGTCGTAATTGCATGTGAATCACATGATTTAGTATGGAAAAGAGGAGTTTTGACAGCAAAAGGGAGAGGTGGTGTTAATTCTGTGAAGGAGAAAGATAGGTCCATCGATGATGGTCCTTATGTGGGTGATAGTAGTGAGGCTTCTGGTTCCTCACATCTAATGTGGGTAATTCACTGAGTTTGGTATATCATGTTTCCAATTCGATATCTTTTACTATAAAAGTAAGAGAAATGCGAGCCATAAAACTTTTTCTTTCGACCATCGTTTACGTCGGCTGTTGATGGTGTGGATGTTTATATCCCAAAAGAATTGGTTAGTGTTGTGAATGAATGGTTTAACAATATTGTTTACTTATTCTTTTTGGGTAAACGTATGGCTTATCTGGTTGTTAAGACCTATGTGAAGAATGCATGGTGAAAATTAGGCCCTGTTAAGTTAAATGATGATTAAAAACATGCTTTTCATCAAGTTTGGTTCCAAAGAAGGGATAGAAGTGAGTGGCATATGGTTAATTTGCAATGTGTTATTAATTCTTAAACAATGGACTACGTATGCGAATATTAGGAAGGAGGATGATTGTAATATCCCCTTTTGAGTAAAGTTCCATGATGTTCCTATTACTACTTTTACAGAAGATGGGATGAGTATTATCGCAACCAAACTTGGTAGCCCGTTGATGTTAGATTCTTACGTAGGTGTTATGTGCAGTGATTCTTGGGGTAGAGATAGTTTTGCTAGTGCTATGATTAAGCTTAAAGCTGATGTTGAGCTCAGACTCCATTGCAGTTGATGTTTAAATTCAACGGTGGGGTTTACTACGAGCAATATTCCTGTTGAGTAAGAGTTGTTAGGTCTCTGGACACGTCTTAGATGACTGTATTATAAAAACCATCTCGGGTATATCGAAGAATTCCAAGATGCCACGTAAACCTACTCGTGGACCTCTGGTTGGATTGAAACCTAAGTCTACGTCCTTTGTGTACCACCTGGTTTCAACCAAAAAAGCGGCAATGGCTCATGGGAATCCAAAGTTACAAGGTTACTACTCCTATTTTGAATTAGTCAAACTCCCAGTAAAAATGCTACCCCTGTGGAGCGTGGTAGCTAGGTTTACTGAACTTGAAAAAGAAAAATGTTGGATGAGAAATTTGTGATTGTGGAATGAAGGTAGCAAATCAGGCATCAGCAAGTAAGCCTAGTTCTTCTATGCGAGACAAATTGGTAGAATGTGATAAGGACGAAGTCGAGTTGCCTGATGACGAGACTTCTTAATATATGTCTTCAACTTGTAGAGGAGGATTCTCTGAATATGGTCTTAATTTCTATGATGGATACGAGGCTCGGGTTTATGATTTACCTGAACAGATGCAGAATTTTTGTGATCAATTTGAAATCCACCTTCGTAGTCGTGAAAACCAGCCTCCTTCGTGGTCGTGTTAGGAATTTTTGTGATCAATTTGAAATTCACTTATGGCGACCCAGTTTTCGTTCCTTGTCATGCAAACCAGTCTCCTCACCGTCCATTTATCTTTTAGATTGGAGAAATCCTTGACCTTCAACCACGTATCCTTACCTAGGGGTGTCAAATGGGTCGACCCAACCCGATCCGAACCCAACCCGAACCCGATAAAACCTTATAGGGTCGGGTTTATCGGGTCCAACTATACTTATCGGGTCAACCCGATTTACCCGATAACCTTATAGGGTCGGGTTAGGGTTATTTTTATATATTTTATCGGGTTCGGGTTCAACCCGATAACCCGATATTAGTTTTGTCATTTTAGACTGCTATGTTTGTTTTGGCTTCAAGTCTCTCGTCCTTTACTCCTATGTTTGTTTTCACTTCACTATCTACATAAATATCTATAACTATAATCTTTTCACTTCAAGTACGTGCGTCGTCATCTACTAATGATGGTGATGTGTCACAACTTGTACCGTAACAAGGAGCTTAAGTCTATCTTTTTTCCATGTTCTCATCTTTGTACCATAACAACATTGACCTTTGCGAGTAGTTTACTACTAATGAAAAGAAGTATGCTCAAATATGCTACGGTGGTATTTTCTTTTACATATTTCATTTGACAAATAGTTTGTATATTGTTCATCTATATCAATAAATTCTCACTGCCAGCGTACTCTTTTTCTTACATGTTACTAATAACATTAATCTTTGCAAGTACTACGTATATCACTAGTTTACTAGTAACCTGGTGCAAACAAGTTCCATTTGACAAATATCTTGTATAGTTTCATCTATGTCAGTATATAATGCCACTGTGCTATTTTTTTACTTGTTCAACCCGATCACAACCCGATAACCCAATCCGATTCAACCCGACCCGTCTGGACCCGAAAACTGATAACCCGATAGTTTATAGGGTCGGGTTAGGGTCAATTTATAGGACACCCAAACCCGAATCAACCCGACATGAACAACCCGATAACCCGACAACCCGACCCGATAACATTTCGTCGAAAGTATACACATGTGTCCCTCGATAGAAAGATGATATAATTCTCGTCTAGATGGTATGTTTCGTTTTGCGTAACAATTAAAGGTTTGTGAAATATTTAATTTAAAAAAAATGGATTCTTTTTGTTAGATGGAAAAAAATGAGAGGTTGTGATTGGTTAGGTGAGTTTATGCAAAAAGAATGGTATACATGGAACTTTTCCTATGTGTTATATCATACGTGCGCGATATATGAAGTGAGTTTCACTTTCTTAGAAGATCTTGTGTTATTCTCCAACTTCTGTGAATACACGGCATTGATTTGGAGATTCAACTATTTATGCCCATTTTACGCTAGCGGGTTGAGTTTATTAACTTACAAACAAGAGAAATAAAATACTGAATCCCATTGTACGACAATATTACAAGCTCGAGTCCATTTTCTTAAATTTTACCGTTTTTCTAATGTTCCAAAACAAGAAGAAAAGAAATAGTCGACCACGTAGGTTTGTCACCACCACGCCAGAGGCCACGACAACACCTATGAGATATTTCTCATGCCATAGATCTGGCTTTTTGCGATGACACCAGACCCATGGCACAGATGCAGGTTCTTCAATATTGTATTAATGCTTGGTGTGCAAATCGACGATAATACTATTAAATTCTTTTTTCTCCATATACGTCTTTATTGGTTATTGATAAGGGATCAATGGGATATATCGTGAGCTTGCTTTGTTTATTTTTTTATGAATATCTTTTTGAGGTGTCCAACCTATTTTTTAAATCTTTGATTAGTTTTGTGTTAAGATTTCAGGTTTATTGGAGGTTTTACCCAAAACTTAGTGTCTGATCCTTGTTCGAGAAGAAGGAGTTGCACACCGAGTGGAGAGACAATGCAAGGTAAAAGAAAGAAACGTGTACAGTGATCCAACACGAAAACTAAAGTCTTTCCTTAACTAGTCGTGGATGTCTAACTAAACGAGTTAAAAAATCAAGTAGTCAATGGATCGGGTTATATTATGTCTTGTCAGGTAAAATACAACATAAGTAACTAAAGGAAAAACAAAAGTGTCACAAAGCGTACTTTTTTTGTTAAATATCAAAACATGAAGATGGACTTGTTCGCCCTTCTAAAGACCCTGGCGACATGAATGCTTACATTGTTGGAATTTCCAAGCCTTCTTATAATGAATACGAGATAGAAGTAACTGAAGGGGTGGCTTTGGTTGATCGTGTTTATAAATTTCTTATCACGACTGTTAAGAGTATTCCCCATGGATGTCGTCTCGCTTTCTCTCAGGCATTAAAAACAGTTCTTTACCAAGTGGTAGCCCGACCCGATTCCATTGATGCGTGGGTTAAGTTGTTACTTCTTCCACGATGTACACTGCAGGTGTGCTGGCCTAAGACTAGACAAGAGCGTAGGTCCGGAAATACAAAATCTTTGCAACAAAGTTCTATCTTGAAGTCACTAGCTACATGAGGGAAAGATGATGGTATCACAACGTTAGTTAAAAGCATGATGGATGTTGCTAGGTCGGGATCCTTAGGCGAGGGTCGAGGTGATTTGATTGAGGATAGAACAACGGGAAATAACAACACCAAGCAATGTCTTCGCAAGGTTGTGGATGGGTACTTTACTGTTGCAGTAAAAGTGCTATCCTCTTTTGGTGTAGCTCCATACTCTGGTGATACTATTAAAGCCTTGGAGGCTAAGCATCCTTACAAGCCACCCCCATCTATGCCGAGCAACACATTTTATAAGTCTCCTCTTGTAGCCGAGATTGATTGTGTCTTTGGTTGCATTAAATCTTTTCCTAAAGGTACTTCATGCGGGAGAGATGGTTTGAGGGCACAACATATATTATATACTTTGTGTGGAGAGGGGTCTGCTACTGCCACAGATATCTTAATGGCCATGACACGGGTCGTTAATTTATGGTTAGCTGGGAGGTGTCCGCCTATTTTGGAAGAGTTTGCTGCATTTACTCCTCTCACGCCTCTACTTAAACCTAATAACGGGATTCGACCTATTATAGTGGGCACTATATGGAGACGTTTGGTTTCCAAGGTTTCTATGAAAGGTGTTGGTAGGGAAATGTCCAAGTACCTTGGTGATTTTCAGTTCGGAGTCGGAGTGTCAGGTGGCGCTGAGGCTGTTTTACATAGCGCCAATAGGGTGTTGAGTGAATACCATAATGATGGGTCTCTTGCAATGCTCACTGTGGACTTCTCAAATGCATTTAACCTTGTGGATAGATCGAAACTACTTCATGAAGTTAGGGTGAGGTGTCCCTCTATTTCTTTGTAGGTAAATTTCTTATATGATCAAGCAACAAGGTTGTATATAGGAGACACGCATATTTGGTCTGCCACGGGTGTGCAACAAGGTGACCCATTGGACATCTTCTTTTTGATTTTGTATTGCACCCGCTTGTACATAAGATCAGAGACAGTTACAAGCTTATTCATCATGATTGGTATCTTGATGATGGAACAGCTGTTGGAGATTCAGAAGAGGTATCCAAGGTGTTACACATTATAAAGGCGACTGGTCCAGATTTGGGTCTTGAACTTAACATCAAGAAAACAGAGATCTTTTGGCCCTCTTGTAATGGTACGAAGCTTCGGGAGGGTTTATTTCCGGTTGATATTCGTAGGCCGTCTTTGGGTGTGACGCTTCTTGGGGGAGCTGTTAGTAGAGATGTAGATTTTATTAGTGAGTTGGCTATGAGGAGAGCTGTAAATGTTGTTGACTTGATGGGTCTTTTTCCACAACTTCATGACCCGCAAAGTGAGCTCTTTTTTCTTCGATCATGTATGGGTATTGCTAAACTTTATTTTGGTTTAAGGACCTGTCAACCTAGACACATGGAGGAGGCGGCTTTGTTTTTTGACAAAGGGTTGCGTGGTTCAATCGAAAATATAGTGGTTTGTGGAGGATCTCTTTTGTGACTTGCAGTGGAGACTTGCTTCTTTACCCATTCGTTTTTGTGGTTTGGGCTTGTACTCGGCAAAAGTGGTCTCCTTATATGCTTTTGTGGCCTCGAGGGCCCAATATTGGGTGCTACAAGACCACATCTTATGTGACAGTGGCATGTGTGGTATAGATGACGATTACGTTTTTGCTTTGGCTTGTCTTCGTGATACGATTCCAAGCTTTGATTTTAGCCTTTTTGCTAATAAGGACACCGCCCCATCTAAAGCCCAAGAAACATTGGCGAGCGCCCTTTTTAGTGAGATGGTCAAAGATATGAAAGACCACTTTGACATGACGGTTAGACAAAAAGCAGTTTTTTAGTGTTTGCGCGCACCACATGCTCAAGAATTTCTACAAGCTATCCCTATAGACGGGCTCGGTCAACATATGTCGCCAGTGGAATACCGCACTATACTTAAGTATCGTCTTATGATTCCCTTATTAATATGCCCTGTTTGTCGCAAGGCATGTTTGGATTCTTTTGGGGAACATGCAGTTCATTGTAAAGAACTTCCAGGCTTTAAGTACCGACATGGTTTTGTTAGGGACGTTCTTTACGACATATGTAGGCGTGCCGGGATCTCCGCCAAGAAAGAGGCACCTGTAAATTTCTTGACCGGCCCGTCAGATGGTAGATCCACACTCAGACCCGTTAAAGTGTTGTTTTTGGATGGGTTGGAGGTAAACATGCGTGTTTTGATTTGACAGGGGTTTCTCCTCTCGTGGGGCTAGGCAGTCGAGATTTTACAACGGGTCATGCTGCTATAAAAGTCGTCTCGTGCAAAGTGACTAAACACGAGAAAGCATGTGTTGAAAATTAACACTTGTTTATTCCTTTCGCGTTTGATACATTTGGTTTCCTTGCACCTGAGGCGGTGAAGCTACTTACCAGAATACAACGTGTTATGAATAATGTTTTGACTCCAAAATCCACAAACGTTGTATTTAATAGACTTGGTATTGCTATACAAAAAGGGCTAGCGGCGCAGCTTGTTGCCCATTTGCCTTTTCCTAATATATAAATTATAATTTACTAAAACAATTCGCACGAAACATTATTACGATGTAAGTGAAAAAATATGGTTCGCTAGTTTTGCACACTATGGTAAAAAAATTATTTTTTTATTATTTTTTTTATTTTTTTTTATTTTGTACTTCTTGTTATATATCAGTAATTATAATTTATATATTCGGAGAATGCAAACGGGCAACAAGCTGCGTCGCTAGCTCGTTTTGCTATACGAAAAGAGCTAGCGACGCATTTTGTTTTCCGTTTGGTAAAATTGACACTAGGGTTTCGTTAACTATTTAATTTCTATGAAATTCGAACTACATGTTTAAAGCACATATATCTAGATTTTCAGCGAAGAGATATTTATAGAGGAGTATCTAGTATGGAGATAGAACTTGCGGAAGTAGGGTAGATATATTTGATATTTGTATTGTTTTTCGGTTATTGTTCGGCTATAGTTGTGTTGATATACAGTGTCTGAACTTATATCAAATAAATAAAAACTTGAGGTGTAAGTTCTTTTCTCAATTCTTTAGATACAACCTCATGATTGTTTGACTAAACTCAATATCGTCTTTCACGTATACTGCTCTTGTGAATTGAAGGAAAGCTTGGAGTAGAAGCAGTTTGTGTCGAGCTAGCTTCCGAAAACCTACTGAACCCTACTAAATCTTGAAATATGTTTGAATGTGCATGCAATGATTGCAATCCAAATAAAAGTGAAGGAAGTGAAAGCCTAATATTCCTTCACGGTAAAGAGAAATCGATCTATACTCAACTCATTTATTATAATGTGGTGTGTGTATGTATTATTCTACTTATAATTAAAAGATTTAGTAGTAATCTTACCAACAACCGATAAACGTACTAAGACAAAGTCTATTATGTGTTTCGTTCATGTTAAATAGAACGATCCTATAGGGTCACTTTGGTTCATTTAAACTATTGAACATATATGCGAAGTTTTAGGTTCTTTTGAACGTTTTATTGTGTATTCGTTGATTTTTAGGACGCGTGATTAAGGAGTTTGCTAAGCGAACAAGGATTCAGTATCGTCGTAATTGCATGTGAATCACATGATTTAGTATGGAAAAGGGGATTTTTGACAGCAAAAGGAAGAGGTAGTGTTAATTTTGTGAAGGAGAAAGATAGGTCCATCGATGATGGTCCTTATAGGGGTAATATTAGTGAGGCTTCTGGTTCCTCACATCTAATGTGGGTAATTCACTGAGTTTGGTATATCATGTTTCCAATTCGATATCTTTTACTATAAAAGTAAGAGAAATGCGAGCCATAAAACTTTTTCTTTCGACCATCGTTTACGTCGGCTGTTGATGGTGTGGATGTTTATATCCCAAAAGAATTGGTTAGTGTTGTGAATGAATGGTTTAACAATATTGTTTACTTATTCTTTTTGGGTAAACGTATGGCTTATCTGGTTGTTAAGACCTATGTGAAGAATGCATGGTGAAAATTAGGCCCTGTTAAGTTAAGTGATGATTAAAAACATGCTTTTCATCAAGTTTGGTTCCAAAGAAGGGATAGAAGTGAGTGGCATATGGTTAATTTGCAATGTGTTATTAATTCTTAAACAATGGACTACGTATGCGAATATTAGGAAGGAGGATGATTGTAATATCCCCTTTTGAGTAAAGTTCCATGATGTTCCTATTACTACTTTTATAGAAGATGGGATGAGTATTATCGCAACCAAACTTGGTAGCCCGTTGATGTTAATTAGATTCTTACGTAGGTGTTATGTGCACTGATTCTTGGGGTAGAGATAGTTTTGCTAGTGCTATGATTAAGCTTAAAGCTGATGTTGAGCTCAGACTCCATTGCAGTTGATGTTTAAATTCAACGGTGGGGTTTACTACGAGCAATATTCCTGTTGAGTAAGAGTTGTTAGGTCTCTGGACACGTCTTAGATGACTGTATTATAAAAACCATCTCGGGTATATCGAAGAATTCCAAGATGCCACGTCAACCTACTCGTGGACCTCGGGTTGGATTGAAACCTAAGTCTACCTTTGTGTACTACCAAAAAGGCGGCAAAGGCTCATGAGAATCCAAAGGTACAAAGGGCTAATAAGGTTACTACTCCTATTTTGAAACCATTTCATGCATTAAATACGTTGGTGGACGAGGAAGAGGGAGAGGTAATCTAACTCCCGGTATAAATGCTACCCGTGTGGACTGTGGTAGCTTGGATTAATGAACTTGAAAGATAAATGTTGGATGAGAAATTTGTGCTTGTGGATGAGCATGGGAAACCGTTAGGAAATGAAGGTAGCTAATGAGGCATCGGCAAGCAAGCCCAATACTTCTATGCGAGACAAATTGGTAGAATGTGATAAGGACGAAGTTAAGTTGCCTTATGACGAGACTTCTTGAAATATATATATGTCTTCGACTTGTGGAAGAGGATTCTCTGACTATGGCCTTAATTCCTATGATGGATGGCTCGGGTTTATAATTAACCTGAACAGATGCAGAATTTTTGTGATCAATTTGAAATCCGCCTTCGTGGTCCTGTTAGGAAGTAGTTTTCATTATGTGTGTGTAGTTCATAAGATTGATATGTATCTCTTATGATTATTTAGGTTTGAAGCACAATCGATGCGTTTGTTTTGCCTTTAATTGGATCGAGTTGCGTTTAATTAGGTCAAGGTGAGGGATTTCACCCTCATCCTTTGTACTAAAACAATTTTTTTTGGAGTAATACAATTTACCAGGAGCACACGTCATACACTTTATTCTTGCAGAAACTTTCTTAAATTTTGTTTTCTTAGATTGGATGAGCATTCATTTATTTTCGTTGTTAACGCATTTAGAAATAATTTTTCGTATGTTTATCATTTATTTACCTTTGCTTAATTGTTTATAGACGATATTTACAAACAAGCTCGTCCGCGGAACGTGGATGTAAATTGTTCAAAACTGAACGACTGAATCTCGCGAATACTCGTGTCGATCGTTTACGTGTATATCTTATGTTCCTTGATAGTCTTACTATACACGATTGAATAAACTGTCGTTGAGTGATGGCCTTACTTGTTGAGTCGGTTTGTAAATATTAAAACGAGATTTAACACATCATTGCCATTCACTGCTTTATGACTAATAAGTAAAGTTGGGGGCTTAAACACAAACGCTATCAACAAAATGAAAACGAATATGTAAAATATAGTTTCTGGAGTTATATGAACCATTATGTAAGAGCATTTTAAATCTGTTTTTCTTAGTCGCAATTTGAGGTAATCTATTTAAAATTTGCAACTCTTATTGTTGAAAAAACAGAAACCGAAAATAAAAATTATAACTAAACGCTACCTAAACTATCCAGTTTTCGATTTCTAGAATTGAAACCGTTTCCGACCCTTTCTTGCCACCTTCAAATATGTACCTAGTAAGGCTTTATCATGATCACCGGTGAAGAGGTCAATTATATGCCTTGCCGCTACGGCACTAGAGCGTTTGATGGTAACTAAAGTGATACTAGAGTCTCAAGGTATATTGTACTTGTTTGTCCAAAATTTGAGACCCAACGCTAATCATATAAACACGAATAGCTTGTTATGGTCATGAACACTAGCATGGTTCGGCAAAAGCTCTTAAAAATTGTCCTCTTGAACCCAGATCTTGGGATCTCCAATCAAGTGGGTTAGGTTTTCCTTCATAGAAACTCATTCCCCCCTCAAGGGCTTTAGTCTCATTCCTTTACACGACTCACTAACTAACTCTCTGCGTAAGCCTTTCGTAAGCGGATCCGAGATGTTATCCTTTGACGTTACGTAGTCAGTCGTGATAACTTTAGTTGAGAGTAGCTGTCGCAACAATCACAATCTATGATGGATATGTCTTGACTTACCGTTTTACACTTGTGATATGAGCTCTGTCATATTCAATTGACTATCACACTTTATAAACATGGCCGTTACCGGTATACGCCATCTTGGTATGTCCTTTACGAATTAGCGTAAACTTTCTTGCATATTCTATAAATTTATCTCAAATAATAAATTCATATTTCATCATAGATTTAGCTATAATTGTCTCGTTGAAATACTTTCAAGATTTCTAAGACATAGCTTTCCACTAAGGATAAATACATCCGCTCTACTGGATCTAGATTCTTATATGTAAGAATCCATATTTGCATTACTCTATCAATTGATAGTAGTAGAATATCTTCCATAATGCAATATTATTAGTATCATAATACTCAGGTAATACTTATTCAAATGGTCCCCACTTGAATTAGTATCATACACACGTCATTAGACACATAAGATACCCAATATTCTTTGAGTATTCAAAATAGGAAACAATATTACCTCTATTTTAAATATATTAAAAAAGATGTCATTGGACTCTAGCTAGGTCAGAATCTCCCACATTGAACCTCTCAATAATATTTGTTTTCCTTAATGTTTGACCTCAAAACAAATCCATATGGGTTCAACAAACCCAACAACTAATGAAATTCATGTCAAATATTGACTCCAACAGATCATTAGTGGATTTATTCATCTTGTTATCACTTCTAGTATAAGTATACTATTCTTGTATAAACACAAGAGTACATATTTACTATTGCTCACACGTACATACATCAATTTTGAATCCACATTCTGACATGATATGGTAAAAAAGTTTGATGTCATTGCTTGGGAGCTTGTTTTAAGCCATACAATGACTTAACCAGCCTACAAACTTTGCTCTCTTGTCTAGGAGCCATGAAACCCTCGGGTTGGTTCATGTATATTTCTTCTTCTAAATCTCCGTTTAGAAAAGCCGTTTTCACATCCATTTGGTGAACTCCTAAATTCCTTAATGCGGCAATAACAAGAATCATTCTAATAGAAGTTATTCGTGTAACAAGGGAATAAGTATCAAAGTAATCTAGACATTCACGTTGTCTAAATCCTTTGATTACCAATCTTGTTTTGTACTTGTCAATGGTGCCATCAGCTTTCATCTTTTTTTTGAAGATCCATTTATAAGCTAGTGGTTTACAACCAGGAAGTAAATCCACGAGCTCTCAAGTATGATTTTGTAAAATAGACTCTATTTCACTGTTAATCGCTTCTTTCCATCGAGGCCCTTCCGAACAATTTACCGCTTCTTGATAAGAAGTGAATTCGTTTTCTACCATAAAAGGAACAAAATCAGGTTCAAATGATTTCTCGGTTCTCGCCCGTTTGCTTCTTCTAGGTTCAACTTTTTCCTCGAGTTGATCTTGCCTCTCATCTTGGAGATCATTATCATCTCGTTGTCTCTTATCTTGGACAACCGCATCATCTATTCTAGATGTGCTTCCAGTTTCCTTATTTAAACAAGGAAATATGTTTTCAAAGAAAGAAGCATTCCTTGATTCCATTACTATGTTCTTGTGTATATCTGGATTTTTTGAATCATGTACAATGAAATGATAAGCACTGCTATTCTTAGCATATCCAACAAATATACAATCCAAAGATTTAAGTCCAATTGTTTGGGCCTTAGGTATCGGCACAACTACCTTGGCTAGACACTCCCACACTCGTGAGTACTGGTATGATGGTTTTCTTCCCATCCAAAGTTCATATGGGGTTTCCTCTTTATCTTTACGAGGTATCTTGTTTAAAAGATAAGTAGCTGTTAGAATGGCTTCCCCCACATGTCCCAGCTCAAACCAGAACTTAACCACATGGCATTAACCATTTATTTCAAGGTATGGTTCGTCCATTCGGCAATACCATTTTGTTGAGGTGAATAAGGAGCAGTGAACTCGTGTCTAATTCCATGTTTAACACATAGATCATCAAAAAAAGACACATATTCACCTCCTCTATCACTTCGTACCACCTTGATTTTCCTACCAAGTTGATTCTCAACTTCGGTTTTGTATAGAACAAACTTGTCTATATCTTCATCTTTACTTTTCAACAAGTAAACGTAGCAGTACTTTGTGCAATCATCAATAAACATGATGAAGTACTTATTGTCACCTTTTGTGGGTAGTGATTTCAAATCACATATGTCTGTGTGTATCATATCAAGTGGTTTAGTTTTTTGTTCAACCGATTTGAAAGATGATCTTGTAAGTTTGGCTTCGACACAAGTTTCACACTTATAATTTGAATCAATATGAAAATTTAGTATGCCATTATTTAATCATACGACACACTGAATTCAAATTAACATGTCCAAGACGATCATGCCACACATTAGAAGACTCAATCAAGTAAGCAGAAGAATTTATTTTATAGATAGCATTCTTAATACTATTACATTGAGCTTAAACATACCATTCAGGACATACCCCTTACCAAAATACATTTGATTCTTAGAAATAACAACTTTATCAGACTAAAAAAAGATTGTTAATGCAAGTGATGCCTAAAAACATTATTAGTGTTAACTAATCTTTCTTAGTTTTGATCACAACAAACCATACAACACATTTAGTGTAAAACACAAAATGAATTATTTAACTAACACTATCATCAAGGTAATAATCATATCACTAACCTTTCTTAATCATACTTAGTGATCATCAAAGTGATTATCCTTAAAACTCACTTTTGTTAATAAGACAAAAGACTTTTTAATAAACTTTCTTTTTTAGAAAATGTTTTATTAAAATGGAAAATGAAAATTTGAAAATGGCATATTCCAAATGCTGTTAGAATATCCTTTGAAGGGTTCAAATACCTCAGATATTCCCACCCCACTAAAAGACAAAAAACGGAGCGGAGTCTAGTGGCGGTACCTTAAGTACCTACGCGGTACCTTAGTGATATGGTACCGCGGGGTTAGATAAGGTACCGCGCACAGTAGCCGTTATAGATCCGTTGTAACTTTGTCTCCTTTAAATAGTGGGTCAAATCTCATTTTCCAGCAAGCCTCTTGGACGTTTTTCTCAGCCCTCTTTCTATTTTCGATAGCATAATCATTAGTAAATGATCACTTAAATTGTTAAGGATGTTTACATATGATTATCCTCTTGATCCCCTCCTTTACCATGTCCAATGAGAAGATCACTCACTCACTAGTGTAGTGATAAAGATGAATCTATGAGCTAGTCATATTCATCATGATACCCTTTTTTGTTTTAGGTCAATCTAATGTATTTATGAATACTTAGACTAGTTATGTTCATCCAAGTTATTTTTGGATACTTGGATTTGTTGTGTACATCCATTGCATATGTGTTTGCTTGGATTTGTGTTGTGTAAATCCAAGCTACATGTGTGTACTTGGATAAGTCTAGTTGAGTTGTAATAGATTTGATTAGGAGTTCTCACTAAACTATAAAGTGATGTGGTTGTGTCTTGTGAGTTCTCACTAAACTTTAAAGTGATTAGTAGTTGTGTTGTGTGAAGTTCTCACTTAGCTTCAAAGTGAAGAGTCGGGAAGATTGGTTCTAGCTTTTGATTAGAATCCGACATCTAGCCTTGTGTCGTAAAATGGTGAAGTAGGCAACGTCGTGAAGATTGGTTCTACCTTAAGATTAGAACCCGACATCTAGCCTTGTGTCGTTAAATTGTGTAGTAGGCAACGTCGTGTAGATTGGTCCTAGCTAAAGATTAGGTCTCGACATTTAGCTTATTGTCGGAAAATAATGTAAGCAACGATGTAAGGTTTTCTCTCCGAGAAGGGAGCTTGTGGATATAGTGGAAATCTCGAGTAGGTGTACTCGAGGAGTGGAGTAGAAACGAGGATAGAGCCTCGTTGTCGAACCACTATAAATCTTGGTGTCTTCCCACTAGGTTGTCTTCTTCCTTACTCTTTACTTATTTCATTATCATTATACTTGCTTATTATCCTTGCTAGTGCATTTCAATTGAACCTAATCATTATGCAACTTAGCATCAAGTAAAAGATAGTTTTGATACAAATCAAATTGAAAGTAATTTTAATTTGGTCACTAATCGAAGAGAAACTATTCAACCCCCCCTTCTAGTTTCTACAATTGGTATCAGAGCGATGGTCACTCAAGATCTTTGAAGTATATTGTACTTTGAAACTTCGATCGATCCATTGTCTCCTCAAATTAGAAGGTCTAGTTGTACTAAAGTTTCTCTTTGGTCAAAACTATGTTTTCTTTGAAAATAGGTCTTTTAATTGATAATATTGCATCCCACTTAAGATTAGTAGCCTTTATTCATTTTAGATATACTCTTGAAATGTATCTACTAGTTTGCATCTTGCTTTGTGTAGGTACTCATGAAGATCAATCAATTAATTGGTTATGGATTGAGTTACTTGCACTTTTAGAAGAATCATCTTCATTGATCTTTAACATCTTTGAATGATGATACCAAGATGATTGGGAATGATACTAGTCCTTGAAGACTTAGTACTCATCATAGTCATTGATTGGGCATAGCACTTATTCCTTCATGGATTGCTCTTTGTGGCCAAGGTACGCTTTCGTTCTTCCACACGCCCTTTGATCATTCTTTTGATCATTACTTGACTATGTGCTTGTTCTCGGCATCCTTGCCTTGACATTTATTTGTGGTTTATGTTTCTTTTCTTTTATCCTCTCAAACCTTCATTGCTTGGATACTTGACTCACTATGGTGATGTAGAGTGAGTTAGTAGAAGCTTAACGTATCAAGCATGATTTCCATGGTTTGCACCCATACGGTTAGTAGGCCCTTTGTGGGAGAGAAAGTGAATTAATACCTTGCTCATATTTTAGTTTAGAGTAAGACTATTATTGAAAGTTATCTTAGTCTATACTTGAATAATTGCTTTGTGCTTATTCATTACCAAAGCCGTTTATCGTTTCGCCGGAAAGGCACGTCTTAAACCACTATATATGACACAAGCTCTTTGTTACAACTACTTGAAAATTGTCATTAATCCCTTGAGCATTGATCCTATTCTTGATTCACTTCTCTTGACTTCTCTCCACTTAGTCGTTTTGCTATGAGTAGTCGTTTGTCCGTTTCGGTTCTTTTCGATCTTGATTTAACTCGTAATCCTTCATTAAGGCATATTGCTTAGTGTTATGATGATCCAATGATATTCTAAAAGGCTCATGATTTAATTTTAAGTATTTTAGAAAAACTGGATTTTCAAAATTTGGCGTTTTTCAGAGATAAAAACCTGCCTCTGTAGGCGGTTCCTTATCTCCGTGGCTCAAACCCGCGGTTCCTTATCGATAAGGTACCGCGGGCAGTAACTTTTGTCAGAGCGCCAGTTTGAGTTTTTTATTCTTTTTCAAACCAAACTCTCTCTCTCCCAAAAACACACAGCCGACGGGTTTTACCTTTTCCACCATTGTTGAAGCTTCCAAAACCTTCAGTCACTCAAATTAATTGATTCCAAGTTGTGGGTTTCACTCATCCTTCATCTAACATCAATTAATTGTAAGTATTTTCTTTCAATTTCATCTATTTTGTTCTAGGGTTCATCCTTTCATAATTGGGGATTTTATAAATTGAAATTGAATTAAAACCTTAATAGGAATGTGGGTTGACATGGTAATCTTACTATGATTCCTTAGGTTGATATTCATTAAGATTTCACTAAAACCCACTTGTAGAACAAATCCGAATTTAGGCTAAATGATTTTGGTTGAATGATGGATTTGAGATGAACCCATGAACAAGTAGGTAATGACATTGTTAATGCTTACCTAAAAACCTTGTTTTGAAAAACCAATGTTCTAATCCATTGTTGATCTAACATAGATCATGTGTTATTGGTTAATGATGGAATAGACACATCGTGAACATGAAAATGATATGGATTCAATCCTATGTTTGTCAAGAAATTGATATAACACATTTTCATTTTTCGTTTTCCTTTTTATTTTTCATATGAGTGATTGGAAAAATATTGTCCTGTGTATGTATTTAGGTACTTAATCATGCCTTCTCAATATCAAAAAGATCATCAATTCACTAAAGATTATATGCCCGACATCTCCCAAACCTATGCTTCCCCCCAACTTCAAAACGCGTTTCCATCCCTTTCCACTCGTTGTTTCCATGAGGGTAGAGTCGTTGACAAGGAAATAACGGGTTATGTCTATATCCAATCTATGTTTGAGCTTTCGGGGTTTGATTGCTTTCTCAACATAGAAGAAGATATTTACCCCTTATTCCTTCTTGAATTCTTTAGCACCTACTCCATGCTTGAATACAATGGAGAAATCTTCATTCGTTTCGTATTGAATGATCAATTAATTCAATATTCTCTTGAAGACTTTGGTCAAATTCTCGGTGTGCCATATGAAGGCACTTGTCGTTTTACGGATAAATGGAGACTTGATGCTCTCTCGGAATCCTTCGATAAACCTCCAAATGACCTCACCGAAATTGATCTAGAGTTCATTCTTGAAATCATCTCGAAAGAGCGTGATGGTAACGTTGTGAGAAGCCTTCATTCAAATGTACGAAATGTGAATCGATATGAAATGCTCTCTAGCGACCTTAAGGATTTTATGGTTCAATGGGCCAATATCCTTAGGGAGAATGTCTTTTGTCTTGGTGGAAACCGAGATCATATCCCGGCGTGTATGGTGCATATGTTGAGTTGCATCTTTACATCCACCAAGTACAACTTGGCATTCTATATCGCTCGACGAATCAATTATGCCCTTTCGAAGCCCAAGACAAACCTTCCCTATGCTATGCTTCTAACTCGCCTTTTCAAAAGGGTTGCTTATGATTTTCCCCACCTTGATCTTTCTCGCTTCTACCCGGTTCATCGGGTTATGTTGCCTATTCAAGAGGCATATGCAAGAAAGACAAGAAGTGATCGAGGATCGAGAAAATATGTTCATCAAGAGATGGATGATGAGGACATGGACATGCCAACAAGTGATGGTGATGGCATAGGTACTAGTTCTCATTTCCACTCTTCGAGTAATTCCCATCCATCCTCAAACCCATTCGAGGATGAATTTGAAGACTTAGCTCCTCCTCCTCATCATTCTAGTGAAGTACCGGAAGATATCAATATGGAGCATCTTTACCGTGAAAACCTTAGAACTCGAGGGGAATTGCACGAACGCCGGGTTGAATCAAGAAAAGGTTTCAAGTTCTTGGGGAATATGATCAAGGGATTGGGGAAGAAGAGAAGGTGAAAGCTTTGAAGCTTTTCAAAGAATACATGTTGGTAAACATGTATTGTTGAACATATTATTTTATCTTGGTTGTGTATTAACGTATGATTGCATGTTTTAATTATCATTTATCTTGATCCTTAATGTTAATTATGCCATCATATTTGTATTTTACATAGCTCTGTGCATGCCCTATGATAGTTATTTTATTAGATTGTGATCTGTAGTTAACTTTGGCTTGTGAAACTTTTGGGAAAAATCTGGGTTTATCAAAAACTGGAATGGAAAATTTTTGAAAACCTTCTGGTCGCGATCCCATATCGACCCGCGGTTCCTTATCGATAAGGTACCGCCGGTCCTAGATAAGGAACCGCCGGTCACTGTGCACGACAGCATCTTTGCTTTACACTGTTTTCTTAATTTTGTGTAAACCTTGCATGATTTTCAGTAATAAACTGCACATTTCCTAAACTAGGTTACCTAAATTCATTATTCACCTAAAATGATTTTAACCCATTACTAGTTTGGATCATCCCCTCACCCATTTAAACCCACCTTGTTTGTCATGTTCTTCACACATCAAACATACTTCCCTAAACCTTAAACCACCCTAATCAACCATGGTGTGTACCAAAACCTCAAACACTTCCAAGACCTCCACCCCAAGGAAAACACTCAAAATAAGGGTTAAGGTAGCTAAGCCTAACTCCTCACCTTTCCTCACACCTAAGAATGAGAATGCTCCTATCCTTATTTCTTCATCACCTTCCCCACCTCTTGCACCATGCAAGACTTCATCCACCCATGGTACTAACCACTCCATTGGTTCTACCTCATCTTCATTCAACTCTAGAATGAATGAGTTTTCTTCACCTTTCACTCCAAATGCACCCTTGGAAGTGACCACACAACCTCAACCAATCCAAAGCATTCCTTTTGGGAATGACTTTGATGACACTTTGGTGACTTCACCATTTACCCCTCACAACTCACCCATTTCACCAACCTTGGAGGATTTACCTCCACACTCACCCATTTCCCCTTTGGGTGTCCCACTTTCCCTCCTCTTGGGTGATCCTTACTTTGGGTTCAACAAACTCATGGTCCTAGATGTCCATGTTGTCTCTACAACCACTACATCATCCATAACCTAAGGATGGATATGTATGGACTACATAGGGGTTTGCAAGACTTCTTGCTTACCTTGTTCGCCATGCCTCCTCCTAGGAGATGAATGATGGAGTTTGCTTAACAAGAGTTTTCAACAAAACCAAGCCTAAGAAAACTACTTATCTGGATTCAATATTAAGCTAGCTATGTATTAGTTAGTCTTTACTTATCTTTGTACTTTCCTCATTAATGAATGTTTCATGTTGTTGTCTTATAGATTTAGCTTTGTGTGATTCTATCCTTTTGTGCACACTAATCAACTTTAATTTGAAATTAAAATTGAACCTAAATCTATCACAACCCCTAAACTTGACTAAAATTGGTTCAAAATGATATCTAAATTATTTTGTCACCCTTTGTCAAGACATTCTTTGTGAATGTGTTGCTTTATGCAACCCTAGAATATTTTGGTTCTAATAGAGGTAAAATTCCAAGAATTTGCAACTTTTTGAAAAATTCTTAGTTTTTCCCAAAACCCAGAAAAAACATGGTTTAAAGCCCACTGGACGTGGTTCCTTAAAGACCCGCAGTTCCTTAGTGATATGGAACCGCCGGCCCCTATAAGGTACCGCGGCCAGAAAGTGGCTTTTGACGATTTTTGGTCAAAAATTTTAAAACCCTATTCCCAGTCAAGATTCCTTGTTTACTCAAATTGACTAAACATTCCTTGACACTACACATTTTGTATTCAAATTCTTACCTTGATTACATTTTACTTATACCCAACCTTGAGATTTCATTCTCACACCTTCCCAACCTTGAGAATTCATTCTCACATAACCTTGAGATATCATTCTCACACTCTCACAATGCCTAACTCCTACATTCCTAACCTTGACATTTCTTTGTCACAACCCCTCTCACCCAAAGCTTCCTTATCCAAGCTTTCAAAGAAACCGAAAATCTCGGTTCGACCTGTTTGGGTTAAGAAGAATGAACCATCTTCGTCCAAACCACCCAAAAACCCTACCTTCTCTCCAATCAAGTATTGGAATGAGACTTACACCATAAACCCCATCACCGGAGCAAAAGAATATGTTCCACCACCACCAAAATCCTTCAATACCCCTCAACTCAATGACCTTTCAACCTTCCCAAACCTCACAAGGCATTGTGAAAACACTCTCAAACCCTTTACCCCACCACCACCAAACCCTAAGTTTGATGCCATACCCCCATCAAACGATTTTGTGTTACATCATGGATCCTCGTGTGATTGTTGCCGATTTCAACAAATTGAACTTGCTCATGTGTATGAGAAGTTAAATTTTCTTGAATTCCTCCTCACTCGACCTCCTATTCAAGTTTTCGTTCCGGTGGACAAAACTTCGAATGATGCATCGTCGTCTTTTTAGTTTTATTTTATTTTTAGCAATCTTGGAAAATATCACTATTAGATTAGCTTATGCCTAGTGGTTTATTTTCCATATTTATTGCTTTTAGATACTCATACTATGTGTATGACTATCTTCTTTGTTGTATTTTTTTTTCTTTTTTTTTCTCTTTATGTAACCTTTGTGTTATTTGTGTGCTATTTCATTAGTTCTATTTTTAGTTGATCTTGGTTAATTTTTTACAATTGCTTATGGGTGATTCCATCAATTCTAAAGCTTTAACCCATTGACAAGCTTATCATCTTCATTGGATTGAAGTTTGATTTTATCAGTTACCTCTTTGGACATACTTAGCAAAATACTTGCTTCTAATTTGAGATTTCTTCTCTTTCTCCCTCTCAAGTTACTTAGTAGGTAGTGATCATATATACATTGGTGTTTCTTTCCTTTCTACTAACCTTTGTGTAGCATGTCACCTTAGCTCACAAACTTAGTGCCCCAAGCAAGGGGGAGCAACCACCAAGGGGGAGCTACTAGCAAAGTTCGATGTTCTTCAGAGACTTATGCTAACCTTTTTGCTACGACAAAGGGGGAGAAATGATAGTGATAAACTAGTTAATAATTCCATAATTTGTGTTTCTACGTAAATGAGTTTATCGTTTGTCGTAATCAAAAAGGGGGAGATTGTTAATGCAAGTGATGCCTAAAAACATTATTAGTGTTAACTAATCTTTCTTAGTTTTGATCACAACAAACCATACAACACATTTAGTGTAAAACACAAAATGAATTATTTAACTAACACTATCATCAAGGTAATAATCATATCACTAACCTTTCTTAATCATACTTAGTGATCATCAAAATGATTATCCTTAAAACTCACTTTTGTTAATAAGACAAAAGACTTTTTAATAAACTTTCTTTTTTAGAAAATGTTTTATTAAAATGGAAAATGAAAATTTGAAAATGGCATATTCCAAATGCTGTTAGAATATCCTTTAAAGGGTTCAAATACCTCAGATATTCCCACCCCCACTAAAAGACAAAAAACGGAGTGGAGTCTAGTGACGGTACCTTAAGTACCTACGCGGTACCTTAGCGATATGGTACCGCAGGGTTAGATAAGGTACCGCGCACAGTAGCCGTTATAGATCTGTTGTAACTTTGTCTCCTTTAAATAGTGGGTCATATCTCATTTTCCAGCAAGCCTCTTGGACGTTTTTCTCAGCCCTCTTTCTATTTTCTATAGCATAATCATTAGTAAATGATCACTTAAATTGTTAAGGATGTTTACATATGATTATCCTCTTGATCCCCTCCTTTACCATGTCCAATGAGAAGATCACTCACTCACTAATGTAGTGATAAAGATGAATCTATGAGCTAGTCATATTCATCATGATACCCTTTTTTGTTTTAGGTCAATCCAATGTATTTATAAATACTTGGACTAGTTGTGTTCATCCAAGTTATTTGTGGATACTTGGATTTGTTGTGTACATCCATTGCATATGTGTTTGCTTGGATTTGTGTTGTGTAAATCCAAGCTACATGTGTGTACTTGGATAAGTCTAGTTGAGTTGTAAAAGATTTGATTAGGAGTTCTCACTAAACTATAAAGTGATGTGGTTGTGTCTTGTGAGTTCTCACTAAACTTTAAAGTGATTAGTAGTTGTGTTGTGTGAAGTTCTCACTTAGCTTCAAAGTGAAGAGTCGTGAAGATTGGTTCTAGCTTTCGATTAGAACCCGACATCTAGCCTTGTGTCGTAAAATGGTGAAGTAGGCAACGTCGTGAAGATTGGTTCTACCTTAAGATTAGAACCCGACATCTAGCCTTGTGTCGTTAAATTGTGAAGTAGGCAACGTCGTGTAGATTGGTCCTAGCTAAAGATTAGGTCTCGACATTTAGCTTAGTGTCGGAAAATAATGTAAGCAACGATGTAAGGTTTTCTCCGCCGAGAAGGGAGCTTGTGGATATAGTGGAAATCTCGAGTAGGTGTACTCGAGGAGTGGAGTAGAAACGAGGATAGAGCCTCGTTGTCGAACCACTATAAATCTTGGTGTCTTCCCACTAGGTTGTCTCCTTCTTTACTCTTTACTTATTTCATTATCATTATACTTGCTTATTATCCTTGCTAGTGCATTTCAATTGAACCTAATCATTATGCAACTTAGCATCAAGTAAAAGATAGTTTTGATACAAACCAAATTGAAAGTAATTTTAATTTGGTCACTAATCGAAGAGAAACTATTCAACCCCCCTTCTAGTTTCTACAAAGACGAAAACCAAACTTATTCAAAAGCCAACCGGACACAAGATTCTTACGAATCTCCAGAACATACAAGACTTTAGTCAACTTGAGCTCTTTCTCGGATGTCATTTTCAAAATAACATCTCCTTCGCCATTGATATCAGCAGTCGCAGAGTTTCCCATGTAGAGCCTCTCTCCATTGTCAACCGCTCTGAAAGAGTGAAACATACTCTTGTCAGCACACACATGGCGGGTTGCCCCAGTATCAACCCACCAATCACTGTTGTTAGAACCTACCAAGTTAACTTCAAAGATTATGGCAACGACATCAGACACCATAGCAATCATATCCGCATTATCATTCGCCATATTAGCCTCGCGTGGAGTCACCCGCTTTGGCGCTTTGTAATTAGCAGCACGATGACCTGGCTTGTCACAGTTGAAGCAATTTCCTTATAACTTTTGCTTCACAATTCTAGCTTTACGAGCAAGGTATTCAGAATTCCCTTTGCCAAAGCTCTCTCCTTTAGACTTTGAAGAAGATGAACCATGCTCAACCATATTAACCTTGGTAGAATCAGGTGTACAAGTGTTTTTTTGAGCCAGCTTGTTGTCTTCTTCAATACGAAGACGAACAACTAAGTCTTCAACACTCATCTCCTTTCGCCTATGATTCAAGTAGTTTTTGAATTCTACACAGCTTGGAGGTAACTTTTCAATAATAGCAGCAACTTGAAACGTTTCACTCAAAGTCATACCCTCAACATGAATTTCGGGTAGCATAACCTGCAGATCTTAAACCTGAGTTATCACATTCTTTGAATCAACCATCTTGTAATCCAAAAAATGAGCTACCACGAACTTCTTTGTACCAGCATCCTCAATTTTGTACTTGCGTTCCAATAACTCCCATAATTCTTTGGCAGTCTTAGTATTGAAGTACACGTTGTACAAAGAGTCCATCAAACCATTCAGAACATAATTGTGACACAAGAAGTCTGAATGTCTCCATGCTTCAACAGCTTCCACAACTTGTTGATTAGCGGGTTGACATTCCCGAGGAGGTTCCACCTGAGGTACAGTCTCTTTTAAGAACCTCGCAAGGTTCAAAGATGTTAGATAGAAGAACATCTTCTGTTGCCACCTCTTAAAATTCTGCCCATTGAATTTTTCTGGTTTTTCAGCATGATTAGCAACAATGTGGGTAACTGGCGCATCAGTTACATTCATAGTAGTAGTTGCAGGAGTTTCCGAAGCACCGGTAGTCATTCTGAAAGATCTAACAAGATCAAAATACAAACAGTTATACAACTGTTATAAATATGTATGTAAGAAATTCAATCATGATTTCTATATACTTAAACCGGATCTGCTTCAAAGAAACTCAATCTTGGTTTCAATGAATCAGATATACCTGTTTAACAGAAATACAATCTTGGTTTCAGTATAACTAATTAGAACAACTGCTTATAAAAACGTTACAGAATTGTTAATTAAAATCTGAAAATTTAAATAGGGTTTAGGGTTTAGGGTACTGATTTTTAATGAAACTCAATCTTGGTTTTGACAGAAAACAGTGTTAATAAATATGTTAAAAATATTAATCTGATTTAATAAAATGTTTTAATTCGGTTAAACATAATCTGTTTTAAAATTATGGGAAACGATGTATATATTTACTGAAAACATATTACAAATAATAAAACTAACAGAATATAAAGACAGAAAATAAATAACAGTAATGAAGAAAACAGTAAAACTAAGACGACATAATTATAAACGATAATTAAATAAAATAATAAAAGACTTACAAAATCACCAGCAAGTTGAGGCACACGTAAGATACGCTTAGAACTAATGAGCCGAGGCACGTGTTTGACACACCTCCCTTAAATCAGATACGTCGTCTGTTTCCCAGGGTACAACAGCCGAAACAGTAAGTTGTACTGTCGGACTTAACAAAACTGCCTGAAATTTCACCTAATCAGATGCGTACTTCGTCGGAAAACAATAATAATACTTATTGATTTGATGTATAAAAAAACTATGGAATTAGGCCTCTATTTATGCACAATAGACTCTCTTTCAGTTTACTTATCCGACCGATGTGGGATAAAAAATAAACTATATTTTTTCTCTTTAGGCATGATACCAAATGTCTAACTAGACATGATATCTCATTCACATTAGCTTTATTTTGGACACATAAAGGCTCATTGCGAACCTCTCTTAAAGGAGAACGCGAACCTATAAAGTATCACTAATATATATGATACATATATATACATAATTGTGTCCAAAGTTGTTCAAAATTCTTTTTGCCAACAATATTTTCCAACAGTATCTAGTATGGAGATAGAACTTGTCGAAGTAGGGTAGAAGATATATTTGATATTTGTGTTGTTTTTCGGTTATTGTTCGGCTATAGTACGTTGTGTTGATATACAGTGTCTGAACTTATATCGATTAAATAAAAACTTGAGGTGTAAGTTCTTTTCTCAATTCTTTAGATACAACCTCATGATTGTTTGACTAAACTCAATATCGTCTTTTACGTATACTGCTCTTGTGAATTGAAGGAAAGCTTGGAGTAGAAGCAGTTTGTGTCGAGCTAGCTTCCAAAAACCTACTGAACCCTACTAAATCTTGGTTAAATATGTTTGAATGTGCATGCAATGATTGCAATCCAAATAAATTAAAACTGAAGGAAGTGAAAGCCTAATATTCCTTCACGGTAAAGAGAAATCGATCTATACTCAACTCATTTAGTATAATGTGGTGTGTGTATGAATTATTCTACTTATAATTAAAAGATTTAGTAGTAATCTTACGAACAACCCATAAACGTACTAAAACAAAGTCTATTATGTGTTTCGTTCATGTTTAATATAACTTAAACGATCCTATAGGTCACTTTGGTTTATTTAAACTATTGAACATGTCTGCGAAGTTTTAGCTTCTTTTGAACGTATTATTGTGTATTCGTTGATTTTTAGGATGTGTGATTAAGGAGTTTGCTAAGCGAACACAGATTCAGTATCGTCGTAATTGCATGTGAATCACATGATTTAGTATGGAAAAGGGGATTTCTGACAGCAAAAGGGAGAGGTAGTGTTTTTTTTATTGAACGGCAAGATATATTAAAAAAAAACTAACGAGAAGCTAGAACAAAATTACATAGGAGTTTTAAGCCAATCTGGCCACACTAAGCTACAGGAACTTCTACTATTTAACCAAGAGAAAGAACAAAAGCAAATACTATCAAATAAATCACATTTTCTCTTTGTGAAGGAGAAAGATAGGTCCATCGATGATGGTCCTTATGTGGGTGATAGTAGTGAGGCTTCTGGTTCCTCACATCTAATGTGGTAATTCACTGAGTTTGGTAGATAATGTTCCCAATTCGATATCTTTTACTATAAAAGTAAAGAGAAATGCGAGCCATAAAACTTTTTCTTTCGACCATTGTTTACGTTGGCTGTTGACGGTGTGGATGTTTATATCCCAAAAGAATTGGTTAGTGTTGTGAATGAATGGTTTAACAATATTGTTTACTTATTCTTTTTGGGTAAACGTATGGCTTATCTGGTTGTGAAGACCTATGTGAAGAATACATGGTGAATAGGCCCTGTTAAGTCAAATGATGATTAAAAACATGCTTTTCATCAAGTTTGGTTCTAAAGAAGGGATAGAAGTGAGTGGCATATGGTTAGTTCGCAATGTGTTATTAATTCTTAAACAATGGACTCCGTATGCGAATATTAGGAAGGAGGATGTTTGTAATATCCCTTTTTGGGTAAAGTTCCATGATGTTCCTATTACTACTTTTACAGAAGATGGGATGAGTATTATCGCAACCAAACTTGGTAGCCCGTTGATGTTAGATTCTTACGTAGGTGTTATGTGCACTGATTCTTGGGGTAGAGATAGTTTTGCTAGTGCTATGATTAAGCTTAAAGCTGATGTTGAGCTCAGAGACTCCATTGCAGTTGATGTTTAAATTCAACGGTGGGGTTTACTACGAGCAATATTCCTGTTGAGTAAGAGTTGTAAGGTCTCTGGACACGTCTTAGATGACTGTATTATAAAAACCATCTCGGGTATATCGAAGAATTCCAAGATGCCACGTCAACCTACTCGTGGACCTCCGGTTGGATTGAAACCTAAGTCTACGTCCTTTGTGTACCACCTGGTTTCAACCAAAAAAGCGGCAATGGCTCATGGGAATCCAAAGTTACAAGGTTACTACTCCTATTTTGAATTAGTCAAACTCCCAGTAAAAATGCTACCCCTGTGGAGCGTGGTAGCTAGGTTTACTGAACTTGAAAAAGAAAAATGTTGGATGAGAAATTTGTGATTGTGGAATGAAGGTAGCAAATCAGGCATGAGCAAGTAAGCCTAGTTCTTCTATGTGAGACAAATTGGTAGAATGTGATAAGGACGAAGTTGAGTTGCCTGATGACGAGACTTCTTAATATATGTCTTCAACTTGTAGAGGAGGATTCTCTGAATATGGTCTTAATTTCTATGATGGATACGAGGCTCGGGTTTATGATTTACCTGAACAGATGCAGAATTTTTGTGATCAATTTGAAATCCACCTTCGTAGTCGTGAAAACCAGCCTCCTTCGTGGTCGTGTTAGGAATTTTTGTGATCAATTTGAAATTCACTTATGGCGACCCAGTTTTCGTTCCTTGTCATGCAAACCAGTCTCCTCACCGTCCATTTATCTTTTAGATTGGAGAAATCCTTGACCTTCAACCACGTATCCTTACCTAGGGGTGTCAAATGGGTCGACCCAACCCGATCCGAACCCAACCCGAACCCGATAAAACCTTATAGGGTCGGGTTTATCCGGTCCAACTATACTTATCGGGTCAACCCGATTTACCCGATAACCTTATAGGGTCGGGTTAGGGTTATTTTTATATATTTTATCGGGTTCGGGTTCAACCCGATAACCCGATATTAGTTTTGTCATTTTAGACTGCTATGTTTGTTTTGGCTTCAAGTCTCTCGTCCTTTACTCCTATGTTTGTTTTCACTTCACTATCTACATAAATATCTATAACTATAATCTTTTCACTTCAAGTACGTGCGTCGTCATCTACTAATGATGGTGATGTGTCACAACTTGTACCGTAACAAGGAGCTTAAGTCTATCTTTTTTCCATGTTCTCATCTTTGTACCATAACAACATTGACCTTTGCGAGTAGTTTACTACTAATGAAAAGAAGTATGCTCAAATATGCTACGGTGGTATTTTCTTTTACATATTTCATTTGACAAATAGTTTGTATATTGTTCATCTATATCAATAAATTCTCACTGCCAGCGTACTCTTTTTCTTACATGTTACTAATAACATTAATCTTTGCAAGTACTACGTATATCACTAGTTTACTAGTAACCTGGTGCAAACAAGTTCCATTTGACAAATATCTTGTATAGTTTCATCTATGTCAGTATATAATGCCACTGTGCTATTTTTTTACTTGTTCAACCCGATCACAACCCGATAACCCAATCCGATTCAACCCGACCCGTTTGGACCCGAAAACTGATAACCCGATAGTTTATAGGGTCGGGTTAGGGTCAATTTATAGGACACCCAAACCCGAATCAACCCGACATGAACAACCCGATAACCCGACAACCCGACCCGATAACATTTCGTCGAAAGTATACACATGTGTCCCTCGATAGAAAGATGATATAATTCTCGTCTAGATGGTATGTTTCGTTTTGCGTAACAATTAAAGGTTTGTGAAATATTTAATTTAAAAAAAATGGATTCTTTTTGTTAGATGGAAAAAAATGAGAGGTTGTGATTGGTTAGGTGAGTTTATGCAAAAAGAATGGTATACATGGAACTTTTCCTATGTGTTATATCATACGTGCGCGATATATGAAGTGAGTTTCACTTTCTTAGAAGATCTTGTGTTATTCTCCAACTTCTGTGAATACACGGCATTGATTTGGAGATTCAACTATTTATGCCCATTTTACGCTAGCGGGTTGAGTTTATTAACTTACAAACAAGAGAAATAAAATACTGAATCCCATTGTACGACAATATTACAAGCTCGAGTCCATTTTCTTAAATTTTACCGTTTTTCTAATGTTCCAAAACAAGAAGAAAAGAAATAGTCGACCACGTAGGTTTGTCACCACCACGCCAGAGGCCACGACAACACCTATGAGATATTTCTCATGCCATAGATCTGGCTTTTTGCGATGACACCAGACCCATGGCACAGATGCAGGTTCTTCAATATTGTATTAATGCTTGGTGTGCAAATCGACGATAATACTATTAAATTCTTTTTTCTCCATATACGTCTTTATTGGTTATTGATAAGGGATCAATGGGATATATCGTGAGCTTGCTTTGTTTATTTTTTTATGAATATCTTTTTGAGGTGTCCAACCTATTTTTTAAATCTTTGATTAGTTTTGTGTTAAGATTTCAGGTTTATTGGAGGTTTTACCCAAAACTTAGTGTCTGATCCTTGTTCGAGAAGAAGGAGTTGCACACCGAGTGGAGAGACAATGCAAGGTAAAAGAAAGAAACGTGTACAGTGATCCAACACGAAAACTAAAGTCTTTCCTTAACTAGTCGTGGATGTCTAACTAAACGAGTTAAAAAATCAAGTAGTCAATGGATCGGGTTATATTATGTCTTGTCAGGTAAAATACAACATAAGTAACTAAAGGAAAAACAAAAGTGTCACAAAGCGTACTTTTTTTGTTAAATATCAAAACATGAAGATGGACTTGTTCGCCCTTCTAAAGACCCTGGCGACATGAATGCTTACATTGTTGGAATTTCCAAGCCTTCTTATAATGAATACGAGATAGAAGTAACTGAAGGGGTGGCTTTGGTTGATCGTGTTTATAAATTTCTTATCACGGCTGTTAAGAGTATTCCCCATGGATGTCGTCTCGCTTTCTCTCAGGCATTAAAAACAGTTCTTTACCAAGTGGTAGCCCGACCCGATTCCGTTGATGCGTGGGTTAAGTTGTTACTTCTTCCACGATGTACACTGCAGGTGTGCTGGCCTAAGACTAGACAAGAGCGTAGGTCCGGAAATACAAAATCTTTGCAACAAAGTTCTATCTTGAAGTCACTAGCTACATGAGGGAAAGATGATGGTATCACAACGTTAGTTAAAAGCATGATGGATGTTGCTAGGTCGGGATCCTTAGGCGAGGGTCGAGGTGATTTGATTGAGGATAGAACAACGGGAAATAACAACACCAAGCAATGTCTTCGCAAGGTTGTGGATGGGTACTTTACTGCTGCAGTAAAAGTGCTATCCTCTTTTGGTGTAGCTCCATACTCTGGTGATACTATTAAAGCCTTGGAGGCTAAGCATCCTTACAAGCCACCCCCATCTATGCCGAGCAACACATTTTATAAGTCTCCTCTTGTAGCCGAGATTGATTGTGTCTTTGGTTGCATTAAATCTTTTCCTAAAGGTACTTCATGCGGGAGAGATGGTTTGAGGGCACAACATATATTATATACTTTGTGTGGAGAGGGGTCTGCTACTGCCACAGATATCTTAATGGCCATGACACGGGTCGTTAATTTATGGTTAGCTGGGAGGTGTCCGCCTATTTTGGAAGAGTTTGCTGCATTTACTCCTCTCACGCCTCTACTTAAACCTAATAACGGGATTCGACCTATTATAGTGGGCACTATATGGAGACGTTTGGTTTCCAAGGTTTCTATGAAAGGTGTTGGTAGGGAAATGTCCAAGTACCTTGGTGATTTTCAGTTCGGAGTCGGAGTGTCAGGTGGCGCTGAGGCTGTTTTACATAGCGCCAATAGGGTGTTGAGTGAATACCATAATGATGGGTCTCTTGCAATGCTCACTGTGGACTTCTCAAATGCATTTAACCTTGTGGATAGATCGACACTACTTCATGAAGTTAGGGTGAGGTGTCCCTCTATATCTTTGTAGGTAAATTTCTTATATGATCAAGCAACAAGGTTGTATATAGGAGACACGCATATTTGGTCTGCCACGGGTGTGCAACAAGGTGACCCATTGGACATCTTCTTTTTGATTTTGTATTGCACCCGCTTGTACATAAGATCAGAGACAGTTACAAGCTTATTCATCATGATTGGTATCTTGATGATGGAACAGCTGTTGGAGATTCAGAAGAGGTATCCAAGGTGTTACACATTATAAAGGCGACTGGTCCAGATTTGGGTCTTGAACTTAACATCAAGAAAACAGAGATCTTTTGGCCCTCTTGTAATGGTACGAAGCTTCGGGAGGGTTTATTTCCGGTTGATATTCGTAGGCCGTCTTTGGGTGTGACGCTTCTTGGGGGAGCTGTTAGTAGAGATGTAGATTTTATTAGTGAGTTGGCTATGAGGAGAGCTGTAAATGTTGTTGACTTGATGGGTCTTTTTCCACAACTTCATGACCCGCAAAGTGAGCTCTTTTTTCTTCGATCATGTATGGGTATTGCTAAACTTTATTTTGGTTTAAGGACCTGTCAACCTAGACACATGGAGGAGGCGGCTTTGTTTTTTGACAAAGGGTTGCGTGGTTCAATCGAAAATATAGTGGTTTGTGGAGGATCTCTTTTGTGACTTGCAGTGGAGACTTGCTTCTTTACCCATTCGTTTTTGTGGTTTGGGCTTGTACTCGGCAAAAGTGGTCTCCTTATATGCTTTTGTGGCCTCGAGGGCCCAATATTGGGTGCTACAAGACCACATCTTATGTGACAGTGGCATGTGTGGTATAGATGACGATTACGTTTTTGCTTTGGCTTGTCTTCGTGATACGATTCCAAGCTTTGATTTTAGCCTTTTTGCTAATAAGGACACCGCCCCATCTAAAGCCCAAGAAACATTGGCGAGCGCCCTTTTTAGTGAGATGGTCAAAGATATGAAAGACCACTTTGACATGACGGTTAGACAAAAAGCAGTTTTTTAGTGTTTGCGCGCACCACATGCTCAAGAATTTCTACAAGCTATCCCTATAGACGGGCTCGGTCAACATATGTCGCCAGTGGAATACCGCACTATACTTAAGTATCGTCTTATGATTCCCTTATTAATATGCCCTGTTTGTCGCAAGGCATGTTTGGATTCTTTTGGGGAACATGCAGTTCATTGTAAAGAACTTCCAGGCTTTAAGTACCGACATGGTTTTGTTAGGGACGTTCTTTACGACATATGTAGGCGTGCCGGGATCTCCGCCAAGAAAGAGGCACCTGTAAATTTCTTGACCGGCCCGTCAGATGGTAGATCCACACTCAGACCCGTTAAAGTGTTGTTTTTGGATGGGTTGGAGGTAAACATGCGTGTTTTGATTTGACAGGGGTTTCTCCTCTCGTGGGGCTAGGCAGTCGAGATTTTACAACGGGTCATGCTGCTATAAAAGTCGTCTCGTGCAAAGTGACTAAACACGAGAAAGCATGTGTTGAAAATTAACACTTGTTTATTCCTTTCGCGTTTGATACATTTGGTTTCCTTGCACCTGAGGCGGTGAAGCTACTTACCAGAATACAACGTGTTATGAATAATGTTTTGACTCCAAAATCCACAAACGTTGTATTTAATAGACTTGGTATTGCTATACAAAAAGGGCTAGCGGCGCAGCTTGTTGCCCATTTGCTTTTTCCTAATATATAAATTATAATTTACTAAAACAATTCGCACGAAACATTATTACGATGTAAGTGAAAAAATATGGTTCGCTAGTTTTGCACACTATGGTAAAAAAAAATATTTTTTTATTATTTTTTTTATTTTTTTTTATTTTGTACTTCTTGTTATATATCAGTAATTATAATTTATATATTCGGAGAATGCAAACGGGCAACAAGCTGCGTCGCTAGCTCGTTTTGCTATACGAAAAGAGCTAGCGACGCATTTTGTTTTCCGTTTGGTAAAATTGACACTAGGGTTTCGTTAACTATTTAATTTCTATGAAATTCGAACTACATGTTTAAAGCACATATATCTAGATTTTCAGCGAAGAGATATTTATAGAGGAGTATCTAGTATGGAGATAGAACTTGCGGAAGTAGGGTAGATATATTTGATATTTGTATTGTTTTTCGGTTATTGTTCGGCTATAGTTGTGTTGATATACAGTGTCTGAACTTATATCAATTAAATAAAAACTTGAGGTGTAAGTTCTTTTCTCAATTCTTTAGATACAACCTCATGATTGTTTGACTAAACTCAATATCGTCTTTCACGTATACTGCTCTTGTGAATTGAAGGAAAGCTTGGAGTAGAAGCAGTTTGTGTCGAGCTAGCTTCCGAAAACCTACTGAACCCTACTAAATCTTGAAATATGTTTGAATGTGCATGCAATGATTGCAATCCAAATAAAAGTGAAGGAAGTGAAAGCCTAATATTCCTTCACGGTAAAGAGAAATCGATCTATACTCAACTCATTTATTATAATGTGGTGTGTGTATGTATTATTCTACTTATAATTAAAAGATTTAGTAGTAATCTTACCAACAACCGATAAACGTACTAAGACAAAGTCTATTATGTGTTTCGTTCATGTTAAATAGAACGATCCTATAGGGTCACTTTGGTTCATTTAAACTATTGAACATATATGCGAAGTTTTAGGTTCTTTTGAACGTTTTATTGTGTATTCGTTGATTTTTAGGACGCGTGATTAAGGAGTTTGCTAAGCGAACAAGGATTCAGTATCGTCGTAATTGCATGTGAATCACATGATTTAGTATGGAAAAGGGGATTTTTGACAGCAAAAGGAAGAGGTAGTGTTAATTTTGTGAAGGAGAAAGATAGGTCCATCGATGATGGTCCTTATAGGGGTAATATTAGTGAGGCTTCTGGTTCCTCACATCTAATGTGGGTAATTCACTGAGTTTGGTATATCATGTTTCCAATTCGATATCTTTTACTATAAAAGTAAGAGAAATGCGAGCCATAAAACTTTTTCTTTCGACCATCGTTTACGTCGGCTGTTGATGGTGTGGATGTTTATATCCCAAAAGAATTGGTTAGTGTTGTGAATGAATGGTTTAACAATATTGTTTACTTATTCTTTTTGGGTAAACGTATGGCTTATCTGGTTGTTAAGACCTACGTGAAGAATGCATGGTGAAAATTAGGCCCTGTTAAGTTAAATGATGATTAAAAACATGCTTTTCATCAAGTTTGGTTCCAAAGAAGGGATAGAAGTGAGTGGCATATGGTTAATTTGCAATGTGTTATTAATTCTTAAACAATGGACTACGTATGCGAATATTAGGAAGGAGGATGATTGTAATATCCCCTTTTGAGTAAAGTTCCATGATGTTCCTATTACTACTTTTACAGAAGATGGGATGAGTATTATCGCAACCAAACTTGGTAGCCCGTTGATGTTAATTAGATTCTTACGTAGGTTTTATGTGCACTGATTCTTGGGGTAGAGATAGTTTTGCTAGTGCTATGATTAAGCTTAAAGCTGATGTTGAGCTCAGACTCCATTGCAGTTGATGTTTAA
The DNA here is from genome assembly GCA_025667525.1 of Glebionis coronaria. Taxonomy (NCBI): domain Eukaryota; kingdom Viridiplantae; phylum Streptophyta; class Magnoliopsida; order Asterales; family Asteraceae; genus Glebionis; species Glebionis coronaria. The sequence goes on from CM046875.1 coordinate 25,669,234, forward strand.
ATTCAACGGTGGGGTTTACTACGAGCAATATTCCTGTTGAGTAAGAGTTGTTAGGTCTCTGGACACGTCTTAGATGACTGTATTATAAAAACCATCTCGGGTATATCGAAGAATTCCAAGATGCCACGTCAACCTACTCGTGGACCTCGGGTTGGATTGAAACCTAAGTCTACCTTTGTGTACTACCAAAAAGGCGGCAAAGGCTCATGAGAATCCAAAGGTACAAAGGGCTAATAAGGTTACTACTCCTATTTTGAAACCATTTCATGCATTAAATACGTTGGTGGACGAGGAAGAGGGAGAGGTAATCTAACTCCCGGTATAAATGCTACCCGTGTGGACTGTGGTAGCTTGGATTAATGAACTTGAAAGATAAATGTTGGATGAGAAATTTGTGCTTGTGGATGAGCATGGGAAACCGTTAGGAAATGAAGGTAGCTAATGAGGCATCGGCAAGCAAGCCCAATACTTCTATGCGAGACAAATTGGTAGAATGTGATAAGGACGAAGTTAAGTTGCCTTATGACGAGACTTCTTGAAATATATATATGTCTTCGACTTGTGGAAGAGGATTCTCTGACTATGGCCTTAATTCCTATGATGGATGGCTCGGGTTTATAATTAACCTGAACAGATGCAGAATTTTTGTGATCAATTTGAAATCCGCCTTCGTGGTCCTGTTAGGAAGTAGTTTTCATTATGTGTGTGTAGTTCATAAGATTGATATGTATCTCTTATGATTATTTAGGTTTGAAGCACAATCGATGCGTTTGTTTTGCCTTTAATTGGATCGAGTTGCGTTTAATTAGGTCAAGGTGAGGGATTTCACCCTCATCCTTTGTATTAAAACAATTTTTTTGGAGTAATACAATTTACCAGGAGCACACGTCATACACTTTATTCTTGCAGAAACTTTCTTAAATTTTGTTTTCTTAGATTGGATGAGCATTCATTTATTTTCGTTGTTAACGCATTTAGAAATAATTTTTCGTATGTTTATCATTTATTTACCTTTGCTTAATTGTTTATAGACGATATTTACAAAACAAGCTCGTCCACGGAACGTGGATGTAAATTGTTCAAAACTGAACGACTGAATCTCGCGAATACTCGTGTCGATCGTTTACGTGTATATCTTATGTTCCTTGATAGTCTTACTATACACGATTGAATAAACTGTCGTTGAGTGATGGCCTTACTTGTTGAGTCGGTTTGTAAATATTAAAACGAGATTTAACACATCATTGCCATTCACTGCTTTATGACTAATAAGTAAAGTTGGGGGCTTAAACACAAACGCTATCAACAAAATGAAAACGAATATGTAAAATATAGTTTCTGGAGTTATATGAACCATTATGTAAGAGCATTTTAAATCTGTTTTTCTTAGTCGCAATTTGAGGTAATCTATTTAAAATTTGCAACTCTTATTGTTGAAAAAACAGAAACCGAAAACAAAAATTATAACTAAACGCTACCTAAACTATCCAGTTTTCGATTTCTAGAATTGAAACCGTTTCCGACCCTTTCTTGCCACCTTCAAATATGTACCTAGTAAGGCTTTATCATGATCACCGGTGAAGAGGTCAATTATATGCCTTGCCGCTACGGCACTAGAGCGTTTGATGGTAACTAAAGTGATACTAGAGTCTTAAGGTATATTGTACTTGTTTGTCCAAAATTTGAGACCCAACGCTAATCATATAAACACGAATAGCTTGTTATGGTCATGAACACTAGCATGGTTCGGCAAAAGCTCTTAAAAATTGTCCTCTTGAACCCAGATCTTGGGATCTCCAATCAAGTGGGTTAGGTTTTCCTTCATAGAAACTCATTCCTCAAGGGCTTTAGTCTCATTCCTTTACACGACTCACTAACTAACTCTCTGCTTAAGCCTTTCGTAAGCGGATCCGAGATGTTATCCTTTGACGTTACGTAGTCAGTCGTGATAACTTTAGTTGAGAGTAGCTGTCGCAACAATCACAATCTATGATGGATATGTCTTGACTTACCGTTTTACACTTGTGATATGAGCTCTGTCATATTCTATTGACTATCACACTTTATAAACATGGCCGTTACCGATATACGCCATCTTGGTATGTCCTTTACGAATTAGCGTAAACTTTCTTGCATATTCTATAAATTTATCTCAAATAATAAATTCATATTTCATCATAGATTTTGCTATAATTGTCTCGTTGAAATACTTTCAAGATTTCTAAGACATAGCTTTCCACTAAGGATAAATACATCCGCTCTACTGGATCTAGATTCTTATATGTAAGAATCCATATTTGCATTACTCTATCAATTGATAGTAGTAGGATATCTTCCATAATGCAATATTATTAGTATCATAATACTCAGGTAATACTTATTCAAATGGTCCCCACTTGAATTAGTATCATACACACGTCATTAGACACATAAGATACCCAATATTCTTTGAGTATTCAAAATAGGAAACAATATTACCTCTATTTTAAATATATTAAAAAAGATGTCATTGGACTCTAGCTAGGTCAGAATCTCCCACATTGAACCTCTCAATAATATTTGTTTTCCTTAACGTTTGACCTCAAAACAAATCCATATGGGTTCAACAAACCCAACAACTAATGAAATTCATGTCAAATATTGACTCCAACAGATCATTAGTGGATTTATTCATCTTGTTATCACTTCTAGTATAAGTATACTATTCTTGTATAAACACAAGAGTACATATTTACTATTGCTCACACGTACATACATCAATTTTGAATCCACATTCTGACATGATATGGTAAAAAAGTTTGATGTCATTGCTTGGGAGCTTGTTTTAAGCCATACAATGACTTAACCAGCCTACAAACTTTGCTCTCTTGTCTAGGAGCCATGAAACCCTCGGGTTGGTTCATGTATATTTCTTCTTCTAAATCTCCATTTAGAAAAGCCGTTTTCACATCCATTTGGTGAACTCCTAAATTCCTTAATGCGGCAATAACAAGAATCATTCTAATAGAAGTTATTCGTGTAACAAGGGAATAAGTATCAAAGTAATCTAGACATTCGCGTTGTCTAAATCCTTTGATTACCAATCTTGTTTTGTACTTGTCAATGGTGCCATCAGCTTTCATCTTTTTTTTGAAGATCCATTTATAAGCTAGTGGTTTACAACCAGGAAGTAAATCCACGAGCTCTCAAGTATGATTTTGTAAAATAGACTCTATTTCACTGTTAATCGCTTCTTTCCATCGAGGCCCTTCCGAACAATTTACCGCTTCTTGATAAGAAGTGAATTCGTTTTCTACCATAAAAGGAACAAAATCAGGTTCAAATGATTTCTCGGTTCTCGCCCGTTTGCTTCTTCTAGGTTCAACTTTTTCCTCGAGTTGATCTTGCCTCTCATCTTGGAGATCATTATCATCTCGTTGTCTCTTATCTTGGACAACCCCATCATCTATTCTAGATGTGCTTCCAGTTTCCTTATTTAAACAAGGAAATATGTTTTCAAAGAAAGAAGCATTCCTTGATTCCATTACTATGTTCTTGTGTATATCTGGATTTTTTGAATCATGTACAATGAAATGATAAGCACTGCTATTCTTAGCATATCCAACAAATATACAATCCAAAGATTTAAGTCCAATTGTTTGGGCCTTAGGTATCGGCACAACTACCTTGGCTAGACACTCCCACACTCGTGAGTACTGGTATGATGGTTTTCTTCCCATCCAAAGTTCATATGGGGTTTCCTCTTTATCTTTACGAGGTATCTTGTTTAAAAGATAAGTATCTGTTAGAATGGCTTCCCCCACATGTCCCAGCTCAAACCAGAACTTAACCACATGGCATTAACCATTTATTTCAAGGTATGGTTCGTCCATTCGGCAATACCATTTTGTTGAGGTGAATAAGGAGCAGTGAACTCGTGTCTAATTCCATGTTTAACACATAGATCATCAAAAAAAGACACATATTCACCTCCTCTATCACTTCGTACCACCTTGATTTTCCTACCAAGTTGATTCTCAACTTCGGTTTTGTATAGAACAAACTTGTCTATATCTTCATCTTTACTTTTCAACAAGTAAACGTAGCAGTACTTTGTGCAATCATCAATAAACATGATGAAGTACTTATTGTCACCTTTTGTGGGTAGTGATTTCAAATCACATATGTCTGTGTGTATCATATCAAGTGGTTTAGTTTTTTGTTCAACCGATTTGAAAGATGATCTTGTAAGTTTGGCTTCGACACAAGTTTCACACTTATAATTTGAATCAATATGAAAATTTAGTATGCCATTATTTAATCATACGACACACTGAATTCAAATTAACATGTCCAAGACGATCATGCCACACATTAGAAGACTCAATCAAGTAAGTAGAAGAATTTATTTTATAGATAGCATTCTTAATACTATTACATTGAGCTTAAACATACCATTCAGGACATACCCCTTACCAAAATACATTTGATTCTTAGAAATAACAACTTTATCAGACTAAAAAAAGACTGTTAATGCAAGTGATGCCTAAAAACATTATTAGTGTTAACTAATCTTTCTTAGTTTTGATCACAACAAACCATACAACACATTTAGTGTAAAACACAAAATGAATTATTTAACTAACACTATCATCAAGGTAATAATCATATCACTAACCTTTCTTAATCATACTTAGTGATCATCAAAGTGATTATCCTTAAAACTCACTTTTGTTAATAAGACAAAAGACTTTTTAATAAACTTTCTTTTTTAGAAAATGTTTTATTAAAATGGAAAATGAAAATTTGAAAATGGCATATTCCAAATGCTGTTAGAATATCCTTTGAAGGGTTCAAATACCTCAGATATTCCCACCCCACTAAAAGACAAAAAACGGAGCGGAGTCTAGTGGTGGTACCTTAAGTACCTACGCGGTACCTTAGTGATATGGTACCGCGGGGTTAGATAAGGTACCGCGCACAGTAGCCGTTATAGATCCGTTGTAACTTTGTCTCTTTAAATAGTGGGTCAAATCTCATTTTCCAGCAAGCCTCTTGGACGTTTTTCTCAGCCCTCTTTCTATTTTCGATAGCATAATCATTAGTAAATGATCACTTAAATTGTTAAGGATGTTTACATATGATTATCCTCTTGATCCCCTCCTTTACCATGTCCAATGAGAAGATCACTCACTCACTAGTGTAGTGATAAAGATGAATCTATGAGCTAGTCATATTCATCATGATACCCTTTTTTGTTTTAGGTCAATCTAATGTATTTATGAATACTTAGACTAGTTATGTTCATCCAAGTTATTTTTGGATACTTGGATTTGTTGTGTACATCCATTGCATATATGTTTGCTTGGATTTGTGTTGTGTAAATCCAAGCTACATGTGTGTACTTGGATAAGTCTAGTTGAGTTGTAATAGATTTGATTAGGAGTTCTCACTAAACTATAAAGTGATGTGGTTGTGTCTTGTGAGTTCTCACTAAACTTTAAAGTGATTAGTAGTTGTGTTGTGTGAAGTTCTCACTTAGCTTCAAAGTGAAGAGTCGGGAAGATTGGTTCTAGCTTTTGATTAGAATCCGACATCTAGCCTTGTGTCGTAAAATGGTGAAGTAGGCAACGTCGTGAAGATTGGTTCTACCTTAAGATTAGAACCCGACATCTAGCCTTGTGTCGTTAAATTGTGTAGTAGGCAACGTCGTGTAGATTGGTCCTAGCTAAAGATTAGGTCTCGACATTTAGCTTATTGTCGGAAAATAATGTAAGCAACGATGTAAGGTTTTCTCTCCGAGAAGGGAGCTTGTGGATATAGTGGAAATCTCGAGTAGGTGTACTCGAGGAGTGGAGTAGAAACGAGGATAGAGCCTCGTTGTCGAACCACTATAAATCTTGGTGTCTTCCCACTAGGTTGTCTTCTTCCTTACTCTTTACTTATTTCATTATCATTATACTTGCTTATTATCCTTGCTAGTGCATTTCAATTGAACCTAATCATTATGCAACTTAGCATCAAGTAAAAGATAGTTTTGATACAAATCAAATTGAAAGTAATTTTAATTTGGTCACTAATCGAAGAGAAACTATTCAACCCCCCCTTCTAGTTTCTACAATTGGTATCAGAGCGATGGTCACTCAAGATCTTTGAAGTATATTGTACTTTGAAACTTCGATCGATCCATTGTCTCCTCAAATTAGAAGGTCTAGTTGTACTAAAGTTTCTCTTTGGTCAAAACTATGTTTTCTTTGAAAATAGGTCTTTTAATTGATAATATTGCATCCCACTTAAGATTAGTAGCCTTTATTCATTTTAGATATACTCTTGAAATGTATCTACTAGTTTGCATCTTGCTTTGTGTAGGTACTCATGAAGATCAATCAATTAATTGGTTATGGATTGAGTTACTTGCACTTTTAGAAGAATCATCTTCATTGATCTTTAACATCTTTGAATGATGATACCAAGATGATTGGGAATGATACTAGTCCTTGAAGACTTAGTACTCATCATAGTCATTGATTGGGCATAACACTTATTCCTTCATGGATTGCTCTTTGTGGCTAAGGTACGCTTTCGTTCTTCCACACGCCCTTTGATCATTCTTTTGATCATTACTTGACTATGTGCTTGTTCTCGGCATCCTTGCCTTGACATTTATTTGTGGTTTATGTTTCTTTTCTTTTATCCTCTCAAACCTTCATTGCTTGGATACTTGACTCACTATGGTGATGTAGAGTGAGTTAGTAGAAGCTTAACGTATCAAGCATGATTTCCATGGTTTGCACCCATACGGTTAGTAGGCCCTTTGTGGGAGAGAAAGTGAATTAATACCTTGCTCATATTTTAGTTTAGAGTAAGACTATTATTGAAAGTGATCTTAGTCTATACTTGAATAATTGCTTTGTGCTTATTCATTACCAAAGCCGTTTATCGTTTCGCCGGAAAGGCACGTCTTAAACCACTATATATGACACAAGCTCTTTGTTACAACTACTTGAAAATTGTCATTAATCCCTTGAGCATTGATCCTAGTCTTGATTCACTTCTCTTGACTTCTCTCCACTTAGTCGTTTTGCTATGAGTAGTCGTTTGTCCGTTTTGGTTCTTTTCGATCTTGATTTAACTCGTAATCCTTCATTAAGGCATATTGCTTAGTGTTATGATGATCCAATGATATTCTAAAAGGCTCATGATTTAATTTTAAGTATTTTAGAAAAACTGGATTTTCAAAATTTGGCGTTTTTCAGAGATAAAAACCTGCCTCTGTAGGCGGTTCCTTATCTCCGTGGCTCAAACCCGCGGTTCCTTATCGATAAGGTACCGCGGGCAGTAACTTTTGTCAGAGCGCCAGTTTGAGTTTTTTATTCTTTTTCAAACCAAACTCTCTCTCTCCCAAAAACACACAGCCGACGGGTTTTACCTTTTCCACCATTGTTGAAGCTTCCAAAACCTTCAGTCACTCAAATTAATTGATTCCAAGTTGTGGGTTTCACTCATCCTTCATCTAACATCAATTAATTGTAAGTATTTTCTTTCAATTTCATCTATTTTGTTCTAGGGTTCATCCTTTCATAATTGGGGATTTTATAAATTGAAATTGAATTAAAACCTTAATAGGAATGTGGGTTGACATGGTAATCTTACTATGATTCCTTAGGTTGATATTCATTAAGATTTCACTAAAACCCACTTGTAGAACAAATCCGAATTTAGGCTAAATGATTTTGGTTGAATGATGGATTTGAGATGAACCCATGAACAAGTAGGTAATGACATTGTTAATGCTTACCTAAAAACCTTGTTTTGAAAAACCAATGTTCTAATCCATTGTTGATCTAACATAGATCATGTGTTATTGGTTAATGATGGAATAGACACATCGTGAACATGAAAATGATATGGATTCAATCCTATGTTTGTCAAGAAATTGATATAACACATTTTCATTTTTCGTTTTCCTTTTTATTTTTCATATGAGTGATTGGAAAAATATTGTCATGTGTTTGTATTTAGGTACTTAATCATGCCTTCTCAATATCAAAAAGATCATCAATTCACTAAAGATTATATGCCTGGCATCTCCCAAACCTATGCTTCCCCCCAACTTCAAAACGCGTTTCCATCCCTTTCCACTCGTTGTTTCCATGAGGGAAAAGTCGTTGACAAGGAAATAACGGGTTATGTCTATATCCAATCTATGTTTGAGCTTTCGGGGTTTGATTGCTTTCTCAACATAGAAGAAGATATTTACCCCTTATTCCTTCTTGAATTCTTTAGCACCTACCCCATGCTTGAATACAATGGAGAAATCTTCATTCGTTTCGTATTGAATGATCAATTAATTCAATATTCTCTTGAAGACTTTGGTCAAATTCTCGGTGTGCCATATGAAGGCACTTGTCGTTTTACGGATAAATGGAGACTTGATGCTCTCTCGGAATCCTTCGATAAACCTCCAAATGACCTCACCGAAATTGATCTAGAGTTCATTCTTGAAATCATCTCGAAAGAGCGTGATGGTAACGTTGTGAGAAGCCTTCATTCAAATGTACGAAATGTGAATCGATATGAAGTGCTCTCTAGCGACCTTAAGGATTTTATGGTTCAATGGGCCAATATCCTTAGGGAGAATGTCTTTTGTCTTGGTAGAAACCGAGATCATATCCCGGCGTGTATGGTGCATATGTTGAGTTGCATCTTTACATCCACCAAGTACAACTTGGCATTCTATATCGCTCGACGAATCAATTATGCCCTTTCGAAGCCCAAGACAAACCTTCCCTATGCTATGCTTCTAACTCGCCTTTTCAAAAGGGTTGCTTATGATTTTCCCCACCTTGATCTTTCTCGCTTCTACCCGGTTCATCGGGTTATGTTGCCTATTCAAGAGGCATATGCAAGAAAGACAAGAAGTGATCGAGGATCGAGAAAATATGTTCATCAAGAGATGGATGATGAGGACATGGACATGCCAACAAGTGATGATGCTGGCATAGGTACTAGTTCTCATTTCCACTCTTCGAGTAATTCCCATCCATCCTCAAACCCATTCGAGGATGAATTTGAAGACTTAGCTCCTCCTCCTCATCATTCTAGTGAAGTACCGGAAGATATCAATATGGAGCATCTTTACCGTGAAAACCTTAGAACTCGAGGGGAATTGCACTAACGCCGGGTTGAATCAAGAAAAGGTTTCAAGTTCTTGGGGAATATGATCAAGGGATTGGGGAAGAAGAGAAGGTGAAAGCTTTGAAGCTTTTCAAAGAATACATGTTGGTAAACATGTATTGTTGAACATATTATTTTATCTTGGTTGTGTATTAACGTATGATTGCATGTTTTAATTATCATTTATCTTGATCCTTAATGTTAATTATGCCATCATATTTGTATTTTACATAGCTCTGTGCATGCCCTATGATAGTTATTTTATTAGATTGTGATCTGTAGTTAACTTTGGCTTGTGAAACTTTTGGGAAAAATCTGGGTTTATCAAAAACTGGAATGGAAAATTTTTGAAAACCTTCTGGTCGCGATCCCATATCGACCCGCGGTTCCTTATCGATAAGGTACCGCCGGTCCTAGATAAGGAACCGCCGGTCACTGTGCACGACAGCATCTTTGCTTTACACTGTTTTCTTAATTTTGTGTAAACCTTGCATGATTTTCAGTAATAAACTGCACATTTCCTAAACTAGGTTACCTAAATTCATTATTCACCTAAAATGATTTTAACCCATTACTAGTTTGGATCATCCCCTCACCCATTTTTACCCACCTTGTTTGTCATGTTCTTCACACATCAAACATACTTCCCTAAACCTTAAACCACCCTAATCAACCATGGTGTGTACCAAAACCTCAAACACTTCCAAGACCTCCACCCCAAGGAAAACACTCAAAATAAGGGTTAAGGTAGCTAAGCCTAACTCCTCACCTTTCCTCACACCTAAGAATGAGAATGCTCCTATCCTTATTTCTTCATCACCTTCCCCACCTCTTGCACCATGTCATCCACCCATGGTACTAACCACTCCATTGGTTCTACCTCATCTTCATTCAACTCTAGAATGAATGAGTTTTCTTCACCTTTCACTCCAAATGCACCCTTGGAAGTGACCACACAACCTCAACCAATCCAAAGCATTCCTTTTGGGAATGACTTTGATGACACTTTGGTGACTTCACCATTTACCCCTCACAACTCACCCATTTCACCAACCTTGGAGGATTTACCTCCACACTCACCCATTTCCCCTTTGGGTGTCCCACTTTCCCTCCTCTTGGGTGATCCTTACTTTGGGTTCAACAAACTCATGGTCCTAGATGTCCATGTTGTCTCTACAACCACTACATCATCCATAACCTAAGGATGGATATGTATGGACTACATAGGGGTTTGCAAGACTTCTTGCTTACCTTGTTCGCCATGCCTCCTCCTAGGAGATGAATGATGGAGTTTGCTTAATAAGAGTTTTCAACAAAACCAAGCCTAAGAAAACTACTTATCTGGATTCAATATTAAGCTAGCTATGTATTAGTTAGTCTTTACTTATCTTTGTACTTTCCTCATTAATGAATGTTTCATGTTGTTGTCTTATAGATTTAGCTTTGTGTGATTCTATCCTTTTGTGCACACTAATCAACTTTAATTTGAAATTAAAATTGAACCTAAATCTATCACAACCCCTAAACTTGACTAAAATTGGTTCAAAATGATATCTAAATTATTTTGTCACCCTTTGTCAAGACATTCTTTGTGAATGTGTTGCTTTATGCAACCCTAGAATATTTTGGTTCTAATAGAGGTAAAATTCCAAGAATTTGCAACTTTTTGAAAAATTCTTAGTTTTTCCCAAAACCCAGAAAAAACATGGTTTAAAGCCCACTGGACGCGGTTCCTTAAAGACCCGCAGTTCCTTAGTGATATGGAACCGCCGGCCCCTATAAGGTACCGCGGCCAGAAAGTGGCTTTTGACGATTTTTTGGTCAAAAATTTTAAAACCCTATTCCCAGTCAAGATTCCTTGTTTACTCAAATTGACTAAACATTCCTTGACACTACACATTTTGTATTCAAATTCTTACCTTGATTACATTTTACTTATACCCAACCTTGAGATTTCATTCTCACACCTTCCCAACCTTGAGAATTCATTCTCACATAACCTTGAGATATCATTCTCACACTCTCACAATGCCTAACTCCTACATTCCTAACCTTGACATTTCTTTGTCACAACCCCTCTCACCCAAAGCTTCCTTATCCAAGCTTTCAAAGAAACCGAAAATCTCGGTTCGACCCGTTTGGGTTAAGAAGAATGAACCATCTTCGTCCAAACCACCCAAAAACCCTACCTTCTCTCCAATCAAGTATTGGAATGAGACTTACACCATAAACCCCATCACCGGAGCAAAAGAATATGTTCCACCACCACTAAAATCCTTCAATACCCCTCAACTCAATGACCTTTCAACCTTCCCAAACCTCACAAGGCATTGTGAAAACACTCTCAAACCCTTTACCCCACCACCACCAAACCCTAAGTTTGATGCCATACCCCCATCAAACGATTTTGTGTTACATCATGGATCCTCGTGTGATTGTTGCCGATTTCAACAAATTGAACTTGCTCATGTGTATGAGAAGTTAAATTTTCTTGAATTCCTCCTCACTCGACCTCCTATTCAAGTTTTCGTTCCGGTGGACAAAACTTCGAATGATGCATCGTCGTCTTTTTAGTTTTATTTTATTTTTAGCAATCTTGGAAAATATCACTATTAGATTAGCTTATGCCTAGTGGTTTATTTTCCATATTTATTGCTTTTAGATACTCATACTATGTGTATGACTATCTTCTTTGTTGTATTTTTTTTTCTTTTTTTTTCTCTTTATGTAACCTTTGTGTTATTTGTGTGCTATTTCATTAGTTCTATTTTTAGTTGATCTTGGTTAATTTTTTACAATTGCTTATGGGTGATTCCATCAATTCTAAAGCTTTAACCCATTGACAAGCTTATCATCTTCATTGGATTGAAGTTTGATTTTATCAGTTACCTCTTTGGACATACTTAGCAAAATACTTGCTTCTAATTTGAGATTTCTTCTCTTTCTCCCTCTCAAGTTACTTAGTAGGTAGTGATCATATATACATTGGTGTTTCTTTCCTTTCTACTAACCTTTGTGTAGCATGTCACCTTAGCTCACAAACTTAGTGCCCCAAGCAAGGGGGAGCAACCACCAAGGGGGAGCTACTAGCAAAGTTCGATGTTCTTCAGAGACTTATGCTAACCTTTTTGCTACGACAAAGGGGGAGAAATGATAGTGATAAACTAGTTAATAATTCCATAATTTGTGTTTCTACGTAAATGAGTTTATCGTTTGTCGTAATCAAAAAGGGGGAGATTGTTAATGCAAGTGATGCCTAAAAACATTATTAGTGTTAACTAATCTTTCTTAGTTTTGATCACAACAAACCATACAACACATTTAGTGTAAAACACAAAATGAATTATTTAACTAACACTATCATCAAGGTAATAATCATATCACTAACCTTTCTTAATCATACTTAGTGATCATCAAAATGATTATCCTTAAAACTCACTTTTGTTAATAAGACAAAAGACTTTTTAATAAACTTTCTTTTTTAGAAAATGTTTTATTAAAATGGAAAATGAAAATTTGAAAATGGCATATTCCAAATGCTGTTAGAATATCCTTTAAAGGGTTCAAATACCTCAGATATTCCCACCCCCACTAAAAGACAAAAAACGGAGTGGAGTCTAGTGACGGTACCTTAAGTACCTACGCGGTACCTTAGCGATATGGTACCGCCGGGTTAGATAAGGTACCGCGCACAGTAGCCGTTATAGATCTGTTGTAACTTTGTCTCCTTTAAATAGTGGGTCATATCTCATTTTCCAGCAAGCCTCTTGGACGTTTTTCTCAGCCCTCTTTCTATTTTCTATAGCATAATCATTAGTAAATGATCACTTAAATTGTTAAGGATGTTTACATATGATTATCCTCTTGATCCCCTCCTTTACCATGTCCAATGAGAAGATCACTCACTCACTAATGTAGTGATAAAGATGAATCTATGAGCTAGTCATGTTCATCATGATACCCTTTTTTGTTTTAGGTCAATCCAATGTATTTATAAATACTTGGACTAGTTGTGTTCATCCAAGTTATTTGTGGATACTTGGATTTGTTGTGTACATCCATTGCATATGTGTTTGCTTGGATTTGTGTTGTGTAAATCCAAGCTACATGTGTGTACTTGGATAAGTCTAGTTGAGTTGTAAAAGATTTGATTAGGAGTTCTCACTAAACTATAAAGTGATGTGGTTGTGTCTTGTGAGTTCTCACTAAACTTTAAAGTGATTAGTAGTTGTGTTGTGTGAAGTTCTCACTTAGCTTCAAAGTGAAGAGTCGTGAAGATTGGTTCTAGCTTTCGATTAGAACCCGACATCTAGCCTTGTGTCGTAAAATGGTGAAGTAGGCAACGTCGTGAAGATTGGTTCTACCTTAAGATTAGAACCCGACATCTAGCCTTGTGTCGTTAAATTGTGAAGTAGGCAACGTCGTGTAGATTGGTCCTAGCTAAAGATTAGGTCTCGACATTTAGCTTAGTGTCGGAAAATAATGTAAGCAACGATGTAAGGTTTTCTCCGCCGAGAAGGGAGCTTGTGGATATAGTGGAAATCTCGAGTAGGTGTACTCGAGGAGTGGAGTAGAAACGAGGATAGAGCCTCGTTGTCGAACCACTATAAATCTTGGTGTCTTCCCACTAGGTTGTCTCCTTCTTTACTCTTTACTTATTTCATTATCATTATACTTGCTTATTATCCTTGCTAGTGCATTTCAATTGAACCTAATCATTATGCAACTTAGCATCAAGTAAAAGATAGTTTTGATACAAACCAAATTGAAAGTAATTTTAATTTGGTCACTAATCGAAGAGAAACTATTCAACCCCCCTTCTAGTTTCTACAAAGACGAAAACCAAACTTATTCAAAAGCCAACCGGACACAAGATTCTTACGAATCTCCAGAACATACAAGACTTTAGTCAACTTGAGCTCTTTCTCGGATGTCATTTTCAAAATAACATCTCCTTCGCCATTGATATCAGCAGTCGCAGAGTTTCCCATGTAGAGCCTCTCTCCATTGTCAACCGCTCTGAAAGAGTGAAACATACTCTTGTCAGCACACACATGGCGGGTTGCCCCAGTATCAACCCACCAATCACTGTTGTTAGAACCTACCAAGTTAACTTCAAAGATTATGGCAACGACATCAGACACCATAGCAATCATGTCTGCATTATCATTCGCCATATTAGCCTCGCGTGGAGTCACCCGCTTTGGCGCTTTGTAATTAGCAGCACGATGACCTGGCTTGTCACAGTTGAAGCAATTTCCTTATAACTTTTGCTTCACAATTCTAGCTTTACGAGCAAGGTATTCAGAATTCCCTTTGCCAAAGCTCTCTCCTTTAGACTTTGAAGAAGATGAACCATGCTCAACCATATTAACCTTGGTAGAATCAGGTGTACAAGTGTTTTTTTGAGCCAGCTTGTTGTCTTCTTCAATACGAAGACGAACAACTAAGTCTTCAACACTCATCTCCTTTCGCCTATGATTCAAGTAGTTTTTGAATTCTACACAGCTTGGAGGTAACTTTTCAATAATAGCAGCAACTTGAAACGTTTCACTCAAAGTCATACCCTCAACATGAATTTCGGGTAGCATAACCTGCAGATCTTAAACCTGAGTTATCACATTCTTTGAATCAACCATCTTGTAATCCAAAAAATGAGCTACCACGAACTTCTTTGTACCAGCATCCTCAATTTTGTACTTGCGTTCCAATAACTCCCATAATTCTTTGGCAGTCTTAGTATTGAAGTACACGTTGTACAAAGAGTCCATCAAACCATTCAGAACATAATTGTGACACAAGAAGTCTGAATGTCTCCATGCTTCAACAGCTTCCACAACTTGTTGATTAGCGGGTTGACATTCCCGAGGAGGTTCCACCTGAGGTACAATCTCTTTTAAGAACCTCGCAAGGTTCAAAGATGTTAGATAGAAGAACATCTTCTGTTGCCACCTCTTAAAATTCTGCCCATTGAATTTTTCTGGTTTTTCAGCATGATTAGCAACAATGTGGGTAACTGGCGCATCAGTTACATTCATAGTAGTAGTTGCAGGAGTTTCCGAAGCACCGGTAGTCATTCTGAAAGATCTAACAAGATCAAAATACAAACAGTTATACAACTGTTATAAATATGTATGTAAGAAATTCAATCATGATTTCTATATACTTAAACCGGATCTGCTTCAAAGAAACTCAATCTTGGTTTCAATGAATCAGATATACCTGTTTAACAGAAATACAATCTTGGTTTCAGTATAACTAATTAGAACAACTGCTTATAAAAACGTTACAGAATTGTTAATTAAAATCTGAAAATTTAAATAGGGTTTAGGGTTTAGGGTACTGATTTTTAATGAAACTCAATCTTGGTTTTGACAGAAAACAGTGTTAATAAATATGTTAAAAATATTAATCTGATTTAATAAAATGTTTTAATTCGGTTAAACATAATCTGTTTTAAAATTATGGGAAACGATGTATATATTTACTGAAAACATATTACAAATAATAAAACTAACAGAATATAAAGACAGAAAATAAATAACAGTAATGAAGAAAACAGTAAAACTAAGACGACATAATTATAAACGATAACTAAATAAAATAATAAAAGACTTACAAAATCACCAGCAAGTTGAGGCACACGTAAGATACGCTTAGAACTAATGAGCCGAGGCACGTGTTTGACACACCTCCCTTAAATCAGATACGTCGTCTGTTTCCCAGGGTACAACAGCCGAAACAGTAAGTTGTACTGTCGGACTTAACAAAACTGCCTGAAATTTCACCTAATCAGATGCGTACTTCGTCGGAAAACAATAATAATACTTATTGATTTGATGTATAAAAAAACTATGGAATTAGGCCTCTATTTATGCACAATAGACTCTCTTTTAGTTTACTTATCCGACCGATGTGGGATAAAAAATAAACTATATTTTTTCTCTTTAGGCATGATACCAAATGTCTAACTAGACATGATATCTCATTCACATTAGCTTTATTTTGGACACATAAAGGCTCATTGCGAACCTCTCTTAAAGGAGAACGCGAACCTATAAAGTATCACTAATATATATGATACATATATATACATAATTGTGTCCAAAGTTGTTCAAAATTCTTTTTGCCAACAATATTTTCCAACAGTATCTAGTATGGAGATAGAACTTGTCGAAGTAGGGTAGAAGATATATTTGATATTTGTGTTGTTTTTCGGTTATTGTTCGGCTATAGTACGTTGTGTTGATATACAGTGTCTGAACTTATATCGATTAAATAAAAACTTGAGGTGTAAGTTCTTTTCTCAATTCTTTAGATACAACCTCATGATTGTTTGACTAAACTCAATATCCTCTTTTACGTATACTGCTCTTGTGAATTGAAGGAAAGCTTGGAGTAGAAGCAGTTTGTGTCGAGCTAGCTTCCAAAAACCTACTGAACCCTACTAAATCTTGGTTAAATATGTTTGAATGTGCATGCAATGATTGCAATCCAAATAAATTAAAACTGAAGGAAGTGAAAGCCTAATATTCCTTCACGGTAAAGAGAAATCGATATATACTCAACTCATTTAGTATAATGTGGTGTGTGTATGAATTATTCTACTTATAATTAAAAGATTTAGTAGTAATCTTACGAACAACCCATAAACGTACTAAAACAAAGTCTATTATGTGTTTCGTTCATGTTTAATATAACTTAAACGATCCTATAGGTCACTTTGGTTTATTTAAACTATTGAACATGTCTGCGAAGTTTTAGCTTCTTTTGAACGTATTATTGTGTATTCGTTGATTTTTAGGATGTGTGATTAAGGAGTTTGCTAAGCGAACACAGATTCAGTATCGTCGTAATTGCATGTGAATCACATGATTTAGTATGGAAAAGGGGATTTCTGACAGCAAAAGGGAGAGGTAGTGTTTTTTTTATTGAACGGCAAGATATATTAAAAAAAAACTAACGAGAAGCTAGAACAAAATTACATAGGAGTTTTAAGCCAATCTGGCCACACTAAGCTACAGGAACTTCTACTATTTAACCAAGAGAAAGAACAAAAGCAAATACTATCAAATAAATCACATTTTCTCTTTGTGAAGGAGAAAGATAGGTCCATCGATGATGGTCCTTATGTGGGTGATAGTAGTGAGGCTTCTGGTTCCTCACATCTAATGTGGTAATTCACTGAGTTTGGTAGATAATGTTCCCAATTCGATATCTTTTACTATAAAAGTAAAGAGAAATGCGAGCCATAAAACTTTTTCTTTCGACCATTGTTTACGTTGGCTGTTGACGGTGTGGATGTTTATATCCCAAAAGAATTGGTTAGTGTTGTGAATGAATGGTTTAACAATATTGTTTACTTATTCTTTTTGGGTAAACGTATGGCTTATCTGGTTGTGAAGACCTATGTGAAGAATACATGGTGAATAGGCCCTGTTAAGTCAAATGATGATTAAAAACATGCTTTTCATCAAGTTTGGTTCTAAAGAAGGGATAGAAGTGAGTGGCATATGGTTAGTTCGCAATGTGTTATTAATTCTTAAACAATGGACTCCGTATGCGAATATTAGGAAGGAGGATGTTTGTAATATCCCTTTTTGGGTAAAGTTCCATGATGTTCCTATTACTACTTTTACAGAAGATGGGATGAGTATTATCGCAACCAAACTTGGTAGCCCGTTGATGTTAGATTCTTACGTAGGTGTTATGTGCACTGATTCTTGGGGTAGAGATAGTTTTGCTAGTGCTATGATTAAGCTTAAAGCTGATGTTGAGCTCAGAGACTCCATTGCAGTTGATGTTTAAATTCAACGGTGGGGTTTACTACGAGCAATATTCCTGTTGAGTAAGAGTTGTTAGGTCTCTGGACACGTCTTAGATGACTGTATTATAAAAACCATCTCGGGTATATCGAAGAATTCCAAGATGCCACGTCAACCTACTCGTGGACCTCCGGTTGGATTGAAACCTAAGTCTACGTCCTTTGTGTACCACCTGGTTTCAACCAAAAAAGCGGCAATGGCTCATGGGAATCCAAAGTTACAAGGTTACTACTCCTATTTTGAATTAGTCAAACTCCCAGTAAAAATGCTACCCCTGTGGAGCGTGGTAGCTAGGTTTACTGAACTTGAAAAAGAAAAATGTTGGATGAGAAATTTGTGATTGTGGAATGAAGGTAGCAAATCAGGCATCAGCAAGTAAGCCTAGTTCTTCTATGCGAGACAAATTGGTAGAATGTGATAAGGACGAAGTTGAGTTGCCTGATGACGAGACTTCTTAATATATGTCTTAAACTTGTAGAGGAGGATTCTCTGAATATGGTCTTAATTTCAATGATGGATACGAGGCTCGGGTTTATGATTTACCTGAACAGATGCAGAATTTTTGTGATCAATTTGAAATCCACCTTCGTAGTCGTGAAAACCAGCCTCCTTCGTGGTCGTGTTAGGAATTTTTGTGATCAATTTGAAATTCACTTATGGCGACCCAGTTTTCGTTCCTTGTCATGCAAACCAGTCTCCTCACCGTCCATTTATCTTTTAGATTGGAGAAATCCTTGACCTTCAACCACGTATCCTTACCAACCATCCTCCATCTACCTCCTTCGCACAGCGAGAGCCTTTCTGAGTGTAGATAGCATATGCTTACACACAAATGAATGCAGCCATCTAGAACCACTAAACTTGCCGTAAAATCTGATGAAGCATATTCTTTAACAGGTGGAAATTGTATTTTCCTAAACTTTTCCGACTGGACATTGAAACAAATAATGCATCTTTCATCTCCAGAGGAATCTAAAACTACAAAATAAAGATTTTGGCCCCAGAAAGTATCCGGCGACGAAGGTAATTGGAGAAACAGTCAGCGTTATCAACTAAATATTCAATCTTTCTCCATGAATCCCTCCTAAGGGAATAGACGTAGGCTCCCAAGGCACCATTTGAAACCATATGTAAAAGCTTTTAATCGTCAGAAGAATCGATATAGAAACCAATCGCATCAGAAGAAGAGGGTGGCATACCAATCTTATCAGGAGAGCACCGCAAACCACACTGAGTGTAAGACGGCTTGTAGAAACGAGGAGAATAGGAGTTAGCTGCCAACTTCTTAAAGGCACCTGTTAAAGGATTCCAAATCCATCAGTTAGTACTATATATAATTGATGGAAGCTCAGTTGGAGTCAAATACCAAACATCTGTAAAAACATTCTCCAAAAGAAACATCTGTTAAAGGATTCCAAATCCATCAGTTAGTACTATATATAATGCGATGTAGGATTCAAGCCTAGCTCATGATTCTTCTTTGACGTACTGTTATAATCTATCAAACCATAACTCCAACTTCTAGCTACAACGTATATTTGTTAGAGCATGCAATGTCATGGCTAATTAGCAAACCAAAGCACATATTATCGTTCAATGAGTCAAAACCTAGGAAGCAAGTCATACCTAAAAAAGGAAAGCATATATATTGTAAATGTGAATGATATTATTACCACATTTTAACCATGAAGATATATTGTTTTATTATACTTTCATTTATATATATATTGTAAAATTAAACATGTAAAAAATGATGAGCCCATTGGGCCGAAACAGTCTAGCTATTTAGCTAATAAAATCCCAAATTTTTTTTGTTACAAACCTATGAACTAATAAAAGATTACAGGACAAAAGAAAAAATGATTTTTTTAAGGTAAACAAGATATAAAATGTGACATGAAATAAGATGATTTGGTTAATATGTTTCTTAGCAGCTGACCAACAAAAACAAGATATCACCAAAGTTGACCTACTGAAAAGTTGGTATCGTTAATGAATAACATTTACAGAAACGGAATTTAGTACAAACATACATGTTTCCGCTTTAGTTTGTGAGGACACAAAGAAGAATTAGTATCCTAATATTTATACTTTGTGAGGAGACAAGTTGCTGGAAGAAAGTTCAGGGCGCAAAAAACAATACACTTTGATACTTTCATCCCGTCGTCCCGAAGTGGTATCAACTTGTTGTATAATTAAGTTGAGTTCGAGCCGAGCCCGGGCTTGTGCAAATTATCATGAACTGAGCCCGAGCTAAAACTGTGTTCGGACCTACAAGATAAAGAGGTTGAAGTTTATCTTCTTAATAGTTCTTTTGAAATAGTGCAACGTAGGGCATGATTAAAAGAATTACCTATACGAGCATGAAGTTTTGCCGCTTCAAGAAGCTTGGACTTGGATTCCTATATGCTCATGAATGGATATGGACACATGGCTTGTAAAGCGTCAAGTACAGACATTGGAGAAATGTAGAAACTCGTGTGTATATGATCTTCGAGTATTCAAACGAATTGAAGGGTTCAATCGTTACGACACCCTGATTTTCGAATATTTGGAATGCGTAATATACTAAGTGAAAATTCAATCGTTGCGACATTTTCATCTATGCATGAGTTTGGTTTATTTCGATTTTTTGGGAAATTCAAGGATTACACTAAAATGGGAGAGGATTGTTGGTGATTTTAGTGTCATCAATCATTTTTTGTAATAGTGATTTTCCCGGGACCAAATAGATTTCAAGGTTAAGTTAAAATACGAGTTCGGAGGTGCGGAGTGCATGCTTGTATAAACTAATTAACTTGATTCTGAACACGATAATGGAAAAGGTTGAGAACATAAAGTCAAAGGACGTAACAGTGACAGAATTCGTGGTCACTAATGTGTCAGTAATGGACATATGTTTTAATGACAGCAGTTACCGGCGGTTTGGGTCTGTTGCAAAACTGTCGTTGTAACTTTTAAAGGACATGACTTTTCACCAAAGGTTGTGACTTTTCTTTTTGTGTGCATATAAACATATTTGGTCTTTCATATGAAGATGATCATATGATTCATGTCAACAACAAATACAACAAAGTATCCATGTTTTGCTCTATTTCTTGTGCCTAGATTTAGAGTATGTTCTTGTCTTATCCCAATACGAATTTCGTGTACCCCAAGGCACCGAATAGGGTCGAAATATTGTATTAGGAAAGTAGACTTTATACAGGATTCAAGAATTTATCTGGTGATCATTGATTATCAAGACCCTAAATTTCCAACAACTATCATGCATCCTGCGAGATTCCTCAATGCGCAAATGACCGTCCAACTCAACAAGAGTTAACTCTTCCTTCTTATGTTTCAAGGTGTGCTTGAAATCTTTCCAAGAAGGAGGTAGTCTGTCAATGACACAATAGATCTAAATGGTCTCATCCATGTTCATTTTATGTTGTGTAAATCTATCAAGTATTCTAAGAAGTTCATTTTATCGTTCCCTGACTAGTCTTGCATAAGTCATTTTGTAATTTGTGAAATCACTCAAGGAACTTCTTACTTGATGCATCCTCAGCCATGTATTTGGCTTTCATGGAATCCCATAGTTATTTACCAGATTTAATACTTTGGTATATATCAAATAAAGAATCAGACATGCCATTGAGAATTATACCACGACACACATAGTCATATTCTCCCATTTTCTCATTTTCCTCATGTACTCCAAGGTAGCATCATCACCACCATCAGGAATAAGAGCTGCCAACAGCACACCACGCTCATGGTAGAAAGAAGAAAATGCATCTTCTTTTGCTATCTCCTAAAATCAACCCCTTCAAACTTGTCCAGTTTAGAAAAGTTAGCCACCATATGCTTCATTGCAGCCGCCATTGGTTATCACAAAATAATCTTCATTGATTGTTGGGGTTTATTCGTTGCAACATGGTAAAGATAACCAATAGCCTAACTACGTATCAATGAATACGTTACCAGATATCACTTGAAGTCGTGTAATCACTTTCCAAAGAAGATTATTTGACCCTATGCCTGGGTTAACACGAATACCTCCTTGGGATAAAACCAAGTGTCAGTTCTTGTTTTAGGCACAAATCAAGAATCCTGTGCGTATAAGTGTTTTTTATATTATGTATATATTATCATGCAAGTGTTATCCATACTTATAGGAATACCATTCTTAAGAATGTAACTCAAAGTCAAAGGAATAATGAGTATTAATTGGCCAATTAATTTCATTATTTCCCACATGAATACATAGTGGCTTTATGACCATAATCATAGTCATTAAGTCAGTCTTAAACCCATCGTTAAACGATCAAAGGGAGGTTACAAAGATAACCCACCCACTGATGGATAATCTACCCACTGATGGGTAATCTACCTAATGACAGACATAACCTAGCCACTGACAAGCGAAATCTAGCCCCTGACAGGCATAATCTAGCCATTGACGAATAGAACCTATCCATTGATGGATACCATCATCAACAAACCATTATATTGACTCCAAGGAGGTCAATGACTTATTGGGTGTACACTCCGTACCTCCAAATCCATTTACAAGTCTGACCATATCCTACAATTGCATTAAATTTTCAACAATATATGTTATTGGTTTTGGAGATTAAAGTGCTTGAATGATTCATATTTAGGTTGATAATTATCTAACCTATGGGAAAATTAGTAAAGGACACAAAAATAAGTGTGAGAACCCTAAAATGCGACTAATTATCAAATAAAGGCAAATAAAACCTTAAAATCAAAAAGAAAACTTCCTAAACCTAAAAAATATCCAAGGACAATTATCTAAGAAGGAATATTATTTTTATGACTATTTAAGAATATTTTACGAATTAAAAATTAATTTAACTAATTAAATATACTAGAAAATATCAGATTAATTCTAAAAAAAGTTTCAAAAATGATTTTTTACTTTAGAAAATTTTAAAAAGTGACAAGAGCGCATAAGACTATTTTTACCTAGTTTTATTAATTAATTAATTATTTAAAACCTATTTTGAAAACCTAAAAATTAAATGAAATTAAAAATTTAAAAGTATCAAATCTGATGTTACACTTTGTAAACCTCAAAGTATTTATTTTAAACCTAATTTTTTTATATGTTTAAAATAACTTTTACTATTTTTTTTTAAGTAATTTAAAAAGAAACAGATTATAAAAAATGATTAAAATGTGAAAAATCCAAAACAATTTATCAAAAGTCCTCAATGTTTTCTACTACTAAGTAAAAATAAGTTGGACGTTGCAGCTTATCAAATAAGCTAGAAAACTGGACAAAAGGCTACGACTTATAATTTGCTTAAGGAAAATAAACTGTTTTAATTAGAAGGATGGGTGTGGCAACGCAGCACTCTCGCCATGGCGTTCACCAAACCCTCGTCATAGCTCGTCGCCGTACATGACCAGCTCACCAAACGACTCCCTCGCCAGTTAAGTGGCAAAGTAAATGATAAACAGTTTTGATTTTGACCGTTTTAATATTACCGTTTATATTTTCAAATATAATTTATTTATATTTTAAATAAAATTATATACCCCCACTCTATAAATACTCCTACTTTTTACCTAAAAAATTCAAAATTAATTCTAAATCAAGAAATATTAATATGGCTTGTTCCAAATCAACAAATAATTAAAAATATTGTTCAGCTCCACACACATTTAAAGAAATCTAAAAAATGTTTGCTAAACTGATTAAAGATGAGCGCTCGACAGAAATCGATGGCGGATTTAGCCCTCCAATTTGAGAGTGCTTCTATTGTTAAAGATGATTTGCAGAAAGCATGTAAAGAATGTACTGATATTCCAGAATAGAGGCGTGATTCGATAACCAAATTTTTGAAAAAAGAATCCGACAAATAATATGAGATGCACGATGCCTTGTTTCAAAAAGCATCCAAAATCGAAAGACAAATGGAATCTAAAAAAGAATTGGCGAGATAATTTTAATTTGAATTTTCTGTGTTGTATTAGTAATTACTGCTATGTATTAGTTTGAATTTCCCAACGGCTATGTATTAGTTTGAATTTTTCAACGGCTATGTATTATTTTGAATTTTTCAACGGCTATGTATTAGTTTGAATTTTATAACGGCTAAGTTTTCTCTATAAAAGCTAATTCCACTTGTTTTAATTTTCATATACAAGAACACATACTCATAAACATGTCTTATGAAAATACTTCTGGAAATAAGAAACAAAACAAAGGGAAAGCAACTCGAAGCAACCAATCGACACCAGAAAAAGTACATGAATCTATCCCTCCACAACCTTACCCAAACACTTCTGGTCTACTTGATAAATCAGAGAGCCATGTTGAAGAATATGAGGTACCTGATGAGTTTCGTCTTACTGAGGAATAAGAACGTCAAATGCTATTTGATGAAGAAGCATTACGAGAAACCTTAGCAGAAGAAGCAAGGGCCAAAAGAGAGTTGGAGAAGCAAATCAAGAACGAAAAGGCTATCAAATTCCTCGAGAGGTACTTGGGTACTCCATCAGACTCATCTGATTCGGATCCCGAAACCCATTAAATTCCATCGAACTTGTATTGTATCGTATCGTATTTTTATTTTAACGCATGTCGTATTCGAACCGTATCGTATTGTAATTTGTATTTTTATTTTAATGAAATGAATTAAGTTGTGTTAAAAATAAAAGAAAGAAAATTAAATTGGTTGTGATGAGACCCAAATAAAGAGGGGTGCTTGTTACCACGACATGAGTTTTTAAAAAATAAAAATGTCATATAACGTAACAATCAGTAGGCCTAAATAAAGAGCATATTCCTTGTTGTGGCACGTAACTCTCTTATAAAACTTTTCAAATGTATTTTCGATGGAGTCCTTAGTATCGTTTTGCAAAAACATTTTGTTTTAACTTTTTCTTTTTCAAGCTTAATGAACAAGTACTTTTAAAAAAACAACTTTTATGACAAACAGATTTAAGCTCAAGATTCAATGAAAGAAAATGAACAAAATTGATCCTTTTTTCAAAATAAGAACAAGTGCCACAAGTCTTTGTGGCTGTGGGTTTTTGGTATAAGCCACCAACTAAAATAAGCTCTTAAAAGGCTATAAATTAAAAGCTAAAACAGCATAAGATTAGCTGGTAGCGAATGCATAGAATCAAATAACACCTCTAAATCCAACCAACGAATTCCAAAATCTACCTAGATCAGATAGTAAATTAAAATAAATGAAAAGTGAGCAACATGCATGTATAACCAGTTTTTGATTTTACCTTATCTACGACTATTGAAACTTCTATCCAGTAACAAATTTTCACGAGGCTCTGACGATAATAAAAATTATTAAATGACTAAAAAGACAACAACTAATTGAAGAATAAAAATTCAAAGAAACACGAATGGAAGATATCTTCACGCACTTGAACAAAATTTCATGGGGCTTATCATTTGTCAGTTAAACGCCTGACCAATAGGCCGATTTATGGTAATTAAAGTGATACTAGAGTCTCACGGTATATTGTACTTGTGTGTCCAAAATTTGAGACCCAACGCTCATTATATAAACACGAATAGCTTGTTACAAAGTCCTCGATGCCTATAGTTTTAAAAGAGTCGTTCTCCTGGCTTATGGCGAGCCAGTTCTCGTTCCTTGTCATGCAAACCAGCCTCCTTACCTTCCAATCATCTGATATTATGGAGAAATCTTTAACCTTCAACCATACATCGTTACCATCCATCCTCCACATACCACCTTCACATAGCCACAGACTTTCTGAGCGTAAATAGCATACACACAAATGAATGCAGCCATCTAGAACCACTAAACTTGCCGTAAAATCTGATGAAGCATATTCTTTAACAGGTGGAAATTGTATTTTCCTAAACTTTTCCGACTGGACATTGAAACAAATAATGCATCTTTCATCTCCAGAGGAATCTAAAACTACAAAATAAAGATTTTGGCCCCAGAAAGTAGCTGGCGACCAATGGTAATTGGAGAAACAATCAGCGTTATCAACTAAATATTCAATCCTTCTCCATGAATCCCTCCTAAGGGAATAGACATAGGCCCCCAAGGCACCATTTGAAACCATATGTAAAAGCTTGTAATCGTCAGAAGAATCGATATAGAAACCAATCGCATCAGAAGAAGAGGGTGGCATACCAATCTTATCAGGAGAGCACCGCAAAGCACACTGAGTGTAAGACGGCTTGTAGAAACGAGGAGAATAGGAGTTAGCTGCCAACTTCTTAAAGGCACCTGTCCAAGGATTCCAAAACGCTAGCTCTTGAGTAAACATTGCGGCTAGACACACCAATCCATCAATGCTTGCTGCAATATGCACAGTATTAAGAACATGATTGGGGTATGGTAGTGAACTATAATTACGGGAAGTAGTTACACCATAATAATGACTAAGATCGACATTACGGACTGTCTTTGAAACAATATTCGGAGCTCCACAATCAATCGTATGCACTGTAAGAAGTCGTGAGTCGTTGTTGTGATCAATTTGGAAAAGTTTATAGCTGCTTACATACTTATGGTGCATCTTGGCAAACTTCGGAGTCGACAAAAAAGATTTCCATTCTTTGCAAACGCACATGCATCGACCAAGCAACTTGGTGGGAAGTCTCGGCAATATCTCAGCTAGTACTATATTCGATGGAAGCTCAGTTGGAGTCAAATACCAAACATCTGTAAAAACATTCTCCAAAAGCAACCATAATGCTATGTAGGATTCAAGCCTCATGATTCTATGACAGTTACAATCTATCAAAGCACAATTCCAACTACTAGCTAAGTCATGTCTTTATTAGCACATCAAAGCATATGTTATCCCTAGCTATGGAAGCAAGTCATACCTAAGTTAGGAAAGCATATATATTCTAAATGAAAATTGATATTATTACCAAATATTAAACATGAAAATGATATTATGTTCAAAAAGAAAAAAAGCATGAAGATCGATATTGCTTCACTATAATTTATTTCATATAAGTAAGAGTAATAAATTGCATGCTCGTAATAACCCATTCTCTCTTTCATCTTTGTCAGTTGACTTGATAAATTTAGGAACCATTATATATATATCAGTTGCTATAGTTTTTATTCGTATCGACAGAAAATCTTTGTACACCTATTAACAAATGGAATAGAGAGGTACAATAAAAATAAATTATTTTGTAAGAGTAAAAAGTAAAACATTTTAGGACACAACAGACCTGGTACAACTTTCATTAACTTTCATTTTTTTTTCGCTTTCTCTCTTCGGCGATTTATAACGACCTATTTAGCACAAAAGCGACCTAGTTTCAAAATTATTTAATAAATAAAAAAATTTCATTTAATAAAAAAACATTTCATTAAACCTAGGGGTGTAAACGATCCGAGTCGAGTCGAGTTTTGGCCTAAACGAGCCAGGCTTGTTTATTAACTGTCTGGCGAGCTCGAGCTCGAATAAAATTTTATAATTTGGCTCGAGCTCGAACTCGAATGTTTTTTTGTTGTTCGAGCTCGAGCTCGAAACTCGTTTACGATTTTTAAATTTTGTTTAGACTAACTTCTATTATAAGATAGACTCGTTTATTAACTCAAGCTCGAGATCGAAATCTCGTTATGATTATTAAAATGATACTAATAGTTAATGAGTAATCTAAGGTGTGTGTAACTTATATACTTAAAGATTTATCATTAAGCTCGAATAGCTCGTTCGGCTCGTTAAGCTCGAATAGCTTATTCGGCTCGTTAAGCTCGCTCCGGTCGAGACAATTAAACGAGTTTTTGAACGAGCCAAGCCTATTATTATTTTTCAAAGCTCGGCTCACCAAATTAAACGAACACTAATATTTGTTCGAGATCGGCTTGAGCTCGAGAGTATTAAGTTCGAACTCGAGTTAAACGAGCTCGAGCTCGAATAGCTTGTTAAAAGCTCGACTCGTTTACACCCTAATTAAACCCATATCTTAAGAACACTCAAATCTCAAGAAGTATTAATCCCATATCTAAAAAGCACTCAAATCTTAAAAAAAAACTAAAACTGATTTCCAAATGTATATCCAAAAACTCGGCCTAAAAACATCAATAAAGAAAACCAAACACAAGCCCATATACTTCATCTTCTTGGTTGCCGATGAAACAAAAAACACCAGTCAATCACATACAACAAAAAAAAAGAAAAAAACCAAACGATCTTCGCACAAATAAAACAAATCGTAACATTTTATTTTCTTTTTGATTTTTCGTTTTAAAAAAGCGGTCGTAGGTGGGATCAATTTGGCTCGATAGACCGAGGAGATCCGGTCGTCGCAACAGTTCGGTCGCCCTCGGTCGACCTAGACACCGTTGCACATAGCCTTAACAATAGTTCTCTCTTAACAATGGCGGGCTTGGCATTTCAAGTTTCTACGCCAATCATCGGGCTCTTTACTCAAATGGATATGGAGATTGCTCACTCAGTGTCATAACATTAGTGACTATATTTGGCAAGACATGGTTCGTGAATTTTCTTCTCCTTAAATATATTTTTCAGTTCTAAAATATTTAATTATATAACTGTAAAAGACAAAACAAGTTGCGCTGCAAGGCCTTTTTTAATTGCGAATCTAATTTTATGAAAAAACACATCTGTGAATTTAAATGTCATAACGTTTCTATTCACAACACGTTGAATTCTCTTCAGAAGTTTTACCGCTTTAGGTGCAAGGAAACATGAGTTATCGAATGCAAAAGGAATAAACACGTGCTCATTTTCAATGCATGATTTTTCGTGTTTTGTCACTTTGCATGAGGCGGCTTTCAAAGCAGCCTGAACCGCCTTAAAACCTCGGCTACTCAACCCCACTAGAGGAGAAACCCTAGTCACATCCAGTCACGCATGTTTCCCTCCAGCCCATCCAAAACCCAAAATATCCGCTAGTCTGACTGTGGATCTTCCATCTAATGGGTCAGTTAAGAAGTTCACTGGTTATTCTCCTTCAAATGCAAGATCGATGGTCCTGGTGTCTTAATGGTTCGGGTGAATTCTCAGTTGGATTCGTCTGTAATTAAATTGATGAAATTCTTTTTTCAAAGTTAGATGTTCCAACTCGTTGGGTTAATTTGATTCCTAGCGCGGACGATTAACATGGACGGATTGCCTACTCGGTGCAATCTCTCTTTATATGGCTTGGATATTCCTCCGATATTATGTCCCCTCGGCAACGAAGTTGTCGAAGCTACATGTCACACTTTTTTCTCCAGCTCTTTAGCCGTCAGGTCATGCAAAAAGTTTGTAGATGGTGGGAACTTGATATCACTTCTTTCAATTTGTATGCTGAATGGTTGTATTGGCTATCAAATGTGGAGAAGGAGGTGCTGGAAGGAATTTGTTTTCTTTCTTGGTGGCTTATTTGGAACTTTAGAAATAAGTATTTATTTGGTTCGAGTAGGCCAAGAAGGGATCTTATTTTTTGCGAAATCATTCAGATGTCTTTTCTTTAGATTTAAAATCGTTGAAACTCAGTATTTAAAGGGCATGTTTGATTTTGATATTATAACTCGTTGGGTTCTAGCTTTCAGGATGGATTTCTAAGCTTATTGAAATATCAATATAGCTTTTTAGAAATAACTTATAACTTATCTTTATCTTTATAGCTTATAGGGTTTTCGAAAGATCTTATTTGGGTTCAAAATTTCATTTGGCTTAGTAAAAACAATACGTGAGACCTTAAAGGTTCATGGCTTATACAAAAGCTTAGAGCTTATAGATCATCTAAAATAAGATAAAAGCTTATGAACAAGTAGAAAGACTTACAAGACTTGAAAAAGGGGTTTAAGGGCTAGAAATGGTTCGAACAATTAAAAATTGATTTCAAGGGTTTCTTCTTCTTTAATCGTGGTTTAAAAACAGCTTATACTTCTTTTTAACCTTGTAGGACATGGTTAGGAAATAGCTTTGAGGTAGATATGAGTTCAAGTGATTGTTTCTGAAGGTGGGTTTGTCTCGGCTATAAATAGGGTACGAAAACACTTTGTGGCCATGTGATTTGAGAGGAGTAGTGGCCAAGGGTGGTAGAGTGGTGACCAAGGCATAACTAAATTACTATCATAAAGCTAGTTATGTAGCTTAGAGAGTGTATGGGAAGAGTGGAGGGCATGACATATTATAGGGACGAGGGAGGTGCTTTAAAAACCTGGTGAGCAAGGGGTGACGATAATGGTAGGGTGATGATGGTGGTAGGGTGGTTGCTTGGTGGTAAAGGTAGTGAGTCATGGTGGAGCTAGAGCGGTAGTTTAGTTATAAAACTAGATAGGATAGCAACAAGTTTTGAATTAGGGTTTTTAATCTAGATTAGAGTTTTAAATTAGGGTTTAGTGATGAGCTAGGGTAATATTAGAGCTTAGATATTTTACATTAGATCTTTGAAAGTGGTTCTAGAAATGTGGTACAAAAACTAGAAAGAAAAATTAGAGGGAAAATTTGAATTTTATGCATAAACGGCTTGTACATTGAGTCTTAGGAAGTTGTACTAGAGTTTTAGAGGGAAAATGTATTCAGATATTCTGCATTGTATCTTGTACAGATGCCTTGAGAGTTTACACGTTTGTTTTAACTTATAAGGTTCATTTATAATAAACGTTATAAATGGCACGTTAAATAGATAAAGTATAATGTAAAGTTAATATTAGAACATAAGCCTGACATATTACGGCGTTTACTTGATATAAATGTTTATTTAGTTGATAGTGGTAGTTGTGTGAGCTTGTTTACTTTGCTACGTAAGTTACGTTCCAGAGTGAATAGAATAAAAAAATAAAAAAATTCCCATGTAAATGGTTCTTATAAATATCATAAGTGACTACGTTGAGAAAAATATTTGGGTTCTTATATATCTCCTTACTTTGTATATGTGAAGATTACTTAGATCGTGTGCAAGACATCCGAGATCAAGCATAAGACTTAGTACGTATTTGCTTCGTGTATAGATTCATATTTCTCTCAAACAATATGTATGATCTTGATATTTCATGACTCTATATGGTAAGGATTACAACCATGTCAAGTCATTGTCTTCTAGATGATATCTATGATCTAGCAAGATCTTGTCATGTAGTCATCTCCTTCCCACTTTTGATTATCGAGCTCGATGAAGTACTTTCTACTTCGCTATTTAATCTTTAGATCTTGTATTATCTTGTAGATTTCTTACCTTACATCATTCTTGTAATCACAGGATGTATGATAAAACTATATTAGATGGTTTATATGGTTGACAAAAAATCACAATGTTTGTGGTGTTGGGCCCTAAAACATAACGGATGCGATTGTAACCAAATCATCATGTTTTATCATTGAACTAGCTTTTTATGTGTTTGGCCATAAAACACAAGGTTTTTTTTATTATGTTAGGCCATAAAATATAACGGGTGTGGTGGTACCGAAAGAAGGATTCAGTAATAGCGTCATACCGGATAAAGTGTAAGCGACGTTGTGTAAAGTTATCTCCTTTAGTAAGGGAGGTTGTTGGGGTAGTGTTATGATGTCTCGAGGGGGAGTGGAGTAGGACACGAAAGGTATCCTTGTATCCAAACTATTATAAATCATCGTGCCGGTTTTCTTATTCTTTTTCTTATCGATTTACCCTCTTACTTGTATTTTATTTTTGCTTATGTCGATGTTTGTGTGTTGTGGATTGTTGTTTATGGTTGTGTCATGATAACTTGATATGCTACATGATTTATATTATAGTCATTGACTAGAATCAACACTTCTTGTATTACGTCAAGATTGATCAAAAATTGATATAAAAGATGTAAGATTTTAATCGGAAACGTAAGCTTTTAATCACATTGGTATATCAAAGGAGCTTCATTATTATTTTTTCCTATTTTCACCAACTTCTATTAATAAAGTATATTGATTTTTAGTATGAAATATTATGTGTGATTTATGGTTCAAAACTAAAGATATGTATTTTTAATGTAGACCCTCTTGTTAGCGTAGAGCACATCAACTAATCACATTCATTCAAACTAACTTTCCATATTTTTCTTAAAAATTAAATATTTCGCAAACGATAAATCGTCAAGTGAAAAAAATACACCATTACAACGTGAATTAAATCATCTTTCTATCGAGAGGCACATGTATATACTTTCGACGAACTTTTTTTTCTAAGAAAATCATATATGATCGGTATCACGGATCATATACGATTTTCCAAAATCATATATGATCCGTGATACGAATCATATATGATTTTCGCAGGAAAAATTTCGTCGAAAGTATACACATGTGCCCCTCGATAGAAAGATGATATAATTCTCGTCAAGATGGTATGTTTCGTTTTGCGTAACGATTAATGGTTTGTGAAATATTTAATTTTAAAAAAATGGATTCTTTTTGTTAGATGAAAAAAATGAGAGGTTGTGATTGGTTAGGTGAGTTTATGCTAAAAGAATGGTATAAATGGAACTTTTCCTATATGTTATATCATACGTGCGCGATATATGAAGTGAGTTTCACTTTCTTTGAAGATCTTGTGTTTTTCTCCAACTTCTGTGAATACACGGTATTGATTTGGAGATTCAACTATTTATGCCCATTTTACGCTAGCGTGTTGAGTTTATTAACTTACAAACAAGAGAAATAAAATATTGAATCCCATTGTACGGCAATATTACAAGCTCGACGTCCATTTTCTTAAATTTTACTGTTTTTCTAACGTTCCAAAACAAGAAGAAAAGAAATAGTCGACCACGTAGTTTTGTCACCACCACGCCAGAGGCCACGACAACACCTATGAGATATTTCTCACGCCGTAGATCTGGCTTTTTGCGATGACACCTGACCCATGGCACAGATGCAGGTTCTTCAATATTGTATTAATGCTTGGTGTGCAAATCGACCATAATACTATTAAATTCTTTTTTCTCCATATACGTCTTTATTGGTTATTGATAGGGGATCGATGGGATATATCGTGAGCTTGCTTTGTTTATTTTTTTTATGAATATCTTTTTGAGGTGTCCAACCTATTTTTAAAATCTTTGATTAGTTTTGTGTTAAACTTTCAGGTTTATTGGAGGTTTTACCCGAAAATTAGTGTCTGATCCTTGTTCGAGAAGAAGGAGTTGCACACCGAGTGGAGAGACAATGCAAGAGAAAAGAAAGAACCGTGTACAGTGATCCAACACGAAAACTAAATTCGTTCCTTAACTAGTCGGGGATGTCTAACTAAACGAGTTAAAAAATCAAGTAGTCAATGGGTCGGGTTATATTATGTCTTGTCAGGTAAAATATAACATAAGTAACTAAAGGAAAAACAAAAGTGTCACAAAGCGTACTTTTTTTGTTAAATGTCAAAAATGAAGATGGTCTTGTTCGCCCTTCTAAAGACCCTGGCGACATGAATGGTTACATTGTTGGCATTTCAAAGCCTTCTTCTAATGAATACGAGATAGAATTAACTAAAGGGGTGGCTTTGGATGTTGAGCTTCTTGATCGTGTTTATAAATTTCTTATCACGACTGTTAAGAGTATTCCCCATGGATGTCGTCTCGCTTTCTCTCAGGCATTAAAAACAGTTCTTTACCAAGTGGTCGCCCGACCCGATTCCGTTGATGCGTGGGTTAAGTTGTTACTTCTTCCACGTTGTACACTGCAGGTGTGTAGGCCCAAGACTAGACAAGAGCGTAGGTCCGGAAATACGAAATCTTTGCAACAAAGTTCTATCTTGAAGTCACTAGCTACATGAGGAAAAGATGATGGTATCGTAACGTTGGTTAAAAGCATGATGGATGTTGCTAGGTCGGGATCCTTAGGCGAGGGTCGAGGTGATTTGATTAAGGATAGAACAACGGGAAACAACTGTTGGGTCAAAAAGTTGATGTGGCAGAAACTCAAAATCGAAGAAAATATCAAGTAATATGTTCAAGCGTTGACAAGAGCAATCTGGGCGTTGACAAGAGCAATTCAGGCGTTGACAGAAAGTCAACAAAAGTCAAACGCAGTCAAAAAGTCAAACGCTGATGGATATTGAAGATTTGATGGAGAATTCTATTTAGGGAATATATTGAGTATATTATTTATGATATACACAATATATAGTTTATCTAAATAGAATATTTAGATGTTTATTTGATTTGATCTCTTGTAGATTATGTTCCTTCCACTATAAAAGGAACAAGAGTCTTAGGTTTTATTCATATTATTCATTCACAATGTAAACCTAAAGTGTGTGTCGCACTAGACATGGGATTCAATGTATACACGTCTAGTGGTTGTTTGTTATTAATATAATGAGCAACCCGTTTGTTTTAATTCATGTGTCTTGTGCCTAAACACCTTGTTCATGATCATTGTTCTTTTCCGCTATGTTATCATATGAACGATGATCAACCTAGATATAATGGTTCATAACCATTGAGTCTAACGATCATAGGACTCCACAATTGGTATCAGAGCCTAAGGCTCTTGATATCTAGGTCCGACGAGGTGTTCGTGTATGGTGAAGAAGAAAAATCCGTCTAGGGTTTTTCTGGACGTTTTTGTGTGCGCAGCAGTATTCAGAAGAGCATAACTTTTGATTGAACCGTTGGATCGTCACGAAATTTTATATGTGTATTCTACATACATAGATCTAAACATCCACCGTAGGGATTGTCGAGTTTTATCCCCAGGAAAAAGTTATTAAGCGTCAAAGTCAACAGCAGGGTATATGCAGTTTTCTGTGGAGAGCCATGTTCAAAACACGATCTCTCCTTCGTTAACCGTTGGATCTTCGTGATTTTTGGACTGTAGGTTCTTGGCACTTGTGTCTAGGATCTCACCGAAGCGATCTTCGATTTGAGCTTTCATTGTCAAGTTATAGTCCGTCGAAGTTCGCTGCAGTAAAGGTACTAATGTTTTTGCTTTTACATGAAATCATGAACTAGGGTTTCTCAAACCCTAGATCGACACAAAAAGAAAAGTATTAGGTTGTTTATGGCTGTTAGAATGTTATTGTTGCTGTCAAATATATGATCGTTTGTTGCTGATGTAAAAGAAGTAAATTAGGGTTTATCTTAAAACCCTAAATCCATGAAGTAACAAAGCAGATTGGTACGTGATGGTTTACTGGCAGCATGTTATAAGAAAAGTACTCAAGGAAGCATGGTATTATTGGTACAAGTGAATGAGGCCACGGTTAGTAAGTTGTGATTGGATGACACGTTTTGTCATAACGTGTTTTTAAAGAAAGGTCATATATTCTACATTCAATTTGTCAAGAAGTGACGTGAGTTCAATTATATGTGTTCACATGGAGAATTCATTCTTATTGGTAGAAAACATTTATGTTCACACGGTTACTTCATTCTAATTGGTGGAAGATATTAGCTTTCACATGGTTGGAAGAAGGCAATGTCGAAAGCAAATCATGCGTCATTTAAGGACAAAGGACGTGGTCCTATTATTTGAATTTTGGTGCAACGCTGACAAGGGTTGTATTGACGCTGACAGGAAGGAATTTGACGCTGACAGGAATAAGTCAACGCTGACAGCGTTGACAGTGTTGTCCGAGATATGTGCTTCAAACGCTGATACGTGTTGTCCGATATCGGGCAATACACATGGACGGATATTGGACAAAGGAAGATCTCGGGTAACACACTGCTTGCTGCTGTTTGAGAAAATGGGTACGTTTTAAGCACACAAAAAGGAGGATTATACACACAAAGGTACATGGAATCTCCGTTTTTATTTAGAATATCATGATGATATTTATGGCTCGGATATGTTTACAAGGAGTAAATGATTTTTAAGTAAGTTAGCAATAATTCATGAAGACTTTGTTTAATATTCGAATATGTAATCGGGATAGCCTTGTGAAAGAGTTATTCGACTTCTAACTTTTACATATGAGGATATTGGTTCATTAAGACTTGTCATGAAGAGGTGTTAGCTTAAGGGGAAGAATTCTTATGGTAAGTTTGATGATTGAAGAAGATTTTCGCGAGTTTGTGTTCTATCATATCTTAAAGTCGTGCACTTCCAGTCATAGACTTTAAAGGTAACTTGTTCGTGCTTTACATGGTTGGTGACGAAGACTTGTCATAACACTTGAAGGAGTTACATTATCGTGCTCAGTGTCTCACATAGGATGAGAATATTGACAAGGGATCGAGGTCTACTTATACTTTGTGCCATGAGTATAAGTTCTTAGTCACATGGATTGTACAAGACATGGAACACAAGATTGGGTTATTCTACTTCTACATCAAGAATACTTTATTTATTTTTCTTCAAGATCATTTCACAGAGCCTACTTCTGGAGAATCTTCAACATTGCATACATTGTTTACTTTTGTCACTCAAATTCGATTGCTCCTCCCCTTTTTAAGACTCCTCTCCAAGATCAATATACAAGGACAGAACCAAGAACATCCTCCTTGCATCAGCTTTCAAAATAACAATCCTTGACAATTTGTACCATTTATGTATTATGCTTTTACAAGCTAATACATATTTTCGTCAATTCCATTAATGTCAAAGGTTTCATACTGTCCTCATCCACATTCGGGAAATGAATCCTCAATGTTGATTCATAGGACATGGGGATGGACTTACTGATGATAAGACTGACTTGACCTGCATTAAAGCTAGTGTCAATAGTCTCAGCCATCTCCATAACACTATACACCCTTGTGAAAGTGATCTCTGCTGCTACTAGATGTCAATCACTTAGGAAAAACATCTCAATGATCATTAGGCTTCCAGATATCCAAAAAAAATTTGAAAAATGTAAGGGTGATGAAACGTTTTAGGTCTATAAAGAAGTTTAAAAATGACATCAGCTAAGATGGCATAGCATAAAATGTACTTGAGAATGCATAAAACCTTAATTAAAACACAAACAAAGGTAATAATCCTAAGTAAATTAACTAGTCTCTAATAAGCAAGAATGACAAACACTGTTCATGCATACACTCATGCAAAAGCATGATAGACACACATGAACTCTAGAGTCCTTTGTTCACAAATGCCCCAAAGAGAAAGTTAATTTATATAAAACCTTTGTAACTCCCCAAGTAACCCAAAAATATATAAAACCTTTAATAATCCTAAGGAAATTATACTTTGTGCCATGAGTATAAGTTCTTAGTCACATGGATTGTACAAGACATGGAACACAAGATTGGGTTATTCTACTTCTACATCAAGAATACTTTATTTATTTTTCTTCAAGATCATTACACAGAGCCTACTTCTGGAGAATCTTCAACATTGCATACATTGTTTAC
Source organism: Glebionis coronaria (assembly GCA_025667525.1). Lineage (NCBI taxonomy): Eukaryota > Viridiplantae > Streptophyta > Magnoliopsida > Asterales > Asteraceae > Glebionis > Glebionis coronaria. The sequence goes on from CM046875.1 coordinate 25,706,465, forward strand.
TTCCTTGTTGATGTGACAAAAAGGGGAAGAAAATACGTGCTACACTTGAGGGGAAGCAATTTGAAGATCATGTACAACTTACAAGAGATACATATAGAGTTTTGCCACCATCAACTAGGGGAAGATTGTTGGGTCAAAAAGTTGATGTGGCAGAAACTCAAAATCGAAGAATATATCAAGTAATATGTTCAAGCGTTGACAAGATCAATCTGGGCGTTGACAAGAGCAATTCAGGCGTTGACAGAAAGTCAACAAAAGTCAAACGCAGTCAAAAAGTCAAACGCTGATGGATATTGAAGATTTGATGGAGAATTCTATTTAGGGAATATATTGAGTATATTATTTATGATATACACAATATATAGTTTATCTAAATAGAATATTTAGATGTTTATTTGATTTGATCTCTTGTAGATTCTGTTCCTTCCACTATAAAAGGAACAAGAGTCTTAGGTTTTATTCATATTATTCATTCACAATGTAAACCTAAAGTGTGTGTCGCACTAGACGTGGGATTTAATGTATACACGTCTAGTGGTTGTTTTTTATTAATATAATGAGCAACCCGTTTGTTTTAATTCATGTGTCTTGAGCCTAAACACCTTGTTCATGATCATTGTTCTTTTCCGCTATGTTATCATATGAACGATGATCAACCTAGATATAATGGTTCATAACCATTGAGTCTAACGATCATAGGACTCCACAACAACAACACCAGGCAATGTCTTCGCAAGGTTGTGGATGGGCACTTTACTGCTGCAGTAAAAGTGATATCCTCTTCTGGTGTAGCTCCATACTCTGGTGATACTATTAAAGCCTTGGAGGCTAAGCATCCTTTCAAGCCACCCCATCTATGCCGATCAACACATTTTCTAAGTCTCCTCTTGTAGCCGAGATTGATTGTGTCTTTGGTTGCATTAAATCTTTTCCTAAAGGTACTTCATGCGGGAGAGATGGTTTGAGGGCACAACATATATTAGATACTCTGTGTGGAGAGGTGTCTGCTACTGCCACAGATATCTTAACGGCCATGACACGGGTCGTTAATTTATGGTTAGCTGGGAGGTGTCCGCCTATTTTAGAAGAGTTTGTTGCATCTACTCCTCTCACGCCTCTACTTAAACCTAATAACGGGATTCGACCTATTATAGTGGGCACTATATGGAGACGTTTGGTTTCCAAGGTTGCTATGAAAGGTGTGGGTAGGGAAATGTCCAAGTACCTTGGTGATTTTCAGTTCGGAGTCGGAGAGTCAGGTCGCGCTGAGGCTTTTTACATAGTGCCAATAGGGTGTTGAGTGAATATCATAATGATGGGTCTCTTGCAATGCTCACTGTGGACTTCTCAAATGCATTTAACTTTGTGGATAGATCGACACTACTTCATGAAGTTAGGGTGAGGTGTCCCTCTATTTCTTTGTGGGTAAATTTCTTATATGATCAAGCAGCAAGGTTGTATATAGGAGACACGCATATTTGGTCTGCCACGGGTGTGCAACAAGGTGACCCATTGGACCTCTTATTTTTGCTTTTGTATTGCATCCGCTTGTACATATGATCAGAGACAGCTACAAGCTTATTCATCATGATTGGTATCTTGATGATGGAACAGCTATTAAAGATTCAGAAGAGGTATCGAAGGTGTTACACATTATAAGGGCGACTGGTCCAGATTTGGGTCTTGAACTAAACATAAAGAAAACAGAGATCTTTTGGCCCTCTTGTAATGTACGAAGCTTCGGGAGGGTTTATTTTCGGTTGATATTCGTAGGCCGTCTTTGGGTGTGAAGCTTCTTGGGGGAGCTGTTAGTAGAGATGTAGATTTTATTAGTGAGTTGGCTATGAGGAGAGCTGTAAATGTTGTTGACTTGATGGGTCTTTTTCCACAACTTTATGACCCGCAAAGTGAGCTCCTTTTTCTTTGATCATGTATGGGTATTGCTAAACTTTTTTTTGGTTTAAGGACCTGTGAACCTAGACACATGGATGAGGCGGCTTTGTTTTTTGACAAAGGGTTGCGTGGTTCAATCGAAAATATAGTGGTTTGTGGATGATCTTTTTTTTTACTTGCAGTGGAGACTTGCTTCTTTACCCATTCGTCTTGGTGGTTTGGGCTTGTACTCGGCAAAAGTGGTCTCCTCATATGCTTTTGTGGCCTCAAGGGCCCAATCTTGGGTGCTACAAGACCACATCTTATGTGACAGTGGCATATGTGGTATGGATGACGATTACGTTTTTGCTTTGGCTTGTCTTCGTGATACGATTCCAATCTTTGATTTTAGCATTTTTGCTAACAAGGACACCGCCTCATCTAAAGCCCAAGAAACATTGGCGAGCGCCCTTTTTAGTGAGATGGTCAAAGATATGAAAGACCATTTTGACATGACGGTTAGACAAAAAGCAGTTTTTTAGTGTTTGCGCGCACCACATGCTCAAGAATTTCTACAAGCTATCCCTATAAACGGGCTCGGTCAACATATGTCGCCAGTGGAATACCACACTATACTTAAGTATCGTCTTATGATTCCCTTATTTTTGGTTGATGCAATATGCCCTGTTTGTCGCAAGGCATGTTTGGATTCTTTTGGGGAACATGCAGTTCATTGTAAAGAACTTTCGGGCTTCAAGTACCGACATGGTTTTGTTAGGGACGTTCTTTACGACATATGTAGGCGTGTCGGGATCTCCCCAAGAAAGAGGCACTTGTAAATTTCTTGACCGGCCCGTCAGATGGTAGATCCACACTCAGACCCGCTAAAGTGTTGGTTTTTGGATGGGGTGGAGGTAAACATGCGTGTGTTGATTTGACAGGGGTTTCTCCTCTAGTGGGGCTAGGCAGTCGAGATTTTACAGCGGGTCAGGCTGCTATAAAAGTCGTCTCGTGCAAAGTGACTAAACACGAGAAAGCATATGTTGAAAATCAACACGTGTTGAAAATCAACACGTGTTTATTCCTTTCGCGTTTGATACATTTGGTGTCCTTGCACCTGAGGCGGTGAAGCTACTTACCAGAATACAAATACAACGTGTTATGAGTAATGTTTTGACTCCAAAATCCATAGACGTTGTATTTAATAGACTTGGTTTTGGTATACAAAAAGGGCTAGCGGCGCAGCTTGTTGCCCGTTTGCCTTTTCCTAATATATAAAATATAATTTACTAAAACAATTCGCGCGAAACATTATTACGATGTAAGTGAAAAAATATGGTTCGCTAGTTTTGCACAACTATGGTAAAAAAAATTATTTTTTTATTATTATTTTTTAATTTTTTTATTTTGTACTTCTTGTTATATATCAATAATTATAATTTATATATTCGGAAAAGGCAAACGGGCAACAAGTTTTTTTGCTATACAAAAAGAGTTAGCGACGCAGTTTGTTGCCCGTTTGGTAAAATTGACACTAGGGTTTCGTTAACTATTTAATTTCTATGAAATTCGAACTACATGTTTAAAGCACATATATCTAGATTTTCAGCGAAGAGATATTTATAGAGGAGTATCTAGTATGGAGATAGAACTTGCGGAAGTAGGGTATATATATTTGATATTATATCCTTAATAAAAGGGGGGAATCTCGGTTCCCAATGAACAGTTCCCCCCTCACATACCCGATATTATAATAATCCCATACCTCCTCACACTCAAATAAACAAATACTCCCCTCACTCAAATAAACAAATACTCCCCTCAGAAAAAATCTCTCATCTCTCTCATCTCTCTCTCACATAGATGTTTCTCGAATATATATTGATCTACAGTCGATCAATCCAAATCCACCGTTATCACAGTCGATCAATCCAAATCCATCGTTATCGATCATGATTTATGGGGGTATTCTCTCGATGTTAGAGGTGATCTATTATTGGGGTCTTGGTGTAACGATTTATTGGTTTTGGCTTGATGTTTTGGATGATCTAATATTTAATGGTGTAACGATTTATTAGTGTAACGATTTAATATCTCTAACTGTTAACTAAATATATTTTTTTTTCCTGATGGCAGTTTGCGACAATAAATTCATGGTGGTACTTTATCTATCCGCTTCGCGCCCGTGTGGGGCCAATTAAAGGCGCAACTCAAGGTAAATACGATTCGTATATTATCTTTTCTATTCATTTTTTATGTGGTATTGTGTTTCTCGATTGCTGCTTGCCCGCGTGTGTGTGATTTAGTTGAGTTATGAGTTATAGCTAAATTTAGTGGTATACGAAATTTTTAGGATTAAGGACTTATGAGCTTAAATAGCTGGCTGATTGCTTATGTGGTTTTCGGCGTATGTTTCATGAACTAACTTTTTAAGGTTTTTTTTTTGAAACTTTTCGTCTTATGTAAGTTAATTATGTCATTTTGAACTTATATAAGCCGAGAGGTTTCAAAACAGGAAAAAAAAGTGAGCTAATGAAAACATAAGCCCAAAAGAAAATAAGTTATAAGCATGCTTTATAAACCGAAACACATATGACCTTATTAGGATTCAAATATTAAAAAAAATTATATAAGCTGGTGAGACCTTTTTCGACTTACTTTTTTCATGTGTATAGTTTTAGTCAGGCACCCGTTTAATTGTTTCAGTCAGGCATCCGTTTAAATAGTTTCAGTCAGACATCCGTTTATGCGTTTTATACCCAGGTATGACCATCAGGGACCCGGTCAACCCGACCATTATCCTTCTGGAGGACAAGGTACTCAACTTCAACTTACTCTCAGGAAATGATAGGTATAGTAACTGTGGTCCAGCTTTGGTGATTATGGTCAGCAAGGTAGTCAACCATGTGTTTGCATATGTTCATACCGTGGAGTGGAAGCACCTGGTTATGCTCAGGCTGGTCCCGCCATCAGGTATTTTCCGCATTTGAGAAATCAGTAGACTGCCAACTTTTATTCTTGAAAATGTGTGTGCTTTCGATATCTTATTAGAAAGGCTTATTCATATTAATTATTAATTATCTGCTATAATGGAATGATAATCACAATAAGTCTAAAAAGTCATATAATTGCATATAACAGTGGTCTGCAAACGAATTAACGGAATGGGTCGTGTCTCTGTATGATGCATTGGTGCTTAAAAAATGGTTAGTTTTTCTAAATCTTTTGAATTATGAAGATTCAATTTAGTTTTTGTTTCCATGAAAATTTGGTTACATCACTATTGAAATTGGGGGTTAATTAATTTTGAATTTGATGAATTTCGATTTCTATTGTAGGAATATTGTAGCGAACCTATGTAGTCGATGTGAACTATCGTGTTGATATTTGACGTCTATCATATATGTTATTCATTTAAATATAGAAAATTCAGGCCGGGTTTAATTCTTTAGACATATCTTATGAGAAGACTGTTTTCCTGCCTAAACAAAGCACATATGGCACAATCCAACATCAATTTTTGAAGTACATAATAAACACAATGACCATGACTGTTACCTTTTTTTGTGACTGCATCAAACATAATCTGCCCCATATATCATAACTAGGACACTGACATCATATTGTAGGAATGTGAATTGATGTTTGTCCATTCCAGAATGGTGAACGCAATACCCTTTTCTGCATCTGCTAATAGTTCAATCATTGTGTTTGGTTGCTGTTAAAAGAGGAACCAAACACCCTTTCTGCTGTAGAAGGGGTTTGCCTGCTGTTACTACAATCGGGAACATCTTATGTATACCTTGAATTAGCAGTTTTTCTGTTTTGACGTTTGCATAGACACACAAATTGTTAAAACATATATATAGTTTTTAGATGCAGATCATTTGACCAAATTGAATTAACGGTTCAATTTTTATATTTGCTTTTGCAGGATATTGAAATGCACAGAGGAAAGACTTTGTATTTGAACAAGGAACGTTATGCAGCCTTATGTCATATGGTATCACGAGAATTCTGTTTCTACTACTTCATTGTCGTGACATAAATTGCACCTTTAAAAGGTCTTGATGCCATTAATGACTTCATTAGCGGAGATGATATAGTGCATAAATATGAAAATTATTTGGTGAAACAATTGAGGGGTGTTTGTTTAAGCTTATCTAGAGGGTTGACTGTGCAATAAGAGAGGGGTGCATTTGTTTATTCTGTTCGTGAGGGGTTTTGTTGTTCCTAAGGGAACGTGATGGTTTTCCCCCTTTTATTAAGGATATAATTAGAAACAATTGTTCAGCCTTCCATATACTTTCGGCTTATTCACGTTCGATGCCACCGGTTCTTTTGTTGCCGCTGTCCATTGCAGGCGACGATAGTCCGGATGCGTATCGATGGTCATAGCCTCATCCTTATCTTGCCTGTGTGGCAATAGTTGCTGGATTAAATTAATATGGGGTATTGTTGACCGTGCGTGTTCCATTAAACATGTCTTAATGGTCCCACAGGCTGTGATGATAATATTTTGACGTCCCTAAGCGGGTTCAAATAAAGTTTGGATAACGCGTATCTTGGCGGGGCAAGCTTGCAAAGTTTGCAGCCATGGCGTTGTATCCTCATATTCGACATGCCTGGTTAACTATCTGAGCCTCAAAACAATAAGATAAATGTTTTTACTTTATTGTTGATCAGAATGCTGGCAATTCAAATAGAACTCATCTACAGTTATAAACTGCGATTTGTGAGAGAGATGGGAGCGCTTCTGAGGGGAGTATTTGTTTATTTTGTTGTTTGAGGCTATTAAACAAATAGCATTGTCTGAGTGTGAGGAGGGATGAGATTATTATAATATTGGGTTTGTGAGGGGAACTGTTCATTGGGAACTGAGATTCCCCCCTTTTATTGCTCACTTTTATTGAAGATATAATGTGATGGCCGTGTCTTGCTCATGTTGGGCAGCGACAGTGATGGACGTGTCTTTCGTTGCCGGTCTTGATGCCAGACGACGATTGTCACACTCAAACGTGCCTGTTATATTCATATATAGGGGAGGAGGTACGGTAGGGCTATTCGTGGACCTTTTGAAGTTTATAAAAGGCGATGATGATAATATTTGAGGCTCTGTCACAACTGGATTTGATTATGCGTCTCTTGGCGGGGCAAGCTTGGTGGGTTTGCAGCCAACGCATGTATATACACATATCCGATTCCTCACTTATCTGAGCCTCGAACTATCAAAATAAAATCTTTCCAGTCTGTTTGAGGGTTTGAGCTAAAGTGTGTCGTCACCTATCATAATATCATAATATCAAGGTTTGTAACCTATCATTTTTTACATTAATTTAGTTCGTATTTATTTTATACTCAATAACTAATAGATTGTCTGTTTAACAGTAGGTGGATATACCAGAATCGCAAGAATCAAGATGGACATAAAAACCCACCTCTAAGATGAAAACATCTCGAAAAAGGTAAAGACGATGCAAGGAAAAATCAGCTTTAAAACAAAATGTTGTCGTTCTAATGTTGTAAGTGTAGATTGTTTGAATCATTAATGTTTCTACCTTTTTTGCAGACGACTATACTCTTTGTCCTTCAAGATGTTGTCGTTTAGGAATGCTGGTAATAGACGGGCGCATCAGGAGATCTCTCGCAATTGTGAGTTCTTATGTACTTTGCGGTTTTCTGTAAATCTTTTTTCAGCTTTATTATCTTACTCTTACGTTTTTTTACTGTCATTTACGTTGAAGGAGCATCAACACAATGGGATGATATTCAAAGAAAGGTTGGAACTTTGCCACCGAAGGCCCCTGTATTTAAACCCGACCCATTTACTCCTGCAACACCCATTCACTCCAGAAGGTGCATTTTTCCTTACAATTTATATCTGTAATTTCTGTTGCTGCTTTTTAATTTGTTTTAGGCAAATCATTAGGTTGCGTGTCATCTAGGCCCATCTATATGTGAATGGAGTGATATGGGTTCTGTACATACCCATTGCACCACTTATATCGAGTATCTTTCACTACTAAATCATAAGCTAGATCCCTTTTCTCTGCTACAATTAATAGAGCTTCCTAATCACCCGTGCCCAGTTACCAAACTCACAATATCTGCTATATTATTGGCAGACCCATTCGTTTGCAGCCCATGTACCATATTTGCATGCATACGTTTTTGACATTGTTATAACTACTATACAGAATTAGGTGCAACTTTCTTATATCATCGTCTGTGATAAGAGTATGGCTTATTTTAAAGAAAGTTCATAAGGAATAAGTGACGACCGAAACCACGTTTAGCATATTTACCTACGCTTTCACCAAAGCAAAAAACTAAACCCACGGATTTTTTAAACTGAAGTGGGTGAATGGAAAGAAAAGAGGGTCTGAAATCCTTTTATACGTTTGGTCAACGAACAATTCTATATAAGGTTTTACATGGTACTACAAAGTACAACCCGGCTTTATTTTTGTAGTATTTTTTTCCTAGCTAATATTTCAAATTCTTTCTACCTGGTCATCCATGTTTGTTTAAATCTTTTACAGGAACGTCGAAGTGGTGTTGCAGCTGCCTTCTGCGCGCCAGTTGGTGGACCAAATTGCAGAAATAATCGTCGAACCCACGGTAACCCACAAGCCCGAAATCAAGGCTGCACATTTTGAGGAGCCCATGAAGTCTGCGCGCAGGAGTGTCGTACACACAAACGCTTCCCAAAAACGCCCGCGTCTCGCCGCGGCGGAGCGCGGGCACAAATCCTAGTTTGTATTGTTTTTCGGTTATTGTTCGGTTATTGTTCGGCTATAGTTGTGTTGATATACAGTGTCTGAACTTATATCAATTAAATAAAAACTTGAGGTGTAAGTTCTTTTCTCAATTCTTTAGATACAACCTCATGATTGTTTGACTAAACTCAATATCGTCTTTCACGTATACTGCTCTTGTGAATTGAAGGAAAGCTTGGAGTAGAAGCAGTTTGTGTCGAGCTAGCTTCCGAAAACCTACTGAACCCTACTAAATCTTGAAATATGTTTGAATGTGCATGCAATGATTGCAATCCAAATAAAAGTGAAGGAAGTGAAAGCCTAATATTCCTTCACGGTAAAGATAAATCGATCTATACTCAACTCATTTATTATAATGTGGTGTGTGTATGTATTATTCTACTTATAATTAAAAGATTTAGTAGTAATCTTACCAACAACCGATAAACGTACTAAGACAAAGTCTATTATGTGTTTCGTTCATGTTAAATAAAACGATCCTATAGGGTCACTTTGGTTCATTTAAACTATTGAACATATATGCGAAGTTTTAGGTTCTTTTGAACGTTTTATTGTGTATTCGTTGATTTTTAGGACGCGTGATTAAGGAGTTCGCTAAGCGAACAAGGATTCAGTATCGTCGTAATTGCATGTGAATAACATGATTTAGTATGGAAAAGGGGATTTTTGACAGCAAAAGGGAGTAGTGTTAATTTTGTGAAGGAGAAAGATAGGTTCATCGATGATGGTCCTTATGTGGGTAATAGTAGTGAGGCTTCTGGTTCCTCACATCTAATGTGGGTAATTCACTGAGTTTGGTAGATATTGTTCCCAATTCGATATCTTTTACTATAAAAGTAAAGAGAAATGCGAGCCATAAAACTGTTTCTTTCGACTACGTCGGCTGGTAATCGTGTCGATGTTTATATCCCAAAAGAATTGGTTAGTGTGTGAATGAATGGTATTGTGTAGATATTCTTTTTGGGTAAACGTTCTGGTTGTTAAGACCTATGTGAAGAATTAATACATGGTGGAAATTAGGCCCCGTTAAGTCAATGATGAGTAAAAACACGCTTTTCATCAAGTTTGGTTCTAAAGAAGGGATGAAAGTTATGTTAGAGAGTGGCATATGGTTAATTCGCAATGTGTTATTAATTCTTAAACAATGGACTCCGTATGCGAATATTAGGAAGGAGGATGTTTGTAATATCCCTTTTTGGGTAAAGTTCCATGATGTTCCTATTACTACTTTTACAGAAGATGGGATGAGTATTATCGCAACCAAACTTGGTAGCCCGTTGATGTTACATTCTTACGTAGGTGTTATGTGCACTGATTCTTGGGGTAGAGATAGTTTTGCTAGTGCTATGATTAAGCTTAAAGCTGATGTTGAGCTCACAGACTCCATTGCAGTTGATGTTTAAATTCAACGGTGGGGTTTACTACGAGCAATATTCCTGTTGAGTAAGAGTTGTTAGGTCTCTGGACACGTCTTCGAAGACTGTATTATAAAAACCATCTCGGGTATATCGAAGAATTCCAAGATGCCACGTCAACCTACTCGTGGACCTCCGGTTGGATTGAAACCTAAGTCTACGTCCTTTGTGTACCACCTGGTTTCAACCAAAAAAGCGGCAATGGCTCATGGGAATCCAAAGTTACAAGGTTACTACTCCTATTTTGAATTAGTCAAACTCCCAGTAAAAATGCTACCCCTGTGGAGCGTGGTAGCTAGTTTTACTGAACTTGAAAAAGAAAAATGTTGGATGAGAAATTTGTGATTGTCGAATGAAGGTAGCAAATCAGGCATCAGCAAGTAAGCCTAGTTCTTCTATGCGAGACAAATTGGTAGAATGTGATAAGGACGAAGTTGAGTTGCCTGATGACGAGACTTCTTAATATATGTCTTCAACTTGTAGAGGAGGATTCTCTGAATATGGTCTTAATTTCTGTGATGGATACGAGGCTCGGGTTTATGATTTACCTGAACAGATGCAGAATTTTTGTGATCAATTTGAAATCCACCTTCGTAGTCGTGAAAACCAGCCTCGTTCGTGGTCGTGTTAGGAATTTTTGTGATCAATTTGAAATTCACTTATGGCGACCCAGTTTTCGTTCCTTGTCATGCAAACCAGTCTCCTCACGGTCCATTTATCTTTTAGATTGGAGAAATCCTTGACCTTCAACCACGTATCCTTACCAACCATCCTCCATCTACCTCCTTCGCACAGCGAGAGCCTTTCTGAGTGTATATAGCATATGCTTACACACAAATGAATGCAGCCATCTAGAACCACTAAACTTGCCGTAAAATCTGATGAAGCATATTCTTTAACAGGTGGAAATTGTATTTTTCTAAACTTTTCCGACTGGACATTGAAACAAATAATGCATCTTTCATCTCCAGAGGAATCTAAAACTACAAAATAAAGATTTTGGCCCCAGAAAGTAGGCGACGAAGGTAATTGGAGAAACAGTCCGCTTTATCAACTAAATGTTCAATTTTTCTCCATGAATCCCTCCTAAGGGAATAGACATAGGCTCCGAAGGCACCATTTGAAACCATATGTAAAAGCTTGTAATCGTCAGAAGAATCGATATAGAAACCAATCGCATCAGAAGAAGAGGGTGGCATACCAATCTTATCAGGAGAGCACCGCAAACCACACTGAGTGTAAGACGGCTTGTAGAAACGAGGAGAATATAGGAGTTAGCTGCCAACTTCTTAAAGGCACCTGTCAAAGGATTCCAAAACGCTAGCTCTTGAGTAAACATTGCGGCTAGACACACCAATCCATCAATGCTTGCTGCAATATGCACAGTATTAAGAACATGATTGGGGTATGGTAGTGAACTATAATTACGGGAAGTAGTTACACAATACGTAGGAGCAACATCAAAACCACAGATACGGACCGTCTTTGAACCAACATTCGGAGCTCCACAATCAATCGTATGCACTGTCAGAAGTCGTGAGTCGTTGTTATGATCAATTTGGAAAAGTTTATAGCCGCTTACATACTTGTGGTGAATCTTGGCAAACTTAGGAGTCGACAAAAAAGATTTCCATTCTTTGCAAACGCACATGCATCGACCAAGCAACTTGGTGGGAAGTCTCGGCAATATCTCTGTTAGTACTATATTCGATGGAAGCTCAGTTGGAGTCAAATACCAAACATCTGTAAAAACATTCTCCAAAAGCAACCATAATGCTATGTAGGATTCAAGCCTCATGATTCTATGACAGTTATAATCTATCAAAGTACAATTCCAACTACTAGCTAAGTCATGTCTTTATTAGCATATGTTATCCCTAGCTATGGAAGCAAGTCATACCTAAGTTAGGAAAGCATATATATATTCTAAATGAAAATGATATTATTACCAAATATTAAACATGAAAATGATATTATGTTCAAAAAGAAAAAAAGCATGAAGATATTGCTTTACTATAATTTATTTCATATAAGTAAGAGTAATAAATTGCATGCTAGTAATAACCCATTCTCTCTTTCATCTTTGTCAGTTGACTTGATAAATTTAGGAACCATTATATATATCAGTTGCTATAGTTTTTATTCGTATGGACAGAAAATCTTTGTACACCTATTAACAAATGGAATAGAGAGGTACAATAAAAATAAATTATTTTGTAAGAGTAAAAAGTAAAACATTTTAGGACACAACAGACCTAGTACAACTTTCATTAACTTTCATTTTTTTTCGCTTTTTTTCTTCGGCGATTTATAACGACCTATTTACCACAAAAGACGACCTAGTTACAAAATTATTTAATAAATAAAAAATTTCATTTAATAAAAATAACATTGCATTAAAACCATATCTTAAGAACACTCAAATCTCAAAAAGTATTAATCTCATATCTAAAAAGCACTCAAATCTTATAAAAAACTAAAACTGATTTCCAAATGTATATCCAAAAACTCGGCCTATAAACATAAATAAAGAAAACCAAACACAGGCCCATATACTTCATCTTCTTGGTTGCCGATGAAACAAAAAAAAAAGAAAAAAAAACAAACGATCTTCGCACAAATAAAACAAATTGTAACATTTTATTTTCTTTTTGATTTTTCGTTTTAAAAAAGCGGTCGTAGGTGGGATCAATTTGGCTCGATTGACCGAGGAGATCTGGTCGTCGCAACAGTTCGGTCGCCCTCGGTCGACCTAGACACCGTTGCACATAGCCTTAACAATAGTTCTCTCTTAACAATGGCGGGTTTGGAATTTCAAGTTTCTACGCCAATCATCGGGCTCTTTACTCAAATGGATATGGAGATTGCTCACTCAGTGTCATAACATTAGTGACTATATTTGGCAAGACATGATTCGTGAATTTTTTTCTCCTTAAATATATTTTTCAGTTCCAAAATATTTAATTATATAACTATAAAAGACAAAACAAGCTCCGCTGCAAGGCATTTTTTAATTGCGAATCTAATTCTATGAAAAAACACATTTGTGAATTTAAATGTCATAACGTTGCTATTCATAACACGTTGAATTCTTTTCAGAAGTTTCACCGCTTCAGGTGCAAGGAAACCTGAGTTATCGAATGCAAAAGGAATAAACACGTGCTCATTTTCAATGCATGATTTTTCGTGTTTTGTCACTTTGCATGAGGCGGCCTCTAAAACAGCCTGAACCGCTGTAAAACCTCTGCTACTCAACCCCACTAGAGGAGAAACCCTAGTCACATCCAGACACGCATGTTTCCCTCCAGCCCATCCAAAACCCAAAATATCCGCCAGTCTAACTGTGGATCTTCCATCTAATGAGCCAGTTAAGAAGTTCACTGGTTATTCTCCTGCAAATGCAAGATCGATGGTCCCAGTGTCTTAATGGTTCGGGTGAATTCTCAGTTGGATTCGTCCATAATTATATTGATGAAATTCTTTTTCCAAAGTTAGATGTTCCAACTCCTTGGGTTAATTTAATTCCTAGCGCGGACGATTAACATGGACGGATTACCTACTCGGTGCAATCTCTCTTTATATGGCTTGGATATTCCTCCGATATTATGTCCCCTCTGCAACGAAGTTGTCGAAGCTACATGTCACCCTTTTTTCTCCAGCTCTTTAGCCGTCAGGTCATGCAAAAAGTTCGTAGATGGTGGGAACTTTATATCACTTCTTTCAATTCGTATGTTGAATGGTTGTATTGGCTATCAAATGTGGAGAAGGGGGTGCTGGAAGGCATTTGTTTTCTTTCTTGGTGTCTTATTTGGAAGTTTAGAAATAAGTATTTATTTGGTTCGAGTAGGCCAAGAAGGGATCTTATTTTTTGCGAAATCATTCAAATGTCTTTTCTTTAGATTTCAAATCGTTGAAACTCAGTATTCAAAGGGCATCTTTGATTTTGGAATTATAGCTCGTTGGGTTCTAGCTTTCAGGATGGATTTCTAAGCTTATTGAAATGTCAATATAGCTTTTTAGAAATAACTTATAGCTTATCTTTATCATTATAGCTTATAGGGTTTTCGAAAGATCTTATTTGGGTTTCAAAAGTTCATTTGGCTTAGAAAAAACAATGCGTGAGACCTTAAAGGTTCATGGCTTATACAAAAGCTTAGAGCTTATAGATCATCTAAAATAAGAAAAAAGCTTATGAATAAGTAGAAAGACTTACAAGACTTGAAAAGGGGTTTAAGGGCTAGAAATGGTTCGAACACTTAAAAAATGATTTCAAGGGTTTCTTCTTCTTTAATCGTGGTTTAAAAACAGCTTATACTTCTTCTTAACCTTGTAGGACATGGTTAGGACATAGCTTTTAGGTAGATATGAGTTCAAGTGATTGTTTCTGAGGGTGGGTTTGTCTCGGCTATAAATAGGGTACGAAAACACTTTGTGGCCATGTGATTTGAGAGGAGTGGTGGCCAAGGGTGGTAAAGTGGTGACCAAGGCATAACTAAATTACTATCACAAAGCTAGTTATGTAGCTTAGAGAGTGTATGGGAAGAGTGGAGGGCATGACATATTATGGGGACGAGGGAGGTGCTTTAAAAACCTGGTGAGCAAGGGGTGACGATAATGGTAGGGTGATGATGGTAGTAGGGTGGTTGCTTGTTGGTAAAGGTAGTGAGTCATGGTGGAGCTAGATTGGTAGTTTAGCTATAAAACTAGATAGGATAGCAACAATTTTTGAATTAGGGTTTTTAATCTAAATAAGGGTTTTATATTATGGTTTAGTGATGAGCTAGGGTAAGGTTAGGGCTTAGATATTTTACATTAGATCTTTGAAAGTGGTTCTAGAAATGTGGTACAAAAACTAGAAAGAAAAATTAGAGGAAAAATTTGAATTTTATGCATAAACGGCTTGTACATTGAGTCTTAGGAAGTTGTACTAGAGTTTTGGAGGGAAAATGTATTCAGATATTCTGCATTGTATTTTATACAGATGCCTTGAGAGTTTACACTTTTGTTTTAACTTATAAGATTCATTTATAATAAACGTTATAAATGGCACGTTAAATAGATAAAGTATAATGTAAAGTTGATATTAGAACATAAGCCTGACATATTACGGCGTTTACTTGATATAAATGTTTATTTAGTTGATAGTGGTAGTTGTGTGAGCTTGTTTACTTTGCTACGTAAGTTACGTTCCATGGTGAATAGAATAAAAAACAAAAAAATTCCCATGTAAATGGTTCTTATAAAAGTATTTGGGTTGTTATATATCTCCTTACTTTGTATATGTGAAGATCACTTAGATCGTGTGCAAGACATCCGAGATCAAGCATAATATTGGTGTCATGTCTTCATTGTCATCTCATGTTATTCTTAGCTAAGACTTAGTACGTGATTGCTTCGTGTATAGATTCATATTTCTCTCAAACAGTATGTATGATCTTGATATTTCATGACTCTATATGGTAAGGATTACAAACATGTCAAGTCATTGTCTCCTAGATGATATCTATGAGCTAGCAAGATCTTCTCATGTAGTCATCTCCTTCCCCCTTTTGATTATCGGGCTCGATGAAGTACTTTCTACTTCGCTATTTAATCTTTAGATCTTGTATTATCTTGTAGATTTCTTACCTTCCATCATTCTTGTAATCACAGGATGTATGATAAAACTATATTAGATGGTTTATATGTTTGACAAAAAATCACAAGGTTTGTGGTGTTGGGCCATAAAACATAACGGATGCGATTGTAACCAAATTATCATGTTTTATCATTGAACTAGCTTTTTATGTGTTTGGCCATAAAACACAAGGTTTTTTTATTATGTTAGGCCATAAAATATAACGGGTGTGGTGGTACCCAAAGAAGGATTCGGTACTAGCGTCATACCGGATAAAGTGTAAGCGACGTTGTGTAAAGTTATCTCCTTTATTAAGGGAGGTTGTTGGGGTAGTGTTATGAAGTCTCGAGACGGTGACTCGGGGAGTGGACTAGGACACGAAAGGTATCTTTGTATCCAAACTACTATAAATCATCGTACCGGTTTTCTTATTCTTTTTCTTATCGATTTACCCTCTTACTTGTATTTTATTGTTGCTTATGTCGATGCTTGTGTGTTGTGGATTGTTGTTTATGGTTGTGTCATGATAACTTGATATGCTACATGATTTATATTATAGTCATTGACTAGAATCAACACTTTTTGTATTACGTCAAGGTTGATCAAAAATTGATATAAAAGATGTAAGATTTTAATCGGACACGTAAGATTTTAATCACATTGGTATATCAAAGGAGCTTCATTATTATTTTTTCCTGTTTTCACCAACTTCTATTAATAAACTATATTGATTTTTAGTATGAAATATTATGTGTGATTTATGGTTCAAAACTAAAGATATGTATTTTTAATGTAGACCCTCTTGTTAGCGTAGAGCACATCAACCAATCACATTCATTCAAACTAACTTTCCATATTTTTCTTAAAAATTAAATATCCCGCAAACGATAAATCGTCAACTGAAAAAAATACACCATTACAAACGAGAATTAAATCATCTTTCTATCGAGAGGCACATGTATATACTTTCGACGAACTTTTTTTTCTAAGAAAATCATATATGATCGGTATCACGGATCATATATGATTTTCCAAAATCATATATGATCCGTGATACGAATCATATATGATTTTCGCAGGAAAAAATTTCGTCGAAAGTATACACATGTGCCCCTCGATAGAAAGATGATATAATTCTCGTCAAGATGGTATGTTTCGTTTTGCGTAACGATTAATGGTTTGTGAAATATTTAATTTTAAATAAATGGATTCTTTTTGTTAGATGAAAAAAATGAGAGGTTGTGATTGGTTAAGTGAGTTTATGCTAAAAGAATGGTATACATGGAACTTTTCCTATGTGTTATATCATACGTGCGCGATATATGAAGTGAGTTTCACTTTCTTAGAAGATCTTGTGTTTTTCTCCAACTTCTGTGAATACACGGTATTGATTTGGAGATTCAACTATTTATGCCCATTTTGCGCTAGCGTGTTGAGTTTATTAACTTACAAACAAGAGAAATAAAATAATGAATCCCATTGTACGACAATATTACAAGCTCGACGTCCATTTTCTTAAATTTTACCATTTTTCTAACGTTCCAAAACAAGAAGAAAAGAAATAGTCGACCACGTAGTTTTGTCACCACCACACCAGAGGCCACGACAACACCTATGAGATATTTCTCACGCCATAGATCTGGCTTTTTGCGATGACACCAGACCCATGGCACAGATGCAGGTTCTTTAATATTGTATTAATGCTTGGTGCGCAAATCGACCATAATACAATTAAATTCTTTTTTCTCCATATACGTCTTTATTGGTTATTGATAGGGGATCGATGGGATATATCGTGAGCTTGCTTTGTTTATTTTTTTGTGAATATCTTTTTGAGGTGTCCAACCTATTTTTTAAATCTTTGATTAGTTTTGTGTTAAGCTTTTAGGTTTATTGGAGGTTTTACCCAAAAATTAGTGTCTGATCCTTGTTCGAGAAGAAGGAGTTGCACACCGAGTGGAGAGACAATGCAAGAGAAAAGAAAGAACCGTGTACAGTGATCCAACACGAAAACTAAAGTCGTTCCTTAACTAGTCGGGGATATCTAACTAAACGAGTTAAAAAATCAAGTAGTCAATAGGTCGGGTTATATTATGTCTTGTCAGGTATTATATAACATAAGTAACTAAAGGAAAAACAAAAGTTTCACAAAGCGTACTTTTTTTTGTTAAATGTCAAAACATGAAGATGGTCTTGTTCGCCCTTCTAAAGACCCTTGCGACATGAATGGTTACATTGTTGGCATTTCCAAGCCTTCTTATAATGAATACGAGATAGAAGTAACTGAAGGGGTGGCTTTGGATGTTGAGCTTCTTGATCGTGTTTATAAATTTCTTATCATGACTGTTAAGAGTATTCCCCATGGATGTCGTCTCGCTTTCTCTCAGGCATTAAAAACAGTTCTTTACCAAGTGGTCGCCCGACCCGATTCCGTTGATGCGTGGGTTAAGTTGTTACTTCTTCCACGATGTACACTGCAGGTGTGTAGGCCCAAGACTAGACAAGAGCGTAGGTCCGGAAATACAAAATCTTTGCAACAAAGTTCTATCTTGAAGTCACTAGCTACATGAGGGAAAGATGATGGTATCGCAACGTTAGTTAAAAGCATGATGGATGTTGCTAGGTCGGGATCCTTAGGAGAGGGTCGAGGTGATTTGATTGAGGATAGAACAACGGGAAATAACAACACCAGGCAATGTCTTCGCAAGGTTGTGGATGGGCACTTTACTGCTGCAGTAAAAGTGTTAACCTTTTCTGGTGTAGCTCCATACTTTGGTGATACTATTAAAGCCTGTGAGGCTAAGCATCCTTACAAGCTACCCCATCTATGCCGAGCAACACATTTTCTATGTCTCCTCTTGTAGCCGAGATTGATTGTGTCTTTGGTTGCATTAAATCTTTTCCTAAAGGTACTTCATGCGGGAGAGATGGTTTGAGGGCACAACATATATTAGATACTCTGTGTGGAGAGGGGTCTGCTACTGCCACAGATATCTTAATGGCCATGACACGGGTCGTTAATTTATGGTTAGCTGGGAGGTGTCCGCCTATTTTGGAAGAGTTTGTTGCATCTACTCTTCTCACGCCTCTACTTAAACCTAATAACGGGATTCGACCTATTATAGTGGGCACTATATGGAGATGTTTGGTTTCCAAGGTTACTATAAAAGGTGTCGGTAGGGAAATTTCCAAGTACCTTGGTGATTTTCAGTTCGGATTCAGAGTGTTAGGTGGCGCTGAGGCTGTTTTACATAGCGCCAATAGGGTGTTGAGTGAATAACATAATGATGGGTCTCTTGCAATGCTCACTGTGGACTTCTCAAATGCATTTAACCTTGTGGATAGATCGACACTACTTCATGAAGTTAGGGTGAGGTGTCCCTCTATTTCTTTGTGGGTAAATTTCTTATATGATCAAGCAACAAGGTTGTATATAGGAGACACGCATATTTGGTCTGCCACGGGTGTGCAACAAGGTGACCCATTGGACCTCTTATTTTTGCTTTTGTATTGCATCCGCTTGTACATATGATCAGAGACAGCTACAAGCTTATTTATCATGATTGGTATCTTGATGATGGAACAACTATTGGAGATTAAGAAGAGGTATCGAAGGTGTTACACATTATAAAGGCGACTGGTCCAGATTTGGGTCTTGAACTAAACATCAAGAAAACAAAGATCTTTTGGCCCTCTTGTAATGGTACGAAGCTTCGGGAGGGTTTATTTTCGGTTGATATTCGTAGGCCGTCTTTGGGTGTGAAGCTTCTTGGGGGAGCTGTTAGTAGAGATGTAGATTTTATTAGTGAGTTGGCTATGAGGAGAGCTGTAAATGTTGTTGACTTGATGGGTCTTTTTCCACAACTTTATGACCCGCAAAGTGAGCTCCTTTTTCTTTGATCATGTATGGGTATTGCTAAACTTTTTTTTGGTTTAAGGACCTGTGAACCTAGACACATGGATGAGGCGGCTTTGTTTTTTGACAAAGGGTTGCGTGGTTCAATCGAAAATATAGTGGTTTGTGGATGATCTTTTTTTTTACTTGCAGTGGAGACTTGCTTCTTTACCCATTCGTCTTGGTGGTTTGGGCTTGTACTCGGCAAAAGTGGTCTCCTCATATGCTTTTGTGGCCTCGAGGGCCCAATCTTGGGTGCTACAAGACCACATCTTATGTGACAGTGGCATATGTGGTATGGATGACGATTACGTTTTTGCTTTGGCTTGTCTTCGTGATACGATTCCAATCTTTGATTTTAGCATTTTTGCTAACAAGGACACCGCCTCATCTAAAGCCCAAGAAACATTGGCGAGCGCCCTTTTTAGTGAGATGGTCAAAGATATGAAAGACCATTTTGACATGACGGTTAGACAAAAAGCAGTTTTTTAGTGTTTGCGCGCACCACATGCTCAAGAATTTCTACAAGCTATCCCTATAAACGGGCTCGGTCAACATATGTCGCCAGTGGAACACCACACTATACTTAAGTATCGTCTTATGATTCCCTTATTTCCGGTTGATGCAATATGCCCTGGTTGTCGCAAGGCATGTTTGGATTCTTTTGGGGAACGTGCAGTTCATTGTAAAGAACTTTCGGGCTTCAAGTACCGACATGGTTTTGTTAGGGACGTTCTTTACGACATATGTAGGCGTGTCGGGATCTCCCCAAAAAAGAGGCACTTGTAAATTTTTTGACCGGCCCGTCAGATGGTAGATCCACAAAGTGTTGGTTTTTGGATGGGTTGGAGGTAAACATGCGTGTGTTGATTTGACAGGGGTTTCTCCTCTAGTGGGGCTAGGCAGTCGAGATTTTACAGCGGGTCAGGCTGCTATAAAAGTCGTCTCGTGCAAAGTGACTAAACACGAGAAAGCATGTGTTGAAAATCAACACGTGTTTATTCCTTTCGCGTTTGATACATTTGGTGTCCTTGCACCTGAGGCGGTGAAGCTACTTACCAGAATACAAATACAACGTGTTATGAGTAATGTTTTGACTCCAAAATCCACAGACGTTGTATTTAATAGACTTGGTTTTGGTATACAAAAAGGGCTAGCGGCGCAGCTTGTTGTCCGTTTGCCTTTTCCTAATATATAAAATATAATTTACTAAAACAATTCGCGCGAAACATTATTACGATGTAAGTGAAAAAATATGGTTCGCTAGTTTTGCACAACTATGGTAAAAAAATTTATTTTTTTATTATTATTTTTTAATTTTTTTATTTTGTACTTCTTGTTATATATCAATAATTATAATTTATATATTCGGAAAAGGCAAACGGGCAACAAGGTTTTTTGCTATACAAAAAGAGTTAGCGACGCAGTTTGTTGCCCGTTTGGTAAAATTGACACTAGGGTTTCGTTAACTATTTAATTTCTATGAAATTCGAACTACATGTCTAAAGCACATATATCTAGATTTTCAGCGAAGAGATATTTATAGAGGAGTATCTAGTATGGAGATAGAACTTGCGGAAGTAGGGTAGATATATTTGATATTTGTATTGTTTTTCGGTTATTGTTCGGCTATAGTTGTGTTGATATACAGTGTCTGAACTTATATCAATTAAATAAAAACTTGAGGTGTAAGTTCTTTTCTCAATTCTTTAGATACAACCTCATGATTGTTTGACTAAACTCAATATCGTCTTTCACGTATACTGCTCTCGTGAATTGAAGGAAAGCTTGGAGTAGAAGCAGTTTGTGTCGAGCTAGCTTCCGAAAACCTACTGAACCCTACTAAATCTTGGTTAAATATGTTTGAATGTGCATGCAATGATTGCAATCCAAATAAATTAAAACTGAAGGAAGTGAAAGCCTAATATTCCTTCACGGTAAAGAGAAATCGATCTATACTCAACTCATTTAGTATAATGTGGTGTGTGTATGAATTATTCTACTTATAATTAAAAGATTTAGTAGTAATCTTACGAACAACCCATAAACGTACTAAAACAAAGTCTATTATGTGTTTCGTTCATGTTTAATATAACTTAAACGATCCTATAGGTCACTTTGGTTTATTTAAACTATTGAACATGTCTGCGAAGTTTTAGCTTCTTTTGAACGTATTATTGTGTATTCGTTGATTTTTAGGATGTGTGATTAAGGAGTTTGCTAAGCGAACACAGATTCAGTATCGTCGTAATTGCATGTGAATCACATGATTTAGTATGGAAAAGGGGATTTCTGACAGCAAAAGGGAGAGGTAGTGTTTTTTTTATTGAACGGCAAGATATATTAAAAAAAAACTAACGAGAAGCTAGAACAAAATTACATAGGAGTTTTAAGCCAATCTGGCCACACTAAGCTACAGGAACTTCTACTATTTAACCAAGAGAAAGAACAAAAGCAAATACTATCAAATAAATCACATTTTCTCTTTGTGAAGGAGAAAGATAGGTCCATCAATGATGGTCCTTATGTGGGTGATAGTAGTGAGGCTTCTGGTTCCTCACATCTAATGTGGTAATTCACTGAGTTTGGTAGATAATGTTCCCAATTCGATATCTTTTACTATAAAAGTAAAGAGAAATGCGAGCCATAAAACTTTTTCTTTCGACCATTGTTTACGTTGGCTGTTGACGGTGTGGATGTTTATATCCCAAAAGAATTGGTTAGTGTTGTGAATGAATGGTTTAACAATATTGTTTACTTATTCTTTTTGGGTAAACGTATGGCTTATCTGGTTGTGAAGACCTATGTGAAGAATACATGGTGAATAGGCCCTGTTAAGTCAAATGATGATTAAAAACATGCTTTTCATCAAGTTTGGTTCTAAAGAAGGGATAGAAGTGAGTGGCATATGGTTAGTTCGCAATGTGTTATTAATTCTTAAACAATGGACTCCGTATGCGAATATTAGGAAGGAGGATGTTTGTAAT
The DNA here is from genome assembly GCA_025667525.1 of Glebionis coronaria. Classification (NCBI taxonomy): domain Eukaryota; kingdom Viridiplantae; phylum Streptophyta; class Magnoliopsida; order Asterales; family Asteraceae; genus Glebionis; species Glebionis coronaria. Next base: position 25,729,030 of record CM046875.1, read on the forward strand.
ATCCCTTTTTGGGTAAAGTTCCATGATGTTCCTATTACTACTTTTACAGAAGATGGGATGAGTATTATCGCAACCAAACTTGGTAGCCCGTTGATGTTAGATTCTTACGTAGGTGTTATGTGCACTGATTCTTGGGGTAGAGATAGTTTTGCTAGTGCTATGATTAAGCTTAAAGCTGATGTTGAGCTCAGAGACTCCATTGCAGTTGATGTTTAAATTCAACGGTGGGGTTTACTACGAGCAATATTCCTGTTGAGTAAGAGTTGTAAGGTCTCTGGACACGTCTTAGATGACTGTATTATAAAAACCATCTCGGGTATATCGAAGAATTCCAAGATGCCACGTCAACCTACTCGTGGACCTCCGGTTGGATTGAAACCTAAGTCTACGTCCTTTGTGTACCACCTGGTTTCAACCAAAAAAGCGGCAATGGCTCATGGGAATCCAAAGTTACAAGGTTACTACTCCTATTTTGAATTCATTTGATGCATTAAATACCTTTGTGGATGAGGAAGAGGGAGGGGTAGTCAAACTCCCAGTAAAAATGCTACCCCTGTGGAGCGTGGTAGCTAGGTTTACTTAACTTGAAAAAGAAAATTGTTGGATGAGAAATTTGTGATTGTGGAATGAAGGTAGCAAATCAGGCATCAGCAAGTAAGCCTAGTTCTTCTATGCGAGACAAATTGGTAGAATGTGATAAGGACGAAGTTGAGTTGCCTGATGACGAGACTTCTTAATATATGTCTTAAACTTGTAGAGGAGGATTCTCTGAATATGGTCTTAATTTCAATGATGGATACGAGGCTCGGGTTTATGATTTACCTGAACAGATGCAGAATTTTTGTGATCAATTTGAAATCCACCTTCGTAGTCGTGAAAACCAGCCTCCTTCGTGGTCGTGTTAGGAATTTTTGTGATCAATTTGAAATTCACTTATGGCGACCCAGTTTTCGTTCCTTGTCATGCAAACCAGTCTCCTCACCGTCCATTTATCTTTTAGATTGGAGAAATCCTTGACCTTCAACCACGTATCCTTACCAACCATCCTCCATCTACCTCCTTCGCACAGCGAGAGCCTTTCTGAGTGTAGATAGCATATGCTTACACACAAATGAATGCAGCCATCTAGAACCACTAAACTTGCCGTAAAATCTGATGAAGCATATTCTTTAACAGGTGGAAATTGTATTTTCCTAAACTTTTCCGACTGGACATTGAAACAAATAATGCATCTTTCATCTCCAGAGGAATCTAAAACTACAAAATAAAGATTTTGGCCCCAGAAAGTATCCGGCGACGAAGGTAATTGGAGAAACAGTCAGCGTTATCAACTAAATATTCAATCTTTCTCCATGAATCCCTCCTAAGGGAATAGACGTAGGCTCCCAATTGGCACCATTTGAAACCATATGTAAAAGCTTTTAATCGTCAGAAGAATCGATATAGAAACCAATCGCATCAGAAGAAGAGGGTGGCATACCAATCTTATCAGGAGAGCACCGCAAACCACACTGAGTGTAAGACGGCTTGTAGAAACGAGGAGAATAGGAGTTAGCTGCCAACTTCTTAAAGGCACCTGTTAAAGGATTCCAAATCCATCAGTTAGTACTATATATAATTGATGGAAGCTCAGTTGGAGTCAAATACCAAACATCTGTAAAAACATTCTCCAAAAGAAACATCTGTTAAAGGATTCCAAATCCATCAGTTAGTACTATATATAATGCGATGTAGGATTCAAGCCTAGCTCATGATTCTTCTTTGACGTACTGTTATAATCTATCAAACCATAACTCCAACTTCTAGCTACAACGTATATTTGTTAGAGCATGCAATGTCATGGCTAATTAGCAAACCAAAGCACATATTATCGTTCAATGAGTCAAAACCTAGGAAGCAAGTCATACCTAAAAAAGGAAAGCATATATATTGTAAATGTGAATGATATTATTACCACATTTTAACCATGAAGATATATTGTTTTATTATACTTTCATTTATATATATATTGTAAAATTAAACATGTAAAAAATGATGAGCCCATTGGGCCGAAACAGTCTAGCTATTTAGCTAATAAAATCCCAAATTTTTTTTGTTACAAACCTATGAACTAATAAAAGATTACAGGACAAAAGAAAAAATGATTTTTTTAAGGTAAACAAGATATAAAATGTGACATGAAATAAGATGATTTGGTTAATATGTTTCTAAGCAGCTGACCAACAAAAACAAGATATCACCAAAGTTGACCTACTGAAAAGTTGGTATCGTTAATGAATAACATTTACAGAAACGGAATTTAGTACAAACATACATGTTTCCGCTTTAGTTTGTGAGGACACAAAGAAGAATTAGTATCCTAATATTTATACTTTGTGAGGAGACAAGTTGCTGGAAGAAAGTTCAGGGCGCAAAAAACAATACACTTTGATACTTTCATCCCGTCGTCCCGAAGTGGTATCAACTTGTTGTATAATTAAGTTGAGTTCGAGCCGAGCCCGGGCTTGTGCAAATTATCATGAACTGAGCCCGAGCTAAAACTGTGTTCGGACCTACAAGATAAAGAGGTTGAAGTTTATCTTCTTAATAGTTCTTTTGAAATAGTGAAACGTAGGGCATGATTAAAAGAATTACCTATACGAGCATGAAGTTTTGCCGCTTCAAGAAGCTTGGACTTGGATTCCTATATGCTCATGAATGGATATGGACACATGGCTTGTAAAGCGTCAAGTACAGACATTGGAGAAATGTAGAAACTCGTGTGTATATGATCTTCGAGTATTCAAACGAATTGAAGGGTTCAATCGTTACGACACCCTGATTTTCGAATATTTGGAATGCGTAATATACTAAGTGAAAATTCAATCGTTGCGACATTTTCATCTATGCATGCGTTTGGTTTATTTCGATTTTTTGGGAAATTCAAGGATTACACTAAAATGGGAGAGGATTGTTGGTGATTTTAGTGTCATCAATCATTTTTTGTAATAGTGATTTTCCCGGGACCAAATAGATTTCAAGGTTAAGTTAAAATACGAGTTCGGAGGTGCGGAGTGCATGCTTGTATAAACTAATTAACTTGATTCTGAACACGATAATGGAAAAGGTTGAGAACATAAAGTCAAAGGACGTAACAGTGACAGAATTCGTGGTCACTAATGTGTCAGTAATGGACATATGTTTTAATGACAGCAGTTACCGGCGGTTTGGGTCTGTTGCAAAACTGTCGTTGTAACTTTTAAAGGACATGACTTTTCACCAAAGGTTGTGACTTTTCTTTTTGTGTGCATATAAACATATTTGGTCTTTCATATGAAGATGATCATATGATTCATGTCAACAACAAATACAACAAAGTATCCATGTTTTGCTCTATTTCTTGTGCCTAGATTTAGAGTATGTTCTTGTCTTATCCCAATACGAATTTCGTGTACCCCAAGGCACCGAATAGGGTCGAAATATTGTATTAGGAAAGTAGACTTTATACAGGATTCAAGAATTTATCTGGTGATCATTGATTATCAAGACCCTAAATTTCCAACAACTATCATGCATCCTGCGAGATTCCTCAATGCGCAAATGACCGTCCAACTCAACAAGAGTTAACTCTTCCTTCTTATGTTTCAAGGTGTGCTTGAAATCTTTCCAAGAAGGAGGTAGTCTGTCAATGACACAATAGATCTAAATGGTCTCATCCATGTTCATTTTATGTTGTGTAAATCTATCAAGTATTCTAAGAAGTTCATTTTATCGTTCCCTGACTAGTCTTGCATAAGTCATTTTGTAATTTGTGAAATCACTCAAGGAACTTCTTACTTGATGCATCCTCAGCCATGTATTTGGCTTTCATGGAATCCCATAGTTATTTACCAGATTTAATACTTTGGTATATATCAAATAAAGAATCAGACATGCCATTGAGAATTATACCACGACACACATAGTCATATTCTCCCATTTTCTCATTTTCCTCATGTACTCCAAGGTAGCATCATCACCACCATCAGGAATAAGAGCTGCCAACAGCACACCACGCTCATGGTAGAAAGAAGAAAATGCATCTTCTTTTGCTATCTCCTAAAATCAACCCCTTCAAACTTGTCCAGTTTAGAAAAGTTAGCCACCATATGCTTCATTGCAGCCGCCATTGGTTATCACAAAATAATCTTCATTGATTGTTGGGGTTTATTCGTTGCAACATGGTAAAGATAACCAATAGCCTAACTACGTACCAATGAATACGTTACCAGATATCACTTGAAGTCGTGTAATCACTTTCCAAAGAAGATTATTTGACCCTATGCCTGGGTTAACACGAATACCTCCTTGGGATAAAACCAAGTGTCAGTTCTTGTTTTAGGCACAAATCAAGAATCCTGTGCGTATAAGTGTTTTTTATATTATGTATATATTATCATGCAAGTGTTATCCATACTTATAGGAATACCATTCTTAAGAATGTAACTCAAAGTCAAAGGAATAATGAGTATTAATTGGCCAATTAATTTCATTATTTCCCACATGAATACATAGTGGCTTTATGACCATAATCATAGTCATTAAGTCAGTCTTAAACCCATCGTTAAACGATCAAAGGGAGGTTACAAAGATAACCCACCCACTGATGGATAATCTACCCACTGATGGGTAATCTACCTAATGACAGACATAACCTAGCCACTGACAAGCGAAATCTAGCCCCTGACAGGCATAATCTAGCCATTGACGAATAGAACCTATCCATTGATGGATACCATCATCAACAAACCATTATATTGACTCCAAGGAGGTCAATGACTTATTGGGTGTACACTCCGTACCTCCAAATCCATTTACAAGTCTGACCATATCCTACAATTGCATTAAATTTTCAACAATATATGTTATTGGTTTTGGAGATTAAAGTGCTTGAATGATTCATATTTAGGTTGATAATTATCTAACCTATGGGAAAATTAGTAAAGGACACAAAAATAAGTGTGAGAACCCTAAAATGCGACTAATTATCAAATAAAGGCAAATAAAACCTTAAAATCAAAAAGAAAACTTCCTAAACCTAAAAAATATCCAAGGACAATTATCTAAGAAGGAATATTATTTTTATGACTATTTAAGAATATTTTACGAATTAAAAATTAATTTAACTAATTAAATATACTAGAAAATATCAGATTAATTCTAAAAAAAGTTTCAAAAATGATTTTTTACTTTAGAAAATTTTAAAAAGTGACAAGAGCGCATAAGACTATTTTTACCTAGTTTTAATAATTAATTAATTATTTAAAACCTATTTTGAAAACCTAAAAATTAAATGAAATTAAAAAATTTAAAAGTATCAAATCTGATTTTACACTTTGTAAACCTCAAAGTATTTATTTTAAACCTAATTTTTTTATATGTTTAAAATAACTTTTACTATTTTTTTTAAGTAATTTAAAAAGAAACAGATTATAAAAAATGATTAAAATGTGAAAAATCCAAAACAATTTATCAAAAGTCCTCAATGTTTTCTACTACTAAGTAAAAATAAGTTGGACGTTGCAGCTTATCAAATAAGCTAGAAAACTGGACAAAAGGCTACGACTTATAATTTGCTTAAGGAAAATAAACTGTTTTAATTAGAAGGATGGGTGTGGCAACGCAGCACTCTCGCCATGGCGTTCACCAAACCCTCGTCATAGCTCGTCGCCGTACATGACCAGCTCACCAAACGACTCCCTCGCCAGTTAAGTGGCAAAGTAAATGATAAACAGTTTTGATTTTGACCGTTTTAATATTACCGTTTATATTTTCAAATATAATTTATTTATATTTTAAATAAAATTATATACCCCCACTCTATAAATACTCCTACTTTTTACCTAAAAAATTCAAAATTAATTCTAAATCAAGAAATATTAATATGGCTTGTTCCAAATCAACAAATAATTAAAAATATTGTTCAGCTCCACACACATTTAAAGAAATCTAAAAAATGTTTGCTAAACTGATTAAAGATGAGCGCTCGACAGAAATCGATGGCGGATTTAGCCCTCCAATTTGAGAGTGCTTCTATTGTTAAAGATGATTTGCAGAAAGCATGTAAAGAATGTACTGATATTCCAGAATAGAGGCGTGATTCGATAACCAAATTTTTGAAAAAAGAATCCGACAAATAATATGAGATGCACGATGCCTTGTTTCAAAAAGCATCCAAAATCGAAAGACAAATGGAATCTAAAAAAGAATTGGCGAGATAATTTTAATTTGAATTTTCTGTGTTGTATTAGTAATTACTGCTATGTATTAGTTTGAATTTCCCAACGGCTATGTATTAGTTTGAATTTTTCAACGGCTATGTATTATTTTGAATTTTTCAACGGCTATGTATTAGTTTGAATTTTATAACGGCTAAGTTTTCTCTATAAAAGCTAATTCCACTTGTTTTAATTTTCATATACAAGAACACATACTCATAAACATGTCTTATGAAAATACTTCTGGAAATAAGAAACAAAACAAAGGGAAAGCAACTCGAAGCAACCAATCGACACCAGAAAAAGTACATGAATCTATCCCTCCACAACCTTACCCAAACACTTCTGGTCTACTTGATAAATCAGAGAGCCATGTTGAAGAATATGAGGTACCTGATGAGTTTCGTCTTACTGAGGAATAAGAACGTCAAATGCTATTTGATGAAGAAGCATTACGAGAAACCTTAGCAGAAGAAGCAAGGGCCAAAAGAGAGTTGGAGAAGCAAATCAAGAACGAAAAGGCTATCAAATTCCTCGAGAGGTACTTGGGTACTCCATCAGACTCATCTGATTCGGATCCCGAAACCCATTAAATTCCATCGAACTTGTATTGTATCGTATCGTATTTTTATTTTAACGCATGTCGTATTCGAACCGTATCGTATTGTAATTTGTATTTTTATTTTAATGAAATGAATTAAGTTGTGTTAAAAATAAAAGAAAGAAAATTAAATTGGTTGTGATGAGACCCAAATAAAGAGGGGTGCTTGTTACCACGACATGAGTTTTTAAAAAATAAAAATGTCATATAACGTAACAATCAGTAGGCCTAAATAAAGAGCATATTCCTTGTTGTGGCACGTAACTCTCTTATAAAACTTTTCAAATGTATTTTCGATGGAGTCCTTAGTATCGTTTTGCAAAAACATTTTGTTTTAACTTTTTCTTTTTCAAGCTTAATGAACAAGTACTTTTAAAAAAACAACTTTTATGACAAACAGATTTAAGCTCAAGATTCAATGAAAGAAAATGAACAAAATTGATCCTTTTTTCAAAATAAGAACAAGTGCCACAAGTCTTTGTGGCTGTGGGTTTTTGGTATAAGCCACCAACTAAAATAAGCTCTTAAAAGGCTATAAATTAAAAGCTAAAACAGCATAAGATTAGCTGGTAGCGAATGCATAGAATCAAATAACACCTCTAAATCCAACCAACGAATTCCAAAATCTACCTAGATCAGATAGTAAATTAAAATAAATGAAAAGTGAGCAACATGCATGTATAACCAGTTTTTGATTTTACCTTATCTACGACTATTGAAACTTCTATCCAGTAACAAATTTTCACGAGGCTCTGACGATAATAAAAATTATTAAATGACTAAAAAGACAACAACTAATTGAAGAATAAAAATTCAAAGAAACACGAATGGAAGATATCTTCACGCACTTGAACAAAATTTCATGGGGCTTATCATTTGTCAATTAAACGCCTGACCAATAGGCCGATTTATGGTAATTAAAGTGATACTAGAGTCTCACGGTATATTGTACTTGTGTGTCCAAAATTTGAGACCCAACGCTCATTATATAAACACGAATAGCTTGTTACAAAGTCCTCGATGCCTATCGTTTTAAAAGAGTCGTTCTCCTGGCTTATGGCGAGCCAGTTCTCGTTCCTTGTCATGCAAACCAGCCTCCTTACCTTCCAATCATCTGATATTATGGAGAAATCTTTAACCTTCAACCATACATCGTTACCATCCATCCTCCACATACCACCTTCACATAGCCACAGACTTTCTGAGCGTAAATAGCATACACACAAATGAATGCAGCCATCTAGAACCACTAAACTTGCCGTAAAATCTGATGAAGCATATTCTTTAACAGGTGGAAATTGTATTTTCCTAAACTTTTCCGACTGGACATTGAAACAAATAATGCATCTTTCATCTCCAGAGGAATCTAAAACTACAAAATAAAGATTTTGGCCCCAGAAAGTAGCTGGCGACCAATGGTAATTGGAGAAACAATCAGCGTTATCAACTAAATATTCAATCCTTCTCCATGAATCCCTCCTAAGGGAATAGACATAGGCCCCCAAGGCACCATTTGAAACCATATGTAAAAGCTTGTAATCGTCAGAAGAATCGATATAGAAACCAATCGCATCAGAAGAAGAGGGTGGCATACCAATCTTATCAGGAGAGCACCGCAAAGCACACTGAGTGTAAGACGGCTTGTAGAAACGAGGAGAATAGGAGTTAGCTGCCAACTTCTTAAAGGCACCTGTCCAAGGATTCCAAAACGCTAGCTCTTGAGTAAACATTGCGGCTAGACACACCAATCCATCAATGCTTGCTGCAATATGCACAGTATTAAGAACATGATTGGGGTATGGTAGTGAACTATAATTACGGGAAGTAGTTACACCATAATAATGACTAAGATCGACATAACAGATACGGACTGTCTTTGAAACAATATTCGGAGCTCCACAATCAATCGTATGCACTGTAAGAAGTCGTGAGTCGTTGTTGTGATCAATTTGGAAAAGTTTATAGCTGCTTACATACTTATGGTGCATCTTGGCAAACTTCGGAGTCGACAAAAAAGATTTCCATTCTTTGCAAACGCACATGCATCGACCAAGCAACTTGGTGGGAAGTCTCGGCAATATCTCAGCTAGTACTATATTCGATGGAAGCTCAGTTGGAGTCAAATACCAAACATCTGTAAAAACATTCTCCAAAAGCAACCATAATGCTATGTAGGATTCAAACCTCATGATTCTATGACAGTTAATCTATCAAAGCACAATTCCAACTACTAGCTACAACGTATATAGTTAAGTCATGTCTTTATTAGCAAATCAAAGCATATGTTATCCCTAGCTATGGAAGCAATTAGGAAAGCATATATATATATTCTAAATGAAAATGATATTATTACCAAATATTAAACATGAAAATGATATTATGTTCAAAAAGAAAAAAAAGCATGAAGATATTGCTTTACTATAATTTATTTCATATAAGCAAGAGTAATAAATTGCATGCTCGTAATAACCCATCCTCTCTTTCATCTTTGTCAGTTGACTTGATAAATTTAGGAACCATTATATATATCAGTTGCTATAGTTTTTATTCGTATCGACAAAAATCTTTGTACACCTATTAACAAATGGAATAGAGAGGTACAATAAAAATAAATTATTTTGTAAGAGTCAAAAGTAAAAACATTTTAGGACACAACAGACCTAGTACAACTTTCATTTTTTTTTCGCTTTCTTTCTTCGGCGATTTATAACGACCTATTTACCACAAAAGGCGACCTAGTTACAAAATTATTTAATAAATATAAAAATTTCATTTAATAAAAAAAACATTGCATTAAACCCATATCTTAAGAACACTAAAATCTCAAAAAGTATTAATCCCATATCTAAAAAGCACTCAAATCTTAAAAAAAAAACTAAAACTGATTTCCAAACGTATATCCAAAAACTCGGCCTATAAACATAAATAAAGAAAACCAAACACAAGCCCATATACTTCATCTTCTTGGTTGCCGATGAAATAAAAAACACCAGTCAATCACATACAACAAAAAAAAAAGAATAAAACCAAACGATCTTCGCGCAAATAAAACAAATCGTAACATTTTATTTTCTTTTTGATTTTTCGTTTTAAAAAAGCGGTCGTAGGTGGGATCGATTTGGTTCGATTGACCGAGGAGATCCGGTCGTCGCAACAGTTCGGTCGCCCTCGGTCGACCTAGACACCGTTGCACATAGCCTTAACAATAGTTCTCTCTTAACAATGGCGGGCTTGGCATTTCAAGTTTCTACGCCAATCATCGGGCTCTTTACTCAAATGGATATGGAGATTGCTCACTCAGTGTCATAACATTAGTGACTATATTTGGCAAGACATGGTTCGTGAATTTTCTTCTCCTTAAATATATTTTTCAGTTCCAAAATATTTAATTATATAACTATAAAAGACAAAACAAGCTCCGCTGCAAAGCCTTTTTTAATTGCGAATCTAATTCTATGAAAAACACATCTATGAATTTAAATGTCATAACGTTGCTATTCATAACACGTTGAATTCTCTTCAGAAGTTTCATCGCTTCAGGTGCAAGGAAACGTGAGTTATCGAATGCAAAAGGAATAAACACGCTCGACGTCCATTTTCTTAAATTTTACCGTTTTTCTAACGTTCCAAAACAAGAAGAAAATAAATAGTCGACCACGTAGGTTTGTCACCACCACGCCAGAGGCCACGAAAACACCTATGAGATATTTCTCACGTCATAGATCTGGCATTTTGCGATGACACCAGACCCATGGCGCAGATGCAGGTTCTTCAATATTGTATTAATGCTTGGTGTGCAAATCGACCATATTACTATTAAATTCTTTTTTCTCCATATACGTCTTTATTGGTTATTGATAAGGGATCGATGGATATATCGTGAGCTTGCTTTGTTTATTTTTTTATGAATATCTTTTTGAGGTATCCAACCTATTTTTTAAATCTTTGATTAGTTTTGTGTTAAGCTTTTAGGTTTATTGGAGGTTTTACCCAAAACTTAGTGTCTGATCCTTGTTCGAGAAGAAGGAGTTGCACACCGAGTGGAGAGACAATGCAAGGTAAAAGAAAGAACCGTGTACAGTGGTCCAACACGAAAACTAAAGTCGTTCCTTAACTAGTCGGGGATGTCTAACTAAACTAGTTAAAAAATCAAGTAGTCAATGGGTCAGGTTATATTATGTCTTGTCAGGTAAAATATAACATAAGTAACTAAAGGAAAAACAAAAGTGTCACAAAGCGTACTTTTTTTGTTAAATATCAAAACATGAAGATGGACTTGTTTGCCCTTCTAAAGACCCTGGCGACATGAATGCTTACATTGTTGGCATTTCCAAGCCTTCTTATAATGAATACGAGATAGAAGTAACTGAAGGGGTGGCTTTGGATGTTGAGCTTCTTGATCGTGTTTATAAATTTCTTATCACGACTGCTAAGAGTATTCCCCATGGATGTCGTCTCGCTTTCTCTCAGGAATTAAAAACAGTTCTTTATCAAGTGGTCGCCCGACCCGATTCCGTTGATGCGTGGGTTAAGTTGTTACTTCTTCCATGATGTACACTGCAGGTGTGTAGGCCTAAGACTAGACAAGAGCGTAGGTCCAGAAATACAAAATCTTTGCAACAAAGTTCTATCTTGAAGTCACTAGCTACATAAGGGAAAGATGATGTTATCACAATGTTAGTTAAAAGCATGATGGATGTTGCTAGGTCGGGATCCTTAGACGAGGGTCGAGGTGATTTGATTGAGGATAGAACAACGGGAAATAACAACACCAGGCAATGTCTTCGCAAGGTTGTGGATGGGCACTTTACTGCTGCAGTAAAAGTGATATCCTCTTTTGGTGTAGCTCCATACTCTGGTGATACTATTAAAGCCTTGGAGGCTAAGCATCCTTACAAGCCACCCCCATCTATGCCGAGCAACACATTTTCTAAGTCTCCTCTTGTAGCTGAGATTGATTGTGTCTTTGGTTGCATTAAATCTTTTCCTAAAGGTACTTCATGCGGGAGAGATGGTTTGAGGGCACAACATATATTAGATACTTTGTGTGGAGAGGGGTCTGCTACTGCCACAGATATCTTAATGGCCATGACACGGGTCGTTAATTTATGGTTAGCTGGGAGGTGTCCGCCTATTTTGGAAGAGTTTGTTGCATCTACTCCTCTCACGCCTCTACTTAAACCTAATAACGGGATTCGACCTATTATAGTGGGCACTATATGGAGACGTTTGGTTTCCAAGGTTGCTATGAAAGGTGTGGGTAGGGAAATGTCCAAGTACCTTGGTGATTTTCAGTTCGGAGTCGGAGTGTCAGGTGGCGCTGAGGCTGTTTTACATAGCGCCAATAGGGTGTTGAGTGAATACCATAATGATGGGTCTCTTGCAATGCTCACTGTGGACTTCTCAAATGCATTTAACCTTGTGGATAGATCGACACTACTTCATAAAGTTAGGGTGAGGTGTCCCTCTATTTTTTTGTAGGTAAATTTCTTATATGATCAAGCAGCAAGGTTGTATATAGGAGACACACATATTTGGTCTGCCACGAGTGTGCAACAAGGTGACCCATTAGACATCTTCTTTTTGATTTTGTATTGCACCCGCTTGTACATAAGATCAGAGACAGTTACAAGCTTATTCATCATGATTGGTATCTTGATGATGGAACAGCTATTGGAGATTCAGAAGAGGTTTCCAAGGTGTTACACATTATAAAGGCGACTGGTCCAGATTTGGGTCTTGAACTTAACATCAAGAAAACAGAGATCTTTTGGCCCTCTTGTAATGGTACGAAGCTTCGGGAGGGTTTATTTCCGGTTGATATTCGTAGGCCGTCTTTGGGTGTGAAGCTTCTTGGGGGAGCTGTTAGTAGAGATGTAGATTTTATAAGTGAGTTGGCTATGAGGAGAGCTGTAAATGTTGTTGACTTGATGGGTCTTTTTCCACAACTTCATGACCCGCAAAGTGAGCTCTTTTTTCTTCGATCATGTATGGGTATTGCTAAACTTTATTTTGGTTTAAGGACCTGTCAACCTAGACACATGGAGGAGGCGGCTTTGTTTTTTGACAAAGGGTTGCGTGGTTCAATCGAAAATATAGTGGTTTGTGGAGGATATTTTTTTTGTGACTTGCAGTGGAGACTTGCTTCTTTACCCATTCGTTTTGGTGGTTTGGGCTTGTACTCGGCAAAAGTGGTCTCCTCATATGCTTTTGTGCCTCGAGGGCCCAATATTGGGTGCTATAAGACCACATCTTATGTGACAGTGGCATATGTGGTATGGATGACGATTACGTTTTTGATTTGGCTTGTCTTCGTGATACGTTTGGTAAAATTGACACTAGGGTTTCGTTAACTATTATAATTTCTATGAAATTCGAACTACATGTTTAAAGCACATATATCTAGCTTTTCAGCGAAGAGATATTTATAGAGGAGTATCTAGTATGGAGATAGAACTTGTGGAAGTAGGGTAGATATATTTGATATTTGTCTTGTTTTTCGGTTATTGTTCGGCTATAGTTGTGTTGATATACAGTGTCTGAACTTAATTCGATTAAATAAAAACTTGAGGTGTAAGTTCTTTTCTCAATTCTTTAGATACAACCTCATGATTGTTTGACTAAACTCAATATCGTCTTTTACGTATACTGCTCTTGTGAATTGAAGGAAAGCTTGGAGTAGAAGCAGTTTTTGTCGAGCTAGCTTCCGAAAACCTACTGAACCCTACTAAATCTTGAAATATGTTTGAATGTGCATGCAATGATTGCAATCCAAATAAAAGTGAAGGAAGTGAAAGCCTAATATTCGTTTACGGTAAAGAGAAATCGATCTATACTCAACTCGTTTATTATAATGTGGTGTGTGTATGTATTATTCTACTTATAATCAAAAGATTTAGTAGTAATCTTACGAACAACCCATAAACGTACTAAAACAAAGTCTATTATGTGTTTCGTTCATGTTTAATATATATTAAACGATCCTATAGGTCACTTTGGTTTATTTAAACTATTGAACATATCTGCGAAGTTTTAGCTTCTTTTGAACGTATTATTGTGTATTCGTTGATTTTTAGGATGTGTGATTAAGGAGTTTGCTAAGCGAACAAGGATTCGGTATCGTCGTAATTGCATGTGAATCACATGATTTAGTATGGAAAAGGGGATTTTTGACAGCAAAAGGGAGAGGTAGTGTTAATTCTGTGAAGGAGAAAGATAGGTCCATCGATGATGGTCCTTATGTGGGTGATAGTAGTGAGGCTTCTGGTTCCTCACATCTAATGTGGGCAATTCACTGAGTTTGGTAGATAATGTTTTCAATTCGATATCTTTTACTATAAAAGTAAGAGAAATTCGAGCCATAAAACTTTTTCTTTCGACCATTGGTTACGGCGGCTGTTGATGGTGTGGATGTTTATATCCCAAAATAATTGGTTAGTGTTGTGAATAAATGGTTTAACAATATTGTTTACTTATTCTTTTTGGGTAAACGTATGGCTTATCTGGTTGTTAAGACCTATGTGAAGAATACATGGTGAAAATTAGGCCCTGTTAAGTCAAATGATGATTAAAAACATGCTTTTCATCAAGTTTGGTTCTAAAGAAGGGATAGAAGTGAGTGGTATATGGTTAATTCGCAATGTGTTATTAATTCTTAAACAATGGACTCCGTATGCGAATATTAGGAAGGAGGATGTTTGTAATATCCCTTTTTGGGTAAAGTTCCATGATGTTCCTATTACTACTTTTACAGAAGATGGGATGAGTATTATCGCAACCAAACTTGGTAGCCCGTTGATGTTACATTCTTACGTAGGTCTTATGTGCACTGATTCTTGGGGTAGAGATAGTTTTGCTAGTGCTATGATTAAGCTTAAAGCTGATGTTGAGCTCAGAGACTCCATTGCAGTTGATGTCTAAATTCAACGGTGGGGTTTACTACGAGCAATATTCCTGTTGAGTAAGAGTTGTTAGGTCTCTGGACACGTCTTAGATGACTGTATTATAAAAACCATCTCGGGTATATTGAAGAATTCCAAGATGCCACGTCAACCTACTCGTGGACCGCCGGTAAGTCTCTTCAACATGAAAAATGATCATAGCTATCCTACACAACGCCCTTTAAAGACAAAATCGATTCCATGCTGCGTCCACCCCGAAGGGCTACACCTTACCTTGGGACCGACTCTCAAACCCACCTTTAATCGAACTAGATACCAAAGATAGTTTTGATATGCTTTCTGATATGAAAACCAAGTTGTTTTCTATATATGAAAAGGTTACAAAATTAATTTATACATATAAGAAGCTACATATATAGCCCAAAGAAACCTATGTGGAAACATGAAAATAGCAGTAAAATACTACCTAGTAACTTTCCTATAGAACCGGTAGAAAACTGACCATTTCCTAATACACTACCCCAACACTCGGTCAAATATGTACCAAGTCTAACTAAGAAACAACTACTAAACATAAGATATTTTAAAGCTCCAACCATGCATACGTGAACCATGCATACGTAAAGACTTGATATAAACGATTAACCCAACATTGCAAAAGTGGAACTGTCAGAGTTCTTATTGCTTTAGCTATTGCAAAAGGATGGCCTCTTCATCAATTGGATTTCAATAATTCCTTTTTACATGGCGTTGTTGATGAAGACATCTATATAGTACCTCTAGCTGGTTACAAGAGGGATACTATTGGTCATGTTTATAAGCTCAAGAAATCATTGTATGGTCTTAAACAAACTTCTAGATAACAGAATCATGAGTTGTCTAAGTTTTTGCAATCTTTAGGTTTTGCTCGATCCAAGAATGATTATTCCTTATTTTCAAAGAAACAAAATGAGGACTTTAGTTTTATTTATGGTATGTGGATGACATTTTATTACTGAAAATTGTGAACCAAAGGTATCCACTCTTAAGTTGGCTTTGGATAAAAAGTTCACCATCAAGGATTTATGATTAGCAAAATACTTTTTGGGTATTGAAATTTGCATAACTCCTCAGAGTACCTATCTTTATCAAAGAAAGTATATCCTAAATATCTTGAATGATGCTAGTCTTACTAATGTCAAACCTGTAGTTTCTCTTATATCTACAAGTTAGAAGTTGTCACTTGGAAAAAGGTACCCATTTATCAAATGCTGAAACTTATTGAAGGTTGGTGGGTAGATTATTGTGTATCTCATTATGACTAGACTAAACATTGCATATGTAGTTCAACATCTTAGTCAGTTTATTTGCGCTCAAACTAATCTACATATACAAGCTGGTCAGCATTTGCTAAGGTATCTTAAAGGAAGTGTTTGTAAAGGTTCATTCTATCCTCTTCAACCTCATCTACAAATCACTGGTTTTTTAGATGCTGATTTAGCAGCTTTTTTAATGACTAGAAGATCACTTATTGGTAACTGTATTTTCTGGTCATTCACTTGTTTCATGAAAAGCTAAGAAATAACCTATTGTTTCTAGATCTTCGTCTATGAAGCTAGTATAGAGCAATGCCAGTCACTACTTGCGAGATTTTATGGCTAAGTTTTCTTCTAAAAGATCTTCATGTTCTAGTTAAACTTCCTATCACCTTGTTTTATGACAACACGTTAGTACAATAGTTAGCAACAAATCCACGTTTTCATGATAGATCCAAAAATATTGATATGAACTGTCGTTTTATAAGAGAATGGTTTCTTACAAATTGCATTTATCCCTACTACACAATAGATATCATATTGATACGACCCTCTCGGGTAGTATGGGGATAGTAGCACCACTATAGCCTGTGCGAGCTCCGTAAGAAAGAAGGACAAGAAGACTTAAAGATTTATTGATTAATTTTGTTTGACTCCTTACATTGATCACAATGACGGTATTTATAAAACATGAAAACCCTAACCCTAAGATAAATAATAGTGACCCGTTTGGCCAACCCATTCATACCATGGCGTAACATTCCTCACTCCTTCGAATTCACCTTGCCCTCAAGGTGACGTCTAGCCAAAAAACTCTTGATTCCCGGGTCCCAAATTTTGACACGTTTCCTAAGCATTTGCACACTCTGTTCAAACTTGTTCTTTGGCTCTAGTTGTAAAAAAATCTGTATTTTTGCTCTTGAATCCTTCCATTCGGATGTAACAAACCATATAGCTCTCTTGAGCGATTCATCAACAAGTTGTGATTCACTAACAACAAGCTGCGATTTACCAACCATAGGCTGTGATTCACCCACCATAAGTTGCGGTTCATTACTAGGTTGTTGGGATTCACGAGTAAGCTGCTGCAAAGAGTCAAGTTGATCTTTGTTAGGTTCGAATGTAACATTCCCCACTTCTTCTGGTGCAACTTCTAGCGCAACGTTTGGTGTTGTAGAAGAATCCACTGCATTCTTTTCAATGGTTTGCTTTTCTTCTACAATTGCATCAAGACGAGCCTCTACTATACGAGCCAAGTAGAAGGCTTCTCCTAACGTTGTAGGTTTCGAGTACGACCTCAACAATTCTAGCTGTAACTTCAATTTAAGTCCGGATATATAAAACGAGGCAAGTAAACTTTCAGAGATACCCGTTACTCGAGATATAAGATAATTAAACTCACTTTGATATTCAACCACCGTACCCATTTGCAAGAGTTTAGATAATGCATCCCGATCGCTAATGTTTGATGCCATAAACAATAAATCGAAAGAAAAAAATAATTTTTTCCTGATGAATAGTACCCGGATGAACAGTAATCGATGAACAGTACTGCGAACAGTCACGATGAACAGTAGTCGCGCGATTAACAGTGTCGCCGTGATGAACAGTAACAGTTTTTTTTGAATTGGAACCCTAAATCAAAATCCCTCAACGAGTTGAGGGCTCTCAATGAAAGCACCAATTGATACGACCCTCTCGGGTAGTATCGAGATAGGGCACCACTATAGCGTGTGCTGGCTCCTTAAGAACGAGGGATGAGAAGACTAGACATTGTTATTGACTTTAAACTTGATTGATTAATGATTACATTGTGAAACCTTAAATATTACTTTATAAGATAAACATAAATAATAAAAGATACTAAAATGATAAACATAAAACATAATGATATATCCTAAATAATAAAAAGATATTGATGCGTAACACATATGTGATGATAAAAGCTCTTAACCAGGTGTAGCATTCTCATCTGATTGACAAGTTTGGAATTGAAATTCTCCAACTTGAGGGGAGGATGAAGAAGACTGAGAATTTAAACTACACCGACTATTTCTGTAACTTTTATACATAGAAGGACCAGTAATATAAAGGTTTTCATAATTGTCTTCATGCCCCAATATACGAATTCTACAAATCTAGTCCCACTTGCTCGGTTTATAAAACTTATCAGCTTTTTGACATATCTTGTAGGTCAATTTTAATTTTTGTCCACTATCTCTCTTTCTATTATTTCTAGTGTCATACTCTTAATAGTATGAAAAACAACTTTGTTAGCTGTTTCTCCACTTCTTTGTTTTCGAATTACTAGGGTTTAGTTTTTTGGGTTCATTCGTTCATTCTCTACCTAGGGTTTTTAGGGTTTGGTTTGTTACTTGATGTGTCGATCTATAGCTATTATTGGTTTGTGCTACCGACACGTTCGCCTTAGGGTTTTTGTTGGACTCTTTTTCTACGAGACGTGCTCATGGCTACTATTTTTGATTTTGTATGTACGTAATGGGAATGAAGGGTTTAAGATTCTCAACTCCTCTTTCTTGTGTAATACCTAAACCATCCAATTTTAGATTTCTAAAAAGCCCATTTGCAAGATGAATAAATCCGTTCAAATACAATATAATTTGCTTATATGAGTTTTGCTATTCTATTTGCCACTTGATACAATTGTCAATGATTAATGATTTGAAAAAACGTCAGTGGTTTTAGTAATTACAACAACAATAACATAGCTTAAAAGAAGATATGAAAATAAAATACAAAAAGGGAAGAGTTGAATTGAAACCTTAACTTCCATAGAATAAGCTTTGATGATCATGGATTCAGATTTATCATTTATAGTATGGGGGCATAAATTACCTTATTTAGCCACTTTCAAACAACATTAATACATAGAAAACACAATGTAAAACCATCCCACTGGAATCGAACATCTAAAATTTGCATCAGAGATTGAGATCACAAGAGTGCGCGCAATAAACCGCCATTGCCAACACTTTAAGCACAAAAATAATTCGTGAAGCTCAAATAAGAAAAGAACAATAAAGGTATGTTTGGCATGGAGATTATGAAGAGATTGTGATTATTTTTTTGAAAAGATAAGTTATTTACAAAATAATCTTTGTTTGGCATATCAACTTATAAGAGATTATAAAAAAATAATCTTCCATAATCTTTGAAAATCAAAAGCTGATTCATGTAGCTTTTAATAATAATCTCTTTTCATAATCTCTAACAACATCTTCATCTCCAGCACCATCTCCAGTTCGAGCACCAGTTAGTTTCGTCAAACATACCCTATGAATAATACGTATCTATACTAATTATAAAGGGCTCATAGCTAATGTTAAAAATTGAAAAATTTCCTATGTAGCTTCTGTTGTAAGTTTTGTGTATCACCGATTTGGAAAGTATACAATCTGTAATGGTGAAATGCATAAAATTGGAAATAATATTTACTGCCCATCTCTCACTTTCCTCCCATCTCTATAAACAAAAATCCTAACCCCTCTTAATATTGCAGCCACCACCAAAACTCTCCACCATCTACCAAAACCCTTTTTATCCCGTATCACATCTCACATACTCTCCAACATCATCCATCATCTGCCACCACACATATCGTATTCTGCCGCCACCACCGTTTAATTCTGCCACCACTACTGTAGGTGGATTTGGCTGGTTGTTTTGAAGTAGGTGGTTTTGGCTGGTGGTTTTGGTATATGTGGTTTTGTTGTGATGATTTTGTGGTGTTGGCTGGTGCTTGAGATTAAATCAAGGTAGGATTTTTTCACCTGATCTATATGTATTTAATGAATTAGAGTTTTTCTTGGCCTAATTGAATTGGGTTATTGGGGATTAATCAAGTGGGAAATTGGTGGTTTTGTGTTTATTTATGGGGTTAATTATGTTTAATTAGGGCTTTATCTTGCTAATAATTAGGTTTATATGTTAACTTTGTGCTTCTTAATAATTAGGAAATGGTTTGATTATAAGATGAACTTGTTAGTATTTGCGTTCAGCGCATTTTGTTGATAAAGTCTTTATTGGATGTGCGCAATAATATGTGTTCTTGGTAGATCTTACATAAGAACAATATTAAAGTAAAAGATCTCACTAGCAACACTTATATTATCTGCTATTTACGTTCGCACGTCTGATGACAACACTGGATTGGTTATAGAATGACTCAAATGGGTAATTTTTGGTAAGTTTTAGAAATGCTATACTCATAAATTAAACCTGTTAGGATCCTTGGCCTATGTTTAAAATGCACTAGGAAAATCACCACTTCTTTTAAAGTAAGCATTTTATGTTACTTTTTATGATTTAATATCACATTGTATTAGACTTATTGTAGCAAGTGAAATAATGTTTGGATTCATTTTTAAAACAAGATGGATATTTTCGTATTTCACTGGTGCCCCATAAAATCTCATTGGCTTCATGTCACATTGAACATTACAAATTACTTACTTATTTCAAAAAAATTCTTTACTTTGCAATCTACGAACTTTAATGTTATTTTCGATTTCTAGCTAATATTTGAAATCAACACCAAGCTGCACAATTCTTTCGGGTGCAGTTCAGATGGGACGAGTATCTTTCTTTCTACCTTAAGTTAACTTATAATCGGAAGTACTTTATTACAAACGAATATCAAATGATTTATGTATTCTTCATGCTATACATGATTATGGTTTTTAAGTGCTACCTCGTCTTTATCTACTTCTACCTTCTTAAATATTTAAGGTGGTAAGATGTCTTCGCGGGTGTTTCTCACCAATTGCAGGTCTGCAGTATTAGGATATGTGCTTTGCTAATTTTTCAAGGGTGTTTGGCTGAAGTGCAACTGCTTTACATGGTTGTTTGGTGTAAGATGCAAGGCTGGACTTATATACATATGTGCTTTCTGTTAGACAAGTGTCTAACATCTAACCTCCACTTTCTTCATTTTTTACCTTTTGTTTCGTGCATATGGTGTGGGTGGGTCAAGGCATGGATTTGGGAGAATTTTGCTTTCGGATGGAGTTAATAAAACATATCTATTAACAGTTTATTTGAAACATCTATAATACTATTTGAAATGTCTTAAATTTGGGTTTTGAAAAATAAATTCCAATCTAGAATTTAAAAATATTAACTTGGCATAAACAAAAAATTCTAAGAAAAAAGTACACAATGGCATTTTAATGCAAAAATTAAGATGTTTGAGGTTGAAAATGAGGTAGCATGCAAGAACTTTACAATTAGTTTCATATTAAGATTATAGCCTCAATTTAGAGCACTTACAATAGAATGATGATGTGACTAAATAATTTATGGTGTGTATCTATACAGGTTTTAGAGTTAGCTAGAAACACAACAAGAGACAACAACAAGATGAGAATTATCCAAGACATGTTCCATATGAAATAAGTGGTGGTTTTGATAACGATATATGGTGATACCTAATGGTAATAAATAAGGATGTGGTTCTGGAATTGGATTGAGCAATGATGTACACAAGTCAAAAGGTTCCTGATGCCACTGCTGTAGCTCGATACTTTGTAGCAACAATGAGGTAGTTCAAATCTTGTGCGTACCACCGTATTTTTTCATATGTATACTTATTTTTGTTATGTCACGCTATTATCCTAAGCTGAGGGTTTGTTGATTCCTTAACCGGCTTTGTGTTGTTTGATCACTGATGATGACTTCTCTTCTGGAGAAGGTTAGTATACTTTTTATATCATATGTCCGTACTTACATTTTCATTGTTTTTTCTATACTTATACTTTGCCTATCCTTCTTTTGTTTAGAGTCTGAGGAGGAAAAAGAGGCTATCCGAGTTCCAATTCCTAATGGTATAGTCTTATATGTCATGTTTTGTATATCGATGATTGTTCAAAAAAAATTGGTTATATTGTTCTGATTTGGGTTTGCAGGCAAGCCAGAGTCTAAGAAAAAAGTGAAGGAGACTAAGAAAGAGGAGAAATTAGTGGCAGCTAAAAAAAAGGATGCTAAGCAGGTAACAATTGTTGAGCCTGGGAAGGATGAAGATGATTTTGATGATTCTGACGACTCTGTTGACAGTGATGATTTCGATTCAATGAGTACTGATTCTGGCTCTGATAAGGAGGTAATGTGTCCTTTGAATGAGATGAATCCCCTCTCGCACCTTTTCTTCTGCAATTATGTTGATAAATATTTTTATATGAACTTCTAGGCTTATATGGTGCCGGCAAGGCCAAGGATTCATTTGATGATAGTGATGACAACAGCGATGAGGAGGAAGAGAAGAAAGAGACACCAAAGAAGGTTGGAATACTGTACCTGTTTTTGTTTACTGTTTTTTGTACTCAGGATAATCACATCTTAATCTTTTGGCTTATTTTTTATCTGATGTTGTCGCTATTTCAGCCGCAATCTAGAAAGAAGAGACAAATTGAGTCTGCTATGAAGACTCCTACCACTGACAAGAAGGCAAATATGAGCCCCCCCCCCCCCCCCCCCCCCCCCCCCCTTAGAAGACCGGTTAGTTTACTTGTTTTCTTCTGGAAACAATATGTTGTTCTGTTAGTGTTCAAAAGAATGCAGTTATCGATGTAGTATGGTTTTGAGATTGTGATTTGTATCTTCTTACATGTTTATATAAACCACATGGCAGATGTAAAGAAAGATTCGGTGCATGTAGCTACACCACACCCCTCAAAGAATCCTGCAAGTCAAGTCAGAAAAGCCCTGCATCTGTAGCTGATGGTACACACTTATGCAAGACTTGCAACAGGTAATACGATTCATCCGTTAATTCTCATGTTTAAAATTGACCTTAGACAATTAAATTTGATTTAACATATGGTGGGTTGGTTTATGCAGGAAGTTTAAGACAGATGGTGGTCTTCAGGCTCATAACCAGACCAAGCACACAAGTAAATGATGAGAAATTCTTGAAGGAGGATAAATAGGATGGTAGATTTTGTTGGCGAGTGAATCAGGGTAGTCTTAATGTCGTCTCTCTTTTAGGGAGAGAACACAAAAAATATCTATTTTGAAACAATTATTAAACAAGAATGAGCTACTCTCCATCTCAAAATGCCAATGAAGCCTACATCAAAGCAATGAAAATGGTAAGTTCTCCATCTACTTACTGCATATTGTTTGACATGATTTATGTTCCTTTGGTACCTGCTTATATATTCAAGCAGACAAATAGTTTACAATAAATATACAAAACACCCCTAAAGTGCTTATTCTAAGCAGTTCTATCCGAACACTATAGAATGCTTAGTTTCTTTAAGATAAAGAGCTAACTATGTACACATTTTAGTTAAATGAGTAGTTTCGCGGGTACTCGTTGTTATAGTTTAAGGCTTTTTTGGTATTAATATTTAAACTTGGGAATACTTAATTAATGAGTAGTTTTGTGGGTACTCATTGTTATAGTTTAAGGCTTTTTGGTATTAATATTTAAACTAGGTAATATATAATTAAATGAGTAGTTTTGCGTGTGTAGCCATAACTGCTAACATAGTTGTTGAGTAGTTAAACTAAAAACCGGGTACTTGCTCATTTCTTTTGCAGAAGTTCAAAACTACCAATCGTAGTCCAGCCATTGAAAGAGATTTATTACTCAACTATACGAAGATCAGAGATTTTATCCAATCACTTGAGGAATCGAATGTAACTAAATGAAAATAGAATGTGTGCATGAGGAATAGTGAAATATAAATGGCAGCGACGTTCATTTTTTATTTTCCACATAATTTGGGTGTACTTTGAGGGTTATAACATTGTACAATAGTTTGTATGCATGTTTTGAATATACATGTAATTTGAATCTTTGGAGCATATGCAAATGCCTCTATAATTTACAAATTAGTGTAGTGTCCGTGTAACAAATGGTTGTTTAAACTCTTTAATTTGTGGCTTTGCAGGCTATAAATCAGAAGGTGAGAGAAGTCATTTCTTTTAGTCACCAATTTTGTACAGTTATAGTTATTGTAGTGCCGTAATTGTAGAATGTAAATATCAGATAAGCAATTGTATGTTTAATTTTCTGGTATTATGTATATCAGCTCATACCAAAGAATCTGACAAGGCTTTGGCCAACATGGTTAAGATAACTTATCCTCAACAGCCATGGCTTCTTGTGGTGGAGGAGTCAAAGCACGATTCTCGTGATCGGCTTGATGGACGGTGGTGGTCTTACTCTTTCTCTTTTTCTTCCTTTTCGGAGGAAGAGGTTGTACACCAATCGATATTTGTGCACGCCCGCGAGTGAGCATGCAACTCAATACGAGGAATGAGAGAGAAGCTCTCGTGTGACTTTGAAGAGAAAAGGATTATCCTCTTCGAGTTTCAACATTAAATATCCACAAGAAAATAACAATATATGTATGTACTACTTGGGTGCAAGACCCCCAATGAAGCCTTCCTTCTTAGAATACTCACAAGTGAACGGGGGGTTAGGTGGCGCGAAGCACTTAAGTACCTATTGACCCTTAGATGGTATTTTATAGCACATCGCCTTTCTATTCACTTAAATGTTCGTATTCTTCGAATTGTTGCTTATTGAGAGTATTTATCTATTCTTGCTTTATTTTGTTTGATCGATACACGTGTCAAGGACCGGAACGCCCCTCAACACGGTCTATTTCCTTGGAAATACTTATGGAGAATATGTAGATTGGTTGTTCTTATACGTATACGTATTTACTTATAATAATATATGGAAAATATTTTTGTATTTATGAGTTTTTAAGAGAAAATACTATATGTACATAAAAACCGAGAGAATCCAATAATATATATTTTTGGGTGCAATCTCTTAGGAAAAAGATTGCTTTTTGGATTTTTTAATTTGTTTGGTCAATTCTTTAGGAAAAGAATTGTTTTGTTAATTTTTTAATTTTTATATATTTTTATATTTTTGATTTTTTATTTGTTTTTTATTTATGATACGTAAAAATAACGTTCACAAGGTGAACGGATCCCAAAAGCCAATGAAAACCGTCAATCGATAGTCTCTCGTAAAGTCAAAGAACCGGCAGCGGCGCCATTTGAAATTGAGTATAATGCAGTTCGTTTTTCTCAGTTCTTGCTAATTGAAAGTCCTAACAATATCGGGTTTTTAACTGTTTTTGGTTGTTAATATTTTTTTGGATATTCTATTTGCTAATTCAAACAATGACTTGCAAAATCGAAAAATATTATCTCCTTATATGTAAAACATCGTGCAATTACCAAGTTTTTATTCAAGTAAAACTCAAAATGTAAATTTTACAACTAAGAGGACTGTAAATGTAAATTCTATGAAAATTAAATGCTCAAAGTGTAAATCTAACAAGTACAAGGACTGAAATGGTAAAACAATTAACCAAAAGGATCAAAAATGTAAACAATGTAACAAACTAACCAAATTTGTAACTAATTCCAAAACTACTAACTGAATTTTAACAAAAATCAAACTTAAAGGACCTGATTAGTGCAAACCCTAAAATTTATCAAGTTTAGCCAAAATTAACACCAGTTTAATACACTAGGGACTAAAGTGCAATTATCAAAAGTATTTAAGCAAAAACGGGTTTTAAGAACAAATAAGCTCGTTTGAGCTTATTTCTCAACCAAAATTGTTCAAACCAATTGCAAAATGCTTAAAATCTCAAATGAGCTAGACCTGTAAGAGGAAATTTGCTGAAACTTGCTAAAACTCTGATAAGCACTTTAAAATAAGCTCAAAATAAGCTCTAAGAAAATCTAGACATGCACAAATGGATTTTTGTACTAAAACTGATTAATGAGCTTAAAACATGAACGGGAAATCAATTCTCAACAAAAATCATCCATTAATAAGCTTGAAAATTGAATTAAGCTGAATCTGGCTTATGTTGACCAAGCGTTGACCAATATTTTTTTTCAAAAAGCTGAAAATCTCAAAAATCAACCACCAACACCTACTAAGTGATTTTGTGAAAGAAAATTGCCAAGGTTATTGAAGTGGATTAAGAGATATGAAAAAGCTGCTTTCATTTACAGAAACTTCATTTTGCTTATGTGTTTAGAATTTTGCTTATTTCTCCTTGCTTAATGGATACTGTATCAAATGCTTATGGAATATGAAACTTCATATATTGAACTACAAATGAGAACTGATTTGGTAAAATTTCATCAAGAATCCAACAAATGCCAAGCAATTGAAAGTGACAACTTTTTTAGAACAAAACTGACTGAAAATGGACCCAAACTTTTTATATGTCAATTGCCTTTTTAACCTTAGACTTGACTTGAAAAGGACTCTGAAGGTCTACGTGATTAATGGCCTATTCTATATCATGGATTTGGTGGATTTAGATGGTTGATTGATTGATAATTAAAGAAGGAGATGAAGGAATGAGATGAGGGATTAGAGAGAGAAAGGAGAGAAGGGAGAGAATGTTAGAGAGAGAAAGTAAAATGGAAAAATGATTAAGTGTAAAATGGTAATCAACAACCCCTCCTAACATGCTAGGAGGGGATATATATAGCCCACCCTACATGTGGGCTATATGGACTATACAATAATTAAATAGATCACGAGCCCATTACATAATTATCGTTGGAGCGACCGATCCTTCATAAATACGTAAAAACGTATTTCTAACAATCTCCCCCTAAGGGAGGTCGCTCCAAGAAACAAAGTTCTAAATAGTCTATGACTCGTGATCTATACTAACTAAGATGTGACCGAGACTTTATAGGGAAAACGTATTTCCAACAATCTCCCCCTAAGGGAGGTCACATCTTTTTACAAAATCTTAAACCTAGCATCTATGCTTGAGTCTTCGATCTTGTTCTTGTGAATATGCTTGATGTGATCTTTGACTTTAGTCTTGCGCATGTTTCTTTGCCTTGACCTTGTGCATTCTTCACTTGTGATATTTGCCTCTTTGTGACTTCATGTTCCACATACTTATAATTTTAAATTCTTGAAAGCTTCAGAGTTTGATACAGCGGAAGACTTAACCTTCAGGCTTTCTTGAATTTGTTGAAGTACTAATTGTATGTAGTATAAGCATGTGGTGACGACTTCTTCTGGATTGTACACCGCAATGCCACCTTCTTGTTACGCTGCATAAGACAGTTAGCAACAAAACAATATACACGGATGAAATAGCCTTGAACATTTCATTCTAATTCGGTAGCAATTTACCTCCGGTCGGTGAAGACCGTTGGACGATATTAAATATCGTATTTGTGGCAGGTAGTTTCAATAAAGAACCTCCTTGACAAGATTTCGCGGGTAAACCCGTTCTCTTTACTCGACCGTCCAAAGCTGACTGCGAACGTAAAGAGTGAATCATTTGGATAATATTATCCGCATGATTTGAAGCCGTCAATTCATGTTCCTGGAACAAGTGAAGTTCAATTAAGAACCGCACCATCGTTGCTTTCCAGTTGTCACTAGCTTGATTCATAAAGAATCTTGCAAGTTACCTACCAAGTGCTGTTTGATGTTAACACTAGAAGGATTTCCATTCGTCACTGTAAATACTTAATAGTATTACTCTGAATGTTCTGGCAAGATCATTAAGATATTGCGTAGAGGCCTGGAACGTGTTTAAATTCATTTAAGAATTAAACCACTGTTGCTTTCCAGTTATCACAAGTTTGATTCATAAAGAACCGCACAAGTCACCTACCATGAGCTTTTTGATATTCGCTCAAGAAGGATTTCCATCTTCATTGTAAATACTTTCGTATTACTCGGATGTTCAGGCAAGATCATGAAGATTTTGCGTAGGACTCTTAAGAACTTTCTTACTTTTCACAGTGTGTGAAGAAGCAAGGAAATATGAAAGTGTGTCCTAATGAGATATTTTATGATCTCAAATGGCTCTAGACTCGATCGTGCATTTTGGATTTTTAGTGATCGGAGGCTGGAGAGGAGTGCCACCTTTTCAATACCAATTTATTCGGAGTGAATAAATCAATAGATAACGTGTTGATCTCCGTGTGATTAAAACAAATACCTTTTGAGAGATATTTGAGTTAGCTGGGAAGGGTTGTGCATTGCATCACTGGGTCCATGATGTCTTTCTTCAATACCGAGAATCATTAGCAAAAATGACCTCAATAGCATATGTATTGACCCGGTTTCTGCCTAAGGTTGTAAGGAGGGCTTCTTTCTTTACACCCTTTATCTTTACAATTCTTTTTCATTCTTCAACCCCTTCAATGCTTACCAATACGTCATAACTAGCACCTTGTTGTGATTGTTCCAGTGCTAACTTAAGTACTTGGTCGGCATTCAGCTACGTTCACAATCTTTCTCCATCTTTCCTAAGGACTACTATTTCTAGCTATGGAATGTCCTTGGGAAGATTCCTCCGGTTCTAGAGAAATCATTGGACTTTAACCTATCCTACCATCCTTATGTCACCACAATCTTCACCGTCGTGAATAGAGATGTTTTGGGTAAGTGTATGTCACCATGAAATCCATTTTGAAGTGCAAATCCATTTTGCTCCCCCTTAACATATGCTACGATATCCGAAAACATTTTGCACATGTCGGGATGAGCTATCACGTTAAGTCAAGCCATTTATGATTGATCATATCCCATATTAAATCACATTTTCTCCCCCATATTAAAAATATTAACCCAATCGATGTTTTTAATATCAATTGATTTAATAGCATTTTAAGAAAATTTGGGAAGAAAAATGCAAGTCCAATTATCTTCATGAATTACACAAGCTCCCCCTCAAATTAATGAGGGTCTACTTGAAACGTAAATTAAATACCTTTGAAACACAAGTGTAAGGTATTTATTACGTGCAAAGATCATATATATAATAATGAATTCACAATATTAACAATTTACGAGGTTGGACCTGAATGATGGAGAACATCATATGAGAGATTCACATGGTTTTTGTTCACGAATGCTGGTCACCTCGTCACGTCCCCGAGAAAATTAATTCCCGTTGTTGAGTCAAAGCTTTCCGGAGAAATGCTTGACTTGATTATGAAAAGCGGGTTGCTATCTGAAATAATAGCAAACCATTTAGAGCATGTTTTAAAATCATTTGAACTTCTGCTCGAACTTTATTTACAACCCCGTGTCATTATTGAATGACATTTCTAGGTTCGTAAATATTATCGATTCCAGAAGACATGCTCGTTTTATCAAAACGTTTTTGAACACACAAATTTGAAAGATTTAGAAAACCCTTTTGAGAAATTCTCGAAAAATTGTGTTCAAAGTTTTGAAAAACAATTACTTGAGCTTAAGATGTTGAATATCTTAAAAGCGAGCTCAAGTCCGAGAAGTTGTGAACTTCCCGTTGTTAAGGATAAGTTACCATCGGCGATAAACTTTCCTTTTATCTGAAGGACGAGTCCTAAGCTGACATTTACTTAGAAGTCGTGTTCATGAGCTTGAAAACTTTGACTGTTTTAACGGAAAGCTCATGACCGAGAAAGGTTAATTTCTCGTTAAGAGGATAAGTTATCATAAACGATAAGATTTCCTTTATTTTAAGTTCGAGTTACAGTCTGACATTTAACTGTAAATCATTGTGCATGAGCTTAAAAACCTCGAATGTTTTTAATTTTAGCTCATGCCCGAGAAAACTTAATTTCTCGTTGTTAGGATAAGTTTATCATCGGCGATAAACTTTCCTTTCTTTGATGAGCGAGTTATAGTCTGTGATGTGACTATAAGTCCTTGTTTGCAGCTTAACCATGAATCCCCTGAGACATTTGTTTCTCTGATATCTGCTTCTTCAGCAACCAAACTCTAAGAGTGTCCTTAGTTGAACGGTACACAACGATTGGACTGCTTCGTTCTTTTGGAACATCAACTTTGGTACCTGCAATCTCATTAGGAATTTGCATGCTTTGACGTGGGTTAGCGATATCAATTATAGAAGCACATGGGGGTTCACAGTTGGCTTTACTTGTTTCAGAGGCGACCTGAGTAGATGATTCACTAGTCTTGGCTGGCAAACGTTTCCTTTTATAGAAAACCTTAAGTTTAGGCGTAAGTGAAGTATCATCTTTATCAGTTTCCTCCCTAGTAGACTTAGTAGAATCGGAGACAATCCTAGTTAAAGGGCACTCGTTTCCTACAAGAGTGAAAGTTCTACCAGTGGGGTGCCACATTTTGCCAGCGGGTTTGATTTTAGCAACCCACTGGGATTTAAGTCTAGCACGGGAGTTCACCTCATTAAGCAATTTTTTGATACAGGAATCATGATTTGCCGTAAAGACACATTTTCTACATGTTTTACAAGTAGCATATTTAATGTCCGAGTAAGATCTAGAATCCCTAGATGATTGATTGATGCTCCTAGGATTGGACATGCTACGGTTAGCAGTGTTGGGTAAACTAGAAGGCATCTGACTAGGTTTGAAATTCCTATCTCTTACATGTGTCTTTTGCTTAGCTTCCCTAAGATCAGATTCATGGCAAACGTCATTTGAACTAGTTCTAGACGTGGTCTTGGTATTTATAGGGAAACTAGAGGCAATCATATGATTTGGTCTTGCTAAAGCTAGAGTGATCACATTGGGCCTAGTTGCTGGAGTGACTGGTCTAATAAGATGAACCAAATCAACTTGGGAGGCAAACCGCGGTCTCGAGGATTGTTGTCGCTCGGATCTAAATGCAGTAGGTTGTCTGACAATCGGTTGTCTGACGAACTGATTTGTAGGCGGTTTCCCCAAGATTGATGGTTTTTCAAGCTTAGTGTCCACACTAGGTCCTTTACTTTTCCTTAACTCGTTTTTCAACGCAGCTATAGCAAAAACCTTTTCCTGTACTTGAGCTTTTAAGGTCTCATTCTCTTTGACCAAGTTATCTTGGGATGCCAACTTAGATTCAAGCAGTTGAATTTGTTTCAAAAGATTATCCTTTTCAGCTTTAGAATCTAGAACAGTTTGATCCAATTTTCTTTCAAGAACAACGTTTGACTTTTCAAGTTTTTCAAAGTATGTTTCAAATTTATCCGTTTTCTTAGAAAATTCAAGTTTGGCATCCTCAAGATCTTTTGATTGCCGAGCTACGATCGTTTCGAGCTCTTTAATCTTGGAATCAGAATCAGTTAACGAAGCAGTTATAATACAATTATCATGATGTACTATAGCATTCTGAATAATCTCTCCCCCATTATGACTTACATCGGATGAATCAGAAGTGGTATTGCTATCACTCGTTTCCATCCCATGTTTGTCATAATTAGGTTCAGAATTCTCAATATGCGGCATATCATCAGCATATACATCATAAACAACATTACATTGTACCATGTATGCAGGCTCTGCGTCATAAATGGGTAATGTGTCATCAAGAGAAATCTCGTGAACATTCCCTGACGTGCCACTGGCATCATGTTGTCCTCCTGATTCTGTGCGCTTGGCATCGTTAGGCTCCAAGTTTGCAACCGTATGACCAGTTTTCTCTTGCATCGAAGAGTCTTCCACTCCATTATCATACCCTTGCTGAAGTCGAGATCTTTCATAAATCGAAGACGAGACCGAGGTCATGAGTTTCAATATTGTATCACGAAAAACTCGAAGCTCGGTACGTGTATCTCGAAGAAATGATTGGCAAAGCATCAAACTTTCAGACTTGATGAGATTAAATTGGAGGAAAGGCGTGAGTTGTGTCACAAGAGCCTTATAAGCAAGTGCCGATGCAGAGTGATTAAAGTTGTCATGGTTGAGTTGCTCTGCTAGTTCGGTCAAAGTGGTGAAAATTGAGTCGATGAATATATGACGATCTTGTCCAAAGATTGTCACAAATTCACTCCCTCCTTGAAGCCGAGAAAGAGTAACTAGATGATATTGAAGCATTTGAAATGAATTTATACCACTTTCTCTAGCTTTGTCGTGCATTCGATGCAAGTCTCCCTCTTTAAGTGTCGAATTTAACGAGTCCATTGAAAATCGAGGAAAAATGATGTGGATGTTGTGGTTTTCAGGATTTTACAGTTCGATTCGGCTCAAAAGATGTTGTCGGCTCAAACGATTATGAATTAAACCCGATCAAAAATCCCGGCACGTTGACTCGTCACTTTGTCGTCAAATCCGACCACAAAAACTGTTAACCCGTCAAATATTTTTCACGGTAACTTTTAAAGTACCCGCCTCAACACGATTTGCCAAAATTTAGTAAACAAAAAATTTATAAAACTAAAATTTTAAAAATGACAAAAAGACAAAATAAATATAACTAAAAATAAAAATTTAGACTTAATCTTAAATATACTGAAAAGAAAATGTAACCAAAATTGTAACTAAATATATGTAACTAAATATAGAGATTACGTTTTCTAAAAAAATAAATATTATAACGATTTCCCAATAAGTATCCCCAAAACTTTGTTTACTCCGCCTGTCAAAAACACGTGGCCCAATAACATACCTCCACCGCCCCACTTGCTATTTCTTGTTTAATCCGCCCAATATATTAAACTCTCTTCTCCTTCTTTGACTAAATCACAAAACTCACAAAAAAACACTCTTCTCTCCTCCGTCTGACTACTTCTCTCTCCCACCTAAATCTAATCTCTCTCTCACACAAAAACACACCTTCGTCTCTTTTTTGTATTCACTTTCTCTCACAACCGTCTCTCTCAGCCTAAAACTCAGCCTCCAACCTTGTTGCTCTATCATCAAATCCTCACCTCCTCATCTCCAAATCATAAACATCAAGATCAATAATCACGGCCACTAACAAACTTGTTCTCTCTCTGTACAAATCGGCTTCAAGATCTTTAAATAAGGTCTCGGGTAGGTTTATTTTAATGTTTTTGTTGAGTCCCTTTTCTTCTGTAGCGTCTTTCTGTGTTGGTTGTTGAGAGGGTTTTCGAGAGAGTCGGATGGGAGATGTGAGTTTTGAGAGGGATTTGTGTTAATGGGTTTGTTGGTGATACGAGAGAGTGTCTGGTGAGGCTGGGTCGAGAGGAGATTGACGAGGAAGGGTCAGTGTGAGCGTGAGTTCTTATTTTGTGTGTCAGTTTTTGGGGGAGGGTGTCGTGTCGAGAGGATTTACGAGAGATGAGAGTCGAGTCTCAGAAAAAGGTGTTGATGAGATGAGAGTCGAGAGGGTGTCAGATTGGTTCGAGAGGTTGGGGGGTTGTGACGAGACAAGGTGAACTGGGTTGGGGGGAAAGGGTCTTGTTTTGATGAGATGAGTCGAGGGTGGGGGGTGTCGGTTGAGTGAAAAGAGTTTGTGGGTGTGGGTGGTTGGTTAATGTAACGAGAGTTTTAAGTCGAGTCGAGAGGGTGTGGGTTTGTGAGGTTGTTGGGTAAATTGTGTGAGTCTGGATGGTGGATTGAGAGTTTGTTGTTTGTGGGACTTATCGAGGGTGGGGTAAAGAAGCTGTTTTTGTGTGATGTTATGTTAGTTGAGTCGAGTGTAGGGTTGGAGTCAAGGGTCGAGGGAGTCGAGTGTGTGAAGAGAGTGTAATTTTTAGGATTCTGTTGAGTCGAGAGAGGGAGTCTGCTGTTTTGTTTTGATGTCGAGGGAATGAGTCAATTTAAAAGACGATGATTTGCCCATTGAGTTTGAATAGGATGCTTCGTTCGGAAGTGTCATTCATTCGGAAGTTTTGTTCATTCGGATGTTTTGTTCATTCGGAAGTTTTTTCAAAAAAAAAAAAATTGATTCGGAAGTTTTTTCAAAAAAATTGATTCGGAAGTTTGTCAAAAAAACTTGATTCGGATGTTCTTGATTCGGATGTTCTTGATTCGGATGTTCTTGATTCGGATGTTGTTGATTCGGATGTTCTTGATTCGGATGTTCTTGATTCGGATGTTCTTGATCCGGATGTTGTTGATTCGGAACTTTTGGCTCACTCGAAAAAATTCTTCACCCGGAACTTTTGTATCAGTATTGTTGGACAAAATTTGGACAGTTTTGATGGACCAAGATGGACAGAAAGGTTTGACAGATTAGGTAGTTTGACCAAAAATTAAGAAAGATCCAAAAAAAAAAAAAATGATAACTGATTAAAAAAAACTGATTAAAATGATACTAAAAAAAAATAAAAAATAATTAAAAATAAAATAATAATAAAAAAACAAAGATTAACGGTTGGACATGAAAATAGACATTAACGAGATCAAACTTTTTAGATAGATAGATTAAAAACAATAAAAATAAAATAAAAAATAAAAAAAATAAAAAAAATAAAAAATAAAAAATACAAACGTTTTAGAAATTGATGATTAACAAAAAATTTGTGATTTTTATAAAAAAATAAATAAATCAAACTTTTTATAGAAATTCGTGATTAAAAACAATAAAAAAATACAAACTTTTTATAAAAACACAAACTTTTTATGAAAAATACAAACTTTTTATGATCTAAAACATAAAAACACAAACTTTTTATAAAAAATACAAACTTTTTATGATTTAAGCATGATTAAATCAAAACCCACCAAAATCAAAAAGAAATAAAAGAAGAAAAAACCAATCAAACCTTGGCTCTTGATACCAATTGAAGGTCTACGTGATTAATGGCCTATTCTATATCATGGATTTGGTGGATTTAGATGGTTGATTGATTGATAATTAAAGAAGGAGATGAAGGAATGAGATGAGGGATTAGAGAGAGAAAGGAGAGAAGGGAGAGAATGTTAGAGAGAGAAAGTAAAATGGAAAAATGATTAAGTGTAAAATGGTAATCAACAACCCCTCCTAACATGCTAGGAGGGGATATATATAGCCCACCCTACATGTGGGCTATATGGACTATACAATAATTAAATAGATCACGAGCCCATTACATAATTATCGTTGGAGCGACCGATCCTTCATAAATACGTAAAAATGTATTTCTAACAGACTCAAAACACTTAGTAATGACTATGTGACTGGAATTGAACATTTATTTGCCAAAGACCAACACTTGAAAATCTTAAACCAGCTAAAGCCAAACACTTCTTTAACTGAACTTGATGAAAATTTGTTAAGACTTTTTAAGCACAAGTCTACACTGAATGAAAACCTATATCAAACCAAACTTAGTGATCAAAATGAGATGTTTTAAAGCTAACTGCAAGCAATGATCACTACTAGAACTCAATTAAGGAAGTAAGTCTAGAATTGACTGAAATAAGCTAACAACTAGGACAAAATCCAAATCAATAAGCAGATAAGCAACACTTAAGCTACAAACTACTAGAATCAAGTAAAGATCAATCTAAACAAGTTTTATCATGCATACACCAAAGATTTAAGCTAGGAATTAAGCATGCATTTGGCAATTTGAGTGGAACCAAAAATCAGAAACTTAAGCACCTTGTGAAGGAACCTTTGAGCAGTAGAGGAGTGCTGAACTCTCTAGTCTAGTGCTAACCACCACCTTAGCACTAGATTCACTTATCTACAAGCAACAAACAGCTACTCATCAACTAGAATCATCATTATGGCTTGAATTCATCACTTAAGCTATGGACTTGAACTGAAATCAATCAAACAGCTTCACTCTTCCTTCAAAGTCAGTTATGATCAAGATTTGATCATAACAAACTCAATTCAGCAACAATAGTATCAATGGAAGCAGGATATGAACAGTAAAGATGATGAGAAGAATTGGCGGGAAAATTAGAATTTGAATTTTATTAATGGAGATTTGTTACAAAGCTGTTAAAATGGTAACTAACTGACTAACTAACTCAAGAGTGTGTCAAACTCTTGAGTAGTTTAGCTAAAAAGGGAAAATGATGAGAGAAAAATGTAAATGTGTGTGTTTTCACACTTACAACTACCATCTACAAATGAAGCCTAAACAAACTATTTATAGACTTGAGAAGAAGATTAGTTGGGGTTGGTGACGTGTTGGGACCAATCCCAGGTCTCCACGTGTCCAAATTCTGCTTAATTGAATTTCCAGGTATGAACTTGAATTGGGGTTTCTTTGTTGAGTTGATTTCAAGTTAAGTGATCATGACCAATGGATTTGATAAGTGTGTAAACACCCATCCTTTTACCACTTAATTCGGGCTAAAACGAGACCAAAACACGTATTTAATATCATTTGTTTGGAATTATGCGTGGTTTTTGTGTTTATTGTGTTTTCAGAGCCAACCGGATAAATATTGAAGAAAACATGGGATTGCACGGGTTTTACTGAAGAAAAAGACTCAAGATAAAGTCTATTGTCCAAGAGATGCAAAAGATTTGAAGTCACTGGGCCTATTCGAAGATTTATCGAAGAAAAGGACCAAAGATGGAAGATTTATATACGTCGAAGAAACTCAAGTCTATTAAATGAAGAAATTAAAAGACGAGTTGAATTTAATCGACGACAAATCCCGAATCAGAATCGAAAACGGAAACTTTTCTGAAAAGACGAAAAGACACAAAGAACGGGAGAAAGCCCACTCACCAACCAAAGGAAACACCTATAAATAGGCCATCCCACACACATTTTAGGAGCTAGCTAGTTTTTCTTTCTTCCTCCCTTTTCTTTCTCCTGGTTCGTAGAACACCATCACCACTAGGGTGATTGGTGATTTTTATTTTTAGTTCTTCAATATTGTAATTTTAATCTTTGTTTCATCTTGTCAAAACATCAATCATTCAATACCAAGTTCTTGTTTAATCTTTCATTTCATCTTGTTCATCATCATCTTTATCTTCAAGTTATTAAGTTTTATTTTTCTTGATTTGATCTTCAAAAGTTGTTTGGATTTGTGTTTTTATTGATGGGAT
The DNA here is from genome assembly GCA_025667525.1 of Glebionis coronaria. Taxonomy (NCBI): domain Eukaryota; kingdom Viridiplantae; phylum Streptophyta; class Magnoliopsida; order Asterales; family Asteraceae; genus Glebionis; species Glebionis coronaria. Next base: position 25,765,752 of record CM046875.1, read on the forward strand.
TTGTTGCTTATGGTGTCTAAATGATTTGTGTTTAATTTGGTAAAACCTTTTTAAGTGTTTGATTTGATTTTGATTAATTTTGTATCCCGTGTTCTTCGCTTTAACTGCTACTGTTTCTGGGTTTCAAAATCTTCCGAACCAGCCAAAAAGTTCCGAATGAAGTAGTCATTCGGAAGGTTCCGAATCAGTTCTTAAGTTCCGCATCAAGTCACCTTCTAAGTTTTAAACTTCCGAATCAAGAAGAAGTTCCGGATCAGTTACTTCCGCATCAGAAGTTCCGAATCAACCTATTCATCCGGAAAGTTCCGGATCAGTCATAAAGTTCCGAACCAGTGACTTCCGGACGAAGCAAAAGTTCCGGATCAAGCTCAGACTTCCGAACCAAGAACCTTCATCCGGAAGGTTCCGAATCAACCAGTATGTTCCGAATGAGTATGTTCCGGATGAGTGAATAGTATGTTCCGAATCAGATAGTTCCGAATCAAGGTCTAAACTTCCGAATCAGTTATTTTTGAGTTTAGCTACTGCTTTACTGTTGTTTATTTACTGTTCCTTTGCTCATTCTTCACAATTTATATTTTAACTTTAATTTTAATTTGAACTTTAAATTTTAAATTTTAATTTTGATTTTGATTTTAATTATTAGCCAAGTTTTTGTTAATCTTAATTAAAGTAATTGCCTTTGATTTAAATTTTCATTTCCACTTTCTATTAGACTAGAAAACCCAACCCCTTTATTTAGTAACCAAGAACAATCATTCCACTTAAGACCTAGATCAATTCGAGAGGATATCGAGAGACATAAAATTGAACCTAGCAAAATCTGTGTATCAAATGGCGCCGCTGCCGGCTCTTCTCGTTAAGATCAAAAGTTTTTTGTGAGAAATTAGATTTTGGGATCCGTTCCCCGTGAACGTTACTTTTTCAAAAATTTTCAAAAACAATTAAAAAATATAAAATTTTCAAAAATCCTAAAAATTAAAAAATCAATAAAAACCAAAAATATTTTTGCTTTGCTTTTCCTTGTTCGTTCTTTTGCAGGTGTATGCGCACTCGATCCACGTCCTATCAAGAGCCCGAGCCTCTCGATAACTTAGACATGGCTGGTGTACAAAACAACAATAACATACCACCTCCGAACAACAATAATAACAACAACAACCCGCCTTTCAACAACATGAATAACAACAACAATGAGCACCTTCCGGATAATCGCCCAATGATTGAATTGCTGCAAGCTCATGTTGATGGCAACACGGATCCAATTGTCATCCCTCCAATTGCCGCCAACAATTTCGAGCTCAAGTCAGGCTTTATCCAAATGGTCTCAGCTCAACCGTTCTTGGGACGCCACATTGATGACCCACACGATCACATCAAGAGATTTCTACAACTCACGAACACGGTCAAGTTCAATGGTGTTCCACAAGAAGTGATAAGGTTACAACTTTTTCCCTTTTCTTTAGAGGGACAAGCCCGGCATTGGCTTGCTAAGGAACCGCCACAGAGTATTCTCTCGTGGACGGATTTGGAAACAAAGTTCATCAATTACTTTTTTCCACCCTCTCGTACTACCGCTTTGCGGAATGAGATTATAAACTTTGAACAAAAGTACGATGAGTCATTCAGTGAATCTTGGGATCGTTTTAAAGATCTTTTAAGAAAATGCCCACAACATGGTTTTACCAAAGTTCATCAAATAAATACTTTTTACAATGGTTTAAGCATGAGTGACCAAGATTCACTGAATAGTGCCTCAGGGGGTAATTTATTGGCTAAGACTTCCAATGCTGCTTGGGATATCATTGAGAACAAGTCTCGTGTGCAAACCAAGAGCGTTAGGACCAATGTTGCTAGTGCTAGCACTAATGACAGCGACAAGCGATTAGACAAAATCACTACGCTTCTTGAATCGCTTGTCACCCACACCGTCAGCAACAACAACAGCAACAACGCCAAAAATGCACAAGTGAACGCTGTCAGCCAACCTTGTGAGATATGCGGTGGTCCCCACTCCTACACAACTTGTACCGCCACCCAAGATTACCCTGCTGAGAATGTGAATGCGGCATATGGCACCTACCAACAACCTGCTTATCAAGCTAGACCTCAAGGTGACCGTAACTTACTTAGCTATCGATCCAACAACTATCTTTCACCACCTGGCTTTCCTCCTACCAACCCAAACCAACAACAAAACCTTAACCGCCCTACTCAACAACAACAACAACCTCGAAAACCATACATTCCACCTCACAAGCAGCAACAACCGCCTCAAAGAAACAATCAAGTCTACCAACAACCTGCTTACCAACCACCTGCATACAATGCTCCTTCCAACCAAACCAACACTGCACTACACCAAGAGGTCGCCACCTATATGAGGACCAATGATGTGATAGTGGGAAATCTCCAAGAAGAAGTGCGCAATTTGAAGGCAGATCTGGTCAAGCAAGGAAATGATTTGCGAGCTGATATGAGAAACACGTTGGATAGCCAGACTAATGATCTGAGGAACATGATGGCTAGTTTTTTCCAAAGTAGTCAACCCTCTTCTTCGGGTACTCTTCCGAGTAACACCGTTGCGAACCCAAGAGGGGAGATGAAAGCAATCACTACTAGAAGTGGTAAAGGTACCAAGGAACCCGAGCTTCCTATACCACCACCGGTGGTTGTGACTAAGGAAAACAAGTCGCCTGCTCCCATTCCTCATCCTTCTCCTTCCCCAATTTCTCCACCTCCTCTTTCTACCCCTCCTCCACCCGTGGTTGTGAGTGATCCTATACTCCCAAAGCCTTCCTCTTCTTCCAATATACCTTATCCTTCTAGGTTGAGGAAAGAGAAGCAAAAGAGCAAGGATGATATTCAGGTTTCTAACTTTCTTAAAATGTTTAAACAACTGAATTTCAATATCTCCTTCGCTGAGGCTCTCGCTCACATGCCCAAGTATGCTAAAATGTTTAAAGACCTTCTGAGCGACAAGGAAAAGCTCCTCGACATTGCCAACACCCAACTTAATGAGAACTGCTCCGCAGTGCTCTTAAGGAAATTGCCAACCAAGCTTGGTGATCCGGGTCGTTTTCTTATCCCTTGCAATTTCCCGGGAGTAGAGAATTGCATGGCCCTAGCCGATCTAGGTGCCAGTATTAATCTCATGCCTCTAAGTGTTTGGAAGCAATTATCTCTCCCAGAGCTAGTCCCCACTAAAATGACTTTGGAATTGGCCAACCGTACGGTTGCTTATCCAGTGGGGATAGCCGAAGATGTTATCGTAGGAGTCGACAAATTCACCTTCCCCGCTGATTTTGTTGTCGTCGACTACGAGATGGACCCCCGTGTGCCACTTATTGTTGGTCGTCCATTCTTAAGGACCGGTCGCACTCTCATTGATGTTGAAGCCGGTGAGCTTATCATGAGAGTGGGTGACGACAAAGTAGTCTTCAACATGGGAAAGTTGTCCAAACAGCCTTATTCATATGAGAGCGTTAATTGTATTGACGTTCTTGATGAGGCTTGTGAAGAACACTTTAATGATGCTTGCAAAAGTATTCCTACCTCTCTTCCCACTGTTGAGACCGTGTCCTCTATTGATTCATCGTTGTCTCTATTTGGAGATGGTGATTTATTCTGGAACAATCTTGAAGCTACCATGGGAGATGCGAATTTAGCTACTAATGATTCTCCCACCGAGGGGGATGAAGATATGAGTTTCTTTGACAATCTGCTCACCGAAGACAATCCTTCGCCTCCATCTCCCACGGTCATTGCGATCGATACTCCGACGTTGAAAACGCCTCCCGTCGAAAATCCTCCGGATTTGGAACTAAAGGAGTTGCCGCCACATCTCGAGTATGTGTTCCTTGACGACAACAAGAAGTCGCCCGTCATTATTGCGAAGGATTTGAAAGATGAAGAGAAGACTCGCCTCGTCGCTGTGTTGAAGAATCATAAGAAGGCTATTGCATGGAAAATCTCGGATATTCGTGGAATTGATCCTCACTTCTGCACGCACAAAATTCTCATGGAGGACGACTATAAGCCCACTATTCAAAGCCAACGAAGGGTGAATCCAAAAATACATGAAGTCATCAAAACAGAGTTTATCAAACTTCTTGATGCGGGTATGATTTACCCTATTTCGGATTCACCGTGGGTTAGTCCAATCCATTGTGTGCCTAAGAAGGGCGGAATAACCGTTGTTCCCAATGAACACAACGAGTTGATTCCCACTCGTCTCGTTACTGGGTGGAGAGTTTGTATAGACTACCGCAAACTCAATGATGCCACGAGAAAGGATCATTTCCCTCTACCTTTCATGGACCAAATGCTTGAACGATTAGCCGGTAATGAATATTACTGCTTTCTTGATGGTTTCTCGGGTTATTTCCAAATACCCATCGATCCCCAAGATCAAGAGAAGACTACATTCACTTGTCCCTACGGCACTTTCGCTTACAAAAGAATGCCTTTTGGCTTATGTAATGCGCCCGGGACTTTCCAAAGGTGTATGTTAGCTATCTTCCATGACATGGTTGAACAAACCATGGAAGTCTTCATGGATGATTTCTCGGTCTTCGGGGATTCCTTCTCTGCTTGCCTTGCCAATTTAGAACGTATGCTAAAGCGGTGCGAAGACACTCGCCTTGTTCTAAATTGGGAAAAATGCCATTTCATGGTAAAAGAAGGCGTCGTGCTTGGACATAAGATCTCGAAAGCCGGTCTTGAAGTTGACCGTGCTAAAGTTGACGTTATAGCAAAGTTGCCTCCACCTTCCACTGTGAAGGGTGTGAGAAGTTTCTTGGGTCATGCGGGCTTCTATCGTCGATTCATCAAAGATTTTTCTCAAATCGCTCGCCCGATGACCCACCTCTTGGAAAAAGATACTCCTTTTATCTTTTCCAAAGAGTGCCTTGAAGCCTTCAACTCGCTTAAGGATAAGCTAACTAAGGCACCCGTCTTGGTTACCCCTAATTGGGAGCTACCTTTTGAGTTGATGTGCGATGCTAGCGATTTTGCTATTGGAGCGGTTCTTGGACAAAGAGTGAATAAACACTTCCAACCAATCCATTACGCTAGCAAGACAATGACTGGGGCACAATTGCATTATACGAAAACCGAGAAAGAGCTTTTAGCTGTTGTCTATGCTTTTGAAAAATTCCGCCCCTATCTTGTCCTTTCTACCACCATTGTGTACACCGATCATTCCGCGCTGAAGTACTTGTTGACAAAGCAAGATTCCAAACCAAGACTTCTTCGCTGGGTTTTGCTGCTCCAGGAATTTAAAATCGACATCCGCGATAAAAAAGGAGCAGAAAACCTAGCCGCGGACCATCTTAGTAGACTTGAGGATCCATACCAAGGGGATCATCCGACCAAAGAAATCAATGATTCTTTTCCCTTGGAGACCTTAATGTCTATAAACTCGAAGCCGAATGAAACCCCGTGGTTTGCGGACTTTGCAAACTACTTGGCGGGTGGAATTCTCAAGGAAGGGTTGACGTCCCAGCAAAAGAAGAAGTTCTTTACCGACATCAAGACTTACTTTTGGGACGACCCTTACCTATTCAAACAATGTGCTGACCTAATAATTCGCCGATGTGTTGATGGACCGGCAGCGTCGGACATCCTTGATGCTTGCCACAAAGGACCCACTGGTGGTCACTTTGGTCCCAACTACACCGCTAAGAAAGTATTTGATTCGGGATTTTATTGGCCCTCCATATATCGTGATGCTCACAATATGGTCAAACGATGTGATGTTTGCCAAAAGCAAGGCAAAATCACACATAAAGACGAGATGCCTCAGAATTTCATTCAAGAGTGTGAAATTTTTGATGTTTGGGGTATCGACTTTATGGGGCCATTCCCTTCGTCTAAAGGAAACAAATACATCCTTGTAGCCGTTGACTACGTTTCGAAGTGGGTTGAAGCCAAAGCTTTGCCTACTAATGACGCAAGGGTGGTTTGTAACTTTTTGAAAGCTCTTTTCGCTCGCTTCGGTGTGCCTCGTGCCATTATTAGTGATCGTGGGACTCATTTCTGCAATGACCAATTTGCAAGAGTCATGGCTAAGTACGGTGTAAACCATCGTCTTTCCACAGCCTATCACCCACAAACTAATGGCCAGGCCGAAATATCCAACCGAGGACTGAAGCGAATTTTGGAAAGAACCGTGGGAGAGCATCGTGCCGCATGGGCTGATAAACTCGATGATGCTTTGTGGGCTTTCCGTACTGCTTACAAGACCCCGATCGGTTGTACGCCCTATCGTCTTGTGTACGGGAAAGCGTGCCACCTCCCCATTGAGTTGGAACACAAGGCTTATTGGGCCTTGAAGTGGGCCAATTTTGATATAAACAAAGCCGGTGACCTACGCAAGATCCAACTCAACGAGCTGAATGAACTTCGGAATGAGGCTTATGAAAATTCTTTAATCTATAAGGAAAGAACTAAGCTCATTCACGACTCCAAGATCAAAAACCGAGAGTTCCATGTTGGAGACAAAGTCTTACTTTTTAACTCTCGGTTGAAAATCTTTTCGGGCAAGCTCAAATCTCGTTGGTCCGGCCCATTCACCATTGCCCAAATTTTTCCATATGGTACTCTCGAGCTCGCTCAACCTAATGGACCAAATTTTAAGGTGAATGGCCAACGAGTGAAGTTGTACTTTGGTGAGGACACCTCTAAGGAGGTGATTCCATCCCTCACCACGTTTCCCATGAACTAATTTTGGGTCGAGTCAGGCTCGTGACTCGGTTATCAAAAACAAGCGCTCCTCGGGAGGCAGCCCGAGTATCTATCCTTGTATGTTTTAATCCCCTAAGTGTAGGGGGGGACTTCTATATGTGTTTGCCTTTGTGTGGTGATGTGATTACAGGGATAAGTGCACTCTTGGAATCTTTGAAGAACCGTGCTCCCGTGTTTATCCGAAATCCGGTTCTATCTCTCAACTATCGTGATTCAATTTTCTTCATACTCACATTTGAAATTGATCACGTTAGTCGTCTCTTCCTTAACTTGAGTTAACCAACGTGCACAATGTCATAAGTGTAGGGGAACCTTTTCCCACATGCTTAAACATTGAGGACAATGTTTATCTTAAGTGTAGGGGGGACTTCTATCGAAGTTTTAAGTGGACTTTTCCATGAAAATGCCTTCAATTAACCGGAAAATCCTATTTTTCAGCATTTTTCAAATTTTTTATTAACTTTGGCCATTTAGTCGTAATTTTTAAATTTTTATCGTTGCTTTCATATGTATATATCCCGTAATAAAGTGGTGTAGCTAGTTTAGGAATCTTTGACATATTAGGCCCGTTGCGTTTATTTTGACTCAACCCGAATAGACTTATCCAAGTTTATTCTAGCTAGTATCCTTAACCATGTAGACCTTAATTGGTTTATTAGGCTAAGTGTCCACGAGTCTCATTATTTGAGATTTTAAATTGTGGAGGACGAGAAATGATAGAGTCAATTATAAGTCGGTATTCTTGCGCAAGCTCACTTGGTGTAATTATTTGCCTATTCTCCCATCACTTGCTAATAACTTATCTGCAATAAGTAAGGTCTTACGATTTGAAAAGTTACTTAGCTTCTAGCCCAAGATCGTTTAAAAGTTGCTCGGTAATGATAAGAGTTCATAGCCAAGGCATAACTTATGAAGCGGGGCGCGAAGATTGGCGAGTCCGAAAAGGCCCTAACAAGGCATGAGGATTCAATTTTATTGCTGAAGATCCAAAGTGATGTGAAAAGCATTATTCCTAAAGTCAATATGAAGGATCAAGACTCACGACGAGAAGCAATCAACTCCCATAAAGATCATGGAGAAGTCTATCCGAAAAGACCCTAACAAGGTATGAGGATAAATAGATCCAAGTCCGAAAAGGAGGCGGATCGTTGTATCTCAAAATCCCAATTAGAGATTGAAGAAATAATCATGAAGTCGTGGTCAACAAAGTTGGAGTACCCCTCAAAAGTCTCCAAGTGAAGAAACTCTATTATGATGAGAAGACCATTATCTCAAGAACGTCTCTCGAAGATATGAAGTATGAAGTACATGCCAAATATCGGCCCGAGAAAGGTCTCAAATCGTGAACCAAGTTATGCCAAGATATGAACTTTTTGATATCCCGAGAAGCAGTTTTAAGAGATTTTGTCCTTTAGCTAACTATTGATCAAATCGTCCTACTTTGCTTTCAGCCCTAATAAACTATCGAAATAAGTCCAAAAATGCATCTTCATGATCATTCTAAGACAAAAATAAAATATAAGAGATACACCTAGGAATAAGGGAGTTTAAGCATTTAATTAAGCCATGTGTGTAAGTGTGTGAATTGCTAACTTATAATAACAATGATCTCGTTTTTAAGCTTAGTTTGGGGAACGTGAAACTTGAGGGTGATAAATCTTCGCAGCTCCAAAGCCCTAATGTAAGTCATCGATTTCTCTACAAGTTATTTCCATGTAGCTATTTTCAAGTGAAAATGGTTTTCTATCCTTTTGTTACCTTTGAAGTTTTATTTCTTTAAATTTTTGGTTTAGTAGTATTTTAAATAAGGCCAAGGTTGATTAATTATGAGAAAAGTGTAGACTTGCTTTATCACTAAGCATTGCATGAGGGCATGGCAATGGTTAAGTGTAGGGGATTTGATAAGTGTGTAAACACCCATCCTTTTACCACTTAATTCGGGCTAAAACGAGACCAAAACACGTATTTAATATCATTTGTTTGGAATTATGCGTGGTTTTTGTGTTTATTGTGTTTTCAGAGCCAACCGGATAAATATTGAAGAAAACATGGGATTGCACGGGTTTTACTGAAGAAAAAGACTCAAGATAAAGTCTATTGTCCAAGAGATGCAAAAGATTTGAAGTCACTGGGCCTATTCGAAGATTTATCGAAGAAAAGGACCAAAGATGGAAGATTTATATAAGTCGAAGAAACTCAAGTCTATTAAATGAAGAAATTAAAAGACGAGTTGAATTTAATCGACGACAAATCCCGAATCAGAATCGAAAACGGAAACTTTTCTGAAAAGACGAAAAGACACAAAGAACGGGAGAAAGCCCACTCACCAACCAAAGGAAACACCTATAAATAGGCCATCCCACACACATTTTAGGAGCTAGCTAGTTTTTCTTTCTTCCTCCCTTTTCTTTCTCCTGGTTCGTAGAACACCATCACCACTAGGGTGATTGGTGATTTTTATTTTTAGTTCTTCAATCTTGTAATTTTAATCTTTGTTTCATCTTGTCAAAACATCAATCATTCAATACCAAGTTCTTGTTTAATCTTTCATTTCATCTTGTTCATCATCATCTTTATCTTCAAGTTATTAAGTTTTATTTTTCTTGATTTGATCTTCAAAAGTTGTTTGGATTTGTGTTTTTATTGATGGGATTTGTTGCTTATGGTGTCTAAATGATTTGTGTTTAATTTGGTAAAACCTTTTTAAGTGTTTGATTTGATTTTGATTAATTTTGTATCCCGTGTTCTTCGCTTTAACTGCTACTGTTTCTGGGTTTCAAAATCTTCCGAACCAGCCAAAAAGTTCCGAATGAAGTAGTCATTCGGAAGGTTCCGAATCAGTTCTTAAGTTCCGCATCAAGTCACCTTCATTCGGAAGTTTTAAACTTCCGAATCAAGAAGAAGTTCCGGATCAGTTACTTCCGCATCAGAAGTTCCGAATCAACCTATTCATCCGGAAAGTTCCGGATCAGTCATAAAGTTCCGAACCAGTGACTTCCGGACGAAGCAAAAGTTCCGGATCAAGCTCAGACTTCCGAACCAAGAACCTTCATCCGGAAGGTTCCGAATCAACCAGTATGTTCCGAATGAGTATGTTCCGGATGAGTGAATAGTATGTTCCGAATCAGATAGTTCCGAATCAAGGTCTAAACTTCCGAATCAGTTATTTTTGAGTTTAGCTACTGCTTTACTGTTGTTTATTTACTGTTCCTTTGCTCATTCTTCACAATTTATATTTTAACTTTAATTTTAATTTGAACTTTAAATTTTAAATTTTAATTTTGATTTTGATTTTAATTATTAGCCAAGTTTTTGTTAATCTTAATTAAAGTAATTGCCTTTGATTTAAATTTTCATTTCCACTTTCTATTAGACTAGAAAACCCAACCCCTTTATTTAGTAACCAAGAACAATCATTCCACTTAAGACCTAGATCAATTCGAGAGGATATCGAGAGACATAAAATTGAACCTAGCAAAATCTGTGTATCAGGATTCGTCTCTAAAAAATAAGCAGGTTTGATGTTTATAACTTTTCATGAAATCCACTCTAGCTTCAAATCGTTCCTGGAAAACTTTGGTAGTTTGAAGATGACACGTGTCGTAATATGAGTGGCTGAATTGGATGCACACGGATCACACTGTTTTGATACGCTCATTAATGAGGGCGGTTGTAGTGGATAATTAATGCTGTTTATGTGGCAATCCATGTCTCTCTTTTCCTGGCTTCTTATTGGTTCAAAATATAGCACATGGATCACTCTTGTATAACTTTCCAAAATAGGCAGAAATAGTCCCTAGACTTTGGCAGATTGTATCTTTGAGCTTGTAACTTCATTTCTTTGGAATTTTTAGTCCTTCAACTTTCATTCTTGAACAAAATTGGTCCTTTGACTGAGTTGACTTGAGAGTTGACCAAATTTGACTATGATCTTGACTTTTACAATATTTACACTTTGGTCCTTCATCTTTGGCAGTTTGTCAAGATAGGTCCTTGCACTTCAAAGTCTTGTCACTTTTGATCCTTCTTTGTCTTTTTCATCAAATTAAGCTTGATTATTCCTTGTTTGCTTGAAAATGCATCCTTTTACCTACACAAGTGTACACAAACACAAACATACCACATAATACTGTTTTTACAAGATAAATTGGTATTTTGCTTCATGTTTTAGGGTTATTTGTTGATAAATTGATATGAGTTTTAACTCATATCAAATCCCCTACACTTGAACATTGTCATGTCGTCATGCAATTCTATATATTTTAAAGCACGAATTTACATTCTCCTCATAATTAATCCACCTTGGCCATATGGAATGCATCTACACTACTCTAAACTACATGATGCATGATTTTGACTTTCAACAATGCAATGAACAAAATACAATTCTATCTATATCTTTTTGGTTTTTCTTGAAATGGTTTTGATGGAAATAACTCATAAAGAATTCAATGACTTTGATTAGGGCTTGGGTACCATAGACATTTATCACCCTCAAGTTTCACTTTCCCCATACCAAGCTTGAAAATGGGATCATTGCATTCACAAGTAAAAAGTGCATCAACTTATTCATGACAATTAAATGTGGAACCGGTTATTATTTGAGCAAATTGCTTGTGGGCAAATTTGTCATTTATTCAAGTGTGAAGTACAAGAAGTGCAAAATCAAAAAATAAGGAAGCACGGTTTTAATCCTAAGTAATCCTCTCATCCATTACTTGAAAAACCGCTCACAATTAATACAAGTCCGTTTCAAGAATAATAAGTCATTCGCCTTATGTGTAAAATCCTCATGTCATGCTTTCATAAGTAGCTACACACTCGCTAAGGAAAGAAAAACTCACGCAATAATTTACATCCGCCATCTTTTTGAGACTTTGGATCTTCAACCCCGCAACCCGTCAAGGTAATATTGGATTGGAGCAATCTATTGAATCCCCGCAACCCGTCAAGGTAATATTGGAACTCATTAGTCACTATAATTAACACCACACTGCCCCTCTTGGGAGTCTTGTATAATTATTTTTTTTTCTTTTGTTTTTCTTTTCTTTTTTCTTTCTAGCCACTCATTTTTTTTGTAAGCCGCTCTTATTTTTCTTTATTCCTCACAAAGAAAGTTTAAAAGAATAAAAGGAAAAACACCCGCTAAATATTGAGCATGACATAAGTCTAGTACACATAAAACGTTCTAACTTAGAATCTTAAGACGTACTTATATCAACCATGAATGATTAGACAAAAATGCATAAGAGATTACAAACCAATTAAAACCGTTATTGATTATTTATTAATAATTATATACATGCGAAGAAAATAGAGGTTAAGAAGAGAAGGGTTTAACCACAAGTAATTATCATGAAGTTTATCTAGCCCTTTTACACTTGCTTCAACTCTATCATTTCCCATTCTCCACAAATTTAAAATCTCAAAGAATGAGATTGGTGGATGCTTAGCCTAATAGACCAATGAAGGACTACATGGTTAAGGATACTAGCTAGAGAATGCTAAGACAAGCAAACTCGGGTTGAGTCAAAATATCTATGGCGGGCCTAATATGTCAAAGAAATCTAAATTTGTTAAAACCATGTTTTATTTTTTATTTTTTTCCTTTTTATATATTTTTGATGAAACATAAAAGAAGAAATATATACAATGCAAATGTGATATGCAAAATGATTGATGCAAAAATTATGAATGCATATTTTGGTGGCCAAAGTAGATCAAAAATTTGAAAAATGTTGAAAATCCAATTTTCCATGTCATCATGAAAGACAATGACAAGTTCTAGGTAAGGTCACTTCGATAGAAGACCCCCTACACTTAAGCTAAACATTGTCCTCAATGTTTAAGAGCATGGAAGTATAAAAACTTCCCCTACACTTATGACAATGAATAGACTTTGCTTAACCCAAGTTAAGGAAAGGACAACTATTAGTGAAATCATGTTTAAGCACAAGGTGTCAATGAAAAATCACTATAGTAACGAAGTGAACCGGATACAAGGGCCTTCTCCATAAGCTCCAAAGCATGAAATGAGCGAGCAACCCTACAAACAATCATGAAGACAAAAGAAGGTCTCTCCTACACTTATCTCCAAGTCTATACCTTTATTTCTAACCTACAACACTCTAAACCTAGTTATATGATGCTTGAGTTAATGAGTCTATAGCTCGACTCGTCCCTCAATGAATCAATTCATGGGGAAAATGGGGATCTCTTGGACCATTTCAACGGAAATGTCCTCCCCAAAGTAATGCTTAACACGGTGACCATTCACTTTAAAATTTGGACCATCGGGTTGTGACAACTCAATAGTTCCATATAGAAACACTTGAGCAATAGTGAATGGACCGGACCATCTTGACTTAAGCTTGCCCGCAAAAAGTTTCAACCTTGAGTTAAAGAGGAGAACCGGCTCTCCAACTTTGAACTCACGATTCTTGATCTTAGCATCATGCAATTTCTTAGTCTTTTCCTTGTAAAGCAAAGAATTTTCATAGGCATTGGCTCTCAATTCATCCATCTCATTGAGTTGGTCTTTCCTATGGGAACCAGCTTGGTTTAAATCAAAGTTAGCCCACTTGAGAGCCCAAGATGCCTTGTGTTCTAACTCGAATGGGAGGTGGCACGCTTTTACATAGACAAGCCTATAAGGAGTACAACCAATTGGTGTTTTAAAAGCCGTCCTAAACGCCCACAAAGCATCATCAAGCTTATCCGACCAAGAAGCTCGATGCTCTCCCACCATTCTCTCTAAAATTCGCTTTAAACCACGATTTGTGACCTCGGTTTGACCATTTGTTTGAGGGTGATACGCGGTAGAAAGTCTATGATTAACTCCATATTTCTTCATCACTCTCGTGAATTGATCATTACAAAAGTGCGTACCACGATCACTTATGATGGCCCGAGGTACACCAAATCTAGCAAACAATTGTTTCAAAAACTTCACAACAACTCTAGCATCATTGGTAGGTAAGGCTTTAGCCTCCACCCATTTTGAAACATAATCCACCACCACAAGTATATACTTGTTTCCCTTAGAGGATGGAAAAGGTCCCATGAAATCAATGCCCCACACATCAAATATCTCACACTCTTGAATAAAATTTTGTGGCATCTCATCACGTTGCATAATTTTTCCTTGTCTTTGACACACATCACAAAATTTCACCATTTCATGGGCATCTTTGTAAATGGAAGGCCAATAGTAACCCGAATCAAAGACTTTCTTGCCGGTATAGTTGGGCCCAAAATGTCCACCCGTAGGTCCTTTATGACACGCTTCTAAGATCTTAAATGCCTCGGGCCCATCTACACACCGTCTAATGATTTGGTCCGCACATTGCCTAAAAAGATAAGGATCATCCCAAAAGTAGTACTTAACTTCCTTAAGAAACTTCTTCTTTTGTTGATAAGTAAGACCCTCAATAAGCACATTGCCCACAAGATAGTTTGCGATATCCGCAAACCAAGGAGTGGCATCCTCTTGGGAAGAGATAGACATGAGCTCCTCTAATGGAAAGGATTCATTGATTTCTTTATGTGGCAAATCTCCTTGAAAAGGATGCTCAAGTCTACTCAAGTGATCCGCCGCTAAATTCTCGGCCCCTTTCTTATCACGAATTTCTATCTTAAACTCTTGAAGCAACAAAACCCATCTCAAAAGCCTAGGCTTAACATCTTGTTTTGTCATAAGATACTTGAGAGCGGAATGATCCGTATACACTATGGTTTTAGAAAGCACAAGGTATGGTCTAAACTTCTCAAAAGCATATACTATAGCAAGCAACTCTTTTTCCGTGGTAGTGTAATGAAGTTGTGCACCGGTCATGGTTTTACTCGCATAGTGTATAGGTTGAAAATGATTATTAACTCTTTGTCCTAAGACGGCCCCCACCGCATAATCACTAGCGTCACACATAAGCTCAAAAGGTAATTCCCAATTTGGAGAAACCAAAACGGGAGCCTTAGTCAATTTCTCCTTAAGAGTCTCAAAAGAGTCCAAACAATCTTGGTTAAAAATGAAAGGAGCCTCTTTCTCCAAGAGGTGAGTCATCGGTCTAGCTATCTTAGAAAAATCTTGTATAAAGCGCCTATAAAATCCCGCATGACCTAAGAAACTCCTCACACCTTTAACCGAGGTGGGTGGTGGAAGCTTAGCAATCACATCAATTTTAGCTCGATCCACTTCTAATCCCTTGTTGGATATTTTGTGTCCTAAAACAATTCCCTCTTTTACCATAAAGTGACATTTCTCCCAATTAAGCACTAAACGTGTTTCCTCACAACGCTTAAGCATTCTTTCAAGATTGGTGAGACATGAGGTAAATGAATTTCCAAAGACGGAAAAATCATCCATAAAAACCTCCATGGTTTGCTCTATCATGTCATGGAAAATCGCCATCATGCACCTTTGAAACGTCCCCGGTGCATTACATAAGCCAAAAGGCATCCTCTTGTAAGTAAATGTACCGTAGGGACAAGTGAATGTGGTCTTTTCTTGATCCTTAGGGTCAATGGGAATTTGGAAATAACCCGAAAAGCCATCAAGAAAGCAATAGTACTCATTTCCCGCTAGGCGTTCAAGCATTTGATCCATAAAAGGAAGTGGGAAATGGTCTTTCCTAGTCGCCTCATTGAGTTTTCTATAATCAATACAAACTCTCCAACTGGTGACAAGTCTCGTGGGAATAAGCTCATTGTTCTCATTAGGCACCACGGTGATTACACCCTTCTTAGGAACACAATGAACCGGGCTAACCCATGGAGAGTCGGAAATGGGGTAAATCATACCCGCATCTAAGAGTTTAATAACTTCCTTCTTAATAACCTCATGGATTTTTGGGTTAACTCTCCTTTGATTTTTAATGGCGGATTTATAGTCATCCTCCATAAGGATTTTGTGTGTACAAAAATGTGGATCAATTCCCCTTATGTCGGATATTTTCCATGCTAAGGCTTTCTTGTGTTTCTTAAGAACTTCAATAAGTTGCTCCTTCTCATCCTCTTTCAACTCTTTAGCAATGATCACAGGTAATTGGTCTTTGCCCTCTAAGAAAGCATACTCTAAGTGGGATGGAAGGTCCTTAAGTTCAATAGGAGGTGGACTCTCTATGGAAGGTTTTACTATGGAAGGTTCCTCAATGGTCACTTCTTGTGGAATAGGAGAAGGAATAGGGTCCTCATTGAGCAACTTTTGGATCGTAAGAATATCTTCTTCCCAATTAATGGGAGAATCATCATCAACATGAAAGTTTGACTCAAATTCCTCCAAGAGGAAATCACTCTCTCCAAAAGGTGTTAAAGAGGGAGTAATTGAGGCCACGGTTTCAACACGGGGCATCTCATCACTAGTACTCTTACAAGTATCATGAAAGTGTTCATCACACACCTCATCTAACACATCAACAATGTTAATAGTCTCACAAGGTCTAGAATCCTTAACCTCTTTCCTATCACAAACTTTCCCTAACTTAAATACCACTCTCTCATCTTCTACTCTCATAATTAGTTCTTCTTCCGCCACATCTATCAAAGTATGACCCGTTCTCAAAAACGGTCTACCAACAATCAAAGGCACTCTAGGATCCATGTCATAATCAACCACTACAAAGTCGGCCGGAAACGTAAACTTATCCACACCTACGAACACATCCTCCGCTATACCTACGGGGTAAGCTATGGTTCGGTTGGCTAGTTCAAGAGTCATCCTAGTGGGAGTGAGCTCGGGAAGAGAGAGTTTTTTCCAAACCGATAAAGGCATGAGGTTTATGCTTGCCCCTAGATCCGCCAAAGCCATGCAATTTTCAACACCGGGAAAATTACAAGGTATCAAGAAGCGCCCCGGATCTCCAAGTTTTGTAGGTAAGGTTTTAAGTAGCACGGCGGAACAATTTTCATTAAGGGATGTGTTGGGCAAATCAAACAATTTTTCTTTGTTTGAGAGTAAATCCTTGAACATCTTAGCAAACTTTGGCATATAAGCAAGAGCTTCCGCAAAGGATATATTGATGTTGAGTTGCTTGAACATCCTTAAGAAATTGGAGACTTGGATGTCATCCTTGTTCTTGAACTTGTCCTTTTTCAACCTTGAAGGATATGGAAGAGTAGGTTTTGGTGTAGGTGGAATAGGTGTTGTAGTGGAAGATTTGTCTTTGTTAGCTTCTTCATTGGGAAGTGTGGAAGGTAAAGGAGAAGTATGAATAGGTTGAGAATGTGTGTTTGAGTGAATGGGAGCATTTTGAAGTGGTGAGGTAGAGGTAGAAGTCTTGTCACAAGTAGGAGCACAAGTGGGTTGAACAATAGTAGGTTTAGGAGGTGAAGGATCCTTTGTTGACTTTCCACTTCTTGTTGTAATAGCATTGACATTTTCCCTTGGATTTGTTTGTGTGTTGGAAGGTAAAGCCCCTTGTGGTCTTTGATTAAACATAATTTAGTTTTGGAGAAGAGCAAATTTCTTGTTATTTTCCTCTTGATTATCTCTCAATTGTTTCTCAAAAGAAGTAAACTTTTGAAGCATCAAATCCACGGGGTTAGGTTGCACATTTCCTTGATAAAAACCTTGTTGTGGGAAAGATTGAGGTGGTGGATTAAACCCTTGGTTTGGTGGATAGAAGTTATTTCCTTGAGGTTGAAAATGATTGGGTGCCTTGTAGTTATTTCCTTGGTAAGGTGGTCTTTGCCCTTGATTCCTTGGTAAAATTTGAGGAGGATTTTGTTGAATTTGGGTGGGTGGTTGGAGTGGGAATCCCGGTGGAGTAAGGTAGTTTTGGGACTTGTAAAAAAGGTTATTTGGATTGATATTTGGCTTGAAGTGTTCACGATGTTCCTCTTGGTAAGCATAGCATTCCCCTTGATAAACTTGCACCTTATCACATTGTTCATAAGAATGGGGACCTCCACAAGTTACACAAGAAAGAGTAATGGCATTCACATTATTTGAAGAATTGTTCAATGAAATGGTCTTAAGAGCTTGAAGCATTTCTTGTTGTACCTTCAAATTCCTCTCACTATCTCTATCCATATTTTGAATGATCTCTTGTTGATACTTGAGGAGTTGGTTATCACAAGGTGTTTGAGAATTGTTTTGGATAACATGAACCCTTTCTTCAAATTGATTGTTTGTTTGAACCATTGCTTTTAGTCTTAATGATGTCCAAGGCCTCTTGCACAGATTTAAGAAGAATATTCCCTCCCGCGGAAGCATTGAGTGAATCTTGGTGGTGAGGTTTAAGGCCATCATAGAAGGTATTGATTTGGTGAACGTCATCCAATCCATGGTTAGGGCATCGCCTCAATAACTCTCTATACTCTTCCCAAGCATCACTAAAGGATCGACTAGGTTTTTGTTGAAAGCCTATAATTAAGGTCCTCAAGGCCATGGTCTTAGATGGAGGAAAGAACTTGTTCAAAAACTTAGTGGTGAAACCATCCCATGTGGTGATACTATCGGGTGGTTGGGTGTCTAACCAATGCTTAGCTTGTCCCTCAAGTGAAAATGACACTAACATCAACTTAATAGCATCATGTGGAACTCCATTTTGCTTAATGGTATTGCAAAGAGAAAGGAATCTCTTAAGGTGATCATGAGGATCATCATTCTTGTTACCATAGAAAGGTGATTGTGAAACCATAGTAATCATAGACGTCTTTAGCTCAAATGTATTTGCGGGAATGTTGGGGATCCTAATAGCACTAGCATATCCATGAACATTGGTTTGCATACGTTCCATCAAAGAACGATTATCAACAGCCATGGCTTCTTGTGGTGGAGGAGTCAAAGCACGATTCTCGTGATCGGCTTGATGGACGGTGGTGGTCTTACTCTTTCTCTTTTTCTTCCTTTTTGGAGGAAGAGGTTGTACACCAATCGGTATTTGTGCACGCCCGCGAGTGAGCATGCAACTCAATACGAGGAACGAGAGAGAAGCTCTCGTGTGACTTTGAAGAGAAAAGGATTATCCTCTTCGAGTTTCAATATTAAATATCCACAAGAAAATAACAATATATGTATGTACTACTTGGGTGCAAGACCCCCAATGAAGCCTTCCTTCTTAGAATACTCACAAGTGAACGGGGGGTTAGGTGGCGCGAAGCACTTAAGTACCTATTGACCCTTAGATGGTATTTTATAGCACATCGCCTTTCTATTCACTTAAATGTTCGTATTATTCGAATTGTTGCTTATTGAGAGTATTTATCTATTCTTGCTTTATTTTGTTTGATCGATACACGTGTCAAGGACCGGAACGCCCCTCAACACGGTCTATTGCCTTGGAAATACTTATGGAGAATATGTAGATTGGTTGTTCTTATACGTATACGTATCTACTTATAATAATATATGGAAAATATTTTTGTATTTATGAGTTTTTAAGAGAAAATACTATATGTACATAAAAACCGAGAGAATCCAATAATATATATTTTTGGGTGCAATCTCTTAGGAAAAAGATTGCTTTTTGGATTTTTTAATTTGTTTGGTCAATTCTTTAGGAAAAAAATTGTTTTGTTAATTTTTTAGTTTTTATATATTTTTATATTTTTGATTTTTTATTTGTTTTTTATTTATGATACGTAAAAATAACATTCACAAGGTGAACGGATCCCAAAAGCCAATGAAAACCGTCAATCGATAGTCTCTCGTAAAGTCAAAGAACCGGCAGCGGCGCCATTTGAAATTGAGTATAATGCAGTTCGTTTTTATCAGTTCTTGCTAATTGAAAGTCCTAACAATATCGGGTTTCTAACTGTTTTTGGTTGTTAATATTTTTTTGGATATTCTATTTGCTAATTCAAACAATGACTTGCAAAATCGAAAAATATTATCTCCTTATATGTAAAACATCGTGCAATTACCAAGTTTTTATTCAAGTAAAACTCAAAATGTAAATTTTACAACTAAGAGGACTGAAAATGTAAATTCTATGAAAATTAAATGCTCAAAGTGTAAATCTAACAAGTACAAGGACTGAAATGGTAAAACAGTTAACCAAAAGGATCAAAAATGTAAACAATGTAACAAACTAACCAAATTTGTAACTAATTCCAAAACTACTAACTGAATTTTAACAAAAATCAAACTTAAAGGACCTGATTAGTGCAAACCCTAAAAATTATCAAGTTTAGCCAAAATTAACACCAGTTTAATACACTAGGGACTAAAGTGCAATTATCAAAAGTATTTAAGCAAAAACGGGTTTTAAGAACAAATAAGCTCGTTTGAGCTTATTTCTCAACCAAAATTGTTCAAACCAATTGCCAAATGCTTAAAATCTCAAATGAGCTAGACCTGTAAGAGGAAATTTGCTGAAACTTGCTAAAACTCTGATAAGCACTTTCAAATAAGCTCAAAATAAGCTCTAAGAAAATCTAGACATGCACAAATGGATTTTTGTACTAAAACTGATTAATGAGCTTAAAACATGAACGGGAAATCAATTCTCAGCAAAAATCATCCATTAATAAGCTTGAAAATTGAATTAAGCTGAATCTGGCTTATGTTGAACAAGCGTTGACCAAGAGATTTTTTCAAAAAGCTGAAAATCTCAAAATCAACCACCAACACCTACTAAGTGATTTTGTAAAAGAAAATTGCCAAGTTATTGAAGTGGATTAAGAGATATGAAAAAACTGCTTTCATTTACAGAAACTTCATTTTGCTTATGTGTTTAGAATTTTGCTTATTTCTCCTTTCTTAATGGATACTGTATCAAATGCTTATGGAATATGAAACTTCATATATTGACCTACAAATGAGAACTGATTTGGTAAAATTTCATCAAGAATCCAACAAATGCCAAGCAATTGAAAGTGGCAACTTTTTTAGAACAAAACTGACTGAAAATGGACCCAAACTTTTTATATGCCAATTGCCTTTTTAACCTTAGACTTGACTTGAAAAGGACTCAAAACACTTAGTAATGACTATGTGACTGGAATTGAACATTTATTTACCAAAGACCAACACTTGAAAATCTTAAACCAGCTAAAGCCAAACACTTCTTTAACTGAACTTGATGAAAATTTGTTAAGACTTTTTAAGCACAAGTCTACACTGAATGAAAACCTATAGCAAACCAAACTTAGTTATCAAAATGAGATGTTTTAAAGCTAATTGCAAGCAATGATCACTACTAGAACTCAATTAAGGAAGTAAGTCTAGAATTGACTGAAATAAGCTAACAACTAGGACAAAATCCAAATCAATAAGCAGATAAGCAACACTTAAGCTACAAACTACTAGAATCAAGTAAAGATCAATCTAAACAAGTTTTATCATGCATACACCAAAGATTTAAGCTAGGAATTGAGCATGCATTTGGTAATTTGAGTGGAACCAAAAATCAGAAACTTAAGCACCTTGTGAAGGAACCTTTGAGCAGTAGAGGAGTTCTGAACTCTCTAGTCTAGTGCTAACCACCACCTTAGCACTAGATTCACTTATCTACAAGCAACAAACA
The DNA here is from genome assembly GCA_025667525.1 of Glebionis coronaria. NCBI lineage: Eukaryota > Viridiplantae > Streptophyta > Magnoliopsida > Asterales > Asteraceae > Glebionis > Glebionis coronaria. The sequence continues at coordinate 25,786,964 of CM046875.1, forward strand.
GCTACTCATCAACTAGAATCATCATTATGGCTTGAATTCATCACTTAAGCTATGGACTTGAACTGAAATCAATCAAACAGCTTCACTCTTCCTTCAAAGTCAGTTATGATCAAGATTTGATCATAACAAACTCAATTCAGCAACAATAGTATCAATCGAAGCAGGATATGAACAGTAAAGATGATGAGAAGAATTGGCGGGAAAATTAGAATTTGAATTTTATTAATGGAGATTTGTTACAAAGCTGTTAAAATGGTAACTAACTGACTAACTAACTCAAGAGTGTGTCAAACTCTTGAGTAGTTTAGCTAAAAAGGGAAAATGATGAGAGAAAAATGTAAATGTGTGTGTTTTCACACTTACAACTACCATCTTCAAATGAAGCCTAAACAAACTATTTATAGACTTGAGAAGAAGATTAGTTGGGGTTGGTGACGTGTTGGGACCAATCCCAGGTCTCCACGTGTCCAAATTCTGCTTAATTGAATTTCCAGGTATGAACTTGAATTGGGGTTTCTTTGTTGAGTTGATTTTACGTTAATTGATCATGACCAATGGATTCGTCTCTAAAAAATAAGCAGGTTTGATGTTTATCACTTTTCATGAAATCCACTCTAGCTTCAAATCGTTCCTGGAAAACTTTGGTAGTTTGAAGATGACACGTGTCGTAATATGACTGGCTGAATTGGATGCACACGGATCACACTGTTTTGATACGCTCATTAATGAGGGCGGCTGTAGTGGATAATTAATGTTGTTTATGTGGCAATCCATGTCTCTCTTTTCCTGGCTTCTTATTGGTTCAAAATATAGCACATGGATCACTCTTTTATAACTTTCTAAAATAGGCAGAAATAGTCCCTAGACTTTGGCAGATTGTATCTTTGAGCTTGTAACTTCATTTCTTTGGCATTTTTAGTCCTTCAACTTTCATTCTTGAACAAAATTGGTCCTTTGACTGAGTTGACTTGAGAGTTGACCAAATTTGACTATGATCTTGACTTTTACAATATTTACACTTTGGTCCTTCATCTTTGGCAGTTTGTCAAGATAGGTCCTTGCACTTCAAAGTCTTGTCACTTTTGATCCTTCTTTGTCTTTTTCATCAAATTAAGCTTGATTATTCCTTATTTGCTTGAAATAGCATCCTTTTACCTACACAAGTGTAGACAAACACAAACATACCACATAATACTGTTTTTACAAGATAAATTGGTATTTTGCTTCATGTTTTAGGGTTATTTGTTGATAAATTGATATGAGTTTTAGCTCATATCAGTTATATTATGCGTTTGGTTAGTGGGGTTTATAGTTTGGGATAATAGTAGAATTTGGTTGTTTGGTTAATTTTGTGGGCCCAAAGATTAGGATTTAGTGATTAGTTTTTGGCATACTTGAAATATGGTAGAGAAGATGAGATTATCTAAAAATATTTTATAAAAGGGTAAAAGCTATAAAATAACATCCTACTTAGTAAACTGTGTCAATTTTAAACACTTACTAATTAATCTCGTGACTTTACCATTGTACTTTCAAATTTGTTCAGAAGTTACCAATACGATTACTTGTTACCGACAAGTTGGCACGGTTATATCCACGTCATTATATAATTTTGTTTTAATACATCCACGTGTGATTTCCACTATATATACATTGTTGACTTATTTATGTGGTTATACTACTTGGCCATTCATGGTCACTTTTTTAATTCTTTATTATCTTTTTCATTGATCTTAAGCAGCTCCCTTTCCACCAATTCAATCTCATCCTAGAGCTATTAAAATCAAGATTCACGTAGCCACTTTAGTTAAGGTCGGCCGCCATTTATAAATTTCTTATAAAAATTACAGATTCGAAGGCACAAGAGCACATCGGAAATCCAGATTCAGAAACACAAGAATACAATTAAAACCCAAATTCAAAAACAAAAGAACACATTTAAACCCATATCCAAAAACACACAATCAATATCATTAGGTTACGTATTGCTAAATATCCTTTGTATTCATAATGTTTCGAAGTAATTGTAGTTATTTGAAGATCCGTGAGCTATGTTTGACTAAAATGATCAACTGTAAGTGATTAATCTTTGGTTGAATTTGTGTTTTTTAATGTGCTTTTGAAAAGTAAAATATGGGTTTTTAGAATCGAATCTAAGAGGTATGTTTGCTGGTATTTTTGATTCAGCTATAAAAGTGGCGGACGTTGTCGCAACTGATGGAGAGACGGCGGAGGAAGATCACATGTGATGATCATCGCAGTTTATGGTTTTATTAATATTCATTTGTATAAAAAAGTTTCTTGTTAATATCCATGGTTAGTGGTTTTATTAATATTGTTCGAAGATGGTGGTTTTTAAGAAGGATGAAGATAATTTAATGATGACCCTCTGACAAAGATGAACATGATATAAGTTTCGGACTTTAACAAAAAAGACTAAAAAGAAAAAAATAATACTACGTAGCGTAAGTAAAATTAAAAAAGGGTAAAAAGTCAATTCATTGATAATCAGACAAATCCACGTATTGGAAAAATTACAAATTTATTATTTTTTAAATAACACTTAGATAGGAAGAATGACATGGAAAGATAACCGGTCATCTTGGTAACATTAGTACAAAACAAACAAGTTCGTTAGTAAAATCACGAGATAAAAAAGCAAATGTTTAAAGTCAATATTTTTTGTAAAGTACGTTGGTACTATTTAACTTTTACCCTTTATAAAATGGGCGACAACTCTAATTCAACCACATATATAAGTTTTTATATTATATTTTAATATAAAATGTCTAGGCTTTATCAATTTAATAAGCTAACGTAAAATTTATAAAATTATTTATTTTATTTATTTAAATTAATATATATTATCTCTCCTATAGCACATCCAAACCCAAATTCAAATATTATAACTATAACCCTAAATCTAAATCCATCTTTAAACCAAATGGCCCTTAATTCATTTGGTTTTGGTTCCGATTTTTTACATCATTGTTAGTTTTCTTAACAGCTCTTATTATAATTTTTAACATGCTATGTATTTGAACTTGAAACAAAATTTTTTTAGTATATCATGTGACAATGTAACTCCTATTAAGAAAGAAAAATCAGTTGTATTTTGATATTTTCACGTTTTATGTTTGAACATTATACGAAACATTTATCACAATATTTCTTATCGGTAATTACATGTTGCTAGGCATTTCCGCCGCGTTAGCGGGTACTCGCCTGGTCTTTATTATTTATTAACGTAAGATGGTCACAAACAAACATGCTTGTCTCGAATTCCTTGAACAAAATTTCATGCTACTACTGTTTCCGTCAGTTTCTTGCCACCCTCAAATATGTATCTAGTAAGGCTTTATCGTGATCTCTGGTGAAGAGATCAATTATATGCCTTACCTCTACGGCGCTAGAGCGTTTTATGGTAACTAAAGTGATACTAGAGTCTCAAGGTATATTGTACTTGTTTGTCCAAAATTTGAGACCCAACGCTCATCATATAAACACGAATAGCTTGTTGCAAAGTCTTCAATGTCTATTGTTTTAAAAGATCCGTTCTCCTGACTTATGGCGACCCAGTTCTCGTTCCTTGTCATGCAAACCAGCCTCCTCACCGTCCAATCATCTTTTACATTGGAGAAAGATTTGACCTTCAACCACGCATTCTTACTAACCATCCTCCATCGACCTCCTTCACACAGCGAGAGCCTTTCTGAGCGTAGATAGCATATGCTTACACACAAATGAATGCAGCCATCCAGAACCACTAAACTTGCTGTAAAATCTGATGAAGTATGTTTTTGAACAGTTGGAAATTGTATTCTCCTAAACTTTTCCGATTTGATATTGAAACAAATAATGCAACTTTGATCTCCTGAGGAATCTAAAACCACAAAATAAAGATTTTGGTCCCAGAAAGTAGCCGGCGACCAATGGTAACTGGAGATACGGTCCGCGTTATCAACTAAATATTCAATCTTTCTCCATGAATCCAGTCTAAGGGAATAGACATAGGCCCCCAAAGCACCATTTGAAACCATATGTAAAAGCTTGTAATCGTCAGAAGAATCGATATAGAAACCAATCACATCAGAGGAAGAGGGTGGCATACCAATCTTATCAGGAGAGTACGGCAAACTACACCGAGTGTAAGACGGCTTGTAGAAACGAGGAGAATAGGAGTTAGCTGCCAACTTCTTAAAGGCACCTGTCAAAGGATTCCAAAACGCTAGCTCTTGAGTAAACATTGCGGCTAGACACACCAATCCATCAATGCTTGCTGCAATATGCACAGTATTAAGAACATGATTGGGGTATGGTAGTGAACTATAATTACGGGAAGTAGTTACACAATACGTAGGAGCAACATCAAAACCACAGATACGGACCGTCTTTGAACCAACATTCGGAGCTCCACAATCAATCGTATGCACTGTCAGAAGTCGTGAGTCGTTGTTATGATCAATTTGGAAAAGTTTATAGCCGCTTACATACTTGTGGTGAATCTTGGCAAACTTAGGAGTCGACAAAAAAGATTTCCATTCTTTGCAAACGCACATGCATCGACCAAGCAACTTGGTGGGAAGTCTCGGCAATATCTCTGTTAGTACTATATTCGATGGAAGCTCAATTGGAGTCAAATACCAAACATCTGTAAAAACATTCTCCAAAAGCAACCATAATGCTATGTAGGATTCAAGCCTCATGATTCTATGACAGTTAATCTATCAAAGCACAATTCCAACTACTAGCTACAACGTATATAGATAAGTCATGTCTTTATTAGCAAATCAAAGCATATGTTATCCCTAGCTATGGAAGCAATTAGGAAAGCATATATATCTCTACTACTTATAAAGGCTGTATAATTTTTTTTCAAAAATCTCTTCATTTCTATAATTAGTAGTTTTTCTCAACAATACCTTAATTACTTTCTTAACATATCCATAAAAAGAAACCCTCTAAAATGTGAAAGTTGTCAACGCAGGAGAAAAACATATCTTTATTTTTGGCATTCTTAATTACACATACGTTTCATTTCCTAAAGCTTCTCCAATACTCTTCTCATTCAACTACACACATCATTAAACCCTAACATAAAACACACAATCTCCATTTTTCTCTCTTTCTAAAAGTCACAGCCGCCACAAACCACTCCGTTGCTGTCGGCTTCTCTGTTGCCACCGTTCATGGTGTGCGGCGTTGATGGTCGGCAGGTGACATTCTATCACATTCAATCAATCGTAATACCTTTTTATCTTTTCTTTGATCTAATAAACTCGTCACCATTGTTCATGAAAGGCTTAATATGGGTTTTTATCAATTGGCTCATATTTAAATTTGGTAACCTTCGTCTCTGTAAACCACAACACCAAGATCCCGCAGCCACGAGAAAACAAACATCCACGCAAATTACTCACATGGTATATCTAATCTAATCTATTAGAGTTTAGTTAAACCACTCCATCATGTTAATTAATTCCGAAAAGTAATGGGGTTTGTGCATAACTATTACACTAAACAGCTACTCTATTTCTTTGTGTAGCTTACTTAGGAGGCTGGGACGTGTCGTTTCTTAAACTCATAGAGACCAGTTCTAGGGGTATCTTTGCTTTCACGGTGATTGAAAATTTTACTTGGACCAATCAAGACAACAAGTTGGATGTCGGTGGTTAGATATTGGCTTATTTCATAATACTCTAGATTATTAAGGTTCATATAGATAAGTTACTCTTCTCTCCTTCCCAAATGTGGTAGCTTTTTCTAAATATCTGAATTTATTTTTATTTTTGGTCATAAAGCAGCAGGTCTGTTGGGAGATGTGCTTTAGCTGAAGCGGCTTTATCATAGACTAAACGTCTGAACAAGAGTTAATTTTTTTAACATAGAGCAGTTTATCAGAGAATACCATGATAAAGTAAGTGTCTTTGGGCCAGAATAGTATTTATTAAGACCTTTTAAATACTTATTTAACCCTTAATTTGCTTTGTTAACTAAGTTTTTTGTTTTTCTATGGTCCAGGAAGCCGATCTTACCAAAATGAAGCATCGAGGAAAGCGGCCAGTAAAAGCATCTATGCTCCCTCAATCAAAGCTCCTGTTGTTATCCGTACTCAAGGGTCTGTCCACCAATGATATTTCGTTACTCACTAGCAATGTTTATGCTCCATTGTTTTTTCCTTCAAGTCTTTGTATAACTTATTATCTCTCCTTTTTTTCCAGTAAATTCGACAGGTGCCCACGATCATTGCAACCCGTATACTCTCTAAGTCCGGGGAGAGCGTACAGTGATGTTTCAGTCGAGGGAAATGTGAGAGTATTGAAAATTCTAAAATGAGTAGAACCGTATGTGACATACGGGTAAGTATCTGTTTACCCCTTTTAATATAAGAATGAAAGTATTTTGGTGCATTATGTAACTCTATTTTAGCCTGAAATTGATAGTAACATGGTCACAGCTCATTTCTGTGTATTTTTAAGTCTACTTCATATTAAATATCGATCAAATTAGTGTTTGTTCATTATTTACACGATACCTTTTAGTTCTACAACAGATCCTCCTGCACAAGTTTCTATCTTAGTTATTTATTGGTTCTGATGGTAACACTATGAAGTTATGAATAGGACATGTTATAGGCAAATCTAAATTTTTATTAACTTGTATTCTAGGTGTGGTCTTTAGTAATTTTCTTTAAGCGCTTAACACACATTATTATATGGCATTGCTCTTAGGTTCTTGACTAATATGGGTTTGGTCAACTGCTTAATATGGCCACAGAAAAGGGGCGCCCAGTGAATTCTATCTTAAAGGTGAGCACGAGTTTCCAATGATTTTAGCTTCCTTTATATTGTGAGTTTAAGGGTGACAAAATGTGAGTGACACAAGTAAAAATGTGTCTTGAAAAACTTTACATTCGAGCGAGGGTGCTGATTTCAGTTACTGCGAATCATCCACAAGTTAGCCACTCTTCCTCAAAGATAAATACCACATTCACTCATATCAGGTAAGGTAACCTATGTTTAGCTAAATCATGTGGAAGCATAGTCACAATATCAGAATCAGTATTCACTGAATGTTTGCCAGTCACTTCAGATATATAGGCACATTATTCTTAGTGTATTACTCGTGTCCTTCAGATTAATATTATGAAAAGCATCTGTCATCCAAATGTACTGCTTTATATGGGGTCTATATGTTCACAAGATAAACTTTTCATGTTTACTGAGTTACTAAGGTAATCCATTTTCTTGAAGATATATACGGAGTGTCCTAACTATAACTCATATTGGAGACTAACTGCACATTCAGGATTTATAAAGTGGAGTTTGGGTGAATACCATATCTTTTACACCATAATAGTATTCATAAGTTTACATATGTTATATATGTGCACTGTTATTTGTATTTTCTGGTTTTTTTCTAGCTCAAACTTATTTGATATCTTACGATAACACATGATGTTACCTGTGAAATAAGCATGCTAGATATTTTCTTCAATCAATATTCCTGCTACTGTTTGTTTCATACGGAGTATATAAGCTGTTCAATGGTTTTGTATATAAGCTGTGAAAATTGCTTCCTTTTAGTTCATATGAAAATCTTCTCAATGTAAGCTAACTATGACGTCTTGTCTGCTACTCTTCATTGTTGACTTTGCAGGCTAATAGCACGTGGGAGTTTAAAGTGTAAAGCGGGATACTGAGTATTTGGATCCGAGTATTGGTGCGCTTGAATAGCTGAACTCGGCAGAACCACAAAATTGGCTTGATGTATATATTAGTCCAGGCTCTAATTTTTTTTATCAAAGTAAGTTACCTTTTTCTTGTTTTTTTCTCTAGGAATCATGAACTCAGTTTCATTTTATTTTGGATGAATGACGGTGTTTGGATCTGCTTTATTCTATTTTTGTTCCATTGTTTTGTTGTTGCTTCAGCTTACAAATGCACCATATGATAGGATATTATTTTGGTACTATTATAGGGGGTTCTACTATAACTATCTATACTAATAAAATTATGATTGAATCAGTAAGTTATTCTCATTGAACAATTACATGTTATAACCTTTGCAGGTATTTAAGCCATGCTACTATTAACATATTTCTTTTAGCATGGTAAGATTTGATGTATAATGCTGTGAAGGCATGGCGTTCAAAGGTCAAGACATAACGACAAAAAAACCTTAACTAGACAGTTTACTGAACCAACCGGACTCACTGAATGTATAATGTTCGTTTGCTATAGGAGTTATTTTTATAATTTTATATAGGAGTTCCAGATTCATAATTTTGCATCAGTAACTTTCTTATCTCAAATGCAGGGACTAATAAGTGGTTGCTCGAGACGCTATAGCTGTTGTGACGAATGCAACCGAATCAGGTATACAAATGTATTTTCGTTAAATCCTTGCTGCAACTACTTTAGTGGATAAAGTTTTTATTGAACTATTCCATTTGTGTTAAGTCTAAACAAAATTTTGTTTGTTTCATTTGGTTTCTCATGATATCCATGATTTCTTTCAAGTATCATACACCGAAAACCGTAGCATTGTAACAACTTATTCATGTTTTTGAACATAGGTGACATTGTTATGATGAACCCCTCACTTGGAAAATAATGTGCATGGTGCAGCAAGGACTCTCGAGGTTTTGCACATAATACTCCAACCTCCTATTGTTCATTGCCATATTTCGGTCAATGTATCACAGTTTGATAATTTTAAATCCAAACTAGCATATTTAAGTTCGAGGTCTTCTTCTGATACCAGCTTATTTTCACAGCTTACTTGCACTAAACTAGAGTATTCGGAACATTTGATTCCAGGAGATCGGGTGATGCTACCTATGTGATTTTAGCAACTCTTAGAGTTTGTAATGTCTATTGTAGCTAATGAACGTATTTAATCTGATGTAAAAACATTTTATACAAGATGCCCCGCAGCGAACCGCGGGTGTAACAACCTTGTTCATATAGTGCGAGAACATATATAAATTTACGATTTAATAGCTACACATGGTCCTAATTGTTCTTAATGTTTTCTAACATTGAGGTACAATTTAGCTTTATTTGTCACTTCATTTCAGTTTATATGGAATATGACTCATTCTGTTACCTTTGTAAAATATGTTTTAGAATGACCATTCCATTCTTAGAGGTCAATAAAACAGGAAGATGGAATATAATGACTCCATCTGTTACCTTTGTTTCTCTATTTTGTCCAAAACATACCGATACATCTTTTTATTTGTGTGCTTTCTTTGTTCCACCTTTGTGTGTCTTTCTTCCCTAAGTTCTCAAGCTATGCCCCCTGATTCTGATTGTACTTGAAGTTTTTGTGCTTAAGTTTCATGTTTTTCAATTTTAGGCAGCAGTTGAGATTAGCAACCAACCATCAGTTAAGAAACATGTTCGTGGCATCTTTGAAAATGCAACAATAACAATAAGTCCAACAGCCGAGCGAAAAGTGACCATAGATTCTCATCATCAGTTTGCAGGGATCAAGTGGCTAAAAGACAAGCCTTTGGCGAAATTTGAGGATGCCCAATGGCTTCTTATTCAAAAAGCAGAACAAGAAAATCTTATTCAAGTTTCTGTAATGCTTCCTACAACTATCCATGATACATTAATGAAAGGTGCTAATGATGACTACCTTAGTTCTGGTGTGAGTAAGTATTCTCAGTTGTGGAATGAACAACGGATGTTGATAATAAAATATGTATTTGAAGGCTCTCTTTTACCTTGTATGGAAAAGGACGCAAGAGATTATTAACAAGTAAAGCTAAAAGCCGGTTACAAATGGAATATGGGAGACTACTATTTAACGAAGTGTCACGATGGAAATTCATCAAAAGATCCACCAAGAGATACGGCATGTTGTTGGGGGCCAGGAAGGCCTGCAACCACTTTTGTGATGTTGGATACTTGGATTCTTTTGGGGAAGTTATCAATGTTTTATTTGTTGGCTCTCTAAGTAACGGCGATGAAGTCAAAGTACCGTTAATTATGTGTCGTCAGGCATTTCCGCAGCTATGCGCGGGTATTCGCCTAGTATATATATATATATATATTCTAAATGAAAATGATATTATTACCAAATATTAAACATGAAAACGATATTATGTTCAAAAAGAAAAAAAGCATGAAGATATTGCTTTACTATAATTTATTTCATATAAGTAAGAGTAATAAATTGCATGCTCGTAATAACCCATTCTCTCTTTCATCTTTGTCAGTTGACTTGATAAATTTAGGAACCATTATATATATCAGTTGCTATAGTTTTTATTCGTATCGACAAAAATCTTTGTACACCTATTAACAAATGGAATAGAGAGGTACAATAAAAATAAATTATTTTGTAAGAGTAAAAAGTAAAAACATTTTAGGACACAACAGACCTAGTACAACTTTCATTTTTTTTCGCTTTCTTCCTTCGGCGATTTATAACGACCTATTTACCACAAAAGGCGACCTAGTTACAAAATTATTTAATAAATATAAAAATTTCATTTAATAAAAAAAACATTGCATTAAACCCATATCTTAAGAACACTAAAATCTCAAAAAGTATTAATCCTATATCTAAAAAGCACTCAAATCTTAAAAAAAAACTAAAACTGATTTCCAAATGTATATCCAAAAACTCGGCCTATAAACATAAATAAAGAAAACCAAACACAAGCCCATATACTTCATCTTCTTGGTTGCCGATGAAATAAAAAACACCAGTCAATCACATACAACAAAAAAAAGAATAAAACCAAACGATCTTCGCGCAAATAAAACAAATCGTAACATTTTATTTTCTTTTTGATTTTTCGTTTTAAAAAAAGCGGTCGTAGGTGGGATCGATTTGGTTCGATTGACCGAGGAGATCCGGTCGTCGCAACAGTTCGGTCGCCCTCGGTCGACCTAGACACCGTTGCACATAGCCTAACAATGGCGGGCTTGGCATTTCAAGTTTCTACGCCAATCATCGGGCTCTTTACTCAAATGGATATGGAGATTGCTCACTCAGTGTCATAACATTAGTGACTATATTTGGCAAGACATGGTTCGTGAATTTTCTTCTCCTTAAATATATTTTTCAGTTCCAAAATATTTAATTATATAACTGTAAAAGACAAAACAAGCTCCGCTACAAGGCCTTTTTTATTTGCGAATCTAATTCTATGAAAAACACATCTGTGAATTTAAATGTCATAACGTTGCTATTCATAACACGTTGAATTCTCTTCAGAATTTTCACCGCTTCAGGTGCAAGGAAACGTGAGTTATCGAATGCAAAAGGAATAAACACGTGCTCATTTTCAATGCATGATTTTTCGTGTTTTGTCACTTTGCATGAGGCGGCTTTCAAAGCAGCCTGAACCACTGTAAAACCTCGGCTACTCAACCCTACTAGAGGAGAAACCATAGTCACATCCAGACACGCATGTTTCCCTCTAGCCCATCCAAAACCCAAAATATCCGCCAGTCTGACTATGGATCTTCCATCTAATGGGTCAGTTAAGAAGTTCACTTAAGAAGTTCACTGGTTATTCTCCTTCAAATGCAAGATCGATGGTCCCGGTGTCTTAATGGTTCGGCTGAATTCTCAGTTGGATTCGTCCGTAATTATATTGATGAAATTCTTTTTCCAAAGTTAGATGTTCCAACTCGTTGGGTTAATTTAATTCCTAGCGCGGACGATTAACATGGACGGATTACCTACTCGGTGCAATCTCTCTTTATATGGCTTGGATATTCCTCCGATATTATATCCCCTCTGCAACGAAGTTGTCGAAGCTACATGTCACACTTTTTTCTCTAGCTCTTTAGCCGTCAGGTCATGCAAAAAGTTTGTAGATGGTGGGAACTTGATATCACTTCTTTCAGTTCGTATGCTGAATGGTTGTATTGGCTATCAAATGTGGAGAAGGAGGTGCTGGAAGGCATTTGTTTTCTTTCTTGGTGGCTTATTTGGATGCTTAGAAATAAGTATTTATTTTGTTCGAGTAGGCCAAGAAGGGATCTTATTTTTTGCGAAATCATTCAAATGTCTTTTCTTTAGATTTCAAATCGTTGAAACTCAGTATTTAAAGGGCATGTTTGATTTTGAAATTATAACTCGTTGGGTTCTAGCTTTCAGGATGGATCTCTAAGCTTATTGAAATGTCAATATAGCTTTTTAGAAATAACTTATAGTTTATATTTATCTTTATAGCTTATAGGGTTTTCGAAAGATCTTATTTGGGTTTCAAAAGTTCATATGGCTTAGAAAAAACAATACGTGAGACCTTAAAGGTTCATGGCTTATACAAAAGCTTAGAGCTTATAGATCATCTAAAATAAAACAAAAGATTATGAACAAGTAGAAAGACTTACAAGACTTGAAAAGGTGTTTAAGGGCTAAAAATGGTTCGAACACTTAAAAAAATGATTTCAAGGATTTCTTCTTCTTTAATCGTGGGTTAAAAACAGCTTATACTTCTTCTTAACCTTGTAGGACATGGTTAGGACATAGCTTTGAGGTAGATATGAGTTCAAGTGATTGTTTCTGAAGGTGGGTTTGTCTTGGCTATAAATAAGGTACGAAAACACTTTGTGGCCATGTGATTTGAGAGGAGTGGTGGCCAAGGGTGGTAGAGTGGTGACCAAGGCATAACTAAATTACTATCTTAAAGCTAGTTATGTAGCTTAGAGAGTGTATGGGAAGAGTGGAGGGCATGACATATTATGGGGACGAGGGAGGTGCGTTAAAAACCTGGTGAGCAAGGGGTGACGATAATGGTAGGGTGATGATGGTGGTAGGGTGGTTGCTTGGTGGTAAAGGTAGTGAGTCATGGTGGAGCTAGAGTGGTAGTTTAGTTATAAAACTAGATAGGATAGCAACAAGTTTTGAATTAGGGTTTTTAATCTAGATTAGGGTTTTAAATTAGGGTTTAGTGATGAGCTAGGGTAAGATTAGCGCTTAGATATTTTACATTAGATCTTTGAAAGTGGTTCTAGAAATGTGGTACAAAAACTAGAAAGAAAAATTAGAGGGAACATTTGAATTTTATGCATAAACGGCTTGTACATTGAGTCTTAGGAAGTTGTACTAGAGTTTTGGAGGGAAAATGTATTCAGATATTCCACATTGTATCTTGTACAGATGCCTTGAGAGTTTACACATTTGTTTTAACTTATAAGGTTCATTTATAATAAACGTTATAAATGGCACGTTAAATAGATAAAGTATAATGTAAAGTTGATATTAGAACATAATCCTAACATATTACGGCGTTTACTTGATATAAATGTTTATTTAGTTGATAGTGGTAGTTGTGTGAGCTTGTTTACTTTGCTACGTAAGTTACGTTCCATAGTGAATAGAATAAAAAACAAAAAAATTCTCATGTAAATGGTTCTTATAAATATCATAAGTGACTACATTGATAAAAATATTTGGGTTGTTATATATCTCCTTACTTAGTATATGTGAAGATCACTTAGATCGTGTGCAAGACATCCGAGATCAAGCATAATATTGGTGTCATGTCTTCATTGTCATCTCATGTTATTCTTAGCTAAGACTTAGTACGTGTTTGCTTCGTGTAAAGATTCAGATTTCTCTCAAACAGTATGTATGATCTTGATATTTCGTGACTCTATATGGTAAGGATTACAAACATGTCAAGTCATTGTCTCCTAGATGATATCTATGATCTAGCAAGATCTTGTCATGTAGTCATCTCCTTCCCACTTTTGATTATCGAGCTCGATGAAGTACTTTCTACTTCGCTATTTAATCTTTAGATCTTGTATTATCTTGTAGATTTCTTACCTTCCATCATTCTTGTAATCACAGGATGTATGATAAAACTATATTAGATGGTTTATATGTTTGACAAAAAATCACAAGGTTTGTGGTGTTGGGCCCTAAAACATAACGGATGTGATTGTAACCAAATCATCATGTTTTATCATTGAACTAGCTTTTTATGTGTTTGGCCATAAAACACAAGGTTTTTTTTATTATGTTAGGCCATAAAATATAACGGGTGTGGTGGTACCCAAAGAAGGATTCGGTACTAGCGTCATACCGGATAAAGTGTAAGCGACGTTGTGTAAAGTTATCTCCTTTAATAAGGGAGGTTGTTGGGGTAGTGTTATGAAGTCTTGAGATGGTGAGATGGTGACTCGGGGAGTGGAGTAGGACACGAAAGGTATCCTTGTATCCAAACTACTATAAATCATCGTGCCGGTTTTCTTATTCTTTTTCTTATCGATTTACCCTCTTACTTGTATATTATTGTTGCATATGTCGATGCTTGTGTGTTGTGGATTATTGTTTATGGTTGTGTCATGATAACTTGATATGCTACATGATTTATATTATAGTCATTGACTAGAATCAACACTTTTTGTATTACATCAAGGTTGATCAAAAAATTGATATAAAAGATGTAAGATTTTAATCGGAAACGTAAGATTTTAATCACATTGGTATATCAAAGGAGCTTCATTATTATTTTTTCCTATTTTCACCAACTTCTATTAATAAACTATATTGATTTTTAGTATGAAATATTATGTGTGATTTATGGTTGAAAACTAAAGATATGTATTTTTAATGTAGACCCTCTTGTTAGCGTAGAGCACATCAACCAATCACATTCATTGAAACTAAGTTTTCATATTTTTCTTAAAAATTAAATATCTCGCAAACGATAAATCGTCAGGTGAAAAAATACACCATTACAACGAGAATTAAATCATCTTTCTATCGAGAGGCACATGTATATACTTTCGACGAACTTTTTTTTATAAGAAAATCATATATGATCGGCATCACGGATCATATATGATTTTCCAAAATCATATATGATTCGTGATACGAATCATATATGATTTTCGCAGGAAAAAATTTCGTCGAAAGTATACACATTGTGACCTCGATAGAAAGATGATATAATTCTCGTCAAGATGGTATGTTTCGTTTTGCGCAACGATTAATGGTTTGTGAAATATTTAATATTAAAAAAATGGATTCTTTTTGTTAGATGGAAAAAAATGAGAGGTTGTGATTGGTTAGGTGAGTTTATGCTAAAAGAATGGTATACATGGAACTTTTCCTATGTGTTATATCATACGTGCGCGATATATGAAGTGAGTTTCACTTTCTTAGAAGATCTTGTGTTTTTCTCCAAATTCTGTGAATACACGGTATTGATTTGGAGATTCAACTATTTATGCCCATTTTACGCTAGCGGGTTGAGTTTATTAACTTACAAACAAGAGAAATAAAATATTGAATCCCATTGTACGATAATATTACAAGCTCGACGTCCATTTTCTTAAATTTTACCGTTTTTCTAACGTTCCAAAACAAGAAGAAAAGAAATAGTCGACCACGTAGGTTTGTCACCACCACGCCAGAGGCCACGAAAACACCTATGAGATATTTCTCACGTCATAGATCTGGCTTTTTGCGATGACACCAGACCCATGGCGCAGATGCAGGTTCTTCAATATTGTATTAATGCTTGGTGTGCAAATCGACCATAATACTATTAAATTCTTTTTTCTCCATATACGTCTTTATTGGTTATTGATAAGGGATCGATGGGATATATCGTGAGCTTGCTTTGTTTATTTTTTTATGAATATCTTTTTGAGGTGTCCAACCTATTTTTTAAATCTTTGATTAGTTTTGTGTTAAGCTTTCAGGTTTATTGGAGGTTTTACCCAAAACTTAGTGTCTGATCCTTGTTCGAGAAGAAGGAGTTGCACACCGAGTGGAGAGACAATGCAAGGTAAAAGAAAGAACCGTGTACAGTGGTCCAACACGAAAACTAAAGTCGTTCCTTAACTAGTCGGGGATGTCTAACTAAACGAGTTAAAAAATCAAGTAGTCAATGGGTCGGGTTATATTATGTCCTGTCAGGTAAAATATAACATAAGTAACTAAAGGAAAAACAAAAGTGTCACAAAGCGTACTTTTTTTGTTAAATATCAAAACATGAAGATGGACTTGTTTTCCCTTCTAAAGACCCTGGCGACATGAATGCTTACATTGTTGGCATTTCCAAGCCTTCTTATAATGAATACGACATAGAAGTAACTGAAGGGGTGGCTTTGGATGTTGAGCTTCTTGATCGTGTTTATAAATTTCTTATCACGACTGCTAAGAGTATTCCCCATGGATGTCGTCTCGCTTTCTCTCAGGCATTAAAAACAGTTCTTTACCAAGTGGTCGCCCGACCCGATTCCGTTGATGCGTGGGTTAAGTTGTTACTTCTTCCACGATGTACACTGCAGGTGTGTAGGCCTAAGACTAGACAAGAGCGTAGGTCCGGAAATACAAAATCTTTGCAACAAAGTTCTATCTTGAAGTCACTAGCTACATGAGGGAAAGATGATGTTATCACAATGTTAGTTAAAAGCATGATGGATGTTGCTAGGTCGGGATCCTTAGACGAGGGTCGAGGTGATTTGATTGAGGATAGAACAACGGGAAATAACAACACCAGGCAATGCCTTCGCAAGGTTGTGGATGGGCACTTTACTGCTGCAGTAAAAGTGATATCCTCTTTTGGTGTAGCTCCATACTCTGGTGATACTATTAAATCCTTGGAGGCTAAGCATCCTTACAAGCCACCCCCATCTATGCCGAGCAACACATTTTCTAAGTCTCCTCTTGTAGCCGAGATTGATTGTGTCTTTGGTTGCATTAAATCTTTTCCTAAAGGTACTTCATGCGGGAGAGATGGTTTGAGGGCACAACATATATTAGATACTTTGTGTGGAGAGGGGTCTGCTACTGCCACAGATATCTTAATGGCCATGACACGGGTCGTTAATTTATGGTTAGCTGGGAGGTGTCCGCCTATTTTAGAATAGTTTGTTGCATCTACTCCTCTCACGCCTCTACTTAAACCTAATAACGGGATTCGACCTATTATAGTGGGCACTATATGGAGACGTTTGGTTTTCAAGGTTGCTATGAAAGGTGTGGGTAGGGAAATGTCCAAGTACCTTGGTGATTTTTAGTTCGGAGTCGGAGTGTCAGGTGGCGCTGAGGCTGTTTTATATAGCGCCAATAGGGTGTTGAGTGAATATCATAATGATGGGTCTCTTGCAATGCTCACTGTGGACTTCTCAAATGCATTTAACCTTGTGGATAGATCGACACTACTTCATAAAGTTAGGGTGAGGTGTCCCTCTATTTCTTTGTAGGTAAATTTCTTATATGATCAAGCAGCAAGGTTGTATATAGGAGACACGCATATTTGGTCTGCCACGAGTGTGCAACAAGGTGACCCATTGGACATCTTCTTTTTGATTTTGTATTGCACCCGCTTGTACATAAGATCAGAGACAGTTACAAGCTTATTCATCATGATTGGTATCTTGATGATGGAACAGCTATTGGAGATTCAGAAGAGGTATCCAAGGTGTTACACATTATAAAGGCGACTGGTCCAGATTTGGGTCTTGAACTTAACATCAAGAAAACAGAGATCTTTTGGCCCTCTTGTAATGGTACGAAGCTTCGGGAGGGTTTATTTCCGGTTGATATTCGTAGGCCGTCTTTGGGTGTGAAGCTTCTTGGGGGAGCTGTTAGTAGAGATGTAGATTTTATTAGTGAGTTGGATATGAGGAGAGCTGTTAATGTTGTTGACTTGATGGGTCTTTTTCCACAACTTCATGACCCGCAAAGTGAGCTCTTTTTTCTTCGATCATGTATGGGTATTGCTAAACTTTATTTTGGTTTAAGGACCTGTCAACCTAGACATGGAGGAGGCGGCTTTGTTTTTTGACAAAGGGTTGCGTGGTTCAATCGAAAATATAGTGGTTTGTGGAGGATCTTTTTTTTGTGACTTGCAGTGGAGACTTACTTCTTTACCCATTCGTTTTGGTGGTTTGGGCTTGTACTCGGCAAAAGTGGTGAATCAAGCAACTTGGTGGGAAGTCTCGGCAATATCTCTGTTAGTACTATATTCGATGGAAGCTCAATTGGAGTCAAATACCAAACATCTGTAAAAACATTCTCCAAAAGCAACCATAATGCTATGTAGGATTCAAGCCTCATGATTCTATGACAGTTAATCTATCAAAGCACAATTCCAACTACTAGCTACAACGTATATAGCTAAGTCATGTCTTTATTAGCAAATCAAAGCATATGTTATCCCTAGCTATGGAAGCAATTAGGAAAGCATATATATATATTCTAAATGAAAATGATATTATTACCAAATATTAAACATGAAAATGATATTATGTTCAAAAAGAAAAAAAGCATGAAGATATTGCTTTACTATAATTTATTTCATATAAGCAAGAGTAATAAATTGCATGCTCGTAATAACCCATCCTCTCTTTCATCTTTGTCAGTTGACTTGATAAATTTAGGAACCATTATATATATCAGTTGCTATAGTTTTTATTCGTATCGACAGAAAATCTTTGTACACCTATTAACAAATGGAATAGAGAGGTACAATAAAAATAAATTATTTTGTAAGAGTCAAAAGTAAAACATTTTAGGACACAACAGACCTAGTACAACTTTCATTTTTTTTTTCGCTTTCTTTCTTCGACGATTTATAACGACCTATTTACCACAAAAGGCGACCTAGTTACAATATTATTTAATAAAAAAAAACATTACATTTGATAAAAAAAAACATTACATTAAACCCATATCTTAAAAACACTCAAATCTCAAAAAGTATTAATCGCATAACAAAAAAGCACTCAAATCTTAAAAAAAACTAAAACTGATTTCCAAATGAGTTTCCAAAAACTCGGCCATAAACATGAATAAAGAAAACCAATCACAAGCCCATATACTTCATCTTCTAGGTTGCTGATGAAACAAAAAACACCAGTCTATCACACACAACCAAAAAAAAACCAAACGATCTTCTCGCAAATAAAACAAATCGTAACATTTTATTTTCATTTTGATTTTTCGTTTTAAAAAAGCGGTCGTAGGTAGGATCGATTTGACTCGATCGACCGAGACGATCTGGTCGTCACAGGTCACGACCGAGTGCGAATTGGTCGCCCTCGATCGACCGAGACACCGTTGCACATAGCATTAACAATAGTTCTCTCTTAACAATGACGGGCTTGGCGTTTCAAGTTTCTATGCCAATAATCGGGCTCTTTTACTCAAATGGATACGGAGATTTCTCACTCAATATAATTTATTTCGGTCTAAACTCATCAAAGCTATTTGTCAAAGGTAATATATATTCAAAGGCTAACATTAGTCACTATATTTCGCAAGACATGGTTCGTGAATTTTCTTCTCCTTATATATATTTTTAGATTCTAAAATATTTAATTATATAACTGTAAAAGGCAAGCGAGTAACAAACTCGCAAGCCATTTATGAATTACGAAGCTAATTCTATGAAAAATCGCATATGTTAATTTAAGTGTCATAACGTTGTTATTCATAACGCGTTAAATTCTCTTCAGAAGCTCCACCGCTTCAGGTGCAAGGAAAACGAAGTTATCTAATGCAAAAGGAATAAACACGTGCTGATTTACAATGCATGATTTTTTGTGTTTTGTCACTTTACATGAGGCGGCTTTAAAAGCAGACTGAACCACTGTAAAACCTCGGCTACTCAATCCCACTAGAGGAGAAACCCCAGTTAGATCCACACACGCATGTTTTGTAACATCCGATAATTTTCCTGACTTGTTAAATGACTATTTTCCCTTTGACTTTTTATTTAGTCAACTGTGTGCTTGAACTGTGTTTGAACTAGGAAGTTATCCCGCGTTTTCAAGAAAACCGTATGTTGACGTGTAATGACTTGACACAGTGCTCAGTCATCATTCTGAGAATATTCTGTGAATCTGACCTAATTGCCGTGACGGTCAATGAATTGACGATAATTAGTGAGATTATTCGTTAAGTGTGAATTACGTGCTTAACTGTTTAGTTTTAGCTGTGTGATAGTTCTTTACGTAATCTAAGTGTTTATTAGCTTATATATATGTTTCTATATATGTAATTTTATATTTTTACTATTTATAGTAATGGATCGTATTTTATGTGAATAATTAATTTACGTAACATATTTTCGTATTTTACATCGTTTTTACGTTTAACCACCGTTAGCATGCATAAATATTTTATAAATCATAAAATATCATTTTTCGTCGAAAAAGCTTAAAATTAATATATTTCGTCAAATTTCTAAGTTTTACGTATTTTTAAACTTAACTGTATACTTTTTGATAATTACTAAAACTAATTAACCTTTTTACCTTAAAGCTTTTAACTAACTACCATTAGTAAAATTTTGAAAATTTTACCCAATGTGGGACCGCACATAATCGGCCACACACACAACACACCACATGAACTTAGCTAAATTTTTGGTATTGCTTATCATAAGGTCACTATCCTAAGTTTTAACTTATTAAACATATTAACTTCACACTTCAGATTTTCTCTTATTATTTTTACAAGACAAAAACACATTTCTCTCTTATCTCTCTAGCTCACGGAACAAGAAGAACAAAAAAACTCCATTGTTGATTTTTGAAAGCTCAATTAAGAAAGTTTAGTACTAAGTACACACAACCAAAGGTTTTCACAATTAAAAGGAAGAAAGGGTTTTCATGTTTGGTTGATTTAGTGAAGTTTGAAGAAGTTGATTTCTTTTTTATTTTTAATTGATATACTTGTAGATCAGGTTACTGAGGTTACGTAAATACGCTACTTGAGGTTATTTCATAAACCAAATTCGATTCTTTAATTTCCATGCATAATCTTTGTAGATCTATGCATGGATTTTGCTTATCATATGTTTCTTGAAAAAGGTTTTAGATCCATATGATCTATTGATGGATCTATTAGATTCATGTATTTTAAAGTTAACTTGATGTTTTTATAAAATATATATTATATTTTTAGATTTATAAACTTGAGAGTGTTTTTACTATATTATGGATGTTTATAAAAATTTAAAGAAAACTAATAGTGTTACTCTTAGTGGTTTTACTTGAGAATGGTTGAAAATAGATTTTTATAAAAATGTTATATTCTGTCTAAATCTTATACAAAGTTTAAAGGGTTATAAAATTGTTTTGATACTAGATTAGTGCAATATTATGAAAATACAAGTTAATACTTTCGTTTCGATATATTATACTCTAAAATCGGAGTTAAAATGACCAAGATATGGTCGTTTGAATTTCGTTGTCGGAAAACTTATTTCTTGTGGAAAAACACTAAAATTGGTTGTTGTCAAGATTTTAAAATCGGTCGAAATGACATTTTCGAGTTAAACCGAGCTATTTTAAGTGTTAAAATGATTACTAAATCTTGTATATGATTGTCAGAAGTGTTTTCAAAAGGGTAAAAGGGCGAAACGGATATACTTGAATCATTGTTGAAATTCGTTGATTTATTACTTGAAAGTGGAAGTTGGTATTTTGTAGAAAAAGAACTATTGGCTGACTATGATTGAGGAATTGTTGAAATTAGGAGAAATTAGGTCGAGATTTGAGTATTTACTACAAATGGCAAATTTTAAAATAAAGTCGAAAGGCTGCAAATTTTCTGTAGAAATTATGTCGAGAAATTTACTAAATTAAATGTGGGTAAATTAAAATTTACGCCGAAAGGTTGCCAAAATTTCGTCGAGTCAAAAATAAATATTTTTGCCTAAGTATACTATAATACTTATAATGATATAGTTTCAATAAAGTCATGTTTTGTCTATGAAACAATGCATATAATTGATGAGCAACATACGTGACGTACTTATAGGATTTATTTGCTAGCTCCTAAACTGTAGTATTATATTTACGTTGTCGCTAGTGGTGTCGCTATTACTTGATCATA
Organism: Glebionis coronaria; assembly: GCA_025667525.1. Taxonomy (NCBI): domain Eukaryota; kingdom Viridiplantae; phylum Streptophyta; class Magnoliopsida; order Asterales; family Asteraceae; genus Glebionis; species Glebionis coronaria. The sequence goes on from CM046875.1 coordinate 25,808,807, forward strand.
CTTGTGCGGTTTGATTCATTGCTTGAGGTGAGTTTATAGTTTCCTATTAAACTGCTTTCTATGTTAACGTTTTGGGATGTGATAAATGCTTTGTACTTGCTTCTGGATGCAAATAAAATGTTTTTCTGTGAACGCTCTGTGGGCATTGTTTATGATATAGCATAAGTTGCTTTACCCATAGTCCCCACTATCATGAATCGTTAATTACTCTGCTGGAGTAAGCTCGTATGTTATGGATAGATCTATTGAGGTTTGACAAACTCCACTCGGGCATTCTGACCCCAGACGAGTGTATATCATTTGTGTGAAATGAGTTATCTTGGCTAGATACTCATTTGGGGTAATTTATATGTGCAACTACTGCATGTACTGGATCATTAGTTTCGATGTCATGAGCTTAGCTATCATAAATATTGTGAACACCCGATTTATCCTACACTTGGCACTATACATCCTATAGTTGCATGTGTACATGAACTGAACTTTGCGATCCATTTTCTATGACATTGAATTGAAACCTATATACTCACCAACTTTATCTTGACCCCTTTTTAACACTTATCTTAGGTATTTGATGATGATGATTATATGCTTGTATGAAGTACTTAGAGTCCGCATGCATTTCATGGCTATCTTCGGATATTTATCTATTATGCTTTTGAACTATTATCTGGTTGATGTCTAAAACTTTATTCTTCTGTCACGTTATCTTTTGAAAACTGAGACCTTTTAGTATATTGTTTTAATTCAATTCAACAAGGTATTTTTATAAAACGTCTCATTTAGAGTCGTTCTCTTGTACCTTGAACTATGATATAATGACGTAATAGCCCCGAGCTTTTACCGCTTCCGCATACCACATTTTGAGGTGTTACAGATTGGGCATCGAAGCCTTGGTTATAGAGAATCAGGTTTGCATCTTAGGCCTAGACTATAACTGATGTGTGCTACTTGTTTATACTCTGTGTACATATATGTACTACGTAATGTACTACGTAAGATAATACTATATGTACTATGTAATATGTAATATGTAATATGTAATACGTAATATGTATTATATATATGCATTTCGCATGATTGGCATGCTTTAATTTCTATACATGATTATTTCATTCATACCTACAACTGCTCTAACACGTGAATGGTTGTTTCAGGTTATGTCGTCGTCTTCTACTATTACTAACTAGTCCGACTCTACTGATTAGGAGAAGGAAGAAGAGGAGATTGAGTTGATACCAGGTTGGGTGGAACCAGAAGAGGACCCAGAAGTTGACCCGGAGGAGTATGATTCTGACGAGGATCCGGAGGAGGATGACGAGATTGAGTCTGTTGAGTTTTCGGATAGTTCGGATGTTGTTGAGGGAATGTCACCGGTTGTGCATCATGCTTTGATTGAGTGGGTTAGTGATAGTGGGGATGATGGAGAGGTTAATCCGGTAGATTATCCAGATGATGATGGTGAGGATGTGGAGAGTGACGGTACTAAGGTTGCTTCACTTGTAGTGATTGGATCACTTACGCTAGGAATTGAGGATGGTGAGATGAGTGGATATGAGATAGAAAGTGAGGGCGGAGATGAGATGGACGTTGATGTTGAGGGTGATACTGATGTTAGGATGGACTTAGTTAGGATTTATAGTGATGATGCTGATGATGCCGATGATGAGGTTGGGGTTAAGTTACCACTTGTGTCGGATGATGAGGGACATCCTAATTTTCCTGATCATCGTGGATTGATGACTCATACTACTCATCGTACTATGACTGTTGTATCTGAGGGAGTTGTGCCTATAGGAGGAGTGAGATTAAGAAGACATCTACTTTGAGGAAGAAACTTGTTGTTCGATGTGAGAGATTTAGAGATCTTGAAGCGTGGAGTTTGACACCTGTTGAGGTTTATACTGATTCTGATGATACCGTACCACATGCTGATAGAGCTAGACCATATGGTATTAGATCCCGAGCCTTATCTGAGTCTGATTCGACATACTTACCTATTCCCCCACGAAAGAAGTGTCGTATGCTTAATTTATAAACTACACTTGAGACATCAACTACTCATGAGAGTCGTGCTATTACTACTGTTTCTACACCAACTACAAATCATATTGGAGATCTTTCTAGACGCAAGTCATGTGTTGTTATGTTAGGATCTGCTAGGGATTCAGATGCTATTCATATTCGTCGACTTGAGGATGCAGTCGAGGGTTTGATAGAGGATGTTGAGGATTCATGTAATTTGTTGGATATTGCGCGTGATCATTTTATTTCTTTGAGGCCTGAGTTGGATTTAGTTCGTATGGAGATCAAGCTACAGTATGGGGCCCGAGGGATGACCCACAGAGTTGTGACGTATGTGATTTTCATCGTTGTACTTAGAGTTCGCCGTTATCATATCGAATTCTAGAGTAGATATCATTTGAGCATTTTTTCCACTAAACTAGAGTACTAATCAGTTAGTTGGAGTAGACTAGATGTAATCGAAACTTGTATTTTGTGACTATGTACTAGATATTTTTATTATGAATGGGAATGTGATCTATTTACTTTAGTAATTGACTATCTTTAATTTGTTGTTGTATCGTTAATTTCTACATTATTAGAATAACTAATATATATATACGTATATATTTATGATTGAATCTTACCTGGCATTGTTGTGTTACCGTAGAGAGACAATGGTGAACACGCGTGTTAGAATGACTGATGAGCAAATAGAGGAACTGATTGCTCAACGTGTGACTGTTGTTGTGGCGAATGTTCAAGCTAACAACATGAACCAAGCCCGCTGAACAATCCTGATATTCGACTACCTATGCCGTGCACTTATAAGGACTTTAGGAATTGTGACCCGTTTAGTTTTCATGGTACTGAAGGAGCTATTGGATTAGCTCGTTGGGTTAAGAAGACGGTGTATGTGTTTCGTGTTAGTGAGTGTCCCGTAGGAAACCAAGTGACTTTTGCTACTTGTACTTTAGCTGCTGGAGCGTTGACATGGTGGAACACTCATGTGCAAACTGTTGGAGCCGAAGAGGCGTATGAAATGAGTTGGGATGAACTCAAGAAGTTGTTGATTAAGGAGTACTGTCCTCGTAATGAAATTTAGAAAATGGAAACTGAATTGTGAAATTTGACTGTGAAGAGTAATGACATTGGGCGCACACTAGGAGATTTCAAGGGTTATGTTTGTTATGTCCTAGAATGGTTCTAGATGACGAGAAAAAGGTTGAGCGATATATCTGGGGTTTACCTAGTAGTATACAAGGAAATGTGATATCGTCTGGACCGACTAAGGTTAGTGAGGCTATAAGGTTGGCTCACAACTTAATGGACCAAATTGTTTGGACAATTGCTGAAAGAGCTTTGGAAAACAAGAGAAGATGGAGAAATACCGAGGAACAATCATGGACAATACCCGAACAAAAGGCAAGAGATTGTGAGGGCTTACACTACTAGTACTGGAGAAAAGGGAGTCTACAATGGAACGTTACCTCTGCGTAACCGATGTAAACGTCACCATAATGGACAGTGTAATGTGCAATGTCACAACTATAAGAAAACTGGACACATTGCTAGGGACTGTAGTCAGCACCAAATCCGAAAGCCAATGTTACCTGTTTTGAGTGCCAACAAAAGGGACACTACATCAATGAGTGCCCAAAGAAGAAGAAGAAGGACCAAGGAATGGTTGTTAAGACTGGAGAAGATCGTGGAAGGGTTTATGTGATAGGAGGAGGAGAAGCACAACAAAACCCTGATGTCGTTACGGGTACGTTTCTTCTCAATGGTCATTATGCTTCAATTTTATTTGATACGGGCGTAGATAGGAGTTTTGTGTCGACTACCTTTAGTATTTTAATTGATGTGACCCCTTCGCCTTTAGAAACTAAGTACATTACTGAATAGCTAATGGAAAGTTAATAGGAGTCGACACTATCCTTTGCGGATGTTGTATGAACCTTTTAGATCATCCTTTCGATATTAAACTTATGCCGGTTGAGTTAGGAAGTTTCGACGTGATTATTGGAATGGATTGGTTGTCGAAGTATCGTGCTACGATTGTATGTAATGTGAAGGTTATTCATGTACCGTTTAGTGATGAAGTTTGGGAGATACAAGGAGACGGATGTAATGGAAAGAGCAAGTCACGATTGAACATTATCTCGTGTACTAAGGCTCATGAGTATTTGTTGAAAGTTTTCCATGTATTCTTAGCTCGTATTACCGAGAAGCCGACTGTGGAAAAGCGATTAGAAGATGTACGTATTGTATAGGATTATCCGGAAGTCTTTCCCGAAGATTTACCTAGATTACCGCCGACTAGACAAGTTGAATTTGAAATTGACTTGATACTGGGAGCTGCACCTGTTGCTAGAGCGCCTTACCGTTTAGCGCCGTTGAAAATGCAAGAACTATCAACACAACTACAAGAGTTGACTGACAAAGGATTCATAAGACTAAGTTCTTCACCTTGTGGAGCGTCGGTCTTGTTTTTTAAGAAGAAGGATGGAAGTTTTAGGGATGCGTATCGACTATCGCGAGTTGAACAAGCTTACCATTAAGAACCGTTATCCATTACCTAGGCTCGATGATCTGTTTGATTAATTACAAGGATCGAGAGTTTACTAAAAGATTGACCTTAGGTCTGGTTAGCACCAATTAAGAGTTCGTGAAGAGGACGTTGCTAAGACTACTTTTAGGACAAGGTATGGACACTATGACTTTCAAGTGATGCCATTCGGTTTGACAAATGCACCTGCTGTATTTATGGACCTCATGAACCGGGTGTGTAAACCGTATCTGAATAAGTTTGTCATTATGTTCATCGATGATATTTTGATCTACTCAAGGAATGAGAAAGAACATGAGGAACACCTTAAGTTAATATTGGAATTTCTTAAGAAAGATGAATTGTATGCCAAGTTTTTGAAGTGTGATTTTTGGTTGCCAATAGTACAATTTCTAGGTCATGTTATTGACAATAAAGGAATTCATGTTGACCATGCAAAGACTGAGTCAATTAGGGAGTGGCCTACTCCTACGACACCGAATGAAATTTGTCAATGTTTAGGTCTCGCAGGATACTATCAGAGTTTTATCGAGGGATTCTCAAAGATCTCGAAACCATTGACGAAGTTGACTCAAAGGTAAGTGAAGTACGAATGGGGAGAAAAGTCCGAATTAGTTTTTCATAAATTGAAACAAATGTTGTGAAGTGAACCTATTTTATCGTTACCGAAAGGAACTGAAAATTTTGTGGTTTACTGTGACGCGTCAGCAAAAAGACTAGGAGAATAGTTGATGTAAAGGGAGAAGGTTATCGCATTCACGTCTCGTCAAAAACTCATGAGAAAAAAATATACAACTCACGACTTGGAACTAGGAGCGGTAGTTTTTGCTTTGAAATTATGGATACATTACTTGTATGGAACCAAGTGTGTTGTCTTCACTGATCACAAGAGCTTGCAACATATTGTTGATCAGAAGGAACTGAACATGAGACAACGTCGATGGATCGAGTTGCTCAGTGATTATGGTGTGGCGGATGCACTAGGTAGAAAAGAGCGATTGATGACACATAGAGTTAGGTCGTTAGCTATGATTATTTGTCCGAACTTACCTGTGATAATTCGTGAAGCACAAACCAAAGCCCTTAAAATGGAACATGTTGAAGCTGAGAAACTAGGAGGAATGGTCACTAAGAAAATGGAGTCTCGCGATGATGGAACGATATGTCTGAATTGGAGAAGTTGGTTACCACTTTTTGGAGGACTAAGGGATGTGATTACGCATGAGTCGCATAAATCTAAGTATTCGATTTACCAACGATCTGACAAGATGTATCATGATATGAAAAAGCTATATTGGTGGCCCAATATGAAAGTTGAAATCGCTACTTACGTTGGGAAGTGTTTAACATGTGCTAGGGTGAAAACGGAACACCAAAAACCATCTGGTGGTACAACCAGAGATTCCTATGTAGAAATGGTAAAACATAACCATGGATTTCGTAACTAAGCTACCTAAAACGACAAATGGATATGACACAATTTGGGTAATGGTAGATACACTTACGAAATCTGCACACTTTTTGGCTATGAAAGAAGATGATTCAATGGATAGACTTACGAGACTTTACTTGAAGGAAGTAGTCTCTAAACATGGAGTGCCGATCTCGATTATCTTTTATAGAGACAGAAGATTCACTTCACAATTCTAGAGATCACTTCGGAAAGCATTGGGTACGCAATTGGAAATGAGTACTGCTTATCACCCATAAACTGACGGACAAAGTGAGAGAACTATTCAAACGCCGGAGGAGGAGTTGCGCGCCTGCGTGATTAACTTTGAAAAGAATTGGGATAGACATTTGCCTCTAGTGGAATTCTCATACAACAAAAGTTATCATACTAGTATTAAGGCTGAACCGTTTGAAGTGTTGTATGGACGGAAATTTCGTTCGCATGTGTGTTGGACTGAAGTCGGGGATAGTCAACTCACTGGTCCTGAACTTATCTGTGAAACTACTGAGAAGATCGTTCAAATCAAGAGCCGAATTCAAGCAGACCGTGATCGTTAAAAGAGTTATGTCGATGTTCGACGGAAGCCTCTCGAATTTCAAGTGGGAGACCGAGTGTTGCTTAAAGTATCGCCTTGGAAAGGTGTTGATCCTTTTGATTGGATCTATATTCTGTTAAGAATTAGTATAGTAGTTTGTAATCAAACTAAAACACTTTGAGCACTCTTACTAACACTAAATAAGTTATGCATAATCTAACTTATAAAGCACAGAAGAAAAGAATTACTTTTAACTATTAGATTCTCTTATTAATCGACTTGAATGAGGTACATGAAAGACATTGTACCTATGTTCCTTTTATAGAGTAAGGAACCCTAGAAACCTTAGAATATTCTATAAAGATAACTATATCACAGACGATATATTATCAATATTCTAACTATTTAAGTATATCACATAAGATATACTCTAACTATAACTATGACATATCTTATACAAAGATATATTCGTCCTAATCAATATAGCAGTACTTACTTTATAAGTAGAAGTACTTACTATGTACTGCGTTAACACTAACGGTACTTACATAACACTAACAGTACTTCAATTACACTAACGATACTTGACACTTAACAAATAATTCCCAACAATCCTCCCCTAAACAAGAATGATAACTTGTTGTCTTCTTGTTTCTCTTGTACTGGATGTATGAAAATACATGTCTTCAGTCTTTCCTTCATCCTTGGATTGAACTTGGTAATTTGTATTTGTATCCAACTGAATGTAGCCAAACACTTCAAATGTAGATCTTCTTCTGATAAGATAATCTTCAAACATTATGAGTATCATCTTTGTCTTCAAACTATGATCTTCTTTGTGTCTTCTGAACATTCACTTATCTTTGCAGCATCAGTTATTGTCATCTTGAGTTAAATCTTTGAACTCTGAATCATGAACCTTTGTCTTGATTTGATGAGACAAAACTTTCTAAGTATTATTTTCTTCGAATACTTCTTTGCTTGCAATCTTCATATCTGAAATAAAACAGTTAACAACAAAAACCAATCTGTATTGGCTTCATGATTTTTAGCAAATCACCAGCTATCAACGGATTTGATAAATTCTTTACCAGTTAGCCGTACACTCTGGAATAGCCAATACTTTATTCACAAATAATAAGGTGTAATGAAAACCTTACAATTTTTAGTAAATTGTCAACCATCAACGGATTTGATGAAGTCTTTACCTAGTACCGTTTGTCTAGGACTAGCCAACTCTTTGTCTCGAAACAAGGTGAGTTAGAACCATATAGTTTTTAGCAAACTACCAGCTTTCAACGGATTTGATAAGTCTTTACCACAAACCGTTTGCTTATGGACTAGCCAGTTCTTATGTGTGTTAGACATGGTGAACTGAGAACCATTTGTGAAGTGTGACTGAAAGTCAAACACTTAAGGCTCTTTCTCAGCTTCTTCCTCATCTTTCAAATCCTTGATTTGTTGTTTAACCATTCTGATCAACTCCAAAGCATCAACAGATTCTTCTGTAACTTCCAATTATTGTTCTAACATCCTTTCCAACAATTTTCTTTCAAAAGGGTAAGTTTTCTCTTGTAGCATATAGTATGTAACATCATCTACATCCAAAATATGCAATCCACATGACCTATAATATCTCCAGTAACTAGGAACCTGATTATCTAATTCCTTCAACATTTCTTGATCACAATTGTGTGGCTCATACATAAAGAGAAATTCCCTGTATAATAGTGATACTTCAGTTTTACCTGCACTAACTTCTTGAACTAACCTGAAAAGATCCTGAATATCTTGTCTGTCAAGAATATGAAGAATATCCTCCAAAAGTCTGAATATCCTTGTTGTGCCATCAGTTCTCTGAATTCCATGAGCTTCAAGTCCTTCAGACATAGAGTAAATCCATTTAGCAATGGATGCCCTCTTTCCAAAAATCGCTGTATCAATACATTGATCTTCAAAGTTTACAATCTTCAAGTACTTCTTCAAGCTCTCATCATCATCATTATCTTCTGCTGTTGATTTAGCCCTCTTGGCTTTCTTCTTTATCTTTGTTGACCTTTTCCTTTTAACACCCTTGGAGGTTCCCTCAAGTTCTGTTGAACCCTCTTCCAAGTTTGTATGTATCGTCTCCTCAGTATGTACTATTGTATGTACTGTTGACTGTGTATGTACTGCTTGTACATTTTCAGTCTGAGCAATATCTTGAGTTTCAACTCCTGTATTCATTCTTTGAGCAGTCTCTTCCTCCCTTGAACTTACCTTCTCCTTTCTATTCTTCCTCACATAAGTGGTCTTGATAGGTGGAGATGTGTTTGTAGGTTCAACAGTACTTGGCTCAATTCTAGGGGTACTTCCAAATTGTCTTTGTTGTTGTTGATGTCTATTAAACTCTTCAACAACTTTTCTATCTGCTTCAGATCCAATCTCAACAAAATTCAATTCAGTTCTCTTATTTTGCTCATACAAAGTCTTGATTTCTTCAAAATTCTTCTTGACCAGCTGAATATGATTAAAACCCTTAACTTTCTTTAGAAAGTTCATCAATTGATTTCTAATCTGCATAGTGGATGGAGGCTTAATCTTTTCTTTTCTTCTCTTTTCAGCAAAGAATCTTTGTTGATCCCTTACCAGATCATCAACCAATTTTGATTTCTCTTCTTCATCATAAGCATTTCTCTCTTCAGCTAACAATGATTCTACAAGAAGCTCCCTTGCATGTAATTCAGCTTGAATCCTATCATACTCTTGTATGTTACATCCTTGCTGTATTCTCTTAGCTTCTAGTAAATGTTGTTTTGCTGCAAGTTCTTCTTGTAATTCATCTTCACGAATTTGTGCTTGCATTCTATTAGCATATTCCTCATCATGGTCCAATTGATTAAATTTGTACATGACTTTGCTTATATCATCATCTGAATCGCTTTCATCTTCAGATTTTGATAATATTTGCTTCTTCCCCTTATCCTTTGGATCAATCTTAGGTAGATTCTTCTTCAGCTTGGTGGATCTTTCCTCATTAGCTTGTTGTTGAATAACTACTCCTTTAGTAGGATGGGAAGCTTGAACTTTTTTACCTTGATTTTTATTCTTTTTGGCAAGAACTTCTTGTTGTGTCTTTTTCTCTGCCTCTGCTTGTTTAGTCTTCTCAACTAAAATCTTCTTTCTTAAATCAAGCAATAATTGGGCTAAAGTCTCATCTTATCCAAAAGGAGTTTGACTTTCTAGTAAAGGATGATCACCAGTGGTACTTGCAATCGGCTTAGTTGGCTTAGCAGTACTTGAGTCTTTAACAATGTCAGCAGTACTCGCAGTCGGCTTAGTTGGCTTAGCAGTACTTGGATCTTCAAAAATGTTGATTTCACCAGTATTAGACACACTTGTTTCTTCAATCACTTGTGTATCCCCAGATACTCTTTCTTCCATAGAAGCCATCATTTCAACTTACACATCTTAAGTCTTATCTTGTCCGTCAGTTTATGGGTGATAAGCATTGCTAGGTTCCTCACCTTCTTGATTGGCAGGTTGGGCTAACATATTGAGCAAACAATGGTGTAACTGTTCCTGTAAAGGCATTGCCTTGTTTGGTCAAGAAAGATAAAGTTCTCTTTGTGAATGTAGGAACATCCCATGTATCAGTTAACTCTGGTAGGTTAGGTATTTGGTCACTAACTAAAGTCTGAATGAATCTAGGATACATTAAAAACTTTTTAGTCCCTTCCAAATTCCTAGTCATGCCTTCAAAAGTTAATCTTGAAAAATTAAAAACCATGGTATTTGCTAGACAAATACCAGCTGATGTCAATGCAGCAGGAATTTGATCAAAAGATGTACTTTTAGAGCTTAAACAGTGAATAATAGCATAAAAAAGCAATTTCCATTGAGGTGAAAATAAAGCTTTAAAGAAAGTAAGACTTTCCCTACCACCTCTATAGCCCATGGCTGCAAGGGCATCATGAATCTCTGTATTATTAAGCATACTAAGTCCATTTTCATCATTTAATCTCAAACTTGCTCTTAGCAGTACCTCAGTTACATATATGTTTCTATGATTCACCCTAGCCTTAATGCAAGGTTGATCAAACCGAGTACCTAAAACAGTAGTATTCCAAAATTGTTCAACAATGGAAATAGATACAACTGGACTTACATTGAGTGCAAAGCGAACATGACTTCGATATAGGAAACCAAGCATCTCATGGAAACCAAGAGAGTCATCATTCGTAGCAAGATTCGCAACCAAATTTTGCTTAGAGATTACTTGTAAAGCAGCCATTAGTATTTTTTATGATCGAAAAATTAGAGAGAAGGTTATAGAATCAAGAGATAAAAATAAAAGATTAGGTGAATCAATTGTATAATTGGAGTAAGTATTAAGTAAATAACAAACCTAAGCGTGAAGAAACCGCCAAATTTACAAAAGAGACCTTTAACGGTACAACGAACATGTAGCGGTACATGGAACAAAAGCGGTACTTGAATTTGTGCTAGTGGTACTTGGAGTGACAACGGTACCTCACAATTTTGACCAGTTCATGCTTTCCACTAACAATGTAACCTCGTTTATCTTTTTCTATTAACCTGCAATCACATCAAAAACACAAAACATAGACTATACAATAAAAATTATAAAAATGTGTACAGCTATTACCTCCCCTCAACATATGCAGCAGGTTATTGGTTGAGCATACCAATGTGTGTCACCAAGAATTCGAATCTCTTTGCATCAAATGCCTTGGTCAACAAATCAACTACATTGTTGTCTGTATGAATCTTCAAGACTTGAATAAGCTTTTTGTCATAAGCATCTCTTATAAAGTGATGTCTTATTTCAATATGCTTGGTCTTGGAGTGAAATACTGGATTCTTGACATGCATATAGTACTTTCATTATCAATGTAAATTTTGGTGTTCATGAAGTTAAACCCATAATCTAACAATTGATTTTGAATCTAAAGTACTTGTCCATAGCAATGAGCAGCAACTACATATTCAGCTTCAGTTGTAGAAGTAGCAACAATGGTTTACTTCTTACACTGCCATGATATGAGTCTTCTGCCTAGGAATTGACAACCTCCTGTTGTGGATTTCCTATCATGATTAGCTCCAGCATAATCACTATCTGAGTAAGCTTCCAATTCAAATGTGGAATCTCTAGGATACCATAATCCTAAATTGGGTTGACTTTTAAGATATTTAAAAATCTTCTTCACAGCATGTAGATGTGACACCTTTGGATGAACTTGGAACCTTGAACAGTAATACTAGGTTTTTTTATGCCTCGTATGAAAGTTCGTTGAATCCGATCTTTTCGAATTGATTATTGATAGAAAGTGCGACTTAATCGTTCTTGGTGAAAAATAAAAGGATTTGGTTATCTAATTTAAACTAAAAATAAAAATGTCGTTAAAGCTTGAAAATTTAATCTAAGATGAAACAAGTTAAAACAATGCTAAGTAAGAAGGTGGGAAAATTTAAAGTTGGAAAATAGAAATAATTCAGAAAACTACCAATGAAACTAAGTCTGAAAATTGGAATTTCATAGAAATCGTATCTTCGGAATAATGGTATCTTCGGAAAAATGGTATTTTCAGAAAAAGGAGCTTCTTCGGAATAAAGAGATTTTCATAAAAATTGGCATTTTCGGAATACTGTCTTTTCAGAAAAAGGGTTTCTTCGGAATACTTGTCTTTTCAGAGAAAGGGTTTCTTCGGATTAATACGGGTTTTCAGAAAAAATGATGATTTCGGAATAAAGGGTTTTTCAGGAAAATGGCATCTTCAAAATAAATAGTTTTTCAGAAAAAGGAACTTCTTCGGAATAATGCCTTTTCAGAAAAAAGGAGCTTCTTCGGAATAACAAGACTTTTCAGAAAAACGGGAATTTCGGAATAATTGCCTTTTCAGAAAAATGAGCTATTTCGGAATAATAAACTTTTCATAGAAATTGACATTTTCGGATAAATGAACTTTTCAGAAAAAAATGATGTTTTCAGTAAAAGGAGTATTTCGGAATAAAGGTTTTTCAGAAAAAGGAATGCTTTCAGAAAACAAAACCCTTTTCCGAAGAAGTTAAAGCACGGATACAAATAAACAGTAACAACAAAACATAAGAAATAAGCCACGAATAAGCACAAACCAAACAAGCAATTAACCAAAACTTTAACCAAATAAATTTTAAGAAGAACTAAATAAGCCACAAATTAAAAACTATAAAAACACTAATTAATCAAAACATTTAAAATCAACTAATAAGCAACCCTATTATCTATCAAAACAACTTAATTAAGAATAAGCCAAACACTAGAAGATTAATAACCACAATAAGCTCAAAACATCCACCACATCAAAACTAAAAGATCAATCACATGAACAAATCAATCACATAATCAAAGAGATGAGATTAACTACATGATTATCAAGATTAAGAAAAAGATTAAGAAAGGTAGAATGAGAATTAAGAAAATAAGCTTGATTGATTAAAGATGAATATCAAAAGATTACAAGATTAATGTAAAGTTTAATAAGTTTGAAAGGAAAACTAGAGAGAAAAGTTAAAAGCACACTTAACAATTAAACTACAATAATAAAAACTAACCACCTAACACCCTCCTAATGACATATTAGGAGGGTATTTATAGGAGGTTGGGAGATTACATGCTTAAGCTATCTTATTTCTTTCTTCTCGTCTCGACTCGACTTAATTTCTTTGTCTTTCTCGACGTCGTCTCGGGATTTGTCGATATAAGTTGAACTTGTCTTATAATTTTCTTCTATAATTAGACTTGAGTTCTTCGACTTCATTAAACTTCCGTCTTTAGAATTTTTCTTCGATAAATCTTCAAAATAGGCCTTGGACTTCCGTTCTTTTTGCATTCTCGATCTTTTGACTTCGTCTTTAGTATTTTTCTTTGATAAAAACCCGTGATAGCCCATGTTTTCTTCCTTTTGCATCTTTTGGTCCTAAAACACAATAAAAACACAAACCACACATAATTCCGACTTTTACGACATAAAATACACGTTTTGGTCTTGTTATTATTGGAAATAAGTGGTAAAAGGATAAGTGTTTTCACACTTATTAAATCCCCTACACTTGACCATTGCAATGTCCTCATGCAATGCACTAATTTCAAAGCACGGTTTACATATTTCATCATAGATAACCTACCTTGGCCTTTATTAAATACTAAACACTAAGAAAACTAAAATGTTAATCCCATTTAATCCATAACACAAGATTTAGAAGAGATATTTAGAGAGAGAAAGAGTAGAAAGTAGAGAGAGAAACAAGAGAGATTTTGGAAGGTTTATGTTTACTAGAGAGAGAAAGTAAAATGAACCAACACCCTCTTCCACACATGGAAGAGGGTATATATAACCTTGGCATATGGGCCGTGGGTTTAGTATCCTTGGGCCGGGCTTGGCTTTGTTTTGGGCTTAGGCCCCTAACTTATACAATATTAGCTTAAAGTCCAAGCCCGGTTTTCCCGACTAACCTATTACAATACAAGACCATTAACTACTAAGATGACCTATTACATTCTTGTTCCACTATATAAAATATAGGGCTAACAATCTCCCCCAATGTATCGGTCATCTTAAAAAGCTTAAAAAGCATAAGATGGTTGAGTGAATACATTCTTGTAGAGGAGATCTTCCTGCTTTGGTCTTGTATCTTGGTCTTGATCTTGTTTGTAACAGCTTTGTTCCTTCATGCTTTCGTGATCTTTATCTTGAGCCTTTGTCATTTGACTTTGAGTGCTTGAGATCTTCATTGTGCTCCTTGTGACTTAGATGACCTATTACATTCTTACATTCTTAGGTATCTTGATTATCGCCATCTTGTGCTCTTGTGACTTCTAAATCAACATCGGTTACACAGCTACGCCACCTTCTTTATATGCAGCAACACATATAGACACGGATAAAATGGCTTTGAACATTTCATCCTAACTCGGTAGCGTTTTACCTCCGGTCGGTGAAGACCGTTTAGACGGTATTAGATACCGTACCTGTGATCGGGTAGATTCTATTAAGAATCTCCTTGACAGGGTTTCCCGGTGGTAGTAGCCAGTTCTCTTTACTCGACCGTCTCAAAGCAGACTGCGAACGTAAAGAGTGAATCATAAGGATAAATTATCCGTCTGATTAGAGTCATAAATTCAGAATTCCTGGAACAAGTTTGATTCAAAAAGAATCGCACCATTGTTGCTTTCCAGTTTGTCACAAGCTTGATTCATATAGAATCTTGCGAGTTACCTACCGCAGTTCTGGTTGATGTTGACACTGGAAGGATTTCCATTCGTCACTGTGAACACTAATGAGTGTCACTCTGAATGTTCTGGCAAGATCACATGGATTTTGCGAAGAAACCTGGAATCAAGTTTGAATCAATTAAGAATCCAAACATAGTTGCTTTCCAGTTCTCACAAGTTTGATTCGTGTAGAATCGCACAAGTTACCTACCATGAGCTTGTTTGATGCTGGCTCAAGCAGGATTACCATCTTCATTGTGAATCATATCACTCAGATGTTCTGGCAATATCACAAGGATAATGCGTAGGACTCGATTGTGTCCTAATGAGATGATAGATAGATCTCGTTTGGCTCTAGACTCAATAAGTGCATTTTGGTAATCAGAGGCTGGAGCAGACTGTCACCTTTTCAATATTAACTAACTCGGAGTGAGAAAGTCAATAGATACGTGTTGATCTCCATGAAAATGAAACAAGTTTCTTTTGAGAGAAACTCGAATGGCTGGGAAAGGGTTGTGCATCGCATCATTGGGTCCATGACACTTGTCTTCGATAGATGTGTTAACCCGGTTTCTGCCTAAGTTGCATAGAATATTCAACTCCTTCAATACTTACCAACACATCATCACTAGAACCTTGTTGTGATTGTTCCAGTGCTATCTTAAGTAATTGGTCCACATTCAGCTTCATTCAACTCCATCTTTCCTAAGGACAACTATTTCTAGGTATGGAATGTCTTTGGGTAGATCCCTCCGGTTCTGGTTGGATCATAGGACTTAGTTTCCTATCCTAAACCACCTTTTGACTCCATCGTTCCGTCGTGGATGGTAGTTGTTTTGGGTAAAGATCGTAACCATAAAACTAATGAAAACCATTCAAAGTGCTTGATAAAAATCAAAACTTTTAACACTTTGAAATTTTGTATTTTCAAAAAGCTCCCCCTACACACATGCATCGATATACGAAATAGTTTGGCATGTGAAGGAAAGAGTTGCACTTGAGTCTTTAAGATCACATTTTGCGATATATTACATTTTAATCACATTTTCTCCCCTATCTCTAATATAAAAATATAATATTAGAAATACCAACTGATTAAAATATGACAATTTTTGAAAACCGATTGGGAGAGAAACATGTGTGCACGCATGAATCATGGAACATTAAGTCGGGTTGCTCCCCCTCAACAATATATGTGTGTCTTGAGACAAAAGTTGACAGAATTTTGGAGAAAGGACACCACAAAATATGTTGAGGTACGGAGATGAGATACCTTTTCCGATATAATATATTATAGTTGAAAATTTCATATCATTATCGGAATGTGTTGGATACATAAAATATGACAATTTCAGAGATGTACCCAAGCAACATTAAAGGCTTGATTTTAAAACGCTCCCCCTCAAAAATTGATCAAAATAACATATGACAATTTTGAGATATAAAAAACCACATATGAGGAAGGGAGTGTTGAACACATAATTTTGAAAGATTTAGAAAAACCTTCTCTTCTATTGCTTAGGGAAAGCGCACTGAAAAATTGTGTTCAACAGTTTTAAAATAATCAGGATAGAAGACTTCTCTTCTATTGCTTAGGGAAAGCGCACTGAAACGTACACTTCCCTTCCGGGTCCGTTTTTCATGAGCTCAAAGCTTTGATTGTTTTGTGACTAGCTCATGACCGAGGAAAAATAAATTTCCCGTTGTGAAGGATAAGTTATCATCTGTGATAAACTTTCCTTAAGTTGCAGTTCGAGGTCTAAGCTGACATTTACTTAGAAATTGTTTTTCATGAGCTTAAAAACTTTGAATGTTTTTATGAGAAGCTCATGACCGAGAAATATGATTTTCTTGTTGAGAAGGATACGTTATCGTCCGAGATAAACTTTCCTTAGTTGAGGTTCGAGTCCTAAGCTGTTATGCGCTTAGAAGTCATTGTGAGAAAATATCAAGCAACTTCATTTGCCAAAACCTCCAAGTCTTCTGGAGTCATATACTTCATACCAAGACGGCCAACGAGATACGCAAACCTATCTTTCGAGAGAGCTTTTGTAAACAAGTCTGCCAGCTGGTACTCAGTTCTGACAAAGTATAATTCCACGATGTCGCGTTCCACTTGTTCCTTGATGAAGTGATATCTGACATCGATGTGCTTGGTGCGGGAGTGCTGAACCGGATTGCAAGAGATGGCTATGGCCGACTTTGAGTCACAATACATATGTATTTTATCAAAGTGGAAGCCATAATCCGTGAGTTGAGTTCTCATCCAAAGGACTTGAGCACAACACGCGGATATAGCCACATATTCTGCTTCAGCTGATTAGAGCGAAGTGCAATCCTGCTTCTTTGACGACCAGCTGACAAGCTTGTCTTCCCCTAGAAATTGTATGCTACCAGAAGTGCTTTTTCGACTATCAAGAAAACCTGCGTGATCAGAATCTGAAAAAGCTGTTAGATGAAAACCGGTTTCCCTCGGATACCAGAGTCCCATGTGAATGGTATTCTTAAGGTACCGAAAGATCTGTTTAACCTCTTTGAGGTGCTTTTGAGTAGGTCTGGCTTGATATCGTGCACAATAGCATGTGGCATGATGAATATCAGGCTTACTGGCTGTAAGGTACATAAGTGACCTGATCATACTGCGATATCGCGTTTGGTCTACGGGATACGAGTACAAGTCAGCGTCTAGGGATGTGGTCGATAATGGTGTACCAACGCGAGCACATGAGGTCATACCATGCTTTTTAAGTATCTCTTGAGCATACTTAGCTTGGTTAATGAAGATACCACATGGGGATTGATGAATCTGGAGGCCTAAAAAGAATTTTAGCTCCCCCATCATTGACATTTCAAATCTGATGTGCATTAATTTTTCAAAACGTTTTGAAAGTTTTGGGTTCGTAGAACCAAAAATAATGTCATCAACATAAACTTACACCAACATTATGTCATCCCCATATTTATTAGTAAAGAGAGTAGGATCAATAGAACCTTTGGATAATCCTTTGGACACCAAGAAGTTTGAAAGTTCTTCGTACCATGCCCTTGGAGCTTGTTTAAGTCCATATACAGCCTTCTTGACACGATAGACTTTGTCAGGATGATGAGGATCGATGAATCCTTCCGGCTGATTCACATACACTTCTTCCTTCAAATGACCGTTGAGAAAAGCAGTTTTAACGTCCATCTGAAAAACCGTGAAGCCCTTATGTGCAGCATAAGCAAGGAATATCCTGACTCTTCCAAACGAGCGACTGGAGCGAATGATTCATCATAGTCTATGCCTTCTTGTTGATGGTATCCCTTAATCACAAGACGAGATTTGTTTTTGATGATGGTTTGTTCTTCATCCAATTTGTTTTTCCAGATCCATTTGAAATCTAAAATTGACATTCCATAGGGTCTGTCAACAAGTTCCCAAACATTTAGGCGTTCAAACTGATGAATTTCGTCTTGCATTGATTCAATCCACGCATGATCAGTCATGGCTTGTTTGATGTTTGTAGGTACAGTTGAACTCACGGTGAGTGCATACATACACACATCGCCATCAGTTTCGAGTTGTCTGCGTGTTCGAACCGGTTGTGAAGGATTTCCAATGACTTGCTCCAATGGATGATCACGTGTCCAATGGTGAGTGGATGGATATGGTTGGTAGAATGTACGCATGTTGGACGGATCAACATGTTGAGTAGAAGACTCTCCGACTTCGTGTATCGGTGTACCGAACGGATTGATAAATTCTTCTTCGCCAGGTTGTGCATCGACTGCTTGATTGTTGTTTCCTCCTTCAGCATTGACGGTTGGTGATGTTAGTTGTATGACAGTTTCTTGAGTTTGTTGAGTATCCACTGGAATTGTCTCTTGAGCAACGGTTGCTGAAGTAGATGCAGTTGTGTCTTGTTTACTTCGTTCGGGTGCATCAGCAGTATTGACAGCGGAAGGCTTTGACATAACCTTTTTGTTTCCATAGTAATATTCATCAAACATTGGATCATATAAATCAACCAACTCATTCATTTGTGTCGTATCCGTCGAGTCTGCTGTAGGAGTACTTTGTTGACATTCTTGCACGGGACGTACACTGTTTTGTGTAGGTGCCATTGCTGGACATTGAGGTGCGGGACTTGAGCTATTGTGATCAAGTACCATGTGTAGCAATTCGTCAAATTTCACATGAATTGTTTCGACTATTATCTTTGTTCCCTTGTTATAGACCCGATATCCTTTCGACGATGTCGCATACCCCACAAAAATACATGCATCACCTTTTTCTTTCATCTTGTCGAGATTCTCACCCTCTTTAAGAATGTAGCATAAAGATCCAAATACGTGAAAGAATTTGACAGTAGGTTTCCTGCCATTGATGATGTGGTAAGGTGTCTTTTCATGTCTAGGGATAACGAGAGAACGATTCTAAGTATAACAGACAGTTGCAATTGCTTCAGCCCAGAAGAATAACGGTAATTTTGAAGCAGAAAGCATTGTTCGAGCTGCCTCAACCAAAGTATGGTTCCTCCTTTCGACAACGCCGTTTTATTCAGGAGTTCGAGCAATAAACGTTTGATGTTCGATGCCTTCTTCTTGAAAGTAAGATTGCAAGTTCTTGTTCAAAAATTCAGTACCCCTATCCGTTCTTACGGTTAAGACTTGAGCTTGAAGATTGCGTTGTATCATCTTGAGAAAGTTTTTGAGAACCTCTGGTGTTTCATCTTTGGACCTTAAGAAGAAAGTCCATGTGTATCTAGAGTAATCATCAACAATCACGAGAATATACTTTTTCCCGTTAATACTCTCTACACGCATGGGACCACATAAATCCATGTGTAGAAGTTCCAATCGTCCTTTTGAGCTTGGGGTAGTCTTTGATTTGAAACACTTCCATTTTGCTTTCCCCAACTCACAAGAAGAAAAAAGATGGTCTTTGAAAAATTTTAACTTTGGGAGACCGGTCACAATATCATTTTTCGAAAGCAAGTTGATGGTGTCAAAGTTGAGATGTGACAATCGTTGATGCCATAACCATGCTTGAGATGATGAAGCTTTAGCCATTAAGCAAATTGGATTTGTTGAAGATGTGTCTTGAAGAGTTACTATGCAGAGATCAGAACCACGAGAACCTGTAAGAAGGTCATTCCCATCGTAGTCTCTAACATAGCAAGTAGTTTTCCGAAAAGCCACTTCCAAATCCGCATCACAAAATTGACCAACCGAGAATAAATTATGATTCAGTCCCTCGACGTAATAAACCCGTTTTATAGTGATATTCCCTTGAACCAAGTCTCCATATCCGAGTATCGGTGCAAATTGATCATTTCCAAACCGTACCGTACCCAGAAACTTCTCCACGAAGTTAATGAGAAGCTTGAGATTGCCCGTCATGTGCTTTGTGCACCCGGAGTCCATTATGAATAGGATGATTTCGACGAGCTGCAGAAGAATTAGAAGACAATGTAGCATTTGACAAATGGGAGCCCTTGATAGAAACGGGTTCCAAAATAGTAGTGGACCTAGATTCTAAAGGCAAGCTAACATTCATAGACCCAATTAGAATAGGGGTTGTCTTAGGTACCCATTTGTATTCGGGTGGTGTAAATCTTGAATGCCCCCGTGTATATGTCCTAATCATGTTCTCATAAAGCTTCTTTAACCTACGTTGTTTATGTAGAGTAGTGGATTCTAACACACTTAGTTTCTTAAGTGGTTGATCAGTGAATTGGTTCAAAGTTCTTGTGGGTTTACTAGTACTAGTGGGCACACGAATAGGCTTCCTAGTTCTAGTATTCATGCCATTATGATTAAGAGCACAAGCATCATGATTGAAAGTACGAACACATTTGCCACATTCAACACAAACAAATTCAACATTCGAGGTCTTAGCATTTAAACTGTCATTACATGCAGTTACAGACGTTTTATTCTTAGAAAACTTAAAATTCCTACGGTGGTCTTCTACTTCCAACTTCTTTCCTTGACTATTGTTAGGCATGACCTTATCTTGCATTCTATTGCTCTTAAGCTGTGGTCCGCTAACGCTAGTAGTGGGGATTACTCCTGTAGAAGAAGACACACGTTGATTAGTTTTCTTAATATTCTGAGGTAACCGCGATGTTCCAGTTTGAGTAGGCTTAGTGTTCATCTTATACATTATAGGTGCTATGACATTGGTACTCTTATCATTTCCTATCTTAGGCAAAGTTTGTGGGGATTGTCCCAAAATAGAAGATTTAGGGCATTTAACCGCATTCGGTTGACGAGCGGCGGATGGTTTAACCAAAACAGACTTTCCTTTCATTTTCTCAATGAGTTTTTGTAACTCACTTATGGCTATGTCCCTTTCTTTTAGCTGAGCTTTCAAATCATTTATTTCGAAATCTTTTTCATTTAGTTGACGAAACGAAGAAGCTGGCATTTCTTGACACTTTTTATGATTATGAGATTTTTCACCTTTCTGTAAAGCAAGTTCAAGAGAAATGGAGTGTTTCTCAAGTTGAGAAAAACTTTTCAAAAGTTTGTTATATGACTGAATTTGTTTCGAAAGCTCTACTTCAAGATTGCGACATTTCTCGTCCGATTCTGACACTAGACATGCTACATGACAATATTGATCAAGATCGGTATACACACCAAGTATAGCATTCATATGGTCAGCATAAAAGTATTCCTTAGAATGTCGATCAATTTCGTTAGAAAGTTGGTGTTCTTGTGTCTTTAATTTAATTTGAAGAAAGTCAACTTCATCTTCAAGAGATTTGACATAGCTTAAATCAGTTAACATTTCCTCAGTGAGAGCATTATAAAACATTTCCACATTTTTTGAAAGATCATCAATGGTTGGAACAATGCATTGTTGAATGACGACTTCTACTTGTGGGTTAGGTTTAATATTCTAAATGGTATCCCTAGAAACTTTTTCATAGTCGACGACACCTTTGTACAAATTTAAAACCCCTTGTTTTATAAACTCAAATTGCTGAACACTTTTGCTTTTCTCATCCCATTTACGTTTTTCATCCGAATTTTTTTTTTAACAAAATTGATTGCTTTTTTAAACTCCTTTTTAAAGAAACTTTCTTTTGGGGTTCATCACTTGGTGGTGGAACACTATTGTACATCTTTTGTTCTTTGGAAAGTTCTTTTTGAGGAACAAACTTAATATAATTATCTGAATCAGAAAGGTGTATTAAATCACTTAAGTTTGATCGACTTTCTTCTTGTTGATGAATGATTTCGTCGCAGTCAGGGGAAAGCATAAGAGCAAGAGTATCAACATAACAACCGATATCATAAAGAGCAGGCTTGGTACTTTGAACTTTCTTGAGATATTCAGGCTTGACAAAACTCGTTTTCATATTTCTATTGAGCATATTCATAGTTTGAATAGACTGACCTGTTTTGTAAACAATGTTGTTTAACGTGTCGACTCTCTTTTCCAAAGCAAGAATTTTTTCAATGTCCTTTTCTTCACGAGTTTTATAAAGCTCAGTTTGTTCTTTGTTAACCGACTCTAATTCAGTAGTTTGGAGTTTATGTAGCAGCAGTTGTTCTTCAAGGTCCAATATCTTTTGTTTTGACATATGAATTTCGTGTGTTACTTCAGAACAATATTGTTCATTGAGCACCTTACGTTCATATACCAAACCATTAGCTATCGCAACCCGTCGATCAGCTTCTTTTACATAATCACACTCTTTAAGCATGTCTATCTCCTCGGCTAAGGATGTGTTTGCTTGCTTCAAACGTTTATTAGCTTCTTTGTTTTCCTCAATTTCATGTTTTAAAGAATCAATAATAGACGCAAGCAAATCACGGTCCTCATCCGAGTCAGTATCCTAAACAGCTTTTTCGTCATCATTACACATATGCTGTGAATCCGTAGAGATATTGCTATCCTTCGTGTCCATTACATATGTGTCATTGATGCTTTCGTGTTGCTCAGGATGACGTCGTTCATTAGCAAACACATTATAGTTATCATGTGATGGTACCTTTCCAAGTGGCTCAGAATCATAGATGGGTCCAGAAGTATCATCAGTCTCTGGGATCACTTCTTGAATCTTTGCCATGTACACATAATGTGCCTCCAACTCTTGATCATCAGCTTCATCATCAGTGTCATCACGCCAGTCAACTTCATCTGCTGTGAGTGGAATTCTTGCTTCTTTTTTCTTACACAGCAGCATCTTTTCCTTGTGATATCCCAAATCCTTAACCCATTTTGGCTTCTTGCATTCCCTAGCCATGTGCCCAAATCCCTTGCAATTGAAGCATTGAATCCCAGTCTTCTGCACAACCGGAGTGCCTACAGTTTCTCTAGCCCCAACTTGATTCGGCATCCTCTGATTATCATACCTAGCATCACGATCATACCTAGGTGCATGATCAACTTCCTTATATCTAGCATTGGATGATGATCTGAGGTTGTTGTTGGTAGGTTTGTAGATCTTTTTATAAGTTGTGGTGAGTAAAGACATGAGTTCCTCAATCTTCTTGTCCCTTGAAGTTTGTTCATCATCACTGTCTCCATCTGACTCGGTGTCATACTTTGGAGGTGAAGTGGGGACAATTGCTTTTGCTTTATGTTTAGCAGTAGCTAGAGGTTTGTTGGATGCGCTTGATGACTTTGAGGAATGAGTAGGTGGTTGTTGACGGGAACGGGTTTTGTTAAAGTAGAAGCCACAAAAGCAATAGAGTTCGCAGATCGTTCTGCCTTTTCAGCTCTAAGTTCATTTACTTCATTCTAATGTTGTTTAAATATATCATAAAGTTTGTGGTAAGATATAGTCTTGATATCCTCCCTTTGTTTGACCAAAGTCACAAACCTTTGCCATTCCGGTTTGAGTTGAAGTAAAAACTGAACATTGGCATGATGATTGGAGATGGTGCACTGATTTCTGACAAGCTCATTCATCATTTTGTAGAATCTCGAGTAATATGAGTCAATGGATTCACCATCTTCAGATGTGAATTTTCCAAACTCCCAAAGTAGATTAGTCTCGAGATCTTGAACATTGATCGACTCACCTTGCTTCAATCGATGAATTGCATTCCACATTTCCATAGCACTAGGACATGCATCAACTGTGGAATAGATATCGTTATCAATTCCAGTGAGTATGAAGTTCACAGCATCAGCTTCAGCTTGGAGGAGTTTCTTTTTCTCAGCAGAACATGTGTCAAAATCCTCCATAGCTCGTATAGTTGATGAAGTACCATCCTCTGCCTATGTTGTAATTGGTCTGAATTCAAAAACTGGAGGTGGATTCTCAAGGCAGTGACGAAGAGCAGTTCGGTTTTCTTTTCCGTCGAGAAATCTGAGAAAACGAGATCTCCATTGAACGTAGCAACCGGCAGTGAGCACAGGTGGATTACCGTTGCCACCTTGTTCCAAACGAATTTGATTAGCAGTTGCAATGTTGATGTTGTTTTTAGACATGGTGAATACTTGTGGATGAATTGCAGATCTTAGTGGATTTGTTGTGATGATGTGTGGTTAAAATTGAAATTCCGAAAATTCAAAAAAAATTTCTCAGTCCGACAATAAATTCCTCAGTCTAGCAAAACGGTAAGCCGAAAAACTTTGTATCGCCAAATTTTGAATTTGAGTTAGAAATAGCCAAAAACTAGTAGGGAAAAAATTTGATTTTACTTGACCTAAAAATTTTAACTCTTTTTTTTTCTTTTTTTTTAATCTTCGTGTAAACTATGTTCCGAAACTAGTCTAGATAGTGGCTAAGTCTAAAAATTAGTCAAACAAAATATCCATCGGAATGTCC
Source organism: Glebionis coronaria (assembly GCA_025667525.1). Classification (NCBI taxonomy): domain Eukaryota; kingdom Viridiplantae; phylum Streptophyta; class Magnoliopsida; order Asterales; family Asteraceae; genus Glebionis; species Glebionis coronaria. The sequence goes on from CM046875.1 coordinate 25,833,398, forward strand.
ATCGGAATAACCTTTTCGGAATGTCCTTGATCGGAATACCCTTGTCGAAATGTCCCTATCGGAATGTCCAAATCGGAATGTCCAAATTGGAATACTGAAATCGGAATGTCAAATCGGAATGTCCAAATCGGAATGTCCAAATTAGAATGCTCAAATCGGAATGCAATCGGAATCCCTTGATCGGAATGTGATCGGAAAACTTAAACCCTTTTCCGATGATACAGATCGGAATAACTATTATACTCCTGAAACCCTTTTCCGATGACCCTGATCGGAATATAGCCCACTTTTCTCGGACAAAACTCAACCAATTCGAGATTTTAAGCCAAAAAATGATCAAAACACCCAAAAATTTTGTGTTTTTAGCCAAATTAAATATACCAAATCTCTACCACAACTATGAGAAGATTTGTATCGAGAAAAAACCATAAAAAACACAAGAAAAACTTTAGGACGTGAGATATAGATCAAAATAGCCACGAAAAATCAAGAACACCACACACGAATCTTCAATCACCTATCCACTATAGGCTCTTGATACCAAATGTTAATCTCATTTAATCCATAACACAAGATTTAGAAGAGATATTTAGAGAGAGAAAGAGTAGAAAGTAGATAGAGAATCAAGAGAGATTTTGGAAGGTTTATGTTTACTAGAGAGAGAAAGTAAAATGAACCAACACCCTCTTCCACACATGGAAGAGGGTATATATACCCTTGGCATTTGGGTCGTGGGTTTAGTATCCTTGGGCCGGGCTTGGCTTTGTTTTGGGCTTACGCCCCTAACTTATACAATATTAACTTAAAGTCCAAGCCCGGTTTTCCCGACTAACCTATTACAATACAAGACCATTAACTACGAAGATGACCTATTACATTCTTGTTTGACTATATAAAATATAGGGCTAACATAAAAGAACAAAATAAGTAAGAAATCAAAGACTTACATTGGGGTTTTAGGTTGTCATGAATGTTCATCATTCTCAAGTTTCACGTTCCCCATACCAAGCTTAAAAACGAGATCATTGTTATTATAAGTTAGCTAACTAACATGAACTCATGTGGCCTAATTATTCACTTAGACTCCCTTATTCCTAGGTCTATCTCTTATATTTTATTTTTGTCTTGAATGATCACGAGGATGCATTGTTTGACTTATTTCGATATTTATTTAGTATGAAAATAAAGTGGGACGATTTAATCAATAGTTAGCTAAAGGACAAAATCTTTTAAAACTGCTTCTCGGGACCTCATAAAGTTCATATCTTGGCATAACTCGCTTCACGATTTGAGACCTTTCTCGGACCGATATTTGGCAGCGACTTCATACTTCAAATCTTTGAGAGACGTTCTTGAAATTATGGTCTTCTCTTCATAATAAGAATTTCTTCACTTGAAGCTTTGAGAGATTCTTCATATTTGGACCACGACTTCTTAATTTTTCTCCAATCTGTATTTTGGACTTTGATATACAACGATCCGCCTCCTTTTAGGACTTGGATCTATTTATCCTCATACCTTGCTAGGGTCTTTTCGGATAGATTTCTCCATGATCTTTTGGGGAGTATTTGCTTTTCGTCGTGTGTCTCGATCCTTCATATTGATTTTCGATAAATGATTCTTCACATCACTTTTGGATCCTTAGCAACAAAATGTAGCCCTCATGCCTTGTTAGGGCCTTTTCGGACTCGCCAATCTTCGCATCCCGCTTCAATAAGTTATGCCTTGGCTATGAACTCTAATTAATACCGAGCAACTTTTAAACGATCTTGTGCTAGAAGCTAAGTAACTTTTCAAATCGTACAACCTTATTTATTGCAGATAAATTTATTAGAAAGCGATGGGAGAATAGGCTTATAATCAACTCACATAAATTTACGAAAGAATACCAAACTTATAATTGACTCTATCATCTCTCGTTCTCCATAGTTTAAAATCTCAAAGAATGAGACTCGTGGATGCTTAGCCAATTAAATCAAAGTTTTGGGTTTTCGAGTCATCTATAGGATCTTGCAAACTCTTAGACTTTTTCAAGTTTAGAAATCTCATTTTAAAGTTCCCTTGATAAACGACTCTCTAGGATCAATTATAGGAACTTGCGAAAAGTTCTTTTTCTTAACCCGTGAAAGTTAAGACTTTCGCGTTTTAAAGTTTCCTATATAAAAGCCTAGCAAAACTTGACTTAAACACGTTAAGGATACTAGCTTGAGTAAACTTAGATAAGTAAACTCGGGTTGAGTCAAAATATTCACGACTTTGAAAAATTTAAAACCACATTATTAAAAATTTATTCTAGAAAAGAAAGTAAATAACGATAACAAAGGAAAAACTACAAGGCCAAAATAGATTAAAAATTTTGAAAAATGTCGAAAAATCAAATTTTCCGGTTAAAATGAGGACAAATTCATGGAAAAGCCCACTTACTTCGATAGAAGTCCCCCCTACACTTGATATAAACATTGTCCTCAATGTTTAAGCATGTGGGAGTAAACTCCCCTACACTTATGACATTGTGAACTTTGTTTAAATCTTGCTAAGGAAAGGACAACTATAGTGATTTCAATGTGGACATATAAGATATGAAATATTGAATCACGACAGTTTAGGATAGAACCGGGAAACGGGTACATGGGATCACGGTTCGTTAAAAGTCATCGAGAATGGATCTTTGAAGCTTTAGTCCCTACACAGAAGAAGAAACAAGACAACAAACACATACGGGGCTCCCCCTACACTTATTATGAAACGGTAAAGGATAGATCACGGGTTGCCTCCCGAGAAGCGCTTGTTTTTGTTAACCGAGTCACGAGCCTGACTCGACCCAGAACTAATTCAAGGGAAACGTGGTGAGGGATGGAATCATCTCATGAGAGATGTCCTCACCAAAGTACAACTTCACGTGCTGGCCATTCACCCTAAAATTGGGCCCATTTGGCTGAGAAAGCTCAATGGTGCCATATGGGAAGACTTTGGCGACGGTGAATGGACCAGACCAGCGGCTCTTCAACTTTCCCGAGAAAATCTTCAACCGTGAGTTAAAAAGTAAGACTTGATCACCAATGTGTAACTCTCGGTTCTTAATCCTTGCATCATGGATGATCTTGGTCTTCTCCTTGTAGATCAACGAGTTCTCATAAGCTTGATTCCTCAGTTCGTTGAGCTCGTTGAGTTGAATCTTCCGAAGATCACCGGCTTTGTTGATGTCGAAGTTAGCCCACTTCAAGGCCCAGTATGCCTTATGTTCCAGCTCGATAGGGAGGTGGCATGCCTTCCCGTACACAAGACGATAAGGTGTACAACTAATCGGGGTATTATAAGCGGTACGGGAAGCCCACAAAGCATCATCTAACTTATCGGCCCACGAGGCACGATGCTTTCCCACAGTACGCTCCAGAATTCGCTTCAATCCGCGGTTAGATATCTCGGCTTTCCCATTGGTTTGGGGATGATAGGCGGTGGAAAGAAGGTGATTGACACCATACTTAGCCATGACTCTTGCGAATTGATCATTGCAAAAATGAGTCCCGCGGTCACTGATGATAGCACGAGGAACACCGAATCAAGCAAAAAGCTGCTTAAAAAGTTCACAACCACCCTCGCATCGTTCGTAGGGAGAGCCTTAGCTTCAACCCATTTTGATACGTAGTCAACGGCTACGAGGATGTACTTGTTCCCTTTAGATGATGGAAATGGCCCCATAAAGTCGATACCCCATACATCAAAGATTTCACATTCTTGTATGAAATTTTGAGGCATCTCATCTTTATGTGTGATCTTGACTTGGCGTTGGCAAACATCACAATGCTTAACCATTTCGTGAGCGTCACAATAAATGGTGGGCCTATAGAATCCGGAGTCGAATACGTTCTTCGCGGTGTAATTGGGACCAAAGTGACCACCGGTGGGTCCTTTATGGCAAGCGTCAAGGATTTGTACCGCTGCCTGCCCATCAACACATCTACGAATGACAAGATCCGCACATTGTTTGAAAAGGTAAGGGTCGTCCCAGAAATAATGTTCAATATCTTTAAAGAACTTTTTCTTTTGTTGGGACGTTAACCCGTCCTTAAGAATTCCACCCGCTAAGTAGTTTGCAATGTCCGTAAACCACGAGGTGTCATCAAGATTTAGATTGATAGACATTAAGGCTTCAAGGGGAAAGAGTTATTGATCTCTTGATTCGGATGATCCCCTTGATAAGGATCCTCAAGTCTACTTAGATGATCCGCGGCTAGGTTTTCGGCACCCTTCTTGTCACGAATTTCAATTTTAAATTCTTGAAGGAGCAAAACCTAACGAAGAAGTCTTGGCTTAGAATCTTGCATAGTCAACAAGTACTTCAACGCGGAATGATCGGTATACACGATGGTGGTAGAAAGGACAAGATAGGGGCAGAATTTCTCAAAGGCATACACTACAGCTAAAAGCTCTTTTTCGGTAGTGGTATAATGCAATTGAGCCCCCGTCATTGTCTTGCTAACGTAATGGATTGGTTGGAAGTGTTTGTTCACTCTTTGGCCCAAAACCGCTCCAATAGCAAAGTCACTAGCATCACACATCAATTCAAAAGGTAGCTCCCAATTAGGGGTGACTAAGACCGGTGCCTTAGTTAGCTTATCCTTAAGAATATTGAAGGATTCAAGACACTCTTTGGAAAAGATGAAAGGAGTATCTTTTTCCAAGAGGTGGGTCATCGGGCGAGCGATTTAGAAAAACCTTGAATGAATCGACGATAGAAGCCCTCATGACCAAGGAAACTTCTCACACCCTTTACGGTTGAAGTTGGAGGTAATTTGGCTGTGACATCCACATTAGCACGGTCCACTTCAAGACCGGATTTTGAGATTTTATGTCCAAGCACAATGCCTTCTTTTACCATAAAATGGCATGTTTCCCAAATTAAGAACAAGGCGAGTGTCTTCACACCGCTTAAGCATGCGTTCTAAATTGGCAAGGCAATGAGAGAAAGAATCACCATAGACCGAGAAATCATCCATGAAGACTTCCATAGTTTCTTCAACCATGTCATGGAATATAGCCATCATACACCTTTGGAAAATCCCATCAGCATTGCATAAGCCGAAAGGCATTCTTTTGTAAGCAAATGTTCCATATGGACAAGTGAATGTGGTTTTTTCTTGGTCTTTGGGATCGATGGGAATTTGAAAATACCCGGAGAAACCGTCTAAAAAGCAGTAATAGTCATTACCCGCTAGACGTTCAAGCATTTGGTCCAAGAAAGGGAGGGGAAAATGATCCGTTCAAGCATTTAGTCTATACAAACTCTCCACCCTGTAACGAGATGAGTAGGAATCAACTCGTTGTTTTCATTGGGCACAACGGTGATTCCGCCTTTCTTAGGCACACAATGGACGGGACTAAACCATGGTGAATCCGAGATAGGGTAGATCATTCCCGCATCAAGAAGTTTGATAACCTTTTTTTTTATAATGTCATGGATCTTAGGATTCACCCTTCTTTGGCTTTGAATAGTGGGTTTAGAGTCATCCTCCATGAGAATTTTATGTGTGCAAAAGTGAGGATCAATTCCACGAATATCGGTGATTTTCCAAGCAATCGCTTTCGTGTGATTCTTCAGCACGGCGATAAGTCGGGATTTTTCTTTTTCTTTCAAGTCCTTTGCGATGATCACGGGTGACTTCTTGTTGTCTTCAAGGAAAACGTACTCGAGATGAGACGATATGTAAAACCCGCATGCTTTTACCATGCATAGTACCCTTAGGATCGTACGTACTAGTTAAAACTTTCCTAATATAGCATGATTACGATTACGTGTTAGGAGTTTACGTATTACGTACGTGTTAGAACACGATAAGTATTTATTATGCACGATCATGTAATAGTTATTTAACAAATTAATCACGAACATGCGATCATGAAATCATGAACGTAATTAAACACGAACTATTATTAATTACGTATATATATTTATTACGAGCGTAATTAAATATATTAGATCACGGTATTTACGTAACGAGAACATTTAAAACACGAACGTAAATAATCACAAACGAGTAACTAAATAACGAGACACGGAAAAAGGTACGGGTACCCCAAGTGGGGTCCCTACCCGCGGCCAAACAAAGACAAATGGGCCAAGCCCATTTGTCAAATTTACTAAAGGAGGTTTTTACTTTTTACACTACACAAAATAACTTTACAGAAGATTTCAAGAAAAACCTAAAACCCTCCTTCTTCCTTGTTCTTTGTGCCGCCACCCTAAAACCACCATAAAAGGTGATTTTTGATCTTTGATCTTGAAGATTTGGTGATTGATCGTGTTTGTTCTTCGTTCTCTTGATCCACGAATTCGATAAAACCTTTTTAAACCTTTTCTTTTAATTTAATCTTTTTATTAATTATGAACATGTGATGTTTTTATAAAAATATAATAATTAATCATAGATCTAACATGTTTTGGTGTTAAATTAAATCAAAGGGTTGTTTTTAAGGGGTGTTTGTTTTGGTCGCATGCTGCAACCGAACCCGAAGGGGTTTCGGTTTGCCAAGCCGACCACAACCAAGACCATATGGTCTTGGTTGGTGCGTGTGGGTCCCACGGCAGCAAGGGAAACACGGGGTACCCCGAGTTGGTTCGGGGTACGGTGTCGATTTCATGTCCGGTTCATGTTTTTAGCCTTGATCCGGTTCATGGTGTATGTTAGTTTTTTTTATGTTATGAACTTATGTTAAAATTAAATTAATAAAAGATGTGATTAATTTAATAACATGACTTAGGTTATTTAATTATTAATGATCATGAAATTATTTTAGCCTAAGTATTTATATATTTAAGACTTATAATTAATTAATTATTTTAAAACCATGGATATAATTAATTAATTAACATGACTTAGGTTATATTATTATTATATAATAATACATATTTTAACCTAAGTATTTAACTTATTTAATTAAAAACATGTTATACTTTAATTAAATATTATAACCTATAGTTTAATTAAATTACATGAAATAATTATTAAACTATACATTATACCATATGACTTAGAAAATAATCATGAAACACACTTAGGCTTATATAATTAGCTTATTTAACCAGCTTATTTCTAATTATGGAACCTTTCTATTTTTAGAAACTTAATTAAATAAGGCAGCTAATCTATTTATGGAAACTTTCTATTTTTAGAAACTTGTCTATTTTAAGCAGTAAGTCTATTTTTGGAAACTTTCTATTTTTGGAAACTTTCTATTTTTGGAAACTTTCTATTTTTGGAAACTTTCTATTTTTGGTAACTTTCTATTTTTGGAAACTTTCTATTTTTGGAAACTTTCTATTTTTGGAAACTTTCTATTTTTGGAAACTTTCTATTTTAGGAAACCTGCTTTTTTTGGAAAGTTACTTATTATTACAGAGTAAGTATAATAACACATGAAATACTAGAAATACTTAATCAGATTAAACAGAATATAAGATTTAATACAGTTTAAGGCTGTAAAACAGTAAAACATAATAAGAACACATAAAATAAGCTAAGACATGACATAAAACCAGCTATGTATTTAGTAAGCAAATACTTATTCATGTACGTATTTATGTAGCACTAGTGATTCGGAAGTAGGATTCTCGCAGTTCGTCTTTCTCGTTCACTGGACATAAGGTACAGATTCCCGTCCTTTCAGTATGGACATTCTTTCCTTATTAGGATTCCCCGTATGCAGCCAATTGTTTTCCCGTAGTATAAGTTATGAGTTTGATTGCTTATGTTTAATTAAGATTTACCTATAGCCATATACATGCATGACTAGTTTCACCTAGTTATGGAGGTACCATAACCATAACATTAGAGGCACTGATGTTATGACTTCACCACGGCGGAGTGATTGCTCGTGGCGTCCCTTCAGCTTTTGGCCATTTATTTATATTTATCATGTGGGGCGTATGGGTGCATCCTAGTTACATGTTTTATTCAGGATTACATGGTGAATGTGGTGTGTGCCTTGCATCCTTCACAAGGAGCTGATCCCTCCTACCCAAAAACCAGTATATTAAATTAGAGGCAACCACTCTAATTTGCATGATGAGGTCACCCCTCCAATTATTCATGCACGGTGTATTTTCATGACCTATATTGGCTAATGGTAAAATATGAAAAACAGTTTTTATAAGATAAACATAAGACTTTCAAACTATAAAACCAGTTTTATTAAGATTTAACCAGGTTACTCGGGACATAGTTTTCTTCCGCTGTTATTATGTTATATGCTTATTCTATTCATGCTTTATTGTACATCCGTGCACTGAGCGTATTTGCTCAGCCGTTTTCCTTTTCTATGTTCCCAAAACGGTAGGTACTCAGGGACGCTCGTAGACACTAAGAGTACGTGCATATGGACTGGAAGCTGTCTAGCCTTCTTTACATTATGCATTTCCTTTCTTATGATACTTATGCTTTGGACATTATTTAGTCCTTTCCTTTACTATACTATGTTTGTGTGTGATGAGCTTTACTTTTGGACTACCGATGTTTGATTCCGGTATTTTCCTTTTTATGGTCAAGTAATGTTTAGACATTTTACCTTGTATGCTTTGATGACACGCCATAATTACTATGATATTTCCATTTCCAAAATGGGGTGTTACAATTATGGTATCAGAGCCAAGGCTTCGACCTGTAGGCTCTCAAATATGACATGTGATTAGTGGGTAGTCACTACGGTCTTCCTAGAACTGACAGTTGTTTTCATGCATTCATCATTTTTAAGCATACATATACATGTCATTGTTGCAGGGTTTTTTACTAAGTAATGGTTGGTACAGGACTGGCCCTATTTAGTCGCATGTGTTTTATCGAAACTTCTAGATTTGGGACCGACCCATAGGCGTCCCCTCGCTATGTCTTTTGTTTTGGGTGAACTGACCAGAGGCGTTCACTCTCGAGCATACAAAAGTTTTCATAAAACTGCATCATGCATTCATACACAAATTTTCTTGCATAAAATTTTTCTCGTGAAATTTTAGTATAAATTTTTTTCATGTATATATTTATATTTTATGTTTTCATCTGTTTAATCATATGTTTTATGTTATACTGTCAGATGGTTCTCACACGCGAACAGGAGCAGCTCAATGCTGCAATTCAGGCTGCCATGCAAGCCTTGCTTCCTCAACTGAGGAATGACATCCGGGCTGAAGTTCAAGCTGCCAACAATCAGCAGCACAATCAGCCACCACCTCCTCCTCCTCTAGTGACATTAGCAGTATGGCTGGAGAGATTCAACAAGCTCCGCCCTCGAGCTTTTGAGAAGACAGATAGCCCCAGCGATGCTGAAAGCTGGTTGGCTCACATCGAGAAGATTTTCAACACTATGGGTTGTGACCCCGCATACAAGGGCGAGGTTGGCATGCTATCGGTTCGAAGACGATGTACTCAACTGGTGGTTAGCATTGATGCAATCTGAAGGTGGTGATGAGTGGGTTGCTGGTTTGACTTGGGCTCAGTACAAGGACAGGGTGATGGAGCAGTTCTTTCCCAAGGCTGAGCAGGACAAGCTCAAGAGAGAGTACCATGGGATCCGACAAAGAGCTGGGGAGAATAGCAACGAGTTTATGCAGCGCTTTCTTCGCCTGGCTGGTTTCCTTGGTGCGGCAATAGGTACTCCTAAAGAGCAAGCACATCACTTTAGATGGGCTCTTCGCACATCGGTCACAAACAATCTGGTGTGTGCTACGTTCAACACTGTAGCACAAGTGGCCGATGCAGCACGAAAACTGGAGATACTGCAGGAGAGGGATGAGTTCGGGGAAGCTAAAAGACCCGACAAGAGGTAAACATTCGTATTCAAGTGGTGATCAATACGTATACTTTCCATATGTCAATTATTCATCTCTTTAACTGTATCTTCCAGGCAGAAAACTGGGGACCGGTCTCAGCCGGCTACTCAGCAGCAGCCCCATCAGCCCAAGGGAAACGATCAGACTAATGACCGTTCTGCTACGGATAGGCGTGGCGGTAATTACAATTACCATAACAACGCTGGGAACTCCAATAACAGCAGGTCCTAATACTTACGAAATTCCTTATGTTTTATGTTATAACTCATATTCTGACACTTTATCAAACTTCTACCAGGAACCATGGAAACGGTAGGGACCAGAACCAGAGAGGTTCGCAGCCTAGTCATCCAGCTATCACTGGTATTCAATCTTATGATTATTCGCTTCATCCTTTGTACCCAATTATCATGTCTTATGTAAAATGTTTTATCAGGTCCTCAGCCAGCCAGAGCACCTGCTGGAGGATACACTCATCCTCTTTGCTCTACTTGCCACCGTAGGCATCCAGGACCATGTCACCGTAATACTGATGCGTGCTTCAAGTGTGGTCTTCCTGGCCATATTATGAAGGATTGTCGTAAGGGCGAGATGGAGGGTACATCAGGACATGTTGATACCAAGCCGCCTCCTACTGCCGGGCATTTCTACACGACATCTCGAGACCAGGCCAACAAGTCTACAGGTACCATAACTGGAATCTTGTATATGTATGGTCGCGCTGCATGTGTTCTTTTCGATACGGGTGCTACTCACTCGGTTATTTCTACTGCTTATGCTAAGAACATTAGGATGCCTCCCTTGCCACTAGAAAATAGGCTTACTATTTCCACGCCTTTGAGGGACTCTGTATTAATCACCCATGTATACAAGAGTCTTCCTCTAGAACTTGATGATAAGATTCGACCTGTCGACGCACTTCCGCTGGACATGAATGACTTCGACATGATTTTAGGCATGGATTGGCTATCCAAGTATCATGCTACCATAGACTGCCATTCATATCGAGTTATCTTCGGTGATGTCAATGCACCAGGGTACATTCATAATGGGTTCGTACCCGAACGGTCTGTACAAGTCATATCCACCCTGCAAGCGCGTGCACTACTATCACTTGGCTGCGAGGGTTATCTAGCTACGGTTCACGACATGGATGCTGAATCTCCATCAATTCAGGATCAACCAATAGTGTCGGAACTCCAAGACGTGTTTCCAGCAGATCTTCCGGGCATACCACCTGCACGAGAAGTGGAATTCAGTATCGAGCTGATTCCAGGAGCTGAACCAATCTCCAAGGCTCCTTATCGCATGGCTCCCATAGAGCTGAAGGAGCTGAAGGATCAACTGCAAGAACTCCTTGAACGAGGTTTCATTCGACCGAGCGCATCTCCATGGGGCGCACTGGTCTTATTTGTTAAGAAGAAGGACGGCAGTATGCGTCTTTGCATAGACTATCGCGAGCTCAACAAGATTACCATTCGAAATAGGTATCCACTGCCACGCATTGACGATCTGTTTGACCAACTCCAAGGGGCCAAACACTTCTCCAAGATTGATCTTAGGTCAGGCTATCATCAGCTACGGGTCAAGGAGCAGGATATAGCTAAGACTGCCTTTCTTACTCGTTATGGCCACTACGAGTTTGTAGTTATGCCATTTGGCCTGACAAATGCTCCAGTAGTGTTCATGGATCTGATGAACAGAATCTTCCATGAATTTCTGGACAAATTCGTCATTGTTTTCATCGATGACATCCTGATTTTCTCAAAGTCCAAGGAGGAACACGAAGACCATCTTCGTACAGTACTACAGATTCTTCGCCAGAAGCAGCTGTATGCTAAATTCTCTAAATGTGAGTTCTGGTTAAACAAGGTGGGATTCTTAGGTCACATTGTATCAGCAGAAGGAATCACTATGGATCCAGCGAAGGTTGAGGTCATTACAAAGTGGCCAAGGCCGACATCAGCGACGGAAGTCCGCAGTTTCTTAGGCTTAGCTGGCTATTACCGTAGGTTCGTAGAGAACTTTTCCCGCCTAGCACTACCATTGACCAAACTGATGTGGAAAGGGGAGAAATTCGTCTGGACTGAAGATCGAGAGAAGAGCTTTGAAGACCTGAAGTAGAAGCTAGTATCTGCACCTATTCTTACTCTACCATCTGGTACGGGTGGATTTCAAATCTATAGTGATGCATCGGGGTAGGGACTTGGCTATGTTCTCATGCAACATGGGAAAGTGATCGCGTACGCCTCACGGCAGCTTAAGCCTTATGAAGAAAATTACCCCACGCACGATCTGGAACTTGCTGCAGTCGTGTTTGCATTGAAGATATGAAGACACTACTTATATGGAGAATCATGTGACATTTTCACGGACCACAAGAGCTTGAAGTATATCTTCACTCAGCGTGAATTAAACATGAGGCAGAGGAGATGGCTAGAGCTGTTGAAGGATTATGATATTAATCTACATTATCATCCCGGAAAGGCAAATGTAGTAGCAGATGCTCTTAGCAGGAAGTCCGGAATGAACAACGGCATTAAAATCGAAGAGGAAGTCATCAGAGACTTGGAGCGACTAGACACGAGATCATGGTACGTGGACAGCACGGTTACTGGGCTAATCTTAGAGTAGAACCCGAGTTACTATCTAAGATCAAGGAAGCTCAGAAGGATGACGGAGAGATCTGGGCGATAGTGCAGAATTTGGAGAAGCAGACAGAATTCAGTGGTCAAGTACTTTGGATTCAAAATCAACTGTTAGATTATGGGTTTAACTTCATGAACACCAAGATTTACATTGATAATGAAAGTACTATATGCATTGTCAAGAATCTAGTATTTCACTCCAAGACCAAGCATATTGAAATAAGACATCACTTTATAAGAGATGCTTATGAAAAAAAAAAGCTTATTCAAGTCTTGAAGATTCATACAGACAACAATGTAGCTGATTTGTTGACCAAGGCATTTGATGCAAAGAGATTTGAATCCTTGGTGACACACATTGGTATGCTCAACCAATAACCTGCTGCATATGTTGAGGGGAGGTAATAGCTGTACAAATTTTTATAATTTTTATTGTATAGTCTATGCTTTGTGTTTTTGATGTAATTACAGATTGATAGAAAAGATAAAAGAGGTTACATTGATAGTGGAAAGCATGAACTGGTCAAAATTGTGAGGTACCGTTATAAATCTAAGTACCGCTAGCACAAATTAAAGTACCGCTTTTGTTCCATGTACTACTACATGTCCGTTGTACCGTTAAGGGTCTCTTTTGTAAATTTGGCGGTTTCTTCACGCTTGGGTTTGTTATTTACTTAAATACTTACTCCCATTATACAATTGATTCACCTAATCTTTTATTTTTATCTCTTGATTCTATAACCTTCTCTCTAATTTTTAGATCATCAAAAATATTAATGGTTGTTTTACAAGTGATCTCTAAGCATAATTTGGTTGCGAATCTTGCTACGAATGATGACTCTCTTGGTTTCCATGAGATTCTTGGTTTCCTATCTCGAAGTCATATTTGCTTTGCACTTACTGTAAGTCCAGTTGTCTCTATTTCCATTGTTGAACAATTTTGGAATACTGTTGTATTAGGTACTCGGTTTAATCAACCGTGCATTAAGGCTAGGGTGAATCATAGAAATATATATGTAACTGAGGTACTGCTAAGAGCAAGTTTGAGATTAAATGATGAAAATGGTCTTAGTATGCTTAATAATACAGAGATTCATGATGCCCTTGCAGCCATGGGCTATGGAGGTGGTAGGGAAAGTCTTACTTTCTTTAAAGCTTTATTTTCACCTCAATGGAAATTGCCTTTTCATGCTATTATTCATTGCTTAAGCTCTAAAAGTACATCTTTTGATCAAATTCCCGCTGCATTGGCATCAGCTGGTATTTGTCTAGCAAATAACAGAGTTTTTAATTTTTCAAGATTAATTTTTGAAGGCATGACTAGGAATTTGGAAGGGACTAAAAAGTTTTTGATGTATCCTAGATTCATTCAGACTTTAGTTAGTGACCAAATATCTAACCTACCAGAGTTAACTGATACATAGGATGTTCCTACATTCACAAAGAGAACTTTCTCTTTCTTGACCAAACAAGGCAATGCCTTTACAGGAACAGTTAGACCATTGTTTGCTTATATGTTAGCCCAACCTACCAATCAAGAAGGTGAGGAACCTAGCAATGCTAGTGCTTCTCAGCAAACTCCTTCTCACCAGAGTTCCTATTCCCTAGAAGATTCACAATCTTCTTCTCACAATGTTGGTGCTCCACCAAACAATGATGAGATGATCCACACACCTGCTGCTTCTATTGTTGCTAGTGGTTCACCACAAGCACAAGCACCAGAGGTAGTGGATTTTGCAAATTTAACTGCTTTGTGTACAAGTTTGTCCCAACAGGTACAGGTGTTGTAGAAAGAAAATCTTGTTCAAGACAAGAAAATTGTTGAATTGGAAGCTAGCCTAATCAAGTTGAGGAACAAAGTGTCACCTTGGATGAGGCAACATAGATCTATTCAGAATTCTGCAATCAAGAAGCAAAGATTCAGAAACCACAAGAAAAGGAAATTGAATGCAACAAAACAGGGGAGGAATTATGAAGAACAACTACCTTCTTCTGATAATCAGACAAGGATCTCTGGAAAGGACATCAATTTTGAGTTGGATGAAGATGTCATGGGGACTTATGAAGATGGAACTGGTTTAGCGACTGGTGTGGATGGACCTTAAAATATGGAGATTCAACAGGAAGAACCACAACCTACTCATGAGGAACCACAAGTTGAAGAAATAATGGTAACTCAGCCAACACCAATACTCAATCACTTCAAGTGAATTGGAGTACTTTCAATGAGAAGTTGGAGGAAATTAACATTTAGTTTTCTATATCTTCAACTCCACCACCACAAAGACAAGTATGGTTTCAGAGGAAACAGACTTTGCAAGTACTGTCTAGATCAAGAATGAGCAATGGATCAGACAAGACTGAAGAGGTGCAAGTTGAAATGATGGCTTCTATGGAAGAAAGAGTATCTTGGGATACAAAAGTGATTGAAGAAACAAGTGTGTCTAATACTGCTGAAATCAACATTGTTGAAGATCCAAGTACTGCTAAGCCAACTAAGCCGACTGCAAGTACTGCTGACATTGTTGAAGACCCAAGTACTGCTAAGCCAACTAAGCCGATTGCAAGTACCGCTGGTGATCATCCTTCACTAGAAAGTCAAACTCCTTTTGGAGAGGATGAGACTTTAGCCCAATGGCTGCTTGACTTAAGAAAGAAGAATTTGTTGAGAAGACTAAACAAGCAGAGGCAGAGAAAAAGACACAACAAGAAGTTCTTGCCAAAAAGAATCAAATTCAAGGTAAGAAATTTCAAGCTTCACACCCTACTAAATTATTCAACAACAAGCTAATATGGAAAGATCTACCAAGCTGAAGAAGAAGCTACCTAAGATTGATCCAAAGGAAAAGGGGAAGAAGCAAATATTATCAGAATCTGAAGATGAAAGTGATTCAGATGATGATATAAACAAATTCATGTACAGATTTAATCAATTAGACCATGATGAGGAATATGCTTACAGAATGCAAGCACAAATTCGTGAAGATGAATTACCAGAAGAACTTGCAGCAAAACAGCATTTGCTAGAAGCTAAGAGAATACAACAAGAATGGAACATACAAGAGAATGATAGGATTCAAGCTGAATTACATGCAAGTGAGCTTCTTGCAGACTCATTGATAGCTGAAGAGAGAGATGCATATAATGAAGAAGAGAAATCAAAGTTGATTGATGATCTGGTAAGGGAGCAACAAAGATTCTTCGCTGAAAAGAGAAGAAGAGAAAAGATTAAGCCTCCAACTACTATGCAGATTAGAAATAAAATGATGAATTTTCTTAAGAGAGTTAAGGGTTTTACTCGTATTCAGCTGGTGAAGAAGAATTTTGAAGAAATCAAGACTTTGTATGAGCAAAATAAGAGAACTAAATTGAATTTTGTTGAGATTGGATCTGAAGCAGATAGAATAGTTGTTGAAAGACATATAAGACATCTGCAACAACAAAGGCAATTTGGTAGTACTCCTAGAATTGAGCCAAGTACTGCTGAACCTACAAATACATCTCCAACTATCAAGACCACTTATGTGAGGAAGAATAGAAAGGAGAAGGTAAGTTCAAGGGAGGAAGAGACTGCTCAAAGAATGAATGCAGGAGTTGAAGCTCAAGATATTGCTCAGACTGAAAATGTACAAGCAGTACATACACAGTCAACAGTACATACAACAGTAGATACTGATGAGATGGTACATACAAACTTGGAAGAGGGTTCAATAGAACTTGAGGGACTTTCCAAGGGTGTTAAAAGGAAAAGGTCAACAAAGACAAAGAAGAAAGCCAAGAGGGCTAAATCAACAGCAGAAGATAGTGATGATGATGAGAGCTTGAAGAAGTACTTGAAGATTGTAAAACTTGAAGATCAATGTATTGATAGAGATATTTTTGGAAAGAGGTCATCTATTGCTAGATGGATTTACTCTATGGATCAAGGACTTGAAGCTCATGGAATTCAAAGAACTGATGGCACAACAAGGATATTAAGACTTTTGGAGGATATTCTTCACATTCTTGACAGACAAGATATTCAGGATCTTTTCAGGTTAGTTCAAGAAGCCAGTGCAGGTAAAACTGAAGTATCACTATTATACATGGAATTTCTCTTTATGTATGAATCACACAATTGTGACCAATAAATGTTGAAGGAATTAGAGAATCAGGTTCCTAGTTACTAGATATATTATAGGTCATGTGGATTTCATATTTTGGATATAGATGATGTTACATACTATATGCTTCAAGAGAAGACTTACCCTTTCAAAAGAAAATTGTTGGAAAGGATGTTAGAACAACAATTGGAAGTTATAGAAGAATCTGTTGATGCTTTGGAGTTGATCAGAATGGTTAAACAACAATTTAAGGATTTGAAAGATGAGGAAGAAGCTGAGAAAGATCCTTAAGTATTTGACTTTCAGTCACACTTCACAAATGGTTCTCAGTTCACCATGTCTAACACACATAAGAACTGGCTAGTCCATAAGCAAACGATTTGTGGTAAAGACTTCTCAAACCCGTTGAAAGCTAATAGTTTGCTAAAAATTATATGGTTCTAACTCACCTTGTTTCGAGACAAAGAGTTGGCTAGTCCTAGACAAACGATGCTAGGTAAAGACTTCATCAAATCCGTTGATGGTTGACAATTTACCAAAAATTGTAAGTTTATCAGTACACCTTATTCTTTATGGATAAAGTATTGGCTATTCCAGAGTGTACGGCTAACTGGTAAAAAATTTATCAAATCCGTTGATAGCTGGTGATTTGCTAAAAATCATGAAGCCCATACAGATTGGTTTTTGTTGTTAACTGTTTTATTTCAGGTATGAAGATTGCAAGCAACGAAGTATTCAAAATAAAAATACTTAAAAGGTTTTATCTCATCAAATCAAGACTAAGGTTCATGATTCAGAGTTCAAAGATTTAAATCAAGAAGACAATGACTGATGCTGCAAAGATAAATGAATGTTTATAAGACACAAAGAAGATCATGGTTTAAAGACAAAGATGATATTCATGATATTTCAAGATTATCTTATCAGAAGAAGATCTACATTTGAAGTGTTTGACTACATTCAGTTGGATACAAATACAAATTACCAAGTTCAATCCAAGGATGAAGGAAAGACTGAAGACATGTATTTTAATACATTCATTACATGAGAAACAAGAAGACAACAAGTATCATTCTTGTTTAGGGGAGGATTGTTGGGAATTATTTGTTAAGTGTCAAGTACCGTTAGTGTATTTTAAGTACTGTCAATGTTATGTAAGTACCGTTAGTGTTAACGCGATACATAGTAAGTACTGCTACTTATAAAGAAAGTACTGCTATACTGATTAGGACGAATATATCTTTGTATAAGATATGTCATAGTTATAGTTAGAGTATATCTTATGTGACATACTTAAATAGTTAGAATATTGATAATATATCGTCTGTGATATGGTTATCTTTATAGAATATTCTAAGGTTTCTAGGGTTCCTTACTCTATAAAAGGAACATAGGTACAATGTCTTTCATGTACCTCATTCAAGTCGATTAATAAGAGAATTGAATAGTTAAAAGTAATTCTGTTCTTCTGTGCTTTATAAGTTAGATTCCGTATAACTTATTTAGTGTTAGTAAGAGTGCTCAAAGTGTTTTAGTTTGATTACAAACTACTATACTAATTCTTAACATAATATAGATCCAATCAAAGGGATCAACACTAGTCGCTGCCAGAGTTTGATTGGGAGGTCGACTCCCTGTGTGGATATCCATTCAAATGTTTCCTGGACGCGTACAAAGGATATCATCAAATCTAGAAGGCGGAACAGGACGAAGAGAAAACTGCGTTCTACACAAGTCGAGTCGTCTATCACTACACAAAGATGCCATTTGGTTTAAAAAATTCGGGAACCACATACCAGCGACTTGTGGACAAAGCCTTTGAAGCTCATATAGGGCTCAATATGGAAGTCTATGTTGATAATTTTGTTATAAAAATCCATAATGAAGATGAACTCATACGAGATATCAAAGAGACCTTTGAGAGGTTGAGAAAGATCAATATGAAGTTGAATCCTAAGAAGTGTACATACGGCGCTACGGAAGGCATGTTCTTAGGATACATGATAGATCCTAATGTTATAAAGCCATGCCCGGATAAGACAAAGGCCGTGATGCAGCTTCCATCTGTAGAACAATCAAGGAGGTGCAATCTATTAATGGAAAGCTAGCATGGCTAAATAGGTTTCTATCCAGATCCATTGAGAGGTCACTTACCCCTCTTTAAAACACTTAAGAAGTGTATGAAAAAGGGGACGTTCGTTGGACAACATAAGCAAAGGAAGATTTTGACCAACTCAAAAACCACTTAGTAGACTTGCTCATGTTGGTCACACCACGACCGAAAGAGGAATTGGTCGTACACTTATCCGCAACGCGCGAAGCGATCCGTGCAGTGTTAATGACGCATAGAAACTCAACTCAAACACCAGTTTACCTAGTTAGTAGAGTGCTACACTAAATGGAGAAACTTATCCTAGCACTAGTGTACGATGCAAAACGGCAGCGCTGGTACTTTTAGGCGCACCTAAAAGTGGTAATTACAGATCAACCAATAAAGCAGATCGTATCAAAACTGGATGTAGCAGGGCGACGGCAAAATTAGAGTGTCTTACTAGCGGAACATAAATTTCTCTTATCGACCGCGGACCGCAGTTAAAGGACAAATCTTAGCATACTTCATCATAGAGAACCAGATGAAGTTTAAGCAACGACCAAGAAAGAGATGGAACTTTAAAAACCATGGATACTGTTTACGGACGGATCCTGATGCATTGATAGGTCAGGCGCGGGTCTCACTCTCACGAATCTAGAAGGCATATAATTCACATACGCTTTGTGTTATGAATTTACAGACATGAGCAATGAGGCTAAATACGTTTCATTAATTGTTGGACTACGGATAGCAACTCGCATGGGTGTACAAAACCTAGAAGTGAACGTGGACTCTCGTCTGGTCGCAAATTACATCTTTGGAGAGTACGAAGTTACAGGAGGACAACATGGTCTAGTACCTAGAAATGACTAAGTCTTTCATTGAGGGATTTGACAAATTCTTTATACGGCACGTTCCAAGAGGTGAAAACAAAAAGGTCGAATCCCTCAGCAAAATCGTCTCCACTAGCTTTACTCACCTATCCATGCGAGTATTGGTGGAAATATTGAAATATAAATCTACTCTGAGGAAGAAGTGTCCACAGTTGTGGAAGAAGAAGGACATACATGGATGACTCTCACTGTCAAATATCTAACTGTCGACGCGCTTCCACAAGATGGAAAAGAGGCGCGACGAATTCAGAGGAAGGCACACTAGTTTGAGGTCAAGAATGGAGTTATGTACAAGCGTTCGTTCTTGCATCCGTGGCTCAGATGTGTAAGACCCCTACAAGCAAACTGCGTGATCAGCGAGATACACGAAGGGTCCTACTGTATGCATGAAGGACCTAGAATAGTTGTGGCAAGGGACCTACGTGCTAGATATATTGGCCAAATATGCAGAAGGACGCGTAGAATCTCATTTTAAAGTGCAATGATTGCCAAGTCCATTGGTCAGTTCCGTGACATCCAGAGCAAAAGATGATACCCAACACATCACGATGGGCGTTCTACAAATGGAGAATCGACATCGCTAATCCCTTTCTCGTAGCGGCGTGCGGGGTCAAATTCCTTATCGTAGTTATGGACTACTTTATGCGATGGATAGAAGCCAAGGCAGTCATGACGATAACAATTAAACAAGAAAAAAAGTTTGTATAGGGGAACATAGTATGTTGTTGTGTCTTACCAAGTGAAATAGTCTTGGATAACGGAAAACAATTATGTGATAATCCATCCAACGACTCGTGCGCGACACTTAACATCACACAATGATTCGCGTCAGTAAAACACCCACAATCCAATGGGTTGGTGGGAGGGGCTAATCGAAGCTTGAGAGAACGGATCAAGGCGCACCTGGATAAAAAGAGTATTGGGTCGATGAACTCTCTCATGTTTTATGTGCGCACCAAACGATGATCACGACTAGTACTTGGGACACCCCATTATCCATGGCTTATAGAACGGAGCCGGTAATTCCAGCTGGGATTGGAATGCCAACTATCAGCACTGTGGAAGTTGATGTCGTGACAAATGATGAAGAGATACGGATCAACTTGGACCTACTCGAGGAAAAACGTGAAAAGGCAGCGGTCCGCGAAGCTAAAGCTGAGTCTAAGATGAAAAGATACTACGAGGCAAGATTTTGAGGAGTTTCTTTCAAACCAAGTGACTTTGTTTACCGTGTTGACAATGCAAGCCGCTTGGAGAATACATTCAAACTCAGACCAAAGTGGGAAGGTCCTTATGAAGTGACAGAATCTTTAGGACAATGCGCGTATACGTTATGCGACATGGACGAGCGCGACCTGGCCTGTACATGGAATATATGCTACCTTAAGAAGTGCTACATTTAAGGCCACGGCCTGCGCATGGACGCTTTTCTGCTGTCGTCAACACCCAATAAGTTTTCATATATTCAGTTCTTTACTTTTTTAAAAATCTTGAAAGTATTAATAAAAGGTCGCGGTTCTTAGTTAGTTCTACAACCCTTTCTTTATCTTTATTATTGTTTCAATTCTTTATGTTAATTGTTAATAATTTGTGCCTACAGGTGTACATGTACTTATAATTTTCACGTGAAATAAAGTATTGAGCGAACCTAATAATTAGCTTATCGCGTAAGAGGGATGCAACCCCAGTGACCATAGATCATGTATTCTTGTTAGACAGCTTGATTTCAAGACGTTGAAGTAAGCTACGCATATGTGACAATCCTCAAATTTCACATCTATGCTATGTGCTATGATTGTTTGACTATGAAAATTTGACTAGAAATTTTTGCTTTTATGCCTTAGTTGGTAAGATGAATTGTTTCTCACAACCTGAACTGCCATTTCAACATATTCCTATATGTTGCAAACACAATGTATATATCAAGTCTAAGTTCTAAAAGTAATCTAATAAGTACATTATGAATAAGAACATCTCAAATATAACTATGATGCGCTAAATTCCTTTAGAAACCCTAGAATCCCTATAAATGAGTTGTAGACTCTAGAATTGTGAACTATGAATGTACAACACATATGAATAAGTAATCAAGGATTATAAACAAGTTGTAAACTATCATTTGGAAATATAATTTCATCTAATAATAGTAAGTTCAAACTATTCAAAGATAAGTACATGTAAATGTACATAATAGTCTAGATCACCACCTAAAATCCATTTCATACTGAATTAGAGCCTAATCTTTTGCAACTAAATATAAAACTAAACTAAGTATCATACTAAAACTATATTTTTACTTCAAGTCAATATACAAATAAGTAAAGCCTAAAGTACAAGTTTTCAAAGCATATGATTCTAATTAACCTATTACCTCATAGGATATGATTAACCTATATAACTCAGTAAATAAGTGCGTAGACTATTTAGAAATCTTAAACACAATATATAAGCCCTATAATAAGCCAAGACAATGATGTAAACACAAATAACCCAAAATATAAGTCACTTAGGCATAATGACCTAAAAAGCCTTATATTACCGATTATACTTAGAATCAATGCATAGTATTTTAGGACTGAATTAGTATTTTTGTACTTCTTATTTTAGGAAAAACAAGAAAATACAAGTCGTCAAGTATTAATCGATACGGTTTAGGAAAACCGTAAAGATCGACAAATGAGTTCGTTCCTCAAGGGAGTTGTGTGTGTTTTAATGCCAATAATATAAAACCACGTTTGGATTAGTAACGTTTTTGGATGAGAAAGATTGGAAATTAAAGACGAGTTACGCTAAAAATTAAGCTACGACGCGAAAAACGTAAAATCGTAAAAATCGACGAAAAATAAAAGTTATCTAAAAATTTCCAAAAAATTAATTTAAACTTCTAACAATATATCTAGGGTTTACAAATCAATTAAAATTGTGGAAACTTTTTTAATTAATTAACATTTAATATTTAATTTTTAAATGCTAATTAAAGTCCTAAAAATCAAATAAATTAATAAAAAGCCCAAACCAATATTTTATAACTTGTAAACCTAAAATAGAGTTAATAAACACTAAAAAAATACTTTTTCAACTGTTAAATCTATTTTTAAATGCCTAATAACTATTTTTATATTAAAATAATCATAAAAATTGAATAATAATCAGAAAATTACAAAAAAAAATTCTAAAATTCTATTTAACTTAATATTACTTGAGAAAATTGAAAAAAGCTAAACAAATTAAATTTGTCCTAATGAGACAAAAACAGTGGCCTGTTTGACTTTATTTGGTCAAATAGTGAGTATTTGGAGCTGTTTAAGCTTGTTTTGATGGTTTTTCTTGGAGAAATTGGTACCCCCACAACCATTTGGGTTGTGGGTAGTTACAAAAACACACAATAACATAGTTCAAACACAAATCAAGCACTAAAACACCTCAAATCAGCTGATGTGAACAAAAAAAATGGGGTCTATGGGTACTTAAAGCCTAACAGTGAGCTATAACAGCCATTTTGAGCAGCCAAAAGTTCACAAACCTCCAATGCCAGGTGTTGCACACTATACCTAACCTAAATCTAGCTAGTGACCAATTTTCAAGTTCCAAATCAAAAAATTGAGCCTTATAGGCCTGTTGATATGGTTTGGCCGGCAGAAAATGAAGTCTGCTGGTGTATTGGTGCAGATTGATGTATAAAATGCTATTTAAACCACTAAATTGCCAACCAATCTATAATACCAGATCACTTATCCCTAACCTACCCTATATTCTAGCAGATTCAGAAAGAACGGGTTATAAAACACCAAATTCCAACCTAAATCCTACTGTTTGAGAATTTTAGACAGAAAAAGGTTCTTGCTGAACTTTTTGACCATGAAGTGAATTTCAAACTAACATAGGTTGTATAAAATCCAACAAAATGTAAACTAATAAGATCCAATTCTATATTAAGCCTAAATCTAATTTCTAGCAAGATTTTAGAACTTGAAATGCAATAATAAACTCCCTAAGGCCTATTGTCTATATTAGGCAGATTCTTGTCTAATCTTTAAATATACAAACCAATTTACTACACTTGACCACTTAAACCAAACCTTAAACTAACATAATCAGAAAGTTATGAGAATTTTTAAGCAAGAACACTAGGCTAGCCGTCACTACCAACACAAGAACATTCTTACACCAAACACTCCCTTACTTTTTGAAAACACAAATTTTTCAAACAAACTTAAACTAAATCAACTTAAAACTAGAAGAGACTAATCAAAAATGTTTTATAAACCTTAAACTAACATGCCTATGCCTCTAAACAATCAAGTAACAATGGATAACAGCTAATCACAAGTACCCTATTTAAAACACAAGAACATAAAGGTAAATGAGGGTTACCACACTTAGGTTTGTTCAACCCAAGTACACACCAAAAACTCCTATCTTTCTGCCTTTCTGTGATAAAGGGGGTGATGTACTATGCAAGTGAGATGGGTGGTTGTGTTGGGAGACTACAACAGTCCCATAGCAAAGCAAACAAAAACAACAAGAATAGTAATCAAGCACCAAGATTCAAGCTTGTCATGACTTGAAACTTGGTGTTTGCTACAGTGGGTAAGTAAAAAAACATAATAATAAGGTTTATAAAAAACCTTTGAAAACACAAATTTTGGGAAAAACTTTGAAACACCTTTGTAAAGAATTTAAAATGACATAAAAAACAACATTTTAACATATGTAAGCTCCTAATCTTGGTTATCAATCAAGAAGAACAAGTGCATATGCATAAAATGGTTCTTAAAACTTTTACAAAAAAATTTTGAAAAAGATTTTGATAAAACTGAAAAGTAAATGCATAAAAGTTAAAGTGCAAGTAATATAAAAGACAAATTCAAATTTAAAAGGAACTCAAATTCATATGTGTGACACCCCGGGTAGGGCCAAAATATGCGGAAATATCCACGGAGATGTCCCTAGGGTGGATCGATAGCATATAGTCCATAGAGCATAAGATAAGGAGTTATTTAAATCATATTACATGTTTGTTAAACCAATAAAATAAAAATTGTCTTAAACGTGAGGAAAGATGATTGTTTGTGTTCCCAAATAGAACCCCCGACGAGTCCTATGATGCAGATTTCTAAGATGCTGGAGACCATGCACACACCACGTACTAACTTCATATTCATGTGCAAAACATACTAAAAGGGTCAACATAAAGTTGGTGAATTTACAGATTTTAACAATTAATTAGTTTGGACATACACTAATCATAGAAGTAACAATGCACAAAGCATTCTTACTAAAATGTAGATAACATTGTTTATTATTAGAAACTGAAGCTTAACCTCCATAGTCCTCAACAGATGAGGACGTAGTGTCTTATAAAAAGACACCCATTCCAGTTCTAACATGGTATACCTCTGTTGTCCTGGCAAAGGTACAGTGAGCATGACTCACCCAGACAGGGATGGTCAATCCCTAATAGATCTATTTATAACATTCAGGCGATTTACAACAATTTAACAGTTTCAATAATAATCAAATATAGTCAGGTTTATACAATCCAGTTATGTCCATTATGTGTTTGCATATTTTCTTTCCCAAAAGGGAAAGTTTTATCAAAAGTTTATATGGGGCTGTAAACTCATTTGGGAGTAGGCAATAGCTGTTTAATACGAATATCCAATTAAAGCTCACGCCAAAGTTATGCCTAATCAGATAGTACAGTCTTAATAGATAGTACAAAGAACATATATATATGCTTATACAGATTTTAGTCAGTTCATTTATGCTACGGTATTTATCTAAAGAACCGTAGTTCAAGTATCATCAATATTCATTTAACTTATCTATATAAGTTTCATTTCTAAGTAAACATAAAATGTTTAACTATTAATATCAGTTAGCATACATGTATTTATAATAATCATTCAACTTACAATTAAGTTTCTTATTTAAGTAGACATATAATGTCTTACTTAAAATATTAATTTACGTTCTCTGTTCAAGTATTATAATCACTCATTTACTATTAAATTTCATTATTAAGGAAACATAAAGATTTTACTTAATATTAGTTCACGTTCGTAGTTCATGTATTATACTCATTCATCCAAACTTTAATATTAAGTTTCATATTTTAAGTAGGACGTAAGATGTTCTACTTAAATATTAACATTCAATTTATCTAACGTTCAAATAAATTTTATTTTCTAAAAGTATATGAGTTTATGTATGAGTAATACATATTCATAATTGTTTATACAATTATTTCCTAAAGTAAATATAAATATTTTATTTTTAAAAATAAAATACAATATTTTATTTAACTTTAAAGTTTCCATAAATTATTTTAATATAAAATAATTTAAACTTAAGAAATTATACCTTAATTCTTATGGTCTAAGTATTTTAATTATGTTTTATTATAATTAAAATAGGTTTTAGGGTTAGGGCTTGTTAACATACCAGGGGTTCCACACTCGTAACATACCACAGCTTTCTTCGGTCCGCTACTACTTCCACCTACGGGGTTTCGGTTTCCCTGCTGTCCACTTCCACTTCCACGTGCGTTGGACTTGCCCTTGTTGCTGTTCCTGGGATTGGTATTGGGTCGACCTGGGGTAGCAACATTGGTTTGACAATCGCGAGCAAAATGGCCTTGTTGGCCACACTTGTAGCATCCTTGGCATTGTCCTCCAGCAACATGATGGTAATTGCACTTTGAACACTTAGGTTTGGTCCCTGAGTAGTTCTTGGTGCGGGTTGTGGGAGTAGTGTCATCCGCTTGCCCAACGTTTTGCTTTTTGGAAGGTTGTTGGTGCTGGCTACGAGAGTTTTCACCGGATTACCTCTTGTTGTCCGTTTGCCTCTCGGACAGATTGCGGGTTCGCTTGTTGATCAGCTCAGTCGCAAATTCCATAACACCTTCAACGGTGGTGGGTCGTGAAGCTAGCACACTGTCATGAATGTTGTCAGGGAGTCCGCTGACATACTTTTCAATATTGTCACTCCTTAGAGGAAACATTCTGGTGCACATCAAGCTTAACTCTTGAAATCTTTGGTTGTACCAAAGGATATCATTGTTCTTACACTTGAGATCCCACAGCTCGACTTCCAACTTCTTCATTTCTCCTATGGGACAATACTTCTCGGTCATTCTCTCATTGAGGTTGGCCCAAGTGAGAGTATAAGCAGTGTCATGTCCAAGGATGGCGACCACAGAGTTCTACCAAATAAGGTCGCTCTCGAGTAGGGTGCACGTAGCAAACTTAACTCTATTCTCGTCAGCACAACCGCTGATGCGGAAAACTGTCTCTAGTCTTTCGACCCACTGCATCAACTCAACAACTTCTTCTTTCCCTTGGTAGTATGAGGGTTTGAATTTTAAGAAGTCGGGGTAAGAACAAACCCTGTTGGTGTTGTTTCTGCGTGCATCGAAGTTTGGATCATTGTTTGCATTTGGGTCAGCTCCTCTGGCTGCCATGGATGTTGTGATGCCTTCACTTATCATTTCCCGCAGTTGTGCGGCAGTAACATTTCGAGTGGTTTCTGGGGATTCAGCATTGTCGGCATTGGAAGTGGTTGCATTATTGGGATTTGACCTCGTAATCACCATTTGTCTGTAATCATATACAAAATGAGATTATTAGTTCAAGCGCTAGTACAGTTTTATATTATTTGCACGAGAAAACTTATGCACTGATTTCATAAAAAATTTGGATAACCTGTCAAGATCTCATAATATAATACATTGTACAAAAGATATAATAAAGAAAGTGATTACATGTTATTTCCATGAGAAATTTAACATTCATCTTAGCATAACACAATCTAAGTCATAGGCCGGTCGGGCCTAATCCAAAGTAATGATACACACAGTCTTTAAAACATCATATCCCAAAGTTACATGTCCCAAAAGAAAAGGAAAGATAAAGTACAGGATTACATCATCAAAAGCTGAAAAAGAGATAAAAGTACAAAGGCCCTATGTCATGATAGCCGGGATGCAACCCGTAAGCTTATCATGACGTACAAGAAGTCTAGTACGTCTATACTAATCCTGCCTGGATGGTCCACTAGATGATGCTGGGGCTGACGGTGCGGATGGAGCTGGTGGGGCTGCAGAATTCCTCCTGGTGTTCCATAAAGTCCGAACTGTCGTTCGGGTCTCCTTGAGCGTACGAAGTGCAGACAGTAGCTGGTTCCGGAGTCTATCGACGACCCCTCGGAGATAAGCCATCTCCCTAGTAACCCCATCATGTCAGACAGTGGCGAGATCAAAGAAAATGGATAACGATTGCTCCTGAGCGGAGAGAGCAGCATGGGTCTGATGCTACAGACCCTCCATGTCCTGAATGCGCTGGTGGAGGCGGTAGTTCTCATCCAATAACCACTTCAGTTCCTCTTCCGTCCTAGCCTGGTTGCCCTTAGCGGTCTGGGATTCTCCTTTCATAGTCCGGAAAAGAGTGTCTATACGGTCATAGATGACGGCATGGCTTTGTTGACTGACTGTCAACTGGCTGCGGAGGTCGGATATCTCCCGCTCCTTGCGTGCAGCCAGTGCGGCAATCTGGGCCTGGACGGAATCGACACGTCCTGCCCCGGAGCTTTCCCCGGTCTCATAAGTGGAGACGGGTGTGGGCCCAGAAAAATAGCCCGATGGTAAGGATGGAGGCATGGAAGACGGTATGCTAGGAGGGACCCGGTCCTCCTCCATATAGGTTGGGGCCAGTGTGGCTGAGGCTGAGATAGAAAAAGGGTCCTCTGTGAGTACAGCTTCGATGGCTGGGTCATCCTCTGAATCCGAGGCTGACAACCATCCACACTGCATCGATCGTGGGGATGAACAAACAACTAGAGTAGGAGCTACTACGGGTAGAAGAATCGAGGATGCAGTAGGCGGAGTCATGATGCTCTGAAATAGTATTATTTTAAGTTTGAAGTGAGTATAAGCTTACAAACAAAGAACAATATTATTTTAGATTACATGCTTTATGAAATATATCCCTTTTAAACAATTATTATAATGTTTTAAGGTTACAAATATTAATACTTATATATATATATATATATATATATATATATATATATATATATATATATATATATATATATATATATTATCATTTATGTAGTTCATTTATCAATTTGTAAGTGTGAAGTTTAACATGTCTAACATTTTCCATAACAACATCTCACTAAACAGTATTAATAATCAAGTTTAGTAAATATATATATATATATATATATATATATATATATATATATATATATATATATATATATATATATATATATATATATATATATATATATATATATATACAATTAGTTCACATAGCATAAAATGTCCTAAGATCTATATGCTTAACTAATACGGTCCCAAAATAAAATCCTAAAAAGATTTTTATAAGTTATAGTCCAGTTTTAAATAAAAGAAAAATCATTTTATTTTTATTATATTTAAAAATTTATCTGGTTCTCTATAACTAATGCTATGATACCATTCTCTGTGACACCCTGGGTAGGGTCAAAATACGCGGAAATATCCACGGAGATGTCACTAGGGTGGATCGATAGCATATAGTCCATAGAGCATAAGATAAGGAGTTATTTAAATCATATTACATGTTTGTTAAACCAATAAAATAAAAATTATCTTAAACGTGAGGAAAGATGATTGTTTGTGTTTCCCAAATAGATACCCTGACGAGTCCTATGATGCAGATTTCTAAGATGTTGGAGACCATGCACACACCACGTACTAACTTCATATTCCTGTGCAAAACATACTAAAGGGGTCAACATAAAGTTGGTGAATTTACAGACTTTAACAATTAATTAGTTTGGACATACATTAATCATAGAAGTAACAATGCACAAAGCATTCTTACTAAAATGTAGATAACATTTGTTTATTATTAGAAACTGAAGCTTAACCTCCATAGTCCTCAACAGATGAGGACGTAGTGTCTTATAAAAAGACACCCATTCCAGTTCCAACATGGTATACGTCTGTTGTCCTGGCCAAGGCACAGTGAGCATGACTCACCCAGACGGGGATGGTCAATCCCTAATAGATCTATTTATAACATTCGGGCGATTTACAACAATTTAACAATTTTAATAATAATCAATCATAGTTATGTTTATACAATCCAGTTATGTCCATTATGTGTTTGCATATTTTCTTTCCCAAAAGGGAAAGTTTTATCAAAAGTTTATATGGGGCTGTAAACTCACCTGGGAGTAGGCAATAGTTGTTTAATACGAATATCCAATTAAAGCTCACGCCAAATTTATGCCTAATCAGATAGTACAGTCTTAATAGATAGTACAAAGAACATATATGTATGCTTATATAGATTTTAGTTAGTTCATTTATGCAACGGTATTTATCTAAATAACCGTAGTTCAAATATCATCAATATTCATTTAACTTATCTATATAAGTTTCATTTCTAAATAAACATAAAATGTTTAACTATTAATATCAGTTAGCATACATGTATTTATAATAATCATTCAACTTACAATTAAGTTTCTTATTTAAGTAGACATATAATGTCTTACTTAAAATATTAATTTACGTTCTCTGTTCAAGTATTATAATCACTCGTTTACTATTAAATTTCTTTATTAAGTATAGATAAAGATTTTAGTTAATATTAGTTCACGTTCGTAGTTAATGTATTATACTCATTCATTCAAACTTTAATATTAAGTTTTATATTTTAAGTAGGACGTAAGATGTTCTACTTAAATATTAACATTCAATTTATCCAACGTTCATATAAATTTTATTTTCTAAAAGTATATGAGTTTATGTATGAGTAATACATATTCATAATTGTTTATACAATTATTTCCTAAAGTAAATATAAATATTTTATTTTTAAAAATAAAGTATAATATTTTATTTTGAAAAATAAAATATAATATTTTATTTTACTTTAAGTTTCTATAAATTATTATAATATTAAATAATTTAAACTTAAGAATTTATACCTTAATTCTTATGGTCTAAGTATTTTAATTATGTTTTATTATAATTAAAATAGGTTTTAGGGTTAGGGCTTGTTAATGTTTCAGAATATGGCAAAACTAGTCCCTCTATATTTTTAAACAAGTATAACTTTCGGATTTTACATATTTAGTACCTAGGGCATGTTAAAGTTTCGGCTTATGGCAGATTTAGTCCCCCTAGTTATATTAAGGTTTTGTAACTTTACTAAAATTACAAAAACAGCCCCTAGGGCTTCTTTAAGTTTTGACAATTTACAAGAAGGGTCCTTAGGGTTATAAAATGTCAAAATAACTTTTAGAAACTTCCTAAAATGGTCCCTAGGGTTTAATTTACCACAGATAGTATTTATTAAACCCTATACTTTTGGATATTTACATTTTCAGTCCTTGTGTTTACTAGTTAATCAAAACAAGTTTCATAAGTTACGGTTTTAGTGCTTAAGTTTTATAAATTGTCATTTTCATCCAACAAGTTTTTATAAGTTATATTTTATTATAAAACTTTTATTTTAACATTCAAACTTTATATGGGCTCATTAAATGGGCTAAACATCTAATGGGCTATTTTAGTGGGCTTAAATATATTTCAAGTCCACTAATTTATTTAAATGGGCCTTTAAATCGTTTATTGGGCTTAATACACTTTTAAGTCCTTTAATTAGTTAAATGGGTCTAAGTGTAATCTTAAGTCCATTTAAGTTACTAAGATTTATCAAATGGGCTTATTGGGTCCATTAAGTTCTAGATTATCATTTCATGGACTTAATTAGTCCATTAATATTACTTTACATTTTATGTAAGTTTTAACTTAGGATATTCTTATAAGCTTATTATGAGCTTATTAATATTTAGTTTTAAATCTAAATAGATGACTAAAACTTAAATTTTGTTTTATGTGTTATACCAAATTAGATCTAGGTGTGTTATAAGGTTACAAGTAAGTCATAAGCCCTAGTATGAGCTTATATCTCACGACTAATATTAGTTATAGCTTATTAAGACAAGTCAAGTCTCATTTTAAGGTTGCATGTAATTTATAAGTGTTACAAAAATAGATCTAACTATGTACAAGTCAAGAAAACAAGTTATAAGTCCAAAATGAGATCTAAACTATGTCTAGACCTAAGAATCAAATATAGATCCATGTACACTTATATATAGCTCATGGCTATATTTTAACTCTTGGTATTTCCAAGATGAACACTTTAGCTAATCTTTAAGTCTTGTAAATATTTACAAAAACACATCATGATTATCTAGGTTACATGTATGTTCCCAAGGCTACTATTATTCCAAGAAAACAATGTATAGCCCACGGCTATATTGTTTTCTCCCAATATTCCCATAAGATCTACTAGCTTATTTCATGTGTATCATGTTAAGTTAACACTTATCACTAGATCTAGGTTTATATAAGCATGCATGTACATCTAACCCATTTTAGGTCTTGTGTAACCCACGGCTACATTTATAGACATAAGTTGTATTTGTGATTTTTAACATTCCATTTAACATGTTACATTTCATATTCCATTATTCAAAACTTAGGAAACAAATCATATAGTCACCACTTAATTTAGCCGTGACCTTTAAGGTCATGGTTTTCATGATCTTTAAGTTGCACAAGTTCATTTCGTGAGATCTATGGTTATTAGTTAACCAAAGTCCCATAAACAAGATTTGTAACTCATGCAATGTTTAGATTTATAAAAGGTTTAATATGGTTTTTAAATCAAGTTTAAAACATAACATACAAGTCATAAGTTTCTTATTAAAAGATTTTTAAATCACGAACAAGATTTTTAAATCACGAACCTGATTTACATAAATATGTTGTGACCTATAAGGGTCATAGCTTTATCAAATCTTGATTTTTAACATGTTATTTACTTGTGTTTATAGATGTATGATGATGCATGCATGAAGAAATGAAAGATTATGATGTGTATACCTCTCTTGCCTAAAAGTACCAAGAATGATCTAGATGAACAATGAGATTTGAGATCTACTCAAGATGATGAAGAAAACCCTAAAACAAACCAAGTCGTGGCCTTGATGATTTCGGCTAGGGCTTGTTTATAGTGATTCCAAAAGGAAGGATACTACTAATGATTTGTTGTAAGGATGAGACAAGAATCTTGGTGGATTTAATACTTGGTTTTGGATGTATATGGCTTTAATCCGTATGATTGAGATAGAAGAGGATAAGAGAAACAAGGTTGGATTGTATGAGAGAATGTGAGAGTATGTGTGTGTGATTTGGCTTAAAGAGGAAAGAGGGAAAGGGAATGCAAAAGTCATGATTGCCTAGGTAAGAACACTTGTGCCAAGTGTTGGCTTTTGTGTTTCCCATGCATCCCTTCTCCTTCCACATGCCCTTGGTGTCGTGTAAGGCTATCCAAAAGGGTAGGGTGGGCTTGTGTTGGGCCTACGTTGGGCTAGAGCACAACCTTGGGCTAGTCCATGAGAGTTGTGTAGTATGCAAGGGATGTATGCATATGCCTAAACGGCTAAGCATGCATGTTGTAACATTTTTCTCCAATTGTTAAGTGTGGCACACACACACATTTCTAGTTATAATTTCATTACTTGTTTTTCCTAGTTGCATGATCATGGTTTTAGGTTATGAAGCTATTTTCAACAAAGATGAATGTAAAAGTATAGTTACATGATAGACATGTTTATTCACATCTTAAGGAAATATAACACATGAATAAGTGTTCTAGGATTATTGGGTGGAAATTTATTATATAAAATCATGGTAAAATCATGGATTTTACAATATGTCTCAAGAATTCATTACAAACTAAGAGAATTTTGAAATATACAAAATTTGGAACAAAAACAAAAATATGCTAGTTTAGGTTATATATACAAATGAAAAGAAACTTCAAGAAGCCTAAACCCTAGATGTTAACTTCCATCTTTGCCCTTGTGAAATTCCAAGAATATGCTTTGATCCGAAATTTAGATTTGGTCAAAATGGTGTCATGTGAAGAATCTTGTTGTTGCTAGCTGTCCTTGATGCATCTAACACGTTCATCTTGGTGTGGAGACTAAGGAATCACTGTGGGTTGTTGATATTCTGCAACAAGATGAACCACTACCATTTTGGGATGGTTTTGGAGGCAGGGGACATGTGGGGAGGGTCCCACTGTGAACTGGCAGCACATTGGGGGGTGGGGTTGGATTATAGGACCATCGATTACTAATCTGGAAGGTTTAGAGGTGTGATGTATGTTAACGGATATTATAGGGATTAGGGTTCTTGTTGGGGATAAAGGGGGTTTAATGGTTACAATATTAGTTTCCCTCCTAAAATTTATTAATATAAAATCGAGGTTTAAATTTTAATTAATAATAATAAGGTGTGTAGTATGAGGTGATTTGGAGTGGGGGAAGGACGTGGAGTATGGTGGTTGGATGGGATAGTGTGACGTGGAGGGTGAAGTGGCAGTGATAGTGGACCGGGTAAGAAAGGTTGGGCTGGGGTAATGGGTTTTTGGGCTAAACCGGGTATTTAGAGTGGGTTTGGTTATGGTGTGGGTTTTAAGTTTTGGCAAACAGTCCTTTATCTTCCAAAAACATGTCAAACTAAGTTTTCCAGCTTTATTCCCTTCTTTCTTTATTAATAAGTTTGCACAATTTGTCAATTTTGCACACAAACTTTGCAAACTTTCATCAAGGACTAAACATACAATTTGAGCATTTCCAAGGGCTATACTTGTAAACTCTTGACATTTTAGGGACCCAAATGTAATTTTGGAGTTTTACAAGGGTATAAAATGACAAGTCTTCCAAAGTTGAGGGACCAATCTTGTAATTCTTCAATTCTTCAAGAACTTCTTTAGAAATTCATGATTCGGGCCTGGTTCTTTGTGCGGCTTCGTTTCCCGTGTTCGCTTTTGCTTGATTCTTGGTCTCTTTTGTTAAATTCACGATATCCGTACCTAAAATACACAATGAACAAACACAAGCATATTTTGCGGTATTTTATGATATTTTTAAGGATTTTAAACCCGATTTGGACGATGAGACTATGTATAATTGCAGTCTCATCAAGGACAAGTGTAAAAACTTCATAGCATTACATTTAGGTTTTAATATCATCATAAGATAAGTTACAAGTACCCTAATGCATAATGTACAACATTTCAATGCATGACTTATAAATTAGGTCAAAATAGATATTTTCACACTTTAGACATTCTTACTAGGAATAACTTAGTAAAACAAGTGTAGAGACTTCATGAACATATTAAGAAAAAATTAGGATGTATAAATTGAGTTTAAATCAGTAGCTATATCATGAATAATTGATTTAACAAGGATTGAACTCTAGATCATTAGAAGCCCTAATCTAGCTAGGTTTTCTTCCTAATTTCACTTCAAACCAATGTTAAAATTCAAACCAAAGATCCAAACTTCCTAATTATAATGTGTAAACACTAATTACACCCTAATACATCACTAATTACATTCCTAAACCCTTAATTACAAGAATTACAAAGTTACAAAGTTACAAGCCTTAGAAACACATCCGGTTAGGTTTTTCCCTCCAAAACCCCATTCAAAAACATTTCCCTCCCAAATTTAAACCAAAAACTGATATTTGTCGATATTTATTTTCCAAGTAGGTGCATAAGATACTTGTGAATGAGACATCACCATTCTTATCCATTATTTTCGTGGCTTAGTTATAGCCTTAAACCATTGGTAATTTTGAATCTATCTTGTATGAATCATCACCTAGACCTCCTTAGTCATCCCTAGCTTCCCTTATTCACTACCTTCCTGTTCTTACGTGTTTAGATACAAAAGTTGGAGGTTAAGGCTTGTAACTAGTATAAATAGGAGTCTTTACATTCATTTCTAATTCATCCCTCATTTTCAATCTTCTACACCTACACATTCTACTCTAGAGCATCCATTTAATTCATAATAAGTTCCTAAGATTAGTAGCAAGATTTGGAAGAATTTCCAAGAGTTCTTGAAGAGTTGTGAAGAAGATATAGTCCATATGCCCCATTAGGAGCCCTAGAATTTTGATTTTCTTGTTTGTAAGTATCCGCCATTTTCAATATGTTCTTTTGATGTTATTAATCTTTAATAAAGTTAGTTATAATCTATTACAAAAAGTCTTAGTTCATATGATCATCTAAAATTAAAGTTATAAGCTAAAGATGTAATAAAACTCTAGTTTTGTAATCTACATGAAATAATGAGTTAAAATCAATTTCAAAAGCTATAGATCTGGAAAAGTAATTTTATTATGATTATAAATGTGTTTATAAACTTTGTTTTAAGTTCCTAGATCTTTTTTTACAATTTTGAGGTTGTTATGTAATTTTAAGCAAGTATAGGGACTAAAATTGTCATTTTTGAAACTATAAACATTTTGGGCCAGAAGTTTCATTTTACTAAATTTAAAAATATAAAAATTAATATTATTAAGTTTGAATCCTTGAGGTTAATATTTGAAGGTTGAAAATATAAATACTTAAGCTATATACTTAAAGGATCAAAAGTGTAATTAAGCTAAACTATAACTAAAAGGGTAAATTTTTGCCAACTTTGAAACTAAAGGATTTAAAGTATATATTATACTATACTTATCATTTGAATAAAGTAATGAATGTATCATGTTAGTAGAGAACTTTATATAAAGATGTTCAATCTCGATATTACGTTTGATGATCCCAAACTCAGATCGATTTAGCTTTATGTATACGAGATTAGATCAAGTAATACACTTAGAGAAACCTTTGTATATGTATATGACAATCTAAGTGTTATGCAGAATTAACACTTAAACAAGAACACACAAGATCTAAACAAACTTTCACTTTGATTAATGATATCAAACTTGCTTACAATGAAAGTAGTTCACGTATGAAAACTTATATCGAACATTAACCTAAAGGTCTTCTTTTATAGACATAAGAAGCCTTGTACAATAATCTATGTATCAACTATTCTAGGTAAAGATAAATATAGAAAATACATTGTTGTTCCTATCTTTACTAGAAGTAATCTAGAATACAATAAACGCGTGGAGTATATCCTTCCATCAGTGCTTGTCTTCAATGCATCAACGCTTGACTTTGTCTTGTCAACGCTTGATCTGTCAGCGCTTGTTTACTTCTGTCAACGCTTCTTTTACTCTTGTCAGCGCTCAAGTAGACTGGCTATAATTTATTCCCAACAATCCTCCCCTAAACTTGATATCTACTCTAGTGATCAAGTTTCTGAATAAACATTAAGGACTAGGAGGAATCTTACAAACCTTCTCATATTGGTAATAAATAAATCTGATCAAATCTTTTGCCACGTCACTTGAATAATCAATTTCCAGCTGTGTATTCTTCATCTTCTCCAAGACTTCCTTGGACATGAAATAATGACCATCTACAAGTAGATACTCAGTAAACTTTGTAGAACTCAAATAATAAACACCAGCAGCTGAATACAACCTCCATTGAAGACCACTGAGATCATCTTCAAGATCCTTCCAAATAGCAGGATCTTCATCAATTGGTCCACACATTCTCTTGAATGTTGACCACAGTTTTATTCCATTGACTGAAGTTGGTGCTTCAGTCACATACTTGGCCTCTAATAACCTCCATAGATCTACCAAGTCTTCTCTGTCGAAACTTGCAAACAAAGATATAAGGGTGGTAAAAGTGTGAACCTCTTTTCCATACCTGCCAATCTTCCAAAACCCACATTCATCTTCTTCATAGCTTACAATTGGGTTTCTGGAATCAAGTGGTAACACTTGTACCATATCTGAAGCTTCTAATGGTGAGAGCTTGAGGCTCTTTCTTATGACAGCTTCACTTGGATGTAATGGATCCATATCTTTGGGAAACTCAAGAGAAACTCCCTTTTTCACTGGTCTGGGAACAAACATTGCCTTCTTGAGCTCCATTTCCTCTGCAAGTTCTTCTTTTCTTTCATCAGAAAGAAGTCTTAGAGTGTTTTCTTCCTGCACTCTAACCCAAATAGGATAAGCTCTACATTCCAACTCTTCAAATGTCAACCCAGTCAATTTCTTATAAGTCCACCCTGTTCCATGACATCTGAGCAGCATGAAGTACAACTCCTTTCTATCCCTTTTCAAATTTGAGAGAACATTGCTTGCTTTGTGTTTCAGAATGACCTTGCAATCCTTTTTTACTTTGAGAAGAGTCTCCAAACCCCATATCTGATCTGAAATGGTCAAATGTGGATTCTCCATACACCTATCTTCCCAAGCATGGTACATCTGAACCACCTCTGGCATATCAAAATCAACCTGCAATTTCAACTCATTCAATTTCTCCTTTGCCAGCTCATCACCATACTCAAGTCTTTCTGGTTGTTCTATGATCATAACACTTGAGTCTGAACTGGCTTCATCACTTCCTTCTTGTTCTTCTGAAGTGACAACAAAAGGTGATTCACCTGCCTGCTTTCTTTCTTGTTCCATAATTTGTGCAGCCAACCTTCTATCAAACTCAATTTGTGCTGCATTCTTTGGAACAACTTCTTCTACCATAATACCCTTACCCTTATCTAATGGATCAACTGTTGGTAAGGTAGATGGTAATACCTGTGAAGAAACCTCTTTGATGATGGATGATGACTGGAATACATCAACCTCATTTGCAGGTCTGTCAACGCCCAATTCTGCTTTGTCAGCGCCCAAGATATTCATGTCAGCGTTCAAATTCTCCTTGTCAACGCTCAAATTTCCTGCCTCAGCGCCTTTTGCAATTTCCTCCAACATGGCTGTAAATGACAAATTTAAGTTTGTAGGAGAGACTAGAGACGTATCAAAACCTGTCTGTTTCTTCAAACTTGTTAGGGCCTCAGCAACATCCAAAGATTGACCATCATGAGAGCCCTTATCACTCACATTTATTTGTTCATCCTCCCCTTTGGAAGATTCCTCCATCCCTCTCCTTGTACTAGAAGTCTCCAAGATAACAATCCTCTCCCTCAATTGCTTGAGTTCAAGGCCTTTGCTGACAACTTGTACCAAGTTTGCATTTTGCTTTTGCAAGCTTATGCAGACAGCCGTCAATTCCATTAGGGTCATTAGTTCCAATCTTCCCTCTTATAAAATGGGTATTGGACCTCCCAAGTTAGATTCATTGGGCATGGATGAGGTCTTAACGATGGTAGGACTGTCTTGGCCAGCTTCTAAGCCAGAACCAATAGTCCCAGCCTCATCCATAACACCAACCACACTTGTGGTGGTGGTTCTCTCTGCTACATGGTTAGGACCACTAGAGGAGAACACTCCAGTAGTCCTTTGGCGTTTTTGTAACCAATATTGTGTTGGGGGAGAAGAAGATGTGGATTGGGTGGATGTGGGTTGGTTAAGGGGTGTTTGGGTCTGTGAAGGATTTGTGTCAACGTTTGAAATAGGCACATCAACGCCAACATTTAATGTGTCAGCGTCGAAGGGTTCTTGGTCAATTTTCATATGTTGTGGTGAAGGTAATGGTTCAAGTATTGGGTCAATTTGGGGTTGGGGGTCTGGTTGGGGTTGTGCTGCTTCAATGGCAGCAATCATAGCTGGGGTTAGGGGTAGGTCACGATGTAGGGGTGAGTTCATCTTCATAAAAATTTCTTTCTTTTGCACAGGGATCTCATAAAAATCATCATGATCCCTTGTGCAGTAACCTTGGACATCAAAAACCATTTGTAAAAATCTAGGATAAGCTAAAGTCATTTTGTTCCCTTTATTTTTACACATG
The DNA here is from genome assembly GCA_025667525.1 of Glebionis coronaria. Taxonomy (NCBI): domain Eukaryota; kingdom Viridiplantae; phylum Streptophyta; class Magnoliopsida; order Asterales; family Asteraceae; genus Glebionis; species Glebionis coronaria. Next base: position 25,872,708 of record CM046875.1, read on the forward strand.
CCCTCAAAAATCATTTTGGAATAATTAAACTTTTGCCCAGTAGCAATGCACACAATAGCACTTGCAATAGATCTATTGATCTCATTGTGTGTAGTACACTTGGGACTCAAACATTGTAAGAGGACATGTATTAGGTACTTCCAGGCTGGGGGAAACTCCTGTTTATGATATTTATTTAAAGTTCCTTGAGCAGGAAAAGGATAACCCAAAGCCCTTAGTCCTTGTTTTATTTCACTAATGGGAAGGGTGGTTATACCATCAGCATCATCAAGATGCAAAGCTTGGCGTACCAAAGCTTCAGTAACCACCCATGTTCTCCCATGAACAATAGAAGATAATGTAGTCACTCTATTAACTGTTGAGGAACTGACATTGTTCCAAAACTGTTTAATATGTGTGACAGGAATGAGTGGTGCATGAGAAAGAGCATACCTAAAAGGAGATGCGTTCAAATACGCCACCATTTGTGTGTATTGGGGAACAGAGTATCATCAGCTTCAAGATACGCGATCATGTTGTGTTGACTTCTGAATCCTAATTCCAAATCACTTGGTTTGAATTTTGGTGCCATTGTTGAAAGTTGTTTGAATGATTGATAAAGATGAAGTTGATAAGAGAAAATTTTGTTAGACAAGAATAATAGGTACCCTGTTTAAAAATAGGAGCCAAATATATAGGAGAAGAAAATTCATGTGATTGGCCCAAAAATAAGCAAGTATTTTCAAAATGCAATCATGAAAATATTGAAAAAGAATAAGTTTATCTCATGCATTAAATGAAAGTTATCAGCTCCCAAAATTACGGCCTAAAAATATGTCAAAAAGTAACAACTGGGTAGGTCCCATTGAGTGTCAACGGTCAAAAATAACCCATCAACGCCCAGCGGCTATATTCTTGTCAACGTTTGCCAAAGCCATGTCAGCGTCTAAATTGGTCACAACAACGCTTGGAAAAATACTTGTCACCATCCAAAAATAAAAATGTTTAAAAACGAAAAATGATCTTAACAAAGTAATTTATCCTAGAGAAGATAACCAAAAAGTTGATAATTATTATAGGGCGGCAAGCACTGTCCAGTTATGCACACTTGCTTATGCAAGATAGACATAACAGTCCTCTAGTGTCTCTTGCTAAACAAAACTCTTAACAACTAAGTTACCTTATAAAATCCCTTGTTACTCCCAGGTAAAACCCATGACAAAATCATTCCCAAGTCTCCCAACAGACCACAACCAATTCTAGGCCAAAAATGTCTTGGCATCATGCATAGTATATCAACTTTGCATGCTACAGTGCCTCATGATTTAGTAAAACTAACTCATACTCACCTGTGGACACAATCTAGAATTGTGATAAGAGTATCATATGGATACCCAAACATCCTAAAGGTTCCTAAAACCTCCCCTTAAACTATGATACATATGTTGCTAAAAATATGCATGAACATAAAAAACTTTATGTCAAGATAGGAATTAAAAATTCCAACCATCATCCATAAATAAAAACATGTCCAAATGCTTCTCCAATGATCCATAAGCAACTTTGTATCCAATGGTATACTGCTAACACCACCTGCACATTTAGATTGAAAACCACAAAACTAACATTGTTGCTGACAACGCCCCGATAACACTTGACAGCGTTGAGGGAAGCTTTGTCAGCGTTAGACAAATATATTGCTGACAACGTCACAAAAACACTTATCAGCGTTCAAGTAAACTTTGTCAGTGTTAGAAAAATATAGTGGAAAATCTAAATCCTCAAAAAGACCAATAACAATGCATTATCCTGTACATACTTTTACAAAAAGACTCCAAAACACATATTATGTGAGACTGATCATTCCAATACTTGTTACCAAGTATTGAAACCTCCCAGCATCAAAAGGTTTAGTTAGTAAATCTGACACATTCTCTTCTGTGTCAACCCTATCTGGTTGTATTAAACCCTTTTCAAAACAATCTCTTATAAAATGGTGTCTAATTTCTATGTGTTTAGTTTTAGAATGATGTACAAGATTCTTAATAATGAATAAGGTGTTGTTACTGTCAACAAATATCTTGGTATGCATGAAATTATACCCATAGTCCAACAGCTGGTTCTGAATCCACAAAACTTGTCCACAACAAGCAGCTGCAGCCACATACTCTGCTTCAGTTGTAGAATTAGCCACCACTGTTTGTTTCTTGCATTGCCAAGATATTAACCTGCTCCCAAGAAACTGACATCCACCAGTTATGGATTTCCTATCAAACTTATCACCTCCATAGTCACTGTCTGAATATGCAATCAGCTCTAATGGTGAATCCTTTGGGTACCACAAGCCAAGACTAGGATAGCATCTTAGGTACCTAAAGATCCTCTTGACAGCATAAAGGTGACATTCTTTAGGAGTCACTTGATGGCGTGCACAAGCACACACAGCAAACATGATGTCAGGTCTAGAGGCTGTGAGATACATCAATGAACCAATCATTGATCTATAGTGCCTGACATCAGCATCCTTTCCATCTCCAATCTTTCCCCAAGGGTGTTCTCTATCCATAGGAGTAGTAGCCCTCTTTTCATGTGGAGAAAAGCCAAACTTCTTCAAGATCTTTGCCACATATTTATCCTGGGAGATGAAGATACCCTCTTCTTTCTGCTGAACTTGTAAACCAAGAAAGAAGTTCATCTCCCCTATAGCACTCATCTTGAATTTGTCTATCATAAGCTTGGAGAAATCCTTACTCATCTTTGGATCAGTAGATCCAAAAATGATGTCATCAACATAGACCTGAACAAGCAACACATCCTTACCTTTCTTCTTTGTGAATAGTGTCTGATCTATGGTCCCCTTTTTGAAACCATTGTCCACCAAATAGGTAGACAAAGTACCATACCATGCTCTTGGGGCCTGATGAAGTCCGTACATAGCCTTCTTGACTCTATACACCTTGTCAGGATTCTCTGGATCCTCAAAACCAGGAGGCTGCATCACATATACCTCCTCAACAATTGTTCCATAGAGGAAGGTGTTGATCCCAAACTTAGATCGATTAGCTTTGTGTATACGAGATTAGATCAAGTACTACACGTAGAGAAACCTTTGCTTATGAATAAAGTAATAAAGTGTTATGCGGAATTAACACTTGATCTAAAACACAATGATGTTAAACAAACTTTCACTTGTATTAGAATAATCGTGTTGATTACAATGAAAGGTTTAACTTGCGAATACTATGAAAAACTGATATTAAACATTAACCTAAAAGATCTTCTTTTATAGAACAAGAAGTCTTGTACAATAAGCTACGAATCAATTATTCTAGGTAAAGATAAACATAGAAAATACATTGTCGTTTCTATCCTTACTAGAAGTAATCTAGAATATAACATACGTGTAGCTCACAACTTCCATCAGTGCTTGTCTTCAATCTGTCAACGCTTGACTTTATCTTGTCAACGCTTATGCTGTCAGCGCTCACTTTGCTCTTGTCAACGCTTGAGTTGTTCCTGTCAGCGTTCAAGTGTTCTGGCCTAAATTTATTCCCAACAATCCTCCCCTAAACTTGATATCCACTCTTATGATCAAGTTTCTGAATAAACATTAAGAACTTGGAGGAGTCTGACAAACCTTATCATATTGGTAATAAATAAATCTGATCAAATTCTTTGCCACGTCACTTGTGTAATCTATCTCCAACTGGGTGTCCTTCATCTTCTCCAAAACAGCCTTGGATATGAAATACTGAGCATCTACAAGTAAATACTCAGCAAACTTTGTAGAACTCAAATGGTATACACCTGCAGCTGAATATAACCTCCATTGAAGACCACTGAGGTCATCTTCAAGATCCTTCCATATTTCAGGATCTTCTTCATTTGTCCCACACATTCTTTTGAATGTGGTCCAAAGTTTTATTCCATTGGCTGAAGTTGGTGCTTCAGCCTCATACTTGGTCTCTAGTAACCTCCAAAGGTCAACCAAGTCTTCTCTGTCACAACTTGCAAATAAAGATATGAGAGTGGTAAAAGTGTGTACCTCCTTGCCAAATCTTCCAATTTTCCAGAATCCACATTCATCTTCCTCATAACTTATAATTGGATTCCTGGAATCTAGTGGTAACACATGAACCATATCTGAAGCTTCTAATGGGGAGAGCTTGAGGCTCTTTCTAATGATTGCTTCACTTGGATACAGTTGAGACATATCTTTTGGGAACTCAAGAACAAATCCCTTCTTCACTGGTCTAGGGACTATCATAGCTTTCTTGATTGCCATCTCTTCTGCAAGTTGCTCCTTTCTTTCATCTGAAAGAAGTCTGAAAGTGTTCTCTTCCTGCACTTTCACCCAAATAGGATAAGCCCTATGTTCCAACTCATCAAATGTCAAAGCTTTCAGCTTCTGATGTGTCCATCCAACTCCATGACATTTGAGCAACATAAAATAGAGCTTCCTTCTATCCCTTTTCAATTCAGAGAGAATGTTGCTTGCCCTGTACTTCAACATTACCTTACAATCCTGCTGAACTCTAAGTAGAATTTCCAAACCCCATATCTGATCAGAAATGGTCAAGTCTGGATTATCCATGCAGCTTTCTTCCCAAGAATTGTACATCTGAACTACCTCTGGCATATCAAAATCAATTTGCAACTTCAAATCTCTCAGCCTTTCCCTAGCAAGCTCATCACCATACTCAAGTCTTTCTGGTTCAACAATCATCACACTTGAATCTGAGCTGCCTCCATCACTTTCTTCCTCAGAAGTCACAACAAATGGTGACTTTTCCTTCTCACCTTGTTCCATCATTTGCTCAGCCAATCTTCTATCAAATTCAACCTGAGCTGCATTCTTTGGAACATTTTCTTCTACCAACTTACCCTTACCCTTATCTGTTGGTTCAATTGTTGGTAAGGTAGATGATAATACCTGAGTAGGAACATCTTTGATGATAGATGATGACTGGAATACATCACCTCCATATGCAGATCTGTCAACGCCCAAATTTCCTCTATCAGCGCCCAAAATACTTCTGTCAGCGTCCAAACTTGTCTTATCAACGCTTAAATATTTTCCCTCAGCGCCTTGTGTAACCTCTCTCAGCATATCTGTAAATGATAAATTTAAATTTGTTGGAGAGATTAAGGACGTATCAAAACCTTTTTGTTCCTTCAAACTAGTAAGAGCTTCAGCAATATCCAATGATTGACCATCTTGACTGCTCTTATCACTCAGATTTCTTGCTTCCTCCCCTTTGGAAGACTCCTCCATTCCTCCCCTTGAATGAGCACTCTCCAAAACAACAATCCTCTCCCTCAATTCTTTGAGTTCAAGGCCTTGGTTACTGACAATTTGTACTAAGTCTGCATTTTGCTTTTGCAAGCTAATGCAGACAGCCGTCAATTCTAAAAGCGTCATTGGTTCCAGTCTGCCCTCTTCCAAAATGGGAATCTGACCTCCCAAGTTAGATTCATTGGGCATGGATGAGGACTTAATTATGGTGGGACTGTCTTGGCCAGCTTCTAAGCCAGAACCAATAGTCCCAGCCTCATCCAGGTCACCAACCACACTTGTGGTGGTGGTTCTCTCTGCTTCATGGCTAGGACCACCAGAGGAGAACTCTCCAGCAGTCCTTTGGCGTTTAATCAACCTATATTCTGGTGGTGTGGAAGATGGTGTAGAAGATGGTGTAGATGTGGGTTGGTTAAGGGGTGTTTGGGATTGTGATGGTTGGGTGTCAACGTTGGAAATAGGCATATCAACGCCCACATTAGATGTGTCAGCGTCAAAGGGATTTTGGTCTATTTGCATTTGGTCAGGTGAGGGTGAAGGTTCAGGGATGGGCTCAAGTTGTGGTTGTGGGTCAATATGAGGTTGGGGGTCTGGTTGGGGTTGTGCTGCTGCAATAACAGCAAGCATGGCTTGGGTTAATGGTAGGTCTCTATGAGGTGGTGAATTCATCTTGGTAAAAATAGCCTTCTTTTGTTCAGGGATCTTATAAAAGTCATTGTGATCCCTTAAACAATATCTTTGAGCATCAAAAACCATTTGCAGAAAACGGGGATAAGCTAAAGTCATTTTTGTCCCCTTGTTTTTACACATTCCTTCAAAAATCATTTTAGACCAATTATAATTTTGCCCTGTTGCAATACACACAATAGCAGATGCAATAGATCTATTGATCTCATTATGTGCAGTACATTTGGGACTCAAACACTGAAGGAGAATGTGAATTAGGTACTTCCAGGCTGGGGGAAATTCCTGCTTATGGTACTTATTAAGAGTACCTTCATCAGGAATAGGGTATCCCAAAGCCCTTAGCCCTTGTTCTATTTCAGATATGGGAAGCATGGTTATACCATCAGCATCATTAAGATGCAAGGCCTGGCGTACCAAGGCCTCAGTAACCACCCAAGGTCTCCCATGTACAATAGAAGTCAATGTTGTCACTCCATTAACTGTTGTGGAACTGACAGTGTTCCAAAACTGTTTAATGTGTGTGACTGGAATGAGTGGTGCATGAGAAAGAGCATACCTTAAAGGGGATGCATTCAAATACTCCACCATCTGAGTGTATTGAGGGAACAAAGTATTATCAGCAACAAGATAAGCAATCATGTTGTGTTGAGACTTGAACCCCAAATCCAATTCTGTAGAGTTAAATCTTGGTGCCATTGATGAAAGCTGTTAATTTGATGTATAAAAGATGAAGGTTGATAAGAGAAAAGTGTTAGACAAGAATTATAGATACCCTGTTTAAAATAGGAGCCAAATTTATAGGAGTGGATGAATGCACGTGATTGGCCCAAAAATAGGCAAAGATTTTCAAAAATCAATCATGAAAATATTGAAAAAGTTTATAAGTTATCTCATGCATTAAATGAAAGTAACAACTCCTAAAATTACGGCTTGAAAATATGTCAAAAAGTTACAACTGGGTAGGTCCCATTGTTTGTCAACGGTCAAATATAACCCATCAACGCCCAACGGCTATAATCTTGTCAACGTTCGCCTAAAGCCATGTCAGCGTCCATTTTGGTCACAACAACGCTTGGAAAAATCTTGTCAGCGTCCAAAAATAAAATTGTTTTAAAAAGTGAAAAATGACCTTAACAAGTAATTTATCCTAGAGAAGATAACCAAAAGCTGATAATTATCATAGGGCGGCAAGCACTGTCCAGTTATGCACACTTGCATAAGCAAGATAGACATAACAGTCCTCTAGTGTCCCTTGCTAACCAAAATTCTTAACAACCAAGTTACCTTATAAAATCCTTGTTACTCCCAGGTAAAACCCATATCAAAAGGATTCCCAAGCCTCCCATCAGATCATAACCAATTCTAAGTCAAAAATGTCTTGGCAGCATGCAAAGTTGATATACTATGCATGCTACAGTGCCTCATGGTTTAGTAAAACTAACCCATACTCACCTGTGGACACAATCTAGAATTGTGATGAGAGTATTCTAAGAATACCCAAGAGTCCTAAAGGTTCCTTAAACCTCCCCTTAAACTATGATACATGAGTTCTCAAAATATATATATGAACATTAAAAATTTATGTCAAGATAGGAATATAAATATTCCAACCATCATCCATAAACAAAAACATGTCCAAATAACTCTTCAAAGATCCATAAGCAACTCTGTATCCAATGGCATAAAGCTACCATTACCTGCACATTTAGATGAAAACCACAAAACTAACATTTGTTGCTAACAGCGTCCCGACAACACTTAACAGCGTTGAAGAAACTCTTGGCAGCGTTAGACCATAATATCTCTAACAACGGCAAAATAACACTTGACAGTGTTACATATACCTTTGTCAGTGTTAGAAAAATAATGTGGAAAATCTAAATCATCACAAAGACCAATAACAATGCATTATCCTGTACATACTTTTACAAAAATGTTCCAAAACACATATTAAGTGAGATTAAACATTCCAATATTTGTTACCAAATATTGAAATCTTCCAGCATCAAAAGGTTTAGTTAATAAATCTGCTACATTATCTTCAGTATCTACCCTATCTGGTTGTATTAAACCTTTCTCAAAGCAATCTCTTATAAAATGATGTCTAATTTCTATGTGTTTGGTTTTAGAATGATGTACAGGATTTTTAATAATGCATAAAGTACTGTTATTGTCTACAAAAATCTTGGTATGCATAAAATTATACCCATAATCCAACAGCTGGTTCTGAATCCATAAGACTTGTCCACAACAAGCAGCTGCAGCAACATATTCTGCTTCAGTTGTAGAGTTGGCCACCACTGTTTGTTTCTTGCATTGCCAAGATATTAATCTGCTCCCAAGAAATTGGCATCCACCAGTTGTGGATTTCCTATCAAACTTGTCACCACCATAATCACTGTCTGAATAAGCAATAAGGTCCAATGGAGAATCTTTTGGGTACCATAATCCAAGATCTGGATAACACCTCAAGTACCTAAAAATTCTCTTCACAGCAAAAAGGTGACATTCTTTGGGAGTCACTTGATGGCGTGCACATGCACACACAGCAAACATGATGTCAGGTCTTGAGGCTGTAAGATACATCAATGAACCAATCATTGATCTATAGTGCCTAACATCCACATCCTTTCCAGCTCCAAGTTTTCCCCAGGGGTGTTGTCTGTCCATAGGAGTAGAAGCCTCCTTCTCATGTGGAGAAAAACCATATTTCTTCAAGATTTCAGCTACATACTTGTCCTGGGAGATGAAGATACCATCTTCTTTCTGCTGAACTTGTAAACCTAGAAAGAAGTTCATCTCACCCATTGCACTCATCTTGAATTTATCTGTCATGAGCTTGGAAAATTCCTCACTCATTTTTGGATCAGTAGAGCCAAAAATGATGTCATCAACATAGACCTGCACAAGTAACACATGTTTTCCTTTCTTCTTTGTAAACAGTGTCTGGTCTATGGTGCCCCTCTTGAAACCATTTTCCACCAAGTAGGTGGACAATGTACCATACCATGCTCTTGGGGCTTGATGAAGGCCATACATTGCCTTCTTTACTCTATAAACCTTGTCTGGATTCTCAGGATCTTCAAAACCAGGAGGCTGCATTACATAAACCTCCTCAACAATTGTGCCATAGAGGAAAGCACTCTTCACATCCATTTGATAAACAGTAAAATTCATGCAAGAAGCATAAGCTAAGAAAATTCTGATAGCTTCAATTCTTGCAACTGGAGCAAAGACTTCTTCATAATCTATGCCTTCCTCTTGTGTATAACCCTGAGCTACCAAACGTGCCTTGTTTCTGACCACAATGCCTCTTTCATCTTTCTTGTTCCTTAGAACCCATCTTGTCCCAATTGGTCTCACATACCTAGGACAATCAACCAGCTCCCAAACATCCTGGATAGCAAATTGGTGAAGCTCATCCTGCATTGCTTCCACCCAACTTGGTTCCTTGAGAGCATCAAAAATTTTCTTGGGTTCTTCCTGTGACAGAAAACAGGCAAACAAACATGCTTGTACAAGAGGGGTATCAACCTTCTTGTGTATATTGGCAATAAATCCACCAAGACCTTGATGGGATCTTCTTGTCTGAACTGGAGCCATAACATCACCAATGATTTGAGATGTGGGGTGATCTTTAGCTGTGGAAGTGAGAACTCCTCCTTCAAAAAGTCTGGTGTCCTCAATTTCACGCTCCATGTTGCCAATATCTTCTTCAGTTTCTTCTTCATCAACAGGAATCTCTTCATGGATATTGGAAGGTCCACCCTGTTCAAAATGAGAAGAGAAAAGCTGTGTAAAGGTGTCTCCAAAGTCTGATCCTTGTGTGTCAGCGTTTGGGCTAACAACGCCTGAACTGGTGTTGTCAGCGTTGGAGCCATCAGCGTCTGAATTGGTCGTGTCAGCGCTGGATTTCCCTTTGTCAGCGCTTGAAGAATCATGCATGTTTGTAGTTGGCGGTATCTGAACACCACCATTATCTTTCCTTGCAGCAGTAGCAGCAGCATAATACTCATCTGTCCATATAGGAAGTGTAACAAATTCTTGTGTGGGAGATGATATAACTGCTGGTGGTCCATCCTCCTTAGCAACCTGTATACCTGAAACATTACCAATTCTCTTTTCCAAAACACTTGAAGTTACCTTCACAATGTCTGGATCAGTAACAGGCATATAATTTAAAGCTCTAGACAAAGGTTCTAAGTCAAACAACCAATTTGGACCACTCTCAGGATCACTAGGTTTACTTTCTAAAAACCTAACATGTACCTTTTCAAGTATACGTTTTTCCTTTTTAATGTAAACCCTATATCCTTTACTCTGCACTGAATAACCCATGAAGTAGCCTTCATCACCTTTTGAATCAAATTTACCTAGGGCCTCACTAGTTTCTAACACAACTACATGACAACCAAAAGGCTTCAGAAAACCAATATTTGGCTTCCTTCCCCAAAGTAATTCATAAGGTGTCTTATTATGTATCTTGTTGACCAATGCCCTATTTTGAACATAACAAGCTGTGTTAACAGCTTCAGCCCAAAAAGCTATAGGAAAGTGGGCATCAGCCAACATGGTTCTGGCTGCTTCAATAAGGGTCCTATTCTTCCTCTCAGCAACTCCATTTTGCTGAGGAGTTCTAGCTATGCTGAACTGCCTAGTAATCCCTTTCTTGGCACAAAAATCATCTAATAACTGATTTCTAAACTCACCCCCATTGTCACTTCTAATAATTTTGACCTCATTACCATTCTTCTTTTCAATCTGGGTAATGAAATTAATCAGACTAAGGGCAGTTTCACTCTTCTTAGCTAAAAAGAAAGTCCATGTGAACCTGGAGTAATCATCAGTAATGACAAAACAATATGATTTACCCTTCAAACTCTCTATATTAGTAGGACCAAAGAGGTCCATATGCAATAAGTGAAGGGGTTTAGAGCTAGAGTGCACCTGTTTAGACCTGAATGAGACCTTGTGCTGCTTGCCCTTAAGGCATGCAACACAAGAGTGGTCATTGTGGAAAGCCTTTTCAGGCAAACCATCAACTAAACCAAGCCTCACAAGCCTATTAATATTCTTAAAGTTTATGTGCCCTAGTCTCCTGTGCCAAAGATTACTTTCATCTACTGAGGCCTTAGCATACAGACATGACATTTTATTATTTACCTTAATTCCATTAAGATTCATATTATATATGTCTTTATGCCTTGGTGTTCTAAAATCTATGTATTTCTCATCAGGGAGATTATAATCTTTGCTTAACACCAAGCACTCAGTATCTGTGAAAAGAACCTTATTTTTGTTATCACACACTTGTGATACACTAAACAAATTATAATCCAGGTCTTTCACCAAGAAGACATTATCAAACCTTAGATTGTTGGTGACAAGGGTTCCTTTTCCAGTGATGGTGCCGTAGCCCCCTCCAAAGTATACCTTATCACCATCTTGAATAGGAGAGAAATTGGTCAGATAGTCTTCCTTTCCTGTCATGTGCCTTGAGCATCCACTATCCCAGTATCCATAGTCATTGATCTTCTTCTGAATGCCCTGCACATAAAGAAAACACATTAGTTTTCTTTGGGAACCCAAGCCTTGGAAGACTTGGATTCATTTGGTTGTTCAACAAGAACAGACTTGGTTCTCATAACAACCCCATTTTCATCCCTGTTTGAATGAAATTCCCAGTTAACCCCAATTGGTGTTGACAATGCCTTAGAAATATAATGAAACCTGTTGCATGTCATAGAAATACCAGTATTATTAGGGTTCTGGTCTTGTTTTGGTCTCCATGTTAAGCTAGTAGAAGCTTTAGACCTATTTCCCTGTGGCTGCAAATACCTAGGTTTAGCAGTGTTTCTATCAGCGCTGAAATTTCTCTTGTCAGCGCCCCGATTGCTCTTATCAGCGTTGAACCTAGGGTTTGCTACAGGAACCCATTGCCTATTTGACCAAGTATTTGACTTTTGAAAAGGTCTTAGGCCTTGTGTGTTAGACCCTCTAGAAAAGAATGGGGCTGGTCTAACAACTTGTGAACTTTTGTTCACAAAGGTATTGGGTCTGACAGTGTTTGACCTATGTTGACTTTTGTCAGCGCTGAAATGGTTCTTATCAGCGTTGACATTGGAAGCATTGACACATTTGTAGGCCAAATGTGAGAAGCTACCACATGTATAACAAGCTTTTCTAGACATAGTCTTAGGTCTAGAAACAAAGAAGCCTGTTCCATGATTACTTACTTGGCTTTTTGGTGACCTAGAATTTCTATACATCTCTGCATATTTAACACTAGGTTTTCTAACATTTTGTGGGCCAAGGTCAACAGGTTTGCCAGTGGTAGGGTGTGTGATCTTAATAGGTTTAGGATCAAGGCTCGTGATTGGTGTGGGCTCATTTGGACTTTCACACAATAACCCTCCCTTAACAAACAAAGTGTGGTTTGCTTTCTTCCACTCTTCTAGGTCAGTCAGCTTTTGCTGATATTCCTCAACTGGGGAAGTCACTCTAGGTGGAGGAATAAACTCCTCCTCTTGGTATTCTGGCAAGCCAGTCCAAGATAAGTCCTTTGATTGGACACCATAGAAATCCCCAGCTGGTGGTGGAACAACAGTATAATTATTCAACCCAATCCCACTCATATCCTTAGAGTCTCTTTGTTTACTAACACACTCTCCTAGGGTTTGTGTGGCCTTATCAAACTCTGGATTTTAAGACTCACATTATCTTTATTTTTGTTAGCCTCCTCTAACTGAGCTATCAAATCAAGATTAACCCTATTTACTATATCTTGAACATCCTTACTCTGATGTAACTCATGTTTTAAGATATTTATTTGATCCTTTAAATCAAACTCCATTTTCTTATACTCAGTTACTGTCTTTTCTGTTTGGGTAAGAGCAATTTGATAGTTAGATAATTTGCACCTTAGAGTACTTGCTTCATCTAATAACTTAACTATCTCTTGTTTTGATTTTTCAGTATTTAAACGACAACCCTTAGAACAGAAAGCATCATCATATACCTCATTATCTGATGAAGAGGAGGAGTGTGCCATGAGAGCATATTCAGCATGCTCTTCTTTAACTTCAGCAACCAAAGCTCTGTCCTCTTCCTCATTCTTAGCCATCCAGCTCCAATCCCATTCCCCAACGCCATCAATTTGTTGAACAGCAACCATGGCCTTGGGATCTGGGTTCTTAATCATTTGGCTAGAAGGCTTCCCAGCATCAGATCTCCTTGGAGATCTACATTCCCTCATAAAGTGCCCCATCCTATGACAGTTGTAGCACTCCACCTTGGACTTGTCGAATCCAGCAACATCCTTAGCATTAAAGGTCATCTTCTTCTTGAACCTTTTATTGAACCTGTTTGCTCTTAAACTTACAAGAGCCATAGTCCACTTTATATCCATCTCTTCCAATTGTTCATCACTTATCTGCTCAAGATCTTCATAAGTGATCCTTGAATCACTAGGCAAAGAAGCAATGAAGGCACACACAGTATCAAGATCAAAACCAGCAGGTTTAATTCTATCAGCGCCATGATTGTGTGTGTCAGCGCTTGAGTACAAAGCGTTGACAGGATATGATCCAGCGCTGACAGATTGACATCCAGCACTGACACCTTGAGATCCAGAGGCTGAATGTCCATAAAAGTTCATGGAATCAAATTGGCCTTCACTTTGTGAAAAGAAGGCCATGTTGCTGCTGGAAGATTTGTTATCACTCTCCAATTGCCATTCATTCTCCAACAGCCTTAACTTGTTGAAGATGTCATCAAACCTGGAAGTCTTGTGGGTGTTATTGACAAGAATAGATCTTGTCTCAATCTTCCATACATCACCAAGGCTTTTGAGAAAAGTAGCATTCAATTCAGGGTCATCAATCTGTTTTCCCATGAAGGAAAGTTGACTTGTGATGTCAAGAAGTCTACTTCTCACACTGCTGAGATTCTCATTAGGTTGAGCTTTAAAGACAGCATACTCATGCAAGAGTTGCTTCTTCTTTTCTTCTTTTGTGTCAGCATTGCCACCATGTGCTACTTCAAGAGCTTCCCAAAGCTCTTTTGTAGAATCAAAACGTTTGTACTTATGCTGATTCTCATGACCTAGGGCATGTTTCAAGATGTTCAAAATTTTCATGTCCACCCTCTTCTTGGCTATATCTTCAACAGCTACCGCTCTCCCATCATCAGGCTTTTCCACTTTATCAGCTTCTGGACAATTAGGAATAGCTGTCCTTGCCTCAATAGCAGCAGTAATCTTTGCTGCTTTATCGAATGTGTTCCCATATTCGATAATTTCCCAAAGAGTGTAGTCATGAATAGCTATGTATTGCTCAAAATTGGACTTCCAAAGTTCAAAGTTCCTGGCATCAAACATGGGAATTTTGATGCTAGGGTTTGAGAAGTTGTTTTGAAGCAAAGCAGGAGGTTGATTTGTGCCAGACATGGTGTTTTTAGGGTTTTGAGAATTTAGGGTTTTTAGGGTTTGGTGTTTTAGGGTTCTGCGTTACTTAAAGATCAAAAGTTTCTCAACAAGCTCTGATACCACTTGTTGATCCCAAACTTAGATCGATTAGCTTTGTGTATACGAGATTAGATCAAGTACTACACGTAGAGAAACCTTTGCTTATGAATAAAGTAATAAAGTGTTATGCGGAATTAACACTTGATCTAAAACACAATGATGTTAAACAAACTTTCACTTGTATTAGAATAATCGTGTTGATTACAATGAAAGGTTTAACTTGCGAATACTATGAAAAACTGATATTAAACATTAACCTAAAAGATCTTCTTTTATAGAACAAGAAGTCTTGTACAATAAGCTACGAATCAATTATTCTAGGTAAAGATAAACATAGAAAATACATTGTCGTTTCTATCCTTACTAGAAGTAATCTAGAATATAACATACGTGTAGCTCACAACTTCCATCAGTGCTTGTCTTCAATCTGTCAACGCTTGACTTTATCTTGTCAACGCTTATGCTGTCAGCGCTCACTTTGCTCTTGTCAACGCTTGAGTTGTTCCTGTCAGCGTTCAAGTGTTCTGGCCTAAATTTATTCCCAACAGAAGGCACTCTTGACATCCATTTGATAGACAGTGAAGCCCATGCAGGATGCATAGGCAAGAAAGATCCTGATAGCTTCAATCCTTGAAACTAGTGCAAAGACCTCCTCATAGTATATCCCCTCCTCTTGTGTATATCCCTGAGCCACTAATCTTGCTTTGTTTCTGACCACAATACCTCTTTCATCTCTCTTGTTTCTTAGAACCCATCTTGTCCCTATAGGTCTGACATATCTGGGACAATCAACCAGCTCCCAAACATCCTGAATTACAAATTGGTGAAGCTCATCCTGCATTGCTTCCACCCAACTTGGTTCTTTAAGAGCATCAAATATCTTCTTGGGTTCCTGTTGTGACAGAAAACAAGCAAACAAACATGCTTGTACAAGAGGGGTATCAACCTTCTTGTGAATATTGGCAATAAATACACCAAGACCTTGATGAGATCTTCTAGTCTGAACAGGAGTCATAATATCACCAATGATTTGAGAAGTGGGGTGATTCTTCATAGTAGAAGTGAGAACTCCTCCTTCAAAAAGTCTGGTGTCTTCTATTTCATTATCCATGTTGCCAATATCTTCTTCTTCAGACTCTCTTTCATCAATATGAGGATGAACCTCTTCATATAAATTAGAAGGTTCACCTTGTTCAAAAGTAGAAGAGAAAAGATGTGCAAAAGTGTTGTCAACGCCTGAACCTTGGTTGTCAGCATGTGGGCTAACAACGCTTGAATTGTTGTTGTCAACGTCTGAGCCATCAACGTCTGAATTGGTCTTGTCAGCGCTAGATTTTCCTTTGTCAGCGCCTGAAGGACCATGCATGTTGTTATCTGGTGGTACTTGGGGACCACCATTATCTTTTCCAGCAGCAGCAGCAGCAAAAGCATCTGTCCATATGGGAATTGTGACATATTCTTGTATAGGAGATGACTTTTCTGCTTGTGATCCAACCCTTTCATGAACCTGTGTACCTGAAACATCAACAACTTGTTCTTCCACAACATTTGAATTTACCTTCACAATGTCTGGATTAGTGACAGGCATATAATTTAAAGTCCTAGACAAAGGTTCCAAGTCAAACAACCAATTTGGACCACTTTCTGGATCACTAGGTTTATTCTCTAAAAACCTAACATGTACTCTTTCAAGTATATGTTTTTCCTTTTTAAGATAAACCCTATACCCCTTGCTCTGCACTGAATACCCCATGAAATAGCCTTCATCACCTTTTGCACTAAATTTACCTAAGGCATCACTAGTGTCTAGAACAACTACATGACAACCAAAAGGTCTGAGAAAACCAATATTAGGTTTTCTTCCCCAAAGTAACTCATAAGGTGTTTTGTTCTGTATTTTGTTGACCAATGCTCTATTTTGAACATAGCAAGCTGTATTAACAGCCTCAGCCCAAAAGGCTATAGGAAAACGAGCATCAGCCAACATGGTTCTGGCTGCTTCAATTAGGGTTCTATTTTTCCTCTCAGCAACCCCATTTTGCTGTGGGGTTCTGGCAACACTAAATTGCCTAGTAATTCCTTTCCTGGCACAAAAATCATCTAACACTTTATTCCTAAATTCACCACCATTATCACTCCTAAGCATTTTAACTTCATTTCCAGTTTTCTTCTCAATCTGAGTGATAAAATCAATTAAAGTGTCAGCTGTATCACTCTTCATAGCTAAAAATAAAGTCCAAGTAAACCTAGAAAAGTCATCTGTGATGACAAAGCAGTATGATTTACCATTCAGACTCTCTATATTGGTTGGACCAACTAGGTCCATATGAAGCAAGTGAAGAGGTCTAGTACTAGAGTGCACCTGTTTGGACTTGAATGAGACCTTGTGTTGCTTGCCTTTAAGACATGCAACACAAGAGTGGTCATTGTGGAAGGCCTTTTCAGGACCACCATCAACCAAACCAAGTCTCACAAGCCTGTTTATATTCTGAAAGTTTATGTGCCCTCGTCTCCTGTGCCATAAATTACTTTCATCTACTGAAGCTTTAGCATAAAAACATGACATATTGCTATTCATTCTAATCCCATTCAGATTCACATTATATATGTCTTTATGTCTAGGTGTTCTATAGTCAATATATTTCTTATTAGGGATCTTATAATCCTTGCTTAACACCAAACATTCAGTATCAGTAAACAGAACTTTATTTTTGTTATCACAAACTTGTGATACACTAAAAAGATTGTAATCAAGTTCCTTTACCAAAAATACGTTCTCAAAACGCAAGTTCTTGGTGAGAAGTGTTCCTTTGCCTGTGATAGTACCATATCCGCCTCCAAAGTAAACCTTATCACCATCCTTAATGGGAGTGAAGTTAGTGAGATAATCTTCCTTCCCTGTCATGTGCCTTGAGCATCCACTGTCTCAATATCCATAATCATTAACCTGTTTTTGAATGCCCTGCACATAAAGAAAACAAGTTAGTTTTCTTTGGGAACCCAAGCCTTAGCAGACTTGGATTCATCTGGTTTTTCAATAAGAACAGACTTAGTTCTCACAACAACCCCATTTTCATCCTTCTTTAGATGAAATACCCAGTTAACCCCAATAGGTTTTGTAATGACCTTTGAAATGTAATTAAATCTGTTGCAGGTCATTAAAATCCCATTATCATTAGGGTTTTGATCTTTCTTTGGTCTCCATGTCAAGCTTGAAGAAGCTTTAGACCCCTTACCCTGTGGTTGCAAATATTTAGGTCTGGTCACGTTTCTGTCAGCGTTGGATTTGGTCTTGTCAACGCTGAAATTTCCCTTGTCAGCGTTGAACCTAGGGTTTGCTACAGAAACCCGTTGCCTATTAGACCAAGTATTTGTCTTTTGAAATGGTCTTTTTCCATGAGTGTTAGACCCTCTAGTGAAGAATGGGGCAGGTCTAACAACTTGTGGACTTTGCTGCACACAAGGTTTGGGTCTGACAACGTTTGACTTTCTGACAACGTTGACTTTGGGAGCGTTGACACACTTATATGCTAAATGTGAAAAGCTACCACAAGTGTAACAGGCTTTTCTAGACACAACTCTAGGTCTAGAGGAGAAGAAGCCTATTCCATCATTGCTAACTTGGCTCTTAGGTGACCTAGTATTCCTATACATCTCTGCATACTTAATGCTAGGTTTTCTAACAGTGTTTGAGCCAGGGTCAACAGCTTTACCAGTGATTGGGTTTGTAACCTTAATGGGAGTTGACTCATTAGGACTTTCACATAGCAAGCCACCCTTAACAAATAAGGTAGGGTTAGCTTTCTTCCATTCATTCAAGTCAGTCAACTTTTGTTGATACTCTTCAACTGGGGTGACAACTCTTGGTGGAGGAATCAATTCCTCCTCTTGGAGTTCTGGCAAACCAGTCCAAGATAGGTCCTTTTGTTGGACACCATAGAAGTCACCAGCTGGTGGTGGAACCACAGAGTAGTCTTTCATCCCAATCCCAGTCATGTCCTTAGGATCCCTTTGTTTACTCACACATTCTCCTAGGGTTTGTGTGGCCTTATCAAATCTTTGAATTTTAAGGCCAACATTATCTTTATTCTTAATGGCCTCATCTAACTTAGCTTGTAACTCACCATTAACCCTTTCCATGATACTCCTAATATCATTATTAGCATTCAACTCATGTTTTAAGATATTTATTTTATCTTTTAAGTTAAATTCCATTTTCTTGTATTCAGAAACTGTCTTCTCAGTTTGAGTGAGAGCTAGTTGGTAATTAGATAGTTTGCATCTTTCAGTACTCACATCATCTAATAATCTTAGAGTAAATTACACCGTTCGTCCCTGTGGTATGCGTTGACTGACAAGTTTCGTCCCTTGACCAAAAAAAATGCATCACTCGTCCTTAAGTGAGAAACGTTCTGTATCGATGGTCCCTCTCTCTTAAAGCTCTAACTAACTGCTGTTTAAGTATACAAATGTAAGGGTAAATGGGTCAATTTGCTTCTCTTCTTTATATTATATTATTTATTTATTTATATATCTATTTTACTATTTTTTTTAAAAAAATATCATATACTTTTTTCTTATCTTTCTCTTCATTTCTTCCACCACCATCAATCATTCCCCCACCATCACTTAATCACTACCACCACTATCAACACCGTTTTTCCTTTTAACTTCACCACTACCAAGATGGTGCAATACTGTGGGTATGGTACGAGATGAATAAAACCCAGATCCAAAATCCATTTGAACACACAAACACTTTTACAAAAATAAAAGCCAGATCCAAGATCCATTCGAACAAGATACAAGGGTGTTAGTGACAGTAACCTACAGAGAGGATATCAAAAGGTTCAGATTTACTATTTCACTGGGAAGTTATCTCTTGTTCCCATTCATATACCTTAGATGTTTTATGTCGGATACTTTTTTAGTCTTTAAACGACTTGTGTTTTCTCTCTGATCTTTTTTTCAGGGAGTGTCTCGAAACATAACCTTGAGGACGCGGTATGGCATGGAGAGAGTGCGAGGGGCACCAGAGATTGGGTAAATTACTAATTTACGTAAAACTTGTCTTATAATGCCTCCCTCAGTATTATGTTTCTTAGCATAGATCTGATTATAACTGGGACCTAAACTGCTATTTCGAATGCCCCAGAAAAATGCAATGCTCGGTGGTGCACTGACTGGAGCAATCGTATCAGCAGCCAGCAGCAGCAAAGGAGACAAAATCATAATGGATGCCATCACAGGAGGTGCGGTGGCAACTGCTGCTGAGTTCATCAATTATCTTACCTAAGCTCATATTCGGCATATTTGTTTTTAAGTGATAATAACACTATTCAAGATAATCGACGATTTTGATTGTTACTGATAGAGATGAAAGATAACTTTTATGATTTGTGTTTTTGCTTTTATGAAAAATATATACTGATGGGTTGAGATGAGAATATTTGTTTTTAAGTGATAATATGTACTGATGGGTTGTTTGTTGACAGAGAAGCAAGATCAGTGTGATAGTGGGTGAGGTAAAGACAAAAATACCCTTTGTGAATGTGAGCATAACACTATTTAGTAAGGTTATAAAAAACGAGGGACCATCGATACAGAACGTTTCTCACTTAAGGACGAGTGATGCATTTTTTTTGGTCAAGGGACGAACCTTGTCGGTCAACACCTCTTTGTTAAGTTTCTCAGTATTTAACCTACAACCCTTACTACAAAAAGCATCATTGTATACCTCATTATCAGATGAAGAGGAGGAGTGTGCCATGAGAGCATATTGAACATGCTCTTCTTCTTCTATCTCAGCAACCAAAGCTTTATCCTCTTCCACATCCTTAGCCAAATAGCTCCAATCCAATCCCATGCCATCAATTCCTTGAACTGCAACCATGGCCTTAGGATCCTGAGCCTTAACAATTTGGCTTGAAGGTTTGCCAGCATCAGATCTTCTAGGAGATCTGCATTCCCTCATGAAGTGCCCCATACGATGACAGTTGTAGCACTCAACTTTGGATTTATAAAATCCAGCTGTGTCCTTTGCATTTAAGGTCATCTTCTTCTTAAACCTTATGTTCCACCTGTTTGCTCTTATACTAGCAAGGGCCATGTTCCACTTAATATCCATCTCTTCCAAGTGCTCATCACTTATCTGCTCAAGGTCCTCATATGTAATCACTGAACCATTGGGCAAAGAAGCAATATAAGCACATACAGTATCCAAATCTAAGCCAGCAGGTTTAACTTTTGGTGAGTCATTTTTGTATGTGTCAGCGTCCATGTATGAGACGTTGACAGGACATGTTCCATCGCTGACACATGATGATCCAGTAACTGGATGCATGTAAGAGTCCTTCTGATTGAATTGTCCTTCACTATGTGAAAAGAAGGCCATGTTACTGTTGGTAGACTTGCTCCCATGCTCCAAAAGAGTTTCATCTTCCAACAGCCTCAGTTTGTTGTAGATGTCATCAAAAGTAGAACTTTTGTGAGTGTTGTTGGCAAGTATAGATCTTGCCTCAATCTTCCATGCCTCACCAAGACTTTTACGAAAAGTGGCATTAATGTCGACATCACCAAGTTGTGTCCCCATCAAGGACAATTTGCTTGTAATGTCAAGCAATCTGCTTCTCACACTGCTGAGCTTCTCATTAGGTTGAGCCTTGAAGACAGCATAATCATGCATGAGTTGCTTCTTCTTCTCTTCCTTAGTATCTTCATTGCCACCATATGCAACTTCAAGAGCTGCCCAAAGGTCTTTAGCAGATTCATAACCTCTGTATTTATGCTGGTTCTCTTGTCCCAAAGAGAGTTTTAGAATATTTAGGGTTTTCATATCAACCCTTTTCTTTGCTATGTCTTCAGCAGCCACAGATCTACCATCCTCTGGCTTTTCTCTCTTATCTGCTTCTGAACATCCAGCAACAGCTGCTCTTCCAGCAATAGCATCAGCAATCTTTTGGGCTTTATTGAATGTGTTTCCATATTCAATAATCTCCCAGAGTGTGTAGTCATAGATCCCTAGATATTGCTCAAAGTTGAATTTCCACAATTCAAAGTTGGCAACATCAAGCATGGGAATCTTGATGTTTGGTAAAGGTGAGGAGGAGGTGGGTACTTCTGGATTTGACATGATGTTGTTAGGGTTTTGAAAAAATTAGGGTTTTGGTTATTTTAGGGTTCTTGTGTTCTTTAAGATCAAAAGTTCCTCAACAAGCTCTGATACCACTTGATGATCCCAAACTCAGATCGATTTAGCTTTATGTATACGAGATTAGATCAAGTAATACACTTAGAGAAACCTTTGTATATGTATATGACAATCTAAGTGTTATGCGGAATTAATACTTAAACAAGAACACACAAGATGTAAACAAACTTTCACTTTGATTAACGATATCGAAAGTAGTTTACGTATGAAAACTTATATCGAACATTAACCTAAAGGTCTTCTTTTATAGACATAAGAAGCCTTGTACAATAATCTACGTATCAACTATTCTAGGTAAAGATAAATATAGAAAATACATTGTTGTTCCTATCTTTACTAGAAGTAATCTAGAATACAATAAACGCGTAGAGTATATCCTTCCATCAGTGCTTGTCTTCAATGCATCAACGCTTGACTTTGTCTTGTCAACGCTTGATCTGTCAGCGCTTGTTTTACTTCTGTCAACGCTTGTTTTACTCTTGTCAGCGCTCAAGTAGACTGGCTATAATTTATTCCCAACAACGTTCTGACTGAGTGGTTGGGTTTACGATTTATAGTGCCCTCGCTCCTCAAATGTTTATAGAATGTCTCCCGAGTATGATGGCCCCAAAAAATTACAACAATTTATAAATCAAACAATACATAATTAATACTCAAAAGTATTGAACTCAAGATCAAAGACTTGATATTATACAAAATATGTTAATCCAGGTTTTTATGAGACCAAGTTGTTGTTTGTGAGACCAAGCTGTTTAATTGTGAATGAAATATATCTGATATAACTCAAACTTTACGGATACCAGGTAAGTTCATAGCCTCAATAAGTTAACTACTTTCAAATGATTTAAATACATGTGATGGGGATATACGCTAAATTGTAATACAAGCGTTTTTGTATGCTTCATGATACGATTATTGACACTATGTTTACTTATTGCCATTAAGTCTCTTTTTAATCGTGGACTGCTAATCATTTCTATAAAATGAGCGCTAATATTGTGAATAGTACTATTGAGGACTGACATCCTTTATTTGGGCAAGTCGCGCTTGCTAGCAGCTAAAGGTTCCTACCTAGGCTAAACAAATATGCTTTATTTTGCAAAACTCAGGATAGTCCGGCAAAATTCCTGCATAAGGGCAGTTTGTTGGTTTTTCTGATAATGTCTAGTCGCGGGGTCATGAGCTAGTGCAATAAGAATCGATGAATTTAAAATAATGGGCGAATAACAACGTAGCTTAGGAAAAGGATCTTGTATTCAAAATGATTTCAAACATATGAATTCACTCAAACATTGTGTTGATTTTAAGCATATATCTCAGGTATTAAAGATTGATGGCATTGAGCAACACAATGATGCCATGAAGAGGCACGCGCTTGAAATTATTATTCTAGATTTTGGGAACCTCATATTGTAAAACTCTGATTTTAAATTATATATAAAGGAAGTTTATTTAATCACTCTTTTGAGTTGTTTTCTATCATTATGACTTGTGTTTTATAAAGTAATACCCGAAATTAATGTTCTGTTGTGTTAAGGTAAAAATCGGGGTATTACAGCATACCTCATGACTTATGGTATACTTTCTAAAAGACACACTGTGCACGTTTAACAACACTTTTCACACATGACAAACTTATGGTAGTCATGGTACGCCGCACATAATTGCACGCCCATTCCATAAACAAAATTGTAAGATACGTCTTATAAATATGCTTACATTGCATACCTAAGTTCAGAGTTTTAATTCACATATACTTGTGGCAAATGACTTAGCAAACAATAGACAAGCATAAAATAATATACATACTACGGACATCCGCAAAAAATATTGATGTTACAAAGATTGTCTTAAAAGCACCACATGTGGTACGTACAAATAAAGTACATTGTTTCCATCAAAATGCTATTCATACCCTACATGGGTCGTACATCAAGCAAAGATAGTGACCGTACACGCTCTAGTTTTGGTACAGTAGCAACAACAACGATAGAATACGATGGTGCGGTCTCTGGAAACAGACGATCCAAGCTAGGCCTGGTCGGGGCGAACACTACTACCTCATCGGACTTGGGAAGATGGACAGACCCTGCCATGAGATTCCCTCACACGATGTGGTTTTCCCTCCAGCTTGTATGTGTAGTTGCCTCTTGTCATGATTGGGCATGCTTGACACCGGCCACAAGCCCCTCGTGCATGCCCAAGTCTATACCATCAGATGCGACATTGGCAAAGGGCGTACAGATATCCGGAGATTGAGCCACCTTCATTACAGTTACACGTAGACTGCGCCCGACCACCCATCAGCGACTGGCTATGGCTATAAGCATATGGGTTAAAATTATTCAACAAAGTCTATGGTCAGGGCGTCTACACGAGAATCCAACTCTGCAACCTTTTCAACCAAGAACTTGTCTTTCTCCTCCTTATATTTAAGGAACTCCTTGACAACCTTCACCTCACCCTTGACTAATATCCTCAACTTGTCACGATCAAGGGTGTGGGTCGCCACGTGTTTAGTTAGATCTTTTATGGTAGAGTCCGAGGAAGATACCTGGTGTTTGTGGCCTCAAGTTCATGGGACAAGGTCGTGACTTGGGATGTTGATTCTTCCAGCAGTTGAAATTTTTCTTGAATCATGGCATTGGAACCTTTGAGTTGAGCTTCTAGGGAGACGCATTAGCCTCAATAGCCTTCGGGGTGTCCGTAAGCTCGAATACTTTTTCCTTCTACTCTTGGATGACCTGGCCGCGCCTATCGACCTGTTTGTTTACTTTATATTGTATCCTTAAACCAGCTCCAAGGGCTACCTGATGTGTCACCGCGACGTTGTAATCCTCTATAAATTTTGCATGGTATAACTCTCTCAAAGAAGCAAAGTAGGCGGATGAAGCTATCTGGCGATTAGTTCGCGGCATGATCTTGAAATCTCTAGCTGATCTGAAGCATTAATCCCCCAACCTGGCTGATAAATCTTGCCTTGAGAACCCTGGTTAGGGTGTGCGAAGAGATGGGGTCAAGCTCTGGAGATGGGGGATATCCTCAAAGGCCGCATGTGATGGCTCTCTTATTGGCTCCTTCATAAGGGTTGCGCCCGCGTCATTATCATCACTACATTTACAAGGACATGAACGAATGTGTTAGCACATTTAGAATGTATTCATGCTAACATATAGATACATGAAAAAAAATATACTTACGAATTAGTGGCTGCATGCTCGGATTCAGTAGGTCATACGTCCGTTATAAGGGTAGGGTTTAATATATCCGCAATGGTTGGAGGTGGGGTAGTCACGGGTACCTCCTCTTCCAGCTCTGTCTCTTTCTATGTCGCGTCGGTTGTGCTTTTGCCCCCTGCTTGGTATAGTGGATGATCTATAAGGCTCTTGGTCGGCGCATTGTACATGGAGGAGCTGGTATGTTGTACCTTCCTCTTCAAAGTCCTTCCCTTTCTGCGCCTCAGAATTAGGTTTTCTCCTTCTTTTGCAACATTTTATTCCTCGACAACTACTTCTTCTGTAGCGGCTTGATCGACATTTTTGGCAGTAACTCATTTGTGTTTTAGGAAGAAGCTTCACCAACATCCCCCGCATTTAAGAGCAGGTTATCCCCGTCTTCATTATGAAAATCCAAGGTGACCTCTCTATATGAGTGTCTGCCATGGACTCTGATGGTGAGGGAACATGGGGATTCAACGGGATGGTAATTTAAGTTGTTTCTTGGAGTAGTGGAGGATCGCATGCCCTACGATGACGCATGCTCCCCTTCACCTACTTGGGGTTACCCTAACGCAGTAGTCCGAACAGATTCATCTCTACAAAAAGAAAAACAAAGATATTATTATACGGCTACGCGCTAATATATATCTTTTAAAGAACAAATAAATTATAAGTACCCACCCTCGTTGAGGGCATTAAAAATGTGGGGTACAAATCAGGACTCCAAAAATAATTGCGGCTGATGCATATGAGGCACAAGAAGGATTCCAAAAGTTTGTTAAACATTATGCGATGTCTATCTAAGTTGTTGGTATCCACTCTAGTACGTGTTTGGGGTTGGAGGATAATCTTTCGCTATTTCATACTTAAGCTCAAATGGTCGAAGGAAGACCACGACATCTACGAAAAAGTACCTATTGTTCACATTTTTAAGCAAATCTATGGCTTTCGAATAGAATTGGGTATCGTTCATCTACCTTTTGCTAAATTATATCCATCCTTTACCATTGAGGTTATGTAGAAAGCACGTAATAGATTGACGGTAGGGATGATGTTCAGGTAGCGACAACTAACCTTGAATTTTCCTATTTTGCACGCGCCTGTGTAGTGAAGTTGTGAGATATGGACATCGTAATATTATAATAAAGTTACTTGGAACCTAGAGAAATGGATGTGGTAATTTTTCGTACCAAACAGGCAGGTATATAAACCTAGTTTCCCCGGAGGGCAATCCGTCATTCCCTCTAGCTTTCCTGGGAGTGAGAGTGCAAGTCGTTGGAGATATAAAATTCCAAGCAAAACTCCATAAACTATCGGCTATCTAACTCATTTCGTGCGGACTCTATAGTAGTGACATCTCTAACCATTTTGGAATATAATGTATTGAGGGCGCAGTGTGCTAACCTGAGAATGGGGAGATCCGTGGAAAAGAAAGTATGTGCGGTGTTTGAAGGTCGAAACAATGGAGGATGATTTTTACTGTGTGACCTTTACACAATGGAGACTTGTGATATATACAGGGTTGCCACGATGTTCGTGTATCGCTCGATATTTGCCACGTATACTCCACTACCCTGATCTAACGGACAGGGTTTGGTGAGTATTTAAAACTTTGAGGGACCCACCAGGTCTTATCATAACAGTTCTTGTGTGGCTCAAGGAAGGGACCCACGAAGTCACTTCTTTAGACGTGTCACACCACAGTTTCCCACGTGCTTCCATGTCAGCTACAACTGACAGTTGGTTTTCACATTCGTTGTACCCGCTGCTTGCGGCTCTTTCTGGTACCACGGATTCATGGTCTTTTACATGGTAAAAGGGAATTTTCACTTTATACAGTACGATCGTTGGGGTATTTTATTGCTGATAATCTAGTGGCCATGACCACGACCATAACTACTAGACTAGGGGGACATGATGATGTATAGTCCCTAGTCGGGCCATGATCCCGACGCGTGGGTAATATCCTTATCTGAATCCATCATAAATGTGTTAAAATACAATGGCATTACTCCAATAGGCCCAATGGGTAGTTGTCGCACGCGACCTTACGTAGGCGCACGCTGACTGTATGCGGTCCGAGTCAAACAGATTCATAGTCTAACTAGGACTATGATTCAACCAAGCTGAGAGGATATACACTCTCCTTATTTAGAAGATAATTATCTTGTGTATATGGTAAATATCTCATGCTTGAGCCGCACGATTCGGTAAGCCCGACTAGGGTTTAACCGGCTATATAAGGAACCCCCTAGGTTCCACAAAGGTACGATTTTCATACAATCTAAATCATAACCGATTACTATAATCACAAACCGATTAATTACTCTCACCCTGGAGTTTAATCGTAGGATACAATCCCACGATAAGCCTAACGGTTCTTTCACTTAGTGTGCAGGATCCTCATTATAAGTTTACTTGGTGTAGGAGCCAGAGCCCAACACCCGAACTACACCTAATTCGGGTCGATCGTGGTCTAGCCAACTTTTATATCAACGATGTTAAACTCATACAAAACTTGAGCAAGGGAATAGATCCACTTTCACTCCCTCATGATCGGATATCGAACATTGTTATTGGTGACAATGTCAATATCCATAGAATAATTCAATTCCAAATGTGTAGTGTATCAACTACATCATATGATGTAATTAAGTGTTTCAATGGTTTTAATAATCTTCTTAGAAACGATCTCACTTGCACACACTACACATGCTGAAGGGCATACTTGTCATGAATGATTACAAACTATATATCATGTCTCTATACTTTAAAGTTCATTTAACTCACATTACATCACACTTGTAAGTCAAGTATCCAAGACAATAAAAGTTTGAGAGGGCAAGATAAAGGAAGCAAGCAAGCAAGACAAATCAAGATATCAGAACAAAAATAAGCATATAGTCAAGCAATAATCAAAAGATTGATCAAAGGGCGTTTAGACGAAAGAAAGCATACCTTGACCACAAAGTGCATCCCTAGTCTTCTAAGGAACCAATAACCTATCATTCATACAAATCATCATCAATCCATGAAAATGAAGATCGAAGGAGATGAGCTTGACTAGTGTAAGTGACTCATGAGCACCAATCCATAATCAAGTCAATGATTAATATTCATGAGTACCTACATCAAAAGAGAGATACAAACTAGAAGATACACTTCAAAGAGAAAATCTAAATTGTACTAATACTAGTGTATTAATCATAATCAAGATGAATTAATATAATATCAATTTTAAGACTAGCATTTGAAAAAAAATAGTTTTAACAAAAATCTTTATTAAAAACGTCCCTTCTATGTAGATGGTCATCATAAATCGATCCAAGCTTTATGTACAATATAATTTAAAGGTTTTGAATAACCTCGCTCTAATACCAATTGTAGAAACTAGAAGGAGGGTTGAATAGTTTCTCCATTTTTATAATGAACCTAAAACTTGTTTGATACTTTTTAAGTCAAATTATTATGTTTCAAAAACATTAGTTATATCAAGTGATCTTAATCATAATTAACTAAAGACGATAAAAGTAAAAAGTAAGGAAAGAAACAACCTAAGGAAGACACAGAGGATTTATAGTGGCGCGACAATGAAGATCTCTCTTCTTTCCTACTCCACTCCTCGAGTACACATACTCGAGATTTACACTATATCCATAAGCTCCCTTCTTGGTGGAGAAAACCTTACACGTCGCTTACACCGATTTCTAACACTAAGCTAAATGTCGACTTCTAATCTTAGATAAAAACCAATCTACACATTGCTTCAATTTCTTGACACAAGGCTAGATGTCGAGTTCTAATCATAGGTAGAACCAATCTACACTCCTCAATCGCGCATACATCATTTTAAATACAAGTGAGAAATTAGACACACAATGATTTCAAGTGTACACACAACTTAAAGCTACACAAGTCTCTTCCAAATACACACATAACTTTGATCTACACAAGACACGTCTAAGTATGCACACAACTTGGATCTATATAAGACACAAAGAATAAAATAGATGACAATCACTAGATCTAGAAGATGATGGATCTTCATCGATGCTTCATATTTTAACACTTTACAAGTATGTGAGTGATCTTCTATTTGGACATTTGAAGAAGGAGATTAAGGAGATAATCATAGGTAAAAACACATTAAGTGATCATTTACTTATGATTTAGAAAGAGATTTGGAAACATAAAAGAGAAGTCCAAAAAGGTTGAGGTTAATGATAAATGATTCACCATTTATAAGGACAAATATACCAACATCTATGTTGTCACGGCTGGTTATTGTTCACATGGTTCTTAATATATAAAGAAACATTGGGCCATATATGGAACTGTGGCGTATACTACACTCCTCTTTTTGTCCTTTAGTGGAGAAAGTTTTATTTGGCGAGTTTAGACATAAATGGAATATTCAATATTCAAACTTTCCAATTTTCATTAAAACATTTTTCTAAAAAGTATATTTGAAAATGTTTTGTCACATTTAATCAAATGTGAGTTTTATGTTAAATCACTTTTAATGATCTATGTTAGAAGTATGTTTGTGCAAACCTTAAATGATTATAACCTAAATTATTGTATTCGTTAAATAATTCGTTTTGCAATTATCTTTAATGATGAATGTTTTTATATTTTATCGTGATCAAAACATAGAAAGATTGATTATGACAAATAATATTTTTAATCATCCTTTGCATTAAACAAGGTAGGAGAGAATCGGGTGATTCGACATGTGGTTGTGAGTACGAACCACCAATGTATTTAGTATAAAGGAAGGCGAATTGTTGTGACCATTAATCTTGTAACTTGGGTGTTTGGGAGTAATGGGTAAAATTATACGGGTTTGGATATGGTTGGTTTGTGTATGTTTCCGGCATTGGTGCCGGCATTGGGTTCCGGTACATTGAGTTTGGATATAGTTGGTTAAAAAAGTATGGTCGGTATTGTTGGTTTGGTGACGGCTTCCCGACGGTTACACGTTCCGATGGGCATCGGTGGAGAGTACGTGGTTTTTTTGTGCGATGGCGGCGTTTGTCGGGTTGAGGAGTTTTTTCGCCGGACATTTGTTTTGAGTCGTTAATTGGAGAGATGTATAAAAGTGAGGTTTGCGGGTGTTTTATAGAAGATAAAAGAGTGGTTTTTATAGATACAAAAAGGTGTTTGAATATTTTATATATTTTTTATTATATTAACAGAACGGTCGAAAAAAGAAAGGCCTTGCTTTTTTTGAAATAACCGAGAGGTAAGAAGGCCACCATTCGTCTGTTTTCAACTTTTACCTCGCGCGTGGATTTTTGCTAGAGGATGGCAACCTACTCGTACGCTTTTGCCACGTGAGAAGTCATCTCCAAGTCACCATGCCATTTCCAGCAATCTAAGACGGGGAGTATTATTGGTTATTAAAATTGTATAATGAGAGCGAACACAAAAGTTAGAAATTATTATACAATTGTTGTTAACTTGATTTGAACTTCTGACAAACATAACTAGCTGACAATCATAATAAGAAAGGGATAAATCAAGCATTGGGAAAATAAATTGATGCAATATATAACTTTCGACAAAAATAAATTCATGCATATATCACATGTCATAGCAATAGACCACACCCTCATCAAACTCACGCTATTTTATGCAATGTCGATAAAAGGTTGCAAATTACTAATACCACGCTAGTACTTACACCTGATCATTGTTAAAAAAATAGTAAATGGCACAAAAAGGTATTAAAGATAAGAGGGAAATGCAGAAATGCTCCCTGTTGTTTGCTCAAAATGCAGGCGGCCTCCCTATCGTGGCGAAAGTGCATGTAACCTCCCCAACGTTAAGGATAAGTCGGCAGACGGCCTCCCCAACCTTTAAAACTATTAATGTTGACTCGTTTTCTTTGTTTGACTAAGGGTAGTATCGTCTTTTTAATATTAAAACACAATAGATCACTGTCCATTCTTGGTAAATAAAACACATTGGCTGTTTTACATTAGCTTCTATGCTGATCTCTGTCATACGAGGGCGATATTTAATGGTATACAAGAGAAACAAACCTGCCACACTTCCAGACTTCGTGCATTATCTGTGTTTGAGATCTTGATAGCAACAACTATCCCAACGCCAGATTTTGATAGCGTGTATGATGAACCATTCACCCACCCTTTATAGACAGACTCGCCATAAGATACTCCAAGCTTTGTTGATGGTCGTAAGTCCTTAACTTGTCAAATGTGAATATCTTCAACTTTTGTGCAACAATATGGTTGGCTCTCCCTTCAATGGTTGTCATAGTAGATTCTTCAGTCCGGTTCTTTCGTTTCAGCCAGTATACTGAGCACCAAAGAACATGAATAGCTTTTCAAGAGCAAACCAAGTCAAGGATTGGAAATATGAAAACATAATATATGATTAGTAGTAAAGTCGTCAAATTTTGCTGGCACTCAAAGGTTAGCATCACAGAAGCCCGGGGACCCCACATAATTTGAGCTTAATTATGATGAAAAATAGAATGAGCCTTCAAATAGTACATTAAGGCAAAGTTGCAAACAAGAACTGACAGAAGTTGACCCGAATTTAAGCAGTGAGCTGCAACTGGCACTCCATGAATATTTAAACATATGGTCATTTTCATTTCATTACATCCACAATAAACCTTTTGAATTTACATACAAAGACCAACCAAATACAAAACCACAACCACTCGTCTTCTCTTGGTCTTGCTTTTGACCTATGAAC
Source organism: Glebionis coronaria (assembly GCA_025667525.1). NCBI lineage: Eukaryota > Viridiplantae > Streptophyta > Magnoliopsida > Asterales > Asteraceae > Glebionis > Glebionis coronaria. The sequence goes on from CM046875.1 coordinate 25,904,351, forward strand.
ATTTCTCAACCAAATAGGCGAGGGCCAATGGACCAAACTACCGTGTCTCACTTTGTACGCAGGGAAGACCACTGGTGGTTATGATGATAATAAGTACTAGACATTTTCTCATTACCTACACTCATCGAATTCCTAGGATGAATCACCTTTGACTTCGACTGAGTTGGTTTCATTTTGATTTCATTGATATCTTGCAAGCTCAACACAACTTCCTCCATTGACGGTCGCTTTTTGGGGTCAGATTCAAGACATCTTAGGATAAGCTCAGCGGTTTTACTAGCACCTTTTGAAGGGTAATCTTGATTCAATCGTGGGTCCATGATTATTCTTAATCTCTTTATATTGGTTAAGAAGGCAAGGCCTTGAGCTGCTCCCGTAGCTATGTTAATCCTGGCGTCCCATGGAAGTGGTTCTGCACCTTCTATAACATCCAATTTTTAATCAATAAGTGGTTCTGCACCTTCTTTAATGAAGGTTTTATCAATGGGGAGGAGATGGGTTAATGAATCGTTTTTTCTGTTTGGGGAAGAAAGGGGGATCGGGTATTTATACAAACGGGTTCTATACCCGGTTAAATAGGTACGGGTTAAGCAAAAATGGGTTTATTAACATCTTAATATTGAAAAGACGGTCCTGCCTTTAGTCAAACAAAGAAAACGAGTCAATGTTAACAGTGTTAAAGGTTAGGGAGGCCGCCTGGCGACTTATCCTTAACGTTGGGGAGGTTACATGCACTTTCTCCAAGATGGAGAGGCCGTCTGCATTTTGAGCAAACCACAGGGAGCATTTCTGCAGTTCCCTCTAAAGATAAAGTCTATTTCTAATTAAAGTATTCAACTTTTTTCTTGCATATAAAGGCATCCAACTCTTTTTACTACGTTTTATTCATATCATCACATCATGCAATATGTACCGAAATTACATAGAAAATTGTTTTATAACTAATAATATAGTTTCATAAAGACTGGATTGATATTGATATATAGGTCATAGATTTAGAAGTTTTAGTATCGAAGTCAATTTTCTGAACTGTGTTGTAAATTAAGGGGGTGCTTGGTTAACTTGAGGGGAATGGGAATGGGTAAGGGTAAGGGAATACAAAGGAATGCAATCAACATTCCTTAGTATTATCATTACCATTGTTGTTGCTTGGTTAATATAAGACGTGATGGTCGGCAGAGGTGTCGATCAGAGGTAGAGATGGTGGTAATGGCGTGGTTTGGTGGTTTTTGGGTGGTTATTGACGGTTGGTTGGTGGTTGCAATAAACGATTGTGGTAGTTGGTATAGATGGCGACGGGATGTGGAGGTTGTGGCAGTGGTGATGATCAGCGGTGTGGTGGTGGCGGGGGTGACGACATCGGTAGTCGTTAATGATGGTGATAGAGCGTGATGGCGGCATCGGTAAAGGTGGTATGGTGGTGGTAGCGATGACGCCATCAGTAGCCGTTAATGATGCTGATAGAGCGTGGTGGCGGCATCGGTAGAATGGTGGTGTCGAGAGAGTGGTGGCGTTGGGAGGGTGGTGGTAGCGACAATAGTGGTGGCCAGTGGTGGTGGTGACGTCCGATAGTGGTGGTGTTAAAGAGTGGTGGTGGCGTTAGGAAGGTGGTGGCGTTAGGAGGGTGGTGGTCAAGGGTGGTGGTGGCGTTAGGAAGGTGGTGGTATTGGTGGTAGAGACAATGGTGGTGGTCAATGGTGGTGGTGGCGTTCGAGAGTGGTGATGTCGGAGAGTGGTGGTGGCGTTAGGAGAATGGTGGCAGCGACAATGGTGGTGGTCAGTGGTGGTGGTGGCGTCGGAGAGTGGTGGTGACGGAGAGTGGTGGTGGCGTTAGGAGGGTGGTAGTAGCGACAATGGTGGTGGTCAGTGGTGGTGGTGGCGTTAGGAGGGTGGTGGCGTCCGAGAGTGGTCGTGGCGTTAGGATGATGGTAGTAGCGACAATGGTGGTGGTCAGTGGTGGTGGAGGTGGCGTCAGAGAGTGATGGTGACGAGAGTAGTGGTGGCGTTAGAAGGGTGGTGGTAGCGACAATAATGGTGGTCAGTGGTGGTGGTAGTGGCGTCAGATAGTGGTGGTGGCGGAGAGTGGTGGTGGCGTTAGGAGGGTGGTGGTAGCGAAAATGGTGGTGGTCAGTGGTGGTGGTGGTGGTGGTGGTGGCGTTAGGAGGATGGTGATAGCGACAATGGTAGTGGTTAGTGGTGGTGGTGGTGGCGGTGGCGGTGGCGTCAGAGAGTGGTGGTGTCGAAGAGTGGTGGTGGCGTTAGAAGGGTGGTCAGTGGTGGTGGTGGCGTCGGAGAATGGTGGTGTCGGAGAATGATGGTGTCAGGGAGTGGTGGTGGCATTAGGAGAGTGGTGGTAACGACAATCGTGGTGGTCAGTGATGGTGGTGGTGGTAAGTGGAGACACACATATACATACGTTAATTTATTACCTTGAATCCATTACCCCCAATTTGCAGGGGAATAGTTCCTTACCCATTAGTGGGTAATGATTACTTGTATTTTCATTAACCTAGCAGTGTTAATCATTTCTTTTCTCATTCCTTACCCCTAATACCCTTAACCAAGCACACCCTATATACCCATTTCATTATATCTCCAAAATTAGTGTTAGTTTTAAATTAAAGGGCTAAATTAACAATTATCTAAAAAAAAAGAAGCACGTTGTCATATTCTAGAAGACAACCTTACTAATTTAGAAGTTTTGGAGATATTGATATTGGTATGCTTTAGTCATTTATGTATTTGATCTTTGGATAATTGTAATTTGAGTCCTTTATATTTAATTCACATTAATTTGAGGATATAATGAAATGAGTGTTAATGTTTTTACGGAAAGTGGAAAACAAAACCTAAATTGGCTAGAAAAAAGAGTTGATCGTTTTTATGTGAAAAAAAATATTTGAGTACTTTACTTGAAAACAGACCATAAATTAAATGCTTTTTATGCTATTTGTCCTAAAAAAACAATAGTAAATTAGACGAATGGTCCATGCTATCGGTGTTAACTTATACATATAGTCTCAATTATTAGATATAATATTTTTTAAGGTGGCAAGCGGGCGTGTAACATGTGCGGCGGGCAACACAGGCGGCGACGGGTAAATGGGCGGCAGGAAAACAGATGGTGAGTACGGGTGATGGGTAAAACGGGCGACGGATAAACGGGCTGGTGAAACGAACGGATTAAACGGGCGTAGGCTAAAACGAGAAAAAAAATATAAAAAACGTAGAAAAATAAAAAATAATAAAAATTGTTTGAAAGGCGACAAAAAACTATATATAAAATTTATCGAGTAGCTTATATATTATTTTACATGTGTGCACATTAAACTTATTTAGTTTGTTACAAGTGCATCCATTTAACCCATAAAAACTAGTTAAATAGGCAAAAAAAAATGTTTTAATTCTTTTTAAAAAAATGCCTATAATTATTAATATAAGCAAAATTTGCTATCTCTAATTCTTTTTGTTAAATATTGAAATTATGATAAGAAAAATCTTAGACAAGACAAAATAACAGTTTTTTTTTTTTCAAATCAAAGAAAGAAAGAAACAGAGGTTTTTTATCATGTAATATTAATAAATAACACTCATTTGGCTACGGATCATGAGTGTTTTCAAGCAGTGTTTTCAGACCCAGGTCGATTCAGTTGGGTCAACTGATTGGTAAACAACTTATATATTCAATATACGGAAGTTTTAATGATTTTTATATTGGTTAATTATCAAAAATATAAAAAAAATAGAAAATCAGGCTAACTCGGGTTAACCTGGACCCAGTAACTCGATCAAGTCAATTTAAAACCCGAGCCAAAACATTGTTTTCAGAGGATTTGGACAAGAAAAAAAGTCAAAGGACTATATATCCACATAACTCATCCATGTATTTTTCTCTAAATACAAATAAATTATATATTCTCCATATTTGCAAAGAATCATCCGTACATATGACGTGGACTTGTGAGCCAATAAAATCATCTGCAGTAAACATGGTATACAGTGAACGTGAAGGGGACACAATAACCATCCCCATTAATATTGGGCCGTGTGGTTTACACACCGTCACAAAGTAATCAGATTTATGCACGTTTTCCAATATCTGAAAAGCTGATTTAACTTTAGTTAAAATCAGTATTCTGTCATCTGGCTTTAATAACAAATTCTCTCTCACACACAAAATGCTCTCTTTCACACTTATCACATAACCCAAAATCACCACCATCTACAACCAAATAACGTCACAACAGCTCCGTACAAAACATATTCCGGTTGCCACTGTCCGAGCACTTAGCCAAGAAGCCTTACAAAACATCGACAACCAAATAACGTCACAACAGCTCCGTGAGGAGATCCCGCAATTGTTTTATTTATTTTATTGTTCGAGCACATATTCCGCTACACACTTATAAAATTAACCACCTAAACAATTAAAAAAAATCAGATCTGAAGCAGAACATATTACACAGATCCGTATATGTCGGTGGTTTAGATGTTATCGACCTCCATTTCCCTAGATCTCTCCGGCTAAACACAGCTACTAAAACCACCATGTAGATCTAATACCTCTTTTTCTGATCGGGGTTGGTCGTTAGGATCTGCCAGAGGAGGTTCGCAAGTGGGTTGCCATGGTGGTTATCAAGAAAAGATAGAAAAGTTGGTTCTCATGTTTTATATTTTCTGGTATGTGTGTGTGAGAGAGAAGGTTAATGAATGTGTGTGAAAATATTAAAATGTGAAAGAGATAGTACTGATAATATGTACTGTAATTTTGTTTTGTATTCATTTTTATCACTTTCTAATCATTAATGCTTTATGGTGGTGTGAGGATACAATATCAGTGGTGTGAGAACCCGCTACGCCTTAATATTTTCAGAACATAAAAATAGCTGTGCATGTTTCAGTTTGTGATCGGCTAAATGAGGGAGGAAGTGGCTTGTTTTATTGTAATAAAAAAGTCTCTCTCGTTGCCTAATAAAAAAAATCTATAAAATATTATACAAAATAATCTAAAAAGTTAAACGAAAAGATATACCCCTTATTCACAATTTACAAACCTTAATTAATACAGTATATATATTAAATGTTGCATCAAACGCCGTCGTTTTACTTTAGTATGTGTCGTTTCGCATTTTTGTTTATGTCGTTTCACAAACCAAGCAAATAGAGGCTGTCTCAAACTATTTATCAAAATCCCAAATATGCATTTCACACTCTCGCATAATGTGAGATTTCAATATACAATCAGAATATTTCAATTATGTATGACTTTTTTACATAGTAAACTTTACTTATTAAATATGGAATGTATATTTATCTTTTCATTTAGAGAAATAAATACCATGAAAAGATGGTTTGATAGCGAACCAAATGAGTCCAATATTGTAACGCCATCGACATACGTATGATTATATAAAAATATTAAAACTTAATACATATTTTAAAAAATTCTTGCATAAATTGTCCTTAAGAATTCTCCAATCATTGCCACAAACAATCTTTTGTTTATCAGTCCACTACAAGCGGTAATTTTTACATATATATGTCTTTCTTTTAATAACAAATTTTATTTATCAAATATGTTACAGTAATCTAACGATTCATGAAAAAATATATAGCTTAAAAGATCTTCGCGTTACGAACAAAACAAGTCCAATATTGAAGTCTTTTGACATATATATGATTTTACAAAAAATATTTTACTCAATAATATATCTTAAAAACATCAAAACACACCCATAAACTATCTAATATTTTTAAAATAAAGCACCGACGTAAAACACATAACTTTGATTTTTTTATTTATGGCTATATTATATTAGAAACTCTCTTAAATATATGAAAGATATCAATAACATATTTGACCAAAAAATATACCGACGAATATATCTTTAAATTACAGATAAAACGGTAGTAATATTGACACAACTTTGATATACGTACGAGTTTCTAAAAAAACTAATATACGGTTAAAAAAATATTTACAATACAATATACATACCCTTAACCTATCTATGGTACTACCTTACAATTTAATGAAATACAAAATTATGTAAAACTGTAGATAATCAATAGGCTAATTATGGACAAATCTATAAAATTATAATTCTTACAAAAAGTATTAACTATACTATTACAAAAATACGACTTCAAAAAACAAAAACAAAAAATAATTGAAAAGCACATACATTATTTTTTTAGACAAACAACATCAATGTGTACAAAAACTATAATAAACTTTGTTGGAAATACGTTTTTTGTATTAAGGAAGTCTCGGTCACTCCAACAATATAGTTATAGGCTCGTAGTATAAGTTGGATTATTATTTACATTATCCCGACCCATGAGCATGTTCATGGGCCGGAAGTCCAAGTCCATTAAGTGACTTGGTATATAAACCCCTTTCCACCATGAAAATGGGTGTTGGTTGTTTATTTCACATTTCATATAATAAAGTTCTCTTTGTTTCTCTCTCTAGTTGCTCTCTCTAAAATAACAACAACCCTCTTAATTAGTTATAAGATTATAACTTTTCTACAATTGGTATCAAGAGCCATGAGATGATATAAGGTTTTTTGTTGTGTTAGTTTTAGTTTATATACTCTTTTAATCAAGATATATCCGTGTTTTCAATTTTTTTGTGTTTTTCACCACAATCTTTATTACAAATTGCCTACATAGTTGTGGTAGGAATTTGTGTTATTTATATTGGTGATTGTCATAAAAAAGTTGGAATTTTTGGCTTGATTTTTGGGTAAAACTTAAAAGTTCAAAAAAAAATCGTATTCGTGAAACAAGGGTTTTAGGGTTTGGAATACTAGGGTTTTGCAAGATTCCGAATTGTGTGTGGATTGGTGTATTCAGGATTAGATCAGAACAGAGTTTATTCCGAATTAGCTCAAGGTTATACATATTCCGTATTAGGTCGTTGTTCTTCCAGATTCCGAGTTAGGTACAACACACACAGATTCCGAACTAGTTCATTGATCAACATATTCCGAGTTACGTCAGTGATCTATATTCCCATTAATATTTTCAGAACATAAAAATAGTTGTGCATGTTTCGGTTTGTGATCGGCTAAATACTAAGAGTTTACTATCAAATTTTTTTATGTGCAAACTCATTCGTATCAACTATCAAGTAAAGATTTAGCAACTTTGTCACTTGGCTGACGCTGTTTTGATTGTAAATTCAATCGAAAATTCTTTTCAAAGTTTGCATCATCGATATTAACACCTTCGAATGACGTTTCAAAGATTTCTTGAATAAATTGTTTCTTGCATTCAAGCGAAATACAATGTGTTTGAATCTCATCAAAACGTTTTGAAAGCGAAGAATATGAATCTTGAAGCTTTAAAAATTCAGCGTCAGATTCGTGACAAGTACTATCTACCACATTATCCACAGATTCAACATTATGCACAATAGAATCATTATCAACACTTTTATTCACACAGACGGAAACAATATCATGAGACATCACTTGCTTCAGAAGCTGATCATTTTGGCGTGAAACCCGTTCTATTTCATGTAAACTGTTTTCATAAGCATCATCCATTTCATTGAAAACACGTCTAACTTCTTCTATTTCCAAAAGCAAATCTTGATCAAGATTACTAAGACAAGCTTTAACATTCTTTACAAATGAAACAATTTCGTCTCGAAACGCAGCTCTAGTGTGCTCAAAATTCCATTCACCTTCCTTTATGGCCGAAGCCATCGTACGTTCCAAAATGACCTTGTCAAAATCGGCTAATTCCTTTTGTAAGCGAATGCGGGTCTTTTTAGACAATTGTTCTTTGTTATATTGATCATAATCAATCGTATGGAATTTTGAAAGCATTTTAGAATGAGTTTCATCCGCAAGTGACTGTGTCTCCTCAGTACTACAAACAAAAGGTGCTTCTTTCGATTTGCCAATTATGGTCATATCATAAAGACCGGGAATATATTCCTGAGCTTGTTTTGCATAACCAGGATTAGGTGGTAAATCTTGAAGACGCTTAAGTTCGAGTTCTTTAAATGATTTAGTTAAAAGATGAACCTTTTCTGTGGAAGCGTATTGTTTTAAAAGTTGTTGTTCTTTGAATTTAAGAAGTTTGGTAGCGTTAATTTCCGATTCAAACTTTTTAGACTCGAGAGTTTCGAAATCCATTTTAAGTTTCTGAAAATCATTGACAACTGACTCTTTTGCTTTTAATTCATTGGAAAGATTAGCTTTTAATGATTCTATTTCTTTCAAGTGTTCAATCTTTTCAAAACGAAATTGGTCAAATTCAGAATAAGTTATTTTTTCAGCTTGAGGGACCAGTTCAAAAGCTTTGACCCTTTCTTTATGCACCGCAAGCTCAGCAGTTAGGGTGGAATTCGTATCTACCGATTGTTTGAGTTCCATATGCATTTGATCAATAATATGTTTAGGCACCATGACCAAATCATGTTGAGCATAAGATTTCATATCTGTCGTAGCATTTGGTTGAGGTTCACTTAAATGTGTTGGATTGGATACCACATCATTTGAGTTACTAATCCCGAATGCTGTTCGAGGTTGTCATTTTCATGCCCAACTTGATGTTGGTTATCATCATTACCAAGATTGGTTTTGGTGGGTACCTCACTGATGACATCAGAACCGTAGTGAGAGAGATTAGCAACGAATTCAGCTTGGGCAGTGTGAATGTCATCACAATCCGAATCATATGCGTCAAGATCATCTGCTTGATAAGCTGCATTAGAAGTGGAAACGACTGCAATGCCTTCAGTATCTGCTGCCCTTGGGTCTGCAAGAAATGCTAACTCCTCTGAATCAAAAATCTTTCCCTTTGACTGAGCATCGACCAAATACATCTTCTCACGAAACCATGCATCATCCCTCCTCCTTTTTGGCTGAGTGCATTCCCTAGCCATATGACATTGTCCTCGGCAATTGTAGCAAGTCACAACCTTTTTAGGACCAATGGGGCTTCCATTTCCATTAGCTGGAGAATTAACAGCTCGAGCATTCACAGTCCTTGTAGGAGGTCCATATGAATTTTGCCTTCCCTGAATAGGTTGCACTGTTACTTGACCATCTTGAACAGTAACTTGTTGTCGAGGATTTGAAGAGGTGCGGATCTGATTGTTTGTTGATGGAAATCCTCTAGTTGCAACAAGTTTTGACAAGTAGGCAGTGAGATGGTTTAGAACATCAGCTGGCGTATCATTTGGAGTAAAGACCGGTGCTTGGATTGGTGGAAGTTCATTAAAGTAGAAAGCTTGTGCTGGTTGTGCTTCCATTGGAAAATATCCATGTTGAGGAGTATAGCCTATTGGAGAAGTGTTGGCTTGTGATGGTGATGTCTGATATGGTGGTTGCTATGGAAAAGATTGTTGATGAACACTTTGTTGAAATGCTTGTTGTGGCATTATTGGTGGTTGATAAGATGGTTGTTGATAGGTGTGTGGTGGTGGTTGCTGCAAGTATGATGGTTGTTGATAAGTATAAGCCATGTTTTGTTGAGAAGCATACATGGCAAGTGGATCATGAACTTGAGGTGTAGACAACCGAGCCTCAATCACATGGCATTCGTGTTGTTGAAGAAAAGCTTGAAGTTGATCCACATTGGTGTTATGCAACTCCTTAGCCAATTTAACATTCGTCACGTACTTTTTCCATTATGAAGGAAGAGTGTTCAAATACTTGGTGTTCAATTGAAAGGTAGGAATTGCAATGCCATAGATATTGAGCTCATTCAACAATAGGGTAATCTCAGATAGTAATCATTGAGTGTCTCCCCTGGCACATAGGCAAACTTATCAAAAGTATCATAAAGCTTACACTCTCGTTCTTGTTTAGTTAACAAGGTGCCTTGCATGAGAACACGAAATCTATCCCATAACTCTTTGGCAACTTTATGTTTGCTGACGAGTTTGTAGACATCTGGAGGAAGGGCTTGGAGAATGATATTTGTAGCTTGTTTATCACACTTGTCTTGTATTTTAGCATCTCCAGTTAGTTCACCCGTAGTGCGAAGACGAGTAACAACACCTTCCGTCACAGTACCATATACCAATGGTCCATTGAGCACCGATGCCCAAATGAGATGTCCATTCTCTTTGTTCAACATATAAAGTTCCATTCGGGAAGCCCATTCCTCATACATAGTCTTCACCAACATTGGTGGACGATTAACCGTACCCGAGAGGATGGACTTATCCGTAAGAGATGTGTACTCCATGTCGATAATTTAAGATTTACAAAGTTGATCGATCAATGAGAGAAAGTAAATGTGTTTGTTGTTGTGAGTTGAAGTCGAGAAACAATGTTAAAATCCCCTAAAATATGTTCTCGATAAACCAAAAATTCCAAGTCAAAATTACACACGATTTCGAAATTTTTTAAGGAATAATTTTGGATTGTCGGAAAGCTGTCGGAATAAGCCTATCGGAATACCCTTGATCGGAATGTCCTATTGGAATACCCTTGATCGGAATGTCCTATCAGAATACTCTTGATCGGAATGTCCTATTGGAATACCCTTGATCGGAATGTCCTATCGGAATACCCTTAATACGAATGTCCTAATCGGAATACCCTTGATCGGAATGTCCTAATCGGAATACACCAAATCGGAATCCCTAAACCCTATTCCGATTGCACTGATCGGAATAACTATAAACCCTTTTCCGATGACCTGATCGGAATAAATCCCACTTTTCTCGGACAAAACTCAACCAATTCGTGATTTTAAGCCAAAAAATGATCAAAACACCCAAAATTTTTGTGTTTTTAGCCAAAGTAACTATACCAAATCTCTAACACAACTATGTAGAAGATTTGTATCAAGAAAAAACCATAAAAAACACAAAAAAAAATTCTGGACGTGTGTTTATATAGATCAAAAGGCTACAAAAATCAAGAACACTAACACATAAACAATATAATCATCCCATGGCTCTTGATACCATTTGTTGGATATGTAAATCTTGCTTATGTTTTAGAGAGAGAAAGAGATAGAGAGATGGTGGTTTTCACACAATTCTAGAGAGAGAAAATAAGAAGAACTATGTGTAAAAATGAATAACCACACACCCTCTCCATCTAAGGAGAGGGTTTATATACCCAGGCCCTTGTCATGGGCTTGGGCTTACATTTGGACCGGACTACACATGTTGTAGGCTAGGCTTTGGTTTGTTTGTTAAATAAAGATAAGTAACTAAACTATGAGCTATTACATGGACTATTGTTGGAGTGACCGATCCTTCTTAATACGTAAAGCGTATTTCCAACAATGAGGTATTTGAAACATTCAAAACGTTTAAAGCAGAAGTAGAGTTACAACTAGGAAAGAAGATTAAAGCTCTTAGTTTTGATCGTGGTGGTGAATATTTAAGTCAAGAGTTTAAAGATTATTTAAGTGAGAATGGAATTGTTCAAAAACTTACTTCTCCATATACTCCACAACAAAATGGTGTATCTGAAAGAGAAATCGTACATTATTAGATATGGTGCGATCTATGTTTAATCTTACAACTTTACCATTATCCTTTTGGGATTATGCTCTTGAATCTGCTGTTCGTATTCTGAATATGGTTCCCACAAAGAAGGTTGATAAGACACCATATGAACTATGACATGGCAAAAAGCCATATTTTTCTTATTTGATAGTCTGGGGTTGTGAGGCGTATGTGAAACGTGACTCTGGAGATAAACTCCAACAACGCTCAGTTAAATGTATCTTTGTAGGTTACCCTAAGGAAACTATGGGTTACTACTTTTATTATCCGGCTGAGAACAAAATAGTTGTGGCTCGGTATGGAGACTTCCTTGAAAATGATCTTGTAAATCAATAATTCAGTGGGAGAGATTATGATCTTGAAGAAATTCAAGAAGATACATTGCCTTCTAAAAATACTAGCGAAGAAATTCTTGTAGAACCACAAAGTCTGAGTGTTCCACCAGAATTAATTCCTCCACGTAGGTCTCAAAGAACCATACGTGCGCCAGACAAACTATGTCTTTACATAGAGGATGATGAGGAGGAAGTAGGGGATCTTGGTGAACCTGCTAACTATCGATCCACAATGTCTGATCCAGAAAAGTCAAAATGGATAGTTGCGATGAATGAGGAAATGAAATCCATGGAAATCAACGATGTTTGGATTCTTGTAGACGCGCCTAAAAATGCTAAAGTAGTGAAAAATAGGTGGATCTATAAGAAGAAAACCGACATGGATGGTGAAATACAATCTTATAAATCACGTTTAGTAGCTAAAGGTTTTACTCAAACTTTTGGCATAGACTACGAGGAGATATTTTCTCATGTAGCAGACTTACGAGCTATTAGGATTCTCATAGCTATAGCAGTATACTATGACTATGAGATATGGCAAATGGATGTTAAAACTGCCTTCTTGAACGGTCGCTTAGATGAAGACATCTATATGCAACAACCGGAAGGGTACGTTGATCCTAAATATCCAAAGCGTGTGTGCAAACTTCAAAGATCTATTTATGGTTTGAAGCAAGCATCACGTCAATGGAATAAGCGATTTGATGAAGAAATCAAAAGGTTCAGATTTATTCAAAATCATGATGAGCCATGTGTATATCGCAAAGCTAGTGGGAGTAATGTAGTGTTCCTAATTTTATATGTCGATGACATATTAATCATGGGAAGTAACATTCCAAGACTTAAGGAAGTTAAGGATTATCTTGGTAAATGTTTTTCTATGAACGATTTGGGAGATGTTGCATATATTCTGGGAATTAAAATCTATCGAGATAGGAGTAGACGGTTAACTGATCTTAGTCAAGATGCTTATATTGATAAGATATTGAAGAAGTATAACATGCATAACTCTAAGAAAGGTTTTCTACCGATGGAGCTTAAGCATGAGTTAAGTCATGAGAAAGATGCATCAACACCTGAAGAGGTGGCTTACATGAAGAAGATGCCTTATGCTTCGGTAGTAGGATCTATTATGTATGTTGTAAGATGCACAAGGCCTGATGTGGCGTTTGCTCAGAACTTGGTAAGTAGATACCAACAGAATCCAAGAAAGTTCCACTGGACTGCTGTTAAGCATATTCTAAAGTATTTGAGGAGTACGAAAGATATGTTTTTGGCATTCGGGGGTAAACCATACACAGAATTGAATGTAACAGGATTCTGTGATGCGTCCTGGCAATGTGATAAAGACGATACGAAGTCTCAGACGGGTTACGTGTTTGTCATCAATGGAGGAGCAGTTGACTGGAAGAGTAGTAAGCAAAAAACCATTGCTATGCATGCGACTCATTTCGTGTATATGGTCGCTTCAGAAGCTGCAATGGAAGGTGTTTGGATTAGGAAGTTTATTGGAGATCTTGGAGTGATGCCTTCAATTAAAGAACCTATTGATATATATTGCGACAATTCTGCTGCAATAATATTCGCCAATGACCCTGGAGTTATGAAAGGTGCCAGACACTTTAAACGTAGATATCACTACGTTCGAGAACAAGTGGAAGCTCGAGAAATAAAATTAATAAAAGTTCACACAGATGATAACGTAGCTGATCCTTTTACTAAGGCTTTATCTAGGCCAAAGGTAGTTAAGCATGCCAAGGCAATTGGACTGCAACTAGCTAGCGAATTCATGCAATAAATCTGTTGATTAGTATTTGGATAAAGGATGTAAGACATTATTGAATTGATGAAATAAAGATTGGATTTCGTTTATTTTTCTGTTATTTGATTTTGTATCCTATTTTACATGTTTTAATCCATGAGCATTATGATGTTTCTAAATGTCCGTTGTCGATTAATAATATGGGAGTATTATTAAAGGGGCATTTACATATATCCCCACTAAAACATCAAAAATTACATATATCCCCAAAACATGCTTTAGTTGCATTGTACATTATGCATTAAAAACTTGCATTTTGGGGAAATATGTAATTTATGATGTTTTATTGGGTATATATGAAATTATCACTTTATTAAATTAAGACAATTCAAAATAGTGACAGAGTATACTTGAAAGTATATTGGTCAATTTTGGATGATATTTGATGGATCAAATATTAGACTTATCCCAACTATATGATTTTACTTTATGGATCTTTGTTATTAAGTAAATCATAAATAGTTATCCTTAGACCTGAGATACCAGAAAACTGCATTGAATGTAGTGCATTTCTGTAAGGTAACCTAACGCTAAACGTAATTGGTAGTTATAAGGGTTATTTTCAGAAGTGTTGCAAAGTTCATGTGTTTTGCTTGTAGTCAAAATGGGATTTGTTTCCTTCAAATTATTTTGAAGTATAAATACAGCTGGGCCCATCGGGGGAGTACTAAGATGTTTGTGTGGCCACACCCAAATGTGTTTTGGTAATCTTGCTATATCCGTAAACGAGAAACAAAATAGTTAATGAAAGGAATGACTGAGATCCATATCCTTATTAACGATGTATTTGAAATGAAAGGATAATAATAATGATATAATCATTAAAAGGTTCTTGTCTATGAGACCTTACCCGGTTTGTACTAGTGACATTGCTAGTGTAACTAGACGCTAGTCAATGTGATCACGATATTAGAATTTTGTCCAAGTGGGAGCTGAAAGTTTATGGACTTAAGATTAATAGTCGTGAGATAGGATCGAACTCGGGGTCACGGGATTGCACACATAACGTAAAAGGGTTAATTTATTTATTAAATATATATTTTATATATTTATTAAATCAAACCAAAGCTTAACTAACGATCGTTAATAAATAATAGTTAAGTTTTAACGACCGTTATGGAATTAAATAGAAGCTAAAAGAAGAAGGAAAAATTACACAAACACCCCCTTGGGGGCTTGTGACCGTCAGCCAAGAGAGAAGGGGGCAAAGGGAAACTTTGGTTTCCTAATTGGTTATTACTTGGAAAAGAAGGTTTGCCAAGGCTATATAAACAAACCCCTAGCCTCATAATTTTTCACTCCCTCTTTCTTTTTCTTCTTTGATCGCCGACCACCCCACACCAACCTTAGGGTTTCGTTTGGTTTTCGATCAAGTCTATTTTATCTAGTCCTAGCCCCTCTCTAGGGTTGTTGGGTAGATATTCCATAAGCGTTGAAGCTCGGTTTGTTCGTGCTAGACTCACGGTTAACTCGCCGTATTACGTGTGTACAAGAACGTGATATAGTCTTCCTTTAGATTATATTCTTGGTGGTGTTCTGATAAACCCTAGTTGCCGTTCGTTCCGTCGTCTTGTGGATCTTGCTAGGATAAAGGTATGTAACCCTAATATTGATTAATATAATTGTGTTAAATTAATGATCTTGTTAATTTGCTTCCGCTGCGTGTTCTTTGATTCATATTAGGGTTTTAAATAATTATTATGGTAAATATAAACCTACAACGATCGGTGTTAACTTATACATATAGTCTCAATTATTAGATATAATATTTTTTAAGGTGGCAAACGGGCGTGTAACATGTGCGGCGGGCAACACAGGCGGCGACGGGTAAATGGGCGGCGGGAAAACAGATGGCGGGTACGGGTGATGGGCAAAACGGGCGACGGATAAACGGGTTGGCGAAACGAACGGATTAAACGGGCGTAAGCTAAAACGAGAAAAAACATATAAAAACGCAGTAAAATAAAAAATAATAAAAATTGTTTGAAAGGGGACAAAAAACTATATATAAAATTTATCGAGTAGCTTATATATTATTTTACATGTGTGCACATTAAACTTATTTAGTTTGTTACAAGTGCATCCATTTAACCCATAAAAACTAGTTAAATAGGCAAAAAAAAAAAATGTTTTTATTCTTTTTAAAAAAATGCCCATAATTATTAATATAAGCAAAATTTGCTATCTCTAATTCTTTTTGTTAAATATTGAAATTATGATAAAAGAAAATATCTTAGACAAGACAAAATAACAATTTTTTTTTCAAATCAAAGAAATAAAGAAACAGAGGTTTTTTATCATGTAATATTAATAAATAACACTCATTTCATGAGTGTTTTCAAGCAGTGTTTTCAGACCTACGTCGATTCACTTGGGTCAACTGATTGACCTGGTTTCGATCAAAAAACGAGTTATATTGACTCAGGTCTCATATTTCCGAAATCTGACAAGACCCGCCGGGTATGGGGTGACCCAGGTCAACCCGATTCTCGATACCCGGTCGAGGTTCAATTTTTTTGGGTTTTTTTTAAATATACAAATTTTACACATTTACGACGGAATTTCATTTTTTCATATTATATTGGTTGGTAAACAACTTATATTTTTAATATACGGAAGTTTTAATGATTTTTATATATAATTTTTGTTAATTATTAAAAATATAAAAAAATAGAAAATCGGGTTAACTCGGATTAACCCAAACCCAATAACTCGATTGGGTCAATTTAAAACCCGAGTTTCAAAACATTGTTTTCAGAGGATTTGGACAAGAAAAAAAGTCAAAGGAGTATATATCCACATAACTCATCCATGTATTTTTCTCTAAGGGTTTGTGGGTATAGACCCCCTTCGTATAGGAGTCAAACACCTTCCAATCATTATTATGTACTTTTTTTTATGTACTCTCACCATCACATAGTAACCTACAACCAGATCTGAGATAAACACAGTTTCTCTCTCACACACACTTTGGATTATTTCTCTAAATCTATCATCACCACCGACTGTTAACTTGAAACTACCTACTAAATCATACTAATATCATTCTAAACCAAAAACTAATCCAGATCTGAGAAAAAAATGTTTAATATCATGTATATATACATATATATATATATATATATATATATATATATATATATATATATATATATATATATATATATATATATATATATATATATATATATATATATATATATATATATATATATATATATATATATATATAGGGATGTTGTTTCCAGATCTGCGGCGGTTCGGTGGTAGCGTTTCATCACAAACTCATTTTTTGGCAATCAACTCAAAAATCATAGAAACCCATTGTAACAAAATACTATCCAATCAACTCGAAAAGTGGTGCCAGGTAGACAGGTAGTTGTGAGAGGGGATTCGTGGCTGCGGTGGAGGCTCAAGCGAGACGGATTTAGTCAACGGTGGTGATTTTGAGGAAGAAGGGAATATGCGATGATGTTGACCGGATGTGGTGGTGACCGACTGACCGGAGGAACGATTGTGATGGTCGTAGGTGTGATAGTGGTTACATTATTACTTTTTGCCTTGAGGAATTAATGGAGGCTGAAAAAGGTAAAAGAAAAAAGAGAGAGAAACTGAGAAGAAAATTAAAAGCAATGTGTGAAAAAAAAGACAATAAGAAAAAAACAAGTTTGTATAGTGTACTTTTATGACATTTATATTTTTGAAGTTGTCAGAGGAGTCCAAACCATAGGACTCTTCTCTAAATACAAATAAATTATATATTCTTCATATTTGCAAAGAATCTTCCGTACATATAACGTGGACTTGTGAGCCAATAAAATCATCTGCAGTAAACATGGTATACAGTGAACGTGAAGGGGACACAATAACCATCCCCATTAGTATTTTCAGAACATAAAAATAGCTGTGCATGTTTCAGTTTGTGATCGGCTAAATGAGGGAGGAAGTGGCTTGTTTTATTGTAATAAAAAAGTCTCTCTCGTTGCCTAACAAAAAAAATCTATAAAATATTATAAAAAATAATCTATAAAATATTATAAAAAATAATCTAAAAAGTTAAACGAAAAGATATACCCCTTATTCACAATTTGTGTGGATGCACAAACCTTAATTAATATATTAATATATATATTAAATGCTGCATCAAACGACGTCGTTTTACTTTATTATGTGTCGTTTCGCATTTTTGTTTATGTCGTTTCACAAACCAAACAAATAGAGGCTGTCTCAAACTATTTATCAAAATCCCAAATATGCATTTCACACTCTCTCATAATGTGAGATTTCAATATACAATCAGAATATTTCAATTATTTATGACTTTTTTACATGGTAAACTTTACTTATTAAATATGGAATGTATATTTATCGTTTCATTTAGAGAAACAAATACCATGAAAAGATGGTTTGATAGCGAACCAAATGAGTCCAATATTGCAACGCCATCGACATACTTATGATTATATAAAAATATTAAAACTTAATACATATTTTAAAAAATTCTTGCATAAATTGTCCTTAAGAATTCTCCAGTCATTGAAACGAACAATCCTTTGTTTATCAGTCCACTACAAGCGGTAATTTTTACATATATATGTCTTTCTTTTAATAACAAATTTTATTTATTAAATATGTTACAGTAATCTAACGATTCATTAAAAATTATATAGCTTAAAAGATCTTCGCGTTACGAACAAAACAAATCCAATATTGAAGTCTTTTGACATATATATGATTTTACAAAAAAATATTTTACTCAATAATATATTTTAAAAACATCAAAACACACCCATAAACTATCTAATATTTTTAAAATAAAGCACCGACGTCAAACACATAACTTTGATTTTTTTATTTACGGCTATATTATATTAGAAACTCACTTAAATATATGAAAGATATCAATAACATATTTGACCAAAAAATATACTGACGAATATATCTTTAAATTACAAATAAAACTGTAGCAATATTGACACAACTTTGTTATACGTACGAGTTTTTAAAAAAACTAATATACGGTTAAAAAAATATTTACAATACATTATACATACCCTTAACCTATCTATGGTACTACCTTACAATTTAATGAAATATAAATTATGTAAAACTGTAGATTATCAATAGGCTAATTATGGACAAATCTATAAAATTATAATTCTTACAAAAAGTATTAACTATACTATTACAAAAATACAACTTCAAAAAACAAAAACAAAAAATAATTGAAAAGCACATACATTATTTTTTAGACAAACAACATCAATCTGTACAAAAACTATCATAAACTTTGTTGGAAATACGTTTTTTGTATTAAGGAAGTCTCAGTCACTCCAACAATAAAGTTATAGGCTCGTATTATAAGTTAGTTTATTATTTACATTAGCCCGACCCATGAGCATGTTCAGGGGCCGGAAGCCCAAGTCCATTAAGTGACTTGGTATATAAACCCCTTTCCACCATGGAAAGGGGTGTTGGTTGTTTATTTCACATTTCATATAATAAAGTTCTCTTTGTTTCTCTCTCTAGTTTCTCTCTCTAGAATAACAACAACCCTATTAGTTAGTTATAAGATGACCACTTTTCTACAATTGTTATCAAGAGCCATAGGATGATATAAGGTTTTTTGTTGTGTTAGTTTTAGTTTATATACTCTTTTAATCAAGATATATCCGTGTTTTCAATTTTTTTGTGTTTTTCACCATAAAATCTTTATTACAAATTGCCTACATAGTTGTGGTAGGAATTTGTGTTATTCATATTGGTGATTTTCATAAAAAAGTTGGAATTTTTGGCTTGATTTTTGGGTAAAATTTAAAAGTTCAAAAAAAAAAAATTCTTATTCGGGAAACAAGGGTTTTAGTGTTCGGAATACTAGGGTTTTGCAAGATTCCGAATTGTGTGTGGATTGGTGTATTCAGGATTAGATCAGAACTGAGCTGATTCCGAATTAGCTCAAGGTTATACATATTCCGGATTAGGTCGTTGTTCTTCCAGATTCCGAGTTAGGTACAACACACACAGATTCTGAACTAGTTCAGTGATCAACGTATTCCGAGTTACGTCAGTGATCAGCATATTCCCATTAATATTTTCAGAACATAAAAATAGCTGTGCATGTTTCGGTTTGTGATCGGCTAAATACTAAGAGTTTACTATCAATTTTTTTTTGTGCAAACTCATTCGTATCAACTATCAAGTAAAGATTATGAACTTGAGTTCGGCAAAATCAATTGCGACGCATATATCATGTTATACTGCCTTATTGTTGCGGTGTTACGGTGACACGGGTACTCGTATAATTACATTTTTCAAAAATTGCAAGGTTTTTTTAACAAACTATTTGTTACAGTAAATAATTTTTTTAAGGATGTTATCGTTTGAAATTTAATGTGATTTTAGAGAAGTTAATATAAAGTCAGTTTATCTTTTTGCGTAGGTTTTATAATGTGTGTTTTAATGGATCAATTTTGAATTTTTTATATACACTCTGATTCGGGTGTTTTAATAATAGGTTTGTTATTATGATTAGAGTTTGATTGAGTATATTTCTCTTTTATAATATATAAATAGATTGTGTTTTGAATGTATTTTTAATTGGTATAAATCTTATCAAATATTATAAAACATAATAAAATTTATTTACAGTCAAAATTTAAAAAAATACTCTTAATATAAAAAAATAAACATTTTGGGTTTGGCTAAACACCACCTATAGGGTGGTTTTTATACATTCCATAATTAAAATATCAACAATTATGAATCTCAAATATAACATGTTTAATATACTTACTAATTAATATATACCATATTAAAAGTTATTTACCTTAATTAAATATGTTATAATCATACATTTATAAAAATAAGTAGTTTCAAATTTGGAAATGTTTGTAATTATGGAATGTATAAAAACCACTCATAGGTGTTTGTTAGCAAAACCCAAACATTTGGGTTTTGCTAACCACCATACATAGGGTGGTTTTTATACATTTCATAATTAAATGTATGGTTATTTTATTGGAATAAAAAGTTTTTCTCGATGCCCAATAAAAACTAAAATAATCTGGAAAGTTCGTGAAACGAGAAATTATACTACCTTAATCACAATCATTAGTAATTTGTTCTCCCACGTGCATGCTTAATCTTAACTATAATTAATTAATTATGAATGTCAACATGTTACAAAACCTATATGGGTTTTTGTTTTGGCTAACAAATTAGGAAAGGCAGCAGACGAAAAAAAAAAAGAAAAAAGAATTATAATTTAATAAAAAGAACGTAACAAAGATAAAACAATAATAAAATATTAGATTATTTGAAAATTTTAGTAAAATTTGACATTCATTTGGATGGGTCGATCTGTAAAAGGGTCGAAGGACTACATGTCTAACTCATTGTCAACAGAAGGGACTATCATTCTAGTTATTTTTTTTTGAACGGCAGTTTGGTGCAGCGGAGTATCTTGCGTGCCACCGAGGCACCAAGTCTCTCGACCCGAGTTCGAATCATCTCACAAAGAGAATATCAAGCCCATGCTAGCCATCCAGTTTCCCATTAAGGGGTTTCAAGGCATTGCGATAAGATTCAAACCCGGCTGTCAATTCTGAGAAAATCCCCCACATGAGGAATGACAGGAGTCGAACCCCTGACCTCCCCCATATGGAGACTATAACTAAATACATCCATCCAACTGAGCTAGACTTCATTTGCACCATCATTCTAGTTATGTCTCATGTAAATTCGGAAAAGCTTTTAAGCTTTACGTATTGCATGCATGAGCTTATGAAGTTGACATGCTTATATAAGCTTTTCAAAATCCATAATAACACATTATTAATAAGTAGCTTAATACATTCTCTCCTTGCTATACAAAAAGGGCTAGCGGCGCAGCTTGTTGCCCGTTTGCCTTCTCCTAATATGTAAATTATAATTAATAAAAGTGCATGGAACGTTTGAATATGCCCTGTTGTTACTGTAACAAAGCTGTAAATTTCAGTTTTCAGAATCAGAAAACACTTTTGGGTTATGTTCGGCTAAATAAGGAATGGTGAAAAGTTTTATTGTCTTGTGATAATAAATTAATGCATTTGTTAGTTTTTGGCTACTTCTTTTGAATAAAAAAAAAGTGTTTCTCATGTCCCAATATAAACTCTATTTAAAAAGTTAGTTGGTCAAAGGAAAAGTTATACATTACCTTAATAACAATCATTAGTTGCAACAATTTGTTCTCCCACATGCATGCTTAATCTTAACTATAATTAATTAATTATAAATGTCAACAAGTTACAAAACCTATATAGGTTTTTGTTTTGGCTAACAAATTAGGGAAGGCACAAAAAAAATTATTAAGAAGAAAGAAACAAAAATAAAGATAATCTTAAATCTTTTATATAATAAAAAAATTAAATTATTTAAATTTTTTTAGTAAAAAGTGAAGGTTGTAAAAATATATTAAACTAATCAAATTACTTAATTTTACACATAAATCGAACGATTTAATTGATTAAAAAGAATTAAATATTTGTTAGCTTAAACCCATCTCCCAAGTTTTTGATTTTCCTTGCTTTAATAAAATATAAACACATAAAATAGTTATCTTTTTCACTTCTAGACTTTTGTAACATTCGACCTGAACCTCCCACACTCAGGGACGGGCTCACATAAGAGCCGGGTGTAGCACGGGCTACACCCATTTTGAGACCGCGAAGTGCAAATTTTTTTTAAACTGTCTTTTTTTGGTATGTGCAACACCCTTAAATCTTTTGTGTTGCCTTAGTTTATTACGACGTAACTTTATTTGACCTAATTCTTTTTTGTGCAACACCCCTTTTAAAATCCTGGGTCCGCCTCTGCCGACACTACTCCTCAAGATAACGATAACAACCCCTAGTCCGTGTCTATACTACACGACATGGCACACTGCTCAGATGTTGTAAAACTCCATCGACCCTAACTGAACGTCATTAAATTTTTGGCGCGATTGTCATAGAGTAATGAGATTTTGTGTCTGATTTAGTTTAGCTCATAAGATTCCTATGAAGTGAGACTTTAATTTCAGTTAATTAGCTTTCTTTTATTCTATCTTTTCTTTGTGTATTTATTTTGTATTTTGTAGTGACTATTTCGTTCTTTACAGTGAGGAATGCAAATCTGCCTCACCCGTCATAATTTACCATCTTCTTGAGTATACTGCTATTTGCCTTTAATTCAATCTTCGCTAAAAGAATCATTAATTCAATCAAGTTTCAATAAATTGTATGAGGGGAACATTACATTCATAATACAATGTGACTTCATAAAATACATAGTAGCATATTTTTTACGAACATAGGAGCACATGTTATTTATTTCAATTAGAGGTGGTAAAACGGGCGGGCGGGATAAATGGGCGACGGATTAAACAGGTGCAGGTTAAACGGGCGCGAGCTAAACGGGCACAGGCAAAACGGGTGGGCGAAACGGGTGGGCTAAACGGGCGCATGCTAGAATGAGAAAAAAGACATATAAAAATGTAGAATTAATAAATAAAAATACTTGTTTAAAAACCGGGAATAAAAATTAAATATAAAATATCTGCCGAGTAACTTAATTAGTGTTTTATATGTGCACCCATTATGCCCATAAGTTTGTTATATATGCGCCCGTTTAGCCTATTAATAATAAAGAATGGGTAAAAAGTGTCCCATCTTTTTTAGAAAATAAGTAAAAAAATGCCTATATTTATCAAAATGTGCAAAATTTCCACCTTTAATTTCAGTATTACAAGGAAATAAAATACACTAACATCACACTGGAACTCGTTATTAAAGAAAGACCATACTTGTTTATATACGAAAATGCAATTTGGATATAATAATAATAATAATAGTAGGGAAAATCGTAATATAGCGGTTTCTTTTAAGTGATAATTTTATATATTATGATTAATATTTAATTACACAGGATGTACAAGACAAGCGAGCAACAAGCTGCACCACAAGGCCTTTCTTTAAGGTGTTGGTGAAAAATAGTTTTAAATTTTATTTTTTTCGTAAATGCTTCGAGGCATTTGAGCCATCCGATGCATCTTTTAATCATATGGTGACACGTGTCCGACAAAGTACATGATGCCTCGGATGCTTTGGATGCTTCGAAACACGTGTCAAATTATGGTGCCTAAATGCCTCGGATACCTCGGACTAGTTTGAGAAACAAAAAATATTTGAGATATTTTTCACCCATACATTCTGACTTGGAGGTATTTGGAGAATTTTCCCATAATTATAACAAGAAAAGAGAGTGGGCCCAAAGAGAGCCTTCTTAAGCTTGTACACATGATTAGGATATTTAGGATTCACAAAACCATCCGGCTGTTGAACATAGACCTCTTCCTTGATTTCACCATTCAGAAATGCCGTCTTCACATACATCTGATAGACGATCATATTCATGTAGGCTGCATAAGCGAGGAATAGTCTAATAGCTTCCAAACGGGCAATAGGTGCAAAGGATTCCATAAAGTCGATGCCCAATAATTGCTTGTATCCACGAGCTACTAGTCAAGCTTTATTCTTCAATATTCCGCCAAACTCATCAAGTTTCACCTTGTAAACCCATATCAAAGTGAGTAACTACACTTGATCCGGGCATGGGACAAGTTCCCATACTTCAAGACGTTTAAATTCATTAAGTTCTTCTTGCATAGCTTCTATCCAACAGGATTGAGTAAAAGCTTCTTGCCATGTCTTAGGTTCAACTCTAGTGAGAAAATCATCAAAATGACAAAACATTGCACTTTCTTGTAACTGACTTCGTGTGGATACCGGACGATTAGGGTCACCAATAATCGAATCTATAGGATGATCCTTTGTCCACTTGCTGTCATGTTCACGAATCCGTGGATTGGAGTAGACCGTACTAGGAGCTTCCTCTTAGGTGGATGACCCGGCTTGATTAGGGTCGGGAATTGGTACACCAAAGAATGGAAGTTCACGCATTTGAGAGAATTACAAATCGTGATCATCATCATCCTCTTCATCATCAATATGCATCATGGGTAGTTGATCCGGGTATTGGTTGAGAATTACTAGATGATGGTATATCTTGACCAATTGTAGGTGCAGATGTGTCTGATTGTGCTTCGGTTGCTGGAGCGACAACTTCGGTTACCGGAGCTATTACCTCAGGTTCTGGAGCAACAATAGTTGGAGGAGTAAATAATTCATCAAAGAACGGTTGAAACAACGTATCCCATTCATTCCTAGTAGGTGGTGTAAATGATGAATAAGTAGGGTTATTTGGGACAAGACCAGAACTAATGTTACTGGGTCCCATTTCATGAAGTGCGGGTTCAGAGCTGCTTTGCTCAGAAGCCATTGCTGTCAGCTCATCAAAATCAACATTCATAGTTTCGAGGATCTTACGAGACTTACGGTTGTAGATTCGGTATGCCTTCTTTGCGGGTGTGTATCCAATAAAAATACCAATATCAGCCTTTGGTTGAAGTTTTCCCAAATTGTCACCATCATTATTTGGATAGCATAGAGAACCAAATACATGAAGATATGATAAGTCTGGTACTTTTCCATGGAGAAGCTCATAAGGTGTTTTACCATGGCGTTTACGAATTAGTGACCGGTTTTGGGTGTACACTGCTGTAGATACTGCTTCTGCCATAAAAACAAGCCTTTGCGTAAATTAACATCGTTCGAGCAGCTTCCATAAGTGTGCGATTTCGCCTTTCAACGACACCGTTTTGTTGTGGAGTGCGTGCAACGGATGTTTCATGAGATATGCCAACTTCTTCATAATAATCACGCAAGATCTGATTCACAAATTCGGTTCCATTATCTGTACGAATGCGTCAGACAGTAGTGTTGAGACGCACTTGAATCATCTTGATAAATCCGACGATGAATTTCGGTGCCTCATTTTTTGTTGTAAGAAATTTCACCCATGTAAACCGAGAGTAATCATCGACAATGACGAGGATGTACTTTTTACCACTAAGACTTTCAACACGCATTGGCCCACAAAGATCCATATGCAACAGATAAAGTTTCTCTTGGTTGGTGTCTTCCGTCTTGGGTTTGTAAGATTTCTTAGTGCTTTTCCCCATTGTACACGCGGAACACAAATGATCCTTGTGAAATTAAAGTTTAGGAAGACCACGAACAAGTTCATTTTTCGCCAAATGATTAATAGCGTCAAAGTTAAGATGAGATAACCGTCGATGCCATAACCATGACTTAGTCTTCGATGCTTTGGAGAGAAGACATACGGGAGAAGCGGCCATCATGTCTTGTAGAGATAAAGTTTACAAATTATTCCCTCGAGTACCTTTCAATAAATCAACCCCTTCCAAATTACGAATGAAGCAGGTATGCTCTCGAAAAGCGACTTCTAGGTTTGCATCACAAAATTGTCCCACAGAAAATAAGTTGTGACCGAGACCTTCCACATAATACACTCTTGAAATAATAACATTACCAATATGATATTCACCATAACCCATTATCTTTGCAATATGATCATTTCTAAATCAAACTGTACCAAGAAACTTGCAGACGAAATTTCTGAGCTGAGAGCGATCTCCGGTCATATGCATGGAGCAACCAGAGTCCAAATACCAGAGAACAATTTGGACCACCTGTTTTCAACAACAACAACAGTAGACAATGCATTAGAAACTATTGGTTCCGGAGTGTTAGCAGATACAGATAAAATATTATCAGAATTGCTAACAGGTTTGTGACCCTTAGATTTCCTGTGTTTTCTAATGTGAGTTTTAGCACTAACAGGTTTTACTGTTCCAACTTTCTTAGGTTTTGGATTATTCGCGGGCACTACAGTGGGAGTAAAACCTATTTAAAGGGCACTTGGTTCCTATAGTAGTGTCAGTGTTCCTAGTTAAAGGACACGCTTGTGTTTTGGTAGCCTTGGTACTCCTAATTAAAGGGCACGCTTTCTTTGCTTTAGTTGGAGTGATCCTAGTCAAGGGGCACATATTTCCTACTATAGTGAAAGTTCTACCAGTGGGGCGGCACATCCAACCAAC
Organism: Glebionis coronaria; assembly: GCA_025667525.1. Taxonomy (NCBI): domain Eukaryota; kingdom Viridiplantae; phylum Streptophyta; class Magnoliopsida; order Asterales; family Asteraceae; genus Glebionis; species Glebionis coronaria. Next base: position 25,931,038 of record CM046875.1, read on the forward strand.
TTGGGTTAACACTTTCCCAGTCGGTTTCCATTCTAATCCATTTTTTCGGGCATGCATCTCATTCACATGGTCAATAAGGCAAGAATCATGACGACTAGAAAACATACATTCATTGAAATTCCAACATTTCAAATTAGAATTCACAATAGGCTTAGAACGCTGCACAACCGCAGAGCCTTTAGGTTTAGCTACATGCTTCTTTTTATACAAAACAGAAATAACATTCCTTGGATGGGCTTCTACTTTCTTCTTCACTTGACTACTAGATGGGGGCAAGATCCTATCATTCTTCTTGTTTCTTTTAAGCTTAGATCTTTGAGCCTTAGTAGTGGTGCTTACTCCTGTAGAAGGCAACATGGGAATATTAGAAGCTGGTTTTGATTCTGCCTTATCTTTAGTGACCAAAGTTTGAGATGGTTTAGTCCTAGGGCCCTTATTAATGGTGTGACGGCTATAAGGTTCCTTTTGATTGCACTAGAGGACGATGCTGAGACAGTGGCTGCGTTATCCACAACATTCTTACCTTTTAGAGTACGAAGTGTTTCCTTTAACTCAGCCAAGACCAGATTTTTATCACAAATTTGTTCCCTCAAATCAGATATTTGCACCGACTTTCGATTCAGCTGTTCAATCAAGGATTGGACAAGCACATGCGGGCTTTACTGAATCGAAGAGTCGTGTATCTTTCTGTTTTAAGTTATCAACTTTGGACAAAATCTTGGAAACTCGATTTCTCTATTTCTAGCACATGCGGGCTTTAAACTTCTCAGCGGCCTCAAGTACGTTCACACAGTTAAGCTCCTTAGATTTCTCTATTTCTATCGGCAAAGATTTAGCAACTTTGTCACTTGGCTGACGCTGTTTTGATTGTAAATTCAATCGAAAATTCTTTTCAAAGTTTGCATCATCGATATTAACACCTTCGAATGACGTTTCAAAGATTTTTTGAATAAATTGTTTCTTGCATTCAAGCGAAATACAATGTGTTTGAATCTCATCAAAACGTTTTGAAAGCAAAGAATATGAATCTTGAAGCTTTAAAAATTCAGCGTCAGATTCGTGACAAGTACTATCTACCACATTATCTACTGATTCAACATTATGCACAATAGTATCATTATCAACACTTTTATTCACACAGCCGGAAACAATATCATGAGACATCACTTGCTTCGGAAGCTGATCATTTTGGCGTGAAACCCGTTCTATTTCAAGTAAACTGTTTTCATAAGCATCATCCATTTCATTGAAAACATGTCTAACTTCTTCTATTTCCAAAAGCAAATCTTGATCAAGATTACTAAGACAAGCTTTAACATTCTTTACAAATGGAACAATTTCGTCTCGAAACGCAGCTCTAGTGTGCTCAAAATTCCATTCACCTTCCGTTATGGCCGAAGCCGTCGTACGTTCCAAAATGACCTTGTCAAAATCGGCTAAGTGTTGGTGTACCACATTTAAGTTAACGGACGCCTTACTTACCGGTGGAATTAACTTCGTTAAATCCGTTTTGACAAGTGTAGGAGACGTACTAGGAGGGTTTTCATTTGACAAACGTTGGGGCACAAGAACTGTCAATTCAGCTAATTCCTTTTGTAAGCGAATGCGGGTCTTTTTATACAATTGTTCTTTGTTATATTGATCATAATCAATCGTATGGAATTTTGAAAGCATTTTAGAATGCGTTTCGTCCGCAAGTGACTGTGTCTCCTCAATACTACAAACAAAAGGTGCTTCTTTCGATTTGCCAATTATGGTCATATCATAGAGACCGGGAATATATTCCTGAGCTTGTTTTGCATAACCAGGATTAGGTGGTAAATCTTGAAGACGCTTAAGTTCGAGTTCTTTAAATGATTTAGTTAAAAGATGAACCTTTTTTGTGGAAGCGTATTGTTTTAAAAGTTGTTTTTCTTTGAATTTAAGAAGTTTGGTAGCGTTAATTTCCGATTCAAACTTTTTATACTCGAGAGTTTCGAAATCCATTTTAAGTTTCTGAAAATCATTGACAACCGACTCTTTTGCTTTTAATTCATTGGAAATATTAGCTTTTAATGATTCTATTTCTTTCAAGTGTTCAATCTTTTCAAAACGAAATTGGTCAAATTCAGAATAAGTTATTTTTTCAGCTTGAGGGACCATTTCAAAAGCTTTGACCTTTTCTTTATGCACCGCAAGCTCAGCAGTTAGGGTGGAATTCGTATCCACGGATTGTTTGAGTTCCATATGCATTTGATCAATAATATGTTTAGGCACCATGACCAAATCATGTTGAGCATAAGATTCCATATCTATAGTAGCATTTGGTTGAGGGTCACTTAAATGTGTTGGATTGGATACCACATCATTTGAGTTACTAGTTCCCGAATGTTGTTCGAGGTTGTCATTTTCATGCCCAACTTGATGTTGGTTATCATCATTACCAAGATTGGTTGTGGTGGGTACCTCACTGATGACATCAGAACCGTAGTGAGAGAGATTAGCAACGAGATCAGCTTGGGCAGAGTGAATGTCATCACAATCCGAATCATATGCGTCAAGATCATCTGCTTGATAAGCTGCATTAGAAGTGGAAACGACTGCAATGCCTTCAGTATCTGCTGCCCCTGGGTCTGGAAGAAATGTTAACTCCTCTGAATCCAAAATCTTTCCCTTTGACTGAGCATCGACCAAATACATCTTCTCACGAAACCATGCATCATCCCTCCTCCTTTTTGGCTGAGTGCATTCCCTAGCCATATGACCTTGTCCTCGGCAATTGTAGCAAGTCACAACCTTTTTAGGACCAATGGGGCTTCCATTTCCATTAGCTGGAGAATTAACATCTTGAGCATTCACAGTCCTTGTAGGAGGTCCATATGAATTTTGCCTTCCCTGAATAGGTTGCACTGTTACTTGACCATCTTGAACAGTAGCTTGTTGTCGAGGATTTGAAGAGGTGCGGAGCTGATTGTTTGTTGGTGGAAATCCTCTAGTTGCAACAAGTTTTGACAAGTAGGCAATGAGATGGTTTAGAACATCAGCTGGCGTATCATTTGGAGTAAAGACCGGTGCTTGGATTGGTGGAAGTTAATTAGAGTAGAAAGCTTGTGTTGGTTGTGCTTCCATTGGAAAATATCCTTGTTGAGGAGTATAGCCCATTGGAGAAATGTTGGCTTGTGATGGTGATGTCTGATATGGTGGTTGCTATAGAAAAGATTGTTGATGAACACTTTGTTAAAATGTTTGTTGTGGCATTATTGGTGGTTGATAAGATGGTTGTTGATAGGTGTGTGGTGGTGGTTGCTGCAAGTATGATAGTTGTTGATAAGTATAAGCCATGTTTTGTTGAGAAGCATACATGGCAAGTGGATCATGAACTTGAGGTGTAGACAACCGAGCCTCAATCACATGGCATTCGTGTTGTTGAAGAAAAGCTTGAAGTTGATCCACATTGGTGTTATGCAAGTCCTTAGCCAATTTAATATTTGTCACGTACTTTTTCCATTATAAAGGAAGAGTGCTCAAATACTTGGTGTTCAATTGAAAGGTAGGAATTGCCATGCCATAGATATTGAGCTCATTCAACAATAGGGTAAATCTCAGATAGTAATCATTGAGTGTCTCCCCTGGCACATAGGCAAACTTATCAAAAGTTTCATAAAGCTTACACTCTCGTTCTTGTTTAGTTAACAAGGTGCCTTGCATGAGAACACGAATTCTATCCCATAACTCTTTGGCAACTTTATGTTTGCTGACGAGTTTGTAGACATCTGGAGGAAGGGCTTGGAGAATGATATTTGTAGCTTGTTTATCACACTTGTCTTGTATTTTAGCATCTCCAGTTAGTTCACCCATAGTGCGAGTACGAGTAACAACACCTTCCATCACAGTACCATATACCAATGGTCTATTGAGCACCGATGCCCCAATGAGATGTCCATTCTCTTTGTTCAACATATAAAGTTCCATTCGGGAAGCCCATTCCTCATACATATTCTTCACCAACATTGGTGGACGATTATCCGTACCCGAGAGGATGGACTTATCCGTAAGAGATGTGTACTCCATGTCGATAATTTAAGATTTACAAAGTTGATCGATCAATGAGAGAAAGTAAATTTGTTTGTTGTTGTGAGTTGAAGTCGAGAAACAATGTTAAAATCCCCTAAAATATGTTCTCGATAAACCAAAAGTTCCAAGTCAAAATTACACACGATTTCGAAATTTTTTAAGGAATAATTTTGGATTGTCAGAATGTTGATCGGAAAGCTGTTGGAATAAGCCTATCGGAATAACCTTGATCGGAATGTCCTATTGGAATACCCTTGATCGGAATGTCCTATCGGAATACTCTTGATCGGAATGTCCTATTGGAATACCCTTGATCGGAATGTCCTATCGGAATACCCTTAATACGAATGTCCTAATCGGAATACCCTTGATCGGAATGTCCTAATCGGAATACACCAAATCGGAATCCCTAAACCCTATTCCGATTGCACTGATCGGAATAACTATAAACCCTTTTCCGATGACCTGATCGGAATAAATCCCACTTTTCTCAGACAAAACTCAACCCATTCGTGATTTTAAGCCAAAAAATGATCAAAACACCCAAAATTTTTGTGTTTTTAGCCAAAGTAACTATACCAAATCTCTACCACAACTATGTAGAAGATTTGTATCAAGAAAAAATCATAAAAAACCATAAAAAACACAAAAAAAATTCTGGACGTATGTTTATTCTAACACCCCACCAAATGCTATGCGCAGCGGAACTACAACATTTGGGTGCTAGGCAGTTATCATCGCACACAAGATATATCAAACGACTTCAAAGAGACGTAAAAGTTTGAACTTAAATTAAAAATTGTTAAAATTGTACATGTCTAAGGTTTTCCAAACCCAAATGATACAACACAGAGTTAGCGTTTCGGTCCCCATGAATCTCAACCCCAAAAGATACAGTTTTCACAACAACATGACATAAAGTTTAAAATATTCAAGTAAGAATGGGTGGAAAAACAAGTAGACGCCAAGCCACACACACAACTTCCATCCAATGCATGCTCCATGCTACACTTCATCGGTTACCTGAAACACATGTTAAATTTGGTCAACAAATAATGTTGAGTGGAATTCATAGGTTTTACAATTTCATTTTGAACATATGTGTTATAAAAATCATTCACGATCATTCATAGACTTGTCGATCAAACAATCTATTTTCAAGGTTATGACAATTGTGTTTAAGCTCATGACACTAATCCGTTAACTCAATCACCCGCGTAATAATTACCGGCGTGATTTAGATGAAACCAGTGCCCCTTCTAAAGACATCAGTTGCAAATATACCTTATCTCTTATCACAAATTATCCGTCCGCAGGGGGTACCCAACGTACTAGCCCTCGTCTCGGATAGGGTCGTCAACCCCATAGTACTATCACTTTGTATAAGCGGCTATTTTCAATCCACGCTAGGATTAAACAATAGTTAATAGTTCATGAAATTAGGGCCTTTTGCAACTAGGTACTCAACACAATTTCTAAGGCATTCGGGTCCAACAATCATTCATGACATATGTTCATTTTGGAAAACTAGCATGCATTTCCCTCGCGGGTAAAACAATTTAAAACAATAATAAGCGAGGCTATAAATTCACACCTTATATATAAAGTAGTCGACGATTCGAGTGACGATCACTGACGATGATGAGGATGCCCGGGAAAATCAACACCTATCAAACCAATAACGCGTAATGAGTAATCTCATTTATAAACCTTAAGTACTGTATATAATACATACATATTAGTCAATTGTGATAATTACAACTCACGCCAAAACCAAACAAATAAGTGTTACTCGTTTTATACTATTCGTCCATGTTATTAACGTTATTCCCTTTTACACATTTTTCGCCGATACTTACCAAAAGTACGGACTGTTTTACTAGACTTAACCTTTTTAATAAAAATTGGGAAAATTCTCAAAAATACCTTAAGACCTGTAGAAAACACATTTTTAATCCCATTAAAATTATTCGCTTTTACGACCCGTTACTCAACACTTTACCAAACCTATGTTTTTCGGACTGAATTTGCAATTTGACCAAGTCGGACTCATTTGACCCATTTAAAATATACCGTTGACCCATTTGATACCTAAGTCTAATAATAGACTCAAATATGCAGGTTTGAGACCAAAAATCAACCTTTGACCATTTACCAAACTATACCTATGGTCCCCGGGATTTGACCTAAAACCAAGCATAATTCCGGATTATGAAGGTTTTCATCTCCCGGTACACGATTGTCAAAACATCATAACTTTTGACTCGTTAGGAGTCGTAAGCTCTATCTTATACCAAATCGAAGCTAAGAAGACGCTCTACAACTATATCCTAGTCACAATACCTGTTTACAAAATAATTTTTATGAAAACATCCCAAACTTTGTGCCTAAAATTACCTATCCCAAAATCAATCCATCACTCGTTTCCAAACCAATTTATCGACACTAGATTTCAACCTAATCACCCCTAATCATACCTAACCCTACTAATCAGTCCTAAACACTCTAATTATCATATCCATCTCAAAACCCAAACACAAAATCAAACATGCAATGGGTTTTACCCATTCAAAAACATCTAAAAACAAGAATAATACATAATCCATAAGCAAAATAACAATCACCAAGATCCCCCAAACACCCCCTTTGTGCCGTGGGGTTTGGGTGATCAAAACCCCCCAACCAAATTGATTTTGGTTGGTTTGTTGAGTGATTAAACATCCTATATACATGAATTAAATATGCATACATCCAATTAACATCAAAACCACTTTTGAAAAATCCATTGATTCTTGAAAAAAAATTTGTGGATGCATGTATGATTAAAGTACATGAAAAGGAAGGGAAACAAGTAATTAAAGGTGGTGTAAGCTTACTTTTAATCAAAACAAGCTAGAAAAAAAATGGTGGTGGTGGTTTGGGTTGTTTTGGCCGTCGGCCTAAGGAGAGAAAAGGGAGCGGGTGAAATTTTTTTGAAGTGAAAATATGTTGTGTGTGTGTTTGTTTCTTCATTTTGTAAAAATGGGAGGGACTTGGGGTGCAATATTAGCTTTCTTTTGTCCTTAAGTGAAAACGACCTCACAAGTTTACGGGATTGACTCATTAGTCGTTTTGGAAAATTTTACGGGAGTCGGGGATCATCCCGAACACTCCAAAATACTTTTAGGACACTTTAAATATACCCGGAAAGCAATAAAACTCACCCGACTCAACTTAACACGAACCGAAAGTAAAATTCTCGAAAAATTATAACATCGATAAAACGACAATAAACATAGAAATTTGGGCATCCATCGGGATCGTAGTCGTCATCGTTCTTCTTAAATCGTTAATCGTCAAAATTATGACCTCGAATATCGGTTTCAACCAAAATGATAAAATATATAGCAAATAAAATTTATTAAAATTTTCAAAAATAAGCGTAATTTAGGGTAAGGTAAGTGACCTCGGTTCTAGGTATTACATCCACCCCTCCTTAAAGAGAGCAACGTCCCGGCGCTCGCCTCTTCTTATACTCACATTTCGTGCCGCTGGAACAGATGAGGATACCTTTCCTTGAAAAAGTCCTCACGTTCCCAAGTGTATTCCGGTCCACGCCTAGAATTCCATCGAACCTTCACAATGGGAATTCTACTATGCTTCAGCTTCTTGACCTCTCGGTCCATAATTTCCACGGGTTCTTCCACGAAATGCATTTTGTCGTCCAGTTGAATCTCGTCCAAAGGAATCACCAATTCCTTATCCGCCAAACTCTTCTTCAGATTTGATACGTGAAACGTGTCGTGAATAGCACTAAGCTCGTTCGGCAACTCTAACTTATACGCTACTGGTCCAATTCGTTTAACGATCTTAAATGGTCCAATATACCTCGGACTCAACTTTCCTTTCTTCCCAAAACGAATTACACCCTTCCACGGCGAAACCTTAAGCATAACCATATCTCCGACTTCAAATTCCAACGGTTTCCTTCTGTTATCGGCATAACTCTTCTGTCGGCTTCTCGCAGCAAGTAATCGGTTCTTGATTTGCACAATCTTCTCTGTCGTCTCCAAAACCATTTCGGGTCCAGTCAACTGACTTTCCCCTACTTCACTCCAACACACAGGTGATCTACACTTCCTTCCATACAACGCTTCGAATGGTGCAGCCTTGATGCTCGCATGATAACTATTATTATACAAAAACTCCACTAAAGGCAAGTGGCGTTCCCAACTTCCTCCAAAATCAATCACGCATGCTCGGAGCATGTCCTCCATCGTCTGAATAGTTCGTTCACTCTGGCCATCAGTCTCCGGGTGATAAGCCGTGCTCAAACTCAATTCAGTGCCCATCGCACGTTGAAGTGATTTCCAAAAGTCCGAAGTAAACCTACTATCGCGATCCAAAATGATCGATAAAGGTACTCCATGTCTGCAAACGATCTCCTTCACGTACACACTGGCCAGCTTCTCCATACTGTCCGTCTTTTTCATAGGTAAGAAGTGAGGAGATTTCGTCAATCTATCCACTATTACCCAAATCATATCACATCCACTAGGAGTTCTGGGTAAACCCGTCACGAAATCCATAGAGATTTTCTCACATTTCCATTCTGGGATCTCTGGTTGTACCAACAGCCCAGACGGCTTCTTATGTTCGGCTTTAACCTTCGCACAAGTCAAACACTTACTAACGTAACGAGCAATATCCGCCTTCATATTCGGCCACCAATAGACTTTCTTCAGGTCATGATATATTTTATCCGATCCAGGATGTATCGAGTACTTCGACTTATGAGACTCGTTCATAACCAAATCTCGTACTCCAGGCTTTCCTTCCTCGGATGGACACAACGGTAACCAAATCCGATTCTCGAAATATCTCAGCCCGTCTGACCTAACCACAAAAAGAGGTTTCAACATTCTTCCCAAGTTCTCAGCATCAACATTCTCTTTCATTAATCCCTTCTCTTGAGCCTTCAGTATTGTTTCGGTTAGATCAACACCCTCAGTCAACACTAAAGCTCTGACTCTCAAAGGTTTCTCTCGATCCTTCCTACTAAGTGCATCTGCTACGACATTCGCCTTACCAGGATGGTAGCGAATCTCACAGTCATAGTCGCTCAGTAATTCTACCCATCGCCTCTGTCTCATGTTCAACTCCTTTTTGTCTAAGATGTGCTGCAAACTCTTGTGGTCGGTGAATACAACACACTTCGTCCCATACAAGTAGTGTCTCCACAATTTCAGCGCAAAAACTACAGCTCCCAATTCCAAATCATGCGTCGTGTAGTTTTCTTCATTCTTTCTCAATTGTCTCGACGCGTAAGCAATCACTTTCTCACGCTGCATCAACACAGCTCCATAACCCTTACGAGATGCGTCACAATACACTACAAAGTCTTCGGTTCCTTCTGGTAATGACAATATCGGTGCAGAACATAACTTGTCCTTGAGTGTTTTGAAAGCGAATTCTTCCTCATCTCCCCATTCATACACCCTATTCTTTTTCGTAAGCTTTGTCAATGGCTTCGCAATCAACGAAAATCCTTCAATGAATCTCCGATAATACCCAGCCAAACCAAGGAATTGTCGAACTTCAGTTGGCGTTGTCGGTGCCGACCATTCCCTGATCGCTTCGACCTTGGCAGGATCCACGCGAACTCCTTTGCTATCAATTACGTGACCAAGGAATTGCACAGACTCTAACCAAAACTCACACTTCGAGAACTTCGCATACAGCTTCCCCTTTTTCAGCAGATCCAATATCTTTCTCAGGTGCTTCTCGTGCTCTTCCTTACTCTTAGAGTAAATAAGAATATCATCGATAAAAACAATGACAAACTTATCTAGATACGGCTTGCATACTCGATTCATAAGGTCCATGAATACTGCAGGCGCGTTTGTCAACCCAAAAGGCATCACTCGAAATTCGAAGTGTCCATACCGCGTACGAAAGGCAGTTATAGGGATATCCTCCTCTCTCACACGCAGTTGATGATACCCTGACCTCAAGTCGATCTTTGAGTATACACATGAACCTTGTCATTGATCAAACAGATCGTCAATCCTCGGCAATGGATACCGATTCTTGACCGTCAGCTTGTTGAGCTTTCTATAGTCAATACACATCCGAAATGACCCATCTTTCTTCTTCACAAACAACACTGGCGCTCCCCAAGGTGATGAGCTCGGTCGAATAAATCCCTTATCCATCAACTCCTTCAGTTGATCCGATAACTCCTTTAACTCTGATGGTGCTAATCGATAGGGTGCACGTGCAACTGGTGCAGCTCCCGGCATCAAATCGATTCGAAATTCGACTTCACGGGTGGGTGGTAAAGCCGGCAACTCGTCTGGAAAAACTTCCGGATATTCGCGAATTATAGGTACCTCTTCTAATATCGCCTCTAAGTCACCATCACTAGAAACTTGTGCCAAAAACACATCGCATCCATCTTCTACATACTTCATCATTTTCAAGCAAGATATCACTTTCAAACGAGAAGTGCATTCATCTCCCTTCACAGTCAAGACTCTATTCCTCAACGGGATCTGAACTAATCTCTCTCCACAGACGATAACGGCACTATGCGCCATCAACCAATCCATTCCAACGATCACATCGAACGATCCTAGCTCTATGGGCATTAAGTCGATTTCAAAAGCGTAATTTCCTAACTTCAAGGTACACCCTTTTAGTATAGAATTTGTACTAACGATTTTCCCATCGGCTAATTCCACGTTATAACTAGTCGTTAACAGTACCGGTTTCCTATCAATATGACGACTAAATTTAACATCTACGAAGCTCTTGTCGGACCCAGAATCAAACAATATACTAGCATAACAAGCGTCTAGCAGAAACGTACCGGTAACCACGTTAGGGCCTTGTGGTTTATCAGAAGTCCCTACTTGATACACAGCAGCAGCATTATTACCTCCTTGCCTGTTTCCAGCCTTCGGGCAATTCCCTTGCTTATGTCCTCTTTCTCCACATCCGAAGCAAACCATCACTCTCGTAGCATTTGCCCCAGTAGCTACCCCTTTCGCTCGGCAATCTGACATCCTATGACCCGCTTTTCCGCACTTGCCACACGCAGGTGGGAAACTCCCTACATGGTACAAGTTACATCGACGACAGTGGGGATTCACCTTAGCTCCTCTGGGGTTTGTGACAGCCCTCATCCCATCATTTCTTCTCTGGTTGAACTACTGATTGCGGTTCTGACCTTGGTTGTTACGGTTTCCTCCTCGATTTTGACCTTGGGATTGATTACTCTGAGCTGCCTCCCACTTCCTCTTGTTTCCTTCAGCAATGAAGTTCTTCTTATCTTGCAGTTTGACATCCATTAACGCGTGAGCCATTTGGACTGCTTCATCGAATGACCCAGGCTTAGATGAAGTCGTCTCACCCTTGATATTACTTGACAAACCTTTGATGTACTGCTTCATCTTCTTGCTATCATCGGCAAAGGCATCGGGACATAAAAGGCTCAATTCATTAAACCTCCTTGTATACGCAGTAATATCATTGTTTCTTAAAGTCAAGTGCCTTAACTCATCTTCCAGTTGACCCAGCTCCTCTTCGGGACAGAACTTTTTGGTCAAAAGAGCCTTAGTAGCAGTCCAAGTCCTCGCATTCGCTACTGCTAATCCAACAGTGGCTACTTGATTGTTCCACCAACTCAATGCGTCATCAAGAAAAGTGGCAGCTGCAAACTTGACCTTATTTGCCTCTGAACATCCGCTAATCTCGAAAGTACTCTCGATCTTCTCTAACCACCTTCTGAGTTCTAGGGCTCCGCCAGTTCCACGAAACTGCGTGGGACCGCATTTCATAAAACCAGAATAAGTACACTCCCTCGGGGCTTGCTGTCTCCCCACATTTCCGCCTTGATCTGGGTTTCGGTTTGCTCGATCTGCTTCGAGTGCATTTGCAATTGCTTCTTGAATCATTGTGTTCACACGGGTTGCTGTTAGCTATGGAGGCATGGTGAGTTCTCAAGTACACCTCTCTACAAAGACAGGGAAAATAGAAAAACAAAGTAAGTATACACATCAAGATTAAGATGGATTTCTCTTTCAAGACATAATATAAATACAACGACACATCACTACAAGGTTACTAATATTCATCAATTCACATCACAAAAGAGCAAATTAAAGACATATCACAGATCATGAAAGGTAAACATGGATTGTATTGATAAATCAACCAAAATTGTGACAAGTATTGCCACTACAACCATTCACCATAAAACTTAAGTCATCAAGTTTTTCGTCACAATACCATCATACAAAAGTCTAAAATAGTTCGATTACAACGATCAAAGATAAAGTACAATACAAGCAACTAGTCATGTGGTGATCCACACGACCTCTTGGATGGCGGTTCATCTTCATCCTCCTCGGGCTCTTCATCACTATCTTCCTCGTCCTCCTCGTCCATCTTCCTCTTTCCTTTGTCATTCGGCCCACATTCAGTCGCCTTCTTCGTCCCAGAAGTAGATCCACACTCAACTGCTACCTGATTTCCTACAGTGATACAAACACCTTTGGCAGGTGGCTGGACCATAAAATCATTAGCCTCCATTTCCAAGTCATCTACAAATCTCCAATCTGGTGGCAAGGATGCTCTCACTCGATGCTCCCAACTTTGCATCCTAGTCAACCTCGCTTGATCCTCCCTAACTTGTTCAAGACTGGCACTCAGGTTCGCTATCATCGATCTCAGACTGTTGATATCACTCTTGTTTGCCATTCCATCAAATTCAATCCTTGAAGTTCTTGCCAACAACCTCTGGTGTGCCCTCTCATTCTTATCAAACCTTTTGATTACCCTCGTTTCCACTATGTACCGCTCACACATCGATTCATCCAATCTTCTCACAACACGCGGTACGTCGCGATAAGCTCTTGGTCTGGGGCAGATAACTCTTGCGATGCCCTGATGAAGAAAATTTGCGTTCGCTGCTGCTTCGGATCTTCTAGGGATACCTGGCATACCAATCAGATGAGAAGTACGAGTAGGCCTGGGGAAAGTAGTTCTCCTTTGGTCGGGGTCATGGGCTTGCACATTGTTCGTCTCGGCTTGTCCTTCAGTAGCTACTCCAACATTTCCCCCTTCGTGTCCTACGACGTAATCGTCTCCATTTCCGTTAGGCGGTACCTCGGCCATTCCTGCAATAACAGAGAATTTTGGAGGCTACGTAAGATTACTATTCAATATTTATAAATACATGCATGCAAATTCAATGCAAAGGTGGTACACATGCCCAAAATGCGATAATATGATGCTCATGCATAAGTAATACAAGAATTACGGTATCGGGTACTCCACGTATAATTTCAACGTTTACATATAGTAGTTCAATATCTACGTAATAAATACCCACATATATACTTCAACTCAAAAGTATACATCAATACCATGAATACAAAAATAAAGCTTACCGGAGCCATGCAGGATAGTTGTGTGCTTGGACAATTTCTTACGACACCAAAAGTTATAGTTTAGGAATTTTTAAAACGACCTAGTTCTCTATAACTCATGGCTCTGATTACCAATCTCTAACACCCCACCAAATGCTATGCGCAGTGGAACTACAACATTTGGGTGCTAGGCAGTTATCATCGCACACAAGATATATCAAACGACTCCAAAGAGACGTAAAAGTTTGAACTTAAATTAAAAATTGTTAAAATTGTACATGTCTACGGTTTTCCAAACCCAAATGATACAACACAGAGTTAGTGTTTCGGTCCCCATGAATCTCAACCCCAAAAGATACAGTTTTCACAACAACATGACATAAAGTTTAAAATATTCAAGTAAGAATGGGTGGAAAAACAAGTAGACGCCAAGCCACACACACAACTTCCATCCAATGCATGCTCCATGCTACACTTCATCGGTTACCTGAAACACATACTAAATTTGGTCAACAAATAATGTTGAGTGGAATTCATCGGTTTTACAATTTCATTTTGAACATATGTGTTATAAAAATCATTCACGATCATTCATAGACTTGTCGATCAAACAATCTATTTTCAAGGTTATGACAATTGTTTTTAAGCTCATGACACTAATCCGTTAACTCAATCACCCGCGTTATAATTACCGGCGTGATTTAGAGGAAACCAGTGCCCCTTCTAAAGGCATCAGTTGCAAATATACCTTATCTCTTATCACAAATTATCCGTCCGCAGGGGGTACCCAACGTACTAGCCCTCGTCTCAGATAGGGTCGTCAACCCCATAATACTATCACTTTGTATAAGCGGCTATTTTCAATCCACGCTAGGATTAAACAATAGTTAATAGTTCATGAAATTAGGGCCTTTTGCAACTAGGTACTCAACACAATTTCTAAGGCAACATTCGGGTCCAACAATCATTCATGACATATGTTCATTTTGGAAAACTAGCATGCATTTCCCTCGCGGGTAAAACAATTTAAAACAATAATAAGCGAGGCTATAAATTCACACCTTATATATAAAGTAGTCGACGATTCGAGTGACGATCACTGACGATGATGAGGATGCCCGGGAAAATCAACACCTATCAAACCAATAACGCGTAATGAGTAATCTCATTTATAAACCTTAAGTACTGTATATAATACATACATATTAGTCAATTGTGATAATTACAACTCACGCCAAGACCAAACAAATAAGTGTTACTCGTTTTATACTATTCGTCCATGTTATTAACGTTATTCCCTTTTACACATTTTTCGTCGATACTTACCAAAAGTACGGACTGTTTTACTAGACTTAACCCTTTTAATAAAAATTGGGAAAATTCTCAAAAATACCTTAAGACCTGTAGAAAACACATTTTTAATCCCATTAAAAGTTTTCGCTTTTACGACCCGTTACTCAACACTTTACCAAACCTATGTTTTTCGGACTGAATTTGCAATTTGACCAAGTCGGACTCATTTGACCCATTTAAAATATACCGTTGACCCATTTGACACCTAAGTCTAATAATAGACTCAAATATGCAGGTTTGAGACCAAAAATAAACCTTTTACCATTTACCAAACTATACCTATGGTCCCCGGGATTTGACCTAAAACCAAGCATAATTTCGGATTATGAAGGTTTTCATCTCCCGGTACACGATTTTCAAAACATCATAACTTTTGACTCGTTAGGAGTCGTAAGCTCTATCTTATACCAAATCGAAGCTAAGAAGATGCTCTATAACTATATCCTAGTCACAAGACCGGTTTACAAAATAATTTTTATGAAAACATCCCAAACTTTCTGCCTAAAATTACCTATCCTAAAATCAATCCATCACTCGTTTCCAAACCAATTTATCGACACTAGATTTCAACCTAATCACCCCTAATCATACCTAACCCTACTAATCAGTCCTAAACACTATAATTATGATATCCATCTCAAAACCCAAAGACAAAATCAAACATGCAATGGATTTTACCCATTCAAAAACATCTAAAAACAAGAATAAATACATAATCCATAAGCAAAATAACAATCACCAAGATCCCCCAAACACCCCCTTTGTGCCGTGGGGTTTGGGTGATCAAAACCCCCCAACCAAATTGATTTTGGTTGGTTTGTTGAGTGATTAAACATCCTATATACATGAATTAAACATGCATACATCCAATTAACATCAAAACCACTTTTAAAAAATCCATTGATTCTTGAAAAAAAATTTGTGGATGCATGTATGATTAAAGTACATGAAAAGGAAGGGAAAGAAGTAATTAAAGGTGGTCTAAGCTTACTTTTAATCAAAACAAGCTATAAAAAAAATGGTGGTGGTGGTTTGGGTGGTTTTGGCCGTCGGCCTAAGGAGAGAAAAGGGAGGGGGTGAAATTTTTTTGAAGTGAAAATGTGTTGTGTGTGTGTTTGTTTCTTCATTTTGTAAAATTGGGAGGGACTTGGGGTGCAATATTAGCTTTCTTTTGTCCTTAAGTGAAAACGAACTCACAAGTTTACGGGATTGACTCATTAGTCGTTTTGGAAAATTTTACGGGAGTCGGGGATCATCCTGAACACTCCAAAATACTTTTAGGACACTTTAAATGTACCCGGAAAGCAATAAAACTCACCCGACTCAACTTAACACGAACCGAAAGTAAAATTCTCGAAAAATTATAACATCGATAAAACGACAATAAACATAGAAATTTGGGCATCCATCGGGATTGTAGTCGTCATCGTTCTTCTTAAATCGTCAATCGTCAAAATTATGACCTCGAATATCGGTTTCAACCAAAATGATAAAATATATAGCAAATAAAATTTATTAAAAATTTCAAAAATAAGCGTAATTTAGGGTAAGGTAAGTGAATCTAGTTATTACATTTATATAGATGAAAAGGCTACAAAAATCAAGAACATGAACACATAAACAATATAATCATCCCATGGCTCTTGATACCATTTGTTGGATATGTAAATCTTGCTTATGTTTTAGAGAGAGAAAGAGATAGAGAGATGGTGGATTTCACACAATTCTAGAGAGAGAAAATAAGAAGAACTATGTGTAAAAATGAATAACCACACACCCTCTCCATCTAAGGAGAGGGTTTATATACCCAAGCCCTTGTCATGGGCTTGGGCTTACATTTGGGCCGGCCTACACATGTTGTAGGCTAGGCTTTGGTTTGTTTGTTAAATAAAGATAAGTAACTAAACTACGAGCTATTACATGGACTATTGTTGGAGTGACCGATCCTTCTTAATACGTAAAACGTATTTCCAACAATGAGGTATTTGAAACATTCAAAACGTTTAAAGCAGAAGTAGAGTTACAACTAGGAAAGAAGATTAAAGCTCTTCGTTTTGATCGTGGTGGTGAATATTTAAGTCAAGAGTTTAAAGATTATTTAAGTGAGAATGGAATTGTTCAGAAACTTACTTCTCCATATACTCCACAACAAAATGGTGTATCTGAAAGGAGAAATCGTACATTATTAGATATGGTGCGATCTATGTTTAATCTTACAACTTTACCATTATCCTTTTGGGATTATTCTCTTGAATCTGTTGTTCGAATTCTGAATATGGTTCCCACAAAGGAAGGTTGATAAGACACCATATGAACTATGACATGGCAAAAAGACATATTTGTCTTATTTTAAAGTATGAGGTTGTGAGGCGTATGTGAAACGTGACTCTGGAGATAAACTCCAACAACGCTCAGTTAAATGTATCTTTGTAGGTTACCCTAAGGAAACTATGGGTTAATCCTTTTATTATCCGGCTGAGAAAAAAATAGTTGTGGCTCGGTATGGAGACTTCCTTGAAAATGATATTGTAAATCAAGAATTCAGTGGGAGAGATTATGATCTTGAAGAAATTCAAGAAGATACATTGCCTTCTGAAAATACTAGCGAAGAAATTCTTGTAGAACCAGAAAGTCTGAGTGTTCCACCGGAATTAATTCCTCCACGTAGGTCTCAAAGAACCATACGTGCGCCAGACAAACTATGTCTTTACATAGAGGATGATGAGGAGGAAGTAGGGTATCTTGGTGAACCTGCTAACTATCGATCCACAATGTCTGATCCAGAAAAGTCAAAATGGATAGTTGCGATGAATGAGGAAATGAAATCCATGGAAATCAACGATGTTTGGATTCTTGTAGACGCGCCTAAAAATGCTAAAGTAGTGAAAAATAGGTGGATCTATAAGAAGAAAACCGACATGGATGGTGAAATACAATCTTATAAAGCACGTTTAGTAGCTAAAGGTTTTACTCAAACTTTTGGCATAGACTACGAGGAGATATTTTCTCCTGTAGCAGACTTACGAGCTATTAGGATTCTCATAGCTATAGCAGCATACTATGACTATGAGATATGGCAAATGGATGTTAAAACTGCCTTCTTGAACGGTCGCTTAGATGAAGACATCTATATGCAACAACCGGAAGGGTACGTTGATCCTAAATATCCAAAGCGTGTGTGCAAACTTCAAAGATCTATTTATGGTTTGAAGCAAGCATCACGTCAATAGAATAAGCGATTTGATGAAGAAATCAAAAGGTTCAGATTTATTCAAAATCGTGATGAGCCATGTGTATATCGCAAAGCTAGTGGGAGTAATGTAGTGTTCCTAATTTTATATGTCGATGACATATTAATCATGGGAAGTAACATTCCAAGACTTATGGAAGTTAAGGATTATCTTGGTAAATGTTTTTCTATGAAGGATTTGGGAGATGTTGCATATATTTTGGGAATTAAAATCTATCGAGATAGGAGTAGACGGTTAATTGGTCTTAGTCAAGATGCTTATATTGATAAGATACTGAAGAAGTATAACATACATAACTCTAAGAAAGGTTTTCTACCGATGGAGGTTAAGCATGAGTTAAGTCATGAGAAAGATGCATCAACACTTGAAGAGGTGGCTTACATGAAGAAGATTCCTTATGCTTCGGCAGTAGGATCTATTATGTATGCTGTAAGATGCACAAGGCCTGATGTGACGTTTGCTCAGAACTTGGTCAGTAGATACCAACAGAATCCAAGAAAGTTCCACTGGACTGCTGTTAAGCATATTCTAAAGTATTTGAGGAGTACGAAAGATATGTTTTTGGCATTCGGGGGTAAACCATACACAGAATTGAATGTAACAGGATTCTGTGATGCGTCCTGGCAATGTGATAAAGACGATACGAAGTCTCAGACGGGTTACGTGTTTGTCATCAATGGAGGAGCAGTTGACTGGAAGAGTAGTAAGCAGAAAACCATTGCTATGCATGCGACTCAATCCGAGTACATGGTCGCTTCAGAAGCTGCAATGGAAGGTGTTTGGATTAGGAAGTTTATTGGAGATCTTGGAGTGATGCCTTCAATTAAAGAACCTATTGATATATATTGCGACAATTCTGCTGCAATAATATTCGCCAATGACCCTGGAGTTATGAAAGGCGCCAGACACTTTAAACGTAGATATCACTACGTTCGAGAACAAGTGGAAGCTCGAGAAATAAAATTAATAAAAGTTCACACAGATGATAACGTAGCTGATCCTTTTACTAAGGCTTTATCTAGGCCAAAGGTAGTTAAGCATGCCAAGGCAATTTGGCTGCAACTAGCTAGCGAATTCATGCAATAAATCTGTTGATTAGTATTTGGATAAATGATGTAAGACCTTATTGAATTGATGAAATAAAGATTGGATTTCGTTTATTTTTCTGTTATTTGATTTTTTATCCTATTTTACATGTTTTAATCCATGAGCATTATGATGTTACTAAATGTCCGTTGTCGATTAATAATATGGGAGTATTATTAAATTAAGACAATTCAAAATAGTGACAGAGTATACTTGAAAGTATATTGGTCAATTTTGGATGATATTTGATGGATCAAATATTAGACTTATCCCAACTATATGATTTTACTTTATGGATCTTTGTTATTAAGTAAATCATAAATAGTTATCCTTAGACCTGAGATACCAGAAAACTGCATTGAATGTAGTGCATTTCTGTAAGGTAACCTAACGCTAAACGTAACTGGTAGTTATAAGGGTTATTTTCAGAAGTGTTGCAAAGTTCATGTGTTTTGCTTGTAGTCAAAATGGGATTTGTTTCCTTCAAATTATTTTGAAGTATAAATACAGATGGGCCCCTCGGGGGAGTAGTAATATGTTTGTGTGGCCACACCCAAATGTGTTTTGGTAATCTTGCTATATCCGTAAACGAGAAACAGAATAGTTAATGAAAGGAATGACTGAGATCCATATCCTTATTAACGATGTATTTGAAATGAAAGGATAATAATAATGATATAATCATTAAAAGGTTCTTGTCCAGGAGAACTTACCCGGTTTGTACTAGTGACATTGCTAGTGTAACTAGACGCTAGTCAATGTGATCACTATATTAGAATTTTGTCCAAGTGGGAGCTGAAAGTTTATGGACTTAAAATTAATAGTCGTGAGATAGGATCGAACTCGGGATCACGGGATTGCACACATAACGTAAAGGGTTAATTTATTTATTAAATATATATTTTATATATTTATTAAATCAAACCAAAGCTTAACTAACGATCGTTAATAAATAATAGTTAAGTTTTAACGACCGTTATGGATTTAAATATAAGCTAAAAGAAGAAGGAAAAATTACATATACACCTCCTTGGGGGCTTGTGATCGTCGGCCAAGAGAGAAGGGGGGCAAAGGGAAACTTTGGTTTCCTAATTGGTTATTACTTGGAAAAGAAGGTTTTCCAAGGCTATATAAACAAACCCCTAGCCTCATAATTTTTCACTCCCTCTTTCTTTTTCTTCTTTGATCGCCGACCACCCCACACCCACCTTAGGGTTTCGTTTGGTTTTCGATCAAGTCTATTTTATCTAGTCCTAGCCCCTCTCTAGGGTTGTTGGGTAGATATTCCATAAGCGTTGAAGCTCGGTTTGTTCGTGCTAGACTCACGGTTAACTCGCCGTATTACGTGTGTACAAGAACGTGATATAGTCTTCCTTTAGATTATATTCTTGGTGGTGTTCTGATAAACCCTAGTTGCCGTTCGTTCCGTCGTCTTGTGGATCTTGCTAGGATAAAGGTATGTAACCCTAATCTTGATTAATATAATTGTGTTAAATTAATGATCTTGTTAATTTGCTTCCGCTGCGTGTTCTTTGATTCATATTAGGGTTTTAAATAATTGTTATGGTAAATATAAACCTACAACGATCGGTGTTAACTTATACATATAGTCTCAATTATTAGATATAATATTTTTTAAGGTGGCAAGCGGGCGTGTAACATGTGCGGCGGGCAACACAAGCGGCGACGGGTAAATGGGCGGCGGGAAAACAGATGGCGGGTACGGGTGATGGGCAAAACGGGCGACGGATAAACGGGTTGGCGAAACGAACGGATTAAACGGGCGTAAGCTAAAACGAGAAAAAACATATAAAAATGTAGAAAAATAAAAAATAATAAAAATTGTTTGAAAGGCGACAAAAAACTATATATAAAATTTATCGAGTAGCTTATATATTATTTTACATGTGTGCACATTAAACTTATTTAGTTTGTTACAAGTGCATCCATTTAACCCATAAAAACTAGTTAAATAGGCAAAAAAAATGTTTTAATTCTTTTTAAAAAAATGCCCATAATTATTAATATAAGCAAAATTTGCTATCTCTAATTCTTTTTGTTAAATATTGAAATTATGATAAAAGAAAATATCTTAGACAAGACAAAATAACAATTTTTTTTTTCAAATCAAAGAAATAAAGAAACAGAGGTTTTTTATCATGTAATATTAATAAATAACACTCATTTCATGAGTGTTTTCAAGCAGTGTTTTCAGACCCAGGTCGATTCACTTGGGTCAACTGATTGACCTGGTTTCGATCAAAAAACGAGTTATATTGACTCAGGTCTCATATTTCCGAAATCTGACAAGACCCGCCGGGTATGAGGTGACCCAGGTCAACCCGATTCTCGATACCCGGTCGAGTTTCGATTCTTTTGGGTTTTTTTTAAATATATAAATTTTACATATTTACGACGGAATTTCATTTTTTCATATTATATTGGTTGGTAAACAACTTATATTTTTAATATACGGAAGTTTTAATGATTTATATATATAATTTTTGTTAATTATTAAAAATATAAAAAAAAATAGAAAATCGGGTTAACTCGGATTAACCCAAACCCAATAACTCGATTGGGTCAATTTAAAACCCGAGTTTCAAAACATTATTTTCAGAGGATTTGGACAAGAAAAAAAGTCAAAGGAGTATATATCCACATAACTCATCCATGTATTTTTCTCTAAGGGTTTGTGGGTATAGACCCCCTTCGTATAGGAGTCAAACACCTTCCAATCATTATTATGTACTTTTTTTATGTACTCTCACCATCACATAGTAACCTACAACCAGATCTGAGATAAACACAGTTTCTCTCTCACACACACTTTGGATTATTTCTCTAAATCTATCATCACCACCGACTGTTAACTTGAAACTACCTACTAAATCATACTAATATCATTCTAAACCAAAAACTAATCCAGATCTGAGAAAAAAATGTTTAATATCATATATATATATATATATATATATATATATATATATATATATATATATATATATATATATATATATATATATATATATATATATATATATATATATATATATATATATATATATATATATATATATAGGGATGTTGTTTCTAGATCTGCGGCGGTTCGGTGGTAGCGTTTCATCACAAACTCATTTTTTGGCAATCAACTCAAAAATCATAGAAACCCATTGTATCAAAATACTATCCAATCAACTCGAAAAGTGGTGCCAGGTAGACAGGTAGTTGTGAGAGGGGATTCGTGGCTGTGGTGGAGGCTCAAGCGAGACGGATTTAGTCAACGGTGGTGATTTTGAGGAAGAAGGGAATATGCGATGATGTTGACCGGATGTGGTGGTGACCGACTGACCGGAGGAACGATTGTGATGGTCGTAGGTGTGATAGTGGTTACATTATTACTTTTTGCCTTGAAGAATTAATGGTGGCTGGAAAAGGTAAAAGAAAAAAGAGAGAGAAACTAAGAAGAAAATTAAAAGCAATGTGTGAAAAAAAAGACAATAAGAAAAAAACAAGTTTGTATAGTGTACTTTTATGACATTTATATTTTTGAAGTTGTCAGAGGAGTCCAAACCATAGGACTCTTCTCTAAATACAAATAAAATATATATTCTTCATATTTGCAAAGAATCTTCCGTACATATAACGTGGACTTGTGAGCCAATAAAATCATCTGCAGTAAACATGGTATACAGTGAACGTGAAAGGGACACAATAACCATCCCCATTAATATTTTCAGAACATAAAAATAGCTGTGCACGTTTCAGTTTGTGATCGGCTAAATGAGGGAGGAAGTGGCTTGTTTTATTGTAATAAAAAAGTCTCTCTCGTTGCCTAATAAAAAAAATCTATAAAATATTATAAAAAATAATCTATAAAATATTATAAAAAGTAATCTAAAAAATTAAACGAAAAGATATACCCCTTATTCACAATTTGTGTGGATGCACAAACCTTAATTAATATATTAATATATATATATTAAATGCGGCATCAAACGACGTCGTTTTACTTTAGTATGTGTCATTTCGCATTTTTGTTTATGTCGTTTCACAAACCAAGCAAATAGAGGCTGTCTCAAACTATTTATCAATATCCCAAATATGCATTTCACACTCTCGCATAATGTGAGATTTCAATATACAATCAGAATATTTCAATTATTTATGACTTTTTTACATGGTAAACTTTACTTATTAAATATGGAATGTATATTTATCGTTTCATTTAGAGAAACAAATACCATGAAAAGATGGTTTGATAGTGAACCAAATGAGTCCAATATTGCAACGCCATCGACATACGTATGATTATATAAAAATATTAAAACTTAATACATATTTTAAAAAATTCTTGCATAAATTGTCCTTAAGAATTCTCCAGTCATTGAAACGAACAATCCTTTGTTTATCAGTCCACTACAAACGGTAATTTTTACATATATATGTCTTTCTTTTAATAACAAATTTTATTTATCAAATATGTTACAGTAATCTAACGATTCATTAAAAAATATATAGCTTAAAAGATCTTCGCGTTACGAACAAAACAAGTCCAATATTGAAGTCTTTTGACATATATATGATTTTACAAAAAAATATTTTACTCAATAATATATTTTAAAAACATTAAAACACACCCATAAACTATCTAATATTTTTAAAATAAAGCACCGACGTCAAACACATAACTTTGATTTTTTTATTTACGGCTATATTATATTATAAACTCTCTTAAATATATGAAAGATATCAATAACATATTTGACCAAAAAATATACTGACAAATATATCTTTAAATTTCAAATAAAACTGTAGCAATATTGACACAACTTTGATATACGTACGAGTTTTTAAAAAAACTAATATACGGTTAAAAAAATATTTACAATACATTATACATACCCTTAACCTATCTATGGTACTACCTTACAATTTAATGAAATACAAAATTATGTAAAACTGTAGATTATCAATAGGCTAATTAGATCTATAAAATTATAATTCTTACAAAAAGTATTAACTATACTATTACAAAAATACAACTTCAAAAAATAAAAACAAAAAATAATTGAAAAGCACATACATTGTTTTTTAGACAAACAACATCAATCTGTACAAAAACTATCATAAACTTTGTTGGAAATACGTTTTTTGTATTAAGGAAGTCTCGGTCACTCCAACAATATAGTTATAGGCTCGTATTATAAGTTAGTTTATTATTTACATTAGTCCGACCCATGAGCATGTTCATGGGCCGGAAGCCCAAGTCCATTAAGTGACTTGGTATATAAACCCCTTTCCACCATGGAAAGGGGTGTTGGTTGTTTATTTCACATTTCATATAATAAAGTTCTCTTTGTTTCTCTCTCTAGTTTCTCTCTCTAGAATAACAACAACCCTATTAATTAGTTATAAGATGATCACTTTTCTACAATTGGTATCAAGAGCCATAGGATGATATAAGGTTTTTTGTTGTGTTAGCTTTAGTTTATATACTCTTTTAATCAAGATATATCCGTGTTTTCAATTTTTTTTTGTGTTTTTCACCATAAAATCTTTATTACAAATTGCCTACATAGTTATGGTAGGAATTTGTGTTATTCATATTGATGATTTTCATAAAAAGTTGGAATTTTTGGCTTGATTTTTGGGTAAAATTTAAAAGTTCAAAAAAAAAAATTCTTATTCGGGAAACAAGGGTTTTAGTGTTCGGAATACTAAGGTTTTGCAAGATTCCGAATTGTGTGTGGATTGGTGTATTCAGGATTAGATCAGAACTGAGCTGATTCCGAATTAGCTCAAGGTTATACATATTCCGGATTAGGTCGTTGTTCTTCCAGATTCCGAGTTAGGTACAACACACACAGATTCCGAACTAGTTCAGTGATCAACATATTCTGAGTTACGTCAGTGATCAGCATATTCCCATTAATATTTTTAGAACATAAAAATAGTTGTGCATGTTTCGGTTTGTGATCGGCTAAATACTAAGAGTTTACTATCAAATTTTTTTGTGTGCAAACTCATTCGTATCAACTATCAAGTAAAGATTATGAACTTGAGTTCGGCAAAATCAATTGCGACGCATATATCATGTTATACTGTCTTATTGTTGTGGTGTTACGGTGACACGGGTACTCGTATAATTACATTTTTCAAAAATTGCAAGGTTTTTTTAACAAACTATTTGTTACAGTAAATAATTTTCTTAAGGATGTTATCGTTTGAAATTTAATGTGATTTTAGAGAAGTTAATATAAAGTCAGTTTATCTTTTTGCGTAGGTTTTATAATGTGTGTTTTAATGGATCAATTTTGAATTTTTTATATACACTTTGATTCGGGTGTTTTAATAATAGGTTTGTTATTATGATCAGAGTTTGATTGAGTATATTTCTCTTTTATAATATATAAATAGATTGTGTTTTGAATGTATTTTTAATTGGTATAAATCTTATCAAATATTATAAAACATAATAAAATTTATTTACTGTCAAAATTTAAAAAAATACACTTAATATAAAAAAATGGGTTTGGCTAACCACCGCCTATAGGGTGGTTTTTATACATTCCATAATTAAAATATCAACAATTATGAATCTCAAATATACCATGTTTAATATACTTACTAATTAATATATACCATATTAAAAGTTACTTATCTTAATTAAATATGTTATAATCATACATTTATAAAAATAAGTACTTCAAATTTGGAAATGTTTGTAATTATGGAATGTATAAAAACCACTCATAGGTGTTTGTTAGCAAAACCCAAACATTTGGGTTTTGCTAACCACCATCCATAGGATGGTTTTTATACATTTCATAATTAAAATATCAACAGTTATAAATCTTAAATATACCATGTAACAATAAATAATGTTCATTTTGTTACTACAAATCATGAGTCTTTGTTTTCGAGTTTGAGAGGATTTGGCAAGAAAAAAAGTCAAAGGAGCATATGAATAAAAACAATGCCAACCAAAGAGACAATTTCATTTTATGGATCCCAAGGTTTAAATATCCAAAAAAAATAAAAATATCCCTGCATGTCTTATTTTATTAAATGTATTGGTTATTTTATTGGAATAAAAAGTTTTTCTCGATGCCCAATAAAAACTAAAATAATCTGGAAAGTTCGTGAAACGAGAAATTATACTACCTTAATCACAATCATTAGTAATTTGTTCTCCCACGTGCATGCTTAATCTTAAGATTTAAGTTCTTTTGGATACCAAAGTTTTTTAGGATACAAGGGGACTCATCCCCACCATCCATCTCCATCTCATTCAAGGGTTGAGATTAAATCTCCAGTTTACACTGCAGGGGTATTTCCGTCAATTCGCTCGCCGACTATATAAGCAACTTTCTTCTTTCTTTCTCATAAAAACACACACCCCGTTCTTTCACTTCTCTCTCTACCCCGATCTACTTTCTCTCTCTAAAATTTGAAGCGAATAATCACAACATCATCATGAATCCATCACAATCGATTAATTAGATCGATTACTTAATACGAATTCATATCAGGTTTGTATTCTCATAATCTATGCTTATTTTTTTTAGCTTATTTGATTTTGAATAAGCTTATTAATTTATTTTTATTAGCTTTTTTGAACGAAATATACCGATTGATAGTTCTTATTTTGATAGAATTATTCCGATTGATTGTTCTTATTTTGATCAATTTATTCTAATTAGCTTTTAATTAGGTGATTTATGTGAATAGGCGTATTTGTTTGAATAAGATTTTGAATTAGATGAGAGTTATAAATAATCTTGAGAATTAGATAAGAGTAATGTGAATAAGCTTACAAATTACACGAGAGTTATGAATAAGCTAGCTTATTAGCTTATTTTGACAAATCGTAAGGTATTTTATGTAAGTTGGATTAAGTTTGCTGATGTAGGCTGCAATAAGCTTGATATATCATATATGATATATATATATATATCATATATGATATATCATCACTTTTCATATATGATAGATATATCATATATGATAACTGATGATATATCATATATGATATAACTATCATATATGATATATCAAATAAACCATAGGAAAAAACAGATTCTGTATGAGTATTTTTTAGAAAATCAATATAAACTCTTGAAACTTGTCTTCTATCATATATATGAGTAATTTATTTTGGTGTTAAAATGTTGCATAATATGTTCTTTTTATCTTTTATAAATGCAGTCAGACAGAGATGGGGCGATTGGCCGCTTTGGAGCAAAGCAGAGAGGGATGTTGATTATAACAAGAGGATGTGCATGGATATGTTTTAAGGATCAAGACGGAGTAGGCGTTGTTCATGAGTTCATCATTTGATAATCTGTTTTTTTGCATTTTTTTGATTTTGTATAAATTGTTATCATATATGATATCAGAGGTATATCATATATGATTTTACATTAGGTTACGTTCTGTTTGAATTATCATATATGATTCTGTTCAAAAGTACATTTTTATGTTATGAACAAGTGTTTGATTATTAATTGTGCATACTCTTTGTTATAATCATGAATTCATCAGATTCTTTATTTAATAAATCCAAGTTTTTCTTGAGTGTCATATATGATAATGCATGATCATATACTCCGTATGACTTAATTTATAAAAACCATCATGACATAATACCAAGAAAGTTAAATCATATTAACAAGATGTTGTACGAGATACCAATTGATTACAAAATCGTCCATATACTTCAAAACTCCATTAGGAGATTACAAGAAAAAAACAAACAATAAACGTAAAAGAAAAATTCACGAGCTTCTTCATTAAGATTCTTGGCCTTTTGGATGCTTGTAATGTTCAACACGCCTTGTAAACAACCTTCTCTACACAAAAAAAGAAGATTTAATTCAATTTTCAAGCACATAATCATATATGATATATTTGATCATATATGATATTTAGCTTATATCATATATGATATAAGATATCATATATAATACTTCATTAGCAAGTCATACTAAATATGTTCAGCCAGATTAATCCATTAAAAAAAGAGTTAATTCAATTTTCAACCACATTATCATATATGATATATCTCATCATATATGATATTTTAGCTTATATCATATATGATATAGTATATCATATATGATACTTCACAAACAGGTTACACTAAATATGTTCAGCGAGATTAAGCCAAAAAACCTTACAATTCATGAAAATAAGCTAATAAGTTAGCTTATAATTCATCATAATAAAGGTGATGATTATCAATAAGCTTATTCACATTAAGCATCAAGTTACCTTATCATTTGACATGTTAAATTCATGTAACTTATCAAATAAGCTATAAAAAATAAGATGAATTATAAGCTTATTCACATCGAATAAGCTAAAAAAGATGAATCAAAACAAATCGAATGAACTTTACCTTATTTATGAAGAGGATGATCGATTTGTAACGGTGATGATCGATGGATTTGATGTTTGTGTTGATAAATTAAGATGTAAATGTGTGTGTGTGTGTGTGTGTGTATGTGTGTGTGTTTATGTGTGTTTTAGAGAGAAGAAGAAGAAATCGATCCCAGATCTGTGAGAGTGGTAGGTGGTGTTAGGTGTGAGGGGTAAAATGACGAAACTACCCCTCCGCTTTTTTTGTTTTTAATATGGGTTGTTGGATGAGATGAGATGGACGGTCCAGATTTGTCCCCTTGTATCCAAAGGATACAAGGTATCTTAAATAACCGGACTCTAATCTTAACTATAATTAATTAATTATGAATGTCAACATGTTACAAAACCTATATGGGTTTTTGTTTTGGCGAACAAATTAGGGAAGGCAGCAGACGAAAAAAAAAAGAAAAAAGAATTATAATTTAATAAAAAGAACGTAACGAAGATAAAAAATAATAAAATATTAGATTATTTGAGAATTTTAGTAAAATTTGACATTCATTTGGATGGGTCGATCTGTAAAAGGGTCGAAGGACTACATGTGTAACTCATTGTC
This sequence comes from Glebionis coronaria, assembly GCA_025667525.1. Lineage (NCBI taxonomy): Eukaryota > Viridiplantae > Streptophyta > Magnoliopsida > Asterales > Asteraceae > Glebionis > Glebionis coronaria. Next base: position 25,960,176 of record CM046875.1, read on the forward strand.
AACAGAAGGGACTATCATTCTAGTTATTTTTTTTTGAACGGCAGTTTGGTGCAGCGGAGTATCTTGCGTGTCACCGAGGCACCAAGTCTCTCGACCCGAGTTCGAATCATCTCACGAAGAGAATATCAAGCCCATGCTAGCCATCCAGTTTCCCATTAAGGGGTTTCAAGGCATTGCGATGAGATTCAAACCCGGCTGCCAATTCTGGGAAAATCCCCCACATGAGGAATGATAGGAGTCGAACCCCTGACTTCCCCCATATGGAGACTATAACCAAATACATCCATCCAACTGAGCTAGACTTCATTTGCACCATCATTCTAGTTATGTCTCATGTAAATTCGAAAAAGCTTTTAAGCTTTACGTATTGCATGCATGAGCTTATGAAGTTGACATGCTTATATAAGTTTTTCAAAATCCATAATAACACATTATTAATAAGTAGCTTAATAAATTCTCTCCTTGATTTCAAAATGTCCAAAAAACAAGTTAAATAAAAGTGCATGGAACGTTTGAATATGCCCTGTTGTTACTGTAACAAAGCTGTAAATTTCAGTTTTCAGAATCAAAAAACACTTTTGGGTTATGTTCGGCTAAATAAGGAATGGTGAAAAGTTTTATTTTCTTGTGATAATAAATTAATGCATTTGTTAGTTTTTGGCTACTTCTTTTGAATAAAAAAAAGTGTTTCTCATGTCCCAATATAAACTCTATTCAAAAAGTTTGTTGGTCAAAGGAAAAGTTATACATTACCTTAATAACAATCATTAGTTGCAACAATTTGTTCTCCCACATGCATGCTTAATCTTAACTATAATTAATTAATTATAAATGTCAACAAGTTACAAAACCTATATGGGTTTTTGTTTTGGCTAACAAATCAGGGAAGGCACAAAAAAATTTATTAAGAAGAAAGAAACAAAAATAAAGATCATCTTAAATCTTTTATATAATAAAAAAATTAAATTTTTTAAATTTTTTAGTAAAAAGTGAAGGTTGTAAAAATATATTAAACTAATCAAATGACTTAATTTTACACATAAATCGAACGATTTAATTGATCAAAAAGAATTAAATATTTGTTAGCTTAAACCCATCTCCCAAGTTTTTGATTTTCCTTGCTTTAATAAAATATAAACACATGAAATAGTTATCTTTTTCACTTCTAGACTTTTGTAACATTCGACCTGAACCTCCCACACTCAGGGACGGGCCCACATAAGAGCCGGGTGTAGCACGGGCTACACCCATTTTGAGGCCGCGAAGTGCAATTTTTTTTAAACTGTCTTTTTTTGGTATGTGCAACACCCTTAAATCTTTTGTGTTACCTTAGTTTTTTACGACATAACTTTATTTGACCTAACTTTTTTTTGTGCAACACCCTTTTAAAATCCTGGGTCCGCCCCTGCCCACACACTACTCCTCATGATAACGATAACAACCCCTAGTCCGTGTCTATACTACACGACATGGCACACTGCTCAGATGTTGTAAAACTCCACCGACCCTAACTGAACGTCATTAAATTTTTGACGCGATTGTCATAGAGTAATGAGATTTTGTGTCTGATTTAGTTTAGCTCATAAGATTCCTATCAAGTGAGACTTTAATTTCAGTTAGGTGGTGTTTGATAACATCTTAATGAGTCTTAATTGAAAAATAGGCTAGTTGATTAAGTCACATGAAACCTGTTTGTTTTGAGCTTAAAATGTACACATGACTTCTTAGAAAAAGCCATATAAAATAGAGTCTCTGTATTAAGTCAATCCCTTTTAACCTAATTTTACTTATTTACCCTCCCACCCTAAACCACTAATCCCACGTAACATGTTTTATTAGAGCCTCAAATCCTCCTGTGTTTTTACCGCCCCCTCCCATGATCTGTATATTATTAACTGTCAATCAAATCAATCAATCATGTGTCTCTTCTCTCGGCTACTTTGGTTTTTTCAGTTCCAAATAACAAGTTTATGTACGTGTTTCATAGTTTTGGTTGTTATTGTGCTCACTTAATATGTTTAGATTCATCAGAGAATTAAAAATGAACGTAAATCGCTTTACATAAACGTTCGGTTGTTCTGATTGTTCATTATGTAATTAAACTTTATTGAAAAGGTATAGTCATGTTTGAGAGTGTAGTACTACAGTCAAACGTTACATGATGGCTTTAATTTACCTAAAAGTTTATGTGGTATTTCATTCACAATGTTATTTTGCATGTTTTTCTACCTGATTGCAATACAATAATAATTGTTGCATTATCAGTTTACATAGTCTAATTGTAAGTGATTGTGATAGTAATTGGGCTTTATTTGTATCTATAATACATTTATAGATATTTATTTGGTTAAGTTACCCATCGTTGTGTATAGTTATACGTCTTGTTAACACAGAAAAATAGGCACGTTGAAGCATCGAGGAAGACGACCTTGCTCTTTCTGAACTTTTGTGCACAATTGTTTGATGGAGCAATGTCCACGGGAATTCGAAGTTGGGGCATGGTATCTATTAAGCATGCATTATTTCTCAAACGAGCATTTCAAGCAAAGTTTATATTCAATACTTATTTTATATAAAAGGGTACAAACGTATTTTTCTCTAATTTAGCCACTTTATTAAGCACACAAAACAAACAGTCATATACCAAACTACAAACAGACAACATATATCCAGACAGATACTTTAATTTTACAGGACTTAATAAAAAAATTAAACAAACAGGCCCTTAATTAGCTTTCTTTTATTCTATCTTTTCTTTGTGTATTTATTTTGTATTTTCTAGTGACTATTTCGTTCTTTACAGTGAGGAATGCAAATCTGCCTCACCCGTCATAATTTACCATCTTCTTGAGTATACTGCTATTTACCTTTAATTCAATCTTCGCTAAAAGAATCATTAATTCAATCAAGTTTCAATAAATTGCATGAGGGGAACATTATAACTATTATAAAAGAGGAGAATACTGTTCCAATGAATAGTATCCCCTCACTCACAAACAATGCTGTTGCAATCCACAGTGCTTTTGGCGCACAAAAATTGGCCGTTGATTTTGCTTCCATCCCCTGTAGCACTCTTCTCCCTCACCATTGATCTCTCCTATATAAATAGATACCCATTTTTTCTAATCTCTCTCAATTATTTTTCTCTCTATCTCATACGTGTCTCTGTCGTCCAGATTCTTCTCTCCATGATCTGTCCGTCGATCTGTATTAACCAAAAAAGGGTGTTTCGTATATGTGGCAGATCGGATCAACGTTTTCATAGTCTCACTAATCCATGATCTGATGTTTTTGGCGAAGCCAGCACGATTGGAAAACACAGCATTCAAATTCATGTAAGTATTCTTATTGTCCTAATTTATAGTGACTTCTGAATCATAATGATTTGATCTGCTAATCGGAAACAAGGTCATTTTTGCATATCTTTCCCCCAAATTTAATTTAGTTATAGTTCTAGGTTTTTCCTTTATTGATTTAGGGGTTTTATTGTTTTGATTAAAAGGTCTAACACGCACACATATTCAAAATTTATATACTTTACAGAAATCGAGTATAAACCACGAACATTATTTTTTTATGTGGGTTTTGTTGTTTTGGCAGGGGGTGTTTGGATTAGCTTACGATCTATAAGATCATTTCATAAAGCAAAGGTACAGTCGCATGTGCAGCTTCCTTAGGGGTTTGCCATTGGAGACGACAGGGTATTATGCATTGGAGATGACACAATCAAAGCTATAGAGGAATTTCATCGCCTATGATGGGTTTGCCATGTTCTTTGGAAAGGTATGCTACTTTTGATATGTTTTAAATGTATGTGGTTAGTGTTTGGATCGTTAGTGACCCTTTTGTTGTTCGTGTGTTTAAGCTGGTGAAGATGGATGGTTTCGAGTGCAGGATGTGCTTAACGAATATAGCAGATCTCGATACAAGATAGACACGCCACAATTAAAGGTATTTCTATTGTTCTTGACCTATACTTTTGACAGGTGAACGAAGTTGAAACGTAACTTCTCTTTGTTGATCTAAACATTTGAATTAATTTCCTACCTTCAAAAGAATTTAGTAATCTGATCAACTACAAAAATAAGCAATCCCAGTATGTGATGCATGTGTAGTGTTAGTTCTGCTTTAAAAAATGACTATATTATCTATAATTATTGATTATGAATCTATTTTACATACAATGTGGTTTGCTTGAAATGAATGGTTGTTGGAAATCAAGTCTTCTTACCCCAAATCGATTCCTTCAACTTCGCATTCATGGATATAGATAGAGCATCAACAGTTAAACTTATTGCCTCAATTGTGGTGGAACAACGTGTGGCTCTGTTACAAAACAATATGAGATGACAAATCACTTACTAGGCACTGACGACGGGACGTGCCAAGCTCGGTTGAAACCTTTCAGAAACAAAAGTTTAAAACTTATTGAAGTTGTAAGTTATTTGTATATAAGTAGCTGAATTATTCTGGTCTCCATTCGGAATGGTTCAATTTCGTATTCATTTTGGTTGATTTGCAGAGATCAGAAGTGGCGGAATTCATTGGGCTGAGATCAAGTAGGATCGTGACATACCCTTATGGAACCCCACACGATCGTATCAAGTGAGATAACACATTGTTAAATTTTCTATTTGCGTTTGAACAGTACATGCCTCTAACAATGTTTGGTGAAAAATTTTGATTGTAACGCATATACCTCTAATTGTTATCTGCAGAAACACACATCATCAACATGGCAGCTGCAAAGAAGACGGTGAGGAATCCGGGGATTTTGAAACCTATGACAGTACTTTTCATTGTTTCAGGTTTGACATTAACTATTAGTAAGGTTGGTATTCCTGCACATCCTTAACGTACACTATTATGACCCTTTCTTATATATACTTATCTACTTTTCTAATTACTTATGTAGCTTTGCAATCTGTGGTTTATGCCTTTCTTACGAAAGAAGAGTTGCAATCTCACCGTGCATATATCTTAAAAAGAATTAGATCAGCAGAGGTACGTTTATGCTCATTAATGATTCCTTTAGTAGTAGAAACTTACAATATACACTTTCTGTGTCGTGCTATATGATTATTAAGTCGAGAAATTTCCAGTCATTGCGATATATACCCATGAATGTGGGTCGGGGCCTCAAAAGTATAGGACACTTGATGGTTTTTAGAAGTATTATGTAGCTTCTCTGTTTGCCTCCTGTCGTTTACTCATAGCTTGCTAAGGTTTAACCTATTTTGGTTGCGTGCTTTTGCATGTTCAATATGAGAACCTGTCTTGGGCCGTGGTTGCTGCCGTAGCCAGTATTTGCCGTTGACAGCATGCGAACTTGCCCTAAATTGAACTACTCTATAAAACTCTCCCTATATGAGATTGTATATTCATCTCGATTTTTTTAAGATAACAAAATTGATACATTAGTTTTAATGTTAAAAACGGTCTCTTGAACGAACTAAAGATAAAATATGACCGAGTGTAAAAAAAATCGGTTACTTCGTTAAAGAAATACAATACATTTTTGTTGCTTATGTATGTGAGCCAAAGATGTTCCATCAATTTTTTATAAATGATTGATCGACTTTCAGCCTTATTAAAGTTTGAAATTAGTATACGTATGAAAGAGAGACCCAAATGTATGCATCCTTCTTTCTGTAATAGTTGTTGGCCTTAGTAGCGGGAAAATAAATGGGTTCTTAAAAGTTTTAAACCGAGTATGACTTACAGCTGAGGCCTTTGATTTCACACTTTCATCTTCGCGAGTCATTATATACAGTTAAAGCCTTTTATATAGTATGGGGTTTCACTTATCAGATTGAATTGCAGTTTTGCGTTTCGTTTTTGTTACTATTACAAATTCATGTTCATAATGGTGAAACATAATCTACATGCTTCAACTGTGAATGAACTGATTGCAATAATGGATATTCATGAATGCTAATCATTGTACATACAGGGAAAGAAATGGTTTGCTAACAATGCTTAACATTCGAAGACAAAAATAGGAAGATCCCGAACACGAAAAAAGGATAAATATATATTGCTGGCAACAAAATCGCTGAAACATCAGGTATTCTCGGCACACTTTTTTCCTGTAACCGGGCGTGAACATCCTACTTTTACTCACATTTATTGTAGTAACACTAAAAAAAGACTGACCCATCCTCTAGAATCCCCGTCATATGATCATACGCATATCATGATTATAGCGAAACGTGGCCAGTATTGTTTAACAAGAGAAGAGAAACTACTAATTTGGACTACAAAGCCAATTATCAGTGAGTTGTTTAGTACATCGAAAACTTATCTCCTTATCTGTAAGTTAACGATTACGAACATGGAATCTGAATGAAAAAACACAGGTAATGAATACCTTGGCTTTTAATCGTTACATTCTTCAGGCTTAGCAAAATTTGTGGACACTATTTTCTATAAGACACTCAAGTGTTCAAATATGTAGTGTCCTAGATATTGGATGAAAAGGAATTGATTTTTAAAAGCTAAACACTCTACATGACAATTAACAACTAATGTGACGCATGCTGCACCACTCATTGTGTTTAGTATTAGTATAGTAGATTTATTTTCTCAAAATGTTATTTGCAGATGGTGTTTATTGAATTTTGAAAACATCTCTTTTCAAGATAATTGTTGTGATCTCAAAATAAACACCAAGAAATGCAAGATGTTGTAGAAACCTTCAAGAAGAGCAGCAACAAAGGATTGAGGATTTGCACACACCTCAATAATTCTGTATCGATGTCCCATACATGCTATTCATGCTTCCCTTTAAAAATATCATCAACAAAACGCCGCGGCGTAGCGCGGGTGCTAATCCTAGTTACATTCATAATACAATGTGACTTCATAAAATACATAGTAGCATATTTTTTACGAACATAGGAGCACATGTTATTTATTTCAATTAGAGGTGGTAAAACGGGCGGGCGGGATAAACAGACGATGGATTAAACAAGTGCGGGTTAAACGGGCGCGAGCTAAACGGGCACAGGCAAAACGGGCGGGCGAAACGGGTGGGCTAAACGGGCGCATGCTAGAATGAGAAAAAAGACATATAAAAATGTAGAATTAATAAATAAAAATACTTGTTTAAAAGCCGGGAATAAAAATTAAATATAAAATATCTGCCGAGTAACTTAATTAGTGTTTTATATGTGCACCCATTATGCCGATAAGTTTGTTACATATGCGCCCGTTTAGCCTATTAATAATAAAGAATGGGCAAAAAGTGTCTCATCTTTTTTAGAAAATAAATAAAAAATGCCTATATTTATCAAAATATGCAAAATTTCCACCTTTAATTTCAATATTACAAGGAAATAAAATACACTAACATCACACTGGAACTCGTTATTAAAGAAAGACCATACTTGTTTATATACGAAAATGCAATTTGGATATAATAATAATAATAATAGTAGGGAAAATTCGTAATATAGCGGTTTCTTTTAAGTGATAATTTTATATATTATGATTAATATTTAATTACACAGGATGTACAAGACAAGCGAGCAACAAGCTGCACCACAAGGCTTTTCTTTAAGGTGTTGGTGAAAAATAGTTTTAAATTTTATTTTTTTCGTAAATGCTTCGAGGAATTTGAGCCATCCGATGCATCTTTTAATCATATGGTGACACGTGTCCGACAAAGTACATGATGCCTCAGATGCTTTGGATGCTTCGAAACACGTGTCAAATTATGGTGCCTAAATGCCTCGGATACCTCGGACTAGTTTGAGAAACAAAAAATATTTGAGATATTTTTCACCCATACATTCTGACTTGGAGGTATTTGGAGAATTTTCCCATAATTATAACAAGAAAAGAGAGTGGGCCCAAAGAGAGCCTCCTTAAGCTTGTACACATGATTAGGATATTTAGGATTCACAAAACGATCCGGCTGTTGAACATAGACCTCTTCCTTGATTTCACCATTCAGAAATGCCGTCTTCACATACATCTGATAGACGATCATATTCATGTAGGCTGCATAAGCGAGGAATAGTCTAATAGCTTCCAAACGGGCAATAGGTGCAAAGGATTCCATAAAGTCGATGCCCAATAATTGCTTGTATCCACGAGCTACTAGTCGAGCTTTATTCTTCAATATTCCACCAAACTCATCAAGTTTCACCTTGTAAACCCATTTCAAAGTGAGTAACTACACTTGATACGGGCATGGGACAAGTTCCCATACTTCAAGACGTATAAATTCATTAAGTTCTTCTTGCATAGCTTCTATCCAACAGGATTGAGTAAAAGCTTCTTGCCATGTCTTAGCTTCAACTCCAGTGAGAAAAGCATCAAAATGACAAAACATTGCACTTTCTTGTAACTGACTTCGTGTGGATACCGGACGATTAGGGTCACCAATAATCGAATCTATAGGATGATCCTTTGTCCACTTGCTGTCATGTTCACGAATCCGTGGATTGGAGTAGACCGTACTAGGAGCTTCCTCTGAGGTAGACGACCCGACTTGATTAGGGTCGGGAATTGGTACACCAAAGAATGGAAGTTCACGCATTTGAGCGAATTCCAAATCGTGATCATCATCATCCTCTTCATCATCAATATGCATGACATGGGTTGTTGATCCGGGTGTTGGTTGAGAATTACTAGATGATGGTATATCTTGACCAATTGTATGTGCAGATGTGTCTGATTGTGCTTCGGTTGCTGGAGCGACAACTTCGGTTACCGGAGCTATTACCTCAGGTTCTGGAGCAACAATAGTTGGAGGAGTAAATAATTCATCAAAGAACGGTTGAAACAACGTATCCCATTCATTCCTAGTAGGTGGTGTAAATGATGAATAAGTAGGGTTAATTGGGACAAGACCAGAACTAATGTTACTGGGTCCCATTTCATGAAGTGCGGGTTCAGAGTTGCTTTGCTCAGAAGCCATTGCTGTCAGCTCATCAAAATCAACATTCATAGTTTCGAGGATCTTACGAGACTTACAGTTGTAGATTCGGTATGCCTTCTTTGCGGGTGTGTATCCAATAAAAATACCAATATCAGCCTTTGGTTGAAGTTTTCCCAAATTGTTACCATCATTATTTGGATAGCATAGAGAACCAAATACATGAAGATATGATAAGTCTGGTACTTTTCCATGGAGAAGCTCATAAGGTGTTTTACCATGGCGTTTACGAATTAGTGACCGGTTTTGGGTGTACACTGTTGTAGATACTGCTTCTGCCATAAAAACAATGGAGCCTTTGCGTAAATTAACATCGTTCGAGCAACTTTCATAAGTGTGCGATTTCGCCTTTCAACATCACCGTTTTGTTGTGGAGTGCGTGCAACGGATGTTTCATGAGATATGCCAACTTCTTCATAAAAATCACGCAAGATCTGATTCACAAATTCGGTTCCATTATCTGTACGAATGCGTCGGACAGTAGTATTGAGACGCACTTGAATCATCTTGATAAATCCGATGATGAATTTCGGTGCCTCATTTTTTGTTGTAAGAAATTTCACCCATGTAAACCGAGAGTAATCATCAACAATGACGAGGATGTACTTTTTACCACTAAGACTTTCAACACGCATTGGCCCACAAAGATCCTTATGCAACAGATAAAGTTTCTCTTGGTTGGTGTCTTCCGTCTTGGGTTTGTAAGATTTCTTAGTGCTTTTCCCCATTGTACATGCGGAACACAAATGATCCTTGTGAAATTAAAGTTTAGGAAGACCACGAACAAGTTCATTTTTCGCCAAATGATTAATAGCGTCAAAGTTAAGATGAGATAACCGTCGATGCCATAACCATGACTTAGTCTTCGATGCTTTGGAGAGAAGACATACGGGAGAAGCGGCCATCATGTCTTGTAGAGACAAAGTATACAAATTATTCCCTCGAGTACCTTTCAATAAATCAACCCCTTCCAAATTACGAATGAAGCAGGTATGTTCTCGAAAAGCGACTTCTAGGTTTGCATCACAAAATTGTCTCACAGAAAATAAGTTGTGACCGAGACCTTCCACATAATACACTCTTGAAATAATAACATTACCAATATGATATTCACCATAACCCATTATCTTTGCAATATGATCATTTCCAAATCGAACCGTACCATGAAACTTGCAGACGAAATTTCTGAGCTGAGAGCGATCTTCGGTCATATGCATGGAGCAACCAGAGTCCAAATACCAGAGAACAATTTGGACCACCTGTTTTCAACAACAACAGTAGACAATGCATTGGAAACTATTGGTTCCGGAGTGTTAGCATATACAGATAAAATATTATCAGAATTGCTAACAGGTTTGTGACCCTTAGATTTCCTGTGTTTTCTAATGTGAGTTTTAGCACTAACAGGTTTTACTGTTCCAACTTTCTTAGGTTTTGGATTATTCGCGGGCACTACAGTGGGAGTAAAACCAATTTAAAGGGCACTTGGTTCCTACAGTAGTGTCAGTGTTCCTAGTTAAAGGACACGCTTGTGTTTTGGTAGCCTTGTTACTCCTAATTAAAGGGCACGCTTTCTTTGCTTTAGTTGGAGTGATCCTAGTCAAAGGGCACATATTTCCTACTATAGTGAAAGTTCTACCAGTGGGGCGGCACATCCAACCAACTTGGGTTAACACTTTCCCAGTCGGTTTCCATTCTAATCCATTTTTTCGGGCATGCATCTCATTCACATGGTCAATAAGGCAAGAATCATGACGACTAGAAAACATACACTCATTGCAATTCCAGCATTTCAAATTAGAATTCACAATAGGCTTAGAACGCTGCACAACCGCAGAGCCTTTAGGTTTAGCTACATGATTCTTTTTATACAAAACAGAAATAACATTCCTTGGATGGGCTTCTACTTTCTTCTTCACTTGACTACTAGATGGGGGCAAGATCCTATCATTCTTCTTGTTTCTTTTAAGCTTAGATCTTTGAGCCTTAGTAGTGGTGCTTACTCCTGTAGAAGGCAACATGGGAATATTAGAAGCTGGTTTTGATTCCGCCTTATCTTTAGTGACCAAAGTTTGAGATGGTTTAGTCCTAGGGCCCTTATTAAATGGTGTGAAGGCTATAAGGTTCCTTTTGATTGCACTAGAGGACGATGCTGAGACAGTGGCTGCGTTATCCACAACATTCTTACCTTTTAGAGTACGAAGTGTTTCCTTTAACTCAGCCAAGACCAGATTTTTATCACAAATTTGTTCCCTCAAATCAGATATTTCCACCGACTTTCGATTCAATTGTTCAATCAAGGATTGGACAAGCACATGCGGGCTTTACTGAATCGAAGAGTCGTGTATCTTTCTTTTTTAAGTTATCAACTTTGGACAAAATCTTGGAAACTCGATTTCTCTATTTCTAGCACATGCGGGCTTTAAACTTCTCAGCGGCCTCAAGTACGTTCACACAGTTAAGCTCCTTAGATTTCTCTATTTCTATCGGCAAAGATTTAGCAACTTTGTCACTTGGCTGACGTTGTTTTGATTGTAAATTCAATCGAAAATTCTTTTCAAAGTTTGCATCATCGATATTAACACCTTCGAATGACGTTTCAAAGATTTTTGGAATAAATTGTTTCTTGTATTCAAGCGAAATACAATGTGTTTGAATCTCATCAAAACGTTTTGAAAGCGAAGAATATGAATCTTGAAGCTTTAAAAATTCAGCGTCAGATTCGTGACAAGTACTATCTACCACATTATCCACAGATTCAACATTATGCACAATAGGATCATTATCAACACTTTTATTCACACAGCCGGAAACAATATCATGAGACATCACTTGCTTCGGAAGCTGATCATTTTGGCGTGAAACCCGTTCTATTTCAAGTAAACTGTTTTCATAAGCATCATCCATTTCATTGAAAACATGTCTAACTTCTTCTATTTCCAAAAGCAAATCTTGATCAAGATGACTAAGACAAGCTTTAACATTCTTTACAAATGGAACAATTTCGTCTCGAAACGCAGCTCTAGTGTGCTCAAAATTCCATTCACCTTCCGTTATGGCCGAAGCCGTCGTACGTTCCAAAATGACCTTGTCAAAATCAGCTAAGTGTTGGTGTACCGCATTTAAGTTAACGGACGCCTTACTTACCGGTGGAATTAACTTCGTTAAATCCTTTTGTAAGCGAATGCGGGTCTTTTTACACAATTGTTCTTTGTTATATTGATCATAATCAATCATATGGAATTTTGAAAGCATTTTAGAATGAGTTTCATACGCAAGTGACTGTGTCTCCTCAGTACTACAAACAAAAGGTGCTTCTTTCGATTTGCCAATTATGGTCATATCACAAAGACCGGGAATATATTCCTGAGCTTGTTTTGCATAACCAGGATTAGGTGGTAAATCTTGAAGACGCTTAAGTTCGAGTTCTTTAAATGATTTAGTTAAAAGATGAACCTTTTCTGTGGAAGCGTATTGTTTTAAAAGTTGTTGTTCTTTGAATTTAAGAAGTTTGGTAGCGTTAATTTCCGATTCAAACTTTTTAGACTCGAGAGTTTTGAAATCCATTTTAAGTTTCTGAAAATCATTGACAACCGACTCTTTTGCTTTTAATTCATTGGAAATATTAGCTTTTAATGATTCTATTTCTTTCAAGTGTTCAATCTTTTCAAAACGAAATTGGTCAAATTCAGAATAAGTTATTTTTTCAGCTTGAGGGACCATTTCAAAAGCTTTGACCTTTTCTTTATGCACCACAAGCTCAGCAGTTAGGGTGGAATTCGTATCTACGGATTGTTTGAGTTCCATATGCATTTGATCAATAATATGTTTAGGCACCATGACCAAATCATGTTGAGCATAAGATTCCATATCTGTCGTAGCATTTGGTTGAGGTTCACTTAAATGTGTTGGATTGGATACCACATCATTTGAGTTACTAGTTCCCGAATGTTGTTCGAGGTTGTCATTTTCATGCCCAACTTTATGTTGGTTATCATCATTACCAAGATTGGTTGTGGTGGGTACCTCACTGATGACATCAGAACCGTAGTGAGAGAGATTAGCAACGAGATCAGCTTGGGCAGATTGAATGTCATCACAATCTGAATCATATGCGTCAAGATCATCTGCTTGATAAGCTGCATTAGAAGTGGAAACGACTGCAATGCCTTCAGTATCTGCTGCCCCTGGGTCTGGAAGAAATGCTAACTCCTCTGAATCCAAAATCTTTCCCTTTGATTGAGCATCGACCAAATACATCTTCTCATGAAACCATGCATCATCCCTCCTCCTTTTTGGTTGAGTGCATTCCCTAGCCATATGACCTTGTCCTCGGCAATTGTAGCAAGTCACAACCTTTTTAGGACCAATGGGGCTTCCATTTCCATTAGCTGGAGAATTAACAGCTTGAGCATTCACAGTCCTTGTAGGAGGTCCATATGAATTTTGCCTTCCCTGAATAGGTTGCACTGTTACTTGACCATCTTGAACAGTAGCTTGTTGTCGAGGATTTGAAGAGGTGCGGAGCTGATTGTTTGTTGGTGGAAATCCTCTAGTTGCAACAAGTTTTGACAAGTAGGCAATGAGATGGTTTAGAACATCAGCTGGCGTATCATTTGGAGTAAAGACCGGTGCTTGGATTGGTGGAAGTTCATTAGAGTAGAAAGATTGTGTTGGTTGTGCTTCCATTGGAAAATATCCTTGTTGAGGAGTATAGCCCATTGGAGAAGTGTTGGCTTCTGATGGTGATGTCTGATATGTTGGTTGCTATGGAAAAGATTGTTGATGAACACTTTGTTTAAATGCTTGTTGTGGCATTATTGGTGGTTGATAAGATGGTTGTTGATAGGTGTGTGGTGGTGGTTGCTGCAAGTATGATGGTTGTTGATAAGTATAAGCCATGTTTTGTTGAGAAGCATACATGGCAAGTGGATCATGAACTTGAGGTGTAGACAACCGAGTCTCAATCACATGGCATTCGTGTTGTTGAAGAAAAGCTTGAATTTGATCCACATTGGTGTTATGCAAGTCCTTAGCCAATTTAACATTCGTCACGTACTTTTTCCATTATGAAGGAAGAGTGTTCAAATACTTGGTGTTCAATTGAAAGGTAGGAATTGCCATGCCATAGATATTGAGCTCATTCAACAATAGGGTAAATCTCAGATAGTAATCATTGAGTGTCTCCCCTGGCACATAGGCAAACTTATCAAAAGTATCATAAAGCTTACACTCTCGTTCTTGTTTAGTTAACAAGGTGCCTTGCATGAGAACACGAATTCTATCCCATAACTCTTTGGCAACTTTATGTTTGCTGACGAGTTTGTAGATATCTGGAGGAAGGGCTTGGAGAATGATATTTGTAGCTTGTTTATCACACTTGTCTTGTATTTTAGCATCTCCAGTTAGTTCACCCGTAGTGCGAGGACGAGTAACAACACCTTCCGTCACAGTACCATATACCAATGGTCCATTGAGCACCGATGCCCAAATGAGATGTCCATTCTCTTTGTTCAACATATAAAGTTCCATTCGGGAAGCCCATTCCTCATACATATTCTTCACCAACATTGGTGGACGATTATCCGTACCCGAGAGGATGGACTTATCCGTAAGAGATGTGTACTCCATGTCGATAATTTAAGATTTACAAAGTTGATCGATCAATGAGAGAAAGTAAATGTGTTTGTTGTTGTGAGTTGAAGTCGAGAAACAATGTTAAAATCCCCTAAAATATGTTCTCGATAAACCAAAAATTCCAAGTCAAAATTACACACGATTTCGAAATTTTTTAAGGAATAATTTTGGATTGTCGGAATGTTGATCGGAAAGCTGTCAGAATAAGCCTATCGGAATAACCTTGATCGGAATGTCCTATTGGAATACCCTTGATCGGAATGTCCTATCGGAATACTCTTGATCGGAATGTCCTATTGGAATACCCTTGATCGGAATGTCCTATCGGAATACCCTTAATACGAATGTCCCAATCGGAATACCCTTGATCGGAATGTCCTAATCGGAATACACCAAATCGGAATCCCTAAACCCTATTCCGATTGTATTGATCGGAATAACTATAAACCCTTTTCCGATGACCTGATCGGAATAAATCCCACTTTTCTCAGACAAAACTCAACCAATTCGTGATTTTAAGCCAAAAAATGATCAAAACACCCAAAATTTTTGTGTTTTTAGCCAAAGTAACTATACCAAATCTCTACCACAACTATGTAGAAGATTTGTATCAAGAAAAAACCATAAAAAAACACAAAAAAATTATGGACGTATGTTTATTCTAACACCCCACCAAATGCTATGCGCAGCGGAACTACAACATTTGGGTGCTAGGCAGTTATCATCGCACACAAGATATATCAAACGACTCCAAAGAGACGTAAAAGTTCGAACTTAAATTAAAAATTGTTAAAATTGTACATGTCTAAGGTTTTCCAAACCCAAATGATACAACACAGAGTTAGCGTTTCGGTCCCCATGAATCTCAACCCCAAAAGATACAGTTTTCACAACAACATGACATAAAGTTTAAAATATTCAAGTAAGAATGGGTGGAAAAACAAGTAGACGCCAAGCCACATACACAACTTCCATCCAATGCATGCTTCATGCTACACTTCATCGGTTACCTGAAACACATGCTAAATTTGGTCAACAAATAATGTTGAGTGGAATTCATAGGTTTTACAATTTCATTTTGAACATATGTGTTATAAAAATCATTCACGATCATTCATAGACTTGTCGATCAAACAATCTATTTTCAAGGTTATGACAATTGTGTTTAAGCTCATGACACTAATCCGTTAACTCAATCACCCGCGTAATAATTACCGGCGTGATTTAGATGAAACCAGTGCCCCTTCTAAAGGCATCAGTTGCAAATATACCTTATCTCTTATCACAAATTATCCGTCCGCAGGGGGTACCCAACGTACTAGCCCTCGTCTCGGATAGGGTCGTCAACCCCATAGTACTATCACTTTGTATAAGCGGCTATTTTCAATCCACGCTAGGATTAAACAATAGTTAATAGTTCGTGAAATTAGGGCCTTTTGCAACTAGGTACTCAACACAATTTCTAAGGCAACATTCGGGTCCAACAATCATTCATGACATATGTTCATTTTGGAAAACTAGCATGCATTTCCCTCGCGGGTAAAACAGTTTAAAACAATAATAAGCGAGGCTATAAATTCACACCTTATATATAAAGTAGTCGACGATTCGAGTGACGATCACTGACGATGATGAGGATGCCCGGGAAAATCAACACCTATCAAACCAATAACGCGTAATGAGTAATCTCATTTATAAACCTTAAGTACGGTATATAATACATACATATTAGTCAATTGTGATAATTACAACTCACGCCAAAACCAAACAAATAAGTGTTACTCGTTTTATACTATTCGTCCATGTTATTAACGTTATTCCCTTCTACACATTTTTCACCGATACTTACCAAAAGTACGGACTGTTTTACTAGACTTAACCCTTTTAATAAAAATTGGGAAAATTCTCAAAAATACCTTAAGACCTGTAGGGTAAGGTAAGTGACCTCGGTTCTAGGTATTACATCCACCCCTCCTTAAAGAGAGCGACGTCCCGGCGCTCGCCTCTTCTTATAATCACATTTCGTGCCGCTGGAACAGATGAGGATACCTTTCCTTGAAAAAGTCCTCAAGTTCCCAAGTGTATTCCGGTCCACGCCTAGAATTCCATCGAACCTTCACAATGGGAATTCTACTATGCTTCAGCTTCTTGACCTCTCGGTCCATAATTTCCACGGGTTCTTCCACGAAATGCATTTTGTCGTCCAGTTGAATCTCGTCCAATGGAATCACCAATTCCTTATCCGCCAAACTCTTCTTCAGATTTGATACGTGAAACGTGTCGTGAATAGAACTAAGCTCGTTCGGCAACTCTAACTTATACGCTACTGGTCCAATTCGTTTAACGATCTTAAATGGTCCAATATACCTCGGACTCAACTTTCCTTTCTTCCCAAAACGAATTACACCCTTCCACGGCGAAACCTTAAGCATAACCATATCTCCGACTTCAAATTCCAACGGTTTTCTTCTGTTATCGGCATAACTCTTCTGTCGGCTTCTCGCAGCAAGTAATTGGTTCTTGATTTGCACAATCTTCTCTGTCGTCTCCAAAACCATTTCGGGTCCAGTCAACTGACTTTCCCCTACTTCACTCCAACACACAGGTGATCTACACTTCCTTCCATACAACGCTTCGAATGGTGCAGCCTTGATGCTCGCATGATAACTATTATTATACAAAAACTCCACTAAAGGCAAGTGGTGTTCCCAACTTCCTCCAAAATCAATCACGCATGCTCGGAGCATGTCCTCCATCGTCTGAATAGTTCGTTCACTCTGGCCATCAGTCTCCGGGTGATAAGCCGTGCTCAAACTCAATTCAGTGCCCATCGTACATCGAAGTGATTTCCAAAATTCCGAAGTAAACCTACTATCGCGATCCGAAATGATCGATAAAGGTACTCCATGTCTGCAAACGATCTCCTTCACGTACACACTGGCCAGCTTCTCCATACTGTCCGTCTTTTTCATAGGTAAGAAGTGAGGAGATTTCGTCAATCTATCCACTATTACCCAAATCATATCACATCCACTAGGAGTTCTGGGTAAACCCGTCACGAAATCCATAGCGATTTTCTCACATTTCCATTCTGGGATCTCTGGTTGTACCAACAGCCCAGACGGCTTCTTATGTTCGGCTTTAACCTTCGCACAAGTCAAACACTTACTAACGTAACGAGCAATATCCGCCTTCATATTCGGCCACCAATAGACTTTCTTCAGGTCATGATACATTTTATCCGATCCAGGATGTATCGAGTACTTCGACTTATGAGACTCGTTCATAACCAAATCTCGTACTCCAGGCTTTCCTTCCTCGGATGGACACAACGGTAACCAAATCCGTTTCTCGAAATATCTCAGCCCGTCTGACCTAACCACAAAAAGAGGTTTCAACATTCTTCCCAAGTTCTCAGCATCAACATTCTCTTTCATTAATCCCTTCTCTTGAGCCTTCAGTATTGTTTCGGTTAGATCAACACCCTCAGTCATCACTAAAGCTCTGACTCTCAAAGGTTTCTCTCGATCCTTCCTACTAAGTGCATCTGCTACGACATTCGCCTTACCAGGATGGTAGCGAATCTCACAGTCATAGTCGCTCAGTAATTCTACCCATCGCCTCTGTCTCATGTTCAACTCCTTTTGGTCTAAGATGTGCTGCAAACTCTTGTGGTCGGTGAATACAACACACTTCGTCCCATACAAGTAGTGTCTCCACAATTTCAGCGCAAAAACTACAGCTCCCAATTCCAAATCATGTGTCGTGTAGTTTTCTTCATTCTTTCTCAATTGTCTCGACGCGTAAGCAATCACTTTCTCACGCTGCATCAACACAGCTCCATAACCCTTACGAGATGCGTCACAATACACTACAAAGTCTTCGGTTCCTTCTGGTAATGACAATATCGGTGCAGAACATAACTTGTCCTTGAGTGTTTTGAAAGCGAATTCTTCCTCATCTCCCCATTCATACACCCTATTCTTTTTCGTAAGCTTTGTCAATGGCTTCGCAATCAACGAAAATCCTTCAATGAATCTCCGATAATACCCAGCCAAACCAAGGAATTGTCGAACTTCAGTCGGCGTTGTCGGTGCCGACCATTCCCTGATCGCTTCGACCTTGGCAGGATCCACGCGAACTCCTTTGCTATCAATTACGTGACCAAGGAATTGCACAGACTCTAACCAAAACTCACACTTCGAGAACTTCGCATACAGCTTCCCCTTTTTCAGCAGATCCAATATCTTTCTCAGGTGCTTCTCGTGCTCTTCCTTACTCTTAGAGTAAATAAGAATGTCATCGATAAAAACAATGACAAACTTATCTAGATACGGCTTGCATACTCGATTCATAAGGTCCATGAATACTGCAGGCGCGTTTGTCAACCCAAAAGGCATCACTCGAAATTCGAAGTGTCCATACCGCGTACGAAAGGCAGTTATAGGGATATCCTCCTCTCTCACACGCAGTTGATGATACCCTGACCTCAAGTCGATCTTTGAGTATACACAGGAACCTTGTAATTGATCAAACAGATCATCGATCCTCGGCAATGGATACCGATTCTTAACCGTCAGCTTGTTGAGCTCTCTATAGTCAATACACATCCGAAATGACCCATCTTTCTTCTTCACAAACAACACTGGCGCTCCCCAAGGTGATGAGCTCGGTCGAATAAATCCCTTATCCATCAACTCCTTAAGTTGATCCGATAACTCCTTTAACTCTGATGGTGCTAATAGATAGGGTGCACGTGCAACTGGTGCAGCTCCCGGCATCAAATCGATTCGAAATTCGACTTCACGGGTGGGTGGTAAACCCGGCAACTCGTCTGGAAAAACTTCCGGATATTCGCGAATTATAGGTACCTCTTCTAAATTCGCCTCTAAGTCACCATCACTAGAAACTTGTGCCAAAAACACATCGCATCCATCTTCTACATACTTCATCATTTTCAAGCAAGATATCACTTTCAAACGAGAAGTGCATTCATCTCCCTTCACAGTCAAGACTCTATTCCTCAACGAGATCTGAACTAATCTCTCTCCACAAACGATAACGGCACTATGCGCCATCAGCCAATCCATTCCAACGATCACATCGAACGATCCTAGCTCTATGGGCATTAAGTCGATTTCAAAAGCGTAATTTCCTAACTTCAAGGTACACCCTTTTAGTATAGAATTTGTACTAACGATTTTCCCATCGGCTAATTCCACGTTATAACTAGTCGTTAACAATACCGGTTTCCTATCGATATGACGACTAAATTTAACATCTACGAAGCTCTTGTCAGAACCAGAATCAAACAATATACTAGCATAACAAGCGTCTAGCAGAAACGTACCGGTAACCACGTTAGGGCCTTGTGGTTTATCAGCAGTCCCTACTTGATACACAGCAGCAGCATTATTACCTCCTTGCCTGTTTCCAGCCTTCGGGCAATTCCCTTGCTTATGTCCTCTTTCTCCACGTCCGAAGCAAACCATCACTCTCGTAGCATTTGCCCCAGTAGCTACCCCTTTCGCTCGGCAATCTGACATCCTATGACCCGCTTTTCCGCACTTGCCACACGCAGGTGGGCAACTCCCTACATGGTACAAATTACATCGACCACAGTGGGGATTCACCTTAGCTCCTCTGGGGTTTGTGACAGCCCTCATCCCATCATTTCTTCTCTGGTTGAACTACTGATTGCGGTTCTGACCTTGGTTGTTAAAGTTTCCTCCTCGGTTTTGACCTTGGGATTGATTACTCTGAGCTGCCTCCCACTTCCTCTTGTTTCCTTCAGCAATGAAGTTCTTCTTATCTTGCAGTTTGACATCCATTAACGCGTGAGCCATTTGGACTGCTTCATCGAATGACCCAGGCTTAGATGAAGTCGTCTCACCCTTGATATTACTTGACAGACCTTTGATGTACTGCTTTATCTTCTTGCTATCATCGGCAAAGGCATCGGGACACAAAAGGCTCAATTCATTAAACCTCCTTGTATACGCAGTAATATCATTGTTTCTCAAAGTCAAGTGCCTTAACTCATCTTCCAGTTGACCCAGCTCCTCTTCGGGACAGAACTTTTTGGTCAAAAGAGCCTTAGTAGCAGTCCAAGTCCTCGCATTCGCTACTGCTAATCCAACAGTGGCTACTTGATTGTTCCACCAACTCAATGCGTCATCAAGAAAAGTGGCAGCTGCAAACTTGACATTATTTGCCTCTGAACATCCGCTAATCTCGAAAGTACTCTCGATCTTCTCTAACCACCTTCTGAGTTCTAGGGCTCCGCCAGTTCCACGAAACTGCGTGGGACCACATTTCATAAAACCAGAATAAGTACACTCCCTCGGGGCTTTCTGTCTCCCCACATTTCCGCCTTGATCTGGGTTTCGAATTGCTCGATCTGCTTCGAGTGCATTTGCAATTGCTTCTTGAATCATTGTGTTCACACGGGTTGCTGTTAGCTTTGGAGGTATGGTGAGTTCTCAAGTACACCTCTCTGTAAAGACAGGGAAAATAGAAAAACAATGTATGTATACACATCAAGATTAAGATGGATTTCTCTTTCAAGACATAATATAAATACAACGACACATCACTACAAGGTTACTAATATTCATCAATTCACATCACAAAAGAGAAAATTAAAGACATATCACAGATCATGAAAGGTAAATGTTGGGTCAATTCAGTGCCTGATTTGTCCCTTGCACAGGATTTGGATGTAAAGTATCCTAAGTAGTGTTAGTCACTGAACTTACGTATGTTATAAGTTCACTGTGTCATTCTTTAGAGTTCTTTAGAGTCTACGAGATAGACTCGTCATTAGCTGAGGCGGATCTCAGTAAGTGTGCAAAGAATCAAGGATGATGGAGTTAGTAAGTGATGACATAATAGCTTACTAACTCCTCAAGACTATTACTGATTACAAGACCTGAAGATGTTAAGAAGACCTGAAGAAGTGTCTTATGTATTAGTGGGCACATGTCTTATGAGCAATGAAGACAAAGGTTCAAGAAGAAGGCTTACTTTGTCAAAGGTGCAAAAGATGAAGACAACAAAGTACAAGGTGGTTAGTTGTACTTTAGTAAAGCTTCTCAAGGAAGCTTCACACTCCCACTATATATATGTGGTCTTTGTAATAGAATAGTCATTGATCCCACCCACAGAAACAAACATGTAATACTTTAGTGGTTTAGGGTTTCATCCTCCCATTGTTGCATAAGCTTAGCTAGCTATGAACATGGGAGTTTAGTTTGTCATTCATCGCCCGGTTGTTGTTCCGCAAACAACCGGGCAAGTCATGTATATTTGTTGATTCATTATTAATAATATATACATACGATGAAAAGTACAAACTTGTGTTATTAGTTAGTCAATTGGTTAATTGTGCAAATGTTCTTCATTGTTCTTCACAGATTCATTATTTGCACAAGATTCGTGGACCTACAATTGGTATCAGAGCGGGTTGGATTTTCTCTATCCAGATCCGTTCATATGGCTGCTAATAACACCTTTTTCAGCATCGTCAAATTATCAGTGTGGTCAAAAAATCTGCACAGCAGTAGCAGTTTTTTTGAGGGAGAGAAGAACACTGATATTGACTTTATGCTAAATTATCCACCAAAACCTTATCCAACAAACCCACCACCACCGACCCTCAACAATTATAAAAAAAAAAAAAAAAAAAAAAACATCTTATCCACAACCAAACAAACATCACCGATCCATGATTTCATTTACCCTCCGAATCTCCAAAACCCACCAACTAATATCATCATGTCTCTTGTACAAAATACATCACGTCATACACAACACTTTTTCCTTTCATCCCTCACTGTCTCATTCTATTCTTTCTACCCTCTCTCTCTTTCACCCTCACACAAATAAAAAAAATACCACAACTACATCAAACATATCAAAACACCACCAAAGTAAAACAGATCCGTTATCTCGTAATCATAAAACCCAATTTCGCTTCACAAAATTTCGAGAAAAACAAAACCAGTTGAGTTCGTTCCGTTTGGCCACTGGAACGAATTGTTTTATCTAAAGTATCGAGTTTCTGTTTTTCGATCTAAAGAATTTCAGATTTGGGTGATTGGTGTTTCATTGATGTTGCCGAATCCAATAAGCCATGATTGGGGTTATATGATTGGTATGGTCGATGTTGTGTTTGATTTGAAGATGGTTATTGATGGAAATCATTATACGATGTGGTTATAATGGATTTGTGAAACCGATAAAATATCGAGTTAGAGATTGTGTTGTTCACGTTTATTGTGTATCGAAAGCAGATGATGAAGATGGTGGTTACGGTTATCCAATCTCAAATGAGATGGTGTCATGTAGGTGATGAAGTCTCGACTAATGGGTTGTGATATGTCGGCTGATTTTAAAATCCAGGAATGAAGTGGGTACGGGATGTGGATAGATGAAATTGATGTTGGGATGTCAAGAAGGAGTATGGTGAATGGTTTTTCAGGTCTTCATAGAAGCTGAAGACTTAGCCATAGAGGTGAAAATGGGTTCGTGGGTATATATGATCAGAGGATAACTGAAAATGATCAGCTGAGTTGTGTTGTTAGCAGGTGTTTTGGCAAACCACAGAGGTTTTACATAACCACAGAGGTTTGATGTTCAAAATGATATCATAGGTATTGTAAAGGACACTGATCCAACCAAACCCGCTGGTCAAAACCAGCCAGCGAAAGACTTTCACAGCGACTCACAAACGTAAACCACACTAGAGATCCGATGTAGCTGATGTTTTAAGTCCGAGGAGCTGATAAAAAAATATCAACTTGTGAGAACAAAGGCTGTGGTTGGGGGATCTCCTGTGTGAGCTGCTAGGGAACAACTACTCAGAGATGTTAAATGTCCTAACAGCTAAAAAAACTTCTAGCCAGTTGTGACCCCTGTCACTGATTATGGACCTCTTCCTGCAAAGTCTGGACCCTCAGACGCTGTGACCCTATGCAAATGTCCCCAGACCATAGAACCTTTCATCAGCGACCTCTGTCATTTGAACCCCCATGTCGCTGGACCCTTCTCAAGTCCCCAACCAGCTGAGGAGAACCCTTTTCAACAGGTCGTTGAAACTCAGGTCACTGAACCCCCAGGGTAGCTGAACATCAAGGTTGCTGAACCTCCAACTGTTGAACCCTCTAACAGCGACCCCTGTCATGTATCCTTTGTCACAGTTGAAACCTCTTCATCAGCGACCCCTGCTTTTTGAACCCCTGCTGAAGTGATCCGTGTGATGAATCCCTGTCATGGACCCCTGTCCTCAACTTCTCTCTTTGGACCCCTGTCCCCAAGTCCATAATTCCCCTGTCTCTGAACCCCCTCAACTAAATATCCCATAGTCATTTCTCATAATCACAGCCAAAACTCTTGGCTGATATAAAACCCTGTCAACAGCGAACCCCTGTCAAAAGATGCTGCTAAAGCTGCATATTTTGAGGGGGAGAGAAACACGGACATACACACCGCTGTGATATTGATGCCGCTGTGATCCACATGCAACTGTGATATACCCACCCAAACCATACACTAAACCAAACCAAAAAAAAAAAAAAAAAAAAAAAAATTATTTATGTTTAACAGGGATTCGCTGGCAAGATGACCAGCTGATCAACATGCTATCTTCAGAGCCTTCAGCTGTTGAAGGACTTGGTCACTCAGGATTTTTTTCTCACACCAAGACAAAGAAAGAAGATATGTTCACAGCCCCCCCCCCCCCCCCCTCCCCACCCCAGCAGTTGTCACCCTCCCCTACCCCGCTGTAACCACAGCCACAGAGTTTTTGAGAGACCAGGTTGTGTTACAGGGGTTTGATGAAACATTTATTATACAGGGGTTTGATAACATCAGGTGGTTGATAGGAGATGAAATTCAGGGGGAGTTGTATTTCAGGCGAGATGAAGACCATCACGCTATGCTTGTGTACTAGTATGTAGCCGGTCAAAACTTGCTTGGTTCCCTAGCAAATTTTGAGGGGGAGAGAAGCGAGGACAGAGGTAAACTTGTGTTTATGTGAAGAAACACCAAGTTTACTCAAGCTACATACATACTATCATACACAACACATAACCTTCAGGGACTTAGAATATTTACATTTGGCTGATTGAGCAAAGTCACTGAAGATGGGTTGCTGAACAAGTTGCATTGTCTGATCTTCTATGGTTGCTGCGTCAACCATTGACCACACTTCTCTGATTGAAGGTAAATGAACTCGTGATCTACATTGATATAATATGCTACTTTAATATATGCTAGGGTGAAGCATATGGTCTTTATGGCAAAGCATATAATATACTTCACTGATGACCTAAGGTGAAGTTACCTTTATGAGTTCTATATAAGCATCAGGGAATTGGTTCAAGTGTTTCTCAAAGTACAAGATCAGACATTGCAGTTCAGTAACAACTACAACAGGTACAAGACGATACAAGTTAGCGGATGACTTGAACTAGTAGAGCTAGTTATTCTTGGTATTCATTGTTGTAATATAGCAGGTAAGAAGAAGCCTTTATGCTCACTTACTGCTATTTAACTTAGGCTACTTTTCTATCCAAATAGAGGGAGATTGTTGGGTCAATTTAGTGCCTGATTTGTCCCTTGCACAGGATTTGGATGTAAAGTATCCTAAGTAGTGTTAGTCACTGAACTTACGTATGTTATAAGTTCAGTGTGTCATTCTTTAGAGTTCTTTAGAGTCTACGAGATAGACTCGTCATTAGCTGAGGCGGATCTCAGTAAGTGTGCAAAGAATCAAGGATGATGGAGTTAGTAAGTGATGACATAATAGCTTACTAACTCCTCAAGACTATTACTGATTACAAGACCTGAAGATGTTAAGAAGACCTGAAGAAGTGTCTTATGTATTAGTGGGCACATGTCTTATGAGCAATGAAGACAAAGGTTCAAGAGGAAGGCTTACTTTGTCAAAGGTGCAAAAGATGAAGACAACAAAGTACAAGGTGGTTAGTTGTACTTTAGTAAAGCTTCTCAAGGAAGCTTCACACTCCCACTATATATATGTGGTCTTTGTAATAGAATAGTCATTGATCCCACTCACAGAAACAAACATGTAATACTTTAGTGGTTTAGGGTTTCATCCTCCCATTGTTGCATAAGCTTAGCTAGCTATGAACATGGGAGTTTAGTTTGTCATTCATCGCCCGGTTGTTGTTCCGCAAACAACCGGGCAAGTCATGTATATTTGTTGATTCATTATTAATAATATATACATACGATGAAAAGTACAAACTTGTGTTATTAGTTAGTCAATTGGTTAATTGTGCAAATGTTCTTCATTGTTCTTCACAGATTCATTATTTGCACAAGATTCGTGGACCTACAGTAAACATGGATTGTATTGATAAATCAACCAAAATTGTGACAAGTATTGCCACTACAACCATTCACCATAAAACTTAAGTCATCAAGTTTTTCGTCATAATACCATCATACAAAAGTCTAAAATAGTTAGATTACAACGATCAAAGATAAAGTACAATACAAGCAACTAGTCATGTGGTGATCCACACGACCTCTTGGATGGCGGTTCATCTTCATCCTCCTCGGGCTCTTCATCGCTGTCTTCCTCGTCCTCTTCGTCCATCTTCCTTTTTCCTTTGTCATTCCGCCCACATTCAGTCGCCTTCTTCGTCCCAGAAGTAGATCCACACTCAACTGCTACCTGATTTCCTACAGTGATACAAACACCTTTGGCAGGTGGCTGGACCATAAAATCATTAGCCTCCATTTCCAAGTCATCTACAAATCTCCAATCTGGTGGCAAGGATGCTCTCACTCGATGCTCCCAACTTTGCATCCTAGTCAACCTCGCTTGATCCTCCCTAACTTGTTCAAGACTGGCACTCAGGTTCGCTATCATCGATCTCAGACTGTTGATATCACTCTTGTTTGCCATTCCATCAAATTCAATCCTTGAAGTTCTTGCCAACAACCTCTGGTGTGCCCTCTCATTCTTATCAAACCTTTTGATTACCCTCGTTTCCACTATGTACCGCTCGCACATCGATTCATCCAATCTTCTCACAACACGCGGTACGTCGCGATAAGCTCTTGGTCCGGGGCAGATAACTCTTGCGATGCCCTGATGAAGAAAATTTGCGTTCGCTGCTGCTTCGGATCTTCTAGGGATACCTGGCATACCAATCAGATGAGAAGTACGAGTAGGCCTGGGGAAAGTAGTTCTCCTTTGGTCGGGGTCCTGGGCTTGCACATTGTTCGTCTCGGCTTGTCCTTCAGTAGCTACTCCAACATTTCCCCCTTCGTGTCCTACGACGTAATCGTCTCCATTTCCGTTAGGCGGTACCTCGGCCATTCCTGCAATAACAGAGAATTTTGGAGGGTACGTAAGATTACTATTCAATATTTATAAATACATGCATGCAAATTCAATGCAAAGGTGGTACACATGCCCAAAATGCGATAATATGATGCTCATGCATAAGTAATACAAGAATTACGGTATCGGGTACTCCACGTATAATTTCAACGTTTACATATAGTAGTTCAATATCTACGTAATAAATACCCACATATATACTTCAACTCAAAAGTATACATCAATACCATGAATACAAAAATAAAGCTTACCGGAGCCATGCAGGATAGTTGTGTGCTTGGACAATTTCTTACGACACCAAAAGTTATAGTTTAGGAATTTTCAAAACGACCTAGTTCTCTATAACTCATGGCTCTGATTACCAATCTCTAACACCCCACCAAATGTTATGCGCAGCGGAACTACAACATTTGGGTGGTAGGCAGTTATCATCGCACACAAGATATATCAAACGACTCCAAAGAGACGTAAAAGTTTGAACTTAAATTAAAAATTGTTAAAATTGTACATGTCTAAGGTTTTCCAAACCCAAATGATACAACACAGAGTTAGCGTTTCGGTCCCCATAAATCTCAACCCCAAAAGATACAGTTTTCACAACAACATGACATAAAGTTTAAAATATTCAAGTAAGAATGGGTGGAAAAACAAGTAGATGCCAAGCCACACACACAACTTCCATCCAATGCATGCTCCATGCTACACTTCATCGGTTACCTGAAACACATGCTAAATTTGGTCAACAAATAATGTTGAGTGGAATTCATAGGTTTTACAATTTCATTTTGAACATATGTGTTATAAAAATCATTCACGATCATTCATAGACTTGTCGATCAAACAATCTATTTTCAAGGTTATGACAATTGTTTTTAAGCTCATGACACTAATCCGTTAACTCAATCACCCGCGTAATAATTACCGGTGTGATTTAGATGAAACCAGTGCCCCTTCTAAAGGCATCAGTTGCAAATATACCTTATCTCTTATCACAAATTATCCGTCCGCAGGGGGTACCCAACGTACTAGCCCTCGTCTCAGATAGGGTCGTCAACCCCATAGTACTATCACTTTGTATAAGCGGCTATTTTCAATCCACGCTAGGATTAAACAATAGTTAATAGTTCATGAAATTAGGGCCTTTTGCAACTAGGTACTCAACACAATTTCTAAGGCAACATTCGGGTCCAACAATCATTCATGACATATGTTCATTTTGGAAAACTAGCATGCATTTCCCTCGCGGGTAAAACAATTTAAAACAATAATAAGCGAGGCTATAAATTCACACCTTATATATAAAGTAGTCGACGATTCGAGTGACGATCACTGACGATGATGAGGATGCCCGGGAAAATCAACACCTATCAAACCAATAACGCGTAATGAGTAATCTCATTTATAAACCTTAAGTACTGTATATAATACATACATATTAGTCAATTGTGATAATTACAACTCACGCCAAAACTAAACAAATAAGTGTTACTCGTTTTATACTATTCGTCCATGTTATTAACGTTATTCCCTTTTACACATTTTCGCCGATACTTACCAAAAGTACGGACTGTTTTACTAGACTTAACCCTTTTAATAAAAATTGGGAAAATTCTCAAAAATACCTTAAGACCTGTAGAAAACAAATTTTTAATCCCATTAAAAGTTTCGCTTTTACGACCCGTTACTCAACACTTTACCAAACCTATGTTTTTCGGACTGAATTTGCAATTTGACCAAGTCGGACTCATTTGACCCATTTAAAATATACCGTTGACCCATTTGACACCTAAGTCTAATAATAGACTCAAATATGCAGGTTTGAGACCAAAAATCAACCTTTGACCATTTACCAAACTATACCTATGGTCCCCGGGATTTGACCTAAAACCAAGCATAATTTCGGATTATGAAGGTTTTCATCTCCCGGTACACGATTTTCAAAACATCATAACTTTTGACTCGTTAGGAGTCGTAAGCTCTATCTTATACCAAATCGAAGCTAAGAAGACGCTCTACAACTATATCCTAGTTACAAGACCTGTTTACAAAATAATTTTTATGAAAACATCCCAAACTTTCTGCCTAAAATTACCTATCCCAAAATCAATCCATCACTCGTTTCCAAACCAATTTATCGACACTAGATTTCAACCTAATCACCCCTAATCATACCTAACCCTACTAATCAGTCCTAGACACTCTAATTATCATATCCATCTCAAAATCCAAACACAAAATCAAACATGCAATGGGTTTTACCCATTCAAAAACATCTAAAAACAAGAATAAATACATAATCCATAAGCAAAATAACAATCACCAAGATCCCCCAAACACCCCCTTTGTGCCGTGGGGTTTGGGTGATCAAAACCCCCCAACCAAATTGATTTTGGTTGGTTTGTTGAGTGATTAAACATCCTATATACATGAATTAAACATGCATACATCCAATTAACATCAAAACCACTTTTGAAAAATCCATTGATTCTTGAAAAAAAATTTGTGGATGCATGTATGATTAAAGTACATGAAAAGGAAGGGAAAGAAGTAATTAAAGGTGGTCTAAGCTTACTTTTAATCAAAACAAGCTATAAAAAAATGGTGGTGGTGGTTTGGGTGGTTTTGGCCGTCGGCCTAAGGAGAGAAAAGGGAGGGGGTGAAATTTTTTTGAAGTGAAAATGTGTTGTGTGTGTGTTTGTTTCTTCATTTTGTAAAATTGGGAGGGACTTGGGGTGCAATATTAGCTTTCTTTTGTCCTTAAGTGAAAACGACCTCACAAGTTTACGGGATTGACTCATTAGTCGTTTTGGAAAATTTTACGGGAGTCGGGGATCATCCCGAACTCTCCAAAATACTTTTAGGACACTTTAAATGTACCCAGAAAGCAATAAAACTCACCCGACTCAACTTAACACGAACCGAAAGTAAAATTCTCGAAAAATTATAACATCGATAAAACGACAATAAACATAGAAATTTGGGCATCCATCAGGATCGTAGTCGTCATCGTTCTTCTTAAATCGTCAATCGTCAAAATTATGACCTCGAATATCGGTTTCAACCAAAATGATAAAATATATAGCAAATAAAATTTATTAAAAATTTCAAAAATATGCGTAATTTAGGGTAAGGTAAGTGACCTCGGTTCTAGGTATTACATTTATATAGATGAAAAGGCTACAAAAATCAAGAACACGAACACATAAACAATATAATCATCCCATGGCTCTTGATACCATTTGTTGGATATGTAAATCTTACTTATGTTATAGAGAGAGAAAGAGATAGAGAGATGGTGGATTTCACACAATTCTAGAGAGAGAAAATAAGAAGAACTATGTGTAAAAATGAATAACCACACACCCTCTCCATCTAAGGAGAGGGTTTATATACCCAAGCCCTTGTCATGGGCTTGGGCTTACATTTGGGCCAGCCTACACATGTTGTAGGCTAGGCTTTGGTTTGTTTGTTAAATAAAGATAAGTAACTAAACTACGAGCTATTACATGGACTATTGTTGGAGTGACCGATCCTTCTTAATACGTAAAACGTATTTCCAACAATGAGGTATTTGAAACATTCAAAACGTTTAAAGCAGAAGTAGAGTTACAACTAGGAAAGAAGATTAAAGCTCTTCATTTTGATCATGGTGGTGAATATTTAAGTCAAGAGTTTAAAGATTATTTAAGTGAGAATGGAATTGTTCAGAAACTTACTTCTCCATATACTCCACAACAAAATGGTGTATCTGAAAGGAGAAATCGTACATTATTAGATATGGTGTGATCTATGTTTAATCTTACAACTTTACCATTATCCTTTTGGGATTATGCTCTTGAATCTGTTGTTCGTATTCTGAATATGGTTCCAACAAAGAAGGTTGATAAGACACCATATGAACTATGACATGGCAAAAAGCCATATTTGTCTTATTTGAAAGTATGGGGTTGTGAGGCGTATGTGAAACGTGACTCTGGAGATAAACTCCAACAACGCTCAGTTAAATGTATCTTTGTAGGTTACCCTAAGGAAACTATGGGTTACTACTTTTATTATCCGGCTGAGAACAAAATAGTTGTGGCTCGGTATGGAGACTTCCTTGAAAATGATCTTGTAAATCAAGAATTCAGTCGGAGAGATTATGATCTTGAAGAAATTCAAGAAGATACATTGCCTTCTGAAAATACTAGCGAAGAAATTCTTGTAGAACCAGAAAGTCTGAGTGTTCCACCGGAATTAATTCCTCCACGTAGGTCTCAAAGAACCATACGTGCGCCAGACAAACTATGTCTTTACATAGAGGATGATGAGGAGGAAGTAGGGGATCTTGGTGAACCTGCTAACTATCGATCCACAATGTCTGATCCAGAAAAGTCAAAATGGATAGTTGCGATGAATGAGGAAATGAAATCCATGGAAATCAACGATGTTTGGATTCTTGTAGACGCGCCTAAAAATGCTAAAGTAGTGAAAAATAGGTGGATCTATAAGAAGAAAACCGACATGGATGGTGAAATACAATCTTATAAAGCACGTTTAGTAGCTAAAGGTTTTACTCAAACTTTTGGCATAGACTACGAGGAGATATTTTCTCCTGTAGCAGACTTACGAGCTATTAGGATTCTCATAGCTATAGCAGCATACTATGACTATGAGATATGGCAAATGGATGTTAAAACTGCCTTCTTGAACGGTCGCTTAGATGAAGACATCTATATGCAACAACCGGAAGGGTACGTTGATCCTAAATATCCAAAGCGTGTGTGCAAACTTCAAAGATCTATTTATGGTTTGAAGCAAGCATCACGTCAATGGAATAAGCGATTTGATGAAGAAATCAAAAGGTTCAGATTTATTCAAAATCGTGATGAGCCATGTGTATATCGCAAAGCTAGTGGGAGTAATGTAGTGTTCCTAATTTTATATGTCGATGACATATTAATCATGGGAAGTAACATTCCAAGACTTAAGGAAGTTAAGGATTATCTTGGTAAATGTTTTTCTATGAAGGATTTGGGAGATGTTGCATATATTCTGGGAATTAAAATCTATCGAGATAGGAGTAGACGGTTAATTGGTCTTAGTCAAGATGCTTATATTGATAAGATATTGAAGAAGTATAACATGCATAACTCTAAGAAAGGTTTTCTACCGATGGAGGTTAAGCATGAGTTAAGTCATGAGAAAGATGCATCAAGACTTGAAGAGGTGGCTTACATGAAGAAGATGCCCTATGCTTCGGCAGTAGGATCTATTATGTATGTTGTAAGATGCACAAGGCCTGATGTGACGTTTGCTCAGAACTTGGTCAGTAGATACCAACAGAATCCAAGAAAGTTACACTGGACTGCTGTTAAGCATATTCTAAAGTATTTGAGGAGTACGAAAGATACGTTTTTGGCATTCGGGGGTAAACCATACACAGAATTGAATGTAACAGGATTCTGTGATGCGTCCTGGCAATGTGATAAAGACGATACGAAGTCTCAGACGGGTTACGTGTTTGTCATCAATGGAGGAGCAGTTGACTGGAAGAGTAGTAAGCAGAAAACCATTGCTATGCATGCGACTCAATCCGAGTACATGGTCGCTTCCGAAGCTGCAATGGAAAGTGTTTGGATTAGGAAGTTTATTGGAGATCTTGGAGTGATGCCTTCAATTAAAGAACCTATTGATATATATTGCGACAATTCTGCTGCAATAATATTCGCCAATGACCCTGGAGTTATGAAAGGCGCCAGACACTTTAAACGTAGATATCACTACGTTCGAGAACAAGTGGAAGCTCGAGAAATAAAATTAATAAAAGTTCACACAGATGATAACGTAGCTGATCCTTTTACTAAGGCTTTATCTAGGCCAAAGGTAGTTAAGCATGCCAAGGCAATTTGGCTGCAACTAGCTAGCGAATTCATGCAATAAATCTGTTGATTAGTATTTGGATAAAGGATGTAAGACATTATTGAATTGATGAAATAAAGATTGGATTTCGTTTATTTTTCTGTTATTTGATTTTGTATCCTATTTTACATGTTTTAATCCATGAGCATTATGATGTTTCTAAATTTCCGTTGTCGATTAATAATATGGGAGTATTATTAAACTAAGATAATTCAAAATAGTGACAGAGTATACTTGAAAGTATATTGGTTAATTTTGGATGATATTTGATGGATCAAATATTAGACTTATCCCAACTATATGATTTTACTTTATGGATCTTTGTTATTAAGTAAATCATAAATAGTTATACTTAGACCTGAGATACCAGAAAACTACATTGAATGTAGTGCATTTCTGTAAGGTAACCTAACGCTAAACGTAACTGGTAGTTATAAGGGTTATTTTCAGAAGTGTTGCAAAGTTCATGTGTTTTGCTTGTAGTCAAAATGGGATTTGTTTCCTTCAAATTATTTTGAAGTATAAATACAGCTGGGCCCCTCGGGGGAGTAGTAAGATGTTTGTGTGGCCACACCCAAATGTGTTTTGGTAATCTTGCTATATCCGTACACGAGAAACATAATAGTTAATGAAAGGAATGACTGAGATCCATATCCTTATTAACGATGTATTTGAAATGAAAGGATAATAATAATGATATAATCATTAAAAGGTTCTTGTCTAGGATACCTTACCCGGTTTGTACTAGTGACATTGCTAGTGTAACTAGACGCTAGTCAATGTGATCACCATATTAGAATTTTGTCCAAGTGGAAGCTGAAAGTTTATGGACTTAAAATTAATAGTCGTGAGATAGGATCGAACTCGGGATCACGGGATTGCACACATAACGTAAATGGTTAAATTATTTATTAAATATATATTTTATATATTTATTAAATCAAACCAAAGCTTAACTAACGATCGTTAATAAATAATAGTTAAGTTTTAACGACCGTTATGGAATTAAATAGAAGCTAAAAGAAGAAGGAAAAATTACACAAACACCCCCTTGGGGGCTTGTGACCGTCGGCCAAGAGAGAAGGGGGCAAAGGGAAACTTTGGTTTCCTAATTGGTTATTACTTGGAAAAGAAGGTTTTCCAAGGCTATATAAACAAACCCCTAGCCTCATAATTTTTCACTCCCTCTTTCTTTTTCTTCTTTGATCGCCGACCACCCCACACCCACCTTAGAGTTTCGTTTGGTTTTCGATCAAGTCTATTTTATCTAGTCCTAGCCCCTCTCTAGGGTTGTTGGGTAGATATTCCATAAGCGTTGAAGCTCGGTTTGTTCGTGCTAGACTCACGGTTAACTCGCCGTATTACGTGTGTACAAGAACGTGATATAGTCTTCCTTTAGATTATATTCTTGGTGGTGTTCTGATAAACCCTAGTTGCCGTTCGTTCCGTCGTCTTGTGGATCTTGCTAGGATAAAGGTATGTAACCCTAATCTTGATTAATATAATTGTGTTAAATTAATGATCTTGTTAATTTGCTTCCGCTGCGTGTTCTTTGATTCATATTAGGGTTTTAAATAATTGTTATGGTAAATATAAACCTACAACGATCGGTGTTAACTTATACATATAGTCTCAATTATTAGATATAATATTTTTTAAGGTGGCAAGCGGGCGTGTAACATGTGCGGCGGGCAACACAAGCGGCGACGGGTAAATGGGCGGCGGGAAAACAGATGGCGGGTACGGGTGATGGGCAAAACGGGCGACGGATAAACGGGTTGGCGAAACGAACGGATTAAACGGGCGTAAGCTAAAACGAGAAAAAACATATAAAAACGTAGAAAAATAAAAAATAATAAAAATTGTTTGAAAGGCGACAAAAAACTATATATAAAATTTATCGAGTAGCTTATATATTATTTTACATGTGTGCACATTAAACTTATTTAGTTTGTTACAAGTGCATCCATTTAACCCATAAAAGCTAGTTAAATAGGCAAAAAAAATGTTTTAATTCTTTTTAAAAAAATGCCCATAATTATTAATATAAGCAAAATTTACTATCTCTAATTCTTTTTGTTAAATATTGAAATTATGATAGAAGAAAATATCTTAGACAAGACAAAATAACTTTTTTTTTTCAAATCAAAGAAATAAAGAAACAGAGGTTTTTTATCATGTAATATTAATAAATAACACTCATTTCATGAGTGTTTTCAAGCAGTGTTTTCAGACCCAGGTCGATTCACTTGGGTCAACTGATTGACCTGGTTTCGATAAAAAAACGAGTTATATTGACTCAGGTCTCATATTTCCGAAATCTGACAAGACCCGCCGGGTATGGGGTGACCCAGGTCAACCCGATTCTCGATACCCGGTCGAGTTTCGATTTTTTTGGGTTTTTTTAAATATATAAATTTTACACATTTACGACGGAATTTCATTTTTCATATTATATTGGTTGGTAAACAACTTATATTTTTAATATACGGAAGTTTTAATGATTTTTATATATAATTTTTGTTAATTATTAAAAATATAAAAAAAAAATAGAAAATCGGGTTAACTCGAATTAACCCAAACCCAATAACTCGATCGGGTCAATTTAAAACCCGAGTTTCAAAACATTGTTTTCAGAGGATTTGGACAAGAAAAAAAGTCAAAGGAGTATATATCCACATAACTCATCCATGTATTTTTCTCTAAGGGTTTGTGGGTATAGACCCCCTTCGTATAGGAGTCAAACACCTTCCAATCATTATTATGTACTTTTTTTATGTACTCTCACCATCAAATAGTAACCTACAACCAGATCTGAGATAAACACAGTTTCTCTCTCACACACACTTTGGATTATTTCTCTAAATCTATCATCACCACCGACTGTTAACTTGAAACTACCTACTAAATCATACTAATATCATTCTAAACCAAAAACTAATCCAGATCTGAGAAAAAAATGTTTAATATCATATATATATATATATATATATATATATATATATATATATATATATATATATATATATATATATATATATATATATATATATATATATATATATATATATATATATATATATATATATATATAGGCATGTTGTTTCCAGATCTGCGGCGGTTCGGTGGTAGCGTTTCATCACAAACTCATTTTTTGGCAATCAACTCAAAAATCATAGAAACCCATTGTAACAAAATACTATCCAATCAACTCGAAAAGTGGTGCCAGGTAGACAGGTAGTTGTGAGAGGGGATTTGTGGCTGCGGTGGAGGCTCAAGCGAGACGGATTTAGTCAACGGTGGTGATTTTGAGGAAGAAGGGAATATGCGATGATGTTGACCGGATGTGGTGGTGACCGACTGACCGGAGGAACGATTGTGATGGTCGTAGGTGTGATAGTGGTTACATTATTACTTTTTGCCTTGAAGAATTAATGGTGGCTGGAAAAGGTAAAAGAAAAAAGAGAGAGAAACTAAGAAGAAAATTAAAAGCAATGTGTGAAAAAAAAGACAATAAGAAAAAAACAAGTTTGTATAGTGTACTTTTATGACATTTATATTTTTGAAGTTGTCAGAGGAGTCCAAACCATAGGACTCTTCTCTAAATACAAATAAATTATATATTCTTCATATTTGCAAAGAATCTTCCGTACATATAACGTGGACTTGTGAGCCAATAAAATCATCTACAGTAAACATGGTATACAGTGAACGTGAAAGGGACACAATAACCATCCCCATTAATATTTTCAGAACATAAAAATAGCTGTGCATGTTTCAGTTTGTGATCGGCTAAATGAGGGAGGAAGTGGCTTGTTTTATTGTAATAAAAAAGTCTCTCTCGTTGCCTAATAAAAAAAATCTATAAAATATTATAAAAAATAATCTATAAAATATTATAAAAAGTAATCTAAAAAATTAAACGAAAAGATATACCCCTTATTCACAATTTGTGTGGATGCACAAACCTTAATTAAGATATTAATATATATATTAAATGCGGCATCAAACGACGTCGTTTTACTTTAGTATGTGTCATTTCGCATTTTTGTTTATGTCGTTTCACAAACCAAGCAAATAGAGGCTGTCTCAAACTATTTATCAAAATCCCAAATATGCATTTCACACTCTCGCATAATGTGAGATTTCAATATACAATCAGAATATTTCAATTATTTATGGCTTTTTTACATGGTAAACTTTACTTATTAAATATGGAATGTATATTTATCGTTTCATTTAGAGAAACAAATACCATGAAAAGATGGTTTGATAGCGAACCAAATGAGTCCAATATTGCAACGCCATCGACATACGTATGATTATATAAAAATATTAAAACTTAATACATATTTTAAAAAATTCTTGCATAAATTGTCCTTAAGAATTCTTCAGTCATTGAAACGAACAATCCTTTGTTTATCAGTCCACTACAAACGGTAATTTTTACATATATATGTCTTTCATTTAATAACAAATTT
The DNA here is from genome assembly GCA_025667525.1 of Glebionis coronaria. NCBI lineage: Eukaryota > Viridiplantae > Streptophyta > Magnoliopsida > Asterales > Asteraceae > Glebionis > Glebionis coronaria. Next base: position 25,997,518 of record CM046875.1, read on the forward strand.
TATTTATCAAATATGTTACAGTAATCTAACGATTCATTAAAAAATATATAGCTTAAAAGATCTTCGCATTACGAACAAAACAAGTCCAATATTGAAGTCTTTTGACATATATATGATTTTACAAAAAAAATATTTTACTCAATAATATATTTTAAAAACATTAAAACACACCCATAAACTATCTAATATTTTTAAAATAAAGCACCGACGTCAAACACATAACTTTGATTTTTTTATTTACGGCTATATTATATTAGAAACTCTCTTAAATATATGAAAGATATCAATAACATATTTGACCAAAAAATATACTGACGAATATATCTTTAAATTACAAATAAAACTGTAGCAATATTGACACAACTTTGATATACGTACGAGTTTTTAAAAAAACTAATATACGGTTAAAAAAATATTTATAATACATTATACATACCCTTAACCTATCTATGGTACTACCTTACAATTTAATGAAATACAAAATTATGTAAAACTGTAGATTATCAATAGGCTAATTAGATCTATAAAATTATAATTCTTACAAAAAGTATTAACTATACTATTACAAAAATACAACTTCAAAAAACAAAAACAAAAAATAATTGAAAAGCACATACATTATTTTTTAGACAAACAACATCAATCTGTACAAAAACTATCATAAACTTTGTTGGAAATACGTTTTTTGTATTAAGGAAGTCTCGGTCACTCCAACAATATAGTTATAGGCTCGTATTATAAGTTAGTTTATTATTTACATTAGCCCGACCCATGAGCATGTTCATGGGCCGGAAGCCCAAGTCCATTAAGTGACTTGGTATATAAACCCCTTTCCACCATGGAAAGGGGTGTTGGTTGTTTATTTCACATTTCATATAATAAAGTTCTCTTTGTTTCTTTCTCTAGTTTCTCTCTCTAGAATAACAACAACCCTATTAATTAGTTATAAGATGATCACTTTTCTACAATTGGTATCAAGAGCCATAGGATGATATAAGGTTTTTTGTTGTGTTAGTTTTAGTTTATATACTCTTTTAATCAAGATATATCCGTGTTTTCAATTTTTTTGTGTTTTTCACTATAAAATCTTTATTACAAATTGCCTACATAGTTGTGGTAGGAATGTGTGTTATTCATATTGATGATTTTCATAAAAAAGTTGGAATTTTTGGCTTGATTTTTGGGTAAAATTTAAAAGTTCAAAAAAAAATTCTTATTCGGGAAACAAGGGTTTTAGTGTTCGGAATACTAGGGTTTTGCAAGACTCCGAATTGTGTGTGGATTGGTGTATTCAGGATTAGATCAGAACTGAGCTGATTCCGAATTAGCTCAAGGTTATACGTATTCCGGATTAGGTCGTTGTTCTTCCATATTCCGAGTTAGGTACAACACACACAGATTCCGAACTAGTTCAGTGATCAACATATTCCGAGTTACGTCAGTGATCAGCATATTCCCATTAATATTTTCAGAACATAAAAATAGTTGTGCATGTTTCGGTTTGTGATCGGCTAAATACTAAGAGTTTACTATCAAATTTTTTTTGTGTGCAAACTCATTCGTATCAACTATCAAGTAAAGATTATGAACTTGAGTTCGGCAAAATCAATTGCGACGCATATATCATGTTATACTGTCTTATTGTTGCGGTGTTACGGTGACACGGTGTCACACCCCACCACGGCGGAATATGGGGCACGACGTATGGATATCATCACAACAATAGCGTGTCTATAGAGATAACTAAATGATATAAGAAATGTCATAAATGGCGACACAAATGTCATGACAATATCTCAACATGCAGGAGTCTAGGTAAGTAGGTAACAGTCCTACCTCTTACCCAAGACAAACAAATAATACAAACAAAACAAACATATAGGTGCCAACAGTATCACTTATTCAAAAAAACATAAAGGAAAACTAAGAAGGAACGGGGATCTCCTTCTATATGCAATCCTAATGCATCCAAGTCTAGCCACATCTATCCTCATGCTTAACCACATACACACCTGAAAGAGACACTAAAACACGTCAACATAAAGTTGGTGAGAGTCATAGGTTTAGACTCCAACGCCAAAATAGTTATAAGCTGTGAACAACAACCATCAATACAAAAAATATGGACAATGTGTTACAAATATGCATTAACAACTATCAATCAAGATTAATCATATCAAACCAATCCAAGGCTCCTACCTTGCCAAACAACATCATGGTACCATAGATGATCACACTATGTACCTATCCCAAGGCCACTACCTTGACAAACCACAAGGCCACTACCTTGTCAAACCACAAGGCCACTACCTTGTCAAACCACAAGGCCACTACCTTGTCAAACCACAAGGCCACTACCTTGTTAAACCACAAGGCCACTACCTTGTCAAACCACAAGGCTACTACCTTGTCAAACCACAATAACTGAGACGACACGTGTCCCCCGATCCAAATCATACACAATCAAGAATCACATAGCAGTTAATCACATAATGTACACACAAGTCCATCTCAAATCACAAACACACTCACAGCATCAATTTAGAAAATAACTCAACACAGTGTCTCTTCCATCCCATCTGGAAGTTAAAATCAATATTAAATATGGGACTATAAAACTCACCTGATTGAGCTTCCCCAAACATCCGCGCACTAGCAAAAAGCTAACAACCAAAAACACATAATCAAAACATGAACCAAACACTAAAATGGCTCATCAACCTATGATGGACATCTAACCTTATCCCATATATATACCTCATATATATACTCTAAGCATCTCATTACACCCCTCTATAAAGCCCTTAACTCGTTTTACTTCATAACACATCCCGTTAACATTTTTACCCAAAACAGTCCCGTTTTTCATACCTTAAACTATGGGTCGATCTCCCCCTTAAACATACCCATGAACTCTACAAAAGGAATATTCATACCCTTACATATGTTAGCTAACACCTCCCACTTTCCCTAACCTTAAAGCTACTGTTAAGGCCCCCATATATATATATATACTTTTGTCATTCCAGATTTCCTGATTTTAAACATACAAAAAGTTTGTTACAATTAAGGGGTCTTACCCTAAACCACAACCTTAGCCCAAGTACAGATACTTACTAAAATATATAAACCATCTCTCATGTTTGTGAGAAGATCCCCATGCAACCCTAAGTACCCCAAACAACTCAAAACTTAAAAAGAAAACATGCTGAATTCAAAACTGTATTGACCTCCGACTGTTGTAACATGTTTTTGACCTACTTCTCGACCTCCAATTTAGTTCTAGTTTCTTGAATTGGAAAGCCACTTCAATTACCTTTTCAGGGATACTTGGATCGCTAAATAAGAATTTGTAGAACTCCCAATATGATCAAAACAATTAACTCAAAATTCTGCCCAGTTTTTAAAAACGGGTTTAATCAAATTAACCTAATTAATTACCCATAACCCCATTAATTACAAGCCTTAAACCATATAATCATTATGTTATCATTAAAATACAGATTCTTATTTAAACCCTAACCTAAATCCATCATAAGATGATTGAGAAAGAATTAAAACAATTTAATTAAAAAGAGTATTAAAGATTTTACCTTAGAATTTTTGAAAGAAGAAAAAATTAATGAAGAACCCTAAAACCACCATTGATGCCGACTAAAACTTGATCTCCATGGATTTTATGAAGTGTTTTGGTTAATAAAAAGTATTTATATAGTTTCCTAACAAGTCCTTGGCCCATTCCAAAAGCCCGGTTCCTTTTTTCCTTTTTTTCCCCTATTCTTTTCTTTTCTTGCGTCCAAAACCGACTTAAACCCTCCTTAATTTCGTTTTTTTTTATTTTTATTATTAATATATGTATTAATAATATTACCTTAATTTACCTTAATTTATTTCAGCTCCTAAAGCCTCCAAAACCCCAAAACCGTAAAACTAGTCAAATTTACGCGTTTTACCGTAAAAGACGTAAAATATACACTTTTAAAAAAATCTCAAATTTTGAAATAAACTTTATAACTAAGTCCTAAATGACTTAAAACCATCCCTAAAAATATCCATATGATTAATTACCTCATCCGAGATCTCTAAATGCTAAACCGTAAATCGTAAAAATACGATTTTCTATAATACATATACGTATACTTAAAACCACCAAATAACACCATCTCATTTCATAGTCACTACATTGTCAACTCATGAACATGAAATCATCACACATCTTTTCGCTCACAAGGTACCCCGTACCGGAAACGATATCCAAACCACAATCTATACACACCAATTAGCACATAAACACGTAAAGACACGTAACTAGCTCAAAATAAAACTAAGTGACGAACCTCAAAACCAGGGTTGTCACACACGGGTACTCGTATAATTACATTTTTCAAAAATTGCAAGGTTTTTTTAACAAACTATTTGTTACAGTAAATAATTTTCTTAAGGATGTTATCGTTTGAAATTTAATGTGATTTTAGAGAAGTTAATATAAAGTCAGTTTATCTTTTTGCGTAGGTTTTATAATGTGTGTTTTAATGGATCAATTTTGAATTTTTTATATACACTCTGATTCGGGTGTTTTAATAATAGGTTTGTTATTATGATCAGAGTTTGATTGAGTATATTTCTCTTTTATAATATATAAATAGATTGTGTTTTGAATGTATTTTTAATTGGTATAAATCTTATCAAATATTATAAAACATAATAAAATTTATTTACTGTCAAAATTTAAAAAAAATACACTTAATATAAAAAAATAAACATTTTGGGTTTGGGTAACCACCGCCTATAGGGTGGTTTTTATACATTCCATAATTAAAATATCAACAATTATGAATCTCAAATATACCATGTTTAATATACTTACTAATTAATATATACCATATTAAAAGTTACTTATCTTAATTAAATATGTTATAATCATACATTTATAAAAATAAGTAGTTCAAATTTGGAAATGTTTGTAATTATGGAATGTATAAAAACCACTCATAGGTGTTTGTTAGCAAAACCCAAACATTTGGATTTTGCTAACCACCATCCATAGGGTGGTTTTTATACATTTCATAATTAAAATATCAACAATTATAAATCTCAAATATACCATGTAATAATAAATAATGTTCATTTTGTTACTACAAATCATGAGTCTTTGTTTTTGAGTTTGAGAGGATTTGGCAAGAAAAAAAGTCAAAGGAGCATATGATGGTTAAAAACAATGCCAACCAAAGAGACAATTTCATTTTATGGATCCCAATGTTTAAATATCCAAAAAAAAATAAAAATATCCCTGCATGTCTTATTTTATTAAATGTATTGGTTATTTTATTGGAATAAAAAGTTTTTCTCGATGCCCAATAAAAACTAAAATAATCTGGAAAGTTCGTGAAACGAGAAATTATACTACCTTAATCACAATCATTAGTAATTTGTTCTCCCACGTGCATGCTTAATCTTAAGATTTAAGTTCTTTTGGATACCAAAGTTTTTTAGGATACAAGGGGACTCATCCCCACCATCCATCTCCATCTCATTCAAGGGTTGAGATTAAATCTCCAATTTACACTGCAGGGGTATTTCCGTCAATTCGCTCGCCGACTATATAAGCAACTTTCTCCTTTCTTTCTCATAAAAACACATACCCCGTTCTTTCACTTCTCTCTCTACCCCGATCTACTTTCTCTCTCTAAAATTTGAAGCGAATAATCACAACATCATCATGAATCCATCACAATCGATTAATTAGATCGATTACTTAACACGAATTCATATCAGGTTTGTATTCTCATAATCTATGCTTATTTTTTTTAGCTTATTTGATTTTGAATAAGCTTATTAATTTATTTTTATTAGCTTTTTTGAACGAAATATACCGATTGATAGTTCTTATTTTGATAGAATTATTCCGATTGATTGTTCTTATTTTGATCAATTTATTCTAATTAGCTTTTAATTAGGTGATTTATGTGAATAGGCTTATTTGTTTGAATAAGATTTTGAATTAGATGAGAGTTATAAATAATCTTGAGAATTAGATAGGAGTAATGTGAATAAGCTTACAAATTACACGAGAGTTATGAATAAGCTAGCTTATTAGCTTATTTTGACAAATCGTAAGGTATTTTATGTAAGTTGGATTAAGTTTGCTGATGTAGGCTGCAATAAGCTTGATATATCATATATGATATATATATATATCATATATGATATATCATCACTTTTCATATATGATAGATATATCATATATGATAACTTATGATATATCATATATGATATAACTATCATATATGATATATCAAATAAACCATAGGAAAAAACAGATTCTGTATGAGTATTTTTTAGAAAATCAATATAAACTCTTGAAACTTGTCTTCTATCATATATATGAGTAATTTATTTTGGTGTTAAAATGTTGCATAATATGTTCTTTTTATCTTTTATAAATGCAGTCAGACAGAGATGGTGCGATTGGCCGCTTTGGAGCAAAGCAGAGAGGGATGTTGATTATAACAAGAGGATGTGCATGGATATGTTTTAAGGATCAAGACGGAGTAGGCGTTGTTCATGAGTTCATCAATTGATAATCTGTTTTTTTACATTTTTTTTGATTTTGTATAAATTGTTATCATATATGATATCAGAGGTATATCATATATGATTTTACATTAGGTTACGTTCTGTTTGAATTATCATATATGATTCTGTTCAAAAGTACATTTTTATGTTATGAACAAGTGTTTGATTATTAATTGTGCATACTCTTTGTTGTAATCATGAATTCATCAGATTCTTTTTTAATAAATCCAAGTTTTTCTTGAGTGTCATATATGATAATGCATGATCATATACTCCGTATGACTTAATTTATAAAAACCATCATGACATAATACCAAGAAAGTTAAATCATATTAACAAGATGTTGTACGAGATACCAATTGATTACAAAATCGTCCATATACTTCAAAACTCCATTAGGAGATTACAAGAAAAAAACAAACAATAAACGTAAAAGAAAAATTCACGAGCTTCTTCATTAAGCTTCTTGGCCTTTTGGATGCTTATAATGTTCAACACCCCTTGTAAACAACCTTCTCTACACAAAAAAAGAAGATTTAATTCAATTTTCAAGCACATAATCATATATGATATATTTGATCATATATGATATTTAGCTTATATCATATATGATATAGGATATCATATATGATACTTCATTAGCAAGTCATACTAAATATGTTCAGCCAGATTAATCCATTAAAAAAAAGAGTTAATTCAATTTTCAACCACATTATCATATATGATATATCTCATCATATATGATATTTTAGCTTATATCATATATGATATAGTATATCATATATGATACTTCACAAACAGGTTACACTAAATATGTTAAGCGAGATTAAGCCAAAAAATCTTACAATTCATGAAAATAAGCTAATAAGTTAGCTTATAATTCATCATAATAAAGGTGATGATTATCAATAAGCTTTTCACATTAAGCATCAAGTTACCTTATCATTTGACATGTTAAATTCATGTAACTTATCAAATAAGCTATAAAAAATAAGATGAATTATAAGCTTATTCACATCGAATAAGCTAAAAAAGATGAATCAAAACAAATCGAATGAACTTTACCTTATTTATGAAGAGGATGATCGATTTGTAACGGTGATGATCGATGGATTTGATGTTTGTGTTGATAAATTAAGATGTAAATGTGTGTGTGTGTGTGTGTGTCTGTGTGTGTGTGTGTTTATGTGTGTTTTAGAGAGAAGAAGAAGAAATCGATCCCAGATCTGTGAGAGTGGTAGGTGGTGTTAGGTGGGAGGGGTAAAATGACAAAACTACCCCTACGCTTTTTTTTTGTTTTTAATATGGGTTGTTGGATGAGATGAGATGGACGGTCCAGATTTGTCCCCTTGTATCCAAAGGATACAAGGTATCTTAAATAACCGGACTCTAATCTTAACTATAATTAATTAATTATGAATGTCAACATGTTACAAAACCTATATGGGTTTTTGTTTTGGCTAACAAATTAGGGAAGGCAACAGACGAAAAAAAAAAAGAAAAAAGAATTATAATTTAATAAAAAGAACGTAACGAAGATAAAAAAATAATAAAATATTAGATTATTTGAGAATTTTAGTAAAATTTGACATTCATTTGGATGGGTCGATCTGTAAAAGGGTCGAAGGACTACATGTGTAACTCATTGTCAACAGAAGGGACTATCATTCTAGTTTTTTTTTTTTGAACGGCAGTTTGGTGCAGCGGAGTATCTTGCTTGTCACCGAGGCACCAAGTGTCTCGACCCGAGTTCGAATCATCTCACGAAGAGAATATCAAGCCCATGCTAGCCATCCAGTTTCCCATTAAGGGGTTACAAGGCATTGCGATGAGATTCAAACCCGGCTACCAATTCTGGGAAAATCCCCCACATGAGGAATGACAGGAGTCGAACCCCTGACCTCCCCCATATGGAGACTATAACTAAATACATCCATCCAACTGAGCTAGACTTCATTTGCACCATCATTCTAATTATGTCTCATGTAAATTCGAAAAAGCTTTTAAGCTTTACGTATTGCATGCATGAGCTTATGAAGTTGACATGCTTATATAAGCTTTTCAAAATCCATAATAACACATTATTAATAAGTGGATTAATACATTCTCTCCTTGATTTCAAAATGTCCAAAAAACAAGTTAAATAAAAGTGCATGGAACGTTTGAATATGCCCTGTTGTTACTGTAACAAAGCTGTAAATTTCAGTTTTCAGAATCAAAAAACACTTTTGGGTTATGTTCGGCTAAATAAGGAATGGTGAAAAGTTTTATTTTCTTGTGATAATAAATTAATGCATTTGTTAGTTTTTGGCTACTTCTTTTGAATAAAAAAAAGTGTTTCTCATGTCCCAATATAAACTCTATTCAAAAAGTTAGTTGGTCAAAGGAAAAGTTATACATTACCTTAATAACAATCATTAGTTGCAACAATTTATTCTCCCACATGCATGCTTAATCTTAACTATAATTAATTAATTATAAATGTCAACAAGTTACAAAACCTATATGGGTTTTTGTTTTGGCTAACAAATTAGGGAAGGCACAAAAAAATTATTAAGAAGAAAGAAACAAAAATAAAGATAATCTTAAATCTTTTATATAATAAAAAAATTAAATTATTTAAATTTTTTGTAAAAAGTGAAGGTTGTAAAAATATATTAAACTAATCAAATGACTTAATTTTACACATAAATCGAACGATTTAATTGATCAAAAAGAATTAAATATTTGTTAGCTTAAACCCATCTCCCAAGTTTTTGATTTTCCTTGCTTTAATAAAATATAAACAATGAAATAGTTATCTGTTTCACTTCTAGACTTTTGTAACATTCGACCAGAACCTCCCACACTCAGGGACGGGCCCACATAAGAGCCGGGTGTAGTACGGGCTACACCCATTTTGAGGCCGCGAAGTGCAATTTTTTTTAAACTGTCTTTTTTTTGGTATGTGCAACACCCTTAAATTTTTTGTGTTACCTTAGTTTTTTACGACGTAACTTTATTTGACCTAACTTTTTTTTGTGCAACACCCTTTTAAAATCCTGGGTCCGCCCCTGCCCACACTACTCCTCATGATAACGATAACAACCCCTAGTCCGTGTCTATACTACACGACATGGCACACTGCTCAGATGTTGTAAAACTCCACCGACCCTAACTGAACGTCATTAAATTTTTGACGCGGTTATCAGAGAGTAATGAGATTTTGTGTCTGATTTAGTTTAGCTCATAAGATTCCTATCAAGTGAGACTTTAATTTCAGTTAATTAGCTTTCTTTTATTCTATCTTTTCTTTGTGTATTTATTTTGTATTTTCTAGTGACTATTTCGTTCTTTACAGTGAGGAATGCAAATCTGCCTCACCCGTCATAATTTACCATCTTCTTGAGTATACTGCTATTTGCCTTTAATTCAATCTTCGCTAAAAGAATCATTAATTCAATCAAGTTTCAATAAATTGCATGAGGGGAACATTACATTCATAATACAATGTGACTTCATAAAATACATAGTAGCATATTTTTTACGAACATAGGAGCACATGTTATTTATTTCAATTAGAGGTGGTGAAACGGGCGGGAGACGGATTAAACGGGCGTGGGTTAAACGGGCGCGAGTTAAACGGACACAGACAAAACGGGCGGGCGAAACGGGTGGGCTAAACGGGCGCATGCTAGAATGAGAAAAAAGACATATAAAAATGTAGAATTGATAAATAAAAATACTTGTTTAAAAGCCGGGAATAAAAATTAAATATAAAATATCTGCCGAGTAACTTAATTAGTGTTTTATATGTGCACCCATTATGCCCATAAGTTTGTTACATATGCGCCCGTTTAGCCTATTAATAATAAAGAATGGGCAAAAAGTGCCCCATCTTTTTTAGAAAATAAGTAAAAAATGCCCTATATTTATCAAAATGTACAAAATTTCCACCTTTAATTTCAATATTACAAGGAAATAAAATACACTAACATCACACTGGAACTCGTTATTAAAGAAAGACCATACTTGTTTATATACGAAAATGCAATTTGGATATAATAATAATAATAATAGTAGGGAAAATTCGTAATATAGCGGTTTCTTTTAAGTGATAATTTTATATATTATGATTAATATTTAATTACACAGGATGTACAAGACAAGTGAGCAACAAGCTGCACCACAAGGCCTTTCTTTAAGGTGTTGGTGAAAAATAGTTCTAAATTTTATTTTTTTCGTAAATGCTTCGAGGCATTTGAGCCATCCGATGCATCTTTTAATCATATGGTGACACGTGTCCGACAAAGTACATGATGCCTCGGATGCTTTGGATGCTTCGAAACACGTGTCAAATTATGGTGCCTAAATGCCTCGGATACCTCGGACTAGTTTGAGAAACAAAAAATATTTGAGATATTTTTCACCCATACATTCTGACTTGGAGGTATTTGGAGAATTTTCCCATAATTATAACAAGAAAAGAGAGTGGGCCCAAAGAGAGCCTTCTTAAGCTTGTACACATGATTAGGATATTTAGGATTCACAAAACCATCCGGCTGTTGAACATAGAGCTCTTCCTTGATTTCACCATTCAGAAATGCCGTCTTCACATACATCTGATAGACGATCATATTCATGTAGGCTGCATAAGCGAGGAATAGTCTAATAGCTTCCAAACGGGCAATAGGTGCAAAGGATTCCATAAAGTCGATGCCCAATAATTGCTTGTATCCACGAGCTACTAGTCGAGCTTTATTCTTCAATATTCCGCCAAACTCATCAAGTTTCACCTTGTAAACCCATTTCAAAGTGAGTAACTGCACTTGATCCGGGCATGGAACAAGTTCCCATAAATTCATTAAGTTCTTCTTGCATAGCTTCTATCAAACAGGATTGATTAAAAACTTCTTGCCATGTCTTAGGTTCAACTCCAGTGAGAAAAGCATCAAAATGACAAAACATTGCACTTTCTTGTAACTGACTTCGTGTGGATACCGAACGATTAGGGTCACCAATAATCGAATCTATAGGATGATCCTTTGTCCACTTGCTGTCATGTTCACGAATCCGTGGATTGGAGTAGACCGTACTAGGAGCTTCCTCTGAGGTGGACGACCCGACTTGATTAGGGTCGGGAATTGGTACACCAAAGAATGGAAGTTCACGCATTTGAGCGAATTCCAAATCGTGATCATCATCATCCTCTTCATCATCAATATGCATGACATGGGTAGTTGATCCGGTTGTTGGTTGAGAATTACTAGATGATGGTATATCTTGACCAATTGTAGGTGCAGATGTGTCTGATTGTGCTTCGGTTGCTGGTGCGACAACTTCGGTTACCAGAGCTATTACCTCAGGTTCTGGAGCAACAATAGTTGGAGGAGTAAAGAATTCATCAAAGAACGGTTGAAACAACGTATCCCATTCATTCCTAGTAGGTGGTGTAAATGATGAATAAGTAGGGTTATTTGGGACAAGACCAGAACTAATGTTACTGGGTCCCATTTCATGAAGTGCGGGTTCAGAGCTGCTTTGCTCAGAAGCCATTGCTGTCAGCTCATCAAAATCAACATTCATAGTTTCGAGGATCTTACGAGACTTACGGTTGTAGATTCGGTATGCCTTCTTTGCGGGTGTGTATCCAATAAAAATACCAATATCAGCCTTTGGTTGAAGTTTTCCCAAATTGTCACCATCATTATTTGGATAGCATAGAGAATCAAATACATGAAGATATGATAAGTCTGGTACTTTTCCATGGAGAAGCTCATAAGGTGTTTTACCATGGCGTTTACGAATTAGTGACCGGTTTTTGGTGTACACTGCTGTAGATACTGCTTCTGCCCATAAAAACAATGGAGCCTTTGCGTAAATTAACATCGTTCGAGCAGCTTCCATAAGTGTGCGATTTCGCCTTTCAACGACACCGTTTTGTTGTGGAGTGCATGCAACGGATGTTTCATGAGATATGCCAACTTCTTCATAATAATCACGCAAGATTTGATTCACAAATTCGGTTCCATTATCTGTACGAATGCGTCGGACAGTAGTGTTGAGACGCACTTGAATCATCTTGATAAATCCGATGATGAATTTCGGTGCCTCATTTTTTGTTGTAAGAAATTTCACCCATGTAAACCGAGAGTAATCATCGACAATGACGAGGATGTACTTTTTACCACTAAGACTTTCAACACGCATTGGCCCACAAAGATCCATATGCAACAGATAAAGTTTCTCTTGGTTGGTGTCTTCCGTCTTGGGTTTGTAAGATTTCTTAGTGCTTTTCCCCATTGTACACACGGAACACAAATGATCCTTGTGAAATTAAAGTTTAGGAAGACCACGAACAAGTTCATTTTTCGCCAAATGATTAATAGCGTCAAAGTTAAGATGAGATAACCGTCGATGCCATAACCATGACTTAGTCTTCGATGCTTTGGAGAGAAGACATACGGGAGAAGCGGCCATCATGTCTTGTAGAGACAAAGTATACAAATTATTCCCTCAAGTACCTTTCAATAAATCAACCCCTTCTAAATTACGAATGAAGCAGGTATGCTCTCGAAAAGCGACTTCTAGGTTTGCATCACAAAATTGTCCCACAGAAAATAAGTTGTGACCGAGACCTTCCACATAATACACTCTTGAAATAATAACATTACCAATATGATATTCACCATAACCCATTATCTTTGCAATATGATCATTTCCAAATCGAACCGTACCAAGAAACTTGCAGACGAAATTTCTGAGCTGAGAGCGATCTCCGATCATATGCATGGAGCAACCAGAGTCCAAATACCAGAGAACAATTTGGACCACCTGTTTTCAACAACAACAGTAGACAATGCATTGGAAACTATTGGTTCTGGAGTGTTAGCAGATACAGATAAAATATTATCAGAATTGCTAACAGGTTTGTGACCCTTAGATATCCTGTGTTTTCTAATGTGAGTTTTAGCACTAACAGGTTTTACTGTTCCAACTTTCTTAGGTTTTGGATTATTCGCGGGCACTACAGTGGGAGTAAACCTATTTAAAGGGCACTTGGTTCCTACAGTAGTGTCAGTGTTCCTAGTTAAAGGACACGCTTGTGTTTTGGTAGCCTTGGTACTCCTAATTAAAGGGCACGCTTTCTTTGCTTTAGTTGGAGTGATCCTAGTCAAAGGGCACATATTTCCTACTATAGTGAAAGTTCTACCAGTGGGGCGGCACATCCAACCAACTTGGGTTAACACTTTCCCAGTCGGTTTCCATTCTAATCCATTTTTCGGGCATGCATCTCATTCACATGGTCAATAAGGCAAGAATCATGACGACTAGAAAACATAAATTCATTGCAATTCCAACATTTCAAATTAGAATTCACAGTAGGCTTAGAACGCTGCACAACCGCAGAGCCTTTAGGTTTAGCTACATGATTCTTTTTATACAAAACAGAAATAACATTCCTTGGATGGGCTTCTACTTTCTTCTTCACTTGACTACTAGATGGGGGCAAGATCCTATCATTCTTCTTGTTTCTTTTAAGCTTAGATCTTTGAGCCTTAGTAGTGGTGCTTACTCCTGTAGAAGGCAACATGGGAATATTAGAAGCTGGTTTTGATTCCGCCTTATCTTTAGTGACCAAAGTTTGAGATGGTTTAGTCCTAGGGCCCTTATTAAATAGTGTGACGGCTATAAGGTTCCTTTTGATTGCACTAGATGACGATGCTGAGACAGTGGCTGCGTTATCCACAACATTCTTACCTTTTAGAGTACGAAGTGTTTCCTTTAACTCAGCCAAGACCAGATTTTTATCACAAATTTGTTCCCTCAAATCAGATATTTCCACCGACTTTCGATTCAATTGTTCAATCAAGGATTGGACAAGCACATGCGGGCTTTACTGAATCGAAGAGTCGTGTATCTTTCTGTTTTAAGTTATCAACTTTGGACAAAATCTTGGAAACTCGATTTCTCTATTTCTAGCACATGCGGGCTTTAAACTTCTCAGCGGCCTCAAGTACGTTCACACAGTTAAGCTCCTTAGATTTCTCTATTTCTATCGGCAAAGATTTAGCAACTTTGTCACTTGGTTGACGCTGTTTTGATTGTAAATTCAATCGAAAATTCTTTTCAAAGTTTGCATCATCGATATTAACACCTTCGAATGACGTTTCAAAGATTTTTTGAATAAATTGTTTCTTGCATTCAAGCGAAATACAATGTGTTTGAATCTCATCAAAACGCTTTGAAAGCGAAGAATATGAATCTTGAAGCTTTAAAAATTCAGCGTCAGATTCGTGACAAGTACTATCTACCACATTATCCACAGATTCAACATTATGCACAATAGAATCATTATCAACACTTTTATTCACACAGCCGGAAACAATATCATGAGACATCACTTGCTTCAGAAGCTGATCATTTTGGCGTGAAACCCGTTCTATTTCAAGTAAACTGTTTTCATAAGCATCATCCATTTCATTGAAAACACGTCTAACTTCTTCTATTTCCAAAAGCAAATCTTGATCAAGATTACTAAGACAAGCTTTAACATTCTTTACAAATGGAACAATTTCGTCTCGAAACGCAGCTCTAGTGTGCTCAAAATTCCATTCACCTTCCGTTATGGCCGAAGCCGTCGTACGTTCCAAAATTACCTTGTCAAAATCGGCAAAGTGTTGGTGTACCGCATTTAAGTTAACGGACGCCTTACTTACCGGTGGAATTAACTTCGTTAAATCCGTTTTGACAAGTGTAGGAGACGTACTAGGAGGGTTTTCATTTGACAAACGTTGGGGCAAAAGAACTGTCAATTCAACTAATTCCTTTTGTAAGCGAATGCGGGTCTTTTTAGACAATTGTTCTTTGTTATATTGATCATAATCAATCATATGGAATTTTGAAAGCATTTTAGAATGAGTTTCATACGCAAGTGACTGTGTCTCCTCAGTACTACAAACAAAAGGTGCTTCTTTCGATTTGCCAATTATGGTCATATCACAAAGACCGGGAATATATTCCTGAGCTTGTTTTGCATAACCAGGATTAGGTGGTAAATCTTGAAGACGCTTAAGTTCGAGTTCTTTAAATGATTTAGTTAAAAGATGAACCTTTTCTGTGGAAGCGTATTATTTTAAAAGTTGTTGTTCTATGAATTTAAGAAGTTTGGTAGCGTTAATTTCCGATTCAAACTTTTTAGACTCGAGAGTTTCGAAATCCATTTTAAGTTTCTGAAAATCATTGACAACCGACTCTTTTTCTTTTAATTCATTGGAAAGATTAGCTTTTAATGATTCTATTTCTTTCAAGTGTTCAATCTTTTCAAAACGAAATTGGTCAAATTCAGAATAAGTTATTTTTCAGCTTGAGGGGCCATTTCAAAAGCTTTGACCTTTTCTTTATGCACCGCAAGCTCACCAGTTAGGGTGGAACTCTTATCTACGGATTGTTTGAGTTCCATATGCATTTGATCAATAATATGTTTAGGCACCATGACCAAATCATGTTGAGCATAAGATTCCATATTTGTCGTAGCATTTGGTTGAGGTTCATTTAAATGTGTTGGATTGGATACCACATCATTTGAGTTACTAGTTCCCGAATGTTGTTCGAGGTTGTCATTTTCATGCCCAACTTGATGTTGGTTATCATCATTACCAAGATTGGTTGTGGTGGGTACCTCACTGATGACATCAGAACCGTCGTGAGAGAGATTAGCAACGAGATCAGCTTGGGTAGAGTGAATGTCATCACAATCCGAATCATATACGTCAAGATCATCTGCTTGATAAGCTGCATTAGAAGTGGAAACGACTACAATGCCTTCAGTATCTGCTGCCCCTGGGTCTGGAAGAAATGCTAACTCCTCTGAATCCAAAATCTTTCCCTTTGACTGAGCATCGACCAAATACATCTTCTCACGAAACCATGCATCATCCCTCCTCCTTTTTGGCTGAGTGCATTCCCTAGCCATATGACCTTGTCCTCGGCAATTGTAGCAAGTCACAACCTTTTTAGGACCAATGGGGCTTCCATTTCCATTAGCTGGAGAATTAACAGCTTGAGCATTCACAGTCCTTGTAGGAGGTCCATATGAATTTTGCCTTCCATGAATAGGTTTCACTGTTACTTGACCATCTTGAACAGTAGCTTGTTGTCGAGGATTTGAAGAGGTGCGGAGCTGATTGTTTATTGGTGGAAATCCTCTAGTTGCAACAAGTTTTGACAAGTAGGCAATAAGATGGTTTAGAACATCAGCTGGCATATCATTTGGAGTAAAGACCGGTGCTTGGATTGGTGGAAGTTCATTAGAGTAGAAAGCTTGTGTTAGTTGTGCTTCCATTGGAAAATATCCTTGTTGAGGAGTATAGCTCATTGGAGAAGTGTTGGCTTGTGATGGTGATGTCTGATATGGTGGTTGCTATAGAAAAGATTGTTGATGAACACTTTGTTGAAATGTTTGTTGTGGCATTATTGGTGGTTGATAAGATGGTTGTTGATAGGTGTGTGGTGGTGGTTGCTGCAAGTATGATAGTTGTTGATAAGTATAAGCCATGTTTTGTTGAGAAGCATACATGGCAAGTGGATCATGAACTTGAGGTGTAGACAACCGAGCCTCAATCACATGGCATTCGTGTTGTTGAAGAAAAGCTTGAAGTTGATCCACATTGGTGTTATGCAAGTCCTTAGCCAATTTAACATTCGTCACGTACTTTTTCCATTATGAAGGAAGAGTGTTCAAATACTTGGTGTTCAATTGAAAGGTAGGAATTGTCATGCCATAGATATTGAGCTCATTCAACAATAGGGTAAATCTCAGATAGTAATCATTGAGTGTCTCCCCTGGCACATAGGCAAACTTATCAAAAGTATCATAAAGCTTACACTCTCGTTCTTGTTTAGTTAACAAGGTGCCTTGCATGAGAACACGAATTCTATCCCATAACTCTTTGGCAACTTTATATTTGCTGACGAGTTTGCCGACAATCCAGTTAGTTCACCCGTAGTGCGAGGACGAGTAACAACACCTTCCGTCACAGTACCATATACCAATGGTCCATTGAGCACCGATGCCTAAATGAGATGTCCATTCTCTTTTTTCAACATATAAAGTTCCATTCGGGAAGCCCATTCCTCATACATAGTCTTCACCAACATTGGTGGACGATTATCCGTACCCGAGAGGATGGACTTATCCGTAAGAGATGTGTACTCCATGTCGATAATTTAAGATTTACAAAGTTGATCGATCAATGAGAGAAAGTAAATGTGTTTGTTGTTGTGAATTGAAGTCGAGAAACAATGTTAAAATCCCCTAAAATATGTTCTCGATAAACCAAAAATTCCAAGTCAAAATCACACACGATTTCGAAATTTTTTAAGGAATAATTTTGGATTGTCGGAATGTTGATCGGAAAGCTGTCGGAATAAGCCTATCGGAATACCCTTGATCGGAATGTCCTATTGGAATACCCTTGATCGGAATGTCCTATCGGAATACTCTTGATCGGAATGTCCTATTGGAATACCCTTGATCGGAATGTCCTATCGGAATACCCTTAATACGAATGTCCTAATCGGAATACCCTTGATCGGAATGTCCTAATCGAAATACACCAAATCGGAATCCCTAAACCCTATTCCGATTCCACTGATCGGAATAACTATAAACCCTTTTCCGATGACCAGATCGGAATAAATCCCACTTTTCTCGGACAAAACTCAACCAATTCGTGATTTTAAGCCAAAAAATGATCAAAACACCCAAAATTTTTGTCATTTTTAGCCAAAGTAACTATACCAAATCTCTACCACAACTATGTAGAAGATTTGTATCAAGAAAAAACCATAAAAAACACAAAAAAAAAATTGGACGTGTGTTTATATAGATCAAAAGGCTACAAAAATCAAGAACACGAACACATAAACAATACAATCATCCCATGGCTCTTGATACCATTTGTTGGATATGTAAATCTTGCTTATGTTTTAGAGAGAGAAAGAGATAGAGAGATGGTGGATTTCACACAATTCTAGAGAGAGAAAATAAGAAGAACTATGTGTAAAAATGAATAACCACACACCCTCTCCATCTAAGGAGAGGGTTTATATACCCAAGCCCTTGTCATGGGCTTGGGCTTACATTTGGGCCGGCCTACACATGTTGTAGGCTAGGCTTTGGTTTGTTTGTTAAATAAAGATAAGTAACTAAACTACGAGCTATTACATAGACTATTGTTGGAGTGACCGATCCTTCTTAATACGTAAAACGTATTTCCAACAATGAGGTATTTGAAACATTCAAAACGTTTAAAGCAGAGGTAGAGTTACAACTAGGAAAGAAGATTAAAGCTCTTCGTTTTGATCGCGGTGGTGAATATTTAAGTCAAGAGTTTAAAGATTATTTAAGTGAGAATGGAATTGTTTAGAAACTTACTTCTCCATATACTCCACAACAAAATGGTGTATCTGAAAGGAGAAATCGTACATTATTAGATATGGTGCGATCTATGTTTAATCTTACAACTTTACCATTATCCTTTTGGGATTATGCTCTTGAATCTGCTGTTTTTATTCTGAATATGGTTCCCACAAAGAAGGTTGATAAGACACCATATGAACTATGACATGGCAAAAATCTATATTTGTCTTATTTGAAAGTCTGGGGTTGTGAGGCGTATGTGAAACGTGACTCTGGAGATAAACTCCAACAACGCTCAGTTAAATGTATCTTTGTAGATTACCCTAAGGAAACTATGGGTTACTACTTTTATTATCCGACTGAGAACAAAATAGTTGTGGCTCGGTATGGAGACTTCCTTGAAAATGATCTTGTAAATCAAGAATTCAGTGGGAGAGATTATGATCTTGAAGAAATTCAAGAAGATACATTGCCTTCTGAAAATACTAGCGAAGAAATTCTTGTAGAACCAGAAAGTCTGAGTGTTCCACCGGAATTAATTCCTCCACGTAGGTCTCAAAGAACCATACGTGCGCTAGACAAACTATGTCTTTACATAGAGGATGATGAGGAGGAAGTAGGGGATCTTGGTGAACCTGCTAACTATCGATCCACAATGTCTGATCCAGAAAAGTCAAAATGGATAGTTGCGATGAATGAGGAAATGAAATCCATGGAAATCAACGATGTTTGGATTCTTGTAGACGCGCCTAAAAATGCTAAAGTAGTGAAAAATAGGTGGATCTATAAGAAGAAAACCGACATGGATGGTGAAATACAATCTTATAAAGCACGTTTAGTAGCTAAAGGTTTTACTCAAACTTTTGGCATAGACTACGAGGAGATATTTTCTCCTGTAGCAGACTTACGAGCTATTAGGATTCTCATAGCTATAGCAGCATACTATGACTATGAGATATGGAAAATGGATGTTAAAACTGCCTTCTTGAACGGTCGCTTAGATGAAGACATCTATATGCAACAACCGGAAGGGTACGTTGATCCTAAATATCCAAAGCGTGTGTGAAAACTTCAAAGATCTATTTATGGTTTGAAGCAAGCATCACGTCAATGGAATAACCGATTTGATGAAGAAATCAAAAGGTTCAAATTTATTCAAAATCGTGATGAGCCATGTGTATATCGCAAAGCTAGTGGGAGTAATGTAGTGTTCCTAATTTTATATGTCGATGACATATTAATAATGGGAAGTAACATTCCAAGACTTAAGGAAGTTAAGGATTATCTTGGTAAATGTTTTTCTATGAAGGATTTGGGAGATGTTGCATATATTCTGGGAATTAAAATCTATCAAGATAGGAGTAGACGGTTAATTGGTCTTAGTCAAGATGCTTATATTGTTAAGATATTAAAGAAGTATAACATGCATAACTCTAAGAAAGGTTTTCTACCGATGGAGGTTAAGCATGAGTTAAGTCATGAGAAAGATGCATCAACACCTAAAGAGGTGGCTTACATGAAGAAGATGCCTTATGCTTCGGCAGTAGGATCTATTATGTATGTTGTAAGACGCACAAGGCCTGATGTGGCATTTGCTCAGAACTTTGTCAGTAGATACCAACAGAATCCAAGAAAGTTCCACTGGACTGCTGTTAAGCATATTCTAAAGTATTTGAGGAGTACGAAAGATATGTTTTTGGCATTCGGGGGTAAACCATACACAGAATTGAATGTAACAGGATTCTGTGATGCGTCCTGGCAATGTGATAAAGACGATACGAAGTCTCAGACGGGTTACGTGTTTGTCATCAATGGAGGAGCAGTTGACTGGAAGAGTAGTAAGCAGAAAACCATTGCTATGCATGCTACTCAATCCGAGTACATGGTCGCTTCAGAAGCTGCAATGGAAGGTGTTTGGATTAGGAAGTTTATTGGAGATCTTGGAGTGATGCCTTCAATTAAAGAACCTATTGATATATATTGCGACAATTCTGCTGCAATAATATTCGCCAATGACCCTGGAGTTATGAAAGGCGCCAGACACTTTAAACGTAGATATCACTACGTTCGAGAACAAGTGGAAGCTCGAGAAATAAAATTAATAAAAGTTCACACAAATGATAACGTAGCTGATCCTTTTACTAAGGCTTTATCTAGGCCAAAGGTAGTTAAGCATGCCAAGGCAATTTGGCTGCAACTAGCTAGCGAATTCATGCAATAAATCTGTTGATTAGTATTTGGATAAAGGATGTAAGACATTATTGAATTGATGAAATAAAGATTGGATTTCGTTTATTTTTCTGTTATTTGATTTTGTATCCTATTTTACATGTTTTAATCCATGAGCATTATGATGTTTCTAAATGTCCGTTGTCGATTAATAATATGGGAGTATTATTAAACTAAGATAATTCAAAATAGTGACAGAGTATACTTGAAAGTATATTGGTTAATTTTGGATGATATTTGATGGATCAAATATTAGACTTATCCCAACTATATGATTTTACTTTATGGATCTTTGTTATTAAGTAAATCATAAATAGTTATACTTAGACCTGAGATACCAGAAAACTGCATTGAATGTAGTGCATTTCTGTAAGGTAACCTAACGCTAAACGTAACTGGTAGTTATAAGGGTTATTTTCAGAAGTGTTGCAAAGTTCATGTGTTTTGCTTGTAGTCAAAATGGGATTTGTTTCCTTCAAATTATTTTGAAGTATAAATACAGTTGGGCCCCTCGGGGGAGTAGTAAGATGTTTGTGTGGCCACACCCAAATGTGTTTTGGTAATCTTGCTATATCCGTACACGAGAAACATAATAGTTAATGAAAGGAATGACTGAGATCCATATCCTTATTAACGATGTATTTGAAATGAAAGGATAATAATAATGGTATAATCATTAAAAGGTTCTTGTCTAGGATACCTTACCCGGTTTGTACTAGTGACATTGCTAGTGTAACTAGACGCTAGTCAATGTGATCACCATATTAGAATTTTGTCCAAGTGGAAGCTGAAAGTTTATGGACTTAAAATTAATAGTCGTGAGATAGGATCGAACTCGGGATCACGGGATTGCACACATAACGTAAATGGTTAAATTATTTATTAAATATATATTTTATATATTTATTAAATCAAACCAAAGCTTAACTAACGATCGTTAATAAATAATAGTTAAGTTTTAACGACCGTTATGGAATTAAATAGAAGCTAAAAGAAGAAGGAAAAATTACACAAACACCCCCTTGGGGGCTTGTGACCGTCGGCCAAGAGAGAAGGGGGCAAAGGGAAACTTTGGTTTCCTAATTGGTTATTACTTGGAAAAGAAGGTTTGCCAAGGCTATATAAACAAACCCCTAGCCTCATAATTTTTCACTCCCTCTTTCTTTTTCTTCTTTGATCGCCGACCACCCCACACCCACCTTAGGGTTTTGTTTGGTTTTCGATCAAGTCTATTTAATCTAGTCCTAGCCCCTCTCTAGGGTTGTTGGGTAGATATTCCATAAGCGTTGAAGCTCGGTTTGTTCGTGCTAGACTCACGGTTAACTCGCCGTATTTACAAGAACGTGATATAGTCTTCCATTAGATTATATTCTTGGTGGTGTTCTGATAAACCCTAGTTGCCGTTCGTTCCGTCGTCTTGTGGATCTTGCTAGGATAAAGGTATGTAACCCTAATCTTGATTAATATAATTGTGTTAAATTAATGATCTTATGAATTTTCTTCCGCTGCGTGTTCTTTGATTCATATTAGGGTTTTAAATAATTGTTATGGTAAATATAAACCTACAACGATCGGTGTTAGCTTATACATATAGTCTCAATTATTAGATATAATATTTTTTAAGGTGGCAAGCGGGCGTGTAACATGTGCGGCGGGCAACACAGGCGGCGACGGGTAAATGGGCGGCGGGAAAACAGATGGCGGGTACGGGTGATGGGCAAAACGGGCGACGGATAAACGGGTTGGCGAAACGAACGGATTAAACGGGCGTAAGCTAAAACGAGAAAAAACATATAAAAACGTAGAAAAATAAAAAATAATAAAAATTGTTTGAAAGGCGACAAAAAACTATATATAAAATTTATCGAGTAGCTTATATATTATTTTACATGTGTGCACATTAAACTTATTTAGTTTGTTACAAGTGCATCCATTTAACCCATAAAAACTAGTTAAATAGGCAAAAAAAAATGTTTTAATTCTTTTTAAAAAAATGCCCATAATTATTAATATAAGCAAAATTTGCTATCTCTAATTCTTTTTGTTAAATATTGAAATTATTATAAAAGAAAATATCTTAGACAAGACAAAATAACAATTTTTTTTTTCAAATCAAAGAAATAAAGAAACAGAGGTTTTTTATCATGTAATATTAATAAATAACACTCATTTCATGAGTGTTTTCAAGCAGTGTTTTCAGACCCAGCTCGATTCACTTGGGTCAACTGATTGATCTGGTTTCGATCAAAAAACGAGTTATATTGACTCAGGTCTCATATTTCCGAAATCTGACAAGACCCGTCGGGTATGGGGTGACCCAGGTCAACCCGATTCTCGATACCCGGTCGAGTTTCGATTTTTTTGGGTTTTTTTTAAATATATAAATTTTACACATTTACGACGGAATTTCATTTTTTCATATTATATTGGTTGGTAAACAACTTATATTTTTAATATACGGAAGTTTTAATGATTTTTATATATAATTTTTGTTAATTATTAAAAATATAAAAAAATAGAAAATCGGGTTAACTCGGATTAACCCAAACCCAATAACTCGATCGGGTCAATTTAAAACCCGAGTTTCAAAACATTGTTTTCAGAGGATTTGGACAAGAAAAAAAGTCAAAGGAGTATATATCCACATAACTCATCCATGTATTTTTCTCTAAGGGTTTGTGGGTATAGACCCCCTTCGTATAGGAGTCAAACACCTTCCAATCATTATTATGTACTTTTTTTATGTACTCTCACCATCACATAGTAACCTACAACCAGATCTGAGATAAACACAGTTTCTCTCTCACACACACTTTGGATTATTTCTCTAAATCTATCATCACCACCGACTGTTAACTTGAAACTACCTACTAAATCATACTAATATCATTCTAAACCAAAAACTAATCCAGATCTGAGAAAAAAATGTTTAATATCATATATATATATATATATATATATATATATATATATATATATATATATATATATATATATATATATATATATATATATATATATATATATATATATATATATATATATATATATATATAGGGATGCTGTTTCCAGATCTGCGGCGGTTCGGTGGTAGCGTTTCATCACAAACTCATTTTTTGGCAATCAACTCAAAAATCATAGAAACCCATTGTAACAAAATACTATCCAATCAACTCGAAAAGTGGTGCCAGGTAGACAGGTAGTTGTGAGAGGGGATTCGTGGCTGCGGTGGAGGCTCAAGCGAGACGGATTTAGTCAACGGTGGTGATTTTGAGGAAGAAGGGAATATGCGATGATGTTGACCGGATGTGGTGGTGACCGACTGACCGGAGGAACGATTGTGATGGTCGTAGGTGTGATAGTGGTTACATTATTACTTTTTGCCTTGAGGAATTAATGGTGGCTGGAAAAGGTAAAAGAAAAAAGAGAGAGAAACTGAGAAGAAAATTAAAAGCAATGTGTGAAAAAAAGACAATAAGAAGAAAACAAGTTTGTATAGTGTACTTTTATGACATTTATATTTTTGAAGTTGTCAGAGGAGTCCAAACCATAGGACTCTTCTCTAAATACAAATAAATTATATATTCTTCATATTTGCAAAGAATCTTCCGTACATATAACGTGGACTTGTGAGCCAATAAAATCATCTGCAGTAAACATGGTATACAGTGAACGTGAAGGGGACACAATAACCATCCCCATTAATATTTTCAGAACATAAAAATAGCTGTGCATGTTTCAGTTTGTGATCGGCTAAATGAGGGAGGAAGTGGCTTGTTTTATTGTAATAAAAAAGTCTCTCTCGTTGCCTAATAAAAAAAATCTATAAAATATTATAAAAAATAATCTAAAAAGTTAAACGAAAAGATATACCCCTTATTCACAATTTGTGTGGATGTACAAACCTTAATTAATATATTAATATATATATTAAATGCGGCATCAAACGACGTCGTTTTACTTTAGTATGTGTTGTTTCGCATTTTTGTTTATGTCGTTTCACAAACCAAGCAAATAGAGGCTGTCTTTTCTATCAAGTGAGACTTTAATTTCAGTTAGTTAGCTTTCTTTTATTCTATCTTTTCTTTGTGTATTTATTTTGTATTTTCTAGTGACTATTTCGTTCTTTACAGTGAGGAATGCAAATCTGCCTCACCCGTCATAATTTACCATCTTCTTGAGTATACTGCTATTTGCCTTTAATTCAATCTTCGCTAAAAGAATCATTAATTCAATCAAGTTTCAATAAATTGCATGAGGGGAACATTACATTCATAATACAATGTGCCTTCATAAAATACATAGTAGCATATTTTTTACGAACATAGGAGCACATGTTATTTATTTCAATTAGAGGTGGTAAAACGGGCGGGCGGGATAAACGGGCGACGGATTAAACAGGTGCGGGTTAAACGGGCGCGAGCTAAACGGGCACAGGCAAAACGGGCGGGCTAAACGGGTGGGCTAAACGGGCGCATGCTAGAATGAGAAAAAAGACATATAAAAATGTAGAATTAATAAATAAAAATACTTGTTTAAAAACCGGGAATAAAAATTAAATATAAAATATCTGCCGAGTAACTTAATTAGTGTTTTATATGTGCACCCATTATGCCCATAAGTTTGTTACATATGCGCCCGTTTAGCCTATTAATAATAAAGAATGGGCAAAAAGTGTTCCATCTTTTTTAGAAAATAAGTAAAAAAATGCCTATATTTATCAAAATGTGCAAAATTTCCACCTTTAATTTCAATATTACAAGGAAATAAAATACACTAACATCACACTGGAACTCGTTATTAAAGAAAGACCATACTTGTTTATATACGAAAATGCAATTTGGATATAATAATAATAATAATAGTAGGGAAAATTCGTAATATAGCGATTTCTTTTAAGTGATAATTTTATATATTATGATAATATTTAATTACACAGATGTACAAGACAAGCGAGCAACAAGCTGCGCCACAAGACCTTTCTTTAAGGTGTTGGTGAAAAATAGTTTTAAATTTTATTTTTTTCTTAAATGCTTCGAGGCATTTGAGCCATCCGATGCATCTTTTCACCATATGGTGACACGTGTCCGACACAAAGTACATGATGCCTCGGATGATTTGGATGTCTCGAAACACGTGTCAAATTATGGTGCCTAAATGCCTTGGATGCCTCGAACTAGTTTGGGAAACAAAAAATATTTGAGATATTTTTCACCCATACTTTATGACTTGGAGGTATTTGGAGAATTTTCCCATAATAATAACAAGAAAAGAGAGTGGGCCCAAAGAATCAGCTACAAATCTCCCCGGCCTCAAATAGCCTCATAGAACATTACCTATAAAAATACAAAAAAAAGCCCTTCCACGCAATCAGTAAGCCAATGAATTAGGACCACAAGAAAATGACAAATAATAATCCTCACGTAAAGTTTAGGATATTTTTTACTAAAAAAATAAGGATATTTTTTGCTAAAAAAAATAGTTTAGGATATTTTTTCATTTGTGTGTTTATTAGGTTTATTACCTTTTCACTAATTTATATTTTATATTATATATATATATATATATATATATATATATATATATATATATATATATATATATATATATATATATATATATATATATATATATAGGGCCTTTCTTTTCAGAACCGTTTTTATTGACAGAACTGTCAGAACCATCTTTAGCCAATCAGATTTAGATAATTCAATTATATTTTAGTTAATCTAAAAGGGTATTCTAGTAAAATGACAATTTTTATATAACTTTTTTAAAAAAATTCGTTTATAAAAACCCATAATTTTTGAAATTATTTTCTTTTTATTTTTTACATTTTTTATTTTATTAACATGCATGTTTCCAAAATGTTAGTGCATGCATGTTTTTAAGGATTATTTGTTAGTAATTGTTTCAACATCCATTTTTTTCAAAACATAATTTTTGTCTTTCTATCGTTACTTTTTACATTTTTGTTTCACAATTTATGCATAACCATTAATCAAAAAACATAAACTTTTTTAAAAAATCAAAATTCATATAGTTATATGTTACATTCCACTTAACTACAAGTACAAAAAAACATGTATGTAATAAACATATCTCTTCAAAATTCTCAAATAATCTTCAAGTAAATTTGTTTTCATCCACTTCTCGGTCTTCACTGATATCTTCATCAATCTGAAACAATACATGTTAGCACATGTTTAAAAATCTATAAACATATACATTTGATAGTACATACATGTTTTATAACTAAAACATATATGTATTGGTAAAAAAGCATACATGTATTACCTTCTAATACATCGTAAAGTTCATAAAAACATACATGTTTTAAATCTTGCCTAACTAGTACCAAACACATTATTCATCTAGTCAATATTGTCAAGCCATAATTATAAAATATCATTAACAGTAAAGGGATTAATTTTAAACTATCCTCGTATTTTTTTTATTAAAAGAGTGGTAGGCAAGAAATTTAACTCACATGTCCATTTTTGCAAATGAATGCATATCATGTTTTCTTAGTTAACTATTAGAAATTAATTGATTCTTTATCTTATTCCATAAAGGTAATAAGAATGCTAACGTATATTAAAACCTTTTAAATTTTTGATTCGTCATCTAGCCATCTAGTTTTGGTGCTTTTTTTAACAATTTTTGATTCGTCATCTAGCCATCTAAATTTTTAATTCGTTATCTTGAACTGATCTTGAACATATGTGTCAGATTCTTATTTATTATTGCATTGGTGTTCTTCTACGTTATGTATACATGTTTCCTCACATTTTCCATTTATATGGAACATGCATGTAATACAAGATAATTAGTTAAAGAGTTCATTGCAACATGTATACACAAATTCTAAAAACATATATGTACACTTTCAAATAACATGTATCTTCACCTTCAAATAATTCAAATAACATGTATGTTTGCGGTTTCTCAATCGTCAAACAAACATGTATGTACACCTTCAAATAACATATACGTACAACCTTCAAATGACATGTATGTTTGCGGTTTCTCAGTGTCAAACAAACATGTATGTACATCTTCAAATAACGTATGTGTACACCTTCAAATAACGTATACACACACTCTAAAAACATTCAAATAATATGTATGTACACATTCAAATAACATGTATGTACACCTTTAAATCACGTATATGTACACGTTCTATAACATGTGTGTTTACGGTTTCTCATTAAATTCACATGACCAGATTAAACTTAAAAACCAAAATCACGACATAATCACAAATAACACAAATCTTTGAAATCAAAGCGAACCAAGTATACATCTCGACAAATCTCATTCGTCAAACAAACAGAAATGTATAAATCGGATTAAACCACCTAACAATTATGGCGTGATCATCAAAGAACCAAATAACACATACCCGACGTTTCAAACAACATCGAAAAAAATTAACGCTACTAGACGGTCAATGATAAAAGAACCAAAAAACACACCTCAGCCAACATAAAAAAGTTTTTGTGTAACATCTTAAGCCATTTTATTAACACATATTACTAATGTAGCAACTCCACTGTGATATTTTAACATCTTAGCTATTTTAATATTTTAACTAAACTAATCACTTAATACACCAAATACATATAATATAGCAACTTCACTACTAAACCATTGATGATAAATGGTAGATCAGGTTCATTATTTTCATTTCGTCATCACGTGAAAGCAATAACCAAACTAAAAACATCATCAAGATTTGTTCATTATCTAAAACCGAATAAGTACAAGCAATAACAAATACATGTTAAAATACTCAAATCAATAAAGGATTTTTATAATCAGAATGATTTAGCCTTATTGATTAAACATTATGACCTTTAATTGATTAGTCATATTTGATTAAACATTATCAAGTCATTCTTAATACCTTCAAATATATATCATAGTCATTTTTGATAATGATAATGTTTAATTATATTTGAAGGTTCTTAAACATTATCAACTAAACTGGTTTAATAAATGAAAACCATTATGGATTCCAACTTATAAAATGAAACAATTTTATAAGCACATATAACATATCGGTGGATAGTGGTAATTAAACAATAAAAAAATAATATATACCATTAAAACATGCATCGAACAATTCTTTTAAACATATAGATCGAATCTTGAGATGTTGCATCGATGAAGTATGACGATGATGGATGCGGATCAAAGCATGATGATGTAGCCTATTTTAATCGTGGATGGATGATCATGGTGTTGGAGGAAGATGGAGGCTGGAGTCAGATCTTGTAGAAAGGAGAGAGACGATGTAGTGATTGATTGATTATAAATTCTTTAAAAATTTGACTTATTAGTTGCTATATCATAATATCTTATAAATGAAATTAGACTCTCTCTCTTTTTATTTAATACCAAAAAATTAAGTACTACAACAAATACAACATAATGTACAACATATTAGTGCAACCAAGAAAATGAAATTTAAATAATACAAGATTTTAATGCATATGTACAACTTTATATCTCTAATATATACAAATCATTTAATCATACTTAATTAAAACATAATTACTAATACAATTAAAACATCATATCTCCATAATTTACAAGCAAAACAACACATTGTACAAATCTTATCTATCATATTTTTCTCCCTTTTTTCTTGCAATCATATGTACAAAACCACTTTTAGGTTTATTTTCTCATTCAAATTTTCAAAAGAGGTTATGTCAATTCTCGCGTTTAATTAAGTTCTAAAAATAAAGTTACACATATTACATATTACATATACGCCACAAGTAATAATATCCCTATATTAAAATTACGTTTTTGAGACATATTTTTAGGTGAAAACTATCGTCATCCATAAATTATTGCTATGAAAGACGAATAACCGAATAACATTCACTCTCAAGAAAATTTAGTCACAGGGTACCGCCGTCGCATCGCGCGGGTACCCTGCTAGTTTAGGGATAATTAAAATACCTAATTTACCCTTAGTTTATTTATTTTTCTGAAAATAAGTTGTAGATATTTTCTAAAACGCTATTTCGTATTAATATTTTGTACATCATGTATTATTTAGAGTACAATATGTGGTTCTGTCGGTTCTGACACTAATATTGGTTCTGAAAAGAAAGTTACACTATATATATATATATATATATATATATATATATATATATATATATATATATATATATATATATATATATATATATATATATATATATATATATATATATATATATATATATATATATATATATATATATATATATATATATATATATATATATATATATATATATATATATATATATATATATATATATATATATATATATATATATATATATATATATATATATATATATATATATATATATATATATATATATATATATATATATATATAAATATTTTAATTTCGATTTTAATCAGAAACCTAAAATTACTAAACTTAACTTCAAACCAACAAACATTTTTTTAACGGTAATCGTGATTACATGGCCCTCAACCTATAAATGGTAGCGAACCCACAACCAAGTTAGGTCCAGCTTATAAGGCAATGACACCCTTTCCTTTACACATACGGGAGGAAACCCCTATCATCCTAAATAAGACTCGAACTTGAGACATTGCCTAAGAGGGTAAAACCTCCATACCGTTAGATCAAAAGGCTTTTGGTAAAACCAACAATTAAGATAGGGAGATTACGTTTAAGCCATTAGGTCATAATATGCAAAATTAATCTCATTCATCTATTTCTTTCATAACAATTTTTTCTAACAACTTTTGTAACAAATTATTCAAAAACTTTTATATTTGAAGTGGAATATCTTTTTACTTATTTGTTTTTTTTTTTCATAATCTAATTTTACCATAATTTCTAAAATTTCGTGCTTTTTAATCCAGTATCTATTTTGATTAAATTTTATTTTATTTTATTTTTAGTGAGTTTATTTATTTAGATTTAACTTTTATAATTTTAATTTTAATTTAAATACAAACTTAATGAGTAAAAATGTAACATCTATTCATAAAAATATAATTATCAGGTACCCATAGCTGCATCGAACATGTAACATGCTACTAACTTCTAAATGTGATGATATGTTTTAATCTCATTTTGTCTATAGTTATTCCGATATAAGAAAATAGTGTCACAATTTGTGTTCGTATTTTAAAGAAACAACTGAACGTTATGTGTATAAAAAGTAATCTAACACTAATACACGTAGTTAAAGTTTTCCGCCGATCTAATGCTTATGACGATATTACTATAGAATCGACGACTTTTTTCTTTGTCAAATACTTCTTCAACTATAGAAACATAATTCTAAACTAAACATTTCGTGTGTATTTTTGCGAAAATTGTCTATTGTTAAATAGTTAACGATAGTCCAGCTGATATGGAGGTCGAATCGGTAACCTGGTGACTCGACTGGTAGACTCGATTGTCGAAAACATGACCCGATGACTTGTTCGTGGTAACTCGATTGTGTTGACCCGGTTATCGATCTCATGACCTGATTATTCGTCCGAATTGACCTAGTGGTCGAAAACTCATGACTGAATGGTTGATTCACTGGCCTTGTGGCGCGGCCAGCTTAACCTAAAGGTCGAATCCATTACCCAACTAGATAGACTTGATGGTCAATACTGCGACCCAATGACTTCATCAAATTAACTCTAAAGTCAAACTCGTGATGTAATATTGTGTAAAAAAGAATGTTGAAATTCATATTAAAAAAATTCAACTTTCTAACAATTCATATTCACAATTTATAACTGTATATGAAATCTTTAATTAAAATAGTTGGTTTTTAGTTTAAACATAATAAATAATAAGTAAAAATGATAATGAAAATGTGAGATAAAAATAACGTAAAAACGAGGTTTTTTTTCTTTAGTACATTTGAAAGATGTGTTTTGGTTGAATAAACGAAAAAAATGAGAAAATTGAGATGACGACGGATTTTTCTTCACCACTCCCCGAGCCTAATAAAAAAACAGTTGATCATATTACAAGTGAACCTTTATTCATAAAGGAAAATGGTGCAACATTGTATTGGAGCCATATAT
The DNA here is from genome assembly GCA_025667525.1 of Glebionis coronaria. Classification (NCBI taxonomy): domain Eukaryota; kingdom Viridiplantae; phylum Streptophyta; class Magnoliopsida; order Asterales; family Asteraceae; genus Glebionis; species Glebionis coronaria. Next base: position 26,029,808 of record CM046875.1, read on the forward strand.
ATCCAAAAAGGACATATAAGGTGGGAAACATTCTGGTCCTTTGTTGTCCTTCCACCAACATGTGGATTTAAGCCATAGTGGAACCATTTACAATTTGTCTAATTTGCATTTTTGCATGCCACAACCACTATGTAGAAAGTGGCAACCTTTGTTGATTGCTTTTTCTTTAAGAAATTAGGAGTTTTTATGGTTTGGTTTTTGGGTTTTTTTTTTTTGAGTAAATTACACCGTTCGTCCTTGTGGTTTATGTTGACCGACACGGTTCGTCCCTTGACAAAAAAAATGCACCACTTGTCCTTAAGTGGGAAACGTTATGTATCGTTGGTCCCTCCCATTAACGAATCTCATTATCTTTCGTTAAGTGCACTCACATGATACCAAAGTGAGGGTATTTTGGTCCTTATGCTCATTCTTTATAACTTCATCACCTTCATCTAAATACGTTTTTTATTCTTCATCTTCTGTCTTATGGAGTAATTCAATATCACCAGTTACCTTCACTTCATCTTTAGCCATCACCATCTCTGAATACATCATAATCATAAAGAAAAATTAAAACCTAAATTAAATACACTATGCCCCATATCCTATCATCATATCTCTTCTCTATTGAATCATTCAAGCATCTTCATATTCTTTTCTCTATTAGGGGTGCGTGCAGATCTGGCTACGAGTAGATCTACTGGGGATGACATGTGAATCTGGCTATGAATAGACTTACTGGGGGTGCGTATAGATGTTTATGGCGACGGACCAATCAAATATTTCTGGTGCGTGTAGATCTACTGGTATCCTCTACATGTGGTCATATCACCACATAAAAAATTCTTTAATCCTCGTATCATTTCTCCGATTTGTGATCTTCGTATGTATAAATGGGAGTTGATCTTTCTTTTGAGATAATAAAGAACCAATTCTTCATCAGTTGGATGAAACCTAAACCCTGGAGGAAAACACTTCCCACCTGATTTTGACTTTTTTACGTTGACTAAATCAATCATATCATAACCCATCAAATCAAATCTGGTGGATAAAATTTAGGCGTTTTTGCTTAATTAAAATGGGTCTTTTTTTTGGTGAATTAGGGTTAATTTGTACTGAATTGAAATGGGTATTGATTAGATTATGAAAATTTGATCGGATTGTGGTTGAATTGAAGGAGGCGTGATGGAGAAGAAGACCCCAAAAGGGTTTGATTTGAGATTTATTATTTATTTTTTTTGATAAAAGAGTTTTATTTGAGATTTAGATATAAATTTGATAATGATCTAGATAAGAATTTGTTTTAAATTTTTACTGTTTGTGCATATGAAGATGGGGTGTTGAACATAATTGGTGTTTAAGGATGAAGAACTAGTTGGAATAATGATGCTGGTAGACCACTTGAGGTTATTAAAGAAGAAAGGTAGTTTGTGTGGTTAATGATTAAAATTTGTGAAAAATGACTATTATATCCTTACGTAGGTATCATGTGAGTGCATTTAACGAAAGATGGTGAGCCCCGTTAATAGGAGGGACCAACGATACATAACGTTTCCCACTTAAGGACGAGTGGTGCATTTTTTTTTGTCAAGGGACGAACCGTGTCGGTCAACGTAAACCACAAGGACGAACGGTGTAATTTACTCTTTTTTTTAATCTCCAAATTTCATCGAACTGAATAAAAAATTGAATTTAAATTTGGTTTGGTTTTCAAGTTAATCTGAATTACTCTATTTATTTTTAAAAATATATATATATATATATCTATATAAATATTTAATAAAAAAGTTATTTCAAGTATCAAAATTGTTTCTTATACTGTATTATAACTAGATTTTAATACAAATATATAAAATATAAATATTTGTATAAGTTTGATTTACGGTTTCGATTATTAAACTCATATCCAATCAAAAGTCGACTTTTTAGTTTGGTTGACCTAAAACCCAAAAATTATATTCGGTTCGATTCTTGTTCACGCCAATTTGATTTGGTCTTCGATTTTTGTAAGTCAAACTCAAATTATAGACACCTCTATATAAAATAACTAAATTAAATCAAATAATGGATATATTTATTATCCTTGTTTAGTTGGGTAATTCAAAGAGGATATTTATACATTAACTTATGTTGGCATAAATAGTTAAAGAGCCTTTTGCTTTTTAACCAAGTTTTTGGATTCCAACTTTGGATGTGAAATTCTTTTTTAATTGTATCCATTTAGGTACTTATCTAAGATGAACTTTTTATAGAAGTGAAAATTTGCAAAACAGTTGTTGAAAAGAGGATTAAGAATGGGGCTCAGCTTGGGCCACTCAAATTGGGCTCAGCTTGGACCACTCAAATTGCTTGAGGCGACCATGATATATATTTTACTGATTTACTCGAACAAAATACTTTTGACCGACTAAAATTTTTGAATGCACAAAAAAGATTCTTATTATTTAAAAGCGTGTGTTGGGTACTTGGTAAGTTGGTGTAGGTTAGCTAGAGCTTGTTTGATTTATAACTATTTAATTAACAGATGATTTACCTCAGTTTTATACATCTTACTTTATTCAGTCACAAAGAAACAAATTTCTTATTATTTAAAAAATTCAGTTTTTTTCATAATAAGTCATTTAAATATTTATTAAACATCACCTTACTTTCATTAAGAAGAAAACATTCACAACGGTTAGCGATGTGACATTGTAAATCGTTTCCAAAATATATATATAGCAAGGAGCGAGCGTACAGTTTTATTGTGCATATATATATTTTGATTATTAGTTGAGTTACTTTGCTTTGTTAACTGGTGCGTGCATAAAAAGTTTAAATAGAAAACTTGCGACAACTCTCTTTAAAAACTCAAACGGAGAATTTCGTGCATCCTCTATTTCTAAATTCTAGATCCGTCACCGAACTGAACAAAAGCTATAAAAAAAGTTCACAGACGTAATACGTGTTATCTATTAGTGAATGCTCATTTAAAACATACGAGCATCTAAATTCACTTCTGGTGTTTATAACTTGGGTCTGACTTACAAAAAAACGAAACTCAAATTGGTCTTTACTCACACGCTGAAGTCCAACACTTAACACTTGCGAACTTAAAAATCCTCTATTTTTTAAGTTACAATACTCGATTTTTTATTTAGATCTTAATATATTTCGTCTTGCTATTGTCAAATAAAATTATCCTTTATATTTTATTTTCTTACGTCCGCCGCTGATCACAATCATGTTTTGCTAATTCAACTCATCCCATTTCTTGCATATTAAAAATATGATGTCAGATCTATACTTGCAACAAGTAATGAGATCCAATACTAAATTTTAAACTTATGGACACTAGCAAGCCGAATTTGTATCACACATCCTATTATTACTATATACTGTTTTGAGAAGCCGTGTCGAATATTTTAATAATATTAGGTTATTTTTGGCGCGAAATATTTTCCCCTCACATCCCATATTCTTTGTATTTTTTAATCTCATTACTATCCCCCAAAGTTATCCACGTTGCTTTCCCAAAAATTGAACACATACTCATTTACTAAACACGTACTCCACCATCCACCGTCCCTATTTACTCCATTAATATAAAACTTCATCGCCTTATTTTTTTCACATATTGATTAATAAAAACACATCCACCGCCTCATCATCTTCAATTTCATATCTGGTCATCAAAATCTCCGCCACCGGAATAAATAAAGGCGACTTTTTACTGCTATAAGAAACCATGATCCTTTAGAAAAAGGTTGAATCCTTAAATCAGTTGACATCTGCAATATTGATCCTTTTTTTGCTTTTATGATTTTGAGTTTTGATCTTTCAATGTTCATAGGTTGCAACCCTTAATGGACAACAAAAATCAAGAATAGATGCTTTTCATCAGCAAGTAAAGATTAGCATTGGCATATGAGGTTAGAGGTATGTGCTGCTTTAAACTTTTGTTAATTGATATGTGGGTTGAAATTTTCAATTATGAAAAATTAGGCTTTTTGTTATCGAGTTATTTGTATAGATAGATGTTCTTTTTTTTACGAAACTGTTAGTTTGGACACATAAGTTGTATATTTAATGATATTTCTAGCCAAAGGGATGTGGCTTCTTATCAAGTTTCTATCTTTTTTTAAGGATTTAGAGTTGTAGAAAGTGATTCTGGGACAGGCACATGGTGAAATTCACAAGATAAATTTTATGGTTGATATTTTGAAGAAACTTGACTGCTTTTGAATGGAGAGGAGTTTAAAGATAACCGGTAATATTCATGTAGTTTTTATTTTTTAGTAGCATCTAAATCATCATTTTATAGGTGATCAACTAGCCATCACTAATGAGACCCATAAGAAACTTGATATGGGAACAAACATACCATCATTTTCTTCCTTGCTTGGTGGCCACAAGGATGCATCGATTGTAGATACACAAAGCCAAGCCTGTTAAACGGCATCAATCAAGAAGTTTTACCACAACTTTTTGATACATATAGTTATTAAATGTAATGTTATACGAATCTTTTACTGATACGTAGTAATAAATATTTTCACCTAGTAGCTATGCGTTAATTAACCTTTGGCATAAGATTGACTTGATTATTCTCAGGAAATGTAGTTTGGTAGGAGCTAGGAATGCTAAGATGGTCGTCAGACCTGTAGGATGTTGTAGTCAGCCTTACGGGATGTCGTAGTCAGCCTTACGGGATGTTGTAGCCAGCCTTACGTGGATTGTTGTACTAACAAGGGGAAAAACCCCATGTTACTAACTTATGTTTTGTTTGTGGGTAATTTACAGATGTATGTGCTTCGGGGAGGATCAGAAACTGTAGTAGCCGCGCCTTGAAGATTTATTAACCATTTACAAGATGGAAACACGTCTCAACACTGATATCGTATAGAATACTTGATATGGGTTTCGAGCCTCAAATGGAACCTATTGTGGCCATAAACTGAAATTTAGCAAAATATGTCATCTGATGGGTTTTGATAATGAAATCCAGATGAACAAGATGCGGTTCCTTGATCTAAAATTTAAGTGTGGGTTAAAAGTGATTGCGGTTTTTTTATCTGAAGTTGGCCACGAGTCTGTCGAATTAAAGGATGTCACTGCAAATGTAAGTAAAAGGAGTTACGAAAAGCTCTTGCATGTAGTAAAGAATACAAGATTCTAACCAACTTTGCCTGCTTTACAGGTGGTATTTGATCTAACAACATAATTAGTTTTATGTATGCTTTTAATTCTTTGTGTCACATTTATCTGAAGATTGTTGATGTTTAAATAAACTATCAAGAAAGATGCAGAGCGAAGGACATAACGTGGATCTCTAAATCCCAAGGAAGTGGTAATTTTGAAAGCATCTATATTACTTACCAGGAAGTGGTAAGTTGTTGGTTTTGGTTTAGGAGAATCAATATTTACTTGTAGCTCTGCTACTAACACATTGATCACCACATTGATCACCTCAAAGGATCATGCATTTGTCCAGAGCGATGGCCATTTGTACGAGAGTGCCTGTTGAGCGCATGTGCGTTTTGTAGTTAAAAATACTAATGAAATGATGTTTGTCTAGATATGTTTCTGATGATATATGACTCTGTGAATCCAATACCTTTATTAATATGCTATAAATTAGAGGTGGCAATTTATCTCCAAAAAGAAAACGGGTTGAAAGTCGTGGTAAAACTAGGGAAAGAACTTTTCTTTGAGAGTTTGGCTATATTCTGATGGTTAACATGTAGGGGATTATAAATGGGTAAAACTTATGCAGTTTAGGGCATCATTTTACCTATCAATAGGGTAAAGTGATCAAATTATAGAAACTAATACAATTACAATAAAAGTAAAGTTATGTTATGCAAGTGCTGGATCTACGTAGCCGTGTTGATTATCAGTTTCCCTACTTACTGATACATATGTTATGATCTTTTGGTGCATCATGTATACATGTACGAAAATAATGGGAAAGAATATCAGATAAATATAATATTGATTAAAGCATCAGTAAGGTTGCAGATTGGAATCTCTTTTCACATACTTAATAATTTTCGAAGTTAAACTTTTTTAGAGATATAACCCACTTTGTAACTACACACTGACCTGTTTTAGAATCCTCATGTTAAGCACATACATGGCCCATATTTATCATTTTGTACCCGTTCTCATACATATCACTAAAACTACTTACCAAGTCTTATACAGGTATTTCATTTGTAACCTTTTATAACTCTTTGATTTGTACTATTATATTTCATTTGTAACCATTTTGTGTGTACGTGCTTATTATGATAGAAAAAGAGCATTAAAGAATGTCTACTCATCTACACAAATACTACTTACATGCTAATTCATATGTAACCGTTCGTAACTATTTTATCTGTATCACATCGCTTATTTCATTTGTAACATTTTCTAACTATTTTATGTCTATTGCTTATTATGGTAACAAAAAACATTAATAATGATTTTTATATCTTAAATGTAGGCTATTCCGAGGACATTGACAATTGTATTCTTCGGGAATGAAGGAGATGGTGAAGCTGAGGATTGGGCTAGGAATGCTACACAAGTTGTTTCTGAATGTGCTCATCAAGTTTGAAGTGTAATGATATGATAAACTTGATGTAAAACTTCTTTTGTTTCAATAGAACTCCATTATTCCGCAGCTTCAAAGTTCATGTTTGCTAAGAAAGCTCGATTTGATCAAAGACTAAAAGATAGACATTTCTCCGCATATATTACTTTCATGCGTAAGCCCACGCAGCGAAGCGCGGGTCTCACCTACTTGTTATATACAAATTTTAGTTTAAAATAATGTTTTTGTTTCACTTAGTATATTATACTTAGGACTTCTTAGTGATAGTGTATTAAAACATATACCGTTAAGTATAAAAAAAAACATATATATATTAAGGGGTGTTTGGGATTATTTATTGAAAATAAATTATACGTTTTGAAAATAAATAATTCAGATAATCAACAATTAGGAAACATGTTTTTGAGAAATAGTGTTTGGATTTGATTATTTTGTTTGAAATCGTAATAATCAGATTATCAATTTTTTAGTGTTGATAAATCAGATTATTTGTTTAGTTGATAAGTAAAATGACTAAAATAGACCTATTTTAATTTTTCTTTATTTTAAAAATAAAATAAGTAACTTCTCACTTACTTTTACAAAACTCCATTTTGAAAGCTTTAGAACACAAATAATCATTTATTTACTTTTATTATTCAAACACTTATTTTAGCTTATTTTAATTTTCAAAATAAAATAAATAAATAATTTAGTTCCAAACCCATCCGAAATAAGCTAGTGTGCCTATATGGCTATATGTGATTGTGTGCTTGTCATAATGGTAAAATTGATGGTAAAAGGGATTTGAGGAAATCCAATTTTTGGTGTGATCGGATGAATGCTATTCAAATATTAGGTCAAATTCTTTTGCACCCTTCAATCATTGCGCCACAATTTTTTGCTCAATTTAAAGTATCATTAGTTAAACAAAATTGTTCGCCTACGTGCATGAACAAACCTTAATCTAACCTATAATTATGATTTATGAATGTGAACATATAACAAAGAGTAAATAGTATAAAAAGGTATCCATTTTAAGTCAAAACTCAATTAAAGATATCTAACTTTTTTTTTTCTCAATTTAAAGTATCGATCTTTTGTCTTGTTGCAATATTAGACAATTAACAAATTAAAGGTTATATATCAACGATCGTTTACTTTATTATATATCGTTTGTCCTTTACATTAATGACACTTTATAATACACTCAAAATTCGTTTTTTACAGTATTTCATCTTTTCGTCTAATTTTTACCGTTTTCGTTAGTTTTTAATCGTTTTGGTCCATTTTTACAACATTCGTCGTTCTTTTACCGTATTCAACCGTTTCGTCCATTTTTTATAGGTTTTCGAGTCCTTCTAACCGTTTGTGTCCATTTTACGGCTTTTAAATGTTTTCTTCTGTTTTTTCATTTTCGGCTTTTTTTTTACTATTTATGAACGTTTTTATTTGGTTTATTTTTTTCGTCCACAAAATAAATAGGCGATAACGACAAGAAACGAGCGAAAACAGTTAAAAAAAAAGGTTGAAAACAATATCAAACACATTAAAGAAGGTCGAAAACGGTAAAACCGATAAAACGACAAAAAACGGACTAAAACGATTAAAAACCGAATGAAAACGGTAAAAATCAAACGAAAAAGATAGAAAACGGTATAAAACTGTAAAAAAACGAATTTTGAGGTTATTATAAAGTGTCGTTAATATAAAGGACTAACGACGCAATAATAAAGTAAACCGTCGTTAATATATAACCTTTAAATTTGTTATTGTCCCAACATTGCAACAAGAAAAAAAATCGGTACCTTAAATTGAGAAAAAAAAAGTTAAGTATTTTTAATTGAATTTTAACATAAAATTAGTACATTTTTATACTATTTGCTCTATAACAAATCCAAATATAAATCTTGTGTAAATATTTTTAAGTCATCAAATTTAAGAACATAACGGGCAACAAAAGAAACTTGTAACCCGTGCAATGTATCCGCCATTTCTAACCGACAGTGCGATTACAAATACGAATACGAAACTAAAATTATTAGCGGGTGGCGGTAGACTAAAGGTGTGGACAGTGGCGGACGCAGAAAATCGAATAGTGGGGGGTAAATTTTTTTTTTGACAATAATAAAGTAAAAAAATTTAAAATTCGAATAAAAAACCGAATATTTTAATAAAAAATAGAGGATTTTTAGGCTTTAGAGTGTCAAAAGTCGGATTTTAATATGTGAGTGGGGGGCAATTCATGTTTCGAATGGGGACATTTGAAAAAAAACTGTCAAAATCAAAGAAAAATTACACTCTAATCGCGTTGTTTTGATCAAGCTATGGGGGGCGCCGACACCCCGGACCTAACACATAGGTCCGCCCCTGGGTGTGGATACAAATGGGTATTGTAATACTAATAAGTCTATGTTCCAACTTGGGTTGTCTCAAATGCACGTACACTTTCATCTTTATTCAAGTCAAATTAAGACTTTAGTTGATAAATATGGTTTATGATTGTGTGTTAACGAATTTTTTTTTAAACTATGTCGTATTTGACAGTAAAATTATAATTTGAGACGAAAAAGTAAAGGAACAAAAAGTAATCATAAATTGTTGTTAGGTTAAACTGCAAAATACATCTTATGATTTATATTTTCTCGTATAATACATCTTTGTTAAAAATTATTGACCTTTTACTTCCTTAGAAAGTTCCTTTTACATCATTACAGGAATGATATTTTTAAAAAATCATCTTAATTTTTTCCAAATATCTTTGCCAAAAGTTTAACTCTTACGAATGTGAAGTGCTAATAGTTTCGGACAAAAATGTTTCGTATTTTTTTTCAATAAAGTCTATGCATGCATGCATGCATGTGGGCAAATAAGTGTTTATTATTAGAGCTCGTGATTAGTGTGAATTATTTATGTTTATCCAATTTCAATGATGCACGTTTTTTTAGTTCATGAATTTTTAATGGTCCAACAATCAAAAGATATTTTTGTCCTTATTTAATACAACCAATCAATTGACCCTTTCTATTTCCAACTGAGATATTTGTCCATGTTAAAAGGGAATTTAAAAAGACCAAAGGAATGACATGCAGGTATTTTATGACTCTTTCTATTTCCAACAGAGATATTTGTCCCTACATGTACACTTTAGAATTTGAACCAATAACTAGAAGGGCTAATTCTTGAAATGCCCCAAAATGTTACCTTGTTTCCCTTTTTGCACCCACCAAATGAAAATTTCCCAAAATGCCTTATGCAACTTATGCAACTTATGCGACTTATGCGACTTTTCCAAAAACAGAAAAAAAAATTCAAAAATTTTCCAAAATTTTCCCAAAATTTTACCATTTTTTGAAAAGTCGCATAAGTTGCACAGGTTGCATAAGTTGCATAAGATATTTTTGGAAATTTTCATTTGGTGGGTGCAAAAAGGGAAACAAGGTAACATTTTGGGGCATTTCAAGAATTAGCCCTAACTATAAAATATATCACGAAAATCTGCTCACTTATTTCGAATAGACTCCAATGAACAGTCACATAACACAATTTACTACTGAGACACAAATCTATTGAAAAGTTAGTAAGGCCCAAATTTTGAGCTAAAAGTAGTCATATTAAAATTTAAATCTACAAAGTATTTGGTTAAGAAGTTTTAATATAACATTGGATACTATTGAGCACAAATCTTTTGGTAAACATGATACTACTTATGTGCACCTGTTTTTCCGCCGCGACATAAATCATTTTAAGCTGCAATATAAAAGAACATAATGAGAAATATCTGCTCTAGGTTAAAACGATCGAGTTAACATAAATAACATATTCTATTTTAGGTAACGAGTGATCAATCGATTAATCAGTTAGTAAAAACATAATGCTTTTAGACCGAATTTCTTTAAAAAGAAAGCACTATACTAGAAAGATTAACATTACGCAACGAAATTTTGTTGAATTTTTGTGTCACTGCTGAGCTTTGGTGGCGGCTTATGTCGCACAATTAGTTAAATAACAATGTAAATGTATATCAGATTTAAATGTGTCTCTTTAATTTTTTTAAAAAGAAATGCAAAAAGATGTGAATCGGAGAGAACACCATGATCTCGGGTACCTTTTTTGGCATAACTTTTGTTCGTCTTACAAAGAATAATCTCCGACAACTCTTTTAGCCCAACAAGACACCAACTGAAGTAGGTAAAAAGTAAAACTTGATCTCTTGATCATTCACTACTACATAAATTGTTATTTGGTACGCTATTTAGACACGGTTGTTGAAAAACCGTACCAATAAATGGTATTTAGTACGGTTTCAAAACAAACCGTACCTAATAATAATCATTTGGCACGGTTGTGTAATTTTGGCTCTCTTTGGCACGGTTCTTTTGCAAACCGTAACTAATAAAACTTTTTTGGTACGGTTTCTTTAAAAACCGTGTCTGAGTTTTTAGTTTTGGAACGGTTTATTAACAAACCGTAACAAATAACCATTTTCAAAACCAGACACCTACCTCCCCAACGGAAACCTGTTTCTCACTTCCCCACACCTACCTCACCTCATTCATTTCACTTCCACTCAACATCTCATTCTCACTCAAATAAATCCAAAACTATTACATTAAAACCACTATCAACAACCACAAGATATTTAAATTAAATCACATAATAGGTAATTGATACAATCTTATTTATTTTTACTCACTATTAATCTATATAGTTAATTAATATGTTTTTTTATATTTATATAGGTATAATCATTCTTCATCATGTATCCGTATTAGAAATCTTCAACTCATTTTAAAAAAGATCGGATCATATGGTGAGTTTAACTCTTTTTGTTATTTATAACACTATTTATATTTTTATTATTAGTTCTAAATACTTATATATGTATATAGTTGCAACATTTATGTGTTTATATGTAGCATGTGTATTTAGAAGCTCTAAGTAGATCCTTATGTGAAATTAGTTAGTTCCTGTCCGAAAGTAATCTATTAGAGATTAGTTTCGGGCAGTCCCCGTTTGGGACTGCTTTTTGAATATTTTATCTCATTTAGGATGCGTATACATTCTACCGGATTAGCTATTTAAGAAAAAATCAGTATACATTTCTCCTTACTCCTTCGAGTTTGCATTTTATATGCATACTTGGGGAGTTAAGGAGAAATGCTGCCGAATTTTTTCTTAAATAGCTAAGCGGCTAGAATGTATACGCATATGAGATAAAATATTCAAAAGGTGGGTTAGGATATGCCACATGTGACCACATATGTTTTATTTGTACATGCATATGATTTATTATGTTGTTTTAAATTTTCAGATGGAACGAAAATGGATGTACGGCAAAAACATTAATGACCCAGAATTTGTGAATGGAGTGCAAAGTTTTCTTATTGCTGTTGAGTCTAACCGAGCGGCTAAGGGAAATATTGAGATTTTTTGTCCATGTTCGCGATGTAAAAATTTTGTACCATATGATGATGTAAAAATGATTGAGTATCATTTGCTCAAATATGGCTTTGTTCGTAATTATACTTGTTGGTCGGAGCATGGAGAATCACAAGTTGATAATAACACATCGAGTCACGTATCAAATGCTAATGAGAACAATGAATCTTACATTAATGATAAACAAGCAAATTTAAATGAGATGTTGCATGATTTGGAGGCTAATGAAGGTGATATTGATCAAGAAGATTTACAACAATTGTTTGAGGACGCTGAGAAACCAGTGTGTGATGGTTGTGAGAATTTTTCTTTACTTTCAGCTGTTCTGGAGTTGTTACAATTAAAAGCAAGTAGTAGTTGGAGTGATACAAGCTTCACAAAGCTATTAGATTTTATGCACCGACTTCTTCCCAAAAATAATGTGATACCCATTTCTACATACCAAGCTAAAAAAATAATGTGTCCAATGGGACTAGAGGTTGAAAGAATACATGCGTGTCCGAATGATTGTATGTTGTATAGAGATGGGTACGAAAACTTACATGCATGTGTTACTTGCGGAACATCGAGGTATAAAAAGGAACCAGAACCAGATGAAATTGATGATGATTTGACAAAGAATGGACCCCCAGCCAAGCTATTGTGGTATTTTCCCATCATACCAAGACTAAAACGGTTATTTGAAAATAAGAAGGAGGCGAAATTGTTGCGTTGGCATTTTGATCAGCGTAAAGATGACGGGAAATTAAGGCACGTGGCAGACTCCCCTCAATGAAGAAAGATTAATAATAAGTTTCCAGAATTCGCTGAAGATATTAGAAATATTCGATTTGGACTAAGCTCGGATGGAATGAACCCATTCGAAAACATGAGCAGTCATTACAGTACTTGGCCGGTTCTTTTATGTATGTACAATCTTCCACCGTGGTTATGCATGAAGCGTAAATACATTATGATGTCATTGTTAATTTCTGGTCCAAAACAACCAGGCAATGACATTGATGTGTATTTGTCTCCTTTGATTAACAATATGAAAACTTTATGGAACCCGGGTGTACCGATGTATGATGCCTATATGAAGGAGAAATTTACGTTGAAAGCCATGATTATATTCACCATTAATGATTTTACAGCATATGAAAATTTGTCAGGATACAGCACGAAAGGTAAACAAGCATGCCCGATTTGTGAAGACGAGACATCCTCAATGTGGTTAGACAACTGCAAAAAAACCGTGTTCATGGGCCATCGAAGATCGCTTCCCCGTCATCACCCGTATCGTAATATGAGTTCGGAGTTTGATGGACATACGGAGTATGGACGAGTCAGAGCACGACTTACTGGAGATACTGCACTTTCTCGAGTTTCTAATCTAAACACTGTGTTTGGAAAAGGAAAAGGTTGTCAAATTGAAAAAGGAACGTGGAAGAAAAGGTCAATTTTTTGGGACTTAGAATATTGGAAGGATTTGGAAATACGACATTGTATCGATGTTATGCACATTAAAAAGAACGTATGTGACAGCTTGATTGGGTTATTGTTGAACATTTTCGGGAAAACAAAAGATGGTATTAATGCTCGAAAAGATATGGTCTCAATGGGAATCAGGTTAGAACTCGCCCCAGTCGAGAATGACAAAAAACGCACCTATTTTCCACCAGCGTGTTATACAATGTCGAAAGCAGAAAAAACCCAATTCTGTAAATGCTTACATGATATCAAGGTTCCATCTAGCTATTCATCGAACATAAGGAGCTTGGTATCCATGAAAGACTGTAAACTACAAGGAATGAAGTCGCATGATTGTCATGTTTTGATGACACATATGATCCCGATAGCAATTTGTGGTTTGTTACCAAAGCATGTACGACATACAATCACAAAACTTTGCTTGTTTTTTAATAAGATTCACTCGAAAGTGATTGACCCTGAAATTTTGGATTCATGGCAAAGAGATATTATCATTACTTTATGCCAATTAGAGATGTACTTCCCACCATCTTTTTTCGATGTCATGGTTCATCTGATATCTCATATTGTTGGTGAAATTAAAGCGTTGGGTCCTGTATTTTTACATTGCATGTACCCTTTTGAGTGATATATGGGCGGCGTCAAGGGGTATGTAAGGAATCGGTCTCGACCCGAGGGTAGTATTGTGGAAGGATATACTTTCGAGGAGGTCATCGAATTTTACACAAACTATTTGGAAGGTGTCAAAGGTATTGCCGTTCCTCAAAGTCGTCATGTGGGTAGACTTCACGGGGTCGGTACAGTTGGGTCGAAACAATGTAGCCCAAACCAAAAGCTTTTCGATCTTGCACACTTTGTAGTTCTTCAACATATGACATGTGTTGCTCCATACATTCAGGAGCATATGAAAATGTTACGTGCAAAAAACGTTGGTAGAACTGATGCATGGTACACGAAGAGGCATAATGAGCAGTTTGCTACTTGGCTGAAAGACAAAGTGGCTGCAAATATTGGTCAACCAAACGTCAATAAAATAGTGGAAAGTCTGGGAGAGGGCCCGAGATTGCTAATCAAAACATATCAAGCATACGAAATTAATGGCTATACATTTTACACTAACATGAAAGATGAAAAGAGTACAGTGAAAAATAGCGGAGTTACAGTGATAGCCTCCACAGGGGCTACCAAAATGTCATATTATGGGGTGATACAAGAAATTTGGGAGTTGGATTATTATTCTTTCAAAATACCATTGTTCATGTGTAAGTGGGTAAATAACAGTTCGGGTGTTAAAATTGACGAATATGGTTTCACACTTGTCAACCTTGAAACCGACGGGTATACATCTGAACCTTTCATTCTTGCAAAGCAAGCCACACAAGTATTCTTTGCTCAAGACCATAGCAATCCAAGATGGCATGTCGTTATGCCGGGTAAGCGACATATACTTGGTGTTGATAATGTTTTTGACGAGGAAGAGTACAACCAGTTTGACGAGCTACCACCATTTTTAGTGGGTATCCCACCGATAGATGGTGACACCACATACTTACGATCCGACCATGATGAAGGATTATGGGTTGATACACCGGCTGCCAAACGAAGGTTTGTGTATATAATATATATTTTTTAGTTAAATTAGTATATATGCTTTTGTTTGTTGATTATACTTTTGTTTGCAGAAAAAAGTAATCGATCAATATAAGAGTCTGAAGAAATTCGAGAAGACGTTTTAAGTTTTATGTAATTTATGAGTGTTTAGTTTAGAATTAGCTCATTGTTATCGCTGCTTATATCAGGTAAGGTGAGTTTATTAGTTGCTTATTTTTTCTTATTTAAAACTGATCTGCATCTTTAGGTGTGTTTGGTTCAGTAATTGGCTGTTACAAATATGACTAATACATATCATATTGTTTTTATAGCTTTGGGATGATACACGCCGATTAACACCGCTCGAGATCGACAATATTGGTTTGTTGACGCTGAATGAGTTTTATAGGAGTGTAGTTATTCCTCTATATTCAACTGCTCAACAATAGCTAGGTTTTATGTTTTCGTGATGATGACATTTGAAACATTTGTAATTTACAATACTTTTGATTAACTAAGATTGTTGTGTTGGTTAATGTTATTATTGAATGTTGTTTGTGTATGCTGCCATTTTTGTGTCCCCTGTAGAATATATACAAATTGTTGTGGTATTTGGTTCCAGGTTCTAAAAAAAGAATATTTTTTTTTCCAAAACCAAATTTGGTACGATTTTTAAAAAACCGTAGCAGAGAAGTGAAGGATGCTTGATACGGTCAAGAAGAAAACCATACCAAATAATCATTTTTAGGTACGGTTCAAAACCGTGCCAAAAGACCGTTTGGTTTTTTGGTACGCTCTTATTTGGTACGGTTTCAAAACCGTACCAAAAAACGTTTAAAACCGTTCCAAATGCGTTTTTTGTGTAGTAGTGATTTACCGACAAAATCTTTCTAGTAAGCCCTTTGATAATTAGCTACAAATATTTTACAATTAGCATATGCTTTCATAGCTACTAATATTTTACAATTAGCATATGCTTTCATAGCTACTAATATTTCAAATTGGTAGATGTTCGGTTATCTTTTATATCCATGAGATCTCTAAATATATGTGTGACAAAAGTTTTCTAAGAAACATGCATCCAAAAAAGAAAAAATGAAGTAATCTCTACCATTCATTTAAATCACATCTAATGATGTATATTAATTTTTTTAAATTTAATTAATAAATCACACTTTCATCTTATTTCTTAAAATTAAATATCTCTCAAACCATTAATCGTTATGAAAAAATAAATATACCGTCACGACGGGAACTAAATTATATTTCTATAGATATGCACTTCTATATACTTTCGGGGAACTTTTTTAAAAAATTTTTGTAAAAAAAATCACATGTGATTCTCGAAAAATTACATGTGATTCTCGAAAACTCATGTTTGATTTATTATTTTAAAAATCACATTTGTAATGTCACATGCGATTTGTGAAAATTACGTGTATTTTTTTACGAGAATTTCAACATTGGAAAATCATTAAAAGTATATGAAAATAACCGTCTATTAAATGACAAAAGTATATTCGTTATTACTTTAAAATCACATGTGATTTATGTAAATTACATTAGAAATGTTTGAATCACATGTAATTCTATCAATATATTAAAATGTTTGTTGCTATTAATATAAAATATGTTCATTTTACCGGGGTGCCGGGGTGGAGTCCCTTTTACCCAAAAAAATATATGTAAAACAAATTGCCTTCTGAATTACATGTAATTCGATGATAATTACATGTAATTCGATGATAATTACATGTGATTGTGCATTACATGTGATTCACACATTCTGAAACCGTAACTTTTTCTAACAAACCCACATTAGATGAATCACAATTGATTTTTCTAATCATGTATTATCTGTTTTTATTTATGTAAAATATATAAAACAAATTGGCTTCTAAATTACATGTGATTTTGTTTGAATCACATGTAATTCTGCTTGAATTGCATGTGATTCGGTGATAATTACATATGATTTTGCTTGCATTACATGTGATTCAAGCATTCCGAAACCTTAACTTTTTCTAACAAGGTCATTTTGTATGAATCACATGTGATTTTTTTAATTATGTATTATCTGTTTTCATTTATGTAAAATATATAAAACAAATTGGCTTCTAAATTACATGTGATTTTGTTTGAATCACATGTAATTCTGCTTGAATTACATGTGATTCTGTGATAATTACATATGATTTTGCTTGCATTACATGTGATTCAAGCATTCTAAAACCTTAACTTCTTATAACAAACCCACTTTAAATGAATCACGTGTGATTTTTTTAATCACATGTAATTTTGTTAATATACTAAATTATCTGCTTGAATTACATGTAATTCGATGATAATAACATGTCATTTTGCTTGCATTGAATCACATGTAATTCAATGATAATTACATGTGATTTTGCTTGCATTACATGTGATTCAAACATTTCGAAACCTTAACTTCTTCTAACAAACTCACTTTAGATGAATCACATGTGATTTTGTTTGAATCACATGTAATTCTGTCAATATATAAAAATGTTTTGTTGCCATTCATATAAAATATAAAAAGTAAACTGGCTTCTGAATTACATGTGATTTTGTTTTGATTACATGTAATTTTACTTGAATTACATGTGATTCTCTATGTGTTTTTACATGTCATTCATGTAAAATATATAAAGCAAATTTGCTTTTGAATTAGTTATGAGTTTATTTTAATCACATGTAATTCTGCTTAAATTACATGTGTAATGATAATTACATGTGATTGATCCGAATAACAAGTTACTTATACTAAATCCAAAATCATAATTTTCGCCAAACCGTAAGTAAATTTTTTAAACACTTGTGATTTGTGTCAAATGACATGATTTTTACCAAATCACATGTGATTTGTAATAAATTTTCTTTTTAATGATACGTACTTCTATATACTTTAGACGATTTTTTTTCGTTTTCGCACTCACGGATCACATGTGATTTATTACTTTATAAAGCACACGTGAATTTGTAAAATCATTTACAATTTAAGGATTTCTGAAATCACACGTGATTTGTTACTTTAATATCACATGTAAATTTATGAAATCACATGCGATATATGGAATCACACACGCGCATTTTAGAAATACAAATCACAATTGATTTTACAAATTACTAGTGATTTTACAAATTATGTGTAATTTTTTTGACGAAAATTTCAACAAAGAATCATCGAAACTATATGAAAAGGCTAGTGGCGTAACTTGTTACGTGTTTACATTTTGACTATGTAAATAATTACACTAATAAATAATAATAAAAGTTATTTATTTATTCTGTAAAAAAAATTAATTTTTTTATATAAAAAAATCACAAGTAATTTTTTCGAATCACATGTGATTTTACAGTCGAAAATCGCAATAATAAAAAAATGTCAAAAATATATCAAAGTGCCTATCTACTGAAAGATAAGAATTTTTTCGTCGCAATGTGTATTTTTCGTAATCTGACAATTTATCGTTTGAAAGATATGGTGTTTTAAAGAAAATTGTGAAAGATGAGTTTTTATTTTTGATGAAAAAAATAAATGGTTGATATTGATTCATTTCTTCTTTTATTGTTTTATGTTCTATGTAGAACTCACCTCTGTATAGCCACATTTCGCAATTATATTGTTGCAAAATGCCGTTGCCATTCCCCATAAAATGTCACTATACTTACATTCATAAATTTTAGGTAACTTAAATTTAGAGATATGCATTCTCTTCTTGGGAATTTGTCTCATAAGATGTCTCTTTTGTTTGGTAATATATTCGGGTTTTCAAAAGAAATTTGCTCATCCTTTATGATTTGCAAGTGCTTAACAATTAAAGGAGCAAAAACCACAGAGTAATCATAAAAAGTTAAAAGGCTGTTTAGTTGTGGAAAATTTTTCTAATTTTTATTTTTCTAATTTTTTAGAAAAGGAAAGAGTTTTCTTTTCAAGAGAAGAGTTGAAAATTATGAAAACTTGTTTAGATTAAATTGTATTTTTCATTTTTCAAATTTCATTTCATTTCTAGATAAGCGAATAATTGACGAAAACTTAAAAAACTGAGAATAATGTAAAAATTTTACGAGAACGTAAAAAACTGACGAAGATGTAAATAACTGAGGAAACATAAATTTACGTTTTTGTCAGTAATTTTACGTTTTCGCCATCATTTTAACGTTTTCGCCAATAATTATATATTTTCGTCAGTAATTTTACGTTTTGCCATTACTTTTACCTTTTCGTCAATAATACTGCTGTTTCGTCAGTAAATTTAACTTTATGTCAGCAAGTTTATGTTTTACTCAGTATTTTTACATTTTCGTCAGTAAATTTACCTTTATGTCAGTAAATTTACGATTTACTCAGTATTTTTTTTGGTCAGTAAACTTACGTTTTGTCAGTTTTTTACGTTTTCGACATTATTTTTACGTTTTCGTCAGTAATTTTATGTTTTCGTCAGTAAATTTACGTTTTCGTTAATATTTTATGTTTTCGTCAGTAAATTTACGTTTTCGTCAATATTTTTACGTTTTTGTTAGTATATTTTCGTTTTCGTCAGTATTTTTAAGTTCTGATCAGTATTTTTTTTTGTTTTCGCAGAAAATTGACGTTTTTGTCAGTAAATTTACGTTTTCCTCAGTAAATTTACGTTTCGTCAGTAAACTTACATTTTTGTCAGTAAACTTACGTTTTCATCAGTAATTTTATGTTTTACTCAGTATTTTTACGTTTTCGTCAGTAAACTTACGTTTTTGTCAGTAATTTTACATTTTCGTCATTATTTTTACGTTTTTCTAAGTAATTTTACGTTTTCGCCAGTAATTTTACGTTTTCGTCAGTAATTTTACGTTTTCGTCAATAAATTTACGTTTTGGTCAGTATATTTACGTTTTCGTCAGTATTTTTACATTTTCATCAGTATTTTTATGTTTTCGCCAGAATTTTTACGTTTTTGTCAGTAAATTTAATGTTTTCCTCAGTAAATTTACGTTTTCGTCAGTAAATTTAATGTTTACCGGCGAAATGGTAAGTTTACTGACGAAAACGTAAAATTCCTGACGAAACTTAAAATCACTGACGAAAACGTAAGTTTACTGTAAAAAACGTAAGTTCACTGACGACAACGTAAGTTTACTGGCGAAAACGTAAAAATAATGACAAAAACGTAAATTAACTGACGAAAACGTAATTTTACTGGAGAAAATGTAAGTTTACTGACAAAAACGTAAGTTTACTAACGAAAAGGTAAGTTTACTGACGAAAGCGTAAAATTACTGACGAAAACGTAAGTTTACTGACGAAAAAATTAACTTACTGACGAAAACGTAAGTCTACTGACGAAAACGTAAGTTTACAGACGAAAACATAAGTTTACTGACGAAAACGTAAGTTTACTGACGAAAACATAAGTTTACTGACGAAAACGTAAAATTACTGACGAAAACGTAAGTTTCCTGGCGAAAACGTAAGTTTACTGGCGAAAACGTAATTTTACAGGCGAAAACTTAATTTTACTGGCGAAAATGTAAGTTTACTGACAAAAACGTAAGTTTACAGACGAAAACTTAAGTTTACTTACGAAAATATAAAATTACTGATGAAAACGTAAGTTTACTGGCGAAAACGTATGTATACTGACAAAAACTTAAGTTTACTGACAAAAACGTAAGTTTACTGACGAAACGTAAGTTTACTGACGACAACTTAAGTTTACTGACGAAAACGTAAGTTTACTAACGAAAACGTAAGTTTACTGACGAAAACGTTAGTTTACTGACGAAAAGGTAAGTTTACTGACGAAAACGTAAGTTTACTGATGAAAACGTAAATTTAGTGACGAAAACAAAAAATTACTGACGAAAACGTAAGTTTACTGGCAAAACATTAACTTTCTGACGAAAACGTAAAATTGCTGACGAAAAATAAGTTTACCGGCGAAAACGTAAAAATACTATAAAAACGTAAAAATACTGACGAAAATGTAAATTTAGTGAAGAAAACGTAAAATCCTGATGAAAACATAAAAATACTGATGAAAAACGTAATAATTACGAAAACGCGAAAAAACTGACAAAACTTAATTTTTTTTCAAAAAACGTAAAAAAAAGTGACAAAAACGTAAAATAGGGTTAGAAAAAGATATGAGAATTGTTTTATTATTATTTGGGAAAGGAAATAGAAAAGTGTAATATGAAGTTTCTAGTTTTTTATATAAAATTAGAAAATATTTTTTTTTTAATTTTTGAAAAATATGAAAAAAAGATGGAACTAAACATGTTTTCTATTTTTCTATTTTCAAATGAATTTTTTCTTTTAGAAAAATAAGGGATTTTCTCCAACTAAACACATCCTAACCTAGGGGTGTAATCAAGCCAAGCTTTTATCAAGCAACTCGAGCTCGAGCTCGAGCTTGGCTCGATCAAGCTAAGCTTTTATCAAGCTCAAGCCCAAAAAATAGCTCGAAACTATATCAAGCTCAAGCTTTTGATAGCTCGGCTCGAGTTCTTATCAAGCTTTTTCAAGCTCTATCAAAAATATATTTTTATGATTGAATTTATATAAGCAACTAATTGTTAATTTGAGTATTAACCTAATTTTAAGTGCTAATTTCATAAATACATAATATATTTTAGAAACACTTTTAACTCTGATTACATTTATATTTTAGTTCTTTGTATTTTAAATGATTCTTTATTTTTGTAAATTTAATTATTGCATTTAATCGGTAGTTGGTGAAATACAATATGTGTATAAATATTTTTTGTACTCTTCTTAATACTAAATGTAACGTGTCTAAATTGTGCTCGCATTCACACCATGCAATGGCCTTTGGGACCTTAATCGTATTAGAGTACAAAACACATTTTGAAACAAAGATTGTACAATAATTTTGTTATTGGTTTTATTAATGTTAAATATATCAAATTTGTTTTAAGTAATGATTTTTGTTTTTTTAATTTTTATACACATGTTTATTGATGAGTTTTATTTAAAAAAAATTAAATTTATACACATTCAAGCTTTTCAAGCCAAGCTTAAGCTTTTATCAAGACTTATCAAGCCAAGCTCAAGCTTGGATTAGTAAAGCTTGACAAGCTATCAAGCCAAGCTCAAGCCTACAATTTTAGTATCAAGCCAAGCTCAAGCCTTACTAAGCTTGAGCTCGACTCGACTCGATTACACCCCTACCCTAACCTTCATATTTGGGACGTTGAACCAAATGCTGAGGCATTAATTTCAAAACCTAAAACTTTGCGAATATTGAAAGACTAGATACAAAGTCTGTAGGTTAGATAACATTTGCTCATCGGTTCAGCTTACTTGTTTGAACCTATTCTTTTTTGTAAGATAATTAGAATTTTCATATTAAGAGAAGAAAAACGGGCAACAAATTGCGTCGCTAGCCTTTTTTGTATATCAAAACCAAGTCTAATATTGTCTTTGACATTATATTGTACTACATATGTCTAAATTTATAGGGTGTTATTGTATTTCAGATTGTTTCAAATTAGTTGTCCATTTTTAAAGATATGAAGAAAATTTAGATCGAGACTATTATTACATTTACTAGAAGTTATAAATATAAATTTTAAAAAGGTTTTAAATAAATTAAATAAGGATAAAACTGTAGTTATGCAAAAAGTAAGAAAAATAAAAGTGTAATTATAATGTTTTTTTTTACTATTTTTTTGTCGATGTATAATAATTTAGGGACGAAAGAAAAATTTATTTTCTTAAACCTGATTAATATACTTTTTAGTATTCTCTAGTTAATTTTTATGTGGTATTAAAATCTAGGTTGATAATGAAAAAGAAAAAACAAGGTTCGTTTAAAATTTGTTTGAAGAATATTTGAATTAAAAATAAATCAGATCCTTTTTAGAATTGAGCAGGTCTGTTTCAAATTTATTGGTATTTCGACAGAAAATATATTGTTAAAAAAAAGTACATTAATTATTGTATTTTTTTTAATTTTTTAACATATTAACAATTTTACTTTTAGGTAATTAAGTTAAAATTACTTTAAAATTTGTAATAATGATTTCAATCAAAGGTGGTTAGGGTAAGCTTTATCAAATATTTTTATGGGTATGTTTGGTATTTTTAGAAGCTGGAATGGATCGCTGAAACGGGTTGCTGGAGCTGAATGCTGAAACCTGTAGCTTGAGCTTATTTTTACATGCTACTTTAACTAGCATGCCATTTATAAGCTTATTTTTTAACAAGCTCTGTCAGCTAAATGAGACTTATTTTTAATAGTAATTTATTTTTACAAAATAATAAATTCATGTTACGATAAGTTCTGATAAGCTTACTCCCCAAATATAGTCTATATATTTTTAGTAAGATAGATTAATATAAAAAAGTAAACTATTAATTTAGGACGAAAAAAACGCTACGTAATTTGTTGTGTCTAGTAGCTTTACATTTGATAGCCATCAGTTGGGCTTTGAAGCTTTACATTTAATAGCCATCAATTGGGCTTTTGTTAGTATTGGGCTGTTATTTAGATCTTTTATGTACAAAAGAAAATTAGTGATTGTTTGATAGATCTAGAGGTTGGTAAATTGGAATACTTCTAAAAATGATTCGGTTTTAATTCGGTTCGTTTGAGTTCACTCGTCAACAAATCGATTATATTTAAACTAGATAGGTTTAAAATCGATTTTTTTGTCAGATTTTACTCGGTTTTTAATTGGATCGGTTTGATTTAATAGGATTTTCATCGGATTTTTATCCGATCTCGGTTATTTTATTAAACTGACTACGAACAATCGGATCGTATTGGAAGAGCCAATTAAAAAAACCGTTTTTTAAAACCGGTATCGGCTTTTTTCCTCGATTCTGAGCATACACCGTTTTTTTCCACCTCTAAATATATATTTATGAATTGGTAGAGTTTTTTTTTTTTAGAACGGCAAATTTTAGTGGTTAATGGGTATAGTCGTGCAATGAAATTTAAGCGGTATAAATTGATAGAGTTGGTATTGAGTAGGGGTCCTGCTATCATTGTTTTATTTGTTCGTATATTAGTAATTGTTATAGTTTGAAATATAGTTTTTTGTTGACGCAATATTGTTCGATTGTTGCGGTTTGCTAACGTTCTTGATATTGTATTTCGGTATAAACCTCTAAACTGATGAGTAGGCTTCAGTTTGGATCGTTAAAAGTTTGGATTGTTGTGGTATCGGTATTTGGATTGGGTATTGTTAGTCGATTTCATATTAGATTTTCGGCATTGTCATAGATTAGCATCTGCATTGAGATGTGCATAGATTAGTGATGGTATTGGTATTGGTACTAGTATTGGTACTGGTATTGGTATTAATATTAGTTTTGATATCGGTATCGATATTGGTGTCATCATTGATATTAGTATTGGCATCGATATCGGCAAAAATATCGACATTGACATTGATATTTGCATTGGTATAGTTTCGCATCTGTATTATCATCGGCACCGGCGTCAATATTAGTAACAACACTTTTGTCATGATTTATATTCGTCTAGTGTGAATATGAATGCAAAGATCGAAACATTCAAAAGTAGTCGTTTTTAAAACGAGAGCGATCACCACTCAAATATACTATGAAGTTCAATTTTAACAAATCTATATTTATACTACTTTATAAATTATTTAAGCCTTTTATTTTTAAAAGCTTTAAAAAAATTCAATTTCTAACATTTTTTAATTTAAAATTAATCTCATTTATCATCTTTTTTATAATAAATTTTAACAACTTTTATAATAAACTATTCGAAAAAAATTATATTTAAATTGATATATCTTTTTATTGATTTATTTTTTATGTAATCTAATTTCATCATATTTTCTAAAATTTCGCGTTTTTTTAATTCAATATCCATTTTGATATATTTTGATTAAATTTGAATACGAAGTTGGTAGGTAAAAATGTAATATTTATTCGTAAAAAAATAGTTATTCGGTACCCGCTGTTTCATTGCGCGAATACAAGACTAGTTTTAACAAAGAAAGTAGTCGTTCTGTTAAGCAAATAGTTCTAGAACTTCAAAGCTTCTAGAAACATAATGTAAGTGGTTTCTATTTTATTTTTTATATGATTTTATTTTGTATATTAACAAGAGTTCTTTTTCATAATTTACATTTTTCGTCAAACTTTTGAACAATTTGTGTTTCTGAATGATGTTAATATTTGTTCAAAAAAAAAAAGAATGATGTTAATATTTTGCACGTTAATTCATGGTGAGAACCAAAGGCCTAATCGAGCATTTGCGATACTACCCTTTTGTGTCTAAAATATTTTTTTAAACGACATTTGAATTTCGATTGAAATTCGATCATCGAGTTATACTATTCACAATGAACATGCTTCAGAACCCAAACCTTTAAGAGAGACTCGCAAAGAAAAACTTTTTGAACTCACAGTTTCGCACTAAATACGATTTTCCTACAAGACCCGAATTAAAGATCAAATCCCTTCTCCAAGCTCTAAAAAAACTCAAATGATTAACTACTCTAATACATTTGGTTTAAAATAGAATAGCTTAATTTAGTAATTTATTATTTTTAACAATAGGCCTTGAAGACGTGTTGGTTCATCTTACACGGTTCTAGACTTCTAGCATTGTCGTAGATATATGATGTTCATATATAGAGGGTAAGTAAGTTTAACTATGATGTTAAAAAGGGTAAAAGTTATAAAATATCATCTTACTTATTGATTTGTGCCGACTTTAAACACTTATTTTTTTATCTCGTGATTTTACCATTGTAGTTTCAAATTCGTTTCGACTATACTAATATAAGCATGAAATTAATATATTACCCTTTTAATTGACTAATACACCCTTCACAAACTTGTGGTCCATCGTTTTGGTTTTGTTGTTACATGAAGCATTCAAAAGTAAAAAGTAACAGTGGGTACACGAGAACAAGAGCTTCACGTGAATAATACCCTACTCATTTTACAGGTTCAAGAACCTCTAAGGTGGTGTCGTCGATGGTCACAACATATCTAGGGAAACGGTCACGGTTGTGTTGATGATATAACGACGTCAGTGGTGATGTGGTATCGTGGTGAACTGGTGATGCAAGGACGCCATATCGATGATGGATCTGGTGGTTGTTGGTGGTATAAGGTGGTTCGAATGGTGGCTATGTGATGGTGGTTGCGACGGACATACGTGGTTGTGATGATAGATCTCACGACGTCGTGGTAGTAGAATGGTTAGTGGTTGAATAAAAAGGTGGCTGGTGGTGGCGTTCAAGAGTGGTGGAGGACTGGTGGTTATGACGACAGCCATTGTGGTGCCTCATGCATTAAAGTCGGGCGGTGGTGTGATGATAGGTGGCACCACTTACGTGAATACAGTGGAAGAACATCAGCCTAAATTTGAGTAAAAGTAGAAGAACATCAAGCCCAAATTTGAGTAATTGTGGTGCCTCGTGGACTAAAGTCTCAAGCCCAAATTTGAGTAACAGTGGAAGAATATCAGCCTACTACCAAATTGGAAAGGTGGGAAGTAGGCATTATCATCGACATCGAGAGTGATGTAAAGATTGGAGTTTGAGCTGCCATCATGGATGATGTGTTTCCTTCTTTGGGCTAACATACATATCATACCTTTGTTTTATCAAAATTCAATGAGAATTTATGTCAAAAAATTATTGAGGTTAATTATTAGGTCATTCATAGGTAGTGTTGTTAATCAAAATTCCAAAAAACAGAAATTAACTATACATTACGAAATCAAACTAAATTATGGAAACAAATGTAATTATTTAAAAAAAGATAAGGGTAATATAGTTATTTCATGCTTATATTGGTATAGTCGAAACGAATTTGAAAGTATAATGGTAGAGTCACGAGATAAAAAAAGTAAGTGTTTAAAGTCGATACAAATCAATAAATAAGATGATATTTTATAGCTTTTACCCAGTTAAAAATGGGTAGTGCATCGTTGGAAAATGGTTTGGTTGAAGTATGTTATTTTTTCTATAAAAACATGTACTAGACGGTAATGTGATTTTCACATTAATAATTACGTATCTATTTATAGCACAAGGTGCGATAAAGGACGTTAAGATAAGGGATGAAAAGTGGTGTCGTAGTTAAAAAGTATTATTACATAAAATATAATACGATTGCCACACGGTCGCGACCGAGTCGCGCCCTTGTGGCTAATCGGCCAGGCTAATCGGTCGGGCTCAAATAGGTCTTACCCACGACCTTTTGTAATTTTTGGGAAGAAACAAAACTAGCCGTTGCTAGTTACCATTTGAAACAAATTTTTTTTAATTTAAATTAAAACCTATATATATACTACCCTTCTTCCATTTTTTCATGCATCTCACACTTAAATTTCTCCACTAACATAACCAAAATATCTAGCAAGAGAACCCCAAAAACAAAAACCCCAAAACCCCGAGTTCATGAAGAAAACGTTCCACATGTTACACCGGATTCAACTTTTCGATTATCCGGCGTGTCTCCTCAATTTCGGTTTAGACCCGCCGGGTTTGAATATCATTCGTTACAACCATCGCACCAAAACTATTTGAACCGTCCGTTCTATCCCCCACAACGTGATTATCACCAACAATCTTTCTATGAATCACCGACGGGTGCGTATCGTCCTGCTATGGATTCTACCACTTCTTCCAATTCTAACCAGCAGTATTCTCCGATTAATCTGTGTCAGGTTGATGCCGAGTTTGATGAGATGGTGTATAACCAAGACAACTATGTTGATGAAAGTGTGGCTGGGGTCCTAGCCAAGATCAATCTATAGGCCACGGTTCGGGACAAGGGTCATTTCACGGTGCATAAAACCTTGAAGACGAGGAAGAGATGTCATCAATCAAACCTAAGAAGCCCTCTAGACGTGCTACGAAATCTAAGTAGGTTGTGTCGAATGAGGCACCAAAAGAATGGACAAGTGATGAAGAGGCTGCGTTGTGCAAAGGTTGGTGTCATGTTTCCGACAATAGCGTTGTAGGAAACAATAAAAAAACAAAGGCTTTTGGCAAAAAGTATTGAAGTACTATGAAACCGAGACAGGTTCTACTAGAGGGTATGACGCGCTTGTGAGCAAATGAAAAAACACGTTGCGTCCCAGCGTTGGTGCTTTTTGTGGTATAATGGATAACATTGAGCGTATTCATGATAGTGGTGCCAATGATCTGACACCAAAAAGCTTGTGCTGAGTACAAAGTGACTTACAAAAAAAGAGTTTCAATACCAGGAGGCGTAGAATGTGCTCAAAGATCACCCGAGTTGGATACAGATTGAGATGCCAAGGTTTACACAAAAAAAAGTAACAAGACTTCTGAAACCACTTTTGCTTCTGGACACGCTAGTTACATGGATGTCCTCGATGATTCTTAAGATGAGGTGGAATAGACTCAATAATACCAGCCAATAGGTCATGATAAAGCTAAAAAGAAGTCATCAACATATTCGTCAACAGGGAAGTCTTCATTTGTTGATGCTGTGACCACCAGATAGGAAAAGATGAAAGACATCGGGTAGGGAAAAAAGAAGCAGCAACAAGATGTGTACTTTATCATCAAACAACAGGAGCTGAATTTAAAAAAAGAAAAGCTCGAATTACAGCGTCGGGCAATTGATCTTGCTGAATCAAAGAAACGCGATAAAGACTTGTTGTTTTACAACGCCGAAATCAACCCCAACTTGCCGGAAGACAAACAACAAGCCTTGCCAGAAATGAAGGACAAGATCAAGGAACGCTATAATTTAAATTATTAGAATTATTGTACTGTTTTTTAAATATTTTTTTTAAATAAATGTAATGTTTTTTTTAAATAAATGTAATGTTTTTTTAAATAAATGTAATGTTTTTTTAAATAAATGTAATGTTTTTTTTATGAAATTTATTGTGTTTAATTTTTTTAACTAGGTCGCCTTGTTGTGGCAAATAGGCCACAATAGGTCGCAGGAGAGAGAAAGCTGAAAAACTAGGTCAGTGACCCATTTGCGTTGTGGGTAGCCTTAGGTGTGACAAGTCGTGAAAAAAGTGATGCTATATGACTAAAAGATGATGTTATAAGTTCATATATATATATATATATATATATATATTGTTAATACAAGTGATGCCTAAAAACATTATTAGTGTTAACTAATCTTTCTTAGTTTTGATCACAACAAACCATACAACACATTTAGTGTAAAACACAAAATGAATTATTTAACTAACACTATCATCAAGGTAATAATCATATCACTAACCTTTCTTAATCATACTTAGTGATCATCAAAATGATTATCCTTAAAACTCACTTTTGTTAATAAGACAAAAGACTTTTTAATAAACTTTCTTTTTAAGAAAATGTTTTATTAAAATGGAAAATGAAAATTTGAAAATGGCATATTCCAAATGCTGTTAGAATATCCTTTGAAGGGTTCAAATACCTCAGATATTCCCACCCCACTAAAAGACAAAAACAGAGCGGAGTCTAGTGGCGGTACCTTAAGTACCTACGCGGTACCTTAGCGATATGGTACCGCGGGGTGAGATAAGGTACCGCGCATAGTAGCCGTTATAGATCCGTTGTAACTTTGTCTCCTTTAAATAGTGGGTCAAATCTCATTTTCCAGCAAGCCTCTTGGACGTTTTTCTCAGTCCTCTTTCTATTTTCTCTAGCATAATCACTAGTAAATGATCACTTAAATTGTTAAGGATGTTTACAAATGATTATCCTCTTGATCCCCTCCTTTACCATGTCCAATGAGAAGATCACTCACTCACTAGTGTAGTGATAAAGATGAATCTATGAGCTAGTCATATTCATCATGATACCCTTTTTGTTTTAGGTCAATCCAATGTATTTATGAATACTTGGACTATTTGTGTTTATCCAAGTTATTTGTGGATACTTGGAATTGTTGTGTACATCCATTGCATATGTGTTTGCTTGGATTTGTGTTGTGTAAATCCAAGCTACATGTGTGTACTTGGATAACTCTAGTTGAGTTGTAATAGATTTGATTAGGAGTTCTCACTAAACTATAAAGTGATGTGGTTGTGTCTTGTGAGTTCTCACTAAACTTTAAAGTGATTAGTAGTTGTGTTGTGTGAAGTTCTCACTTAGCTTCAAAGTGAAGAGTCGTGAAGATTGGTTCTAGCTTTCGATTAGAACTCGACATCTAGCCTTGTGTCATAAAATGGAGAAGTAGACAACGTCGTGAAGATTGGTTCTACCTTAAGATTAGAACCCGACATCTAGCCTTGTGTCGTTAAATTGTGAAGTAGGCAACGTCGTGTAGATTGGTCCTAGCTAAAGATTAGGTCTCGACATTTAGCTTAGTGTCGGAAAATAATGTAAGCAACGATGTAAGGTTTTCTCCGCCGAGAAGGGAGCTTGTGGATATAGTGGAAATCTCGAGTAGGTGTACTCGAGGAGTGGAGTAGAAACGAGGATAGAGCCTCATTGTCGAACCACTATAAATCTTGGTGTCTTCCCACTAGGTTGTCTCCTTCCTTACTCTTTACTTATTTCATTATCATTATACTTGCTTATTATCCTTGCTAGTGCATTTCAATTGAACCTAATCATTATGCAACTTAGCATCAAGTAAAAGATAGTTTTGATACAAACCAAATTGAAAGTAATTTTAATTTGGTCACCAATCGAAGAGAAACTATTCAACCCCCCCTTCTAGTTTCTACAATTGGTATCAGAGCGATGGTCACTCAAGATCTTTGAAGTATATTGTACTTTGAAACTTGGATCGATCCATTGTCTCCTCAAATTAGTAGGTCTAGTTGTACTAAAGTTTCTCTTTGGTCAAAACTATGTTTTCTTTGAAAATAGGTCTTTTAATTGATAATATTGCATCCCACTTAAGATTAGTAGCCTTTATGCATTTTAGATATACTCTTGAAATGTATCTACTAGTTTGCATCTTGCTTTGTGTAGGTACTCATGAAGATCAATCAATTAATTGGTTATGGATTGAGTTACTTGCACTTTTAGAAGAATCATCTTCATTGATCTTTAACATCTTTGAATGATGATACCAAGATGATTGGGAATGATACTAGTCCTTGAAGACTTAGTACTCATCATAGTCATTGATTGGGCATAGCACTTATTCCTTCATGGATTGCTCTTTGTGGCACAGGTACGCTTTCGTTCTTCCACACGCCCTTTGATCATTCTTTTGATCATTACTTGACTATGTGCTTGTTCTCGGCATCCTTGCCTTGACATTTATTTGTGGTTTGTGTTTCTTTTCTTTTATCCTCTCAAACCTTCATTGCTTGGATACTTGACTCACTATGGTGATGTAGAGTGAGTTAGTAGAAGCTTAAAGTATCAAGCATGATTTCTATGGTTTGCACCCATACGGTTAGTAGGCCCTTTGTGGGAGAGAAAGTGAATTAATACCTTGCTCATATTTTAGTTTAGACTAAGACTATTATTGAAAGTGATCTTAATCTATACTTGAATAATTGCTTTGTGCTTATTCATTACCAAAGCCGTTTATCGTTTCGCCGGAAAGGCACGTCTTAAACCACTATATATGACACAAGCTCTTCGTTAAACTACTTGAAGATTGTCATTAATCCCTTGAGCATTGATCCTAGTCCTGATTCACCTCTCTTGACTTCTCTCCACTTACTCGTTTTGCTACGAGTAGTCGTTTGTCCGTTTCGGTTCTTTTCGATCTTGATTTAACTCGTAATCCTTCATTAAGACATATTGCTTAGTGTTATGATGATCCAATGATATTCTAAAAGGCTCATGATTTAATTTTAAGTATTTTAGAAAAACTGGATTTTCAAAATTTGGCGTTTCTCAGAGATAGAAACCTGCCTCTGTAGGCGGTTCCTTATCTCCGCGGCTCAAACCCGCGGTTCCTTATCGATAAGGTACCGCGGGCAGTAACTTTTGTCAGAGCGCCAGTTTGTGTTTTTTATTCTTTTTCAAACCAAATTCTCTCTCTCCCAAAAACACACAACCGACGGGTTTTACCTTTTCCACCATTGTTGAAGCTTCCAAAACCTTCAATCACTCAAATTAATTGATTCCAAGTTGTGGGTTTCACTCATCCTTCATCTAACATCAATTAATTGTAAGTATTTTCTTTCAATTTCATCTATTTTGTTCTAGGGTTCATCCTTTCATAATTGGGGATTTTTAAAATTGAAATTGAATTAAAACCTTAATAGGAATGTGGGTTGACATGGTAATCTTACTATGATTCCTTAGGTTGATATTCATTAAGATTTCACTAAAACCCACTTGTAGAACAAATCCGAATTTAGGCTAAATGATTTTGGTTAAATGATGGATTTGAGATGAACCCATGAACAAGTAGGTAATGACATTGTTAATGCTTACCTAAAAACCTTGTTTTGGAAAACCAATGTTCTAATCTATTGTTGATCTAACATAGATCATGTGTTCTTGGTTAATGATGGAATAGACACATTGTGAACATGAAAATGATATGGATTCAATCCTATGTTTGTCAAGAAATTGATATAAAACATTTTCATTTTTCGTTTTCCTTTTTATTTTTCATATGAGTGATTGGAAAAATATTGTCTTGTGTTTGTATTTAGGTACTTAATCATGCCTTCTCAATATCAAAAAGATCATCAATTCACTAGAGATTATATGCCCGACATCTCTCAAACCTTTGTTTCCCCTCAACTCCAAAACGCTTTTCCATCCCTTTCCTCTCGTTGTTTCCATGAGGGTAGGATTGTAGATTCAAGAATAGCGGGATATAATTATATCAACTCTATGTTCGAGCTTATTGGGTTTGATTGTTTGCTTTACATAGATGAAGCAATTTATCCCTTGTTCCTTCTTGAGTTCTTCAGTAATTACTCCATGCTTGAAATCAACGACCAAATCTTTATTCGTTTCTTGTTGAATGGTCAAATCATTCAATATTCCCTCGATGACTTTGGTGATATTCTTGGTGTGCCATTTGAAGGCACTTGTCGTTTCACGGATAAGTGGAGACTAGATGCTCTCTTGGAATCAAACGATAATCCTCCAAATGACACCACCGAAGTTGATCTAAATTTCATCCTTGAAATCATCACGAAAGAGCGTAGTGGAAACGTTGTGAGAAGCCTTCATACAAATGTGCGAAATGTGAATAGGTATGAAGTGCTCTCAAGCGACCTTAAGGATTACATGCTCCAATGGGCAAACATCCTTAGGGAAAATGTGTTTTGTCTTGGTGGGAACCGAGATCATATCCCGGCTTGCATGGGGCATATGTTGTTTTGCCTATTTACTTCCACCAAGTACAATCTTGCATATTACATCGCTCGACGTATAAATTATGCTCTTTCCAAACCCAAAACAAACCTCCCTTATGCTATGCTTCTTACTCGCCTCTTTAGAAGGGTTGGTCAAGATTTTCCTCAACTCGATCTTTCTCGCTTTCACCCGGTTCAACGGGTTATGTTGCCTATTCAAGAGGCGTATCAACGAAAGCCAAGAAGTGACCGTGGTTCGAGAAAATCCGACCATCAAGAGCCGGATGAGGAGGACACCGATATGCCACCAAGTGATGGTGATGGCATCGGTCCTAGTTCTCATTTTGATTCTTCGAGTAACTCCCATCCATCCTCAAATCAATTCGAGGATGATTTTGAAGACTTAGCTCCTCCTCCTCACCCTTCTAGTGATGTTCCTGAAGAACTCAATATGGAGCATCTTTATCGTGAGAAACTTAGAACTCGGGGAGAATTACATGAACACCGAGTGGAGTCAAGAAAAGGGTTCAAGTATTTGGGAAAGATGATCAAGGGTTTAGGAAAGAAAAGGAGGTGAAGACTATGAAGTTATGTCAAAGTTTGAATTTGATGGTTAAACATTTGGTTATTAACACTTTGGTTTAGTTGTTTATTAACTTGTGTTGCATGCTTGGATTACTATTTATTTTGATCCTTATTGTTGCTTATGCAATAATGTTTGTGTTTTACATAGCTTTGTGCATGCCATATGATAGTTAGCTTATTAGATTATGATCTGTAGTTAACTTTGGCTTGTGAAACTTTTGGGAAAAATCTGGGTTTATCAAAAACTGGGAAGGGAAATTTTTGAAAACCTTCTGGTCGCGGTTCCATATCGACCCGCGGTTTCTTATCAATAAGGTACCGCCGGTCCTAGATAAGGAACCGCCGGTCACTGTGCACGACAGCATCTTTGCTTTACACTGTTTTCTTAATTTTGTGTAAACCTTGCATGATTTTCAGTAATAAACTGCACATTTCCTAAACTAGGTTACCTAAATTCATTGTTCACCTAAAATGATTTTAACCCATTACTAGTTTGGATCATCCCCTCACCCATTTAAACCCACCTTGTTTGTGTTCTTCACACATCAAACATACTTCCCTAAACCTTAAACCACCCTAATCAACCATGGTGTGTACCAAAACCTCAAATACTTTCAAGACCTCCAACCCAAGGAAAACACTAAAAATAAGGGTTAAGGTAGCTAAGCCTAAATCTTCACCTTTCCACACACCTAAGAATGAGAATGCTCCTATCCTCATTTCTTCATCACCTTCCCCACCTCTTGCACCATGCAAGACTTCATCCACCCATGATACTAACCACTCCATTGGTTCTACCTCCTCTTCATTCAACTCAAGAATGAATGAGCTTTCTTCACCCTTCACTCCAAGTGTACCCTTGGAAGTGACCACACAACCCCTAAACTTGACTAAAATTGGTTCAAAATGATATCTAAATTATTTTGTCACTCTTTGTCAAGACATTCTTTGTGAATGTGTTGCTTTATGCAACCCTACCATATTTTGGTTCTAATAGAGGTAAAATTCTAAGATTTGCAACTTTTTGAAAAAGTCTTAGTTTTTCCCAAAACCCAGGAAAAACATGGTTTAAAGTCCACTGGACGCGGTTCCTTAAAGACCCGCGGTTCCTTAGTGATATGGAACCGCCGGCCCCTATAAGGTACCGCGGCCAAAAAGTGGATTTTGAGGATTTTTTGGTCAAAAATTTTAAAACCCTATTCCCAGTCAAGATTCCTTGTTTACTCAAATTGACTAAACATTCCTTGACACTACACATTTTGTATTCAAATTCTTACATTGATTACATTTTACTTATACCCCAACCTTGAGATTTCATTCTCACACCTTCCCAACCTTGAGAATTCATTCTCACATAACCTTGAGATATCATTCTCACACTCTCACAATGCCTAACTCCTACATTCCTAACCTTGACATTTCTTTGTCACAACCCCTCTCACCCAAATCTTCCTCATCCAAGCTTTCAAAGAAACCGAAAATCTCGGTTCAACCCGTTTGGGTTAAGAAGAATGAACCATCTTCGTCCAAACCACCCAAAAACCCTACCTTCTCTCCAATCAAGTATTGGAATGAGACTTACACCATAAACCCCATCACCGGAGCAAAAGAACATGTTCCACCACCACCACAATCCTTCAATACCCCTCAACTCAATGACCTTTCAACCTTCCCAAACCTCACAAGGCATTGTGAAAACACTCCCAAACCCTTTACCCCACCACCACCAAACCCTAAGTTTGATGCCATACCCCTATCAAACGATTTTGTGTTGCATCATGGATCCTCGTGTGATTGTTGCCGATTTCAACAAATTGAACTTGCTCATGTGTATGAGAAGTTAAATTTTCTTGAATTCCTCCTCACTCGACCTCTTATTCAAGTTTTCGTTCCGGTGGACAAAACTTCGAATGATGCATCGTCGTCTTTTTAATTTTATTTTATTTTTAGCAATCTTGGAAAATATCACTATTAGACTAGCTTATGCTTAGTGGTTTATTTTCCATATTTATTGCTTTTAGATACTTATACTATGTGTATGACTATCTTCTTTGTTGTATTTTTTTTCTTTATGTAACCTTTGTGTTATTTGTGTGCTATTTCATTAGTTCTATTTTGAGTTGATCTTGGTTAATCTTTTATAATTGCTTATGGGTGATTCCATCAATTCTAAAACTTTAACCCATTGACAAGCTTATCATCTTCATTGGATTGAAGTTTGATTTTGTCAATTACCTCCTTGGACATACTTAGCAAAATACTTGCTTCTAATTTGAGATTTCTTTTCTTTCTCCCTCTCAAGTTACTTAGTAGGTAGTGATCATATATACATTGGTGTTTCTTTCCTTTCTACTAAACTTTGTGTAGCATGTCACCTTAGCTCACAAACTTGGTTCCCCAAGCAAGGGGGAGCAACCACCAAGGGGGAGCTACTAGCAAAGTTCGATGTCCTTCAAAGACTTATGCTAACCTTTTTGCTACGACAAAGGGGGAGAAATGATAGTGATAAACTAGTTAATAATTCCATAGTTTGTGTTTCTACGTAAATGAGTTTATCGTTTGTCGTAATCAAAAAGGGGGAGATTGTTAATGCAAGTGATGCCTAAAAACATTATTAGTGTTAACTAATCTTTCTTAGTTTTGATCACAACAAACCATACAACACATTTAGTGTAAAACATAAAATGAATTATTTAACTAACACTATCATCAAGGTAATAATCATATCACTAACATTTCTTAATCATACTTAGTGATCATCAAAATGATTATCCTTAAAACTCACTTTTGTTAATAAGACAAAAGACTTTTTACTCCGATAGTATCGTAGATTGCGTCAATGCAGAGGAAATGAATGCATTTTTATAAAACTTTCTTTTTTAGAAAATATTTTATTAAAATGGAAAATGAAAATTTGAAAATGGCATATTCCAAATGCTGTTAGAATATCCTTTGAAGGGTTCAAATACCTCAGATATTCCCACCCTACTAAAAGACAAAAAACGGAGCGGAGTCTAGTGGCGGTACCTTAAGTACCTACGCGGTACCTTAGCGATATGGTACCGCGGGGTGAGATAAGGTACCGCGCACAGTAGCCGTTATAGATCCGTTGTAACTTTGTCTCCTTTAAATAGTGGGTCAAATCTCATTTTCCAGCAAGCCTCTTGGACGTTTTTCTCAGCCCTCTTTCTATATTCTCTAGCATAATCATTAGTAAATGATCACTTAAATTGTTAAGGATGTTTACATATGATTATCCTCTTGATCCCCTCCTTTACCATGTTCAACGAGAAGATCACTCACTCACTAGTGTAGTGATAAAGATGAATCTATGAGCTAGTCATATTCATCATGATACCCTTTTTGTTTTAGGTCAATCCAATGTATTTATGAATACTTGGACTAGTTGTGTTCATCCAAGTTATTTGTGGATACTTGGATTTGTTGTGTACATCCATTGCATATGTGTTTGCTTGGATTTGTGTTGTGTAAATCCAAGCTACATGTGTGTACTTGGATAAGTCTAGTTGAGTTGTAATAGATTTGATTAGGAGTTCTCACTAAACTATAAAGTGATGTGGTTGTGTCTTGTGAGTTCTCACTAAACTTTAAAGTGATTAGTAGTTGTGTTGTGTGAAGTTCTCACTTAGCTTCAAAGTGAAGAGTCGTGAAGATTGGTTCTAGCTTTCGATTAGAACTCGACATCTAGCCTTGTGTCGTAAAATGGTGAAGTAGGCAACGTCGTGAAGATTGGTTCTACCTTAAGATTAGAACCCGACATCTAGCCTTGTGTCGTTAAATTATGAAGTAGGCAACGTCGTGTAGATTTGTCCTAGCTAAAGATTAGGTCTCGACATTTAGCTTAGTGTCGGAAAATAATGTAAGCAACGATGTAAGGTTTTCTCCGCCGAGAAGGGAGCTTGTGGATATAGTGGAAATCTCGAGTAGGTGTACTCGAGGAGTGGAGTAGAAACGAGGATATAGCCTCGTTGTCGAACCACTATAAATCTTGGTGTCTTCCCACTAGGTTGTCTCCTTCCTTACTCTTTACTTATTTCATTATCATTATACTTGCTTATTATCCTTGCTAGTGCATTTGAATTGAACCTAATCATTATGCAACTTAGCATCAAGTAAAAGATAGTTTTGATACAAACCAAATTAAAAGTAGTTTTAATTTGGTCACCAATCGAAGAGAAACTATTCAACCCCCCCTTCTAGTTTCTACATATATTATTTCATTAGAAAATATATACTTATTTATGTTGGATACAAATGGGATCATCTCTACCATCCATCTTTACCCCATTTAATGCATAAGATTAAAAATATATAATTATTTCACTTATTTTTATAATTTAAATATCTTTTAAACCGTTAAACGTTAAACGAAAAAAAATATATCATCGTGACCAGTATTTAATAAGCTTTCTACAGATATGCATTGCGATATAATTTTAAACAAAAATATTTCATCTATTTTTTAGTTTTTAAAATTTGCGTAAAATATCATATATGATAATAGTGTTTCATCACATATGATATTAGTGTTAAATTACAAATTATTATTGAACCATATATGATATTGGTTTATATCATATATGATAGTATGATACTAGTGTTACTATCATATATGATATTTAATATCATATATGATAATTTTCGACAACGAAAAAAACGTGAAAAAAACGTAAAAAAGAATTTATTTTTTCCGAAAGTATATCATATAGCATATTTGTAGAAAGATAATTAAAAGTGAATGGTTTGGTTTGACGAGTAACATGTTGAAATCTGCTATTTTTTCTCAACAAAAAAGTACGGAGTACTAGACGATTATGTGATTTTCATGTTAATAATTATTTATTTTATGTTAAAATTCGCATTGTGTATGATTTACATATAACTAGACGAGTACCCGCGCATAGCGGCGGAAATTGCCTAGCGACAGATAATTAACATCAAAATTTTTGGGGATTGTAGGTAGGCGGCAACAACCGACGGTCATAGAGCAGCGATTGGCATTGGAGGGGTGGTAGCCGACGGTGGTGGGGCGGTAGCCGACGTTAGAAAGAGGAGAGAGAGTGTGGTGCAGTTTGTTTTTGTTTTAATGAGAATTTTTAGTGAATGAGATTTTTGTGTATTAGTTTTTAGTGGGACCCATATTTTTCAACATTCAACATTTTCAACTTTCAACCAAAGGGATACACCCTTTATAATGTAGTATAGATAGTGAGACCCACATTTTTCAACATTCAACATTTTCAACTTTCAACCAAAGGGATACACCTTTATAATGTAGTATAGGTAAGTACGGGTTGAGATGAATGTAAATTTTTAGTTTTGCCTAAGCTAAATGAGTAAATTATATTTATTCATTTTTAAAATACTTACTTTTTTTAAAATTAAATATTTCACAAACGATAAATCGTCAAACGACAAAAAAATCATCATTGTTGCGAAAATTAAATCATCTTTTAATAGAAAGGCATAAGTATAAACTTCCGACAAACGTTTTTCAATTTTTTTAGCCGTATCTTAAGAAATCATAAATCATATATGATTTGTATCACGAATCATATACGATATTGACACAAGAACAAAATAAAAAAAAAGTTCGTCGAAAGTATATACATATTCCTTCTATAGAAAGATGACTTAATTCTCGTCACGATAATATGTTTTGTTTTGTTTAACAATTAAAGATTGTGAAATGTTTAACCTTATTTTTTTGTTAGATAAAAAATGAATTGTTAAAACTAATTGATTGGGTTTATATTAAAGTTTTGTCAAATAAGTACTCTTTAACTATTACTATACGGAGTATGTGTCACTACCCGTATCAAATGGATCATCTTTTGCAGTTTTATAATAAAATAAAGGGTTAAAACTACAAATAACCTATGAACTTAAAAAAACTCATGTTTGGCTATTTACTTTTCAAAATACCATTATTATCCACCAAACTCTACCTTGACCGACTATTATCACCTATGTAGTTTTATTTTTATTTTCGCAACCGGTATTAACCGGTAAAAATGGACACGTCATTCTTTTCTTTATTAAAGGAACTCCATGGTTTCAACATTCGCCATCATGAGTGCAGAGATAGACAAAAACATTATCATTGTCCAAATGAGCCATTACCACATCTACGACTAACAAATACTATGTCTTTGGAAAGCAATGTTGAAAAGTTTGTGGCTAAACCTCCCTATTCTTCAACCTGCAATATTTCAATTCCCTATTCTTCAACCTGCAATATTTCAATTCCCTATTCTTCAACCTGCAATATTTCAATCATAATAAAAAGAAGAAGCAAATAAGATATAATTAAATGACCTTTTTAGTTGAAAGTCTAATGTAGATCTTTACAACTTCATTACGCACATGATCCAAAAGAGTTTGAACATATTTCATTAAAGTGGGTTTCAAGATCGAATCATCTCCTATGGTTCCTTTCTTGATTTTATTGTACGCGTCTGTCAATAAAATGGACCCGCTAGTTTATGAGAAAATGATTCATTATAGGACAGTGTTTAATCTTTACAACTCAATAAAATGGAAAGTGCTAAATCTTTGTTAAATTGGGGGAAATAGTTTTCAATAAAGGCTGGGAAATCAATGATCCGTGTTATGGTTATGGTAGAATCAAGGATATGTGTTAAATTAGGGGAAATAGTTATTCTTACATAGCTTATTAGTAACTCGTCGGTTTAAACGATTGCTTGAAGAACTTGAATG
Organism: Glebionis coronaria; assembly: GCA_025667525.1. Lineage (NCBI taxonomy): Eukaryota > Viridiplantae > Streptophyta > Magnoliopsida > Asterales > Asteraceae > Glebionis > Glebionis coronaria. The sequence continues at coordinate 26,070,416 of CM046875.1, forward strand.
CGACATTGTTGATTTTAAACTATTGCTTGATGAACCCTGACTGGTAAATGTTAGGGATAAGATAAATGTTGGTTGTAAATGATTTGGGGGAAAAATAAATGTTATAAAGAATATGAGGGGTTAAAAACGTAAATTTATTAAAATACAAGGACCAAATGATGACGTGTCAACATTAAAACGGTAATATTGGGTGATAATAGTCGGTCAAGGTAAAGTTTGGTAGGTAATAATGATATTTTAAAAAGTAAATAGCCAAACATGATTTTTTTTAAAGTTTATGGGCTATTTGTGGTGTTAACCCTAAAATAAACCAAGTAAATACAGAAAGAAAAGACAAAGACACCTTTTGGAAAAAGTAGATAACGAAAATAAATTAACAGAGTCAGAGGCTAGGGAGGTTGATTACAATGAAAGTTTTAACCAGGGGAGTTCGCATGCACTTTCATGAAGTTAGGAAGCAAATTCGCAACTTTTGAAACCACACGGAGCATATTTGTATTTTTCTCTAGTTTCTATTAATAAATATTCCAAAATAGGTTGTCTAAGTATGAAGATTTTCTATAAAGATCTTTTAGTTGTTTTAACTAAGTCTCATGATCACATGTGACTTCGGGCTATTTGTGGTGTTAACCCTAAAATAAACCAAGTAAATACAGAAAGAAAAGACAAAGACACCTTTTGGCAAAAGTAGATAACGAAAATAAATTAACAGAGTCAGAGGCTAGGGAGGTTGATTACAATGAAAGTTTTAACCAGGGGAGTTCGCATGCACTTTCATGAAGTTAGGAAGCAAATTCGCAACTTTTGAAACCACACGGAGCATATTTGTATTTTTCTCTAGTTTCTATTAATAAATATTCCAAAATAGGTTGTCTAAGTATGAAGATTTTCTATAAAGATCTTTTAGTTGTTTTAACTAAGTCTCATGATCACATGTGACTTACAAATAGTTAATTTATTTAAATACTTTATTTTAATAGCTAATTTATATAAATTTCGTGAATTTAATATTTTGCAATTTTGATATTAATACAACTAATAAATATACATGCGATTATATTTAAAAAATTATTATGTATAATATATATATTATATGGTATAAAATCTAGATGTTATAAACTAAAGGATATATGTATATTTTTTACGTTATTGAAAAAATATGAAAAATAAATAAATAACCATCTAATTAATCATCAAAGTTTAATTACTTAATTCTTCTTTTTCAAGTTTTTGTTTTTCACATATTTAACACATAGATTTTTATGTGTTTTTTTAATCAAATTTCTTTATCAATGTTTTTTTAAACTCTCGCCATATAAAGAAAATTTTAAGTTCTTTTCTATAAGAATTAAACATAATAATAAATAAATTTAAAGATGAATTCTAATTAAAAAACATTTTTTTTTAAATTACAAAAGTTTCCACTTATTGTTTTATTTCACAAATAATATATAGGTTAACATATACACACTTTGGTTTATGATTACTTGGATTAGTACACTATGACTATGAGACTGAACTGTTAGGGCATCTAATATTATAAACTTTTTTTTATAAATTTATAAGTGTGTTATTTCATTAATTTACAAAGTTTTATGTTTTATAAACATATTTGTACTATCAATAAACCTCATCAAAATTTATAAACATTTCAAATAGATCAAATGCATTAAATTATGAAGAGGTTTAACATTCTAAACCTCTTAATGCCACATAAGCTCGAAATAAATGTTCACTATGATTTAAAAAAATTCGATCCTTTTCATAAATTTATTAACTAACTTATGAACCACCATAGTGGTTACCCTTAGTTTTTTACATAATAGACTGCCATTGGCCAAATAGAAGAGAGGATAGCAGGATTGTAGTAACTCAAGAGTACGCAACAAATTTATAAATACACTACAAGATTATAATAAAATATGGTTAAAGAGGTATCTGGCAATGTTGGAAAAACGAATCTTATCCCAGGTAGGGGAGTCAATAATTCTGATCCGACCCGAACCCGATCCAACACAAGCTTATTCGGATCGGATTACTCGGGTTTAAATTTCATTCCAGGTTACTCGGATTTAAATTTCATTTTGGGTTAATCAGGTCAAACCGACTAACACGAATTCGAAATCGGGTATAAAAATTATGTCTAATTCGGAGTCGTGTCAACTTGAATAAGAAGTTTTTTATTTTTACATTTAAATTTAATATAATTTCTAAGAGTACGGACATATTTTTTTATTATTTTACGGGAATTCGAGTTGACCAAACCCCGACTAGACCTGGTCCGACTAGACCCAACCCGAATAGACCCGAACCTCAGTAACCCGAGTTCAAATCAGTTCAGGTTCGAGTAACTTATTTTTAACCTAGACTCGAATTCACTCCGACCCGATTGACCCGAACACGACCAATCCGACCCAATTCCCACCACTAATCCCTGGTATATAGTCATCGTTTTATATTACTCCGTAGAAACCAAATTAAACGTATTCGCCAACACATATTTTAGCACGGGCCGCTTGTGCCCTTTTTTTCCTGGGAAGCAGGCACCCTCTCGCTTTCTTGCTCCCCACAACTTGCTGAACTTAAGTGCATGTATTTTACTTCCGGGGGGTAGCGAAACGGTCACGTTGGGAGCCACACGGTCAAATTGTCTCCTTTAACAATACGAGCTCTAGCGATGATAGGGAAACGAAGGTATCTCGAAATGCTGATAGCTGCACATAAAAAAGAAAAAATGATTTAACCTTTTTAACTTTAAGCTCGTAAATGTTCTGGCTTTCTCTCCCTTACACAAGGTAAAAGTCATTTTATGATTGAATAAAAAGCTTTCTCTCCCCCACATACAAGGGAAAAAGTAGTTTGTCATTTAAAATCCTTAATTTTGGGTTTGTAAAATTTAAGTTCTAAATCACCGAACGTACTTTTTCATGAGGCTCTCAAGCTTCAGTAAAAGGTATAACTACCAATCATCCTAAACATCAAAGATGCCCCTAACATCAGAGATGCCCCTAACATCAAGGATGCCCCGAACATCAGAGATGCCCCTAACATCAAGGATGCCCCGAACATCAGGGATGCCCCCAACATCCAGGATTCCCCCAACATTAGGGGTATAAAACATTTTAATGCATATACGCATCCGAAGGACATGGTTCTTTCGACCACATTCAACAGTAAAAGAAAAAGAAAAAAGTGAGATGAGGATGGAAACGAAATTATATGTTTGATGTGTTGAGAAATGTCGGTGTATTTTAATTAATTACGTTATAGAGCAAATTTAGGAAATTACCCTTAGGAAAAGGTAATAATCCAAAAATAAGCTAAAGACGAATCAATTAAACACGAGAGTGATCCCGGTTTGTTGTACACAAGGAACTTGTGAATTTGAGACTTTCGATTTGAATTGGACAATTGATTTGAATTCGATTTTGGTTTTTATCTAATTTAATTCTACAAATTTTAATCCTAAAGGGCATGAATCGTACCCCAAATAAATTCTACAAGACAATTTTAAACTATATAATATTTAAAACTTGCTTTCACTTTTTAATTGACAAAACTAATTTAAACAAAAATATTAAATCAAAATTATTTAAAACAAATTTAATTAAAACTATATTATTTAAAAAACAAATTTTAAAACAATTTAAATTTTAAAAAGTAATAAAATATATTTATTTTATTTATTTTTATTTTTTTAATATATTACTTTAACTAAAACTTTTAACAAAAAATTTAATTAAACAATTTTTATAATAAAGTAAGTAATTTAAATTTAATTTACTTTTAAAACTAAACAATCTATTATTAAACTAAACTGACAGTCCAAATTTAAAAAAGGTTATTAAATTCCAAACTCAAATAACAACTAAAAAGAGCTCCAAGCCCAATGGTTGAGGCATTGGGTTATTATCCGAGAGGTCTCGGGTTCAAGTCCTAGGAAGGACAATTTTTTTTTGGTTAATAATTTTTGCAAGAGTAAAATTTTGGAGTTTAAATTTTAGTCTCACAGTCAACCAAACATATCGTTTGGATAAGCTGATAATTAATCAGAACAAAATATCACCAACGAAAATAACTCAAAAATAAAAATTACTCAATTAAATCATGCGAAAATAACAACAAAAATTTAAAATCATACAGTGATGCATATAGCAGACATTCAGATATAATATTCCATTACAAATAACAAAGAAACAGAACAATTTATCATCATCAGATAAAAATTATACCAGTAAACTAAAAGTTATAATATCAACAAGAGTGAACTACTAAAACTTATCTATACAAGCGATCTATACTGATAAAAACCTAACCAAAACCAAGTAATGTGATCACAAGAATTGAGCACGGCAGTAGCAATATCCATAATCACCAGCTTAACATGTTTATCAGTTTAAATCTCAAACTAAAATCAAAATATCCTATCTAATTTCCACAACAGGGTTTGAACACAGATTTAATATCAACAGATTCCAAAAGCTTATTAAATCAGATAAAGAATTCAAGCAGATCTATATCAGTAAACTATCTCTGACCAAAACTAGAATGCATAACAGATTATACTCAGACTTTTTAGAAACCAATTTCAAAAGTATTTAAAACTATTTGATAAACTAGTCTCAGACTCAACATCAACCATCAATCAATATCAGTTATATCCTAAAATGTAGTTTAACTATTTAAACAAAATCAGCAGACTATAATTATGCAGATACCAAACAAATTCATAACTTAATAAATTGAACATTTATTTAGGCATACCATCAAATTAAGCAAATTCATATAAAAACATAAGCAAAATATTTGCAGAAAAATTAAACCAAAATTAACCTTTAAGATAAAGGAGACCGCTGGTGTGAAGGTAGCGCTGAGCTACCTTGGAACTAAATCGACATCAACACGCCTAGGACCACCATTCTCGAACCACCATTAAAATCAAACCTCATGAACCTTAACATCTCGTTCCACCATTAAAATCACTGAAAACTCGAACCAAATACACCTTGACCGATTTCTTTTAAGTTTAACCAGTGGGTTAAACTGATTGTTCCCTAATCTCACTTTAATTATTTAATTTAAGCTATGATTTCAGCTTAATCAAATAACCACTTATATAATATTCAATTTAATATGGATAAAATAAAACTACAATAAATTTTAACAATAATATAAAATCAAGAACAGATGAAACTCAAAATAACTTTTATTAATCCATAAAAATTATTATAGTACTTTTAAAAATAAATATACAATATCCTATATTTAAATTAACATTATAACAGTAAAAAGAAAGAAAAAGGGATAAAGATTACAATATTTTTGGGGTTTTTATAGGGAAACCCAAGGCCTTCTTGAGGAAGTTTGTTGAGCCGAAATCAATTCCAGTCCATTAGATCTTCTATTCTTCTTCTCTTTCTTGATCAAAGGCTGAAAACCACCTCTCGGTCACACGGATCGCTAGGGTGGCGTTTTTTTGTGTTTGTTATGCTACTTTGATGATGAGGTGGCTTGTATTCATTGGTGTAATGATTGGTGCTGATGAAATCCAACAATCAAAAGAGAGGAGTGACAAGATTGGCTGCCACGTGGGATTGGAAGCAGCATCATCTTCTCCCCGAAATAGTAGGGGATTAATTAGGGCGCGTGAGGCTCAAACTCTTAAGATAAGATAACCCCCAAATTTAATTTAGGGTTTTCTTGGTGGTGTTCTTCTCTGTGTTTCTTTTTTCTCTGTTTTTCCTTGTTTGTAACGAATGGTATTTTGACCAAATGAAAAGTTACATAGACTTAATATTACTCCCACCGTTTCATAGTTTGGTATATGGGCTTGGGTCCATTTGTGCTAAATACTTCCCACCGTCACATTCTTATTTAAGGAATTGGGCCTTTGATAAACTTGGGCCTAAAAATGTTTATTACTTCCATCCGTATACTTTTCACTTGGGCTTGTATTGGGCTTTAACCAAAAGTAAATAAACTTATCCACTATTGGGCTTTTAGGCCCAATAAGCAAATGTGGGACCCACTAGGCCCAATTATTCGATAAAACTTAAATCCTCGAAAAACAAACTTGATTATAGGCTTCTTGATCTTTTCTTTAAACTCGTGTCGTTTTTGCCGGTTTTAGTGATCATTGGTACCTACACACATGAAACAAGAAACATGCATATATAAGGCCATATTCATATATTTTATGAATTTTATGTTTATTTATTGATACAATTGATATGAGTAATTTCACTCATATCAATGTTATATCTAAAAAACGCATCAAGGGCATATAGTTATTGTTAACATATAAGATTAAAAGCAACAAAGGGTGATCCGGAGGCCGGGGAGGATAAAATAAATGTTTAAACATTTTAGAGAGAGAAAGTAGCAAGAAGAAAGAGTATGTTTATTTTAGAGAGAGAAGTGAAAATAAACAAACGGGAATACTCACCCCTCCATGAAAGTATGGAGGGTATATATAAGTCGGGACTATCTCACTTATAACATGCGACGATAGTAGTCCCTCCTATATTAATCTATTGTAATTCCGTAAATGACACTCACATTTTAGGGCTAACAATCTTCCCCCAACGTGTAGACATACGAAATTACTTACAATGTTCAAAACAAGTACAAATACAACAAAATAAAATCTTCCAAGGCGCTTCTAATGCTGAGGATGTCATTCTTCTTGTTTAACTCTATATATTGAGGCTAACAATCTTCCTCACTGAGAGGTCATTCCTCTACGACATGTGAGGATTTATAGAGATTGTTAAGCTCATTGATATATGATTATTCAATTCTTCTAGTATTCATACCTTGTACCTCAACTTGAATCCTCTTTGTATTTGCTTGTTTTTGGAACAATTATAATATGCGTGATTTGGATTAACTTCCCCTAATTCATGCAGCATGTCTTAAAAAGCTTTCTTCATAGACCCACTTTTTGACGAAGTTTCTGAATCAGCTTCCAAACCAATATCTGTATCTTAAGCAGATTTTGACACTTTGATGTAGTATGAACTATCTTCTAACTTGTGACCGAGTCATTCTTAATCGACATAATATTTTGAGACTAACATCTCCCTCACTGAGAGGTCATTCCTCTAAGACATATGAGGACTTATAGAGATTATTAATCTTTAATATTGAGATCTTCAAATAATACTACTTCTATACTGTTTCATGTCGTTTGGTTTTTGGTGATAATCCGTTTAGGGTAACATGCAAGAAATCAGCAACAATTCTTCTCATGCCTGCAGAATACTTCATAAAAATCATATGAAGTGAAGTAGATACCATTTCATGTACACTACTGAAAGTTTATGGAATTATATTTAATAGTCGTGTGATAGGATCAAACTCGACATTACGGGATTGCACACAATACGTAAAGAGTTAATTTATTTAATAAATGTTTTCTTAATTTATTTAATAAATATATTTATTATGTTTATTAAATTAAACCGAGCTATAACTTTAACGATCGTTAAATAATTAAGAGTTAAGTATTAACGAGCGTTATAGTATATATAGTAAGTGGAATAAAAAGAAAGAAGATCGGAAGGTTCCGGAACACCCCTTTGGGGGTGTTTCGACCACCGGCTCCACCAAGAGGAAGGGAGAAAGAAAACTTGCCTTATTTACGTTTATTTGGGCTACAAGTTTATTAGGCATATATAAGGACCCCTTAGCCTTCATAAATCTCCACAACAATCTCTTTTCTCTTCCTCCCTCTTGCGATCACAACACCAACACCCCTAAGGGTTGTGTTTGGTTTTTCGATTTAGCTATTAATCAATTCCTAGCCCCTCTTTAGGGTTGTTGGGTTGATTTTCTACTAGACGTAGAAGCTCGGTTTACACGTGCTAGAGTCATGGTTAGTTCGGTGTATTATGTGTGTACAAGAATGTAATATAGTCTTATTTTATACTATATCTTGGTTGTATACGGTATAAACCCGAATTGGTGATTCGTTCTTCATCTTGTGGATTTGCTTTAGCGTAAAGGTATGTAACCATGGTTCGATTAATTATAATTTTTTTTATTATTATGATCTTGTTAAATCGCTTCCGCTACGTGTGCTTTGATCTCGTTTAGGATTTTGTGTAATTGTTATGAACTATATAATCCTTCAGTGGCATCGAGAGCCGTTTTAACATGTTATAATTATCGAAAATCTAAAGTTTTTAACTAATAATTGTTTTGAGTTAAAAACTACATGTTTTTTAAGTTTTCTTAAAAATTAGGGTTTCGTTTTATAAAAATTAGGGTTTGGCCATTTTTAATAAAAAAGAATTGTTTTTCAAACCCTAAATTACATGTTGTATAATTTTAGATTAAATTACATGATTAATTGTTATGTCATGTAAATTAAAAGTTACGATCCGAAGAGATTTAATTGTTAAGATCTGAGGGTGGATCCATGATTAACGTGCATGTTTTCATGGATCATAAAATCGTATGTTTATATGATTTTATGTGCTACTTGCTTTATTTGATTCAATAAATCTTGAATTAGGGAAGACTTTTATATGAATATAAAAACCTAGATTTAAAGGTTATTGAATAAATCGTATGCATGTGGCTATTTGATTTATTTATTGCACATATAAATTGTTATTATGTGTTTATGATTTAGTTTTTTTACTTGTTTATGTTAAAAATTGGAGAATTGTTGTAAACAAGGGTTTTTTTAAGAAAAACAAATATGGTCTAAATCATATTAAAATTTAGTTTTGTTTGAGGTTTAAATTACATAGAATTACGTTGATTGGTGAATTGCAATAATAATCTCATGGCTAATCCTTTTGAAAAACTATAAAGTGGGTATAATGCACCGTCATGTACCCGGTTAAGGAAGGAGGTGTTAAGCCATTACTCGCTGATCAAATTCATGACTCGCCTGTGTGTCAAATTATAATTACCTACGATTATTATTTGAATTATACCTTAAGGTGGATTTACTACAAATTCACATCCGAATCACAATGAATAAGGTTATTGCTTTGTGCTTTAGCCATAAGTACGTTGTGAAAGTTGTGGGTAAATTCTTTGATTGGTGAAACCAATACATCAACATAATTTATGTAGAAATGTTGTCTCGTATAAAAGTTTACTAAGGGTTTTATAAAACGTATGCTATGGAGTTGTATGCCTGCTTCTCCATGCATTAATTTTGACATCAAATTTATACCCTTAAAATTTAAGTTGAATGCTCCTAATTGACGAACACTTGAAATTGCTACGTTATCATATGAGATTTTTGGATTATGTTGTGATGGATAGAAAACTTTTATTGAATGAGAATTCGTATGATGGTTTTACGTTACTCAGATTAGATGACTTAATTAAGTTACTCAGTGAGATCTGGAAACTTAAGGCATTCAGAAAGGATGAAACATGTATACAATGTATAACGTTTTTTGGTGATGTAAATCCCTTAAATATCTAGAAATTGAATATTGTTTGTCAATTTAATTGTTCGACAAGTCGATATGTTAAGTATATTCATTACTAGCAGATCAACTGATGTAATGGGTCTATGTCAATATAGTTCTAAGATTCAAGGAAAATAGTATGGTTTATACACCGGGGTAATTTTATTTTCTTGAAAGTATTTTATTATCGAAAATACTAATATTTGAAATTATATCTGTAGAAATGGCTCAAATCGACAATAAAACTATAAGTTCTGTGTTTAAAACGTTTTTTGATCGTCCTGAACTTATTGGCCCAAACTTCAATGATTGGTACCGCTCACTAAGAATTGTCTTGAGAGTAGCGGGTATTATTGATATCTTGACCACTCCTTATCCGGAGGATCTTGCTGAAGGAGCTTCTAAATAGCAAAGGATTGAACACACTGTTAATGTTAAGAAGCACTCGGAGGTGTCTTGCTTAATGTTAGGGAAATGTCCCATCCACTTTAAAAGAAGTATGAGTTATTTTCGTCTAAGCGTATGCTTGATGAATTTAAGTCAATGTTCGAGAAGCCACAAGCTGTGGAGTTCTACGACTTAGAAGATGCTTTGCATAGCTGCAAGCAAACTCCTGGAAAGTCTGTTAGTGTCCATTACATGGAAATGAGGGGTTATATGGAATAGCTCATTGCACTAGGACAACTGATAGGTGTGTAAACACCCATCCTTTTTACCACTTAATTACAATAACCGAGCCAAAACGTGTATTTTATGTCATTTATGTCGGAATTATGTGTGGTTTGTGTTTTTGTTGCGATTTAGGACGAAAAGGTGAAAAGTGGAGAAAACATGGGATTTCACGGGCTTTTATCGAAGAAAAAGACGAAAGACGAAGTCAAGAAATCAAGAGTGCAAAAAGAACGGAAGTCCAAGACCAATTCTAAAGATTTTTCGAAGAAAAAGTCAAAAGACGGAAGTTTACTAAAAGCCGAAGAACTCAAGTCTAATTTATTGAAGAATTACAAGACGAGTTTGAAGAAATCCCAAGACAAAGTCATTAAAGTCAAAAGATTAAGAAGATTAAGGACTTAATGATGCAATTAGAGAAAGAAGAAAGAGGGAGGAAGCTTCCTAAGCACCTCCCTAATCTCCCTATATATAGTTTTCATCTTCATTTCATTAGAGTGGTTGGGTGGCTTGACAAACCACCACTTCCACCATTTTCATTTACCTTGCACCTTAATTCTTGCACTTTAATTACTTGTTATGCACATTTAATTCCTTTTAATTCCAAGTAAGTTTACTTTTAATTGTTGTTAATCTTTACTTTCATTGTTAATCTCTCATCTTCCTTTCTTGCTTAATCTTTCTCTATGATTCATGTTTATGTTCTTCTATTTTTATGGTTTTCTATCAAGTGGGTTTTGATTGATTTAGCTTTATTTGTTAGTTTTGATGATTTATTTTGATTGATTATTGTTTGTTGATGGTTATTGGTTATTTTGGTTCAATCTTTTGGTTTGTTTTGGTTAGATTTGATTAAATTCGTGTCTTCATGTTCTTCCCTGTTCTTTACTGTTCTTCGTATTCTTATTGCTGCCCAGATTCCGGACTGTTTTCTTTGTACTTCATTCGGAATAATCATTTATTCCGGATCAAGGTATTTCATTCGGAATATATATTTATTCCGGATCAAGCTCTTCATGCGGAATATTTGATTATTCTGGATCAAACTCTTCATGCGGAATATCTGATTATTCCGGATCAAGTTGTTTCATCCGGAATATTGGTTATTCCGGATCAAGTTGTTTCATCCGGAATATTGGTTATTCCGGATCAAGACCCGCATTCTGAATCAACATTATTTTCTTTTTATTCCGGATCAAACTCAATATTCCGGGTCAACCTCTTTTCTCTTTTCATTCCGGTTCAAGAAACTTATTCCGGATCAACTAGTTTATTCCGGATAAGTGACATATTCCGAATGAGCTTTGTTATTCCGGATAAGGGTGATATTCCGAATCAGTTTTTCAGTTTTTGTAGTTTTATATTTTTAATCCTTATTTGCATTTTTATTTGCCTTCCTTTTTAGTTTAAGTTTTAGTTTGCATTATTTACCTTTTTGCTTTTAATTCCTCGTCATTTACTTTTAGTCAAGTTTTAATCTTTCATTGTTGTTTCTTTTACCGTCTTTATTTTATCTTTTCAAGTCTTTATTTTTAATTAGTGTAGACAACCCTTTCATTTGATTCACCAAGAACAACTAATCTCTTGCACTTAACCGGAAATCAATTCGAGAAGATTCCGAGAAGCGAACTTTTCAACTATTAAAATCCCTACATTAAAATGGCGCCGCTGCCGGGTCTTTTCGTGAGGATTAACGGTTTTTTGTGAGAGACGCGTTGGCTTTTGGGATCCGTTCACTCGTGAACGTTATTTTTCGTGTCAAATTTTTTTTTTCAAAAATCCAAAAACATTTGAAAAATCATAAAAAGCATTTCTTTTTCAAAGTTTTGCACCAAAAATATTCTTCTTGCTTCTCTATCTTTCTTTATGGATTCTTATGTCCATTACGTCGGGTGTGGGAAACAATTATCTGGGAACGACACATGTCGATGGTGTACATGTGAGCGGTGCGGAAATGATATCGACAATACACAATTCAGATTCGGATTTTGTCCATTGTGCAACTCGACTAATTCGTCCTTTTTTAGTCCACTTCCTGTTCCCCCGTGCATCTATTGTGGAAGCGATTCTCATTGGCATGTTTCGTGCCCGGTTCGATACCTGCCTAATGGCGAGCAAGAATTGGGTTACAATTATGAAAATGGTAATAGCTTTCCACATGAAGCACCGGATTTTTCTCCATACCCATGTTGCCAAAATTGTGGGGGCCCTCACGATACTTCTTATTGTCAGCCACTGAATTATTATGAGCCACATCCGTGCTATAATTCAGGTTTTCAAAATTTTCAGCCCCCACATCACACCCTCAATCATCAATCCTCTCAGAGAATTCGTCTTGCCCAACAACTCGCTACTTTGAATGACGAAACATACTCCATCATTATGCAACTTCAGGAAGCCGTTGTTCTAACAAAAGAAGCATGGGCGGAGGAAAAGCGACTACAACAAGAGCAAGTATCTAATCTTAGTGATTCTACCCTCCTCTTGTGCGTCCTTACTACTATTTCGATGATGATGACGACGATGTTGTATGCACTTTCAACCCATCTTCTGAAATTGCTGCTCTTACTCTCGATGTTCCTACTGCGTCTAAGGATCTAGATTCATTGAATGAGCTTAGTGATGTTGGTCTCGACAAATTATGGATGATGAGGTTTGTGACTTACCTGCTATGGAGCTTCAGGACGACGTTGCTTTCACACAAGCGGTTGATCTAAATGATGACGATTCTTCTCCCCGCTATGAGAATTTCACTTTTGAAATTTCTCAATCTCCACCGGGAGATGCGGGCGATGACGATTTATTCTCTCTGGCTTACGAGAAGTTCACCGATGAACTTGATCTTGTGGATGAGGTGGAAGACGTGCTTCTTCGCGATAGATTATGGAAAGTGCACCTTCTTATTGCTCAAATCAAAGAGTTGACTTCTCCTCCTCTTTCCGAGTCTTTACCTCCATCTATTCCTCCCGTTGAAGATAATGACCCATTGCTGGAAGAAATCGACATTAACTCCATGCCTCTAGGTATTGATGATTATGATACGGAGGGGGATATTATTTTTGATAATTTGCTGCAGGAAGGTATTTTCCCAAGTCCCCCTCCCGAGCACCTTTCATCCTCCCCTTTAGCCACTCTTACGGAGGATGAGTGCTTTGACCCGGGAGGTGACATTGATTTTATTATCATTGATAACATTACGGATTTGCCGAATGCTCAGCCTCCATTGTCTTTGGGGGATGACAATGTGCTTACTTTACCCACCCCACCTCCCGTGGATCTTGATTTCACATACTTCTCGTATGTTGAAAGGACTTTTCTCCCATTTAAGACTTATCCCCCCACCTCTCCTTTGTTGATGTCCACCGGGAACGAGGACAAGGTCTTTGATCCCGGTATTACATTCGAGGCTTCCCCATGGACCAATTAATTCGGGTACGAGTCAGGCTCGTGACTCGGTTAATATAAACAAGCGCTTTTTGGGAGGCAACCCAATTATCTATCTAATTTTCCCTATTTTCACCATAAGTGTAGGGGAGCCCCATGGTGTTTCTTGTTTTCTTTCTTATCATGTGCAGGGATTAGAGCTTCAAAGACACACTCTTGATGACTTTTGACGAACCGTGATTCCGTGTTCCCTTCTTCCCGGTTCTATCCTAAACTCTTTTCGATTCACTATTTTATATTTTTTAATATTAAAATAGGAATCTCTTTAGTTGTCTCTTCCTTAGCGAGATTTAAACAAAGTGCACAATGTCCTAAGTGTAGGGGAGTTTACTCCCACATGCTTAAACATTGAGGACAATGTTTATATTAAGTGTAGGGGGACTTCTATCGAAGTTAAGTGGCCTTTTCCTTGTTTTTGTCGTCATTTTAACCAGAAAATCAATTTTTCGACATTTTTCAAAATTTTTGATCTATTTTGGCCTATTAGTTTTTCCTTTTGTATAGTTATTTTCTTTCTTTGCTAAAATAAATTTTTAATAAAGTGGTTTTAATTTTTAAACGTTGTGAATCTTTTGACTCAACCCCAGTTTACTTATCTAAGTTTACTCTAGCTAGTATCCTTAACGTGTTTAAGTCAAGTTTTGCTAGGCTTTTATATAGGGAGCTATAAAACGCGAAAGTCTTAACTCTCACGGGCTAAGAACAAGAACTTTTCGCAAGTTCCTATAATTTCTCCTAGAGAGTCGTTTATCAAGGGAACTTTAAAATGCGATTTCTAAACTTGAAAAAGTCTAAGAGTTTGCAAGATCCTATAGACGACTCGAAAACCCAAAACTTTGATTTAATAGGCTAAGCATCCACGAGTCTCATTCCTTGAGATTTTAAAATTTTGGAAAACGAGAGATGATAGAGTCAATTATAAGTTTGGTATTCTTTCGTGAATTTATGTGAGTTAATTATAAGCTTATTCTCCCATCGCTTGCTAATAAATTTTATTTGCAATAAATAAGGTTGTACGATTTGAAAAGTTACTTAGCTTCTAGCCCAAGATCGTTTAAAAGTTGCTCGGTATGGATTAGAGTTCATAGCCAAGGCATAACTTATTGAAGCGGGATGCGAAGATTGGCGAGTCCAAAAAGGTCCTAACAAGGCATGAGGGCTATATTTTGTTGCTAAAGATCCCAAGTGATGTGAAGAATCATTTATCGAAAATCTATATGAAGGATCAAGACACACGACGAAAAGCAAATACTCCCAAAAGATCATGGAGAAGTCTATCCAAAAAGATCCTAGCAAGGTATGAGGATAAATAGATCCAAGTCCAAAAAGGAGGCAGATCGTTGTATATCAAAGTCCAAAATAAAGATTGGAGAAAAATGAAGAAGTCGTGGTCCAAAGATGAAGAATCTCTCAAAACTTCAAGTGAAGAAATTCCTATGATGAAGAGAAGACCATTATTTCATGAATGTCTCTCAAGATTTGAAGTATGAAGTCGCTGCCAAATATCGGTCCGAGAAAGGTCTCAAATCGCGAAGCGAGTTATGCCAAGATATGAACTTTATGAGGTCCCTAGAAGCAATTTTAAAAGATTTTGTCCTTTAGCTAACTATTGATTAAATCGTCCCACTTTATTTTCAGCCTTAATAACTATCGAAATAAGTCAACAATGCATCCTCGTGATCATTCAAGACAATAATAAAATATAAGAGATACACCTAGGAATAAGGGAGTCTAAGTGAATAATTGGCCCACATGAGTTCGTGTTAGTTTGCTAACTAATAATAACAATGATCTCGTTTTTAAGCTTGGTTTGGAGAAAGTGAAAACTTGAGGATGATGATCATTCATGACATTTTCAAAACCACAAGGTATGTTTTTGATTTCTTTACTTGTTTCGTAATTTTCTATCTCTTTAATAAAGGCCAAGACGGATTGATTATGATGAAAAATGTAAACGAGCTTTGTAACTAATGCATTGCATGAGGACATTGCAATGGTCAAGTGTAGGGGATTTGATAGGTGTGTAAACACCCATCCTTTTTACCACTTAATTACAATAATAACCGAGCCAAAACGTGTATTTTATGTCATTTATGTCGGAATTATGCGTGGTTTGTGTTTTTGTTGCGATTTAGGACGAAAAGGTGAAAAGTGGAGAAAACATGGGATTTCACGGGCTTTTATCGAAGAAAAAGACGAAAGACGAAGTCAAGAAATCAAGAGTGCAAAAAGAACGGAAGTCCAAGACCAATTCTGAAGATTTATCGAAGAAAAAGTCAAAAGACGGAAGTTTACTAAAAGCCGAAGAACTTAAGTCTAATTTATTGAAGAATTACAAGACGAGTTTGAAGAAATCCCGAGACAAAGTCATTAAAGTCAAAAGATTAAGAAGATTAAAGATTTAATAATGCAATTAGAGAAAGAAGAAAGAGGGAGGAAGCTTCCTAAGCACCTCCCTAATCTCCCTATATATAGTTTTCATCTTCATTTCATTAGAGTGGTTGGGTGGCTTGACAAACCACCACTTCCACCATTTTCATTTACCTTGCACCTTAATTCTTGCACTTTAATTACTTGTTATGCACATTTAATTCCTTTTAATTCCAAGTAATTTTACTTTTAATTTTTGTTAATCTTTACTTTCATTGTTAATCTCTCATCTTCCTTTCTTGCTTAATCTTTCTCTATGATTCATGTTTATGTTCTTCTATTTTTATGGTTTTCTATCAAGTGGGTTTTGATTGATTTGGCTTTATTTGTTAGTTTTGATGATTTATTTTGATTGATTATTGTTTGTTGATGGTTATTGGTTATTTTGGTTTAATCTTTTGGTTTGTTTTGGTTAGATTTGATTAAATTCGTGCCTTCATGTTCTTCCCTGTTCTTTACTGTTCTTCGTATTCTTATTGCTGCCCAGATTCCGGATCAACTGTTTTCATTGTACTTCATTCAGAATAATCATTTATTCCGGATCAAGGTCTTTCATTCGGAATATATATTTATTCCGGATCAAGCTCTTCATGCGGAATATTTGATTATTCCGGATCAAACTCTTCATGCGGAATATCTGATTATTCCGGATCAAGTTGTTTCATCCGGAATATTGGTTATTCCGGATCAAGTTGTTTCATCCGGAATATTGGTTATTCCGGATCATGGCCCGCATTCCGAATCAACATTATTTTCTTTTTATTCCGGATCAAACTCAATATTCCGGATCAACCTCTTTTCTCTTTTCATTCCGGTTCAAGAACCTTATTCCGGATCAACTAGTTTATTCCGGATAAGTGACATATTCCGGATGAGCTTTGTTATTCCGGATAAAGGTGATATTCCGAATGAGTTTTTCAGTTTTTGTAGTTTTATATTTTTAATTCTTAAGCTTTACTTTTCCCGTCTTTTTCCTTATTTTCATTTTTACTTGCCTTCCTTTTTAGTTTAAGTTTTAGTTTGCATTATTTACCTTTTTGCTTCTAATTCCTCATCATTTACTTTTAGTCAAGTTTTAATCTTTCATTGTTGTTTCTTTTACCGTCTTTATTTTATCTTTTCAAGTCTTTATTTTTAATTAGTGTAGACAACGACCATTCCTTTTTTATTCCACCAAGAACAACTAATCTCTTGCACTCAACCGGAAATCAATTCGAAGAGATACCGAGAAACGAACTTTTCAACCGAGCAAAATCTCTACATTAACAACCCTATGATCATAATATGGCTATCAACTTGATCAATAGGTCCCTTTACAAGGACTTCAATGACTTTGTTCGAAACTATAATATGCATTGCACGGGGAAGACAGTTAATGATTTGCATGTAATGCTCATTGACTATGAAAAGGGGTTAAAGGACAAGGCATCTAACTCTACTCCTCCTGTATTAGCAATACAAATGGGTAGAGTGAGTAAGCCAAAACCGCAAGCGAACAAGAAGAAAGGCAAAGGCAAGGGTGATAAGGGCAAGCAAGTTACGACTTATTCGAAACCTAAGCAGAACTTTGTCAAGAAGAATCAATCTCAGAAGGATGAGACTTGTCATCATTGCAAGGCAAGTGATCACTGGAAGAGAAATTATCATATTTACCTCGAAGAGTTGCGAGAAAAAAGAAGAAGTCTGAGCAGAGCGCTGCAGCTTCAGGTACTTTATTTATGATCGAATTATTTAATTTGACATACAAATTAAATTCCTGTGTATATGATATGGGATGAGGTATTAACATTTGTAATACGATGCAGGGATTTAATCTGGAAAGGAAGCTATCCTATGGGGAACAATTTCTGCAAGTGGCAATGGCGCACAAGCAGCGGTTGAAGCTATAGGAACATTTAATTTAGTTTTACCTTCGGGTGTAGTACTGATTTTAAATGATTGTCATTATGCATCTATAATTGTTAGGGGTGTTATTTGTTTTTCTTGTTTGTTGAATAATGGATTCGTTCACACTATTGATTATAATGGAATTTCTGTTTGGAAAGATGGTATTTTCTATTTTAATGCAATTTCTGTGAATGGTGTGTTTGAAATAGACATGCATGATAATGAATCCAAGTATTATAATAATTCTGTTTTTAGCATGAATAAGAAGAGAAAGTTTGACAAGAACTCTTCTTATCTTTGGCATTGTAGACTTGCCCATATTAGGAGACTCGTACACAAAAGCTTCAACGTGATTTATTTATTAGACCATGTAAATTTCCATGCATAATTAACCATTTAATTATACCCTAAGTTTAATTAAATAAACTATCATGTCATAATTATTTTAATATTCCAAATTAAATTAATAAAATGAAATTGACATGATTAATTTAATAAACATAATTAAATTAATTAACTTGGAAATTCTAAACCAAACATACCCTTTTTAATATTTTTCGTGAGTACCCGAACCCATGAACCAAACCGCACCGAGATAAACTTGTCTCGACTGGTTTCGAACCAAACCCACCACAGCCATTCGGTTGTGGTCCTTGGCGGCGACATCACAACAACAGCCACCGGCTAGCCACTGCTGTCCAAAGTAGTCCCACCGAGAGTCCTGTGCTCTCGGTTCCCACCATTTACCAAACATAACCCTACTGTGTTCTTGGGTGCTGCTGCCGAACAAGGGAAACAACCACCGCACCTTTATGGGTTACGGCTGGCGTGTATAAAACCCCTACCGAGAGTCATGAGACTCTCGGTTCCCGTGAACCCGAACAAAACCCCGACCAATCTTGATTTATTTACTTGTTTTTAACATGTTAATATCATATGTTCATGGATCTAACTTGATGATCATAATAAAAGAAAATAAAAGATCAAGGTTTAGGGATACAGATTTGGTTTTGATTTTTAATAAATCACAAGTATTATATCTCTTAACGCGAGTTCGTGTTTTTACTTTCATGTTTATTCTGGCATGTATTATTTATTATACTTAATAATATGATAAATAATCTTATATAATATCTTATATAATATAAGATTGAGTTGTAATGACATTAAGTGTGAGTCTTAATGACAGAAAACTCATACGGAAACCCTCTTTTCACAATAGAAAGTACTGTAAATTGAATTTGTTACAAGTTGCAGAAATGGCTATCGGAACAGTTGCAAATTAAATTGGCACACAATCACTGGAGGGTATACCATTCGATTTCCAGTATTAATTGTTTAAGATCTTCCATCTTTTCAGTTTCTTACAAATAACAACCAATAATTATGACTGTTCACTTGGATTTTTGAGGATTATAAATACCAAACAATTACCATCTTCACTACATCATTTTCTGTGTCACAACTTCGAAGAAAAACGAAGTTACACCTCAAAACTGTTCTCATTAAGGAACAACCAAAAATTGAAAAAGAAACACGGTAGAAAAGGAACAACAGATTGTTACAACAACTACTACTACCAAAAACCAAATCGATATAACCCATATCACACCTATATACATCCTTTACATGACTCAAAATAAAGATACATTCAAGATCTCAGTTTCATTCTCTTCGTGTATGTTATTATTCAAGACTTTTCAAAGATCAAGAAACACGAAAAGAAAAACTCATCATCAATCTCTCTGTAGGAGAACCCTTTTGATATTCGACGAAAAAGAATGTTATTAACAAACATGTTATAATATTTCTTTGAATCGATAAATTACAACACAAAGACGAATTACAGCAGAAAATTAAACCTACCCGAGACCTTCTCAACGAGATCTTGAAGACAAAAAAATACTTCGGTTATCATATGCAGTTTTTCTTCGTTGAGTGCAAAAAATATTGGTTAGTTGATGTATTTGTGGCTTCGATGGTTACTAGAAAAAGTAGATGATGGAGGCGTGTTTTAATATTAAGTTTAGAGTATGATATGATAACTTATATATGTATATTATATGGGCTGAAACTTTGGCCCTATGAAATCATGAGAACAACAGATGCCAACGAGAAGTTATTGTCGTAGTATGTTTTGAAAAGTCAATGAATTCTTGCAGTGATTCTTTCATAACACTCGCATTGCTTTTTTTAAATGAAAAAAGTTGTCTGCATTCGTTGTTTGCATGGTTGTGATTGTGACTTATGATGAAAATTTATGTGATATATCTTATGGACAAAGATCGATATTTCTCTTAAGTCATAAACACTCGATTTTATTGGGGAAAACATATTGTTTCCATATGTTGTTTAAGATAAGTATAAGTAAATACATTGTATTTTTTATTTTTGAATTTTTTTTTGCAGCTTTAAAAATGTGGTGAATCTTTGAGTAATAACTTTTTTTTACCATTTTAACATACGTACTCAATACTCATAATATAGTCGGGACATCGCGTGGTGGGTTATTATTTTTGGTTAATTAAATGTTTAGGCTAAAATTAGAAATACTAAAAAAGTTTAGTATAATTATCTCTTGGAAAAGTTTTAAAAAATTTGACAACAACCAAAATAAAAGCAAATAGTTGATATTTTGTGAATTTGAAAATTGGAAATAATCTAATTATTTTGTCTTTCAAAGAAAATCGAGAAATAACTATTTTTTCTCACATTTACTAATTTATTTTAGAAAATATTACACGTTATTAGTTTCATGAAACAACCGGGGCATCGCCCAGGCTCGACAAGCCTCGAATTATACGTAATACTTGGATTTAACATTAATTATTCTCGGTACGTGTCGTGTATTAATTAAACGTAAAGTTTTAATTAATCTGTGATTTCGTGTAATTAATGCATTCATAAACTTTAAAACGGGTTTTACATATGAAGGGCACAACATGGAGGCTTCGGTTGTACACTTCGAATGTAATTACACGGATTACCCCTAACGGAACTAGTTGTGAAGTATGTACGCGAAAATGTTTAATAACAGACCACAAAAAGGTGGAGAAAGGAATCCTATGGAAAGAGGAACATATAAAACTCTTTGTATAGGCCTATAGCCGTGGGAGGAAGACGATCCATCATCTTGAGATGTCTCAACGTGTTCTCTTCTGACATAGCGCCACTCCCTAGCTTCCTTACTTCTCCCCTATAAATACCTCTCTATACTTATTTTTTCCTCGTGTTTTCATTTTTTACATCTTTCTAACAAGTGGTATTTCCTCTCTTCATTTCGGACTTACTTCTCTCCTCTTCAGAAACTCTCTCAGGTGTACTCCTCTCCTACTTTGCTTTTCGTTAGTGCCCTGATCGGCATCAAAAATATTATGGCAACCAAATTTCAACCTTGGACCTCGAAGATGGTACCTAAATATGATATGCCAAAATACACCTCTCGAAGAGTATGTGTTGGCTTTGGCCGGTAAGCACAATATTCCAAGGGATTCCACCCATGGGCACCTCATCACGTTTATGAACGTGTGGCAGAAATCAACACAGGACGAACTTGAACGATATGATAGTGGGCTTCATGGGATTGCCAATGGGATTTTAACGGGCGATCTACAAACTTCACAGAGAATGGAACACCGATGAATTGGGGCACGATTTTAAAACGGAGTCTTTAAAAAATGTTTCTTATCCACCCTTGATTGGTGTATTTTGTATACACCTAATAGCATGTTAATTTAGCATAATTGTATTTTTATTTGTTGTTATACATGTACTTTGAGTGTGTTTTGTGATTGTGTAGGTTATGCGCAAAATGGAATAAAAAGGTCGTTTTATTAGTTTTTTAGAGAGAAGATATGGAGAGCGACGATAAATGAAGAAAAATATCGAAGAAAAAGATTTGAGCACATCACAATATTTTTTGTTATCTTTTATTTATCCGGGTTTCATCGAGCAATTCATGGCGTTCAGTTAAATTATGCGGTCTTATATCTCATTCCAAAGAAAAAAGAATAAGTAAACAGAAAAGCCCATTGGTTCATTCAGCCGGATATTATACAAAGAAAAAAACCATTCGTTGAAGAGGGGGAGATATTTCTGCAGCCGCAAAAAGGGACAAAAAAGAATTAAAAACAGTCGTCCTAGAGGTTTGTTTATACAGTCGCAAAACAATAAAACAGAAAAAAAAAATCGTCCATGGTAGAGAGATTGATATCAAGCAAAGAGAATAAAGAATTAAAATATTAGAAGTCTTGCACGTTCGTCGAGGAAAGTGTAACACTAAAGAAAAAGTTCAATCATTTGTTTTTGTTAAGTGACGTGGGACGCAACAGCAAGTTTCAAAAGGAAAAAATGACGATAATGGTTGATGTAGAAATGTAAATCTATGCTTATGTTTTTAGAGAGAGAAAGAGATAGAAAGATGGTGGATTTCACACTTCTAGAGAGACAAAGTTAAATGGAATTATGTGTAAAATATGAAACCACACCCCTCTCCATCAAAGGAGAGGGTTTATATACCCAAGCCCTTATCATGGGCTTGGGCTTACATTTTGGGCCGACCTACACATGTTGTAGGCTAGGCTTGTTCTTGTTTGATAAATAAATAGAGTTAACTAAACTACGAGCTATTACATGGACTATCGTTGGAGTGACCGATCCTTTCTAATACGTAAAACGTATTTCCAACAATCTCCCCCTAAGGGAGGTCACTCCAAACAAGGGCATTACCCGAGTTACAATAATGAAATAAACCTAGCATACTATGCTTGTCTTGAGATCGTAGTCTTCGTCTTTCTTTTTCTTTTCTTTTCTGGTGAACATACTGATGTGATCTTTGATATCAATCTTTAAGCATCAATCTCTTGCCTTGATCTCGTGCATCCATCACTTGTGATCATCGCCTCTTCATGAACTCACGTCCCACATACTTATACCTTCGTAATTCTTGAAAGCTTCAGAGTTTGATACAGCGGAAGACTTTACTTTTAGGCTTTCTTGAATTAGTTGAGATATTAAATGCATAAAGTATAAGCATGCGGTGACGACTTCTTCTTGGATCCCGCAACGCCACCGTCTTCACATGCCGCAACATAAGTAGACACGAACGAAATGGCTTTGAACATTTCATTCTAATTCGGTAGCATTTTACCTCCGGTCGGTGAAGACTGTTGGACGATATTAGATATCGTACCCGTGACGGATAGTTTCAATTAAGTAACTTCCTGACAGGATTTCGCGGGTAAACCCGTTCTCTTTATTCGACCGTCCAAAGATGACTGCGAACATAAAGAGTGAATCATTTGGATAATAATATCCACATGATTTGAAGCCGTCAATTCATGTTGCTGGAACAAGTGAAATTCAATTAAGAACCGCACCGTCGTTGCTTTCCAGTTGTCACGAGCTTGATTCGTATAGAATATTGCAAGTTACCTACCAAGTGCTGTTTGAGGTTAACACTAGAAGGATTTCCACTCATCACTGTGAACACTAAGGTATCACTCTGAGTGTTCTGGCAAGATCACTAAGATATTGCGTAGAGGCCTGGAACGTGTTTAAATTCAGTTAAGAATTAAACAGCTGTTGCTTTCCAGTTATCACAAGTTTGATTCGTATAGAATCGCACAAGTCACCTACCATGAGCTTTTTGATATTCGCTCAAGAAGGATTTCCATCTTCATTGTAAATACTTTCGTATTACTCGGATGTTCAGGCAAGATCATGAAGATTTTGCGTAGGACTCTTAAAATCTTTCTTACTTTTCACAGTGTGTGAAGAAGCAAGGAAATACGAAAGTGTGTCCTAATGAGATATTTGATGATCTCAAATGGCTCTAGACTCGATCGTGCATTTTGGATTTTAGTGATCGGAGGCTGGAGAGGAGTGCCACCTTTTCAATACCAATTTATTCGGAGTGAATAAATCGATAGATAACGTGTTGTCTCCGTGTGATTAAAACAAATACCTTTTGAGAGATATCTGAGTTAGCTGGGATGGGTTGTGCATTGCATCACTGGGTCCATGATGTCTGTCTTCAATATCAAGAATCATTAAAATGATCTCAATAGCATATGTGTTGACCCGGTTTCTGCCTAAAGTTATAAGGAGGGTTTCTTTCTTTACACCCTTTATCTTTACAATTCTTTTTCATTCTTCAACCCCTTCAATGCTTACCAATACGTCATAACTAGCACCTTGTTGTGATTGTTCCAGTGCTAACTTAAGTACTTGGTCGGCATTCAGCTGCGTTCACAATCTTTCTCCAACTTTCCTAAGGACTACTATTTCTAGCTATGGAATGTCCTTGGGAAGATTCCTCCGGTTCTGGAAGAATCATAGGACTTATCCTATCCTACCATCCTTATGTCACCACAATCTTCATCGTCGTGAAATAAATGGGTTTTGGGTAAGTATAAATCACCATGAAATCCATTTTTGATATGCAAATCCATTTTGCTCCCCCTTAACATATGCTACGATATTCGAAAACATTTCGCACATGTCAGGATGAGCTAGCACATTAAGTCAAACCATTTGTGATAATATCCCATATTCAATCACATTTTCTCCCCCATATTAAAAATATTAACCCAATCGATGTTTTTAATATCAATTGATTTAATGAAGTTTTAATAAAGGTTTTGGGAAGAAAAATGCAAGTCCGTTTAATCTTCAAGATATCAAATGTATGAGATATGATACCGATTTGTAACATGATCACATATTCACCATATTAGAAAAGAATTGACAAGGTTGGACCTGATAGATGAGAACATCATATGATAAGATCAAATGGTTCTTGTCATCATATGTTGGTCGCCTCGTCATGTTGAGGTCATCTCTTGTCACCACGTGTACGATTGGTATTGTTGTCTTGACACCAGTTAGTGAGCTTGGCACGTTCGGCATCGAAGATTCTGAATGCTTGACAATTGCTCCCCCTCAATTGTTGACCCGTGTTCTATTGAAAGAGCTGTAGTCGTCGGTTGAGTAGTCGCATCGTCGAGTATGTAGATACCAATTGTAGATAGCATGGTTGTAGAGATGATAGCTTCATAAAAACAAGACTTCTCTTGTTTTAACAAATAAATGCACTGAAACGTACATATATTTGTGTTAGACCAAGTTTTAAAGTAAACTTAGTCCCTTACAAGGTTTTAAAGTAAACCTTGCCCGAGAAAAATTAATTCCCGTTGAGAGCCAAAGCTTTCATAAGAAATACTTGACTTTAATATGAAAACCGGGTTGCAGTCAGAAATAACTACAAGCCATTTAGGCATGTTTTATGAAATATTTACAACTTTTGTACGAACTCTATTTATGGCGCCGTGTCGATATTAATCAACATTTCTAAGGCCGTAAATATTATCGTACCAAAAGACATGCCTTTGAAAAATAAAGTAAAAATATTTTTGGATTTTTCTGAATTTTTCAATTTTTATGGTTTTTATATGGTTTTATATTTTTGTATTTTGCTTTTGAGGATAAAAATATAAACAATATATACAAATGATCACCAAGGATACGGAGAATAGTTTTACCACCAGTATTCTTTCGCTTCATCTGCTAGTTCCTTAAGAGTCTTAGGCGAGAAGGTTCTCATTCCTAGCTTGTCGGCCAAAAATTCAATTCGAGCGCGATCTAAAGCCTTCGTGAAAATATCCGCCAATTGATACTCAGATCGGACAAAGTAAAGCTCTATTACTCCATTTTCCACTTGCTCCTTGATGAAGTGGTAGCGAATGTCAATATGCTTTGACCGGGAGAATTGAACGTTGTTGCAGCATAAGGCAATTGCACTCTTGTTGTCACAGTACATCGGAATCTTGTTGAAACCTAGACCATAGTCGGTTAATTGCGATCTCATCCAAAGAATTTGAGCGCAGCACCCGGACATAGCTATGTATCCTGCTTCCGTACTTGAAACTGCAGCGCTTTTCTGCCTTTTCGATGCCCAACTGATTAATCGATCTCCTAGTAGTTGCAAAGTTCCACTCGTGCTACGCCTTGTATCTTGACAACCCGCGTGATCCGCATCTGCATATGCCATTAGTGCAATAGAAGAGTCCTTCGAATACCAAAGTCCCCGATTAATGGTTCCTTTAAGATATCGAAAGATCCTTTTAACAGTAGCTAAGTGTAACTCAGTAGGCCTAGTTTGATACCTGGCACACATACATATCGCAAACTGAAGATCAGGTCGACTGGCTGTGATATACAGAAGAGTACCGATCATTCCACGATAAAGTGTCGGATCAACGGCAACTCCATGAGGATCTGCATCAAGCTTAGTTCGTTCCACCATTGGAGTATCCACGGGGTCGCAAGATTCCATCTTGTATTTCTTAAGCGATTCAAGGGCGTACTTGGATTGATTGATAAAGATGCCTCTGGGACTCTGAGATATCTGAAGACCTAAGAAGAATGATACCTTGCCCATCATTGACATCTTAAACTTGGAAGACATGAGTTTCCCAAATTCGTCCGATAAGGTTTGGGTCGAGGCTGCAAATATAATATCATCAACATATATTTGTACCATAATCATATCTTTACCTCGTTTTTGAATGAACAGCGTAGGATCCACCTTGCCTTTTGCGAAGCCTTGTGTAATGAGGAATTGTGACAATAGATCGTACCATGCGCGAGGAGCTTTCTTCAACCCATAGAGAGCCTTCTTAAGCTTGTACACATGATTAGGATAATTAGGATTCACAAAACCATCCGGTTGTTGAACGTAGACCTCTTCCTTGAGTTCACCATTAAGAAATGCCGTCTTCACATCCATCTGATAGACGATCATATTCATATGGGCTGCATAAGCGAGGAATAGTCGAATAGCTTCCAAACGGGCAACAGGTGCAAAGGATTCCATAAAGTCGATACCCAATAATTGCTTGTATCCACGAGCTACTAGTCGAGCTTTGTTCTTCAATATTCCGCCTAACTCATCGAGTTTCACCTTGTAAACCCATTTCAAAGTGAGTAACTGCACTTGATTCGGGCATGGGACAAGTTCCCAAACATCAAGACGTATGAATTCGTTAAGTTCTTCTTGCATAGCTTCTATCCAACATGATTGAGTAAAAGCTTGTTGCCATGTCTTAGGTTCAACTTCAGTGAGAAAAGCATCAAAGTGACAAAACATTGCACTTTCTTGTAACTGACTTCGTGTGGATACTGTACGATTAGGGTCACCAATAATAGAATCTATAGGATGATCCTTAGTCCACTTGCTGTCATGTTCACGAATCCGTGGATTGGAGTAAAGTGTAGAAGGAGCTTCCTCTGAGGTGGACGACCCGGCTTGATTAGGGTCGGGAATAGGTACACCAAAGAATGGAAGTTCACGCATTTGAGCGAATTCCAAATCGTGATCATCATCGTCCTCTTCATCATCAATAGGCATGACGTGGGTAGTTGTTACATGTGTTGGTTGAGAATTACTTGTGGATGGTATATCTTGACCAATTGTAGGTGCAGATGTATCTGATCGTGCTTCGGTTGCTGGAGCGACAACTTCGGTTACCGGAGCTATTACCTCAGGTTCTGGAGCAACAATAGTTGGAGGAGTAAAGAATTCACCAAAGAACGGTTGAAACAACGTATCCCATTCAGTCCTAGTAGGTGGTATAAATGATGAAGTAGGGTTGCTTGGGACAAGACCAGAACTAATATTACTGGGTCCCATTTCATGAAGTGCGGGTTCAGAGCTGCTTTGCTCAGAAGCCATTAGTGTCAGCTCATCAAAATCAACATTCATAGTTTCAAGGATTTTGCGAGAGTTACGGTTGTAGATTCGGAATGCCTTCTTTGCGGGTGCGTAACCAATGAATACCAATATCAGCCTTTGGTTGAAGTTTTCCCAAATTGTCACCGTCATTGTTTGGATAGCAAAGAGAACCAAATACATGAAGATATGATAAATCTGGTAATTTTCCATGGAGAAGCTCATAAGGTGTTTTACCATGGCGTTTACGAATTAGTGACCGGTTTTGGGTGTACACTGCTGTAGATACTGCTTCTGCCCATAAAAACAATGGAGCCTTTGCGTAAATTAACATCGTTCAAGCAGCTTCCATAAGTGTACGATTTCGCCTTTCAACGACACCGTTTTGTTGTGGAGTGCGTGCAACGGATGTTTCATGAGATATTCCATCTTCTTCATAATAATCACGCAAAATTTGATTCACAAATTCGGTTCCATTATCTGTACGAATGCGTCGGACAGTAGTGTTGAGACGCACTTGAATCATCTTGAGAAATCAGATGATGAATTTAGGTGCCTCATTTTTTGCTTTAAGAAATTTCACCCATGTAAACCGAGAGTAATCATCGACAATGACGAGGATGTACTTTTTGCCACTAAGACTTTCAACACGCATTGGCCCACAAAGATCCATATGCAACAGATAAAGTTTCTCTTGGTTGGTGTCTTCAGTCTTGGGTTTGTAAGACTTCTTAGTGCTTTTCCCCATTGTACACGCGGAACACAAATGATCCTTGTGAAATGATAGTTTAGGAAGACCACGAACAAGTTCGTTTTTCGCCAAGTGATTAATAGCGTCAAAGTTAAGATGAGATAACCGTCGATGCCATAACCATGACTTAGTCTTCGATGCTTTGGAGAGAAGACATACGGGAGAAGCGGCCATCATATCTTGTAGAGACAAAGTATACAAATTATTTCCTCGAGTACCTTTCAATAAATCAACCCCTTCCAAATTACGAATGAAGCAGGTATGCTCTCGAAAAGCAACTTCTAGGTTTGCATCACAAAATTATCCCACAGAAAATAAGTTGTGACCGAGACCTTCCACGTAATACACTCTTGAAATTATAACATTCCCAATATGATATTCACCATAACCCATTATCTTTGCAATATGATCATTTCCAAATCGAACCATACCAAGAAACTTGCTGACGAAATTTTTGAGCTGAGAGCGATCTCCGGTCATATGCTTGGAGCAACCAGAGTCCAAATACCAGAGAACAATTTGGACCACCTGTTTTCAATAACAACAGAGACAATGCATTGGAAACTATTGGTTCCGGAGTGTTAGCAGATACAAATATAGAATTATCAGAATTGCTAACATTTTTGTGACCCTTAGATTTCCTGCGTTTTCTAATCTGAGTTTTAGCACTAACAGGTTTTATAGTTCCAACTTTCTTAGGTTTTGGATTATCCGCGGGCACTACAGTGGGAGTAGACCTAGTTAAAGGGCACTTTGTTCCTACAGTAGTGTTGGTGTTCCTAGTTAAAGGACACGCTTGTGTTTTGGTAGCCTTTGTACTCCTAGTTAAAGGGCACACTTTCTTCACTTCAGTGGGAGTAATCCTAGTTAAAGGGCACGTATTTCCTACTATAGTGAAAGTTCTACCAGTGGGGCGCCACATCCAACCAACTTGGGTTAACACTTTCCCAGTCGGTTTCCATTCTAATCCATTTTTCCGGGCATGCATCTCATTCACATGGTCAATAAGGCAAGAATCATGACGACTAGAAAACATACATTCATTGCAATTCCAACATTTCAAATTAGAATTCACAGTAGGCTTAGAACGCTGCACAACCGCAGAGCCTTTAGGTTTAGCTACATGATTCTTTTTATTCAAAACAGAAATAACATTCCTAGGATGGGCTTCTACTTTCTTCTTCACTTGACTACTAGATGGGGGCAAGATCCTATCATTCTTCTTGTTTCGCTTAAGCTTAGATCTTTGAGCCTTAGTAGTGGTGCTTACTCCTATAGAAGGCAACACGGGAATATTAGAAGCTTGTTTTGATTCCGCCTTATCTTTAGTGACCAAAGTTTGAGATGGTTTAGTCCTAGGGCCCTTATTAAGTGGTGTGACGGCTATAAGGTTCCTTTTGATTGCACTAGAGGACGATGCTGAGACAGTGGCTGCGTTATCCACAATATTCTTACCTTTTAGAGTACGAAGTGTTTCCTTTAACTCAGCCAAGACCAGGTTCTTATCACAAATTTGTTCCCTCAAATCAGATATTTCCACCGACTTTCGATTCAATTGTTCAATCAATGATTGATTCTGTGCAGTGGTATGAGCACATGCTGGCTGTACTGAATCAAAAAGTCGTGTATTTTTCTGTTTTAAGTTATCAACTTTGGACAACATCTTGAAAACTCGATTATCTAGATCAAGTTTAAAATTCTCAGCGGCCACAAGTACGTTCACACAGTGAAGCTCCTTAGATTTCTCTATTTCTATTGGCAAAGAGTTAGCAACTTTGTCACTTGGCTGACGATGTTTTGATTGTAAATTCAATCGAAAATTCTTTTCAAAATTTGCATCATCGATATTAACACCTTCGAATGACGTTTCAAAGATTTCTTGAATAAATTGTTGCTTGCATTCAAGCGAAATACAATGTGTTTGAATCTCATCAAAACGTTTTGAAAGCGAAGAATATGAATCTTGAAGCTTTAAAAATTCAGCGTCAGATTCGTGACAAGTACTATCTACCACATTATCCACAGATTCAACATTATGCACAATAGAATCATTATCAACACTTGTATTCACACAGACAGAAACTATATCATGAGACATCACTTGATTCAGAAGCAGATCATTATGGCGTGAAACCCGTTCTATTTCAAGTAAACTGTTTTCATAAGCATCTTCCATTTCATTGAAAACACGTCTAACTTCTTCTATTTCCAAAAACAAATCTTGATCAATATTACGAAGACAAGCTTTAACATTGTTTACAAACGGAACAATTTCATCTCGAAACGCAGCTCTAGTGTGCTCAAAGTTCCATTCACCTTCCGTTATGGCCGTGGCCGTCGTACGTTCCAAAATGACCTTGTCAAAATCGGCTAAGTGTTGGTGAACCGTATTTAAGTTAACGGACGCCTTACTTACCGGTGGAATTAACTTCGTTAAATCCTTTTTTACGAGTGTAGGAGACGTACTAGGAAGGTTTTTATTTGACAAACTTTGGGGCACAAGAACTGTTAATTCTGCTAATTCCTTTTGTAAGCGAATGCGTGTCTTTTTCGAAAATTGATCTTTGTTATGTTGATCATAATCAATTGTATCGAATTTTGAAAGCATTTTAGAATGAGTTTCATCCCCAAGTGATTGTGTCTCCTCAGTACTACGAACAAAAGGTGCTTCTTTCGATTTTCCAATTATGGTCATATCATAAAGGCCGGGAATATATTCCTGAGCTTGTTTTGCATAACCAGGATTAGGTGGTAAATCTTGAAGACGCTTAAGTTCGAATTCTTGAAATGATTTAGTTAAAAGATGAACCTTTTCTGTGGAAGCGTATTGTTTTAAAAGCTGTTGTTCTTTGAATTTAAGAAGTTTGGTAGCATTAATTTCCGATTCAAACTTTTTAGACTCGAGAGTTTCGAAATCCATTTTAAGTTTCTGAAAATCATTGACAACCGCCTCTTTTTCTTTTAATTCATTGGAAAGATTAGCTTTTAATGATTCTATTTCTTTCAAATGTTCAATCTTTTCAAAACGAAATTGGTCAAATTCAGAACATGTTATTTTCTCTGCTTGAGGAACCATTTCAAAAGCTTTGACCTTTTCTTTATGCAACGCAAGCTCAGCAGTTAGGGTGGAATTCGTATCTACGGATTGTCTGAGGGCCATATGCATTTGATCAATAATATGTTTAGGCACCATGACCAAATCATGTTGAGCATAAGATTCCATACCTGTCATAGCATTTGGTTGAGGTTCACTCAAATGTGTAGAATTGGGTACCACATCATTTGAGTTACTAGTTCCCGAATGCTGTTCGAGGTTGTCATTTTCATGCTCAACTTGATGTTGGTTATCATCAATATTATTAGATGTGGTTGGTACCTCACTGATGACATCAGAACCGTAGTGAGAGAGATTAGCAACGAGAGCAGCTTGGGCAGAGTGAATGTCATCACAATCCGAATCATATGCATCAAGATCATCCGCTTGATAAGCTGCATTAGAAGTGGAAACAACTGCAATGCCTTCAGTATCTGCTGCCCCTGGGTCTGCAAGAAATGCTAACTCCTCTGAATCCAAAATCTTCCCCTTAGACTGAGCATCAACCAAATACATCTTCTCACGAAACCATGCATCATCCCTTCTCCTTTTCGACTGAGTGCATTCCCTAGCCATATGACCTTGTCCTCGGCAATTGTAGCAAGTCACAACCTTCTTAGGGCCAGTAGGACTCCCATTTCCACTAGCTTGAGAATTCACAGCTTGATTGTTCCCAATCCTTGTAGGAGGTTCATATGAATTTTGCCTTCCCTGAATAGGTTGCACCGTCACTTGACCATCTTGAACAGTGGCTTGTTGTCGAGGATTTGATGAGGTGCGGAGCTGATTGTTTGTTGGTGGAAATCCTCTAGTTGCAACAAGTTTTGACAAGTAGGCTGTAAGATGGTTTAGAACATCAGCTGGCGTATCATTTGGAGTAAAGACCGGTGCTTGGATTGGTGGAAGTTCATTAGAGTAGAAAGCTTGTGCTGGTTGTGCTTCAATTGGAAAATATCCTTGCTGAGGAGTATAACCCAATGGAGAAGTGTTGGCTTGTGATGGTGATGTTTGATATGGTGGTTGCTGTTGAAAAGATTGTTGATGAACACTTTGTTGATATTCTTGCTGTGGCATCATTGGTGGTTGATAAGATGGTTGCTGTGGTTGCTGATAGATGTGTGGTGGTGGCTGCTGCAAGTATGATGGTTGTTGATAAGTATAAGCCATGTTTTGTTGAGAAGCATACATTGCAAGTGGATCATGAACTTGAGGTGTAGACAACCGAGCCTCGATCACATGGCATTCGTGTTGTTGAAGAAAAGCTTGAAGTTGATCCACATTGGTGTTATGCAAGTCCTTAGCCAATTTAACATCCGTCACGTATTTTTTCCATTCTGGAGGAAGAGTGTTCAAATACTTGGTGTTCAATTGAAAGGTAGGAATTGCCATGCCATAGATATTTAGCTCATTCAACAATAGGGTAAATCTCAGATAGTAATCAATGAGAGTCTCCCCTGGCACATAGGCAAACTTATCAAAAGTATCATAAAGCTTACACTCTCGTTCTTGTTTAGTTAACGAGGTGCCTTGAATGAGAACACGAATTCTATCCCATAACTCTTTGGCAACTTTATGTTTGCTGACGAGTTTGTAGACATCTGGAGGAAGGGCTTGGAGAATGATGTTTGTAGCATACTTATCACATTTATCTTGAATCTTCATATCTCCAGTCAACTCACCCGTTGTGCGAGGAGGAGTAGTCGTACCTTCCGTCACTGTACCATAATCTAATGGTCCATTGAGCACCGATGCCCAAATTAGATGTCCATTCTCCTTGTTCAACATATAAAGTTCCATTCGGGAAGCCCATTCCTCATACATAGTCTTCACCAACATTGGTGGACGATTATCCGTACCCGAGAGGATGGACTTATCCGTAAGAGATGTATACTCCATTTCAATAAGTTAAGATTTACAAAGTTGATCGAACAATGAAATAAGGTTAAGTGTTTTGTGTTGAAGTCGAGAAACAATGTTAAAATCCCTTAAAATATGTTCTCGATAAACCAAAAATTCCAAGACAAAATTACACACGAAATTTTTTATGGAAAAAATTTGTGATTATCGGAATGTTGATCGGAATGTCAGATCGGAATTGCAGATCGGAATGTCCAGATCGTAATGTAACCCTGTCGGAATGATGATGGTATCGGAATGCCTAGATCGCAATGCAGAGCGGTCGAAATGTTCAGATCGCAAAGAACTATTGTAATACTCAGATCGCAAAACCTATCGGAATACTCATATCGCAATGCTCAGATCGCAAAGTAGCTGACAAAATTCAAGCAGAGTAACGACTTAAAATACTTCCTTATACCCGTCGGAATCCCAGATCGCAAAGCACGATCGGAATGTCCAGATCGGAATAAGTAATAAAATCCAACGATCGCAATGTAGAACCAAACCCTTTCCGATGGTAAGGTTATTGCGATGGAAGCCCACGTACAACTTGTACTTTCTGATGGATGTTTTTGCTAGAATTTCGGAATGAAGAACACAACCGTTTTTTGCACTTTTGATTCAAGAAAACTGATGTTTTAATGAAAACCAAGATACCAAGAACACGTTTAAGCACAAATCCCTATGTTACACTACTTAATACTACGATCAAACCAAAATTTTTGAAGATTTCGGCAAAAACCAACTTGTACTCTACGTATTGTTAAGAAGACAATACTCAACACAAAAACAAACCTTTATCTCATCCCAAGCTCTTGATACCATTTGTAGAAATGTAAATCTATGCTTATGTTTTTAGAGAGAGAAAGAGATAGAAAGATGGTGGATTTCACACTTCTAGAGAGAGAAAGTTAAAAGGAATTATGTGTAAAATATGAAACCACACCCCTCTCCATCAAAGGAGAGGGTTTATATACCCAAGCCCTTATCATGGGCTTGGGCTTACATTTTGGGCCGGCCTACACATGTTGTAGGCTAGGCTTGTTCTTGTTTGATAAATAAATAGAGTTAACTAAACTACGAGCTATTACATGGACTATCGTTGGAGTGACCGATCCTTTCTAATACGTAAAACGTATTTCCAACAGTTGATATTAAGTGGGTCGGATACATCGTAATGTCTGGTTAATTCTGTTATAATTCCTTTTGATAACCGTATTTAAGGTTTGATCTTTACTTTCTGATTATCATATTTATATTACATTAATTTATAATTTATTTATAAATTTTTTGATTGATTTAATATTATGTTTAATGATTTGTGCAAGACGATTTATTGTTGGTTAGCGATTCATACATATTTTATTTAGTTCAGGAAAAAAATGTCCGCATAATCGACATAAGTTGTGCCTAAATTAATTATTAAACATAATTGTTGGTTGGATTAGTATTAGACTTATTATCGCGAGTCATTGATAAACATAATAAGTGCCAATATTAATTCATTCGTGTCAAGTCGACATAATCTTTGTAACCGGTTCGAAAAGTTTTGATAATCCATAACGTGGTCAACCATAGATATTGAAAGATGAAAGGGATTGCATTTTTATTTTATTGTTTACATCTTCAATTATTATTTTTATAGTTTAATCAGTATGTTAATTATTAATAAATATTTAATTATCTATATTTTTAAAACCAAAATCTTTATTGATCAGTAATCACTTTAAATCTTAATTTAAAACAACATACTCCTCGTGGAATCGATAGTCGCTTGCTCTATCTAGTATAAGTTAATTAGGTTTATTTTTTACCGGTACTTTGACGCCAATCAAATTTTGACGTCGCCGTCGGGGATTTAGTGAGCTTTTCGTTTAAGTTTTTGTTAATAGTTTTTCAACAAAATAAAAAAATAAAAAAAAATACGAAATGGTTTTCTTTTTCTTGTTTTTTTGTTTGTTTGTTTTGTTTCTTGTGAGTGTGCAGGTTAGTGTATGCGCATACGTGGATCGAGACGTACATTACCATTAGCTTACGATCCCGAGGTTGAGAGAAGTGCAAGGTTGAGGAAGAAAGCATTTCGAGAGTTTTCTACTAATCTTGATTTTTGCAGGTTTAGACGAGCTTTTGACTAAAATGTCAGCTGAAGACGATATTCAGCAGGGGAGAATCCCCTCCACGCGGTGTGGATTCCTAATTCAGGCCGGGGATTTTCAAGGATCCCTCGCTTATCGTCTATCCGGTTCTGACTAAATGGGTTACAAGTAACTTTAAGATCCAGCCGAACCTCATAGCAATCTTGCAAGTGTTTCGAGGTCGTGAGGAGCCATACGCACGTCTACGAGAGTTCTTTTCCATTGCTGACACACAATAAGTTAATAATATCACTAAGGATGAGGTAAGACTTCGCCTTTTTTCTTTTTCTCTTAAAGATCAAGCTAAGGACTAGTTCTCATATCTTGAGCCAGGTAGTATTAACTCATGATCTGAAATGCAATATGCTTTTCTTAATGAATATTATTGCATAAGTAAAACTGCTGCCATTAGAAATAAGATTAAATCCTTTCATCAAATCCCATGCGAGTGGTTTCATGAAGCGTTAGTAGACTTAAGGAGTTATCAAGAACATGCTCTCATCATGATGTTCCAAAATGGGAGCTTGTCAAAGTATTCTATGATAGGTTTGATTATAACAACCAACAATTTGTAATGGCAACTAGTGGGGGTATGTTCTTCTCGTAACCCATGGAGGAAGAGTGAGAGTTTTTTGAAAAACTGAGCAAGGTTTCTAAGAACCAAGCTTGAGTGGATCGAAACAACCACACATCTTTCGCCAATTATGTGTCTAACCAACATGGCACAAATTATGAAATTAGCGAGTTAAGTAAGAAAGTTGATCTTTTGTTGAGAAATCTAGGAAAAGGTGTTCCAAATGTGTCGAATGTGTCGCATAGTGGGTGCTCAATGTATGGTGATCTGATTCATTCAGTCGATAATTGTCAAAGTTAGGGGCGCCGCCAAATGAGGAGGTGAATAGAGTTTATGAAGGTCGTCCACGAAATGACCCATTCTCACAAAGTTACAATCCTAGATGGCGCAATCACCCCAACTTTTCTTAGAATGATGAAGACAATCGCCCGAATAATGCCCAACAACAGCACTATGGTTACAAACCGAGGTATGAGGGTGATGATTCATCTAACTTCCAACAAAATCCTCACTAACAAAGGCCACAACAAAGGCCACAACCATACCCAAATCATGGGCAAGGTTTAAGCAATGGGCAACAATCTAATGTCGACCAAAAGTTTGACTTAATCCTAAGTGAGTTGGCCAAGTCTAATCAAAGTGCTAACCTAAAGTTTGAGTCCCTCTCAAAATCCGTTTTAAATCTTGAAAGACAGATGGGCAGTTGGCCGAAGAGGTACAAAAACGAGAAGAGGGTAAGCTTCCAAGCTATCCCATCCTCAATCCACAAACGAGAAGAGGGTAAGCTTACAAGCTATCCCATCCTCAATCCAAAGCATAAGACAAGTGGTCCTAAGCATGTGAATATGGTGACATCTATTCGAAATGGTAAAACCTACAACAATGACATCGGAATTCTAAATGTGTTTAATTCTATGAATTCTCCTACTATTAATGAATATTACCAGGTAGATGTGATTGATGAGGAAGTCCAAAAGCATGCACCTTGTATGCTTAAGGATATAGTTTGGAATTATATTTAACTAGTGAGAATGAGGAGATTCTTGATGTTGCTAAAGTTCAAGAAATTCAAGAGTGTTTGGTCAGTTATTTGGACCATCAAAAACCACCTTGGTCTTATAAATTAGAGCCCTTTCCTTCTACTTTTGACACGACCGCCAAGCCGTCTCTAGAGGCGCCTCCAAATCTTGAGCTAAAACCTTTGCCATCCACTCTCATTTATGTTTTTCTAGGTCCTAATAATACTTTACCCGTTATTGTTGCTTCGGATCTTTCTGAATCACAAGAGGAAGCACTTTTGAAAGTGTTTTTGAAGTATAAAGCAGCAGTGGATGGATAATTGCAGACTTGAAAGGAATCATTCCTTCAATATGTATGCATCGAATTGTTACGGACCCATATATTAAGCCATCAAGAGATGCGCAAAGGCGTTTGAATCCTAATATGCAAGAGGTAGTGAAGATGAAAGTTCTTAAATGGTTAGATGCTGGTATCATGTATCCTATCTCAGATAGTAAATGGGTGAGTCCCACACAAACGGTGCCTAAAAAGGCTGGAATCACCATTGTGGAAACCGAGCGTGGGGAAAACTTACCACCCAACCAATTAATGGGTGGAGAGTGTGTATAGATTAACGTAAGCTGAATAATCCATATCTAAAGATCATTTCCCACTACCTTTCATTGATCAAACAGTTGAGAAGCTTTCTGGTAAGAAGTTCTATTGCTTCCTAGATGGGTACTCCGGTTATAATCAAATACCCATCCATCCTGATGACCAGGCCAAAACTACTTTTACGTGTCCATATGGGACATTTGAATTCCGAAAAATGCCTTTTGGCCTGTGTAATACACCTGATACCTTTCAGCATTGCATGATGAGTATCTTTTCTAACATGGTTGGAGAATCCGTAGAGATATTTATGGATGATTTCTCCATCTTTGGTCAGTCTTTTGAAAGCTGACTTGACCAGCTTGAAAGCGTGTTAAAAAGATGCACCAAAACTAATCTAGTGCTTAGTTGGGAGAAGATCCATTTCATGGTTCGAGAGGGAATTGTATTAGGGCATGTTGTGTCTAAAAAAGGATTTGAGGTTGATTGTGCCAAGGTGCAAGTAATTTCCACCCTTCCTCCTCCTACTACTGTGCGATCTTTTCTTGGTCATATCGGGTTCTATAGGCGATTTATTAAAGATTTTAGCGCAATATCAAAGCCTCTTTATAATTTACTCTGAAAAGATGCACAGTTTGACTTTAATTAATCATGTCTTAAAGCATTCAATAGGCTTAAGCAAAAGCTTGTAGATGCCCTGATTCTATAGTCACCTGATTGGTCAAAGCCTTTCGACATCATGTGTGATGCGAGTGATTATGCCGTTGGGGCAGTTCTAGGACAACCGGTTGATAAGAAGCCAGTTGTAATCTTTTATGCTAGTAAGACTTCTTCAAAAGCTCAAATGAAATACACCACTACTGAAAAGGAGTTGCTAGCCGTGGTTTTTGCTCTTGATAAGTTTAGGTCATATATTTGGGGGCATTCTAAGGTTATATTATTTTTAGATCATAGTGTCTTAAGACATTTGTTGACTAAGAAAGAGACAAAACCGAGGTTGCTTAGGTGCATTTTGCTTATACAAGAATTTAATCTAGAAATCCGGGATAAAAAAGGGTTAGAAATGTGGTTGCCGACCATTTGTCTAGAATTATCCCTCCGCCGTTCAACCCTTCTGATGTGATTAAGGAAAGCTTTCCGGGTGAAGTTTTATTTAAGGTTTGTAAGGTTCCTTAGTACGCAAACATCGTTATTATCTTGCGGTTAAAAAGCTTCCGGATTATTGGTCTAGACAACAAAGGAAATACTTCTTCTCTCAATTGAAGCATTATTTTTGGGAGGATCTGAAGCTATATAAGTAAATACTTCTTCTCTCACGAACATGTCTCCCATTAATTCCATTTACTTCATGTTTCACCAAAGGGTATAATACGAAATCCCTTTACTTCTTGTTTCACCAAAGGGTATAATACGTATTATACCCTTGGTCTCTATTAATGGCGAACTCGTATCTTGTGATTAATGGGTATAAAAACTACATTCATAGTTGGCGAACTCGTATTATAACATAACTCGAAATCCCTTTGGTCTCGAGTAAATCATCATTATACCAACATGATTGTTGACATTAAACTTACCAACATAAGCCCCACGGATTTTTAGAAGATTTGAGCAGTATAAATACCTCCGTAATATCCATGGTTAAGGTAACGTATTTTTTATTATTATTAGGGGAGTACTAAAATTTATTCATACTCAATATTTAGTAAGTAAAAGAGTAAAACTTTTAATGATTGTTTTCTTTAGTAGACACAAGACGTGAGGTTTTTTGCCTACTTTTATATTCAATGTGTTTTAACAAGAAAAAGTTATAATGACTTAAATAATTGTGTATCTTATTAATAGATAAAATTTCTAGTAAGTAATTGTCTTTTATTTTGTAGTGTAAATCGTGATAAGAGTTTGAGAGTTAACTACACCATCGATGGGAACGAAAGAGAAAGAACCAATTACATTCATGGCGACCTCGATCTGACTTACCATGCTTTCGGGGCTAAAAACTACATAGAAAAATTGAGGGGTGTAAGCTATTTTTTTTGGAAGAAAATACGTGATGACTCCGGGTGCTCTTATGCTTTTGAAAGTCAAAAAAGTTTGTTCATTGGTAATTTTAGCAATGAGTAAAAACTAATAAGTGTTACTAATTTTAATGTTATTTTTTTTATCTTTGTTACATGTATATATGTTCATCTAAGGATATAGTCTTTTATAGTATGTTTTCGATTGTTAGTGGACATTTTTCTCTCAAAATTTTGGCACCCCCAAACAAGACGGGCAAGTTTCGTCAGTGGTAACGGTTAATACATAACTTTCGATAGGTTAAATTATCGAAATAAACTCAAACTATCCTTATAAGTAAAGCGCTTTCTGTATTTTTAAAAGACCAAGTAATATATATGTAAAATAGACATATTACAATGACAATATTTGCGTTTTAATCTTTCTTGTGTATGCGTTTGATCAATCTCCTTATGGTAAACAAATATTATAGTAATTTATTTGTTTTGTGTCTTTGTTTTATATGATTTGTTAGCAATATATTAAAACGCACTGCACTATTTAGTACGCATGAAAATGCATGATAACATGCAAATTGATAACATATGATTATTAGCCAAGTAAAATCCATGTTATGATTCACTACTTGATTAAACAGTAGCCTGAGACTTGTTTAAAAGTAGCTAATTATCCAAAATTTTATGTAATTATTGAACAAGAACAATTAGATATATTACCACAAAAAGACGAAATCCAAAGTGTAGAACATGAAACAAATTAAACTCTTAAACGCACGAAGAATTGATCAAAACTTGAACTCGATCAAACAAGGACCTCAAACTGAAACGCACCCATCAATAGAATTCCCCAATCTCTATTAGTTTTTCTTCCTGATTCTAATCTTGAAGGTGTGAGTATGGTGACACTAGAGTCTCATGGTATATTGTACTTGTTTGTCCATGATTTGAGACCCAACCCTCGTTAGATAAACACGAGTAGCTTGTCGCAAAGTCCTGAAAATCAATCTTTTCAAAAGAATCGTCACCCTGATCACCTATAGCAAGCCAGTTCTCATACCTCATCATGCAAACCAGCCTCCTCACCTTCGAATCGTCCTTTAAATTGGAGAAAGCCTTGACCTTCAACCACTCATTGTTACCATCCATCTTCCACGTACCACCTTCTAACATTGACAGTCTCTCTGACGGTAAATAGCATACACACAAATGAATGCAGTCATCTACCACTACTAAACTTGCCGTAAAGTACGATGAAGTATCTTTTTGAATAGTTGGAAATTCTATTTTACTAAACTTTTCTGACTTGACATCGAAACAAATAATGCATCTTTCATCTCCAGCCGAGTCTAAAACCACAAAATAAAGATTGTGGTCCCAGAAAGTAGCCGGGGACCAATGGTAATTAGAGATACTGTCAGGGTTATCGACTAAATATTCAATCTTTCTCCACGAATCCGTCCTAAGGGAATAGACATAGGCCCCCAAGGCACCATTCGAAACCATATGTAGAAGCTTGTAATCATTAGAAGAATCGATATAGAAGCCGATCACATCAGAAGAAGAAGAAGTAATATTATCAGGATCCAAAGTACAAGAAGGCTTGTAGAAACGAGGAGAACAGGAGTTATCTGACAACTTCTTAAAGGCACCAGTCAGAGGATTCCAAAATGCTAGCTCTTGAGTAAACA
The DNA here is from genome assembly GCA_025667525.1 of Glebionis coronaria. Lineage (NCBI taxonomy): Eukaryota > Viridiplantae > Streptophyta > Magnoliopsida > Asterales > Asteraceae > Glebionis > Glebionis coronaria. Next base: position 26,111,783 of record CM046875.1, read on the forward strand.
TTGCGGCTAGACACACCAATCCATCAAAGCTTGCTACAATATACAAATTATTAAGATCATGATCGAGGTATGGGAGTAAATTATAGTTATGAACCGTAGTCAAACCAAATTTACTAATCAGAAGTTCTGAATACTTGTCGTTACAGACACGGACGGTATTTGAACCAACATTGGGAGCTTCACAGTCAATCATATGCAATGTAAGAAATCTTGAATTGTGGCAGTGATCAATTTGGAAAAGTTTATAGCTGCTTACATACTTGTGGTGCATCTTGGCAAAGTTAGGAGTCGACAAAAAAGATTTCCATTCTTTGCAAACGCACATGAACCGACCAAGCAACTTGGTGGGGAGTCTGGGCAGTATCTCCGTTAGTATTAGGTTTGATGGAAGCTCGGATGTAGTAGTATCTTCTTCTGTTAAATACCAAACATCTGTAAAAACATTCTCCAAAACCAACCCCAACGCGATGTAGGATTCAAGCCTCATGATTCTTCTTCGACTGTTATAATCTATCAAAGCACAATTCCAACTTCTAGTTACATCTAACGTATAAAAACTATCCGTGTAAATATCACATGCCTTTGATAATACATGGATTATATCTTAACACGCGATACATCAATTGAATTAAATTTGATTTGATACATCTTAAAATTATTGTCTACACAAAAAAAACCACATATCCGTAAAAAAATTATACTCTACTTTTTTTTTTAAGTTGTCTTAAATTAATTGTGCACTTTAGAAGTTAGTAGGAAAAAGTGTGAGGATAGTTTAACTTTTATCCATGCATTTTTAAAAATTTAAGGAAATGTGTAAGTTTCGCTTACATATAAGTATGAGGAGACAGGATGTTACTATCTACATTTTTTTGTAAAATGCGAATAAACTTCAGTTGTTTTGCTTAAGGTTATGTATTGAGTCGAAACCGACCCAAATCGACAAAAACTGATCTAAAACCAAGCCGAAAATTTCCTAATTGAGAATTGAACAAACAATATACAATCGAAACCAAAATGGACCCGAACCGCCAAAATACTTATATGTTAGGAATTAATCCAATTAATCCTCAACACATGAATAATAATCTGGTTGTATGTTGTGTTAAGGATGCAAATCGACACAACAACACTAGGAAGAACAAAAGAACAGACCAGGATACTTGGAAGCCTGTATACATACGGGTTTAGGCCGCAGGCCAACCCAAACCCTAGATAGATTAAAGTTAGGAAACGGTTATATAGTAAGGGCACGTCTGTTGGTTTTGTAGAGACCATCACAACGCTTAAAAAACACACCGTTTCTTTCATTATATATAGCGTAGGAATTTCTGTAAAACATTCAACCTTTATTTTATATATATATATATATATATATATATATATATCAGATTACTTAGTAAAGGTTCGATCCCCTTTGATTCCTGTTCTTATTATTATGATGATGTTCATGATGTGTGCTTGATCAATTCGATCCTGGAAATCCCCCATTCAGACCTTCGTTACATTGGCATCAGAGCCTAGGGATCAAGTAACACAACGATCATGGTTCATTCATCAAATCAAGATGCTTGAAACCTGCGTTTTCTTAAAGACGACATGGTTCATTCATCAATCAGGATTCTTCAAATCTGCGTTTCTTTTAAAGAAGACGCAATCAATATAAGGAAGAAGAAATATTACTTACAAGGGATGTTTATTACATCATTATAAGGAACAACCATAGGCACCCACATCAATAAGGATGAAGGAAGACGACAGAGTCTTGAGACAATTGGACTTGTGCAAAGGGCACAAGATTTCCACAAAAGTGGAAGAAAGAAGACAAAGGTCTTAGTCCTTGGACTTGTGCGAGAATTGGGTGTTCAAAGAAGATAAGCCCATATAGAAGATTATGAAGACGGCAGAAAAATCAAAAATTCTGCATATTATGGAATGATGAAAAGCACGAAGAATCAAAGAGCAAGAAGAACAGAAGGATTAATTAGATTAAGGGGGAATGTTGGGAATTAATCCAATTAATCCTCAACACATGAATAATAATCTGGTTGTATGTTGTGTTAAGGATGTAAATCGACACAGCAACACCAGGAAGAACAAAAGAACAGGCCAGGATACTTGGAAGCATGTATACATACGGGTTTGGGCCGCAAGCCAACAAACCCAAACCCTAGATAGATTAGAGTTAGGAAGTTATATAGTAAGGGCACGACTGTTGGTTTTTTAGAAACCATCACAACGCTTAAAAACACACACTGTTTCTTTCATTATATATAGCGTAGGAATTTTTGTAAAACATTCAACCTTTATTTTATATATCTCAGATTACTTAGTAAAGGTTCGATCCCCTTTGATTCTTGTTCTTATTATTATGATGATGTTCATGATGTGAGCTTGATCAATTCGATCCTGGAAATCCCATTCAGACCTTCATAACATTATACACTAATATTAGCAATTGGGCCTTATCTTTTATACTAATATTAGCAATTATAAAACTAATTTTGAAAGTCTATCAGAAGTTTATAAAAGTTAATTATAGAATGTCCAACTAATCATATATGTATAAAATTTTACGTTATCGTTATCGTCTCGAGTCTAAGACGCGCCATTTTCACTTTTAGGTCATGTTTAAGCGATTCTAGTCCATTTGACGTTAATATTGCACCATTCGACGCTTCTTGGTTAATCTTATTCCATCGTCGCTACTGTATATTGTTAAGGTGAGTTCAGAGCCCTACATTGACTCCTTTTTAATTATATTGGGGGAGAAAATAATGTAAATAGTTAGAACTAATTTTGTGATACATGCTACTTCTCTAAACGGACACAAATGCTAAAACTGAATGCTTATTCTGATGCTATTTTTGACACCAAGTACCACTACTGAAAAGTGAGCGGAATTTGGTCCAACCCAAACCGAAACAACGTTACTCAATTCGATTTTGGATTTTCGGTTTTAAGCACCTAAAGCATTTAAATCGAAATGGGTTCGTTTCAGGTCAAGTTGGTTCACTTTGATTCGATTCTCGATTGATATTCGGCTCTAGGTTTAGAGCACAGGAAAAAACTCCCTAACACACACTCACAGGCTCGGTCACACAAGTAACTTTATTGATAGAATTTTGTTTTTGATCATATTTCCGGTTTTATTAGCTAAAAAAATAGCTGCATATTGGTTTATATAGTTTTGTTTTATGCATGGATGAGATGTAGGTGATGACAAACATTGTGGAGAAATCAAATTTTTTTTTGAAGTGTATTAAAACACAAACAAGTCTAGGAAAAGTATAATTCAATAAGCAATGCCTACTCTGTGTAATCATCCATAAAAATAATAATGATAAACAATGGCTCCATCGCAGCTCATTTTTTACGGGAAGAAAAGCTAGTTATGACAAGTAATTCACCGTAGTTTTTTTGTTAATGGATCCATCACAGTGGTTTCTTATATACATACTCCATAATGACTCTAATCCCTACTGTACATATTTATAACAAAAGTTACAAAACCTTTACGGTGATTTAAAGAAAACATATCTAAGCAGAAACACATGATTAACAAGCATGTAAAAGAAATAAGTACGAGAGTTTTAAATCATAGATTTACCTGTTAAAAGGATGAGTCAAGTGGTCTGTAGTTGGGTCGTGAACGTACTGCAACTGATTTTGATAAAAAGAAAAAAATAAGGCACACAGAAGCACGTATATTAAGTTATCATCCTAACTTTGGGGATAATATTTCGGTAACAGATAACTTCTCTTCAAATCATCCTAACTTTGGGGATAATATTTCAAGAGGTTATTTAGCTAACAGATAACTTTCTTCAAATCTCCAAAAGATTATCTCGGGAACAGATGTCAACCTGCTCTTCACTTCATCTTAAAAAAAAGAAAAAAAAAGAAAAAGAAAAAGGAGAATGGAATTTACTAAACGTGAATTATTAGAGACACTTATGAGCGTAGAACATTTACGTGTGACTTCGGAAGCAAAATGCATTAAAGACCCCACCGATTCTGATGTAAGCATCTTTGTCTTTATGGATTTGTGTTTTTCTCCAACTGTCCACTCACTAGTACTATTTAGGGTTTGCACCTAGTGAATTGAAATCCAGACCTTTCATATACTAGTGATGATAGTCACAAGTCCTTTACCACTGGCCAGCCAGTTTCTTGAGTAGTTTAAAGTGAAACCACGAAAAGGCTTAGTGTTAAGGACCTTATCTTTCCATAAGAGGTCTATGGTTCAAAATCTCGCTAAGTACACGTTTGGGGTGGCGTGCGAAATTGCTGGAAGTGGCCAGGATGTATATCTCAGTCAAAGACTCACCCTCCCCGGGCTATGTCGTTGGTTGGTGTGAATATATTCCATGTACCTACACATGTTATCAATTCATAGCGAATTACACAAGATTTAGATTGTATCGCGGAACACTTGATCGATTATGTTTGACGGTGGGCTCAAACCCCGTAGATTTGTAGGCCAAAAGGTCGGAAACCATGGTTACCCAACACAATCTAGATTGATTATATATTTACATGTAAGATAGTAGTCGATAAAAGTCAAGAAGCAAATAGCATTGATTCATAATGCATTATGTAACTACATCAGTGGTTTCACTAGATATTAATTAATCATATATTAGCTAGGTGTTTGTTTAAGGGTAATTTTGCGTTTATAAGCTGATTTGGTCCCCCTTATATTTCCTAGGACCATAATTTTATGCTTATTGAGTTTATTTTTCGTCTTTAATTCCTTACTAGGATAGTACGGTGTAAAATTGTGGCAAATAATATTTTTTGTTTTTCACACGTTTTTAGTATTGACGTAGATAAAAACTTTAACCGTTTCTGACTAATTTGGCCGATGAACTCTAAATCGCATCGGGAAAACCCACGTAGACCGATTTTTGCAACAGTGCATGAAAGTAGAAATCATGAATTCAACAAGATAAGGGCTTGTATGAATCACGTCGTGGCATGCTTTCCCATAAGTAATCGTCAGCTTAATTTTAACTACGTGTGATGATTATCACATTTTACTGTTTTCCAAAAAAGTCAAACATCAAACCAGAGACAAGAAGTAACATTGTTATGTCATTACAGAGTTTAACAAAGTGGGGTGCAGCCCTAATGCTACTAGCCCAATTTGGAGACCCAGGTTCTTACGAGACAAGGAAACAGCTTAGAGGTAGTGTGCTTATGCTTATTAATCCCCATACTATGTCAAAACAATGCATCTTCTGCTAAAATGTATCTTTTTTTCTTTTGCTCATGTTCTTGATGGTTAAACAAAATGTAGAGGCTGTATTGAAACTAGAAGAAGCATTGACTATTAACCCTGCAAACCACGAGGCCCTATGGTTCTTAGGAAGGACCCACACTTATTCTGCGCGTATAACCGGTGACTATGGTGAAGCTAAGATTCTGATTGACGAGGCATTCCAATGTTTTCAAAAGGCTGTTGATGAGGTATATTCCTTGCTCATGCATATAAGGGGCTCAAAAGCTGAATTTTATTCCCACATACTAATCAGTTCTAAGTGGTTAATGTTTCAGAGTCCAGAGACCGAGTATTATCAACAATCTTTGGCTGAGTGTGCTGCGGTATACTTCTCACTTTGTCGCTTGTTTCTTGTTCTAGTTTCTTATTTGTCGCTCGTATCTTACTAAAACTTCATATGTTGAGCATTATGCATCTCTTAATCTTGTGCATCTCGTGCCATGGAATCACTTTCTTTCCCGTTAAAGGTTTTATATGCCATAATATCGGCAGCAGTACACACATTTGGCGGTGAGGTACCAAAACCGGATATCCAATTTAACCGAGTCATAAACAGTCATAGAATCCGTGTGTTACATACTCTTCATCTCTAAAAAAACACACTACGTACTATTGAGATAAAAAATCAAACTTCCACTTTTGTATTAGCTGTTGATGTGTAGGTTAAAGCTTGCTTAGTATATTGCAGACACTTGAGTTTTTCAGGGAGCACCATGAAAGACTTGCTGCAACTTCAAATGCTACGGTTACGCATATTTCTTTTTCTTTTATTATGGCCTCGATCGATCAAGTATAGAATCTGGTACAGCCATCCCTAACGCTTGTTTCTTTTATATTGTAGGGCTTTGCAAATCTAAAATATTATATAGGTGGCTCGGTAATTCTTGTTGGGCTTCTCACATGGATACACTTGGTGAAGTAACTGGTGTCTTCACCTCCAGCAAGATGCAAATGTACCACTACCAAGTATAGTTATGTGCATTTCGTATGTTGCAAAATTTTTACAGTAACTCTTCTTATCTTGCGTTGTAAAATTTCCGTATACGTACAGTTACGTACTTCTTATCTCTTCTCCGATGGTCATTTATACGAGCTATTTGTGTATATTTGCGAAAATTATCTGATATGCTGATGATGGATTTGGTGGTCGAACCAGAAATCCGGTGACTTGCTCGAATTGACCTTATGACTTGATCAAATTGAACCGATGACCGGACCAGATTGACCCGTTGGTTGATGTTGTGACTTAATGGCTCGACCTGATTGACGCAGTGATCGAATCAATGAACCGACAATTCGACCGAGTAAATAGCAATATTAAATATTTATAATGGAAACATTTTTAATAAAACAATGCCCCTCTTATATATTATAAAAAGCAAAGATTAGAAATCTATTATATTATAAGACTCAGTCACATAATTAAATGACGAGTCTTAATGATGAGGACACATAATTGACAATCCCAATGATGATGGGGATATGTAATCAATTGCAAGTAAATTGTTCCTGGAGTTACATTTTCTATCAACACTATATCAATCCGGCATACCAAAAGTTGCTTGAGTTACACCATTTATGACCTTAAAACCAAACGTACAGAAACATCCCTCGACATATGAAAAGTCCAGGGAGTATTATAAATTACACTGCCATAATCCTTTTGTCACAAAGTCTGTGACTCACTTACTTACACCAAAAGAAAATGACCAGAAGAAGCATAACAAACCAACAACAATAAATCTTTCCCATCCTAATCTCTTCGTCACAATCAACAACAACAAACTAGCCTAATCCCATCCTCCATCTCAGTCAACAAACACTCGATTTGAAGCAAAAAAAACTACACTAGATCTCAGTGTTGATTTAGTGTGTATCCTTTAAGATACTTTAAGACAATAAAGATCTTAACACTAAAACCATAGATCTAAAACAAATATTAACATGAACACACCTACCCGAGGCGATCTTGAAGCCGTTATCTTCACTCGAACATAAAATAAATAGATGTTAGTTTCGTATGTGTGTTACGGCTATACTCATAAGAAAGATGTAGGTTTCGTGTGCGCATCAATCACTATTATTTGAAAAGATACCGCCACCACCAAATTATGTAAGATCTGTGATGAATTATATTAATGTTTTACTTTGGGTGATGCGTTTTAGTTTTTGTGGAGAGTAGAGCTGTGATTGAGAGGTGAAAATAAAGGGCGGATGGAACTAGGCGTTTTATTTTTTACATTAAAGATGGGTATAATGATTTCTTTTATGACGTGAGATATATTAGAGATCTCAAATATGTATGGACCAGTATAATGTATGTGAGAGGCCCATCTATGTTCTTACGAATATAACTTAAAAAGTTTAGTACTAAGAAAAAAACAATTGTATATCTCAATATAGTCTATTTTAAATTCGGGTAAAGAAGAAATTATCGTTTAATAAAAGTTGTGATTGTGTTTTTTCATATTTTATTTGTACGGTATGTATTAGTTTAATCAATGTGATGATAATTTTTCATTTGATGAATTTTGGAGAGAGAAACTAGAGAGAGAAAAGAGAGAGAAGTGTGTGAACTTGTGAAATATTAGATTAAGAAAAAATGAATCACCAACCACCCTTCCTAACATGCTAGGAAGGGTTTATATAGCCTTTGCTTACATGTAGCTTAATAGGCTATATGATCATGGGTCGGACTTTCCTTTTGGGCTTTGGTTACTTATTAATGAACCTTAGCTTAAAGTTAAGCCCGTAATAACACGACTAATATATTACCTATTACAACGTTCTAAAATACGATACATAATAAACATATGACCGAGCATTCTTGTTTGGCTCAATATTTTGAGGCTAACAATCTCCCCCAATGAGAGGTCATAAACATTAGTCATTTAGGAAATTTGTAGAGATTACTAATCTCGCCATAAATGAGTCTTGAACGTGTAATAGTAGTCTTGTTCCTTCATGCTGTGATCTTTGAGCCTTTGTCGTTGTCTTTCGACTTTGTCTTTAAGCTTGAGATCTTCAAATCATCCTTGACTTGTCTTTGCCATCTTGCGATCTTGTGTCTTCATCCACATGCTCACACTATTAATTGTTGAATATGTCTTTAGGCATGAGTATGTGGTTTCTGAATCATTGACTTTGCTGTGTACACCGTGACGCCACCTTCTCGAGACAAAACATAGACACGGACTGAATGGCTTTGACATTCGTCCTAAATCGGTAGCGTTTTACCTCCGGTCGGTGAAGACCGATATACGATATTAAATATCGTACCTGTGATCAGGTAGATTCAATTAAGAATCTCCTTGACAGGGTTTCGCGGCTGTACTAGCCGTTCTCTTTACTCGACCGTCTCAAAGCAAGACTGCGAACATAAAGAGTGAATCAATTGGATAAATATCCGCTTGATTAAAGTCGTCAATTCAAATTCCTGGAACAAGTTTGATTCGTAGAGAATCTTACCATTGTTGCTTTCCAGTTGACACAAGTTTGATTCATTAGAATCTCACAAGTCACCTACCGTAGCGCTGTTTGATGTTGACGTTAGAAGGATTTCCATTCGTCATTGTGGATATTAATGAATATCACTCTGAATGTTCTGGCAAGACCATAAAGATATTGCGTAGAAACCTGAAACGAGTTTGAATCAATTCAGAATCAAACCACTGTTGCTTTTCAGTTTTGCACATGTTCAATTCATAAAGAATATTGCATATGACCTACCGCAGTGCTGTTTGATGTTAACACTGGAAGGATTTCCAATCATCATTGTGAATACTAAGTAGTATCACTCTAAGTGTTCTAGCAATATCACAAGGATATAGCGTAGGACTCTCTTGATCTTCATCCGTGTGTCCTAACGAGATTTGATTGATCTCTTGGCTCTAGACTCGATTTGTGCACTTTTAGTGGTCAGAGGCTGGAGCAGATGCCACCTATTCAATATCAACTATCTCGGAGTGAGAAAGTCAATAGAAATCGTGTTGATCTCCGTGACAATAAAACAAACTTCTTTTGAGAGAAGCCTGAGTAGCTAGGAAAGGGTTGTGCATACATCACTGGGTCCATGATGAGATTGTCTTCATGATGAGTTGACCCGGTTTCTGCCTAAGTTGTATGGAGGGCTTCTTTCTTTAGACCCTTTATCCTTACATTTCTTTTTCATTCTTCAACCCCTTCAATGCTTACCAAGACATCATTACTAGCACCTTGTTGTGATTGTTCCAGTGCTAGCATCAGTACTTAGTCGGCATTCAGCTACGTTCACATTCTACTCCATCTTTCCTAAGGACTTCTAATAATCTATTGGATTGTCCCTGGGAAGATCCGTCCAGTTCTGGTTGGATCATAGGACTTAAACCTAACCACCCTTTTGACACCAATAACGTCGTGAAATAAAGATGTTGTGGGTATTTGATCGTAACCATGAAAACCACTTTAAATTCTAACAAAGTGTTTGAAAAACATTTAACACCTTGCTAGTTTTGTCGTTTTAGAAATGCTCCCCCTTCACATGTGCATCGATAATCGAAAGTGTTTCGCACATGTAGGTAAGAGTTGAAGTGCTTGAGTCTTATATTAGATCACATTTTAATCACATTTTCTCCCCCTATCTCTAATATATAAAGTCTTTTGATATTAGAGATACCAAATTTGATTAAAATATATTTTGAAAAATAGTCTTGAAATCTCAGGGAGAAATATGTGTTAATCTATTACATGAAGTTAAAATGCTCCCCCTCAAAAATTGATCCAATTGAATTGTCATTGTGAGGATATGATCCACATTTCGCCTTTTGAGGATGGGAGTTGTTGAACACACAATTTTTGAAAGATTTTGAATAATCATTGAAAAATTCTTGAAAAAATTATGTTCAACGCTTTTTGAAAAATCCTATTTCTTTATGTCGAAGAGGTTTATCTGAAGCATAAACTTGAGTTCATAGACTTTGAATGTCTTGACAAATCCACTCAAGTGTAAGAAGATTTCTCTTCTTTTGCTAAGGGTAAGGGCACAAAATCGTACACTCCCCCGTGAATATAGAACCGGGTTGCAATCTGAAAGTGATTACAAGCCATTGTGTTGAGCTCAAAACGTTGAATGTTTTGTGACAAGTGCAACCCGTGATAGATTGCTCTACCCGTTGTTTGGAAATGTTGTCCAAAATAGACAATTTCCTTTATTAAACGAAGAAATGACATGTTTTGAAAAATATTTACAACTTCCATTCGAGCTTTATGTACACACCCGTGTCGTTATTGAGCGACATTTCTAGGTACGTCCATATTATCGATACTGAAAGACATGTCGAGAATAATATTTTTGGATTTTGAAAGATTTTTAATTTTGTGTTTTGCTTTTATGTGTTTTATATTTTTGTATTTTGCTTTTTCAAAGATATTTACAAGTTGATGTTTGATAGATAAATCAAGCAGGCACCTTTGCCAGAATCTCCAGGTCTGCTGGAGTCAAACATCTCATACCAATTTGCCTAACGAGGTACTCAAACCTATCTTTCGACAGAGCTTTCGTAAACAAGTCGGCTAATTGGTAATCCGTTCCAACAAAGTATAGTTCAACGATACCTCTTTCAACTTGTTCCTTTATGAAGTGATATCGGACATCAATGTGCTTCGTGCGAGAATGCTGTACCGGATTGCAGGAGATGGCTATGGCCGACTTTGAGTCACAGTACATAGGTACTTTATCAAAGTGGAAGCCATAATCCATGAGTTGTGTTCTCATCCAAAGAACTTGAGCACAACACACAGATAGAGACACATACTCCGCTTCGGCTGATGAAAGTGACGTGCAATCCTGCTTCTTGGAAGACCATCCCACAAGCTTATTTTGACCTAGAAATTGTGCACCACCAGAAGTACTTTTTCGTGTATCAAGACACCCTGCATGATCAGAATCTGAATAGGCCATTAGAAAGAAACCGATTTCCCTCGGATACCAGAGTCCCAAATGAATGGTATTCTTGAGGTACCGAAAGATCCGTTTAACCTCCTTGAGGTGCTTTTCAGTGGGTCGTGCTTGATATCGTGCACAATAACATGTAGCATGATGAATATCAGGTCTGCTTGCTGTCAAGTACATGAGGGAACCAATCATGGAACGATATCTCGTTTGATCGATGGCATTTCCCTCCAAGTCAGCATCTAGCGATGTGGTTGATAATGGTGTCCCAACGGGGTCGCATGAAGTCATACCATGCTTTTTGATTATCTCTTGACAATACTTAGCTTGGTTTATAAAGATACCACTTGGGGATTGGTGAACTTGAATTCCTAGAAAGAATTTTAATTCGCCCATCATTGACATTTCAAATTTACTGTGCATTACTTTTTCAAACCATTTTGAAAGTTTTGGGTTTGTAGACCCGAAAATAATGTCATCAACATAAATTTGCACAAGCAAAATGTCATCCCCATATTTATAAGTGAACAGAGTTAGATCAATGAAACCTTTCGAGAAACCTTTGGATACCAGAAATTTTGAGAGCTCGTCGTACTACGCCCTTGGAGCTTGCTTGAGTCCATATAGTGCCTTGTGGAGACGATACACCTTGTCAGGATAATGAGGATTGACGAATCCTTCCGGCTGCGTGACATAGACTTCTTCCTTCAAAGGACCGTTAAGAAACGCCGTCTTTACGTCCATTTGATAGACAATGAATCCTTTATGTGCAACATAAGCAAGAAAAATCCTGACTGCTTCCATTCGAGCTACTGGTGCAAATGATTCTTCAAAATCAATTCCCTCTTTCTGGCCATACCCCTTAGCCACTAGCCTAGCTTTGTTCTTGATGATCGTGTTTTCTTCATCCATCTTGTTTTTCCAGATCCAACGAAGATTTAAAGGAGTCACATCGTATGGTCTGTCAACAAGTTCCCAGATTTTAAGTCTTTCAAATTGGTGAAGTTCATCCGTCATCGATTCAATCCAAGCATGATCAGCCATGGCTTCTTTGATGTTTTTCGGTTCAGCTGTACTCACGGCGAGTGCGAACATACAAACATCGCCATCGGTTTCTAGTTGTCGTCTTGTACGAACACACTGTGAAGGGTTTCCAATTACGTGAACCAAAGGATGATCTCGGGTCCAATGATGTGTTGAAGGGTGTCGCTGATAGAACGTATGCATATTTGACGAATCAACATGACGAGTAGAAGACTCTCCAGTTTCATGTACCGATGTACCGAATGGGTTGTGAAAATCTTCATCGTCAGATAATGCACCGTCTGCTTGATTTGTGTTCTCTGGAGCAATGACAGTAGTTGTGGATGTTGTAGGATCGATTGTTAAAGTGATATTCTGAGGAGGTAAATCTGCAACAACCCGTGTTGAAGTAGATGAAGTTGTATCCTTTTGTTGACGATGAACGGTATCATCATTCTTATCATGAGTGACAGCGGAAGACTTCGATGCAACTTGTTTCTCCCCCGTGAAATATTCATCATAAATTGGTCCATATAACATTTCCAACTCTTCAAGTGTCGTGTCCACTGTCATATCTGCTCTAGGAACATGTTCAGGAACCAGCTTTGAACTTGACGGTTCATTGCTGTGGTCTTGAGTTCCGAGTTCCGTGCGGTTGTGAACGGAAGTCGTTTGTCGTTGTGGATCGGGACTTAAACTATTTTGTTCAAGTGCCATTTCTTGCAATTCATTAAATCTGATATGAATAGTCTCGATTATCAATTTTGTTCTCTTGTTGTACACTCTGTATCCCTTAGACTGAGTTGTATATCCCACTAAAATGCATGCATCATCTTTCTCTTTCATCTTGTCTAGATTTTCACCATCTCGAATAATGTAACACATACATCCAAAAACATGAAGGTGTTTGAATGAAGGTTTGCGATCATTAATTATGTGATATGGTGTCTTTTCGTGTCTTGGGATAACTAAGGAGCGGTTTTGTGTGTAGCATGCGGTTGACACGGCTTCGGCCCAAAAGTATAGTGGAAGTTTTGAAGCGGATAATAATGTTCGAGCAGCCTCAACTAAAGTACGGTTTTGTCTTTCAACAACGTCGTTTTGTTCGGGTGTTCGAGCAATAGATGTTTCATGTTCAATTCCTTCGGCTTCAAAATAATTTCTCAGTTTTGAATTCAAAAATTCTGTACCTCTGTCAGTACGAACCACTTTAACTTGAGCTTGAAGACCACGTTGTATCACTTTAAGGAAGCTGATGAGAACATCGGGTGTTTCATCCTTGGATCTCAAGAAGTGAGTCCATGTGTACCTTGAGTAGTCATCGACAATTACCATAACGTATTTCTTCCCATTGATACTTTGAACACGCATGGGACCACACAAATCTATATGAAGAAGATCTGACCGTCCTTTAGAGCTTGGTGTAGTCTTTGTCTTGAAACTACTCCGTTTAGCTTTACAAAGTTCACAAGAAGAACAAAGATGATCTTTGATGAATTTCAAGTTAGGAAGGCCTCGCACAATATCTTTCTTGGAAAGCAAGTTGATGGTATCAAAGTTAAGATGAGATAAACATTGATGCCATAACCAAGCTTGAGTCGTTGAAGCTTTAGCCATGAAACAGATTGGAGTTGAAGATGTGGAGTCTTGTAGTGAAATAGTGTAGAGATCAGTACCCCGTGTTCCGGTAAGTAAGTCATTCCCATCATAATCACGAACAAAACATGTCTTCTTTCTAAAAGCAACCTCCAAATCCGCATCACAGAATTGACCAACCGAGAAAAGATTGTGATTGAGCCCTTCGACGTAGTAAACCCTTTTGATAGTGATATTCCCTTGAACCAAGTCTCCATATCCTAGGAACGGTGCAAATTGATCATTTCCGAATCGGACCGTACCCAGGAACTTCTCCACGAAGTTAATTAGAAGCTTGAGATTCCCCGTCATGTGCTTCGTGCATCCGGAGTCCAGTATGAAGAGAATTATTTCGATCACCTGCAGAAGAATTAGAACACGATGGAGCATTTGCTAAATTGGATTCCATGTTAGTTGTGATTTCTGATTCATTAGTTTCCCTAGTTTCATCACTTAGAGGCACACTAACGCTCGTAGTCACATTTTCTTTACTAACCTTAGGCATCCATTTATATCCTGGAGGACATTGAGTAGCAAACCACCATTTCCAAGGCTTGATAGCAGACTCATATAATTCCTTAATTCTTCTTCTAGGGTTCTTAGTGGTGGAGTCTGATGCAATACTTTTCTTAGGGGGGGTTGCACCAGAATGGTTCACTTTGCGTTTGGGTTTTCTAGCACTAATAGGCATCACAGTTTGCTCTTAGTTCTAGTTTCTACGCCTTTGGCATTATTCGAAACACACATAGCATGATTAGCATTAGCACACTTTCCACATTTCACACAAACAAACGTAACTTTCATAGCATTCAAAGTCGAATCATTCAAATCGTCATTACACGCGATTACAGACGTTTTATTCTTAGAAACATTGAAAATCCTAGGGTGGTCTTCTACTTCCTTCATCTTCCCTTGACTTTTGTTTTGCCAGACCTTTTCATTCATGCGAGTGCTCTTAAGCTGGGGCCGGCTAACACTAGCAGTGGGGACTACTCCTGTAGTAAAAGACACACGTCTATTAGTGTTTCTAGAAGTTTGAGGTGATTGACTTTCTTTGTTTTGTGTGGGTTTAGTGGCCAATCTATACATCCCTGTTTTAACCACATTTGTGTTCTTAATGCTTTGTGATCGAATATGTGTTTTGGGAGTGTTTTGTGGTAACCTATCCTTCCCATCCGTCTTGGGGGCAAACGCAGGTTTTGCAAATGCAGAATTAGAGAAAACAGATGGTTTTCCCAAGACAGAGGGTCTAGTCACTTTTTGAGCATTGGGTTGTCTTACAACAGGTTTCTTAACACTAGGTTCCACAATCTTCCCACCCATCTTAGCAACGAGTTTCTGCAACTCTGCTATCGCTCTGTCCCTATCTTGTAACTGAGCTTTCAACCCTTTAATTTCCAAATTCTGTTCGTTCATTTCTCGAAACGTTTGGGAAAGTTTTTCTTGCAGTTTATTATTATGTGGAAAACTACCAACGTCTTTTTGCAAAGCAAGTTCAAGAGAATGACAATGTTTTTGAAGGAAATCAGTTTTGTGTTGAAGTAACTCAAAAGCCTTTTTATCAACATTTTCTTTATGTTTCGAAAGCTCAAGTTCAAGACGCTCACACTCTTTGATTTTATCAAGATATTTGCATGCAACATCAGAATATTCATCGATATCAGCACATGATTGAAGAGTGACACACAAAATATCTTTGGAGAGACATTCTTCTAAGAGTAGATCATATTCGTTTGAAAATTCTAATTTGTCATTTTGAAGGTCATCAATTTATTTTTCAAGAGACTCAACATATTTCAAATCATCAAACATTTCAGACTGAATTAAATTTTCAAACTCAAGAACATGTTCTTTTATTATCTTCGTATTTGGTATTAAAAGTTCTTTCACAAGCACAGTTATGTCGTGAGAAATCTCGGTTTTCCACTTATCCTTTTGACTTTTCTCCCAATCGCTTTCAACAATTGATTGAATATTCTTAACGTGGTGTTTAAGAAAACCAAGTATTTTTCTACTTTTGCTTTTAGAAGCATCTAGAGGCAAATAGTTAATATATTTAAAAACATTAGTTTTCCTCTTAGTGGCAAAAGCTTTTTTCCATTGAATTCTTTTTTGTTTGCATTCTAAAAATAATTCCTCACGAGACTTCTGTTTTTATGGAGTGAAAAGACCATAAAGACTGTTTTCATAAGCATAGTTATATGGTTTCACAAAATCTTTATTGACCGGTGATCTACTCTCGTCATCCCAAAGGGACGTCTCTTCACTATCGATGTTAGCTACTGGGCAGTCATTATCAGTCCATTCGGACTCATCAAGATATAAGTGAGGGTTCGCAGCTTGAGCTTGTTCGAGGTACTTGGGGGTGGCAAAGCTAGGTTGACCCTTGAAAAAAGACTGAGGTGCTATCATTCTTACGGTTTGAATAGAGTCATGTGTATTATAAACAACTTTTTTCAAAAAATCGACTTGTTCTTCGAGATCCTTTACTTTTTCAGTATCTTTGCTTTGTCTATTTTTGAAATCTTGTTTTAATGTTTCAACCTCTTGTTTCTTCTCGTCAAGAATTTTAGCAGAATCGGTGGTGTTCATAGAAAGCCTCTGTTCAAGTTCATTAACTTTTGTTGTGGCAAGGTACGTTTTTTGACGTTCATCGCTTAATAAAACATTAAATTGGCGTTTTTCTTTAGTTAACAAAGCAAGAGCTTCATTGTATTTATTTTCAAAATGGTCATTTTTAACGTTGATGACACGACTTTTGTACCTCTCAAGCTCGTTGGTCGTTTGAAGCAGCTCAGCCCTATAACTATCAATAGTCTCACTAGATTTTATAAGAGCGGCTTTGCATTCTTCAAAGTTTTGAGTGAGCGCTGCGTTTGCCTTCTTTAATTGCTTTTGATTCTTTCTATTTTCATTGACATCTTTTTGTAAACTAGCAATTAAATTAGCAAGCGCGACACGCTCCTCGTCATCATACTCATTTGCATGTTGATCATCCTCAAACTCATTATTGCACATGTCTGATGAATCGGGTGTGGTATTACTATCAACCGTTTCCATCATACACGTGTCAGTAATTGTTGTTGGTAGATCACTATGCTCATGTGTATCACCAAACACATTATATTCAACATCATCTTGTACCTTATCAATTAGCTCGGTATCAAAGATAGGACCATTGTCATCTTCAGTGACGTTAAGGACCTCATGAATCTTTGCCATGTATGAATAATGTGCCTCGAGTTCTTGGTCGAAGACTTCATCATCTGTGTCGTCAAGCATTTCTCCTTCCTCAGCTGATAACTTGATTCCAGCTTCCATTTTCTTGCACAACAGCATCTTTTCCTTATGATAACCATAATCTTTAACCCTCTTTGGCTGCCTGCATTCCTTAGCCAAATGCCCAAAACCTATGCAGTTAAAACATTGAATCCCACTTTGTTGCACAACTTGAGTACCAACAGTTTCCCTATTTCCAACAATAGTAGCCACCCTCTGATTATCATACTTAGGTTGTCGATCATACTTGGGAGGACTCTCAGCACGTCTTCGTGTGTCATACCTTGGAGGACTCTGTGCATGGGTGTTCCTCGAGTTTGAAGATGTTCGAAGGTTGTTGTTGGTGGGTTTGTAGATTTTCTTATATTGCTTCATAACGAAAGCCATTTGTTGCTTGAATTCTCTATCCTTTTGAGCTATTTCTTCATCATTGTCTTCTTCGGATGATTGCTCAGGTTTGGGTGATGGTGCTCTTGCAACTTCTTTGCCTCGGGATCGTGTTGGAACATATGACTTAGAGACAATGGATGATCGTGGTGATGATGATTGAGTAGAGTAGGTCTTTGAAGTACGGGAGTGATAATCTGGGTAATGTTGAGTGGTAGACACCAAAGCAAGTGGATTGGAAATCTTTGCAACTCGTTCAGCTCGAAGTTCATTTGCCTCATTTTGAAATTGTTTCAGAATGTCGAAGAGCTTGTGATATGAAACTTCGTCTAATTTTTGTTGTTGTTTCACCAAGGTGACAAACCGTGTCCACTCTGGTTGAAGTTGCTGTAGAAATTGGACATTGACTTGCATGGTGGAAACTTGCAAGTTGTTTCGGGTCATATCATTCATCATCTTGTAGAATCGGGAGTAATAAGAATCAATTGATTCCCCATCCTTTGATGTAAACTTGCCAAAGTTCCAAAACATCTTAGTTTTCACATCTTGTTTGTTAAGTGATTCGCCTTGTTGCAATCTTTCAATTGCCATCCACATTTCTTGAGCAGTAGGACATGCGTCAACCGTAGAGTAAATTTCATCTCCAATGCCACTGAGAATTAAGTAGATTGCTTCCTTCTCTGCATCAAACCATGCACGGTTCTCTGGGGTGAGGTCGGTCCTCTTTTCATCACGTTCATATGCGGGTTGTGCGTCACTTGTGTCTGTGGCTGGTACTGCAGGAACTTGAATCCTTGAGAGTTTATAGGGTCCTTCCAAGATACATTGCCTTAAAGCATCACCGTTAGGTTTTGTGTCAAGGTAACGTATAAAACGGGATTGCCATTGATCATATCGACCCGACACAAGCATTGGTGGTCTTTCTTTGTTACCTGCCACCATTATGTTGTTGTTCGTCACACGATATTCAGCGGTAGAATCCATCTCAATGTTCTCTGAAATGATGAATCGAATTTGGATCTTAAGTAGTTGTGTTGTGATTGGTTGGTTGTTGAATTTCCGAAAATTGCGATTTTTTTTTCTCAGTCCGACAATTAATTCCTCAGTCCGACAAAACGGTAGACCTAAAAAATTTGTAATCACCAAATTTTGAAATCGAGCTAGAAATAGCCTAAAACTAGTATGGAACAAATTTGATTTTACTTGACCTAAAAATTTTAACTTTTTTTTTTTAATCTTCGTGTAAACTACGTTCCGAGACTAGTCTAGATAGTGGCTAAATCTAAAAAATACTTGAACAAAATTTAGATGTCCATCGCAATGAGACCCATCGCACTCTGATCGCACTCTGATCGCACTATGATCGTACTCCTAGATCGTAGTCTGATCGCACTTTGATCGTACTCGTTGATCGCAGTTGGATCGTACTCTTAGATCGCAGTCGGATCGTACTCACCTATCGTACTCTTTGATCGCAGTTGGATCGCAGTCTTGGATCGTAACAAGGGATCGTACTCTTGGATCGTACTCACTTGATCGTACTCTCCGATCGTACTGAGTGATCGTACTCACGGATCGTAGTAAGTGATCGTAGTATTAGATCGTGACTATGGATCGCAAGTAGAAACCCCCAGGGTTTATGCAATCACAAAATCAGATCGTACCCCAAAAATTAAGCCGAGACTTAGAACAACAAGAAAGTAGTGATTTTTACCTTGGATTTCGTGTTTCAATCCAAACCAAAGTAACCAAAATCTTACCACACGTATGAAAGATGTAGAGATTAAAGGAGGAAGATTTAAAGCACGAAAAACATAAGAAAAAACTTGAATCCGAGTAGATTTTATGGTAAAATCACACGAATTAAGTAGTAAATCAACAACGAATCACAAAAACTACCCCATGGCGATTGATACCAATTGTTGTCCCTAATATGTGATGATTCTATACTATTAATGAAGAAAGAAAGGTAGAAATGAGATGAATTTTAGAGAGAGAAACTAGAGAGAGAAAAGAGAGAGAAGTGTGTGAACTTGTGAAATATTAGATTAAGAAAAAATGAATCACCAACCACCCTTCCTAACATGCTAGGAAGGGTTTATATAGCCTTTGCTTACATGTAGCTTAATGGGCTATATGATCATGGGTCGGGCTTTCCTTTTGGGCTTTGGTTACTTATTAATGAACCTTAGCTTAAAGTTAAGCCCGTAATAACACGACTAATATACTACCTATTACAACGTTCTAAAATACGATACATAATAAACATATGACCGACCATTCTTGTTTGGCTCAATATTTTGAGGCTAACATTAAGTGATATGCACTGCTCGATGATAAATTTCCAAATGTCGGTCTTAAGCTTAAAAAATAATTTTATCAGTTATCAATCCATTATACATTTACGCATGTTCACTGTTCAAAAAATTAACCATCCGTATGGTTTCACATAACTCAATCCCGGTGCATCGCACGGGCATGAACGTCTCGTAGTATAATAAAATACCCCGTATAAATTATCGTTGTATATGACATTAATCATCGATCATAGAAACCATTAGATGGTAGGCAAAAGTTCGTTGTATACTTTTGTTTTTGTATATACCTAACCAAACAATCATAATCATTCATTTTTTTCATCTAACAAAAAAAATCATTATTTTTTTTAAATAAAATATCTCATAAACCGTTAATCGTTACCTTTTTCGTATCACCAATCATGTATGATTCAGAAAATCATATATGCTTTATGATTCGTGATAAGAATCGTATATGATTTTCTCAAACATGACTTTAGAAAAAATAATATTAAAAGTTCGCTAAAAATATATACATGTGTCCCTCGATAGAAAGATGATTTAATCATCGTTGAAATGGTATATTTTTTTATCGACGATTTATCGTTTGTAAGATAATTTTTTTTAAGAAGGGAAGTTGATTTAAAAAAAAATAAATGAATATAATTGGTTGATTGGGTATATGTTAAATTAAGGGGTCAACATCAGTATCAACTGTTGAATGACATCAATATTGTTGCCGGTCTTTCAAATCCTGAAGTTTAGTTTAAATCGTTGGCTTACAGTTGCTTTTAATCTGGACCATTGTAATTTCATAATTGTCTATACTTCACGAACTTTAGAAAAACTCGGTAGTAACAAATTACGCGATAAATCAGGAAGTCCTTAATAAACGCATATACTCAATGGGGGGAGTTAAAATAAAAAGGATAAGAAGAATATGTAGCCATTGATTGAAAATTAATAGATGATATTATTTAAGTATTTAAAGGTAAGATGTTCTTTTATACTTAAACATAAACCATCTTAACAACTCACGACCATTCATATCTAAGGGTACTCCCAAACTCAACGAGAAAATTCATCAACAAAGGTCACATTGTAGTATCTTCCTCTCAAAGATTTTGTCTTTGAGGGACCGCACACATCAGAGTGGACATAATCTACGATACCTTGTGTCTTGTGGATAGCTATCTTAAATTTCACCCTTGTCGTCTTCCCATTGATGCAATACTCACAAAGATCCAACTTACATGAAATTACTCCTTTCAACAATCCTTGCCATATGAGCGAATTCAAGGATTTTTCTACTGCATGTCCTAAGCGCATATGACATTGCTTCATGACTTCTGATTTTGTATCACCATTGGTAACAAGTGCTACAGTTTCAACAACTGTTCTACCCTTGTAGTGATACGTTTTATTTATGTTACGAATACCCTTCATTACTACAAGTACGCAAGAGATGATCTTCATAACCCCATCTTTCGCTTTTACTTCAAAACCTTTAAATTCTAAAGTATCAACGGAAATGAGATTCTTCTTCAACTTTGGCGAATAACGAACACCTATCAAGGTCAAAATTGTTCTGTCTTCCTTCTGTAATCGAACGGAACCAATACCATGAGTAGTGAGGGAAGTTTCATGTGCCTATAAACAACTTCCTCAAGTTCTTTAAAATTACTAAACCACTCTCGATGTGGTGTAATATGATGGCATATGCAGAATCTAATAGCCATATATCAAAATCATTTCTACTTGACGATGTTGCTAGTGAGATATTCGATTCTTCATCATCACACTTAGTGACATTCGCTTGAGCTACATCGTTCCCTTTATAGTTGTAACACCCCCATTTTACCTTATAGCAGCGGAAGCTAATTTTTGAGGTATTACTATCAAAGTCTCATAGTCACAATAATGGAAAATGCTTAAAAACATTTTTATAAATATTGACGTCATCATTCAATTATTCAGAGTTAAGAAAAACAACTGTACAGTAATGTACAACACAGGTTTTTCCCAAAGATCTAGTTTTATTTTCTAGAATGATAACTTTATTCAAGACACCACCATCCGCAGCCCGCCAGTCCTCATTCACCTGAAATATATGCCTTAAAGTCAACACAATGGTTAAGCGAATTCATAAGTTTTTAAATAATATTTGAATACAAGTACGACTCCAAGGCTACATTATTATACACCCAACTCTTTAAATTCATCAATTCATATTACAATAGCTCATGACCCTAGAACTAGACATTATCATGAAAACCCAACAAATTTGCCCTTAGGTAGGAAGCTTTCCGGACTACCCTAAATGCAAAATAAAGCATATATGTTTAGCCTAGGTGTGAACCATTAGCTGCTAGCAAGTGCGACTTGCCCAGATAGAAGATGTCAGTCTCCAATAGTACAATTCACAATATTAGCGCTCATTAAATGATTAGCGGTCCACGATTAAATAGGGGCTTAATGGCAACTAGTAAATGTAGTGTCAATATTCATATTGGCAGCATACAAAAACACTTGTATTCCAGTTTTAGCATATATCTCCCTCACGGGTTTTCAAATCATTTATAAAACTTTAAAAGTGAGGCTATGAACTCACCTTAGACTAGAGAGTCTTTGATTAAATCAGTTATACCCAATCACAACCTTCTCACAATATCTGAGTTAACACACAATATATAGATATATCAAGTCATACTCTCTGAGTTCAATCTTTTATTATTTCATGTCTTTATTATTTGATTCTTGTATTTTATTATTATAGTATCATTGCTCGGGCCATTATACTTAGAAACCATTCTATAAACGTTTGAGGTGCGAGGGTACTTTAAATCGTAAACCCAACCACTCAGTCAGAACGTAATATCAAGATGGAACATCTTTGTATAAAGCTCCCTACTAACATGACACAATGTATTTTATTATATTTTATGTTCTTTAGTTTCAATATTGACAAAAATAGTCCTTATAGTTATATTTTAGCATAATTACACTTTTAACCCTTTAAGTATATAGTTTCATTATATTGCAATTTAATCCTTCAATATTTAACCTTAGGGTCTCAAACTTTCCAACTTTTATTATTATAGCTTTAACTTTCATAAAATGACACTTTTGGCCCAAAATGTCAAATAGTTTTAAAAATGACAGTTTTAGTCCCTATACTTGTAAAAACCATATAACTTTTTCAAAAATATACCAAATGATCTAGGATTTTAAAACAAAGTTTCAAAACATATTTATAATCATAATAACAACGTTTAATCAGAATTATAGCTCTTGAAATGGATTTTAAGTCATTATTTCATGTAAAATACAAAACTAGGATTTTAAGACATCTTTAACTTATAAGTTTCATTTAAATTGATGAAATGACTTAATTATTTTTATATTGTCTTTCTAACATAATTTTGGCATTGTAAAAAGTCTTATAATTCATTATAACAAGATCAAAGCTTGTTTAGTATAGAAATTACATGTAGCTCCAAAATGGCTCCTTATGACTTCCTATGAACAGTACTTGCTATCAAAGCTTCAAGGGCTTCAATGGAAAGCTTCTAGACCTGGTTTTTGGTCTTGTGGGATGTCCTAAGACGTTTATAGAAGTGGAAATAGAGAATGGGTAGGGGATACAAAGAAAACGGGGTGCAAGTTTCATTCTATGCTATAAGGCTCTATTTATAGTTCGGGCCATTTTTAGAATATTGTTTCTTTTGATAATCCTACGAAAGGCATTTTTGCTCATAATGAAGTGTGTTGTGCCCAATCTATAGATCCTTCATCAGTTATAACACCTTATACTTCATCATAACAATCTCTACTGCTTGGGCATATCACCTAACGAATTCCTTGTAGATATAAGCCCGATGATTGCTATATATTTGTAGTCAGCTTTTTAGCATATTATGAACATTTCCAGGGTCACCGAGATCTAAATTTCGCCTGTATGGGAAAAAGAAAATGCAGTTATTGTGACCCGTTATTCAACTTATAAGCAAATTTGGGAGGAATAGAAAAGCAAGACTCCAAAACTTATTATGAAACAAAAAGTTTCTATTGCTTATGTATTGACAAGATAATGCAGAAACAAAAGGAGCTGCAAAAAATGGTACCTGATAAGAAGTCTTACATTTCCATTTCTTTAGTCAAACGGATGAACTCACATTTATCAAATGTTGAACTCCTATTAAACAAAGGAATCATGTTCAATCCTCTATAGCCCCAAAAGGAAACTTTCACAAAAACTCTTACAAAATGACGTGGGGATGAATGTATAAAAGAGAAATCAAAAAGTGAATTTGAATATGTAAATAATTACATGACAACTCATTTTGTAAAAGTTTTTGTGAAAGTTTCTTTGTGGTTCTAGCAATTCTCTAAACTGAAACCAAAAAACGGAACTAAAGCTACTTTTTATTATAAACAAAAATCAGTACCTAGAAAAGTAACAACCTACCTCACACGTGAAACCGCTATACCGCCTCCAAAATTGCTATTACTGAAAACCCCTGACGTCCAAAATTTTAAGCCTTTGATGGCCACAGCAATTGCATATTATAGTCATGTCAGTGGTCGATTGCCTTGTTAGATCTAATATCACCTCACCGCTCTCAAAACTACCATAAATGGTTCAAAAAAAAGAGGTGAAGATATGTTGAATCTAAAAACTGTGGATTTTTTTAGGTTACGACACAAAAATCATAATGCTAATCTTGTTTAAAAGCATATGTTTTCACAAGTGGGTAAATATGACAATATCTATAATATGGCCCATGTGACTCGACAACTTTTAGTAATGAACTAAGTGTCCTTGAAATCTAATGTTAATTGTTAATTTAAGTACGGTAGATGAGAACAGTACACATACAGAGCGAAGGTTCCCAAAAACGCATCTTTAAAAGGGTCTGTTGGTTTGGAGACGGTGTTTATTATTTAGGGAGTGTTTTTCGTGTTCAAAGAATCCATGGCCAAAGTGGTCTCCGGCCTTAAGTATAAGCAATTACTTAAAAAGTTAGTATCATTAACATTGACAAAGGATTATTATCTACGGGTTGGACGTGTGCCCATGACCAAAGGGGCCTCACCACGACAAGATGTACATGACTAAAAAATGTACAATGGACACCATAATCATCACTAACTACATAAGAGTTTTAGAGTTGAAAACGCAAAGTGGAAGTTTGTCCTCCTGAGGACCCGCTCTTATTTATTAGTGTAACAAAGTTGGGATATAGTTATTGAACATGGTATCCATGCCCGGCCCAGAGGGTCTTGGAACCCTAGATAAATGACCAGAGTCATGTCTCGAATGGGTCTTCCAAAAAGTTATACTGTATAATGTTCTGTAGTGAAACAGAGGATATATTTGGTCCTAACTAATACTAGTAGTATTTCATAACTTCATGCCTAGTACGTACTATAACGTTAATGTCAAATAAAGACATTTACAGTGCTCAATAAATCTATGAGATAATGAGATTATTCTTGACATTAACACATCCTAGTGATTCATGACCATTTCACGGATATATGTCCTCGTTGAAATACATTAAAAATGCTAAAATTCGCTAGTGAAAGCCTAATACTCTAATAGGCCAGCTAGATTAACAAAAAGGAGTGACTCAAGCAAATGACTCACTTGTGCCTTATTCTATCTATTCCCAATTATTGCTTCCATTGGCTCTATTACATAGCCAATATCCACATGGACATAGGCACATAGCATACTAGCATTCATCTCTAAGTTTATAAAACCTTCCATTACTTTCTAAGTTTATACTAGCAGTTTGGATTAACAGAAGCTGGTTATTCAAAAACATAAGCAAATTTAATATTAGAAAACTTCTTTTGAAGGTGTGTTAAGATTATTACAGAGCGAAATAAGTTATACTATCAGATAAACAGCTTTTTCAAAACAGCTTATTTCAATGACTAACAGCCAACTAAGCATATTTTAATAGTTGGTGATATTGATTTATAAACTTAATTATGCAGGGAAAAAGACAAAATGAACCCGACACGGCTGAGTTTATCTCAGCAATCGCAGCAAGAAACAACACTAAACTCATGTTCTTAATCACAGATAATACACAAACATTGAATAATTAATCAAATGCAAATTGTAACACCAATGTATTTGATGAGACTGCTTTTATACATAGTCTCATCGTCCAAATCGGGCTTAAAATGCATAAAATATCATTAAAACTGCCAAATATATGCTCGTGTTTGTTACTTGTGTATTTTAGGTACGGATATTGAGGAAATGGCAAAAGATCACAAGAATCATTCAAAAACGAACACGTGAAACGAAGCCGCACAATGAACCGGGCCCAAATCTGGATTTTACAAAAATGCCCTTGAAGAATTGAAGATTGGCAACTTTAGTCCCTCAATTTTGAAGACTTGGCAAGATTAGACCTTGAAGAAATCATCATTTGGCAACAAAGGTCCTCCAAGTTTGAAGACATTACAAGAATGGCCCTTAAAGAAAGAAGAAATTACATTTGAGATCCTTATTTATGGCTTGAAAAGTAGATGTGCCAAAATTGACAATCTTTCAAACTTATTTACAAAGGATAATGAAGTTCTTGTTGTTTATTACAAAGTGAAAAAGAAATGAACCTTGGGGGGCCATTACTGCCCAGACAACTAAACTTACACCCTCCACTCCCTGGCCTCCACGTCACCCCCTCACCCCACACCAACCAATCACATCCTCACCATCCTCCACGCCTGCTTTCCACCCACAACTTAATAACTGATTAAGTTATTAAATTAAACTCCCACCAAAACACAAATTTAAATCTTAAACTCCCCAATTTGGATTAAAATTTCCCCAAATCCCTTATAAACCCTAAGAACTCTCCAGGTCGGATTAAACACAATTCAAAGGGGTTTTTCCCCAAACCCTCCTGAATACTAATTTATCTTATCCTCACCAAAACCCACTCACTTAAACCCTTCCCAACACACCCATGTGATCACCCCAAGGGTCCCCTGCAACGTCTCTTACACACAACACCCCAAAAAGACAAGATAAACGCCTAGGATCTTTCTACTTGGCCCCCAAGGACTTATAAACGTCCAAGATCATCTCATACAACTGGCACATCACCATCATTCACGTGAAGCCTCAAGACCATTTGACCAAGAATTTCAGCAAGGGCATTTTAGGGCATTCCATGGCTAGGGTTTTGTAGTTCTAGTATCTTCTTTTTAGTAGTATATAATGAGACGAAATGTGTCCATTATATTTTTTTCCAGTTTTTCTAGCAAATTCTTGTAATCCCTTTTTAAATTAATATAAAGTTGGTATTTTTTATAAAATTGTAATTCCTTTTATGGTTATTTAAAAGTTGGTAAATGATTTTTAGCTAGAATACTGAGTTCCAAAAAATTGTTTGTTGAAGTAATTTTGAGTTTTCAAAATTATTTTCAAGTTTCTGAAATATAGATTTCATTTGGTGAAATCTTGTTTCAAGGTTGGTTTTCCAAGGTTGGAAGTTATTTGGTTAAGGTTATTTGAAAGAAAAACGTTTGAGAAAGATTTGGAAAGATTTTAAAAAGGTTTGAAAAAGAGATAAAATCAGATTATTGTGCTTGTTCTTCATTTTTTTGTTCTTAGCAGGTTTGTTGAGCTTGCTTGTTGTCCAAGGCTCAGCACAGGCCCGGGCCTGTTTGGAGGTGGTTAAGCAACCACTGAGGGACCTGGATGTAGGTCCCTCTTGGTAAATATCTTGCCCCTTTTTCAGTTTTTGTTACTTTTGTGAATTTGTATGATTTTTTTTGTGCAAAGTGTTTAAGTGTTGTTTAGTGCTTGATATTGCTTACTTTGATGTAAAATGCATGATAGGATAGGTTTGATTCAGTTTGGTTAGGTTTTGAGTTGATTTGATTTGAAAAATTTCATATTCTGAATTTAAAGGGGTGTTTGGATTAGGGTTCTAGTTGGTGTAGTTGTTGTTAATCTTGGCTTAAAACTTGTTCTAAACACTTCTTGGATGGTATTTATATGATATGTGTCTTTAGGTTTCAGTTTGGTAGGATATTGAACACATTTGCATGATAAAAATTGGTTTAAGTGGTCAAAAATCAGAAAGTGTATTTTCTTGACTGTTTACTGAATTTTGTGCCTTCTACTCTTGACCATTGTTAGGATCTAGATTGTTTGAGGGTTGTGAATCAATTATATGCTATTTGGTAAGCTTGTGTTCAAGTTATGAGGGTTTGAAATTCGTTTTTATGCATGTAATTTGTGTATACTGTTCATCAGAAACCTTGTGGCTTAATCAGTAACTCGGTGTGCTATTTGTGCTTAATTTTGTGTTGTGATTGAGTGTTTTTTTGTGTTTACTCAGACTCCCCACAACCCAATTGGTGTGGGGGTGCCTTGTGGTCCAAAGAACAAGCTCACAAAGGGCTTTCCTAAGCTCTTAGGTCAACTGACCAGCAAAATACACTACCAGTGGGAACTCCTTTCCCACTGCTAGTTCACTTGTTTCCACTACTAAGCTACAAGACAAATCCAGTCAACAAGTCACTATCAGTTTTCTTGTATTTTTGTCTTTTGTGGACTTAAATTAGAATTAGACCTTCAAACCAATTTTGTTATTTTTCTAATTTAATTTAGGATTTTTCTGTTTAATTATTTTTTATATTACTGTTCATTTAGCATTTTTTAGATTAAATAGCATTTTAATTAACTTTTCTGTTTTTGGCATTTAGTGCCAAAAATATTCATTTTTCAGTTTTACAATTTTTCATAGACTTAGAATATTATTTTAAGATTTTTAGTATAAGAAGTTTTCACTGTTCATCTTTTATTTATTTTTTAGAATTAATTTAAGTTAATTAGGGTTTAATTTAAAACTGTTTTTGTCTTTTAGTGAAAAATTTTATATTTTTCAAACTTTTTCAATTTTCTTCTGTTCATTAGAGTAAAATAGGATTTTTAAAATTGGTAAATTATTTTTAGCATTATTTTATTATTTTTTATAATTATTTTAGTTTAAAAATAGTTTTTAGTGATTTAAAAATAGAAAAATAGTATTTAAAATTTAGAAAAAATACTTTTTAGTTTCTAAATAATATAAGTGAGTTATTTGTCCAATAAAATAATATTTTGGGATTTTGATTAATTATATTTAATTTTAGGGCTTTAATTAGCATTTAAAATTGAATATTTAATTAATAAAAGGTTTTAAAATATTTTTATTGGATTTTATTTCTTATTTATATTATTTTAGACTTGTTTTAGGTTTTAATTAATTTTTAGGTTTTAAAATTTTTAATTTTGTAGTTTTTTACGGTTTTACGTGAACGCCTTTTCGTCTTAGCTCGATCCGTCTTCGTAACCGTCTTTCTTTTCTTTCTTATTTCTATTCTCTTTTCTTCTCATAACAATAAAATCAATCAAAATCAATTCATTACACAACACACGTGCCTCCTCGAGAACGATCCCACACAAAGGGTCATAAGTGTTTACGTTTTCCTAAACGTACGCTTAATACTTACCGCTTTTACCTTCCTTTTCCTAAAGGGGTAAAAATACAACTATCAATTTTGGCGCCGCTGTCGGGGAGGCGTGTTGTGTTTTGGTTGAACAATTGTTGTTTTTATATATAGCCATAATAGTATTTGTATTAGTAGCACTCTACTAATACGTATTATCGGTTTTTCGTTTTGTGAATACTATTACTATATTGTATACGTAGAACAATAAATTTACAAGTACTCCAAATACGTGAGAAATCACAACCTTGACTTGGGAGGTCATTACCCAATCATTGTATTCGAATCTCAAACCAAAGAAAAAAGGCAAAAATAGATAAATACTTTCGTGAAGCTCGATTTTGAAAGATACAAACTATAAGGTGGGTATAAGGCGGTTGTATTTCACGACCTAAAGGAAAAAGGCTCTTAAGTGCTTCGCGCCACCTCGTTTCCTCCGCTTGCTTGTGCGTATTTGATTTTGAGAGTGAATCGAGGGTTTTGCCGCCCAAAGTATTATTACATATCATATATATTTTCTTGGTTTCTATTGATTAAACCTCTTGAACGATTTGGTGTTCCACCATCGTTCTAAAGTCAACGAAGGCATTCACTTCACGTGATCGTTTTCATTCCTTGAGGCTTCTTTAATCGAGAGATTTGATTAAGGAGGAGATTTGTAGATTTTTGTCTACTTAATACATTTCACCAATTTCCAAAAAGTTAATACCATCAAAAACCACAAAAAAATTGAAAAATACAAAACACCAAAAAGAATCTTCTTTGCTCGTCTCCTCGTGGTACGTGACGTTTATGCTAACTCGAAATCAAGCAAAACGTGCACGTAGACGAAAGAACAAAACTCCCACTCCAACTCATTCTAGTGAGGAGTCTCCTATTGACGAACCCATTGTACGAGAAGCACCAATCATGGCAAATCGAACTATGATGGAGTTACTTCAAGCACCCACCGAGGGTTATAGAGAAGCTATTGTGATTCCCGCTATCCTTGCGGAGAATTTTGAGGTGAAAACGGGTTTGTTGTCGATGATCCAAAACAACAAATTCCGTGGTGATGAGAAGGACAATCCCCACAACCATATCCGCCAATTCAATCGTCTTACCGCCACGTGCAAATTTAAGGATGTCTCGAATGACTCGATTAAGATGATGGTTTTTCCGTATTCCTTAGCGGGGCCCGCTAAAATTTGGTTAGAGAAAGAGCCACCCAATTCTATATTGACGTGGAAGGATCTCGTGTCGAAATTTGTGAACCAATTTTTTTCGCCCTCTAAGACTACGCATTTGAAAAATGAGATTTCTAAATTTTCACAAGAATCAAATGAAAGTTTTTCAACGGCTTGGAATAGGTTTAAGGAAATGTTACATAAATGTCCTCATCACGGGTTTTCCGACTTACACCAAATAGACACGTTTTACAATGGACTTAACGATCATGAAAGAGATTATCTAAATGCCGCCGCGGGTGGTAATTTTTTGTGTAAAACGGTTGAAGAAGCTTTGGTCATAATTGAGAATAGGTCTAAGGTTTATAGCCCTCGTAACACACCGAGTGTTGCCAAAATGGGATCGTCATCGTCTCGTTCCATTAATGCCTTACATGATGAAGCAAATGAGGAGAATCGGTTTTTCGATAGGTTTTCGACTCTTATGTCCCATTGGAAAGCTCAAGAAGCTTCAAATTCCGCTTCGGTTAAAGCAGTTTCTAAGAGTTGTTTGTCGTGTGGTGGAGCTCATGATCTTTCCGAGTGCATTACCGCGGATGGTAACACTTCGAGTGCTTATATAGCCACGGGAACTTATAACCAAAACGGTTAAGGTTCCCGCCAAAATCAAGCTCCACCAAATCAAAATGCTAATAACTATCGAAACAACAACCAAGGTGGTAATTATCAAGGAAATCAAAGGAATTACAACAAGGGTAATTATCAACGTGGAAATGGGCAAATTTCAAACCAAAACCAAAACCATGATTTTC
Source organism: Glebionis coronaria (assembly GCA_025667525.1). Taxonomy (NCBI): domain Eukaryota; kingdom Viridiplantae; phylum Streptophyta; class Magnoliopsida; order Asterales; family Asteraceae; genus Glebionis; species Glebionis coronaria. The sequence goes on from CM046875.1 coordinate 26,143,120, forward strand.
AAACTACCACACAAGGTTTTCAAAACGATCACACCAAAAATCTTCAAGGAGAGTTTTTGAATTATGCAAAGGCTAATGATGCTAAGTTTGATAATTTGCAACGTGAAATGGTTAGCTTAAGATCCGAGTTGAAAAACGAGCTTAAAAACGAACTTGCTAATGAACTTAAAACTCATGCTAATAAAATGGAAGGAAATGTCACACGTCTCCAACAAAATCAACAAAAAATGGAGCAAGGATAACATGAGATTAAGCAAGAGTTGTTAAAAGCGGATGCTAGGCAATCTAAGTTTGAAGACCGAATGGCTAAAATGTTTGAAGCTATCATGTGTAAGCCTCTTCTTCGGGTGGTCTTCCTAGTGATACCATCGTGAACCCGAAAGGAGAATTGAAGGTTATTACTAATCGTAGTGGTAAAACTTTCAAAGAACCCATTTCTCGTCCAAGTACTTCTATGGAGAAGGAAAAAGAGAAAGAACCCGAGGTGGTGGTTGAAAAGGAGCAAATTACAAGCCCACGAAGTACCGCTCAAACCACACCTACGGTTGAACCCACACCAATCATGGAACCCGAGATTCCAAGGCCGATGCCTATGCCTATGCATATGCCCCAACCCACACCACCTTTACCCTACCCTTCAAGACGAGACAAGGAAAAGGCACAAGAACGAAATAATTATCAATTTGAACTTTTTATGAAAATGTTTCGTGACTTGCATTTCAATATAAGTTTTGCCGACGCCTTAGTCATGATGCCTCGATTTGCCGCGAACTTCAAAAGTATGTTGAATAACAAAGAGAAATTACAAAAATCGTCTAGTTGTTCATCGGTTTTTCTAAGCCGCATACCTCAAAAAGTCGGTGATCCCGGCAAGTTTTTAATCCCATGTGCTATACAAGACATGGAAGAGTGCTACGCCTTGGCCGATCTTGGTGCTAGTATTAATTTGATGCCTCTTGAGATTTTTAAATCGCTCAATCTTCCAAATCTCACTCCTTCAAGAATGTCAATCGAAATGGCCGATCATTCTACGATTCTAGCTTGTGGAGTTGCCGAGGACGTCTTTGTGAAAGTTGGAAAGTTCTACTATCCCGTAGACTTTATTGTTGTTGACATTCCTATCGATCCTAAAGTTCCGTTAATTTTAGGTCGATCTTTTTTGGATACCTCGAGAGCACTTATCGATGTGCATGCAAGGAAAATCACTCTTCGTTTCAATAAGGAAGGACACGTCATTAATGCAACCCAAAACTCCACACTTTCTCATGTGTATTCTATCACGTCTTTGTACAATGTCAATCCTATCAAAAACATTTGCAAAAAGATTTCAAATATAGTTTTAGGAGTTGTTGAGAAAAATGAAGTTCCGTCCCCTCCGCCGGTGGAGGTTAAGAGTGTTAAGCCTACGATTCCAATTGTGAATGATTCTTCGGATGATGAATACGTTGATCCCGATGGGGAAGTTTTCTTTGTTGACAAACGTTTTGAAAACTTACCACCACCTTTACCAAAACGGTTTCAAAATGTGAGAATTTTTAGTGTGACTAACATTGCTTTAGAAACACCAAACATTTTTGACATAATCAAATCGGGTTTTTACAAGGAGTGTTTAAAAGATGAAAAAGGAAAAGATTTTGAATTGAATTTAAAAGATTTTTCTACAATTCTAACTCCGTCATCACCACGTGTATTGAGTACTACAAGCTCGTCTTCTCCTTTTGACGATGCTTTGTGTGGACTTAGTGTGGGGGAATCCCCTTATGTTCCCTCCCCTTTCTCCACCGAGGACGAGATATTTGATCCTGGAATTGCTTATAAAGGGAAATCTCGGTCTTCCACTGATGCAATAAATGGAAAATCTTTTCATTTGATTGGTGCGAGTCTACCTCGAGTAGCTCAATGTTTTCATGACTTACCCATTGTCCCACCCTTCTATTTCTTCTCATCTACTTTCTTGAAACCCTTTGGGTTTATGTTGACTCATGATGAAGTGGCGTTGATTTGTTTTTCCAATGAAAACGAGAACGCCATCTTCGATCCCGGTATTTTGCATCATCAAAGGACTTAGTCCTTAATATCGGTTGTTTTTGGGCCTTGTTTATCATGTAAGCCCCACTAAAAATTGACCATACCAAGATAATCCCTAAATGATCACATTTAATGGGATTCGAGTCGAGCTTTTGACTCGGTTATCAAAAACAAGGTGCCTCGTGGGGGAAACCCATGCCTATCCATGTACATATTATTGCTTTCTAATGTAGTTTAATGTGAGGGGATTTGTGCCCTTCCAACCTTTGTTTCGTGGTTGTTTGTGCATTGTGGTTTTTAGATCATGATCTTCACGATTGGAGCCTCTCGTGTTCGTTTTATGGGAGCACTCGATCGTTTGCTTTGGAGACATTTCTCAATATCCATATGATATATCCTTATATGTTCTAACCTTAGGTTTTTAGCACACTTCATAAACGGCTATTAATTTATTGGTTACACCCTTTCCATGCTAGATTAGGCATTCGACTACGTCTCTAGTATGGGGGTGTTTTCACCCCTAGACTCGAAACATTGAGGACAATGTTTAACTTTAGTATGGGGGGCAAATAGATACTTGCCTTGCCAAACCTTCACGCTTTCCAAAGTTTATCTTTTTGTTTAACGTTTTGTTGCAAAATAAGGCTAAAAATGGCCAAATTTTAAAATTTTCTCATATTTTATAAGTGTTTGAAGACACGAATGTAGGTTTTCTGTTGGCAAGAATAAGAGTAATTTTTGACTCGACCGTGCGTGTTGAGCACTTAGCTTTGGTTCCTTAACTACACATTAGGCTAAGTCTCTTAAATGAGGACGAGAATGATAGAGTTAATTATAAGTTACTATGCTAAACGTAGAGTACTCGTATTCTTTCAAAAACTCATGTGTTCCCGTTGTTTGCTTATTCCCCCTTCGCATGTAAATAATTTTTGCTTAATAAATATTGACTTAGCGGTTTAGTTAGGATTGTTAGGTTTCTAGTCTTTTCTAGTAGCTTCCGCGTAATTAAATTGTGAAGACATTAAAGTATCGCCAGCGTCACGGTTTTGAAGTATTGGCACCCTAATAATCGAAAGCTTCACCTAATAATAAGATTTCAAGTGCTCACCTAAATCTAGCAAACAATTTGAAGCCCCACAAGGCCTAAAATCTATGCAAAAATTGAAAGTGAATCAACCCTTAATCTTCGAAGCTTTAAAGATCCAAAATTCGCTTTAGCGTGAGGATATACGTCTTTGGCTAATAAAACCCCCGATGAGGCGGATAATAAAAGGCAAGGCAAGACCGAAGTCATAATAAAAGCTTCATGGCGAAGTTGAATAAAAGATGGAGGTAAACCAAAGATAATAAGGCCCTTCCGTTAGGGGGCGTATAAAATTCTTGGTAATAAGTCTCATGTTCAAAACCGTTATAAAACCGTGTTTATCGATTCTTCTTGTCAACTTAATTTTTTAACATCGTTGTCTATTAGGAGGGGTTATTGATTTGATGGTCTTAGTTACACCGTTAGGACTCTATTTTTAGACCTAAATCTCTATTATCGCATAAGTCAAACAATGTATCCTCGTGATCATTAAGACAAAATAAAATATAAGAGATACAACTTAGGAATAATGGGAGGATAAGTATGTGATTAGTTCATATGAGTAGTGTTAGCATTACTAACTTATAATGACAATGATCTCGTTGCACGCTTGGCATGGAATTGAGGTGAAAATCGAGGACGATGAAATTATTTCTAACGAAGCATTCACGTGTTCTTATTCTATGAACCTAAACGTCCCATTTTGCGATGAAAATCATACATTATGTCTAAAACGCAAGTAGTAATAGTAGTAGTATAGCTAGTTTATCATTTCAATAAAGTAAATAAAAATGAATTTTGGAGATGCTTAGATACCTTATTCTAGCATTACGTGAGGGCACGACAATGGTTTAGTATGGGGGAGTGATGAGACTGCTTTTATACATAGTCTCATCGTCCAAATCGGGCTTAAAATGCATAAAATATCATTAAAACTGCCAAATATATGCTCGTGTTTGTTACTTGTGTATTTTAGGTACGGATATTGAGGAAATGGCAAAAGATCACAAGAATCATTCAAAAACGAACACGGGAAACGAAGCCGCACAATGAACCGGGCCCAAATCTGGATTTTACAAAAATGCCCTTGAAGAATTGAAGATTTGCAACTTTAGTCCCTCAATTTTGAAGACTTGGCAAGATTAGACCTTGAAGAAATCATCATTTGGCAACAAAGGTCCTCCAAGTTTGAAGACATTACAAGAATGGCCCTTGAAGAAAGAAGAAATTACATTTGAGATCCTTATTTATGGCTTGAAAAGTAGATGTGCCAAAATTGACAATCTTTCAAACTTATTTACAAAGGATAATGAAGTTCTTGCTGTTTATTACAAAGTGAAAAAGAAATGAACCTTGGGGGGCATTACTGCCCAGACAACTAAACTCACACCCTCCACTCCCTGGCCTCCACGTCACCCCCTCACCCCACACCAACCAATCACATCCTCACCATCCTCCACGTCTGCTTTCCACCCACAACTTAATAACTGATTAAGTTATTCAATTAAACTCCCACCAAAACACAAATTCAAATCTTAAACTCCCCAAATTGGATTAAAATTTCCCCAAATCCCTTATAAACCCTAAGAACTCTCCAGGTCGGATTAAACACAATTCAAAGGGGTTTTTCCCCAAACCCTCCAGAATACTAATTAATCTAATCCTCACCAAAACCCACTCACTTAAACCCTTCCCAACACACCCATGTGATCACCCCAAGGGTCCCCTGCAACGTCTCTTTCACACAACACCCCAAAAAGACAAGATAAACGCCTAGGATCTTTCTACTTGGCCCCCAAGGACTTATAAACGTCCAAGATCATCTCATACAATTGGCACATCACCATCATTCACGTGAAGCCTCAAGACCATTTGACCAAGAATTTCAGCAAGGGCATTTTAGGGCATTCCATGGCTAGGGTTTTGTAGTTCTAGTATCTTCTTTTTAGTAGTATATAATGAGACGAAATGTGTCCATTATATTTTGTTCCACTTTTTCTAGCAAATTCTTGTAATCCCTTTTTAAATTAATATAAAGTTGGTATTTTTTATAAAATTATAATTCCTTTTATGGTTATTTAAAAGTTGGTAAATGATTTTTAGCTAGAATACTGAGTTCCAAAAAATTGTTTGTTGAAGTAATTTTGAGTTTTCAAAATTATTTTCAAGTTTCTGAAATATAGATTTCATTTGGTGAAATCTTGTTTCAAGGTTGGTTTTCCAAGGTTGGAAGTTATTTGGTTAAGGTTATTTGAAAGAAAAACGTTTGAGAAAGATTTGGAAAGATTTTAAAAAGGTTTGAAAAAAGAGATAAAATCAGATTATTGTGCTTGTTCTTCATTTTTTTGTTCTTAGCAGGTTTGTTGAGCTTGCTTGTTGTCCAAGGCTCAACACAGGCCCGGGCCTGTTTGGAGGTGGTTAAGCAACCACTGAGGGACCTGGATGTAGGTCCCTCTTGGTAAAAATCTTGCCCCTTTTTTAGTTTTTGTTACTTTTGTGAATTGGTATGATTTTTTTTGTGCAAAGTGTTTAAGTGTTGTTTAGTGCTTGATATTGCTTACTTTGATGTAAAATGCATGATAGGATATGTTTGATTCAGTTTGGTTAGGTTTTGAGTTGATTTGATTTGAAAATTTTCATATTCTTAATTTAAAGGGGTGTTTGGATTAGGGTTCTAGTTGGTGTAGTTGTTGTTAATCTTGGCTTAAAACTTGTTCTAAACACTTCTTGGATGGTATTTATATGATATGTGTCTTTAGGTTTCAGTTTGGTAGGATATTGAACACATTTGCATGATAAAAATTGGTTTAAGTGGTCAAAAATCAGAAAGTGTATTTTCTTGACTGTTTAGTGAATTTTGTGCCTTCTACTCTTGACCATTGCTAGGATCTAGATTGTTTGAGGGTTGTGAATCAATTATATGCTATTTGGTAAGCTTGTGTTCAAGTTATGAGGGTTTGAAATTCGTTTTTATGCATGTAATTTGTGTATACTGTTCATCAGAAACCTTGTGGCTTAATCAGTAACTTGGTGTGCTATTTGTGCTTAATTTTGTGTTGTGATTGGGTGTTTTTTTGTGTTTACTCAGACTCCCCACAACCCAATTGGTGTGGATGTGCCTTGTGGTCTAAAGAACAAGCTCACAAAGGGCTTTCCTAAGATCTTAGGTCAACTGACCAGCAAAATACACTACCAGTGGGAACTCCTTTCCCACTGCTAGTTCACTTGTTTCCAGTGCTAAGCTACAAGACAAATCCAGTCAACAAGTCACTATCAGTTTTCTTGTATTTTTGTCTTTTGTGGACTTAAATTAGAATTAGACCTTCAAACCAATTTTGTTATTTTCCTAATTTAATTTAGGATTTTTCTGTTTAATTATTTTTTATATTACTGTTCATTTAGCATTTTTTAGATTAAATAGCATTTTAATTAACTTTTCTGTTTTTGGCATTTAGTGCCAAAAATATTCATTTTTCAGTTTTACAATTCTTCATAGACTTAGAATATTATTTTAAGATTTTTAGTATAAAAAGTTTTCACTGTTCATCTTTTATTTATTTTTTAGAATTAATTTAAGTTAATTAGGGTTTAATTTAAAACTGTTTTTGTCTTTTAGTGAAAAAATTTATATTTTTCAAACTTTTTCAATTTTCTTCTGTTTATTAGAGTAAAATAGGATTTTTAAAATTGGTAAATTGTTTTTAGCATTATTTTATTATTTTTTATAATTATTTTAGTTTAAAAATAGTTTTTAGTGATTTAAAAATAGAAAAATAGTATTTAAAATTTAGAAAAAATACTTTTTAGTTTTTAAATAATATAAGCGAGTTATTTGTCCAATAAAATAATATTTTGGGATTTTGATTAATTATATTTAATTTTAGGGCTTTAATTAGCATTTAAAATTGAATATTTAATTAATAAAAGGTTTTAAAATATTTTTATTGGATTTTATTTCTTATTTATATTATTTTAGACTTTTTTTAGCTTTTAATTAATTTTTAGGTTTTAAAATTTTTAATTTTGTAGTTTTTTACGGTTTTACGTGAACGCCTTTTCGTCTTAGCTCGATCCGTCTTCGTAACCGTCTTTCTTTTCTTTCTTATTTCTATTCTCTTTTCTTCTCATAACAATAAAATCAATCAAAATCAATTCATTACACAACACACGTGCCTCCTCGAGAACGATCCCACACAAAGGGTCATAAGTGTTTACGTTTTCCTAAACGTACGCTTAATACTTACCGCTTTTACCTTCCTTTTCCTAAAGGGGTAAAAATACAACTATCAGTATTCTACTAGTAGATTAACTATGAAAGAAGGCATATGCCCGGTTATAGTGAAAGGCTGTAGTGATAGCAACGAGTACTCTTTCGTTAGATCAACTACTAAATAGACAAGTCATTTCTGCTCAATCATAGCCAGTGGGTGGGAATGACTTGTCTATTTAGTAGTTGATCTATTTAGTACAAAAGAGACCAAATCCAACCTAGCAAAAACTCTTCCAGATGCTAATGAATGACTCTTATTTTAACCCATACGCAAAATTGTTATTACTAACCTCGATCAACACTTTTACAGCAAATGCATACGTTCCACGTACGACTGATCCAATCACCGGCAAAGCGGCTCACCACACCCCACAAAGCACCCTGAGTTTCCATTCTCAGTGAAAAAAGGAAACTAGAAAATGTTGAGCAACTCCTGCACGGATTGTCTAACCAATGAGGTCCCTGTCACCCGGCTCCTTCGTCCCCATCCTGTCACAATATCAATCCTACTTGGACAAACACCTAATGACAGCATCTCCCTGCGAAACCATGCCATCGTCCTAGATAATGCCGTGACAGCTGTCCCATCTGACATCACATGAAGATTAATCAGCCAGTAACATGAGCTTTTCTCACGAACAGCATCAGGAAACACGTTTTTCTGAGTTGCGACTTCCCAAACGGACCCCGCTTCCTCTTTAAGTCAAGACTTGTGTAAGAAATCGACCACTGCATCAACAAGCCTCCTTTTGCTCTCACGATCCTCACTGTGCATAAGATCTAAAAACACACTAGCATGGTCTCGAACATTCTGCCCATCGGGTCCAGCAGATTGCATTGACCGTAGAAAAACGTGTGCTGGATGACCCGTGACACCCATCAGCTCGCAACAAAACATCTCGTCAAACGACGTTGGTGCCTCTGTACAACAGCTAAGCAACAATGTATAAGTCTGTAAAGAAGGTATTTTACCGGGGTGTAGTCCCCTTTACCAAAAAAAATTAAGTCTGTAAAGAAGGATTTAATCCTAAACTGTGCATACTCTGTACCAAATTATATGCGTCAGAAAGCCTATGTACCCGAAGAAAAGCACTTAATAAAGAATTGCATGTCGGAACATTTGGACGCAAACCAGCGTTAAGCATGCCCTGAGCCCCTGATACCAAGCCCACGCCTTCTCAACATGTCCAGATTTCCCCCATAAATCCACAAGAAGCCCGTAAACAGGTTCATCCGGGACCCAGTTTTTCCGGGTCATTTCATCAAAAATCGCTTCAGCTTCTTCCAAATACCCACAGTGGCCAAGAACCTCCATAACTATACTATAAGTTACTTTATCAGACTTGAAACCGTCAGTTTGCACGATAAAGCTGTAGTGCAGTCTCATAGTTTCTAGCTTTCGCCTGTAAAGCAATCTTAATATTATAAGTTACCAAATTCGGCACACACCCCTGGCCTACCATCTCGGAAAATAACTTCAAAGTTGCATCCAAATGACCAGCTTTTCCTAAACAGTTGATTATGACACTAAAAGTGAATGTATCAGGTGAAAGCCCGGCTTCTTGCATCCGTTGATACAAGTCCATTGCAACATCGAGGTAACCATATTTTGCATGGATTTCGATGAGTGTACAATAGGTGAACCGGTCAGGTTCAATACCTTCTCTTTGCATTTGGTCAAAAACATCAAGTGATTTATTGAGAAAATTTGCACGTCCATAGCTATGAATGAGAGTATGAGACGATTATATGTCACAGCATTTGGGGGGTGCCCGTCTCTAACCATTTGATTGAGTAATTTATTAATCGCCCGAAACTGTTTGGCTCTACCCAAGATACCAACCATGGTTGTGTATGTATGACCGTCGTGTTTAAACCGTGGTTGCTGTTTCAACCAATAGAGAAAACTAAGAGCTACCGCAGGATCTTGAAGCTGCTTGAGTACTTGTGTAACACATAAGTGGACCGTTACGTGTATTTATGGCGTGTCATCAAAGCATAAGGTAAATGTCCTAAAACATTAAATGACCATAATGGAAATACCGGAATCAAACATCGGTAATCCAACCTAAGCTCAAAACATGAAAAATAAAATACTGAAGGAAAGGACTAAACAATGTCCAAATAAGCAGAATAATGTAAGAAGTGCATAAAGTAAGAAGTTCGGATAGCTTCCATTCAATGCACATGCTCTCAGAATCCTAAGAGCGTCGTGGTGTACCTGCCGTTAGAACATGAAAGAACTACGGCTGAGCATAACGCTCAGTGAACGGATATAGAGTATGATAAGGAATTACTGAAATGAAACAGATGATAAAATACTGGAGTTGTAAGACTGATAAGTAAAGTTGCAGCGGAAATCTGTGTATAATCTGTAAAGTCTGATTTATAAATCATAAAGCTGAACTGTTATCTGTTAAATCTGAAAACATGCATTTACTGTATTTTAATTGCCAGAGCTTATATAGGTCATGTATTGTAACAACTGTGCATGAATAACTAGAGGGGTGATCTCGTCATGCTGTAGAGGGGTGTCCTCTAAATAACTGTAGAGGGTGACCTCTAAATACTGTGCTGGGTAGAGGGATCAGCTCCAATGTGAAGGATGTAGAGCACACATCACATTCACCCTGATAACTTGTAAACTGATAAGCCTAGGATGCATCCATACGCCCCACTAAACATACATATAAAAATGGCCAAACTGAACATGAGTGGGACGATGCAGGATATCACTCTCCTGCATGTGAGTCACGACACCAGTGCCTCAAGTGTCATGGTTATGGTACCTCCGTAACTAGTACATAAACTGATCATGCTTGTATATAAAGCTCAGGCAATTTATTTAGTTATTAACATGATTACTGATAAGCTTAATCACATACTAGGGAAAACATTTGGCTGCAGACGGGGAATCCTAATCATGCATAGGAAAGGAAGTCCTTACTAAAAGGACGAAAAATCCGTACCTTGTGTCCAGTGAACAGAAAAGAAGAACAGATGGGAAGTCGTACTCCAATCTCACTAAAGCTACATGAGTAAGGGACATGTATGAGTTGTATGATTACTGAGCGTGTCACTAGTTATTATAAGTTCTTAGCTTGTTTTATATGTTCTTGTCGTGTTTTACTGTTTTAAATGATATACTGTATTATTCATGTATTCTATGTATATTCTGTTTATAAATTATCATGTATTACTATACTTGTATTGTAATACTAAGTAACTTTTTAAAAATAAAAAAAAACTTGTTGAATATACTTAAGTACTTTATCTTGTTCATCGAATAAGCAAATTTATATAAGTCATGGTTTAATAATTATATTAAATAAGCAAATTCTTATAAGTTCTGAAGTATTAAGCCATAGCTAATTACGAGTATTATATTAATAAGTCATGATTTAAGTAAGTCAAATTTTAATAAGTCCATTTAAATTATTAACCTTCCTATATCATGTATTTATAAATAATTATTAATTAGTACTATGCCATGGTTTATAATTAACTATTAATTAAGCCTTAAATCAATATACATGCCTTTTAAGTTAGAAGATGACACTTATCTATTTGAATATGAAATTTCATTTACGTAACTGATTTAATACTTGTATGCATTCTTTCATTGTTACTCCTGATCTTTATTTCACTTAACCTGCATGCATAGTTTCATCACATCTCTATATACATGTAAAGTACCATCTTATTTGAAATACACAATCTGATGAAGATTTCATGGATTTAAAAGTATCTTTTATACATAGCTTCAAGTTTTATATCCAATGAATTCATTTATTTTGCAAAACGATTGTTCATTACCGATAAATGGTGATATCCTAGTATAATGCAATTGTGTATTACTTTAGTATATTAAAACGATAACTTAGATAAATTACTTTGTGGTTCGGTAATTACCTCCAAGCAGAACGAGAGACGAGCGATAGTAACGAATCAAACTCGAACACAAACGGATGCGGACATAATCATCATCGTTGTACCCAGAACCTACGTGTGTGCGAACAGATGGACCCGAACTACTGCCATATCACGAAGTATAGCCCACGATTAGCAACCCAAGATCGTCGAATATAATTCGAACGGAAAACATAACACCACTAGACCACAAACCGAACATAATCTGATACGAACTTTATCCTAACCACGGACCTCCAGCGAACATTAACCGGCCGATCAAGACCGATCAGCGAACTCCAATCATGAACAATAATTCGATGGTCTAGTGATTCCCGTCGTGAGCCAAGACCCGCACTCCCACTATGAAGTACTAACCAAAAATGGTTAACGCAGTCCCAAAAATAAGCATGGTAACGAACACGATCCATCATGCACAAGACGTATCATGGAGTCAGAACTTGTTTTTCATGTGGATCGAACTAGATCATTAACTGTGCTTTACTTTATCCCACCCTTGTATATCTTTGTTGTTAATTTCCTCTCAACGGTGAAGGTTTAGCGTTATAAACCAATCATGGCTATAACATCGGGATGAAAACGTGTTTAAAGATAACTATCACTGAATGCATCGCAAGTTTTGTAGAAATAGAATCGGTAATAATAACTATCGGATCACAGTTGTTGTCCAAGACTAAATCAGTTAAATTTATATATAATCTATTTTCATTTATATATTACCATTATCTGTTTACTTATGTTTTTATTGGTTGCCAATTATGAAGCATATAGAATTCAATATCAAATAATATACTTGTCATGTTATAAATTAAACGTATGTTATTACTTGTCGCATTTTTATGATTTTCAATTTCGTGTCATATCTAGTCGTGTCATTTTTTTAATATACATATTTACTTGTCCTTATTATATTAAATAATAAAATTTTAAATTTCATGGTATTTTTAAGCGGGTTTTACAACTTGATTCGCTTGATATGCATCTAATGAATAGTTTAAACTCCATCAAGCCTCTTCAGCTGCTGGACACCACTTTAACTTACTTAAGATCTGACTTACACTTTCCACCGTATGACCCGAACCCGAAAATTGTCTACCCTTATAAACCACATTTGTTCTGTACAGGCATCACTTCAGGTATATGATACTCAGGAGCACGTTGGTTTACCATGAAATTATTTACACAATCTTTCGACTTTTTCGGGGCACCTTTGGCCGTGTTGTAGTTTTGACTTTGAATTTTACCTGAGACATACTTTTCAGCTCTCCCTTTATTGACATTTGAAGAACTTTTATTGTTTGGTCTCGTTGCTGGAACTGAAACTTGCGGTTCAACCTTCTTGTATGTCTTGGTAGTGTTATTTGAAGTTGTTGTCTCTGGTTCAACCTTTCTGTAGGTTTTATTGTTTGATGAACGGGTCTTTTCAGTTACTACATAGTTTGGAGCCGAGTCAACACATGCACTTCCTTCAGTCAAATGAATCTTGTAGTTGACCACATCGCTCAAAAAGTTAACCATCCCAGCTCTGACAAAATGACCAGTTGTTGTAAGACCAACCGGCCGGGTGCATTGTATCGGTTTCATCAGCGTAAGTTACACACTCTGTTTTTGCTATTGGTGTTGGCCTTGGAAGGTGAGAAGCGGAAACAGTGTTGTTGATTATTTTGGGGTCGGGTATAGTGGAGTTTAATACTCTTGTGGAAGTTTTGGGGATTACCACAGATGCCGTTTGTGGAGTGCAGGGTCCATTCTTGGTGATAAATTGTCTCTTTGAAGAGCAAGTTTCGTCTTTTGAACAAGTGCATGAACTCCCGTCTGCACTATGTTGAAACAAAATCTTCCGGCTAGGCTATTGCTAACGACTTTGCCTCGACAGTCTCGAAGGTGTGCTTGTCTCTGGACCTTGAACCTAGGATACACAGAGCAACACACGTTAACTCGTCCAGGGTTTGACCCCGGGACCAAGCTCCGGTGTGAGAGTAAGTGACTGTCACACAAGTGATATCCGGCATAGAATACCGAAGGGTGAAAATATGTATTAATGGTGGTATTGAGAATGAATTAGTGTGTGTGTTAAATGTGAGGGCATTTATACTACTTCATAGTACATACCTCGATGTGTAGTCACGTCAATAGACTAGGTCTCAAAACCTAGGTTAGCCAAATTCCCACAATTGAGGGATTTATTGTCCCAAGGGCGGCGGTGTTTCCCTTTACCCAAAGGATAGACGAAAGCCCCCTGGATACTAAGATGGGCGCCTTTTGCTTTTTCCTTAGCCCAATGCTAATTCATTAAATGCTCTACTGTTCATAGGTCACCCTTATTAAATGCTCCAGGGTTCCAGTTACGGGGCGAGGAAGGGTACGTTCTCCGGAAGCGTTGACCGGAGACATACACGAACATGTCCCCCCCAGTATCGTAGCGTTAGGACAAGCTAACGGTGTGATACTTTAAAATATGTGCTCTTCAAACAGTAATGGGCCCAATTAATGCAAGCCGCTCCTCTGACCTTGCATTAATGGGTTTTGTCTTTTGGGTTCCTGCCTTGTCGGCCACTAGCGCTTCACGACCAAGGATCTGCTTCCACGTGTCCACCCCCTTTTTCAACGGTGGAGATTTTACATGGGAATTTGTGCTATGTCACTTCAATATCTCTCTTCTCCATATAAATAGTTGCCCCTTTTCACTTTTACCCACATCTTTCTTACCTCTGTCTACGTCATTGTTATTCTTCTTTCAAGGTTTACCTTTTTCAGCAGGTGCATTTCTTTCTATCCTCCTTATCTCATTTTTTGTTATGTCTAGTGGCGATTCCGAGGGGGAGGCTTCCTTCCGCGACCCTAAATGCGATATGCATATTAGGGTTTCGACCTTAACTGATGATAACCTCAAGAAAATATGTAGAAAATATCTTATTCCGGTCGAGCTTCGTCCTCGTTTTCCCGACCCACTTCTTACCATGAATAACCTTCCGGATCGTTTTATTGGCATCTATGAGGATTACCTTAAACATGGGGGACTTCGAATTCCTTTTTCCACCTTCTTCTTATCCGTGATCCGTCACTTCCTTGTACATATTTCTCAACTGGTTCCTATGAGTGTCAATCGTGTTATCATGTTAGAGATCCGCTGCCGAAGTCTGAACATCTCTTGTACAGTGAATTTGTTTTGTGTTTTTTATAGATTAAGCAAACAAGGGCATTGGTTTTCATTTGAGAGCCGATGGCCTCAGCGGTATGGTAAGTGCTTAACTGAGACTACCTCGAGTCTGAAACTTTGGAAGCACAAATGGTTTTTGATTGATCGGAGAGCCATCCCTCACGCTATGCCTTGGAGAGATAGGGATACGGATGTCCGTGATGATTTTCCCACTACCTTTAATGTACAACATGCACAGCTGCTTGCCGATAACCCCATTTTGCTTCGTCCTCCCCACAAACATTTGTTGTTCTTGGCTGGTCTATGGTTTCCTTATGAGAACCCTCCTTTCCGTCGGATCGTAGTTGATCTTGATAAAAAGGGTATTTTGCATATATATCTTTTTTTTTCTTTACTTACCGCGGGCTATTGTTGCTCGCTCTAACCGCTATCTTCTTTTTGTGCAGAGCTTACTATGGATGAATTTATTAAGTTGCTGTCGTTTGACAACGCTAAGGTGGGGAGGGATGAGAATGTGACCATGGTTACGCCAACATCAAGGGTTACTCAACCGCTGCCTTTGAAGACTCCCATTCCCAACTTGACTCTCCAGCAAGAAGCTGTGACCAAACCAGATCCGAAGATCCTGGCGACTCGTCTTCGCCACGAAGGAAAGAACCCTGTGATGACTACCAAGAAGAGACGTCGTTGGTGAGTCTTCCGGCCGTCGAACCAAGAAGAAAACCAGTAAAGCTCAAGCTTCGTCGGGTACTGAAGATGATGAAGTTCATTCCAGCCCGCCTCTTAATCATTCACATCCTTCGGGTTCCGGAGGTGACCATAGCAAAACTGGCGAAAAGGAGCCGAAGACTACTCCTCACATCAATTTGAGCGATCACTCATCTCCTTCTCATGATGATACTCATGATGATGATGTTACAGGTATATTCCGGTTTCTCGTGACTCATTTTGTTTCTGAATGTTGTGCTTATCTCCTTCATATTGTTATGTGTTTCCTTTGTTCAGGGGGTACGCAGGGTCCTCCTGGTCGGTTCGTTCCCCCATGGCGTCTTGATGAATCTGTGCGCATTGACTCACACTATGCTGCTCGAGAGCTATTATTTTATCTGCCTACTCCCGTGGAGCAAGCTATGTTATCCTCTCTTTCCAACTATGATGTCTTAAGCCATGCTTATCAGACCATTGCCAGAAGCACTCTTACAGTGTCCGGGCTGATGAAGAGGTACGAGGCTCTCAGCCGTGATCACTCCCGCTTATCAGCAGCCCAACAAGAACCCCAGGGACATTTTTCTATTGGGAAAAGCATGCTTGATCAGATGGCCTTGGCGCATAAAAATCTTGAAGACAATTATAATGGTTGTCTTGCCCGGGAACAGGAACACCTTGGGGCTATCGAGAGATTGGAAAAGGAGGTTGAGGATTCCAGTGCCATGATTGCTACCAAAGACGAGAAGATTGCTGAGCTGGAACATCTCTTAAGTGTAAGTGTCTAGGATCATATCAAAGATTCCGAAAGGATAAAGGAGCTTGATCCGGTAACAAACACTTGACCTCCCTCCTTGCTCAAGTCGAGGTGGACAAGCAGGTCCTGGTGAGAGATGGTTTCCCTATCCTTGTACGCACACTTCTTGCTAGCTATGAGTACAGGCGATCTCTCTCCTTGGGTGTTGGCGGTATGTACAACGCAGGGTTTCTCAAGGCTATTGAATATGGACGTACACCGGAGCAAGTTGAAGCTGCCATTGCTGCTGCTGACAATCTCAACATAGAGATGGCTAAAACTTGGAAGGAGGACTTCATGGCTTTATTTTCCGTAGAGTATCCTTTTGTAGCCAAGGTGTCGGCAGCCAACAAGCTTTCGGTCGTTGATATCATGTAGCTAGCTCCAGCCGAGAAACCCCCTGTTCTCACAACCGAGATTGTTGACAATACCAAGCTTCCGGCGAACAACCAAGATGGTGTCGGTACTCAATCAACAACACATGATGGTGAAGCCTCTTGAGCTGAAGACCCGGGATGCCGGGATACTTTGTAATCTGTTACTTTCAAACAATTTATGGTTATTTGTAATAAATTTTAATATTTGTGGTTCTGCGGACAAGTTTTACCCATGACATTTTATCCTTTTATGAATGGCTATCCTGTTTCACTTATGATATATCTTTGTCATAGCCGTTATGATTACCGACTCTTTGTCCGAAGCATCTCTTATATATTTGATCTTATTTTTGTCATTTACACCTTATATATGTGGAAGACATCGGCACTTGACTGCTTTTGCTTTGTCTTCGGATTGCTATTCGAGCGCATCCGACACTTGTACGTCTACATTAGTGTATATATGGTTTCGGGAGACATCGGTACTAAACCGCTTTTTATTTGTCTCCGGATTGTCCTTCGGACGCATCCAAATATGTATACTTAACAATTATACTTCTTTTAAGTTTATGTGGGAGACATCGGTACCGGACCGCTTTTTGTTTGTCTCCAGATTGCCCTTTAGGCGCATCCAGCATTTTAAAGCGTATTTACATACCACACGGTTAGCTAAGCCGAGGTTTATAATTACTGCAATCAAACATGCTTAAAGATTTTCATTCATTAATAGCAACAAAAGGAATTGATACATCTCGTTCATATTACATAAAACATTTTTGTACATTGGTTGCATGCCAGGTACGCGGAATTTCTTTTCCCTCGGTGGTTTCCAGCTTGTACGAACCAGTCTGATAAGCTTCGACAACCCTGTAGGGACCCTCCCAGTTGGGGCCTAGCTTCCCTATTTTTTCCTGTCGGCTGGCCATGTTGCGACGGTATACAAAATCTCCCACCTTGAAAGAGCAGAGCTTAACACGTTTGTTGTAATATTGCTCCACCTTCTTTTTGTACTTGGCTTCTTGTATGGCCGCGGCCTCTCTCCTTTCTTGTAGCAGATCTAGGTTTAGCCGCAGCTCCTCTTCATTTGTGTTATCATCGAACAGCAAGGTTCTTGCGGTATGGATGCCTATTTCTGCAGGGATGACCGCTTCACTTCCGTAGGTGAGACTAAAAGGAGTTTCTCCATTGCTTGTTTTGAGCATCATCCAGTAGGCCCATAACACATGGGGTAGCTCGTCGACCCATCCGGTTAACCTTCTCCCTAGTCTTGCCTTCAGACCGTGCATCAATGACTAGTTGGCTCTTTAAACTAGCCCATTAGCTTGCGGATGTGCCACCGCAGTATTCATCTGCTTGATGTGCCATTTCTCGCACCATTTTCCGAAGGGTCCGTCTATTAACTGTTTGCCATTATCGGTCACTATCACTCCCGGTAGACCGAATCTACAAACTATGTTTTCCTAAGCAAACTTTTGAACCTCTTTCCCTGTTATCTTGGCCACCGGCTTTGCCTCAATCCATTTGGTGAAGTAGTCAATGGCTACTATCACGAATTTGATGTTTCCGGCATTTCCACTGATTGGACCTAGTATGCCCATTCCCCATTGGTAAAAGGGCCAAGGTGACGTTATCGAAGTTAGGTTGGTCTTCGGAAGCCTCGGTATGGGACCATGTATTTTGCATGAATCACATTTGGAGATCTCGTCCCATGCGTCTTGGTGCATAGTTGGCCAAAAATAACCTTGACGCATTATTTTTGCCACAACAGACCTTGCTCCGGCGTGCATTCCGCATGCCCCTTCATGGACCTCCCTGATTATGTAGTTTGCTTGTAAAGGCCCGACACACCTTAGCATTGGAGACAAGTACGATTTTTTGAACAGTATGCCATTTTCCAGAGTATACATGGGAATTTTCATTCTTAGGTTCCTGGCTTTCTCTGGCTCTTGCGGCCATATCTCCTCTTCCAAACACCTTTTGATAGGAGACATCCAGCATTCTCCCTCTTCCTCAACTATATCGTTAACTTCTTGAACATCGATGGACCTTGCGTCTAATGCTTCTACCAATACTTCTTTGGTTAAATGGTTGAATGCAATCGAAGCGAGTTTGCTTAGAACATCGGCCTTTTGGTTCTTGTTGCGTGGAATGTGTTCTATATTGAACTTTGTGAAGATGGGAAGAAGTTCTTTGACCTTGGCTAAGTATTTGGACATCCTGTCATCACTTGCTTCAAACTCCCCTTTGATCTGACAAGCCACCAATTTTGAGTCTACCTTGGCTTGTAATTCTTTCACTCCCATCTTCTTGGCCAGACGGAGTCCCGCCAGAAGGGCTTCGTACTCAGCTTCGTTATTTGAACAATTAAAATTGAACCTTAACGCATATGTAAACTGTACCTCCTCCGGGTTAATCAGTACTAGACCGGCACCAGCTCCCTTACTATTAGCCGCTCCATCTGTATACAGCACCCATTGTGGTTCCGGCTCCTCTTCTTCAGATACTTCATAAATTGTTACGGCTTCTTGTTGGTCTAATGGGGCTTCATTGAGAAAATTGGCTAATACTTGGCCTTTGATGGAGTTCCTAGAGACGTATGACATTTCATATGTCCCTAGTTCCACTGCGTACTTTGCTAACCTTCCGGAGGCTTCGGATTTACTTAGTATTTGCTTCAGAGGTTGGTCCGATATGACATGAATGTCGTGAGCCTCAAAATGCCTTCTCAATCTTCGAGATAAGTGCAACAACCCTAGGACCAGCTTTTCCAACGGAGCATACCTTTTCTCGGCGTCATGTAGCGTTTTACTCACATACCTTACGGGCATTTGTATTCCATTTCGTTCTGCCAAGAGTACACCGCTGACTGCCTCTTTGGATGCGGCCAGGTATACGTACAGAACTTCTCCTTTGAGGGGCGATGTTAGTACAGAAGGTCTAGAATCATCTTCTTTAATTGCTGAAAATCCTCCTCTGCTTTGTCCGTCCACCGGAACTCATCTTTGTTTTCCTTGGTGATATTTTTTAGTGTTTCAAAGAAAGGCATAGACCTTTCATCTGACCGAGATAGAAAACGGTTGAGAGCTGCCAGCTTACCGCTCAGAGACTGCATTTCTTTCAAAGTCTTTGGAGACCTCATCTCCGCGATTGCTTTGGTCTTCTTGGGGTTAGCTCTAATACCTTCTGATGTTACCATATAACCCAAGAATTTCCCCTCCTCAACGCCAAACGAGCATTTCTTCGGGTTCAGCTTCATGTTAATTATTTTTTGATCGTCAAAGGTTTCTTGGATGTCCGCAAGCATGTCCTCTTTGGTCTGACTTTTGATCATCAAATCATCTACGTATGCTTCCAAATTTGTACCAATTTGTGAACGGAAGGCCGAATCAACCAACCTTTGATAGGTAGCTCCTGCATTCTTCAAACCAAAAGGCATTTTCGTATAGCAGTATGTACCCTCATTGGTATAAAATGCCGTCTTTTCTTCATCCGCCTCGTCCATTTGCACTTGATGATAGCCTTTGTATGCGTCTAGAAAACATTTGAACTTGTACCCCACAACGGCTCCTATCTTTACATCTATGTCTGGCAAAGGATAATAATCCTTTGGGCAAGCGGAGTTGAGGTTTTTGAAATCTATACACATTCGCCAGTTGCCATCCGGCTTCTTAACCAGGACCGGATTGGAGATCCAGGTCGGGTATCGTACCGGTCGTATGATACCTGCTTTTGTTAACTCCTCAACATCCCTCTTGACCGCTTGGCTCTTTTCTTCACCCAGCGTCCTTCTTTTTTGCGCAATCGGTGCGGTCTCCATATCCACGTTTAACGAATGCTCGATGATTCTCCTAGGTACTCCCGTCATATCCGAAGGTTCCCATGCAAACACATCGGCGTTATCTCTGAGCAAGTCTATGAGCTGGATTCGATATTTTTTGGTGAACAACCTTCCGATGGTGATCAACTGTTACGAGTATCCAGGATTGACGCAGATCTGCTCCGTCATGTCTCCCACAACCCGTTGCTGTTGATTGAATTCTTCCTTGGCAATCCACTCGTCTAACTCTCTTCCAACAGCTGTTGTTTTCATCATTTTTATCTTTTGACTGTCCTCCATGATTCGGCACTCATAGATGGCTCGCGCTTTGGTTGTCATTGTTGCTACCCCGTTGGGGGTAGGAAACTTCATGGATGAGTGTACGGTAGAGGGTACAGCCCTTAACTCCCTGATTCCAGTTCTTCCCAGTATGATATTATAAGGGGATGGTGCTCTAATCACTGTGAAGTTCATTACCGTCCGTCTTGTTAGACTATCTGCTCCAAAGGTTATTTCTAGGTCTATCTTCCCGAGAGGGGTGGTTTCTTCCCCCGAGAAGCCCCGGACTTTCACGTTATCGGGTGTTAACCTTCTTCGGATCGAGAGATCCAAATTTAGGAAGCAGTGCTCAAACATGACTTGCATAGTGGCCCCTTCGTCAACAAACACCCTTTTTACCCAATATCCTTCTATTTCAGCTTCGAATATCAGGGGCTCTTCCGAAGCCTCATTGTCGGGGATAGGTGGAAAGATTATGGGCACATTCATCCAGTCCATCTCGATCTTGCACACCTCTTTCCTCTTCATACCGCTATACCTGCTTTCTATCATGTTTATAGTCCTTCCCTTGAAATCTCCATTTCCTCTTCCCTGATTTCCCTTATTCACTCTCCCCCGCAAATCCTTCACGAGATGTGTTGGGTCTACTAGATGTAGATCTTGCAGCCTGTCAGGACCGGTGAATGACTTCTGTAATCACAAGTCAAATCACAAAGAGACTCTATACACAATATGAATGTAGAATATAAATATAAACAAGAGAAACAGAATAACTATAAAGACTTGATCCTTTCTAAGGATTTCTAATATTGATAAAGACTAGAACTACGTTTTGTGAAGGTGTGTCTAACCCTTCTGCCTAAGGTTCCTTTTATACTACAAGGAAACCCTAATACATCATTAATGAAAACGTGTAAAACTGATATGCATATCCTTTCCTAACATATCTCATGCATATCCTAACAGAATAAAAGTCAAATACATGAGAGATGCAGTCAAATACATGAGAGGGCCAATCATAGACCTGTACATATGAACATTTACCGGTGGATCTGGCTCATTCTTAAGCTTGATTTTAGCAACTTCATAAGGAGTTGCTGCTGGTCTAAGAGGATCCATGTCAAACTTCTGAAGAATCTCATGAACATATTTGTCTTGACTGATGAAAATCCCATCCGATTATTGCTTGACCTGAAGACCAAGGAAAAATGACAGTTCTCCCATGGCACTCATCTGAAATTCGCCTTTCATCAAGTGTTCAAACTCATCACACCACTCCTTCCTTGTAGAACCAAAGATAATGTCGTCCACATAAACCTGAACAAGGATAATATCCTTGGAATTCCGCCGAAGAAATAGTGTTTTGTCAATAGTACCTCTTCTATAGCCATTCTTTAACAAGAAAGTGGAGAGACGCTCATACCAAGCTCTAGGAGCCTGATGTAACCCATAAAGAGCCTTGACCACCTTGTAGACTTTCTTGGGATGAAGTGGATCAACAAACCCCTTAGGTTGAGTAACATACACTTCCTCGTCAATTTTTCCATAGAGAAATGCACTCTTGACATCCATCTGGAACACCGTAAAGCCAACATACGAAGCAAAGGCCAAGAACAGACGAATGGCCTCAATCCTGGCAACAGGCGCAAAGACTTCAGTATAATCAATGCCCTCAATTTGAGTGTGCCCTTGTGCGACAAGCCTAGCTTTATTCCTGACAACAATTCCCCGTGCATCCTTCTTGTTTTTGAGAATCCATTTGGTATTGATAGCTGTCTTCCCATCTGGTAAGTCAACCAGAACCCAAACATTCTGAAACAAGAATTGCTGCATTTCCTCCTGCATAGCCTCCACCCAACTTTGATCCTCAAGAGCATGAGAAACAGACCTAGGTTCCACCTGTGAAAGAAAACAAGCAAACAAACAGTGTTGAAAATCCGTATGATTATTACGCTTTTGATCCTCAATATAGCCCACAAGAGCATGATGATCAGACGAGGCCTTCTGCAGCATTCTGCGTGTCTTGACGGTAGAACCAGGATCTCCAATAATTTGAGTGGTAGGATGGTCTTTATGTGGTTGCAAGACTGGATTGGAAGAAACCTCCACTTCTGGTGCCAAGTTATTGAGATCACCAACAAAATCAGCATCATATGAAGCATTTTGGAAAATCCCGTCTACCGGTTGTTTATGAATATCATCCAGCTTGGTAGAAGACTTCTTTTCATGGTTCCCCAAATCAGAAGGACTGGAGAAACGTGTATTGGAAGCAGACTCACTAGCCGGAGTACCAGTAGTTGGGTGACTAGCACTAGGAGCAGAAGCTGGAGTACCAGGAGCAACTGTATCAGTAGGCTCAACCATGGGAAACTCAAAACTACCCTGAGCAGCTGCTTTAGTAGCTTCTTGTTGTTGCTTGAGAAGAGTGTCAAGAGCTGCTTGGGAATCCTGTACATCCAATGGAGTTGCATCACTAGGAGGAGTGGGAGAGACCGTGGTGGAATAGGATGGAACCACAAAAATGTCATCCTCATCATCTGAATCAGAAAGACTAGAAGGAACACCAGTACTAGAAGTTGCAAACACTTGTGGTCCTGCATCATGGTTAGTTTTGAAACGAAAATATCCTAACGAATCACTAAGATAATCAAGATCAAAATACCATTCTGGACCTGTTCCTTGTATGTTTGTCTTCTCCTCAAAATACCTGAGATTAATAGTTTCAACTATCCGTTTGGCTTGAAGATTGTAGACACGATACGCCCGAGAATGAGCTGAATATCCCACAATATATCCTTCATCAGCCTTGCCATCAAACTTCCCCAAATAGTCACTAGTATTCAGAATGGTGACTGGACACCCAAAAGGCTTCAAATGAGCAATATTTGGAACTTTGCCCGTGAGCAGCTCATAAGGTGTTTTCTTGTGTGGATTGGTAATAGAAACCCTATTCAAAACATAACTTGCAGTATTAACAGCTTCTGTCCAGAACATGGTCGGAAGCTTGGAATCGGCAAGCATAGTTCTTGCTGCTTCTATTAGTGTCCGGTTCTTTCTTTCTGCCACACCATTCTGTTGAGGAGTCCTAGCAGCACTATAATCTCTTTTGATGCCCTTAGCATTGCAAAGTGCGATGAGGTCTCTATTTTTAAATTCGGTTCCATTGTCGCATCGAATACCTTTAACTTTCTTGGACAACTGATTCTCTATCAAGGTAAGAAAATCTCGAAGAATTGAGTAGGTCTCACTTTTGGAAGCCATGAAGAACACCCACGCAAACCTGCTATAACCATCAGTCACCACCAAACAAAATTGCTTGTGGTCAATGCTTCTGATGGAAGTAGGACCAAATAAGTCCATGTGTAGAAGCTGCAATGGTTCAGTAATAAGACTTAAAGCAGTAATAGCCTTGAAGGATGCTTTGTGTTGTTTGCCTTTGCTGCAGGCAATACAATTTATATCATTTCGAAACGTCTTGGGAGGTAAACCAGAGACCAAATTCATATTGGCAAGTTTGTGAATGGTCTTGAAGTTCACATGTCCCATCCTTCGGTGCCATTTAGTGGCTTCATCTTCTGAGGCTTTTGCAACCAGACATGCTAGTTGACCAGTAGGGTTGACTTCATTCAACTTGATACTATATAGATTGTGTCTTCTAGGAATTCTGAGTAGAACTTGTGAGTCATCCGGAAGTTGAAAATCTTTGGAAAGCACAAGTGCATCAGAATCGGTGAAGAGTACAAACTGCTTCTTGTCACAAATCTGAGAGACCGATATCAAGTTGAAGTGTTGAAGTGCTTCCACATAGTAGACCTGCTCAAAGTTTAGATTTGGAGTCTTTATCGTTCCTTTGCCAGTGATTCTGCCTTCACCTCCACCAAAATAGACCTTGCCTCCATAAAATGGTACAAAGTTAGAGAGAAGGCTTTTATTTCCAGTCATGCTCCTGGAGCAACCACTATCAACAATGCCTAGACTAGGATCCTGGTATGGAGTAACCTACAACAACAATATAATAGAATGCAAAAGTTAGTGTCTTAAGGGGACCCAAACCTTTTCAGGTTTGAGCCTGCCTTGTGGATCATTAGGAGAATGCCAAGAAGATTGATGAGATCCACCATTGTTCCTTGGTTTCCTATTCATCATATGGGTATTATTATTTGACCAGGAACAACCTGCTGAGGGCTTAACAGCAGTTCCCAAATTTCCCAAACCAAAATACGTGTGGTCAAAATGATGCGCATAGTTTGGATTATAATTTGGAAAATAATTACTAGTTGTTTGGAATCCATTTTCTCTCCAATAATCAGACGTGAAAGGAGAGGATACTCTAGAAGTATGAAACATTGGAGCACTAGGATTAAGTCTTCTAGTAGCATATGGAGCAGCTCCTGGTGAACCAGGAGCAAGTAAAGCATGATTAACAGATGCATGTGTGTCATAATAATCACAATCTTTAATTAAATGAAAGGAACTGCCACAAACAAAACATGTTTTGAAAGACCTTTTATTAGAATGAGACTGTTTCATACTGCCTACTTTATTACACACATTTCTAGGAAAAACATTCTTCCTAGGACTCAATAAACAAGAACCAGCAACTTTTTCTTCACACTTCCTAGCACCAGTAGCAGCATGTTCATTCGACTTGGAACTCGTAGGTCTTGACTCTTCACTTGAACCATTAGATGCAGAGTCACCGGCTTTGTCACTGAAAGTACATGAGACAAAGTCGTTAGTATTAGTAGAACTTGTTGGGGACTCAAGCATCTGTGATCCATCCGAGTCATTATGCCATGAGGTGGGCATGAAAGTTCCAGTAAGAGGAGGAGGGATAGCATGCATTTCTGCTGCTGGTTTAAACCTATTGTAACTAGGTTTGCCCTCATCCTCTTTTTCGGCATCAAAGACACTTGAGAAAGATAAATCAAATACATCTTCAGAATCAATATATTTTTCAAATCCTAAGCCTCTTTTAGTTCTGCCAGACATGCTACTATCAATTAATTTTGAAAGATTTTTAGGTGCCTTTTGCCATTTGTCAAATCTTAACATTGTAGCATCTAATTTAGCTTGCATCTCCTCTTTTTCTTTGATACTAGCATCTCTTTCAGTTTCTGTATATTTAAGCATATTTGTAGTGTTTTCTAAATCAATGCTTAGTATCCTGATTTTATCCTCATACGCACGTTGTGTATCTTGTAACCACTTCTTTTGTTGTTCCAATGTGTTTAATGAAGCTTTATAGGCTTGTACCTCTAAATAATACTTATCATTTTGATCATTTACTTCATTAAATTGGGACAACAATTCTGTGTATTTATCATGACAACCAAGGGGACAATGTTGTACCTGAGGTGAGATGCCCATAAGAGCAAACTCTTCTGCTTCTTCTGCATCAGAGAGATTCCCAGCAATCATTGCCAACACATCAGTCATGGATTCCGCTAATTCCAGAGTAGAAGCCTGATGATCATTCCAGTTGACCATAGAGTCAACAAACACCAATGCCTTCCTGTCATCTTTAACCTCCTGAACCTTGAAAGCGGAGTACCTGCTCTTCTCCTGATCATTCTTGCTAGGGCACTCTCTTGCAAAGTGACCCTGTTGCTGGAAGTTGTAGCGCCGTACCTTGCTTCTATCGAATCTTGCTGGCTCCCGAGGGTTGTAATTAAATTTCCTTCCTGCTTTCTTCTCAAACTTGTGAACCCTAAGAGTAAGCATGGCCATCTGCCATTTAAGATCTATCTCATCCAGATCAAGTTTATCGATCTGTTTGAAGTCATCAAAAGCAAGTTGTTGTTCAGCAGTAACATCAGCCACAAAAGAATGAAGAACAGCTTCTACCATACTACCAGACTTTGCAGCAGGATCAGAAGTAGAAGACATGGGACTAGATGCATATGACATGGGACCAGTATGCTGAATAGTATGCTGGATAGTATGCTGGGGAGAGACAGTATTGCTCGGGCTACTTGCATATGACATGGGACTAGATGCCATAGAGCTCACAAAGGCTGAATTAGCAGGAGTGGGAAAAGAGTCACTCGGATATCCTCTCACATGAGGTTCGAATGTTCTGAGCCTATGAAACAAATCATCAAAGGTGAGATAATCAAGCCCACCTTTGGCTTTGAGAGAGATCACCACCTGGTTCCATGAGTAGGGTATGGCTTTAAGAAACCTTGCATTAATGTCACCATCATCAGGTTTTGACCGTAGTTGATTCAATTGGCTCAAGATCTTCTGGAACCTATCATACCCTTGATTTAGACCTTCAGTTTCTGAGATTTTGAATTCGGTAAATTCATCTCTCAGCATGGACCTCCGCATTTTCTTTGACTCCTCATTCCCGCCGAACCTTGCTTTTATGCCATTCCAGATCTCTCTGGCATCATCCAAATGGTAGAAGTCACCCATGTGATCTTCAGGAAGAGATTGAAGCAAAATTGTTTTTGCTTTTACCTCCTTCTGAATAGCAATGATTTCCTCATGAGATTTAGGGTCAAGAAGAGTAATATTACCGTTCTTGTCTCGTCCAGTAAGCTTCCTGCTGTTTCCATTCAGAATGATCTTCCAAAGATCTTGATCAGTGTTGGTGATCCACCATTCCATCTTCATTGCCCAGTTATCATATTCTCCTTTCTTCAGAAGAGGGAATTTTCCATTCGTGTTGGAGACCGTAGCCAGGATCTGCTGTGGTTGCACAATTTTAGGAGTGCTTTATTCTCTTGTTTGAGTAGAAGTTGAGGCAGACATGATAAACAGATTGTTAGTGATAAAAGAACTTGATTCTGCTTGTATAGAGACCCTCCCAGGCTCTGATACCACTTGTTGGGTCTACTAGATGTAGATCTTGCAGCCTGTCAGGACCGGTGAATGACTTCTGTAATCACAAGTCAAATCACAAAGAGACTCTATACACAATATGAATGTAGAATATAAATATAAACAAGAGAAACAGAATAACTATAAAGACTTGATCCTTTCTAAGGATTTCTAATATTGATAAAGACTAGAACTACGTTTTGTGAAGGTGTGTCTAACCCTTCTGCCTAAGGTTCCTTTTATACTACAAGGAAACCCTAATACATCATTAATGAAAACGTGTAAAACTGATATGCATATCCTTTCCTAACATATCTCATGCATATCCTAACAGAATATTAAGTAAATAATAAAGTTTGACTTCGACTAGGACCAGGAGCAGGACTTGCTCCTACTACGACTAGGACCAGGAGGAACTACATACCTCCTAGTCTACCTATTACATATAACTATTACAATGGTCCTAACAAGATGGTTGAGCTTACCGGATTCTAAAGCGGCCTCCAACTGCTTTCTCAACTGATGGCAATTATTGGTAAGATGCCCCTTCTCTTGATGATAATCGCAATACTTATCCATGTTTTCAGGCCGGATTATACCTTTGGTTGGTTGCGGTGGAGGGAGGCACAATTGCAACTCAGTTGCTAAAATTTCCTTTGGGAATTTGGTAAGCGACTCTAAGCTGGAACGCTGGTATGGCGGCCTTCTTCCATGATTTGGGTTAACCGGAGGTACATATGGGGGAAACGGAGGTCTAGACCGATAATCGTTTCTTTGACACCCCCTATGCCGTCCACGTGAACCGAAAGGACCATACCTTTCTTCCTTGCTATACTTTATGTTACCGTCACCTGCTTCCCCTGTTGGCAATTCAGTATTACGGTAGGCATCCTCGGATTTTATGAAATCGTCTACTCTTTGCATCATCTCTGCAACCGTCAGTGGGGTATCATCTGTAAAACGTCGAACCAACTCTGGACATTTGGCTCCATTTACGAAGGCCGATATCTTCATCACTTCCGGAACCCCTTGAATGTAACTTGCCTCGTCTGTCCAACGCTCTTTAAATACTGCCAACGTTTCGTGTGCCTTGCGGACAATGGTGGTGATTTCCATCGGTGCTTTAAGACTTTTCCTCCTCAAGGAGAATCTTTCCAGGAACTGCTCTTTCAAGTCTTCCCAGTTGTCTATGCTACCCCTCGGCAACCTTTCAAACCACCCTCTGGTGGCTCCATCTAAAGTTTGCTGAAAAAATCTACACCACACTGGCATCGGCCATTCTCCTGAATTAGCTGCACCGGCGAACCGGGTAATGTGATCATTAGGATCTGTAGCCCCTGGGTACAATTTGAGGGTTGCGGGTAACCTATGCTTCGGTGATGAGAATTGTATAATTCGTTTGGTAAAAGGGGAGGCCATCACATCTTTGAAAGGTTTTTGTAAATCATCTTCCGGGAGGTTAACTTCCTTTTGAGCCTCCCGCCCTTCGTCCTTATCTTTCGGGAGATTCGACACATCCTCCTCAAAATCTAGGCGTATATGTGAAATGGGCCTCTTAGATGCGGCATTATGACGCTCCACCAGACCTTGTAGTGCGCTCATACTTTCCAAAATCTTCTCACGTAAGTTTAGAGGCGTTTCCGTCTCTTTCACTACCGTCGCGGGATCACGACTGGGAGACAGCGGTGGGTCCGACTCTCCTGTGACCCCTGCCATTGCTAGCTGTTATGTGGAGATCCGAGTTTAGGGTCCCACGGATGGCGCCAATTGTTGAAACAAAATCTTCCGGCTAGGCTATTGCTAACGACTTTGCCTCGACAGTCTCGAAGGTGTGCTTGTCTCTTGACCTTGAACCTAGGATACACAGAGCAACACACGTTAACTCGTCCAGGTTTTGACCCCAGGACCAAGCTCCGGTGTGAGAGTAAGTGACTGTCACACAAGTGATATCCGGCATAGAATACCGAAGGGTGAAAATATGTATTAATGGTGGTATTGAGAATGAGTTAGTGTGTGTGTTAAATGTGGGGGTATTTATACTACTTCATAGTACATACCTGGATGTGTAGTTGTTGGAAATACGTTTTTACGTATTTAGGAAGATTCGGTCACTCCGACAATATATTAAGTAGTAGCTCGTAGTCTAGATATCTTTATTAAACAAACAAAGTCAAGCCTAGCCTACAACATGTGTAGGCCGGCCCAACATTGTAAGCCCAAGCCCATCATAAGGCTTAGGTATATAAACCCTCTCCTTTGATGGAGAGGGTGTGTGGTTAATCATTTTTCACATAGTTTACTCTTGTTTCTCTCTCTAGAATTGTGTTTAATCCACCATCTCTCTATCTCTTTCTCTCTCTAAAACATAAGCAAGATTTACATATCCTACAAATGGTATCAAGAGCCATGGGATGATTGTATTGTTCATGTGTTTGTGTTCTTGATTCATACGCCATTTTTGATCCATATTCACACGTCCAAAATTTTTTTTTGTGTTTTTGATGGTTTTTTCTTGATACAAATCTTCTACATAGTTGTGGTAGGGATTTGGTATAGTTACTTTGGCTAAAAATACAAAATTTTTGGGTGTTTTGATCATTTTTTGGCTTAAAATCACGAATTGGTTGAGTTTTGTCCGAGAAAAGTGGGAATTATTCCGACCAGGTCATCGGAAAAGGGTTTATAAGACATTCCGATCAGTGTAATCGGAATAGGGTTTAGGGATTCCGATTTTAGGCACATTCCGATCAGGTATTCCGATTAGGTATTCGGATTAGGCATTCCGATTAGGTACATTCCGATTGGTATTCAGATTTGCTATTCCGATCAAGGTATTTCGATTAGGTATTCCGATTAGGCATTCCGATTAGGTACATTCCGATTGGTATTCAGATTTGGTATTCCGATCACGGCATTCCGATTGGCATTCAGATTTGGTATTCAGATTAGGTATATTCCGATTAGGGTTTATTCCGATCAAGGTTATTCCGATCACTATTCCGACTGATATTCCGATCACTATTCCGATCAACATTCCGATAACAAAAATTATTCCTTAAAGTGTGTAATTTGGACTTGGAATTTTTGGTTTATCGAGGACATATTTTAGGGGATTTTAACATTGTTTCTCGACTTCAACTCACAACAACAAACACATTTACTTTCTTTCATTGATCGATCAAAGTTTGTAAATCTTAACTTATTGAAATGGAGTACACATCTCTTACGGATAAGTCCATCCTCTCGGGTACGGATAATCGTCCACCAATGTTGGTGAAGACTATGTATGAGGAATGGGCTTCCCGAATGGAACTTTATATGTTGAACAAGGAGAATGGACATCTCATTTGGGCATCGGTGCTCAATGGACCATTAGATTATGGTACAGTGACGGAAGGTACAACTACTCGTCCTCGCACAACGGGTGAATTGACTGGAGATATGAAGATTCAAGACAAATGTGATAAGTATGCTACAAACATCATTCTCCAAGCCCTTCCTCCAGATGTCTACAAACTCGTCAGCAAACATAAAGTTGCCAAAGAGTTATGGGATAGAATTCGTGTTCTCATGCAAGGCACCTCGTTAACTAAACAAGAACGAGAGTGTAAGCTTTATGATACTTTTGATAAGTTTGCCTATGTACCAGGGGAGACTCTCAATGATTACTATCTGAGATTTACCCTATTGTTGAATGAGCTCAATATCTATGGCATGACAATTCCTACCTTTCAATTGAACACCAAGTATTTGAACACTCTTCCTTCAGAATGGAAAAAATACGTGACGGATGTTAAATTGGCTAAGGACTTCCATAACACCAATGTGGATCAACTTCAAGCTTTTCTTCAACAACACGAATGCCATGTGATCGAGGCTCGGTTGTCTACACCTCAAGTTCATGATCCACTTGCAATGTATGCTTCTCAACAAAACATGGCTTATACTTATCAGCAACCATCATACTTGCAGCAGACACCACCACACAACTATCAGCAACCACAACAACCATCTTATCCACCACTAGTGATGCCACAGCAAGCATATCAACAAAGTGTTCATCAACAATCTTTTCCGCAGCAACCACCATATCAGACATCACCATCACAAGCCAACACTTCTCCAATGGGCTATACTCCTCAGCAAGGATATTTTCCAATTGAAGCACAACCAGCACAAGCTTTCTACTCTAATGAACTTCCACCAATCCAAGCACCGGTCTTTACTCCAAATGATACGCCAGCTGATGTTCTAAACCATCTCACAGCCTACTTTTCAAAACTTGTTGCAACTAGAGGATTTCCACCAATAAACAATCAGCTCCGCACCTCATCAAATCCTCGACAACAAGCCACTGTTCAAGATGGTCAAGTGACGGTGCAACCAATTCAGGGAAGGCAAAATTCATATGGACCTCCTACAAGGACTGGGAACAATCAAGCTGTGAATTCTCAAGCTAGTGGAAATGGGAGTCCAATTGGTCCTAAGAAGGTTGTGACGTGCTACAATTGCCGAGGACAAGGTCATATGGCTAAGGAATGCACTCAGCCGAAAAGGAGGAGGGATGATGCATGGTTTCGTGAGAAGATGTATTTGGTTGATGCTCAGTCTAAGGGGAAGTTTTTGGATTCAGAGGAGTTAGCATTTCTTGCAGACCCAGGGGCAGCAGATACTGAAGGCATTGCAGTTGTTTCCACTTCTAATGCAGCTTATCAAGCGGATGATCTTGATGCATACGACTCGGATTGTGATGACATTCACTCTGCCCAAGCTGCTCTCGTTGCTAATCTCTCTCACTACGGTTCTGATGTCATCAGTGAGGTACCAACCACATCTAATAATATTGATGATAACCAACATCAAGTTGGGCATGAAAATGAAAACCTCGAACAGCATTCGGGAACTAGTAACTCAAATGAGGTGGTACCCAATCCTACACATTTGAGTGAACCTCAACCAAATGCTATGACGGGTATGGAATCTTATGCTCAACATGATTTGGTAATGGTGCCTAAACATATTATTGATCAAATGCATATGGCCCTCAGACAATCCGTAGATACGAATTCCACCCTAACTGCTGAGCTTGCGTTGCATAAAGAAAAGGTCAAAACTTTTGAAATGGTCCCTCAAGCAGAGAAAATAACATGTTCTGAATTTGACCAATTTCGTTTTGAAAAAATTGAACACTTGAAAGAAATAGAATCATTAATAGCTAATCTTTCTAATGAATTAAAAGAAAAGGAGTCGGTTGTCAATGATTTTCAGAAACTTAAAATGGATTTCGAAACTCTCGAGTCTAAAAAGGTTGAATCAGAAATTAATGCCACCAAACTTCTTAAATTCAAAGAACAACAGCTTTTAAAACAATACGCTTCCACAGAAAAGGTTCATCTTTTAACTAAATCATTTAAAGACTTCGAACTTAAGCGTCTTCAAGATTTACCACCTAATCCCGGTTATGCAAAACAAGCTCAGGAATATATTCCCGGTCTTTATGATATGACCATAATTGGCAAATCCAAAGTAGCACCTTTTGTTCGTAGTTCTGACGCGACACATTCACTTGCGGATGAAACTCATTCTAAAATGCTTTCAAAATTCCATACAATTGATTATGATCAACATAACAAAGATCAATTTTCGAAAAAGACACGCATTCGCTTACAAAAGGAATTAGCAGAATTGACAGTTCTTGTGCCCCAAAGTTTGTCAAATGAAAACCCTCCTAGTACGTCTCCTACACTTGTCAAAAAGGATTTAACGAAGTTAATTCCACCGGTAAGTAAGCCGTCCGTTAACTTAAATGCGGTACACCAACACTTAGCCGATTTTGACAAGGTCATTTTGGAACGTACGACGGCTTCGGCCATAACGGAAGGTGAATGGAACTTTGAGCACACTAGAGCTGCGTTCCGAGACGAAATTATTCCGTTTGTAAAGAATGTTAAAGCTTGTCTTAGTAATCTTGATCAGGATTTGTATTTGGAAATAGAAGAAGTTAAACGTGTTTTCAATGAAATGGATGATGCTTATGAAAACAGTTTACTTGAAACAGAACGAGTTTCACGCCAAAATGATTTGCTTCTGAAGAAAGTGATGTCTCATGATATAGTTTCTGTCTGTGTGAATAAAAGTGTTGATAATGATTCTATTGTGCATAATGTTGAATCTGTGGATAATGTGGTAGATAGTACTTGTCACGAATCTGACGTTGAATTTTTAAAGCTTCGAGATTCATATTCTTCGCTTTCAAAATGTTTTGATGAGATTCAAACACATTGTATTTCGCTTGAATGCAAGCAACAATTTATTCAAGAAATCTTTGAAACGTCATTCGAAGGTGTTAATATCGATGATGCAAACTTTGAAAAGAATTTTAGATTGAATTTACAATCAAAACAGCGTCAGCCAAGTGACAAAGTTGCTAAATCTTTGCCGATAGAAATAGAGAAATCTAAGGAGCTTAACTGTGTGAACGTACTTGAGGCCGCTGAGAATTTTAAACTTGATCTAGATAATCGAGTTTCCAAGATTTTGTCCAAAGTTGATAACTTAAAACAGAAAAATACACGACTTTTTGATTCAGTAAAGCCCGCATGTGTTGATACCACTGCACAGAATCAATCATTGATTGAATAATTGAATCAAAAGTCGGTGGAAATATCTGATTTGAGGGAACAAATTTGTGATAAGAATCTGGTCTTGGCTGAGTTAAAGGAAACACTTCGTACTTTAAAAGGTAAGAATGTTGTGGATAACGCAACCACTATCTCAGCATCGTCCTCTAGTGCAATCAAAGGAACCCTTATAGCCGTCACACCACTTAACAAGGGCCCTAGGACTAAACCATCTCAAACTTTGGTCACTAAAGATAAGGCGGAATCAAAACCAGCTTCTAATATTCCCGTGTTGCCTTCTACAGGAGTAAGCACCACTACTAAGGCTCAAAGATCTAATCTTAAAAGAAACAAGAAGAATGATAGGATCTTGCCCCCATCTATTAGTCAAGTGAAGAAGAAAGTAGAAGCCCATCCTAGGAATGTTATTTCTGTTTTGAATAAAAAGAATCATGTAGCTAAACCTAAAGGCTCTGCGGTTGTGCAGCGTTCTAAGCCTAGTGTGAATTCTAATTTGAAATGTTGGAATTGCAATGAATGTATGTTTTCTAGTCGTCATGATTCTTGCCTTATTGACCATGTGAATGAGATGCATGCCCGGAAAAATGGATTAGAATGGAAACCGACTGGGAAAGTGTTAACCCAAGTTGGTTGGATGTGGCGCCCCACTGGTAGAACTTTCACTATAGTAGGAAATATGTGCCCTTTAACTAGGATCACTCCCACTAAAGCGAAGAAAGCGTGCCCTTTAACTAGGAGTACCAAGGCTACCAAAACACAAGCGTGTCCTTTAACTAGGAACACCAACACTACTGTAGGAACTAAGTGCCCTTTAAATAGGTCTACTCCCACTGTAGTGCCTGCGAATAATCCAAAACCTAAGAAAGTTGGAACAGTAAAACCTGTTAGTACTAAAACTCACATTAGAAAACGCAAGAAATCTAAGGGTCTCAAAAATGTTAGCAATTCTGATAATTCTATATCTGTATCTGCTAACACTCCGGAACCAATAGTTTCCAATGCATTGTCTACTATTGTTATTGAAAACATGTGGTCCAAATTGTTCTCTGGTATTTGGACTCTGGTTGCTCCAAGCATATGACCGGAGATCGCTCTCAGCTCAGAAATTTCGTCAGCAAGTTTCTTGGTACGGTTAGATTTGGAAATGATCATATTGCAAAGATAATGGGTTATGGTGAATATCATATTGGGAATGTTATAATTTCAAGAGTGTATTACGTGGAAGGTCTTGGTCACAACTTATTTTCTGTGGGACAATTTTGTGATGCAAACCTAGAAGTTGCTTTTCGAGAGCATACCTGCTTCATTCGTAATTTGGAAGGGGTTGATTTACTGAAAGGTACTCGAGGGAATAATTTGTATACTTTGTCTCTACAAGACATGATGGCCGCTTCTCCCGTATGTCTTCTCTCCAAAGCATCGAAGACTAAGTCATGGTTATGGCATCGACGGTTATCTCATCTTAACTTTGACGCTATTAATCACTTGGTGAAAAAACGAACTTGTTCGTGGTCTTCCTAAACTATCATTTCACAAGGATCATTTGTGTTCCGCGTGTACAATGGGGAAAAGCACTAAGAAATCTTACAAACCCAAGACGGAAGACACCAACCAAGAGAAACTTTATCTTTTGCATATGGATCTTTGTGGACCAATGCGTGTTGAAAGTCTTAGTGGCAAAAAGTACATCCTCGTTATTGTCGATGATTACTCTCGGTTTACATGGGTGAAATTTCTTAAAGCAAAAAATGAGGCACCTAAATTCATCATCGGATTTCTCAAGATGATTCAAGTGCGTCTCAACACTACTGTCCGACGCATTCGTATAGATAATGGAACCGAATTTGTGAATCAAATCTTGCGTGATTATTATGAAGAAGTTGGACTATCTCATGAAACATCCGTTGCTCGCACTCCACAACAAAACGGTGTCGTTGAAAGGCGAAATCGCACACTTATGGAAGTTGCTCGAACGATGTTAATTTACGCAAAGGCTCCATTGTTCTTATGGGCAGAAGCAGTATCTACAGCAGTGTACACCCAAAACCGGTCACTAATTCGTAAACGCCATGGTAAAACACCTTATGAGCTTCTCCATGGAAAAGTACCAGATTTATCATATCTTCATGTATTTGGTTCTCTTTGCTATCCAAATAATGATGGTGACAATTTGGGAAAACTTCAACCAAAGGCTGATATTGGTATTTTCATTGGTTACGCCCCCGCAAAGAAGGCATACCGAATCTACAACCGTAACTCTCGCAAGATCCTCGAAACTATGAATGTTGATTTTGATGAGCTGACAGCAATGGCTTCTGAGCAAAGCAGCTCTGAACCCGCACTTCATGAAATGGGACCCAGTAACATTAGTTCTGGTCTTGTCCCAAATAACCCTACTTCATCATCATTTACACCACCTACTAGGAATGAATGGGATACGTTGTTTCAACCGTTCTTTGATGAATTCTTTACTCCTCCAACCATTGTTGCTCCAGAACCTGAGGTAATAGCTCCGGTAACCGAAGTTGTCGCTCCAGCAACCGTTGCACAATCAGATATATCTGCACCTAATGGTCAAGATATACCTTCAACAAGTAATTCTCAACCAACACATGTTTCAACTACCCATGTCATGCCTATTGATGATGAAGAGGATGATGATGATCACGATTTGGAATTCGCTCAAATGCGTGAACTTCCATTCTTTGGTGTACCAATTCCCGCCTCTAATCAAGCCGGGTCGTCCACCTCAGAAGAAGCTCCAACTACGGTTTACTCCAATCCACGGATTCGTGAACATGACAGCAAGTGGACAAAGGATCATCCTATAGATTCTATTATTGGTGACCCTAATCGTCCGGTATCCACACGAAGTCAGTTACAAGAAAGTGCATTGTTTTGTCACTTTGATGCTTTTTCTCACTGAAGTTGAACCTAAGACATGGCAACAAGCTTTTACTCAATCCTGTTGGATAGAAGCTATGCAAGAAGAACTTAACGAATTCATACGTCTTGATGTTTGGGAACTTGTCCCATGCCCGGATCAAGTGCAGTTACTCACTTTGAAATGGGTTTACAAGGTGAAACTCGATGAGTTAGGCGGAATATTGAAGAACAAAGCTCGACTAGTAGCTCGTGGATACAAGCAATTATTGGGCATCGACTTTATGGAATCCTTTGCACCTGTTGCCCGTTTGGAAGCTATTAGACTATTCCTCGCTTATGCAGCCCATATGAATATGATTGTCTATCAGATGGATGTGAAGACGGTATTTCTTAATGGTGAACTCAAGGAAGAGGTCTATGTTCAACAGCCAGATGGTTTTTTGAATCCTAATTATCCTAATCATGTGTACAAGCTTAAGAAGGCTCTCTATGGGTTGAAGCAAGCTCCTCGCGCATGGTACGATCTATTAGCACAATTCCTCATTACACAAGGCTTCGCAAAAGGAAAGGTGGATCCTACGCTGTTCATTCAGAAACGAGGTAAAGATATGATTATGGTACAAATATATGTTGATGATATTATATTTGCAGCCTCGACCCAAACCTTATCGGATGAGTTTGGGACACTCATGTCTTCCAAGTTTAAGATGTCAATGATGGGCAAGGTATCATTCTTCTTAGGTCTTCAGATATCTCAAAGTCCCAGAGGCATCTTTATCAATCAATCCAAGTATGCCCTTGAATCGCTTAAGAAGTATAAGATGGAATCTTGCGACCCCGTGGATTCTCCAATGGTGGAACGAACTAAGCTTGATGCAGATCCACATGGAGTTGCCGTTGATCCGACACTTTATCGTGGAATGATCGGTACTCTTATGTATATCACAGCCAGCCGACCTGATCTTCAGTTTGCTATATGTATGTGTGCCAGGTATCAAACTCGGCCTACTGAGTTACACTTAGCTACTGTTAAAAGGATCTTTCGATACCTTAAAGGAACCATTAATCGGGGACTTTGGTATTCGAAGGACTCTTCTATTGTACTAATGGCATATGCAGATGCGGATCACGCGGGTTGTCAAGATACAAGGCGTAGCACGAGTGGAACTTTGCAACTACTAGGAGATCGATTAATCAGTTGGGCATCGAAAAGGCAGAAAAGCGTTGCAATTTCAAGTACGGAAGCAGAATACATAGCTATGTCCGGTTGCTGTGCTCAAATTCTTTGGATGAGATCGCAATTAACCGACTATGGTCTAGGTTTCAACAAGATTCCGATGTACTGCGACAACAAGAGTGCAATTGCCTTATGCTGCAACAATGTTCAATTCTCCCGGTCGAAGCATATTGACATTCCCTACCACTTCATCAAGGAGTAAGTGGAAAATGGAGTAATAGAGCTTTACTTTGTCCGATCTGAGTATCAATTGGCGGATATTTTCACGAAGGCTTTAGATCGCGCTCGAATTGAATTTTTGGCCGACAAGCTAGGAATGAGAACTTTCTCGCCTGAGACTCTAAAGGAACTGGCAGATGAAGCGAAAGAATAGTGGTGGTAAAACTATTCTCCGTATCCTTGGTGACCATCTGTATATATTGTTTATATTTTTATCCACAAAAGCAAAATACAAAAATATAAAACCATATAAAAACCATAAAAATTGAAAAAATCTAGAAAAATCCAAAAATATTTTTACTTTATTTTTCAAAGGCATGTCTTTTGGTACGATAATATTTACGGCCTTAGAAATGTTGATTAATATCGACACGGCGCCATAAATAGAGTTCGTACAAAAGTTGTAAATATTTCATAAAACATGCCTAAATGGCTTGTAGTTATTTCTGACTGCAACCCGGTTTTCATATTAAAGTCAAGTATTTCTTATGAAAGCTTTGGCTCACAACGAGAATTAATTTTCTCGGGCAAGGTTTACTTTAAAACCTTGTAAGGGATCAAGTTTACTTTATAACTTGGTCTAACACAAATCTATGTACGCCTCAGTGCATTTATTTGTTAAAACAAGAGAAGTCTTGTTTTTATGAAGCTATCATCTCTACAACCATAGCAATCTACAATTGGTATCTACATATTCGACGATGCGACTACTCAACCGACGACTACAGCTCTTTCGATAGAACACGGGTCAACAATTGAGGGGGAGCAATTGTCAAGCATTCAGAATCTTCGATTCCGAACGTGCCAAGTTCACAAGTTGGTGTCAAGACAACAATACCAATCGTACACGTAGTGACAAGAGATGACTTCAACATGACGAGGCGACCAACATATGCTGACAAAAACCATTTGATCTTATCATATGACGTTCTCATCTATCAGGTCCAACCTTGTCAATTCTTTTCTAATATGGTGAATATGTGATCATGTTACAAATCGGTTTCATATCTCATACGTTTGATATCATGAAGATAAAATGGACCTGCATTTTTCTTCCCAAAACCTTTGTTAAAATTTCATTAAATCAATTGATATTAAAAACATCGATTGGGTTAATATTTTTAATATGGGGGAGAAAATGTGATTTAATATGGGATATTATCACAAATGGTTTGACTTAATGTGCTAGCTCATCCCGACATGTGCGAAATGTTTTCGAATATCGTGGCATAT
The DNA here is from genome assembly GCA_025667525.1 of Glebionis coronaria. Classification (NCBI taxonomy): domain Eukaryota; kingdom Viridiplantae; phylum Streptophyta; class Magnoliopsida; order Asterales; family Asteraceae; genus Glebionis; species Glebionis coronaria. The sequence goes on from CM046875.1 coordinate 26,182,610, forward strand.
GTTAAGGGGGAGCAAAACGGATTTGCATATCAAAATGGATTTTCATGGTGACATATACTTACCCAAAACCCATTTATTTCACGACGATGAAGATTGTGGTGACATAAGGATGGTAGGATAGGTTAAGTCCTATGATTCTTCCAGAACCGGAGGAATCTTCCCAAGGACATTCCATAACTAGAAATAGTAGTCCTTAGGAAAGTTGGAGAAAGATTGTGAACGTAGCTGAATGCCGACCAAGTACTTAAGTTAGCACTTGAACAATCACAACAAGGTCCTAGTTATGACGTATTGGTAAGCATTGAAGGGGTTGAAGAATGAAAAAGAATTGTAAAGATAAAGGGTGTAAAGAAAGAAGCCCTCCTTACAACTTTAGGCAGAAACCGGGTCAACACATATGCTATTGAGATCATTTTAATGATTCTCGATATTGAAGATAGACATCATGGACCCAGTGATGCAATGCACAACCCATCCCAGCTAACTCAAATATCTCTCAAAAGGTATTTGTTTTAATCACACGGAGACAACACATTATCTATTGATTTATTCACTCCGAATAAATTGGTATTGAAAAGGTGGCACTCCTCTCCAGCCTCCGATCACTAAAATCCAAAATGCACGATCGAGTCTAGAGCCATTTGAGATCATCAAATATCTCATTAGGACACACTTTCATATTTCCTTGCTTCTTCACACACTGTGAAAAGTAAGAAAGATTTTAAGAGTCCTACGCAAAATCTTCATGATCTTGCCAGAACATCCGAGTAATACGTAAGTATTTACAATGAAGATGGAAATCCTTCTTGAGCGAATATCAAAAAGCTCATGGTAGGTGACTTGTGCGATTCTTTATGAATCAAACTTGTGATAACTGGAAAGCAACAGCTGTTTAATTCTTAACTGAATTTAAACACGTTCCAGGCCTCTACGCAATATCTTAGTGATCTTGCCAGAACACTCAGAGTGATACCTTAGTGTTCACAGTGATGAGTGGAAATCCTTCTAGTGTTAACCTCAAACAGCACTTGGTAGGTAACTTGCAAGATTCTATACGAATCAAGCACGTGACAACTGGAAAGCAACGATGGTGCGGTTCTTAATTGAATTTCACTTGTTCCAGGAACATGAATTGACGGCTTCAAATCATGAGGATATTATTATCCAAATGATTCACTCTTTATGTTCGCAGTCAGCTTTGGACGGTCGAATAAAGAGAACGGGTTTACCCGCGAAATCCTGTCAGGAAGTTACTTAATTGAAACTATCTGTCACGGGTACGATATCTAATATCGTCCAACGGTCTTCACCGACCGGAGGTAAAATGCTACCGAATTAGAATGAAATGTTCAAAGCCATTTCGTAAGTGTCTACTTATGTTGCGGCATTTGAAGACGGTGGCGTTGCGGGATCAAAGAAGAAGTCGTCCCCGCATGCTTATACCTTATGCACTTAATATCTCATTTAATTCAAGAAAGCCTAAAAGTTAAGTCTTCCGTTGTATCAAACTCTGAAGCTTTCAAGAATTACGAAGGTATAAGTATGTGGGACATGGTGTCACGAAGAGGCGAAGATCACAAGTGATGGAAGCACGAGATCAAGGCAAGAGATTAATGCTCGAGACTGATATCAAAGATCACATCAGCATGTTCACCAGAAAAGAAAAAGAAAAAGAAAGACGAAGACTACGAGCTCAAGACAAGCATAGTATGCTAGGTTTATTTGATTATTGTAACTCGGGTAACGCCCTTGTTTGGAGTGACCTCCCTTAGGGGGAGATTGTTGGAAATACATTTTTACGTATTTAGGAAGATTCGGTCACTCCGACAATATATTAAGTAGTAGCTCGTAGTCTAGATATCTTTATTAAACAAACATAGTCAAGCCTAGCCTACAACATGTGTAGGCCGGCCCAACATTGTAAGCCCAAGCCCATCATAAGGCTTGGGTATATAAACCCTCTCCTTTGATGGAGAGGGTGTGTGGTTAATCATTTTTCACATAGTTTACTCTTGTTTCTCTCTCTAGAATTGTGTTTAATCCACCATCTCTCTATATCTTTCTCTCTCTAAAACATAAGCAAGATTTACATATCCTACAGTAGTCACGTCAATAGACTAGTTCTCAAAACCTAGGTTAGCCAAATCCCCACAATCGAGGGATTTATTGTCCCAAGGGCGGCGGTGTTTCCCTTTACCCAAAGGATAGACGAAAGCCCCCTGGATACTAGGATGGGCGCCTTTTGCTTTTTCCTTAGCCCAATGCTAATTCATTAAATGCTCTACTGTTCATAGGTCACCCTTATTAAATGCTCCAGGGTTCCGGTTACGGGGCGAGGAAGGGTACGTTCTCCGGAAGCGTTGACCGGAGACACACTACATCTTGTGCCACTGAGGAAAAATGACCTCGCTGACTGGGAGAGAGTACCGAGCTGCTTTGTACGCAACATGGTCTGCTAAAGTTATACGAACAATATAGCTTATTGGCGACTGACTGCCAAAAACATTACCATCAAGGGATAGGTTTTATTTAACCATTCATAAACTTCATAAGACCATAACAATAATACACTATTCAGTCTTGCATACTCCCTCCTTCGTTATTGATAAAAAAAATGCCACACTTCGATTGATAACCATATCCACCAAATGCACTTTGATACGCGCCTTTGGTCATGACTACCAATCGTTAGCCTGTTATAAAGATCAAAAAACTTATATTTAATAAAAAAAGATAATTCAATTACGCCATACACCCATCTATATCTCCATGACCCTATAACATGATAAAGACTAGCACGATTACATCTCTATAACAAAATAGTAAAGATTTTAACTTTATGTGCTGCCCCACATAAGCCATTTTACGGAATTTTAAATTCCAACTGGAACAACAACACACATTCAAATACCCCAAAATTCCTTAAATTTGTCCACTTCACTTGTCTTATCTTTTTCCTCACCCAAATGCGGCAACCCAAAATCCCCTACCAAAGGCCGCGGCGGCCCCTTAAATATCGTTTTTAATGCAATGTCCAGTGCAATGTGCAAACCCTCCTTTGTGAATTTATCAACTGTGGGAGTGTAAAAGCTCTGCAATGACTTGGCTTTGGCATCAGCTTCTGCCTTTAGCTCTTCTTGTTGTGTTTTAAGCCTTGCAGTAACCTTGTCTCTCTCGGATTTGCTCAAAATCCTGCTTAGCCTTCAACTTTTTTGCAGCTTGCATAGCCAATATCTCTTTATTCCACCCAATTATAGTTTGCTTCTCCTCCCACTGATAAATCCCCCTCAATGCTGTTTTACTTTCTACAGTTTTCTCCAATGCAATATGAACCGCCGGCCACTGAGCATTAAGAACACATAGTTAAACCATATAAACTACTATTTTCACTAAATCCAAATATAAAACGAAAATTAAAACCACATGTTTTTTTTTCTTTTTTTAAACAACAAAAGAAACGTGTTTTTTCTTTTACATCAAATCCAAACGTTAATCATAAACCCACATTTTTATGAAAAAACCAAATCATAAATTTTATATCTAACCTACAAGCCCAAATCCTAAATCTAATTACAAGCCCAAATCTTAAATTTACCTACAAACCCAAATCAACTAACAATAAAACCAATTTATATTTAAATCATTTTAAATAACAATCACAATTTAATAAGTGTAAGAGAACACTTACCACCATTTTCAAACTTATATATCTTCTTCAACTGTTTACCCTTCCAGCCTGAAACGAGTATTCACGTAAAGACACAATCAGTACATAATTAAAGAGACTATTTAAAAGGATATATGTACAATGCATAGGCAGATTTTCACTAACAAAAACATTCTAACACACGAGAAAATAATATAAGACTAACGTTACAAATTTGTGGTGACAAAAAGAGGTGACTCTGGTGACAGAAACCATCGCCGGAGCTGCTCCAGCACGGCGGTGTCAAGATTGTTTTTATCACAGGAAAACTAAACCAAACCCTCAATAAGTACATCACTGGGTTTGAAGTTTTTTCACTTAAATACATACAAACAAACCAAAAAATAACAACATTTTGAAACTCCGGTGAGAAAAATCATCGCCGGAGGTAGTCCAGCACGGCGGTGTCACCATTGTTTTTATCACCGGAAAACATAACAAAACCCTCAATAAGTACATCACTGGGTTTGAAGTTTTTTCACTTAAATACATTCAAAGAAACTAAAAAATAACAACATTTTGAAACTCCGGTGAGAAAAATCATCGCCGGAGATACTCCAACACGACGGTGTCACCATTGTTTTATCACCGGAAAACTAAACCAAACCCTCAATAAGTACATCACTGGGTTTGAAGTTTTTTCACTTAAATACATACAAATAAACTAAAAAATAACAACATTTTGAAACTCCGGTGAGAAAAACCATCGCCGGAGATACTCCGGCACGGCGGTGGCACGATAGTTTTTTATCACCGGAAAACTAAACCAAACCCTCAATAAGTATATCACTGGTTTTAAAGTTTTTTCATTTAAAAAACAATTTAATATGATGAAAACAGTCTATATATTTATCTTTAATATTGGATTTGTGGTTACCTTTAATATTATGTAACGAGAGTAAAAAATATGGAAAGCAGACTAAATGAAGTGTCTTTCCTTTTATAGCGGGTGTTGTTATATGATCATGGGCCGGTGTTTGGGCCATTTACCCCGAGATCTTTGAAAAATATTATCATTTCGGTTATTGGTTTTTTCGATTCAATTTATTCGGGTAAAAAAATTAGGTCAACCCGAAAATCAAACTGACGAAACTAGGTTTCAATCGAATCAAAGAGAAAACCGAATTTAAATTTGTTTCGGTTTTCGGGTCGACCCGAATTATCCAATTACACTATTTTTCGGGTTTTATCTATTTTCATGAATCATGTCTATGTGTTTAATGATTATGTCTTATATCTTTTCTTTCTTTGATATGAGGCTAAATTAATTAGCGTTTATTGATTGCATGAAAGATATGATGTGATTCTTGTATGTTTTTTGTTTCTTGATTGGTTGTGTGCATGTTCGGCTCTAAAAAATCAGATTAGATATTCATATCTTAACTATTCATATATCTAGGAAAAAGTGGGTTGATGTCACGACCATTAAGGCATCCTATCTGGCAGTTATAGTGCTTTACATCGATCGTAGTATGTATTTGTGTGTTGATTAGGCGGATACATTTAGGTGTTTGATAATGCATGTGTTAATGAGTAGATGTGGGATTTGTCTATGATTCTAGGTCTATGAGTTTGTCATATAGATGACTATAAGTGTGATGACGCATAGTCCCTATTCGGGCCAAAGGCCCGACCCACGGTAACTACCCGTATTCAATCCATCACGAATGGGTTAACAGACAAGTAAAGTGGGCCCATGAGACCCATCATACGGTTGTCGCACGTGTTCTTACGTGGGTCGTACTCTGACCGCGTGCGGTCAGGGTTGAACAGAATCATAGTTTGTTTAAGACTATGATTCACCTAGTTAAGAGGATATACACTCTCCTTAAATAACTGATAAGGATCTTGTGTATATGGTAATTATCTCTTACTTGGGTCGCACGATTCGATTAGCCCAAATAGGGAGACAATCTCATGGTAAGCCTTATGGTGCATTCTCTTAGTGTGTAGGATCTTCAACATAAGTTCACTTGGTGCAGGAGCCGAAGCCCCAACACCCGAATTATACCTAATTCAGGTTGAATGTTGTCCATCCAACGTTGTATCAACAAGTTGGCGTCATTCGTAGGACCCTACATAAAAATCTTAATATGACTAATACGAGAGGTGGATCTTCTGGCCAGCAGACCCCGACTTCCAGGAAATCGAAACCAAATGAGACACTTATTGTCTCCACTCAATCGACCTTAGGGACAACCAGCGGGCCGAAAAATCAGGATACGGGGAACAAGGCACCACATGTGCCCAACTCGTTGTTCATAACTCATGTGCCGACATCGGCTACTGGAACCCCAGGTTCGCCGACAGTACCACCCCCGCCATAGAAGGAAGCTCTGCTTCAGCTCGACGCTGAGATAGATGATGACACAATCATCCCGTTAAGTGAGGAAAACATTGAAGATTTCATTTCATGAAACTTCAAAGCTCTCATCCCTCTCATGACGGAGAGGATGAGATTCAATCGTGGGAGAGATCTGCAAGCTCGACTCAACTTTGATGTCGAGCGCGAAGGTTCACCACAACGTCCCCCAAGGCGAAAAAGGAGGCGTCGTACGTAGGAACGGCTTGAAAAACCCCATGTCCTCGAACGAATCGGAGACAAGGTTACGGATGATCAAGAATTAGAGCAACAAGCTTCTGACTATTTGGGCTGATCAAGAGGGCATGGAGACCTAGAGACCCCTGATGATAACGTTCGGCGCACGAGTTCCCTTGAGAGACTCGATGACCGCCCGAGGGGAATGAGTCAAACTCCAGACTCTCGGGACCGAATGTCTAAAAGGATTCGCCGCAACCGATCTGGAAGAAGGGAAGGGATTCACCGCAACCGATCTGGAAGAAGGGGACGATCCCCAGCTATGATTCATCTAGTTCTGGCCCGGAGGATCACAACCGTAAACGTCGCAGGAGGGACGACACGTCCTTACGAGATTCATCAGACATCGACACAGGACAAATGAAATCTAGTCACTGACGTCGTAAGCGGAGCGATGAAGACCTATCTCTCCCATGACGTCATCAGAAAATCAATGCATTCACGAGTCGCATTCGTAATTTCACAAAAGACAAAAAAACATCGAATAGTGATTTAAGTCTTGAACTGAGATAGTGATTTTTTGAACCGGGATAAGGAACATTCGGAACTGGGATAATGAACATTCAGAACCGGGATAAGGAACGTTCAGAACTGGGATAAGGAACACTCAAGAACCGAGATAATCGACGTCCTTAGAACCAGGATAATGAATTCAAGAAAAATCGAGATAGAAATTTTTGAAGTATACGTTTTTAGCCATTCTCACCCTCACCACTAAAATTTATTAGGTCATCTATAACAAAAAACTTTCTATACTATTTTTACGGACTTTTATTTAAATTTCAAATTTTGGTCATACGTTTTTTTGGCACAATTAGAACATCCGAGAATCCGAAACACGCTTTCTACGAATTGTGATCCTATTCTACACACGAATTTTACAATGACTTCTCAGCAAGCCATTTATGTGGCGAGAATTGAGAATCATCCTCCCATGCTTAACAAAGAGAACTACACTACTTAGGCTAGTCGTCTTCTTCGTTACGCAAAGTGTAAACCGTTTGGATAGATGATCGTGAAATATATCCAAGTGGGTCCGTATGTGAGACGAACAATTATTGTACCCGGTGATCCTATGAGTCCTAGCCCAGTGTCCGAATCTAGATATGAGCAAACGGATGAACAATTAACCGAGAATGAATCTAAACAACTCGACGCTGATGATCAAGCTATTCAAGTCATTCTTATGGTACTTCCCGGAGATGTTTATGTTGGATTCGATAGTTATGAAACCACACACGAGATGTGCCTCAGAATTCAGAAAATGATGAAGGGGAGTGAAATTGGTCTACATGAAAAAGAGACTAAGTTGCTTCGTGAATGGTAGAAGTTTACTTCTATTGAAGGGGAACAATTTGAACTTTACTATCATCGGTTCTCAACACTCATGAATCATCTTAGAAGAAATTTCCACGAACATTAACAAATTGCTGCCAACATCAAATGGACTACACTCAATTGTATGATTATTTGAAGGTGACTCAAGCTGAGGCTAATGAAGTTCGTGCAAAATGACTTGCAAAAAGCCAAGATCCGTTGGCGTTCATGGCAAACTCTCCGGAACAAAACTACGCTGCAATGGAAATCTAATGACGGATAGAGAGTCAGTCCAAACACTAGTTTACTTCGTAAGCAGATCATTACAGGGTCCGGAACTATACTACGCTCTAATGGAAAAGTTATTTTTGGCACTAGTGTATGATGTGAAAAGGTTGCGTTGCTATTTCCAAGCACATCCTATAGTAGTGATTATTGATCAACCTATCAAGCAGATAATTTCAAAACCAGATGTGGCGGGAAGGCTGCAAAAATGGAGCGCCCTGTTGGGTGAGCATAAAATTTCCTACATACCACGTACGTCGGTCAAAGGTCTGATTTTGGCACATTTCATAAATAGAAAATCCGGAGGATGAGGATGTTGTGCCCAAGAAGGTAGAAGAACCTCAGGACCTATGGGTCTTGTTCACATATGGGTCCTTGTGTGTCGATGGATCTGGTGCAGGCCTCATTCTGACAAACCCAGAAGGTATGGAATTCACTTATGCCCTACGCTTTTAGTTCATAGCCACAAACAATGAGGTTGGGTATGAGGCGCTAATAGATGGACTCAGAATCACAGCTCGCATGGGTATACGTAACTTAGAAGCGAATGTGGAGGTTAGTAGCAAACCATATCTTAGGAGAGTATGAAGCAACGGAGGACAATATGATCCAATACTTACAAAAAACTAGGTCGTCAATCGAAGGGTTCAGTAAGTTCACCATACGGCAGGTTCCAAGGGGTGAGAATGAGAAGGTTCCAAGGCGCTAATAGATGGACTCAGAATCACAGCTCGCATGGGTATACGTAACTTAGAAGCGAATGTGGAGGTTAGTAGCAAACCATATCTTAGGAGAGTATGAAGCAACGGAGGACAATATGATCCAATACTTACAGAAAACTAGGTCGGCAATCGAAGGTTATTGTACAACTACTTTTTTACTCTTAATGTTAAACATTTATATGTAAAACTTAGCTAATGTGATCGTAATCTATAAACATCGAATAATACTCTTTGTTAATATGTTATTTATTAATATTAGAATCCATTTTTGTAATGAAATAACTTTTATATGATTTTTATCTATTCAGTGTCATTGAGTTATACGAAGATGACATTCTATGTTCTAAACAATGTTATTATTTATAAACTTACACTCGATGAAACTTATAAATGGTTAACCGTACCCTGAACCGCAGGTAACCGCTCATTTTGGGTAACCGCGTGTCCGGTTAACCGCCTTGTACGGTTCGGTTTCGGGTAGTAAAATTAACTATCCGAACCGCGATGGATAGTTAAAATTATCTAATTAACCGAACCAAACCGACCCGTAAACACCCCTAATTTTTACGAACATAGGAGCACATGTTATTTACTCCGATTCAAGAATCATATGTTAAAACTACAAGGAATTGAAATAAACTACACTCACATCACATTCATAAAAAAGATAACATTTGTTTATATACGAGAATGCGATTGGATAAAATAATAATAACAAGAAAATAAAGTGGGGACCAAAAGAATCAACCTCAAATATCCCCGGCCTCAAATAGCCTCGTACAACAATACCTATTAAAAAGACAAAAAAAAACCCCCTTCTACAACAACAGTGACCCAATGAGTTAGGACCACAAGAAAATGACAAAAAAAATAACCGTTTCACCTCAAGTTTAGTATATTTTGTTATTCAGTTGAGTTATTTTATAAATTTGTTTTTAATTGCAATCAAGGAGATTAATTTAAGTTATTCATTAATTAAAATTAAATTTTATAGAAAAAAATATGGAAGGGTTATTTTTGTCAAAATATCAAAAAGATGAAAAAAATTGACGGAGGGACTAATATTAAAAATTTTCTAAACTAATTTTTATCAATAGTGATATTTCACTAGTAATAAAAATAATGAAATATTACATCACCATTGGAAAAATTATTTTATCACCACTGATAAATTATTTTATCACTAGCGATATTTCATTTTTTTTACTAGTGAATTATCACCGTTGATAAATCAGTTCGGAAAATTTTCAACTTTAACCCCTCCGCCCAATTTTTGAAACTTTTGGATTTTTTCGCAAAATTGGTCCCTTCGATTTTCTTAAATCTTAGGTTAATCTCCATCTTTAGATCAAACCAAAATGGATGGTGAGGATTTGTCCATCTTCTTGTGAGAAAAAAACAAGGTTACATTTGAACTTTTGTCTTTTGTTATTTGTATGTTTATTAGGTTTATAAAAGTTAAATTTGTCACAAATAACTTTTAAATGTAACGACAAACTTTTCACAACGGAACCTTACTTACGTGTAACCCGCGTCCTTAACGAAAAGTTATCTAACACTCATACACGTAGTTAAAGTTTTTCCGCCGATCTAATGCGGTAATGCTTGTAAAGATATTACTATAAAATCGACCATTTTGTTTTTCAAATACCTTTTCAACTATAAAATTATAATTTTAAATTAAACATCCATGCGCGTATATCTGCAAAATTTATCAATGTCAAATAGTTAACAATATGCTAATTGATCTTGTGGTCGAATTAGTGATCTGGTAACTCGACTGGGCTGGCCCGGTGGTCGAATCAATAACCTGATGACTCTTCGATTGCACCGGTGGTCGAACCAGTGCACCGGTGACACGACAGGGTTGATCCGATGGTCGAATGCATTGGTGACTCATTCGTCCTGACCTCATGAATCGATCGTGTTGACCTGGTGGTCGTTCTTGTAGCCCGATTGTTAGTGCAAATACTACGATATTTAATATATACATTCATGTTGGTTTTGTTTATGACAAGCATGTAACTTGTAATATATAACATAAAATATACAAGTTACTCGTAATCATATTTCGTGTATACTTACACGTTTCTATCTTTGTAAAAACAAAGATAAATAGTTAGTACATCATTAAATAACATGCCTTGTAAAACCTAGAGAAACCCTTCAAGAAAATCTGATTATTAATGTGGTTTTAGGAGTTGAATTAACAAAATATTTACAAGATTAATTGCTGATTTTCTGTCAGACTAGTGGAACCCGTCGGACCCCTTGGTAAAGGGTCTGTGGGTACCTGAATTTGGTTATAAATAGAGACCACATGCTCACTCATTTCACACACCTTTCCATCATATCTTCTCTCTATATCTAATCCTCAATCGGATCTTTCTTCTCTCTAACATGTAGATGTTAGATCTATAATTGTTCTTTTTTTTAGTGTTTCTCTTTTTAGATATGGAGATCACTTAAAGGCGTAAACAAGATCAAGAAGTTCAAGCACAAGACATATATCAAGTCATTGTGTCACCTCTATCTAGACTAGTTTCTTTGTACTTGTCATCTCATGGTACTATGTCCAAGATCTATGATCTTGACATCTCGTGTGCTTCTCAAACGAGATCCATGACTTATCATCATTAATCTATACATCTTAAGGAGCGGAAAGGACAAAGGCTAAGTATGTGTTGACTTTGTCTATAGATCCATATTTCTCCTTCATGAGATCTATGATCTTGATGCTTAATGACTCGAGTTGATAAGGATTACGAATATGTCAAGACATGTTCTTCAAGATGTAATCCATGATCTAGGCAAGTCATATCATAGAGTCATATCTCTCTCTATCTATCACAGACTATCAGAAACTTCATGTGTGTTTTTGGTTCTTGTGTGAACCCGGTACTTAGATTAGTACCTACAAATGTTGTAAGGTTAGAAGTCGTGTTGGTTCTACTTGTGTGTAAGAATCCAGGTTTTGGTCCTATCCATTGTGCAAGGACCCAGTGTGTAGCTTAGTACTAGACAAAAAGTAAGCGATGTAGAAGGGACTTGTTTTACCCATATGAAAGAACACGACATCCTAGCTTAGGTGTCGGTAAAGATTGTAAGCCAATCCGTGAAAGTTTCTCCACCGGTGTAAAAGAGATTCTTTTACTAGTGAAGTCAAACTCTCGAGTAGGTGACTCGGAGAGTGGATGTAGGGCAATGAAGGTGTCCTTTTAGCCGAACCACTATAAATCATTGTGTCGATTTGCATTTACTTTTCTTTATTGCTTTATCCTTTTACTTGCATTGCTTGCTTGTGTTGTGATTACTCAATGTGCTATTTGATTCATATAGTCCTTGACTATAAACAACTTCTCTCATACTAAGTCCCCCTTAATGGACATTTGATACAAAAAGTTTTAAAAGAAAACTATTCAACCCGCTTCTAGTTTTCTACACCGATGACTCGACCGGATTGACCCGGTGATGACCCAGTGGTAGATCCTCTTACTCGGTGACTTGACCGGCTTGACCCGGGGGTCGAACTTGTAACTCAACCGGTTGACTTAATGATCGATCTCGTGACCTGATGACTCGACCGAATTGACTCAAGAGTCAAACTTGTGACATAATATTGCGTGAAAAATACAATGTTGAAATTTATATAATTTTTTTTAACTTTTCATAAAAACCATATGCGCACTTCATAATTGTATAAATCAAGGTTATAAATAGCGTTGATGCGTAGCGTAGCGGCATTGTCAAGCTTCAAGTTACAGAAGCTATAGCAAAGTTACGGCGTTTTCTGAATCGTGATATATATCGGCACATTATATTTCTAAATTTATATACATATAGCGGGTTTACAAAATAGAGCAATACTTTAATTCAAATTAAAAAACCGGTGGTAGAACCCCTTGTATCAGTGACACGACAGGGTTGATCAGATGGTCGAACACATCGGTGACTCATTCGTGCTGACTCTGTGACTCGATCGTGTTGACCTGATAGTCGTTCTTGTAACCCGATGATTCGACCGGGTTGACCCGGTGATGACCAGTGGTCGATCCTCTTACCTGGTGACTTGACCGGCTTGACCCGAGGGTCGAACCTGTAACTCAACCAGTTGACTTAATGATCGATCACGTGACCTGATGACTCGACCGAATTGAATTGAGAGTCAAACTTGTGACATAGTATTGCGTGAAAAAGACAATGTTGAAATTTATATTTTATTTAACTTTTCAACAAACCATATACGCACTTCATAACTATATAAATCAAGGTTATAAATAGCGTTGAAGCGTATCGTAGCGGTATTGCCTAGCTTCAAGCTACAGTATCTATAGCGAAGTTACAGCGTTTTCTAAAGCGTGATATATATCAGCACAAAATATTTCTAAATTAATATTTATATAGCGGGTTTACAAAATGGAGCAATACCTTAATTCAAATTTAAAACAAAATCGGCTATTAGTTACTCAATGGTTTATCTCCATAGTAAAATTACTAAGTCCAAATCTATAGCCTGAAACTAGTAAACAAGCTCAGTTCTAGTAAATTGGTAAAATGATTAAAAAAAGGCAACGCTACGCACTTTAACGCACTATTTCACGCTTTATGTCATTTTTTAGCACGCTACGCTTAGAGATGACGCCTTATTCTGTTTCGTAACGTAGAGGTCACGCTTCAGGCTATAGCCCAATATAAGGCGTGCTATTTAGAACTATAGGTAAACTGAAAAAAAAACGTCACTAAACTTTCTCATTTTCACAAATTTACACCTGAGTCAAAACTACAAGCAATTTTGCCACTGAACTTCAATTTCTTGTGCATTTTTCACCATGAGTTGACGATTTTTGACTTTTGATAACTTTATGCCGTTAACTCCCACACGTGCCTGGCACGTGAGGGTATATTTGTCTTTTCCCGTGCCACCCCATTTCGTCACCTCATCCCCACATTTCCTTTACACTCTGTTCCCGAGAAAAAATGGAAAGAAGAGAGATGAAGATGGAAAAAAGGAGATAAGTAAAGAGGAGAGAAGTATGAAATAATTTTTTTATTTTGTGTTCCTGAGTTGGAAAGAAAGGAGGAGCATGTAACCAAAAAGAAGCCTTAAAAACGACTTCACGCATTTAATCTCCAATTTGGGAAGAAGATTTGAAGAGTAAATTTGGTGTAATTTACTCTCCTTTACATTCCAATTCTCTCCTTAAAATCTCGGGAACATAATTTTTTTTATTTCCATCCCAAACCTTTCCCTTTCACTCCGAAATATAAACTCGGGAACAGAGTGTTAAGCATTTTCCGTCCCTGAATACTTTTCCCGCCATTACTAACACGTGTGGTTGGTAGCTTGCATATATAGGTACGTCGACACATTCATCTTTAGTCATACATCTTCTTTAACACATCAATCATGATGATCATATGTGAATGTGACAAACCCGCAACAATCAAAACTTCATGTACTGACAAGAACCCCGGGGCGACGGTTTTACTATTGTCCTGGCTGTGGTTTTAGTGGTTGGAGTGATCCCTCAATGTGTTACCGAGCAGTTGATGTGTTTCTTTGGATTTTGAGGGCCCGGAATGAGCTTGAAGAAGATCTAAATGAGCAACTGATGTTGTTGACTAAAAAGGAAGCTCTTGTGAAGAAACTGAATAAGATGCTTCTTTTATCCTGGATTTTTATTTTCGTTGCATACAAGTTTTTATTATTTGAAAACTTAGTTTGTGTATTTCATGTTTCAGGGAACAAGGCCATCCCTGGTTGTATTGACCTATTTCATGTTAAATAAAATCTGTGCTATGTTATGATCCATGATTTATGAATCATTCAAATGGGTGTTAGGGGTTGCTGATTATTTTGACTTGTGATGGATGTTTGGATATAGGGTGCTCTTCAACTCGGCCTTTAATGAGTCGAGAACCTGTTTTATTTTTCAGGTGTTTTGGTAGAGCTATTCAATCTTGACTTTAATTAGTCAACATAAGGGGGTGTTTGGGAATAAGTGTGCAGGTTTGACTTTAATTAGTCAACAAACAAGTATTTTTTTTGTTGTTTTGCACTATATGTTAGTCTACATCCTATCCGTTAAGTTACCATTAGTTGGCAGTATCTCTATTGTATGCCTAGAATGTTAGTCTAAATCCTATCTACATTCAGGGAAGGTTTGACTGAATTAGTTAAAGAAATCAGTAGTATGACAAAAAAGAAAAACAAGAACGTATATACTAAATTAAACAAGTTTAGTAGAACCCATGAATTAAAGAACAACCATTGCCAATCAGGCCTTAAACAACCCTTATTTCTACTGTTTACAACACACACTGTTTAAAAGTATAAAAATCAAATTTTAGTCCTTAGGCATACATATTATTCGAAAAAAATAAACGTGAACATTTTGCACCATCAAATTCTCATTGCTACAAATTCACTTATGGCAACTCAAAGGTCCGTCCTTATTTTTTATTCTTTGCAGAACCACTATCCACTTTCTTGTTTTGTCTTTTCATCCTTGGACCCTTATCAGTTGGAGTTGTTCCTGATGATGGTTGAGTTGTTTGTGATGCCATTGGTTGACTATCTAGGACTCCTTGGCTTGCTCTTTGACTATTTGTTGCTCCTTGGCCTGAACTTCCACTTGTGCATCCTCTCTTATTATGACCTTGTCCTTTACACTTGCTGCAAGTCATCCGGATGCCCTGCCTAGTCAACTTTCCTGTCTTACCCATTTTATTTATAGCCAACTCAACAACTTCATCATGGGAAATTCTTCTCTTCTTCGTTGGTCTACCTATAGGAACATGGTAGTGAGGAGGTAGTAACACACTTGGGATCCTGCATCTTGGCCAAAAACTGCAACCACTAACAGGTTCAACTTTATATTGATACGTCTCCTTCAATGTCATCAACCAATAACATGGTGCCACCCATTCCTTTAGTATCCCAACATATTCCCAATGAGTTGCCTTGTTGTTCAATGCTGCAACAGCATGCCGACATGGTATGCTAGTTAACTCCCATCTCCTACAATCACATTTCTTAAGGCTGCGCTTCACAACACACTGGCCATTAGGTCCTTTACACTGGTATGATTCCCTTCTCCCATTATAAGGAACACTGTAACCATTTGTAGATATCAGAATATAGTTAAAAATACACGTTGTAGTGAGGGTTAGCAAACCAGTACTTTCAATAATCACTTGCTGCACATTTATAATTCTCTTCATAAGATACCCCCTTATATATTCCAAACACCCAATGATTGGAATATCTCGACCATCCACCAACTTACCGTTAAAAGCCTCACATATGTTGTTCAGCAAGATATCACACTTAGGCCTCCCTGAATGTGACATATATTATAAGCAGTCAAGTAATAACATTGGAAATTGCATATGCAACCAACCAAACAAACATACCTAATAAGTATGCCCTACACCATGATGCTCAAGGAATCTTTTTTAACCACCCACAAGCTTTAGGATCAATTGTTTTTACTTGATCTATTGTTGCCTCCAACTGAGGTATTGTTGACGCCCTTGCACATTTTCAAATAAGATCCTTCTATTTCTTGTCTTTGTGTTTCTTTTCCATATTTTCATAAATGTGTCTAACACAGAATCTATGCGTAGCTGCTGGAAACAGTTCTACAATGGCTGGTAATATCCCCTAAAGAAAGAAAAAAATACTTCAGTTTGGTGGCACTAACAATATCCATACTTAATTAATACTCAAGGATTATACCTTTTGTCTGTCGGAGATGAATGTGAAGTTTGAATTAGATTGCAAATTAAGGTCATCTCTTAAGCAGGTCAAGAACCATAACCATGAAATCTTGAACTCAGATTCAACAATTGCATAAGCTACCGGGTACACACAATTATTTACATCCACACTAACAAGCCGTTAAGATTTGACTAGTATATAGACCTTAAATAAATGTTCCATCCAAACCCATAATTTCCCTTTTAGTTGCTTTGAAGCCTGCTTTTCAGTGGAACAATACATATATAAATTCAATAAAAAAACCCTTGAATCAAGGGTTAAATCGGTGTCTGTTTCAACCTGGATCTTGACAGTCGTATCTGGTTTTTTTCGCTTCAACTCCATCGCATAATCCCCCGGTTTTCTATATTTCTCTTCATAATCACCCTTTAATATGTCCATGGCAATTCGTCTTGCTCGACCAACCTTATGAATGGAGAGTTTGATATCGTATTTTTGCTCTAAAAGAACATGTAGAGTATGAATTGGGATCTTACGGTTTGCTACATGGAATCTGGTTACCTCTTTAGATAGGTATCGTGAATTAAAAAGCGGAATTTTTCTTGGGTACTAGTACTTTTTTTGGTTTCGAAAACCATTTACATCTAAAGTTACCGTACCCAACATTTTATCATTCTTTTAAAATTCATTCCGGTCTCGATGCCGATTCGTAAACCTCAATCTGTTAAAGCGAGAGCAGTGGTAGCTGACTACTTGACTGGTAAGTCTTTGACGTCAGACCGAGGATGGTGCACCGCTCCGTCTCTGGCACCAAGCACCCTCGCGCCAACCCCACCAGCCAAGCTGGTAAGATTTTTTTTTCAAAGTTTAAAATAGTATTTGTTGGAAGGCACAAACTAGCTGTTTTTTTAACTTAATAGTCACTTTTTTCAAAATCTAACCCCCCAAAAAATCTATAAATAATACCTTTTTCACCAAAAAATTTATACTAATTTCTAACATTTTCTTACTCATTTTTCTTTAATTCCTTACATTTCTACTCACCCAAAATGAATCCTGAGTGGACAAATAACATACTTAACAATCTTTCCAACCAATTTTCGAAATTCAATCCCGGTTCATCTTCGAATCCATAATCATCTTCTCAACCTCAATTCAACTATATGTTATTTTAACTCAATCAAAATGAAGCTCTTATGAAATTTCAACAAGAAGAATTCATGAAATTTCAACAACAACAATTTTCAAACCAAAGCGGTTCCACCAATTCCACGACCAGTTCTGGTTCAAACCCTAATGCGTATCAACAAATGATGAAAGAACAATATGAGCTAGACTGCAAGGCAAAATTGGATCTCATAGAAATGCGAGACGACCACAAAGATTAGTTACATCAACACCTAAAAGGTGACGGAGGACTTCAAAATTGTTCAATCGACACAACCGTGATGAGTCTGGCGGAAGCGGCAATCATCGAGTTTAAAAAGAATACGATTGGCTCATTGTGTGCACCTATAGATAAGTATTTTATTTATTTGTATCTTCATGTACTTTTTATGTGTGTTCTTGTTATGTTTTTTAATGTTTTATTAATTAATATATTTTTATTATTTAAATGTAATGTTTTTTTTACTTAAGTTATTTTGTATTTATAAAAAAAGGTACGTTGGCATAACACTTTGAACGTCAACGGTTGTCACAGAAAATGTGGTGCCAAAAAAATCTAGTATCAAAACTCCAAGATCTTACATGATGTTTTTGACGCTATTTTTGAGACTCAACCGCTCCCAATGCTCTTAAAATAAAACTTTATAAATTAAATGAACCATATAAACAAAATAATCGAATAACCAAATCAGTAGATACCTTTTCAACTGTTTATACTTATATAAGTAAATACACTAATAACAAACGGTCTTTCTACAAACTTACAAACCCATATAATCCCACCTATATATATAAAACAAAAGCACAAATCATAAAAAAGTCTTTTATACAATTTGGATCTAATTCGCAAAAATTAAATCGAATTGAATCTAAACTAGAACCAAACCTAACATAAAACTTGGGTTATTAGTAAATACCGAACCAAGCTAGATTTTCGGGTTGAATATGAGTTTGATAATCGAAAAAACAGCACCGATAATTTTTTATATATTTATATGTATGAAATGATTATTGAAATTGAATCCTAATAAAAAAATGTATTTTTATACTAGAAATATTTGTTTTATTAAATGTTTATATAGTTATATATATATTTTTTTTGTAGAACAGTGTAGTTCGAGTTACTCGAATCAACCAGAAAACTGAACCAAATTCAATATCATTTTTCAGCTAGATTTGATTGAACTTTAATTTGATTCGGTTCGATTGAACTCATATAAAAGTTAAAATACTTAAAATCCTTGTATAATTCTTCCTATATGATTCTTATCTTGTATTGTAACTTTACTTTTTATTGTAACTTTATTTTTTATTTTTTATATTTTTTATTGGAGTACTAATGTAATAGTAGTATATATCAATCCAATGCTTAAGTAAAGGGACCCCTTAAGTAAACTCATAGTTGCCAATTTGCCATGAATACACAACGAAGCAAATTTTCATCACATGTTCACATTTATACTATAACTACTTACATAAGTGTAAAAAGAGTATGCAGGCATAACACACTTTTTAATCTATCTTCGTTAATTAAATATTAACAAATGATATTGTAAAATCTACTCGTATTTTTTATCTGGTACTGCATAAGACACTTTTTAATCTCTTTACATTAATTTTTGATGTGAGACGAAAAGAAAATGTGATAACATGCGATAAGTTGGGTGAATTAAGTTTTTTTATATTAAAATAAAAATATTATATGTTAATATAGGTTTTTTTTACTTTATTCCTTATGTATAACATTTTTGTAAATGCAATATATTTAAAAATCTAAACATATAATTAATAAATACTTTTTATATTTTTTTGCCTTTTAAGTCGCGCCAAAACTTTAAAGCTTAGCAGCCATGCCACCACGTTATGTCTCACAGTCTCACATAATCTATAACTTTAATTTAGATGATCAAAATGACGTAAATGCCTTTTTACATATGAGCTTTTTAGTTTGTGAGAGATCACATATTTAGTTTCTATTTTTTTTATAATTTTTTAACTTGAACTAAGAAAATATTCAAAATATAATGTTGTTGCTCGAATGTTTAGAAGTGAGATGGATTTTTTTTTTGAACGGTAAATACAAGTGGTTAGTGGGTCGAGTCGTGTAATAATATTCAAGCGATATAATATCTTCTGAATTTTCCGAAAGAAATCAATTAATGGAATTTTGGTGACCAACTGAGCTAAGCCAACTGGTTGAAGTGAGTTGGATTATTTTTTATTTTGTTGGGGTTTCATTTTTCTTTCTTTGATTTATGTTTGGTGTGTTGTCGATAGATTTTTTTTTGCGCATTGTGTTTCGATAATTAGGTCTCTCGTATGAACTAGTGTTTATCTTGCATGCATGTGGGCAAACAAGTGGTTATAATTAGTAAATTCTTTATGTTATCCAATTCAATGGTGTACTTTTTATTAGTTCATGAGTTTTTAATGGTCCAACATGTCAAACAAACAAAAGATATTTTTGTCGTTATTTAATAGCACCAATCATAGAATTTATTGAAAAGGAATTTAATAAGACCAAGGGAATTTCTTCCCGACATGCAGCAAAGTATTTTATGGCTTGAAAATTGACCTTTCTATTTCCAACTGAGATATTGGTCCCTATATCACTTTATTTTATGACTTGAAAATTGACCCTTTCTATTCCCAAAAGAGATATTTGTCCCCTATATATGTACCTTTTATTTTATTTACAATTTGGACCCTTTAATGTTTGTGAACTTAATATCATTTGTCAACAAAGCCCCCAAGTCACATCAATAAACTAGAAATTACAGTATATCACGAAAATCTGCTCACTTATTGGGATAATTTTTTAGTCAACTAAAAATCAAACTGGACCGAATTAGCTAGAGTTCAATCGAACCGTATTCGAAATCGAAATAATTTCGGTTTTTAGGTTGACCTAAATGTAATATACTCTTTTGGCGACGTCTAACCCTTGTATATATACTTTATAAAATGTTGTATGTAATGCACTTCTGGCGCCTTTTATTTTGAAAAAAAAAAAAGAAAAATAAATAAATATGTTGGTATTATTTGACCGGAAAATCCGATGTCGGGGAAAGTACTAGTCGGGTTTGACCTTCCCGACAAGGTTTTCCAGTAGGTCTTTCGTTAGCATACGAGCGAAGAAGATTTACTCGGCATTGGGAAAGGGCTTGGAAGATAAAAGACGTACATGAACGTCCAAAATGAAATCTCATCCGACGCGCTGGTTGAGCTCGAAGGCAGGGTGCCCGGGACTAGCAACCCCTTCGTGGATATCGAAGCTTGATTTTCCGCCGTGAGGCGCGGGAAAAAGCTGAAGAAGCGAGAGAGATTTGAGATTCCGTAAGTAAATGATACTCTATGTTTTGTCGAGAGGAAGGACCAAAATGCCTACACAAGACAAGAACCAACTAACGCATGGACAACGTTTTTATTTCTAGGCTGCACAACAAGTAGATCGAGAGGCCGTTTCGCCGCTTGTCACCCGATATGACATGTCTCTAGTGTACGCTGCAAAAAGTCGTTGAGATATAGGTCACATGTTGTAGTACGAGAGCCAGTGTTAAAAATGCATGCACAAATGCTAAGAAATATTCATTAAATCTTTAAATATAACTTTGGTTGAAAAAAATCATACATTTTTTGCTAGACCAGAAATGGAATAAATCTTGAACATCTCAGACTTTCAGTTGTGGGTTGATGGAGTATAAAATGAGAAATACTATATTCACACAATTTTTACAAACAAACTTTCACATAATGATGTGGTAAATGTGGTGGACCAATCATGTTTTACTTCATTTTCTCTTTCTTATTTTTTCAACTAATAAATGATTGACACATGTATGTGTGGATTTTATTTTGTAAGAATTGTGTGGGTATAACAGTCCTCGTATAAAATCTATGCATGCATGCATGCATGTGGGCAAACAAGTGGTTATAATTAGAGAATTTAATAAATCATACATTTATGTTATCCAACAAGTCAACAACAAAAGATATTTTTGTCTTTATTTAATACTATCTCCGTCCCATAATTATTGTCCACTTTTAACTTTTTAAGTCTTTCTACGTTAACTTTGACCTTAAATAATTTTGTGTGTGTTTTATAATATTTGATTAAAGTTATATCAACGAAAAATACATTTAAAACTCTATGCATTCATGTATTATGCATCAAATATTAAATAACACAAACAAAAATATATAAGGTCAAAGTTGACTAAGAAAGACTCAAAAAGTCAAACATGGACAATAATTATGAGACGGAGGTAGTAACTGATTATAGAATTTATTAAAAGGGAATTTAATAGTAAGACCAAAGGAATGACATGCAGGTATTTTATAACTTGAAAATTGACTTTTTCTTTTTAATTTCCGACAAAGATATTCACATGTCCCTATGTATACACTTTCTTCATAAACACTTTATCCTTTTATTTTGGTTCCATGGGTTCATACCCACCCTCTTTAGGATCCTTACCCACCTTTTGACTAAAATCATTAATTAACTAATCATTAACTATTAATTAGCTAATCATTAACTACTATTAATTACTAATCATTAACTACTATTAATTAAATAATCATTAACTATTATTTTATTTTATATTAAATAAAAATTAAACATTATAATACCTTTATTAAATTTAAAATTAAGATTAAAATCACGAAAATATTACATTTGTCTTCGAGAACGAATATATTCTTCAAACGCAAGTTGCCGACTTGAAAACATGTCTTCCCATGCAGATGCCCTATAAGTCCTATACGTCTTCCATTGTGGGTGAGTTGACGGTATTGGAAAACCTTCTCGTAGCAGCAAATTAATGAAATGAATTTCATTAACACGTGCAATAACTATAGGGTTAGTTGATTCCGACTCATGCGGATCCGACCAAAGAGGAAAACACGTAGAACTAAGTACATCACTTCCTACCATAGATATGAATACAACCGGCCTCCTATAAAATGAAGCGATAACAAATCCTGTATCTGGCATAGACATCCATTTCTCTCTTGGGGCAATACCAGTTCCCGAAAAATCCACGGTCTTCCAAATGTATTCAAAGCCGTTAGAAGTAAATATATCCATGTAATATTGCATATGATTCCTTAACTCTTGTAACAACTCTTGTCGAACTAGAGGCCACATATTTTCATCACGACCAACGGCAACGGCAACAGACCTGAATCCACAGTTTCCGTCACCTTTTACATTGTTTAATTCTCTGATATAAGGATGAAAAATATCTGGAATATGATAGAGTAAAGGGTTTGTTAAAATCTTCGGGTTTAAGTTTGGGACTTCATTTAAATCAACAAACATTCTATGTCTCGCTGGTTGCGTATTTAAATCCACGAACATACTATGTCTCGTCGACACTTCATTTAAATCCGCAAACATACTATGTCTCGCCGGCTCCTCATTTAAATCCAGAAATGTACTATGTCTCGCCGGATCCTCATTTAAATCCGCAAACATACTATGCCTCGCCGGCTCCTCATTTAAATCCAAAAACATACTACGTCTCGCCGACTCTTCATTTAAATCCATAAACATATTATGTCTCGCCGGCTCCTCATTTAAATCCATAAACATACTATGTCTCGCCGACTCTTCATTTAAATCTGAAAACATACTATTTCTCGCCGACTCTTCATTTAAATCTGAAAACATACTATTTCTTGCCGGCTCCTCGTTTTGATAGTTCGTATATGAACTATGTCTTCCCGGTTCGAAGTTCAAATCAACACCAAAAAACCTCGTTGACTGGCAACGTGCTCGTGATTCTGTATTCTTAGGAGGAGCATGTCTCTTTTGTTGTTGTTGTTGTTTTTTCAAACTCGGTCGACCGCGAGTGTTTCTTCTAACCGTAGGCGGTTTCATAGTAGTTTTACTTGGATTGAATATGTCAACCAATTTTCTTAGAAAACTTCTTTTTCCAGGTTCAGACTGATTTTTGAATTGTTCTTTAAACTGGTTAACTTCAGTCTCGCAACGAATAGTGTCACTTTGAAAATATGTTGTCGGTGAAATTTTTAACGTTCTCCAGAATATATCTATTGCATTCAAAGGAATAAACTCACCTGCATATATAAATATATTTCGTCTTTAATATTATATTATAAAGACTTGATAATATTAAATTAAACAAGAGTAATGGTATTTACGAACCTGAATTTACATAAAATGAAAGTCTGCAAGCACACGGTAACCCACAACTGCTATGTAGTTGACAACCACACGTTGAGGAATCTAGTTGAGAATCATCCAACCGATTAATTTCCTTCACCATCAAATCAAGAGCTTCATTTGAGACGAAACCCCGTAGGTAACTGAAGCATGGTATATTGTGTTTACGGTAACGAGAAATTTCACTTCTCCCAAAACTTTCTTTGATAGCCGCAAGTTGTGACTTTACAATCTTATCAATACAAATAACAAATTTATCCAAAGTGTAACTATGATACTGCATGTAGTTCTTCAACTTGGCATGTTGGCTCTCAACTCTGTTACTAGTGCGATTTCCAAAGTTTAGACATTGGTCAATTGAGGCAGAGACAAAATGATTTTTGTATTTATCCAACCAGTTTTCATGTACGTATCTTAAAACACCTGATATGGTAGAAAAACAAGTATTTTAAAGAAACATAAATATTTAAACTAAGAGAATTAGATATTGTATAGAAAAATAAGTAATGAAAAGACTTACGCGGGTATTGTGACAACGATGTTCGAAGAATCTCATAGTTTTCATCGTAGGAAATCCACGTTGGAGAATTTATTAGCAACTTCCACGCCCATTGAAAACGGATCCATTCACGTTTCTTCCTAAAACTTTTTTTGTGATTCCTCAATATATTCTGACTTATGTGCCATCTACAAAGTAAATGGTTGGCTCGCGGAAAAACTATTGCGCACGCTTTCATGAGAGCCAATTCTCTATCCGTTACTATAACACGTGGGTGCATGCTCTCCTTTAGCGTCAACTTTAGTTGTTCCAAGGCCCATTTATAGTTCTCCATTTTTTCTTCACTTATAAACACGAAAGCAAGGCAAAATGTCTTGCCGGTTGAAGCAAATGGACCACCTTTTTATAGTCGCGGCTGCAACAAAAAACCAACTGCCCCTGCAACTGCAACAGCAACAAGACACCACACTTTTTTTTTACTCTTGTTGTATCTAGTTTTTTTTTAATTATTTATTTAACTTGACACTTATCAACCAAAATTATAAAGTAACCAAATTATATATTACAGTGGTTAAGTATTAATTAAGGTAGTTAGATGTTAATGTTAAGTATTTTCAATGTTAAAATTTTTACAAAAATTATTAAATATAGTTTGACTACACAGAAAAACATGTGTTGCAGATTTATTATTAAATACAGTTTGACTGCACAAAAATTATTAAATAATAGTCAATTGGGGTGGGTAAGAACCACAGGACTCTTTATTTTATTTATAATTTGGACCCCGTTTCATGTTTAATGCCTTTGAACCCAAAAAAAAAAAAAAAAAAAAAAGAATTTATTAGAAGGGAAAATGAAAGATATTTTATTTTACGAGAAAAAATTATTAGATTTTTGCCTTTCAAAGAATTTTTATGATACACAAGAACAATCTTTTTTTAGGATTTAATGATCCATAAGAGCGGATTAACCCCTTTCCTTTCTCTTTTAAAAGGACCCAATATCATTATCCTTCGACAAATCTCACATCAATAACCAAAAAATATATCACGAAAAACTGAACCGAATCGAATTAAAGTTTAGGCGAACCGAACCAAATATCAAAATTGAATTATATTCGGTTCTCAAATCGACTCAAATGATTCATGTTACACTATTTTTTCAAAAAATATGTGTGTAACTATATAGATACTTAGAAAAAAGTTATTTCAAATATAAAATTTAATTTTTATACTAAAATTAAATTTTAATAATCAATTTACCTATAGAAATATAAAAATATATATAATCCGTAATATGATGAACAAGTCCACCACAATAAGCATAGCCTTTCACAATGTTACATTAAAGACGATAAAAGCGATCCCAATTTAGCACCTTGCAAATTTTGAAGAATACGATTTGGGTTCTCGTTTTGACAACCAACTTTTTGTCCTTTAGATGTACATCCTTTTAATGCAATAACTCAAATATAATATAAGTAATACAATTTCAAATACAATTAGCATCATACTTCGTTATAGCCACATGCCCGTTTTTATCAAACTTCATCTTTTCTCTATACGATCATCCAATTCAGCCAACACAGGTATCCTCTGTTTGGCTTCTTGTAACAAATGTTTCAAATCAACAAGTGTAGTATCACTTTGATTCTTGTTAATAAAAGTTAAATAAGAATAAGCAATTCTTGTTTTCGTTCTTTCGATCCTATATACGGACTACATTTAGTCAATGTGATATTTAAATAAGAATAGGGAAAAAGACAAAAGGGTATTTCGGTCATTTAAAGTAGTAATACAATCATTTAAGATTTATATTAGTATAGTCTATATAAATTTAAAAATACGTTGTTAATGTCATGAGATAAAAAATTTAAGGTCTGACATATTTTTTAAAGTAAGTTGGTATTATCTAGATTTTACCCAAGTTATAAATACAAACTAGCTCATAACCCGTGTTCAACACGGGCATATAAAGTAAACTGATAATCTTAACTAAGGTCGTGTATGTTTAAGTAAATAATTGAAGTTAAAAGAATATATATATATACTTGAAATACAATTCATTAGAACATTTTGTGAACATGAAACATCCAACACTCATTACTGTACAATTTAAAACTCTCGCCAATCTTCACCTTTTTGTAGAACTCTACAATTTAAAACCATCTTTGCAACAACAGCAATATATCAAACACAGTGGGATTTCATAAAACATTACCATTCATTGATTTAATTTTTTACAACATCAGAACCATGTGAAGCCTTTGAAGCCTTAATTGCCACATCCTTCAAAAGCTTCATCTTTGTAAAAAAAAAGCACATTTTCACCTGTACATTGCACTTTCCTATGCATTCATATTTTCCTTCTGTCTAATATCAATCTTTTTCGTTAAAAAATAATCCAAACAGCTCAAAAGGGAAATGTTACATACCCGAGCAGGCACATGACATTCGATTATCTGCTTCAGGTTAATTCCACTCCACTGACCTGTTATATGTGTACTACACTATCCAGACTCCACAAAAACAGATGCTTGTCATACATTTTATATTTTAATTATATAAAAATATTTACTTCAATAAGTTGATCTAAAAGCTTCTCATATGTTAAATTTCTAAGTAAGTGTCCATAATCATAAAAAGGTCCAGGCGTTTAATATATATGTCATAATCATTAAAACAAATATTTGAAACACCAAGGTTAGGTCACAGGAATGATTATAGTTAATATAAGAATATAGCATGGTTTAATCTAAAAGAGTTTCACTTTTTCAATGGATGGCAAAATGTGTATATAATCTTAAACATGTAGTCTTACCTTTAGGAATTCGGAATAGAATTGTCAAATATTCATTCTAGCAATTGATAGAATAGTTGATGCAACCACCTGTTTCATAAACATTGCATTAAAAAATAGTAAAATACTCATTTTATATTCAATTTTAAGTTTTCAACCATAAAGATAACACAAATTTTATATCATCAACCAAGAAAACGACAACTAAACTACTATAATATGGTATATTGCCATGCTACTCACCGTATAATATGGTTACACAAACACTTACGGTCTAAATAATCAAGGCAACAACATAAGAACCATCTTCAAAAACTCCTATCCACATAGAATACCCGAGACCCTCAAAAAAGCAAAACAACAATCACTAATATAACCATTAATAATTAGAAAATGATTTATTAAGCTCAACATCAACAACAAAACAAATTATCAACATGCATGACAAAATAAAATAAAAAAATTCATTGATTCATTTCATCAAACACTTTATATGCATATTTTTTCACAGAACCTTTTATATGCAAATTTTAGTCAAAAACGAACCAAAAAATGTATTAGTACCAAAAACTGATCAATATACATAAAAGATAGCTTAGCTTGGAAAAAGATCAAATACCCAGATTGTGATAATAAAGAGAAAAAATGCAAGAAAAAAACTTTTAACTAAAAAATAAATTAATACAAAGTACCTGAAAGTTTTGCTACGAAATGTATGAACGTTCAAATAACAGAGACTATATTCAGTTTTATAGCATAGCAGTTGTTAGAAAGAAAAAAATGTCTCCATAACTTAAGATGTAAAAATATTGAATGCTAGAATGAAATTTAAAATTCAAATCTGACTAATCAGTAGCTTATGTTACCAATGACTCAAAAAATGTGAATTTTGAATATGGATAACGACTGCCTCAAAAGTTGTGAAAGTTTAAAATTCAAATCCTGATTCATCCTTTTTTGAAGTTTTTAATCAAGTAGCAACAAAATAAAATAAATCAATACATATATGACATCATAAATTGGTCCATTGATGTCCTAACTAAGTGACACTTCATCAAAATGATGTCAGCCAAAAGTGTGTTTTAATAGATAGTATAAACTTAAAAAAAGTTTCAAATTAATTGGGTAAAAGTAAAACTGTAGTTTTGCAAAAAGTAAAATAAAGAGAACTGTAACCAACTGGCTTAGCTCAGTTGGCCACCAAAGTTCTACTAAATGTTTTCCTTCGGTGAGTTTTTTTGGAGATCTTGAGTTCAAGACCTGCCAAGGGCCTTTCAGGCGAAGCGGATAAGGAGTCTAACATAACTAGGCGAAGGTTCCAAGAAGTCATTCTTCCGCTTGGATGTCATTGCACGACTCGACCCACTAACCACTAACATTTTCCGTTCTAAACAAAATATTAAATAAATAAAGAGAACTGTAATTATAATGTTTTCTTAAATTATTTATTTTTTGTCGATATATAATAATTTTGAGACGAAAAAAGTTTTTATTTTTTCGAATCTGATTAATTTACCTTTTAGTTTTCTCTATTTAATTTTTACGTGGTATCAAAAAGGTTGAAAATGAAAAAGAAAAAATAAGGTTCGTTTAAGATTTGTCTGAAAAATCATTTGCGTTAAAAATAAATCTGATCCTTTTTAGAATCGAGCAAGTGTGTTTTAAATTTATTGGTGTTTCGACAAAATATACACAATTTTAAAAAAAGTATATTAATTACTTTTTTTTTTAACTTTTTAACATAATAACAATTTTAGCCGTATTTCATTTGTACTTAACATTGGTTTTTTGGTTAATATATTTATCAGGGTAATTCCTTTTACCATAATAACAATTTTACCTTTAGGTAATTGATTTAAGTCTAATTGAAATTTGTAATAATGCTTTCAATTAAGGGTGGTATGATAAATTTTATTAAATATTTTAATATATTTTTAGTATTAGACTGTTAAATTAAGATAGACTAAAATGAAAAAGTTAATTATTAATTATATTATATTATAATTATAACTATAATAAAAGATGGGAAATTTCGTAATTAGAAAAAAATAAAAAAAAATAAACCGCCCCCTCACAGATCACTTTTGACGGTTTCCTTAACAGCATCTCTCTCATTTTTTTATACTCCACCGCCCCAACTGCTTCTCTCTAATATACATATCACCACCACCGTTCTTCATGAGATAAGAAAACTGACCCGATTTGCTTTCTCAATGGTTTTCACCCAACCAGAAACACACACGAACAACCTAATTTTGCACCGAGTGTTTGAAGCTTTTGAGGGTTTTGATTGAAGAAGAAAAAAAGTCGGCTGTCTCTTCCTTTGGTACGCACTAACCCTCATTTTTATTTTATAAATGTTCATAGTTAGTGAGAAAAAAGTTCAAATTGATGTTTGTGTAGATGATTTTTAAGCCCCAATTTATTGATTTTCCGACTGTGTGATTTTTTTTTACTTTCGCATTTTTCGTTGTGTGACGAGATGGAGATGGAGAAGATGAACAACCACCTATTAATTTTTTTTAAATGATATTGTTGTTATGAATCTGATATCTTTTTGGCAATTGAAGCTCTGATAAGGGGAAAATGGCAACATATTCCACAGAGCGTATCATATTATAAGGTTTTTTTTTCACAATCTCATCTAAACCAAATACTCGATCTGTTTTTGCACAAACTCACTCAAAAAAACAGATCCAAATCGATATACAAAAAAAAATCAACAAACCCAGTTCGAAGCAAATACTTTATCCCTCAACAAAAATCGAGTTATATAAACATGCTGGATTTCTTCCTGATGGCCACGGGATGAGATAAAATTACAGATGAAAATCGTTTTTTTTTTCTTTTCTCTTTGAAGTGGGTAAACGAATCTACGATGGTTTTGGTTTGGTTGTATGAATTCCTAGAGTTGGGTGAATGATGGATCCGTGGAAATCTGTTTGTTAAGTGTAATTGTTTTGATTGAAAAGTTTCCACGATGTGATTTTTGTTGGGTTTGTGAAGCTGATAAAATATCATTGATCCAAACGTCGGCTGATGAATTAGTAGTAAATGCTGTTGATTTTGTTGATATTGATGGTTAATATGTTGTGTGAATCATGTGGGAAATTGGAGAATCCACACATCTTGAGGCGATCTAAATCCGAGCTGAGCTTGGAGAATCCTGATGCGTTTCAAAGGTACTCTCATCTAAGATAACGGAATGTGAAGCACGCCTTTCGATACAAACCAGTCTGACACGCATTACACATTTGAAAGGTATGTCCAATTAAGTACGCGTTTACATCGTTTCTTCTCACCCGCTAATTTTATGAGTATGTTATTCTTTCAGGAACAGCCTTAGGTGTTCATGGATCTCATTCGTTTCTGTTTTAAGAGACGCTAAATGAATTGTGCTTCCAGCCAATGCATAGGTACTAAAGATATTTGATAATGGGTAAAACATGCTTTCTGAGTGCGGATCAGATTAGGCAATGCAGGAAGACTGAAGAAAACAAAAGATAGGAAGCATCTTTTATTTTATTCACTCTACATGAATACATTTTAGCTGTAACAAAAATATAGGAATCATCAATTTGGTAATTTAGGACAAGACACGAATATTAGAGTACTAATCTAGATGAATGGATATATCCGGGCAAAGATAAACAGGTGGGAAATTGATTATGTTGCCCTGGGCATAGGTGGCACTCTTAATGAAATGGAACATAACGTTTAAATTTTACTTCAAATCATAAGGGAAATGACACATGTTATTTTTATTGTCGAGTTTAGCAACTTATGTTAATAGGCGTAGAATGAACAATTTAGGTATAATAGGCGTAAAATGAAACGATAATCTGTTTCTTTTTATGTAAATGTTATTGAGTAGTGTGTCAGAGTATGTAGGTGCAGAAAATTTGAGAATATGAATAGCGAAGAATCGAACGGGTTAGTGGATGTATTTTGAGTTGGACTTAAATTTTGCACTACTGATTAGATACTAATTCGTACTGGAATGGAATTGTTACTCTGTACCGTGCCTCAGTATATATATGTGCCAAAATTCGAGAATATTAGTACCCAAAATATGAAGGTTTAGTAAATGCGACTGAAGTGGAGTTCAACTTTGACCTACTAATATAAGTGTAATAGGTGTTAAAATAACCAAACTGAACTGGATAGATGCTAATTTGTACTAAACTGGCATTGCTTTTTTTTTCTTTGCTGCAAGTGTCATTATTAGTGTGCCTAAGTATATACATGTCGACAATTTGAGAACATAGTCTGATCGTTTAGTAAGTGTAACATAAACCGGTGTTGACTTTAACCTATTGATTTAATCTTAATAGATGTCAACGTAATACCTGAACTAAACTAGATAGATACTAAATGGATGTTTGGGTCAGCTAATTTACCCCTCTTATGAGCTTATTTGATTAACAGATTCACTTTTTCTTTATAAACTTATACGGAAATTAGTCTTCCTAAATATACGTCGAAGAAGAAACGTATTACTAGATGACCATCTACCCCACCTCAAAAGTGCCAACTAAATGGGGGGTGTTTGGAACAGCTTTAATACCCCGCTTATGATCTTATTTGATTAATAGGCTCACATTTTCTTTGTAAAATTTCTATTGAGATTAGTATTTCTAAGTGTCTGTTGAAATCGTTTGCCACCGGAATATATTATAAAGTCGATGTCTTTATGTGGAAACTTCTTTCGTGGAATTCCTAACACCAAATCTGCATGTGTCATTTATAGTTATTTGGTCACCTTTACTGCTGAGTGAAGCTCAAATATGAGAGAAAGAGAGAGTATGGACCATGGATATTTTTTAAGTTTTCAGTAACATTGTATTTGCCGGCGTTCATAGCAAGTTTGAATTAAAAATTACCGATCTAGGCTTTACTTTTACTGTCTGGAAAGTACTAAAGTAACTTCTGGATAACATCCAGTCTGACCACTTGATCAATCTTTGCAGCAGCGCTAGAAGTGTAGTCATAGACTGTGCCACCTGCGTGTTTTTTAACCTTAGCCTAACGTTGTCGTAGTTCATTAGGTGTGATTTTCTGTGTAACTTGATATTATTACTTCAATATGCTATTACCATTGGGCGATAATTGTGCATCATTAGTTATTATCTTTTCAGCAATCTATTCTCTGTGATTTGTCGAATGTCGATGTTATTTCACAAAGAGTTATTTTATTCTCAAGTTGTGTTGCAGCAAGCGAATGGACTTACAAAAACTAGACTGTGGTAACCTCGGTAATAAGTACACGTTCTACCCCAACTGCAGATTTTCCCCTTGGAGGTGTCAGGATGTGTAATAAGCCAACTCCAAACACACCATGGCTCTAAACGTAATGCTCTAAAGGACTAAGGGCGATACTTTTGGGATGAGTAGCATCCTAGATCACAGATAAACAAGTTTCCATTTCTTTCAAGTTGATGAAGATGCAATATTTATACAACACACTCTTGGTTTTTTGTGTTGCGTACTTTCTAACTCATTTATTGCTCAGATAATTATTTGCATTTTGCTTTGTTTTATTTTAAGTTGATTTCTGGTATATTTTTACTCAAATATAACTCAGGCCTTATGTCATAATATGTTCAACTGTGAATCCACTTTGGGCATGCAAGAGTAATATATGTGACTTATGTAGCTTTTACTATACAAGTAACCCAAATATCAATTATTGATGTAGTCAACTTTCTATCTATTTGTTTTTTCTTTGGTCAGCATGGGCATTAAAATTTGAGGTAGTGTACGATTGCCACATAAAAATTGCAACGATTTGTTATGATGAGTTAAAAGTTGCTTTAGACACTACTTTATGTACGATGACCTCTATATAAGGGCACCACAACAAACGAAACTAAAACATCCGTGGCGAAGCGCGAGCACCCAAAATAGTTTAGGAAAAAAAAAAGGTATTTGTTGTGTCTGATCGTAGCTTTACATTTGATAGCCATCAATTGGGCTTTTGTTAGTATTGGGCTGTTATTTAGATCTTTTATGTACAAAAGAAAATTAGTGATTGTTTGATAGATCTAGAGGTTGGTAAATTGGAATCCTTTTAAAAATGAATCGGTTTTAATCTGGTTCCGTTGAGTTCACTGGTCAACAAATCGATTATATTTAAATTAGATTGGTTTAAAATCGATTTTTTGTCAGATTCTAGTCGATTTTTAATTGGATCGGTTTGATTTAATCGGATTTTCATCGGATTTTAATCCGATCTCGGTTATTTTATTAAACTGGCTACGAACAATCGGAGCGTATTGGAAAAGCCAATTTAAAAAAACCGTTTTATCGAAACTGGTTTCGGTCTTTTCCATCGAATCTGAGCATAAACCTTTTGTCGACTCAATATTGTTCGATTGTATTTTGGTATAAACCTCTAAATTGATGAGTAGTTTGGATCGTTAATAGTTTGGACTGTTGCGGTATCGGTATTTGCATCGGATATTGTTAGTAGATTTCGTATTAGATTTTCGGCATTGTCACAGATTAGCATCGGCATTGACATGTGTATTGATTAGCAATGATATTGTCATTGATATCGGTATCGACATTGAAACACTCAAATGTACTGTCAAGTTCAATTTTAACAAATTTTAACAAGGAAAGGAAGGTTATATACTTATATGTTTGTCATTTTTTATAATCTTCAAATATTTTGCAAAACAACTTTGTTCGATCACGAGTTATACTATCCATAATGGGTAGGCCTCGGAACCCAAACCATTAGGAGAGATCCGTGAAGAAAAATTCATAAAACTCACGACTTCGTACTAAATAAGAAAAATTTAGATTTTTATCTTTTACAAGACTCAAAGTCAAACTAAAGATCAAAACTCTTCCCCAAGCTCCACAATAACTCAGTTGACCAACTGCTCTAATGCACTTGGTTGAAAATAAAATAACTTATTTTTGTAATTATTATTTTTAACAATAGGTCTTGGAGACGTGTTGGTTCATCGTGCATGATTTTAGCATTGTCGTAGATATACGATGTTCAAATAGAGTGTGAGTTATTGGTGAATCTTTTTCACTTTTGTATTGTGGTTGCTGTTCGGTGTATGGTTTTGTTTGGTTCAACTAGTTAACTTGTGTATTTTGTTTGGTAAATCGGTTTTGATTTTGTATTTTTTTGTTTGATATAATTTGTTCTATTCAACTTACCTCTTTAGTGAGGAGTGCTATGAAATTAATATTTAAAAAAAAAAATTATAGAGGGTGAGTAAATTTAACTATGAAGTTAAAAGTTGAAATATGTTATATTTTTTCTACAAAAATGTACTAGACGATAATTTGATTTTCAAATTAATACGACTAATTATTTATTTTATGTTAAGCTTGGTATTGTGTATGATTTACATAGAGCACAAGGTGTCATGGGTGATAACCAGAAGTGATATCATAACTAAAAAATGTTGTCATGTATAATATAACATTATATTTTTTGGAAGTTTCAGTGAGCCATGAAAAAGTGGTGTTATAACTATTTTTAATTAAAAAACTTAAATAAATTATATATTAGAATAAAAACATTTCATTAAATAAAAAAACATTATATATTAGAAGTTATATAAAAAAAGTACTATGATATTGAGGTTTTTATAAAGGTTTAAAGGATTAAATTTTGAAAAATTATATATATTTTTTTTAAAAGCCGTTACCTTTTGAATTCCAACGAATAGTTTAAAAAAAACAAAAATAAATAAATGGCTAAAAATGCCAGAAATCGTCGGCTGGAGAGTACGGCGCGAGAACCGTTGTGATGCACCGTCGAAATTATCGCGCCATAAGGCACGACGCAAGGCACGACGCTACCGTACCTTGGGCTCTAAATACTCTTTAATCATTCTTATAGCTTTTAGCAACGTTATTAAAGGTTTGTTAGATATTTAAATTTGAAAAAAAAGATAAAAATAAACATTTTTGTTATAAAAAGTTCGGGTATGTTTTTAAAATTATTATGTAGGTGATGTGCATGAAAGTTTTCTAATCTTTCAAAAATATACATTAAACTTGATATTTGATAAACGTTTTGTTTGTAACTCAGGCCTTTTTGTTCGTATATTACTTTTTTGACAAATCATTACATATTTATTTTATATTTTATAAATAAACTTTGTTAAAGAATAAAATTGTACTAATAGTTAATAATAATAGAAAAAAGAATTGTTCAAAAAAAAAATAATAGATAATTTGGTGGTTGACAGATCTATTAAGTTGACATGTTACTCCTTTTGGGCTTAGATAAAGGGCCACACTGACAGGCTAAAATAAGCCTACTGAATGTATAAGTCATTACTAATGTTTTGTTTCATTAGTAAAAAAATCTTCTTTCGAAAGCAAAAACTTAAAGTGAGGATTTTTTGAAAAAACTATTTCTTTAATGGGAATATCCTTTGATTTATTCCTTTTGTTTTTAATGTTTTAAAAAAAAACCTAAAAATTTCTTTATTTAGTAAAAGTTTTTTAAAAATTTTATGGAAAAATTTGTTAGAGAAAAAAAAGATATAAAATTATAGGTGTCAAATTCGTGATTTTTTTTTAAAAGAGGAGCACAAATTTAGTGGTTTATTTTTAAATAAATTAGATGGTGTTAGGTGAAAAATGACATTTTTCATATTTTTTCAATAAGTTTAAAAAATTTAACAAATATCCTTTACATTTTATAATCTAATAATATTACAATTATAAAATATTAAACACGATTTTTTATATATTTTTATATTAAACGAAAGTATTAAATCAAATTAAATTTATTTTGTAATTCCGTATATACACGAGACTTATAACTAGTAAAAATAATAAAAAAGAAAAAATATATGTTTCGATGACTAAATTTATTATTGCCTCTGCCATTTTTTTTTTAACATAAACTTGCATTAAAAACAAAACACACTTACAGTTTATATATCACTCCTCGAAAACGAGGTAAGTTATTCAGAAAAATCGTCATCCCAGCTAAAACCTAAAGCCTCTGCCATCTCACTCGACAACTTTCCCATTAGTATTCCCGAAAAATCATGAACGTCCTCATGATTTTTTTTATATATATTACGTCTTTCAAAGTAAATACTTCAAGATGAACAAACAAATAATGCACAATTAAAGAAAAATAGACAATTACGTGAAGTATGCTCACGTGTTTGCAAACAGTTATCAAAACGCATCGGATGTGTTGTCATATGCCAATTGTTATACGACAATTATGCATTTCATAATAACCTAGTACTCATTTGACCCGTAGCATCAAATCAAAACATAAAGAAATAAAAATGTTGCGGAAGATAATCGGCCGTATAAGATATAATGCCATTGACAATTTTTAGTAATAATCTATATAATATGTCTTCTCGTATAATGGATATTCACGATGCTCATCAAAATAACCGGTCATTAAACGTCTTTGACATCCTCACCATCACGATAGATCGATTTACGAGTCAATATTGGTGGCTGGGCTTCTTGGTTTATTAACAATTAGTTAAACTTGTAAGCTTTTGTCATAAAGTGAACGTCGGTATCGTTATCGATACCAGAAACGTTGGTATTGTTTAGATTTATTACAAAAGAACGTGTAATGTGTTTTTTTGTTAGAAACAGCTGCGTTTAGTTGCATGGAAAACACTTTGTTTTCTACAAATTGTTTAAAAAAAAAAAACGCGTTCAAATTATCGTTTTTCAAAAATAATTTATAGAAAATGTAAAATCCATGTTTTACTAATTTGTACACAAAACAAAAAAACTTTTTTTTAGTTTTCTAGGTTTTTTTTTAAACACAGAAAATTCATTTCCCCCTTTATTTCTTTTATAATTTTGGAAAATGGAAAACACAAACACATACGTAGCGTTTGGTATGCCGTAATAAAAGTAGGAATGGAAAACATCATTACAATGGAATAAAAAAATTGTGTTTGTTTACAATTACGTAATGTAATGGTTCATTACATGCAATCACCCATTACATCAAAACCTTTCATTTTCATTCACTATGACCCCCTTGTTTTTAATCCATTACGTCTTGTAATGGAATGAGAATTACATAAAAAACCCTTATTAGTTACCCATCATACAAAAGATATGCATCATCAAAGGTTATTTTAGTCTATTTATTTTTAATTACATTCCACCTTATCTTTACAACCAAACATAATTAGAGTGCTGGGAGCCGTTGGCACCAGAAAGTGGTGCTAAAGGCGCCACGTAGGATTCTGGGCCTTTGGCACCAGATTCCTTTTGGCACCATATTTCAGGGGTAACCGTTGGCACCAGATTTTTTGGTGCCAACGAAAATAATTTTTTTTTTCCCCAAAAATTAACTTAAATAAAACTTCATTAATAAAAAAAAACATTACAATAAAAAAAACATTACAATAAAAAACATAAATTTAATGATTGCGGCTCAAATGCTCCACAAGATCGGCTCGAAGCTCGTTTTGCACTCTTCGGTCTCGAATTTCTTTAGTTTTCCTCTCGTGCACTTCACACCTTTCGACCCAACTTCGAAAAATATTAGGTTGTGGATCAACATAAACATCTCTAGGATTCAATTTATATCCTTCGTCTTCTAGTATTGAAAGTCCCAAAATACAACTATTGTTGAAACTAAGTCACGAAAAACAATAACACACAATAGAAATACTTTTCAAACGAGTAATGCTTTATTAACTATTATCAACAAAGTATTACAAAGTATTATGAATACACCTGTTGAATAACAACAAGAAATGAACCCTAGAACAAGTAAACTTGATTCGAGACTCAAGTTTACAAGAGAACCAATGAGTCGTTGATGGACAGCTGAGGGCTCAGTGGTTCCAGTAGGAGAAAGAACTTAGATTAAGATTCCAAGCACAAGGGTTGAATCTTAACTTCTTTCTCATCCCTATTTATAGTGGTACGAGGTTGTATCCTTATTGGGAGTAGTTGATACGTGTCATCTTCTGAGTGGAAGAGTACAACGTATTAAATGCATGTCCAAATCGAGACATGCCTTTAACTACTTTAGGTGAACCGTTCTGCCAACTGTTCACCTTTGTCCCACTAGGTCGTACTAGGCATTGACTTGAATCTCTTGTTTTGTCCCGCTCAAAACACTTGCAAGATTCTCCCGCCTAAACTATAAAGGGTTGGATAAGCTTTGCTTAATCCAAGTCTCTAGGGTTCTTAAGTGATCTCTGAGTGTTGTCAACTCAGAGATCCTTGAACACCAGTGCATTCCTTTGACATCCCAGCTATCCATAATCGCTGGTGAGTCTGACTTCAGATTGTCTTCGACTTCTCTGACGTTGTCTTTGACTTGAATGATCCTGGTGTGCCAGCTGAGGCTTTGCCTTCCACTGGTCTAGTCTCTGTCGCTGGTCTTCTCAGCGACCTTTCAACACTTAGTCTAATTTAAACAAATCTAGACAGGGCCATAGCTAAAACTTTCATTGGCCCAACAATCTCCCCCTATTTATTTATAAATTATACTAAGTCTAAAATTATTGTAAGTGAGTACACAGCTTCTTCTTACACATAATTTAACAAACATACCTCAAAGTTTTATTAAACAGAATGAACCTAGTCTATTACAAGAACACCCTGGGGTGTAAATATAAACAAAAGTAAATAGGTTCTTCAGCGATCGAGGCCTTGATCACAGAATCTATGGGCTTCGACTTTGTCACTCCTAGAGTTGATGACAAGTTCAATTTCAAAATCGAACTCATCAGCTTCTTTGCAATTCCTTAGGATGCCCTGCTTGAGTCTGATTAGCTGAATGGTTGATGCCAGAGGTAGCTCATTCAACCGCTGAAAAGCATAATCACAGTTGCCATTCATAAAGACCATACCTACCTCTGTTCTGAGTATACTTGGCCACCTATGGGTTTGGTGATTTCTTTGGGAAGGACCAAGTTCCTTTGCATCCCATCGACCACTACGTCTTCAGTGACCAGCCTTTCTATCAGAGGCCCCATTGGGGTTTTCCTTTTCCTTTGCACCTGAGAAGGTGGTTGAGAAGAAAGCTGTGGAGGCAGGGGTACCTTCAGCTTCTTTGCTGTGTCTCTTACCCAATTAAGTTTTGCTTGAATGTTTTTCATCATTTGGGCAGCACCAGGCCCAGTCTTCTTTTGGGCAAGAGCCAGCATTTCCACCACTCAGAGAGGCTCAGATCTATGAGTTTAAAGTCACTGGAGACTTTGTAGTTCTGTATATCATTTTCCCTATAAATAGTCATTACCACCCTTTTATCTTTGTCAGTGAAACATGTATACTTGGTGATACGACCGGGTTCAGCTCTCTGGTTGACAAGTCTTTGATATTCCTTTAAGAGGTTGTTCCTCTTGTCCTCCAGTTCCTTGAGCTTGACAAGCTGAGCTTTCTTAGCAGTGGGAGAGAGCTTGTCTAGAGCTTCTTTTCTTCTCAGTTCAGCAGCCCAGATATTTGCCAATCTTTGATGTTCAATGATTTGGGCTTTTGCTTGCTCTAGGGTGAGTGGTGGTTCATCAGCGCTCTTGAATTTGTTGAGTTCAGAGTTTTTGGAGGGTTTAGCTGTGGATCCACCTTCAGTTTGAAGGGAGTGTAAGGTTATCTCAGGTTGCTCAGCAGCGATTCCTTTTCCCTTATCTTTCACAGATTCATTAGCAGCTTTGAAAGATCTCAGTGGAATGGGTGTTGGAATATCAGGTGTGGGCTGTTTTCTGCGCTGCTCCCCCTTAGGTGCAGCGTCAGCTTCTTCTTCAGAGGAGGAGGCAGAATTCTCCCCCTCAGACATGGCCCCAGCAGGTGCTGTGCCTGAACCTGCCTTATTGAACCTAAGGAACTCGTTGTGAACAAATATGCAAATTTCTTTAAGTTCACCTTGGAGAAGTTCCTGAAGAAGAAGTCTTGATGGTTCAGCAGCCTGAGCTATGGCTGCTACGTTAGCCCTTACCGCTGAGGTGAGAGCAGAGGGTATATACTGCTGAAGACTGTGGTTGAGCAGAGTAGGTAGTTGTGCCTTCAGAGCATTGTTCAGTAGTTGCGGAAGCATAGCTGTTATAGAAGATTCCACTGATGAAGTTAGTGAAGTCTCTAGATTGGTGGTGAGCTCCTCAGCAGCATTAGTGAGGGTTTGGATTTCAGAGAGGAGATCATCATTTGTGACTTTGGGCTTTGTGGTGCTGATATCCCTTCTCTTTTGCCATAAAGCCTCAGCAGCCAATTCCTGTACATCTTTCATTCTGGGAACTTGTGCTGACTTGCGGGATAGTAAGTACTCAAAGTGTTGCTTAGCCCCTTGATAGGTGTAGAAATACGCGTTTAGGAAAACAACGTATAAATGCGGCAAGTATTAATCGACACGATTTAGGAAAACCGTGAAGACGAATAAATTCCAAGTTCGTTCTCGAAGGAGGTGTGTGTATTAATGTGCCAATATATAAAATAACAATGTTTGGATTAGTGACGTTTTTGGTTTAAAGAGAGAAAAATAAAAGACGAGCTACGACTACGAATAAAACTACGACGTTGACGTAAAACGCGAACGTAAATACGTAAAACGCGACGAAATTAAAAACAAAACCTAAAAATTAATTAAAAGATTAAACTAAGTCTTAAATAATATAAATAAGAATAAAAATCCAACAAATATATTTTAAAACCTTTTATTAATTAAATATTCAATTTTTAATGCTAATTAAAGCCCTAAAATTAAATATAATTAACAAAATGTCCAAAATATTATTTTATTGAACAAACAAGTTACTTATATTATTTAAAGACTAAAAAGTATTTTCCCTAAATTTTAAAAACTATTTTTCTATTTCTAAATGACTAAAAACTATTTTAAAATTAAAATAATCATAAAAAATAATAAAATAATGCCAAAATTAATTTGACAATTTAAAAAATCTTAAATTACCCTAATGAACAGTAGAAAATTGAAAAAGTTTGAAAAATGTAAAAATTTGCACTAAAAGACAAAACAGTTTGGAATTAAATTTAAAACCCTAATTAACCTAATTTAATTATAAAAAATAATTAAAACAGTGAACAGTAAATGTTTTTAAACTAAAAATCTTAAAATATTATTCTAAGTCTAGGAAAAATTTTAAAAGTGAAAAATAATAATTTTCTACACTAAATTCCAAAAAACAGTAATTAAAAAGTAATTTAAATTAGCTATTTAACCTGAAAAATATAAAATGAACAGTAAAATAAAAACTAATTAAACAGAAAAATCAAGATTAAAATAAGAAAAATATTGAAATTGGTTTTAAGACCTAATTCCTAAATTAGTCCACAAAAGACAAAAAAAATGGAATCTGATAGTGACACTTGGGCTGTTTTTGTTTTCTAGCAAAGCAGTACCAATATTAATACTAGCAGTGGGAACTTAGTTCCCACTGATAGTGCAAATTTAGGGTCTGGACAAGGATAAGCTTAGGAAAGCTTATCTTGTGGCTTTTTCTTGGACAATAGGGCACCCCCACAACCAGTTGGGTTGTGGGGAGTCAATTAATGCTATAAAAACACAAGACTGTTAACAAAAATCTCACTCAAATAGCCAAACACAGTCACTGTTATACAGAAAAGGGTTGTGGGTATGGGTTGTTGGTGCAATTGGCACCTAGGGTGAGATTTGGCTTACCAAATCTTCACAAATGCCCAACCCAAACACTACAAACTGGTCTAAAACCCTAGATGAGCAGCTCTTCCAATAATCATGCAAGAATGGTTGAACTAAATTACAAAAACAGTCAACTAGGATGCTTCCTGATTTTACCCATGTGTTCCAACCCAAAATGCATACAAATTGATTAAAAACTCACTTAACCTATAACGGATGACCAACAATAACTAACTAACCACAAAGGAATATGCAGGATTGATTTTTAAACTAAATTTATGTCACCAAATCAGATTATAACCCACATCCAAACACCCCTTTAAAAACTGATAACCAATTTTTAGCATACCAAATCTTTCAAATCCTACTCAAACTGAATGCAAACTATCTAAGCATGCATAAACTTACCTAAGAAGCATAGACAAACAGAAAGAAATCATAAAAGCAGGTTTACACAAATTTCATATAGATTCACATAAAACTTTAAGAAAACTACCAAATGGGGTTCAAGCCATATACCTTAGCTGATGCCATCCTATTGGAGTTGATTAGAGCTTTTGGAAGCTTATGAAATTCAGTAGAGAAACCCTGCTGATTGGAATCCAAAGAAGGACCCAAGGGTACAAAATGTCTTCAAGTGAGAAAAAAAAATGAAATGGAGTCTTGTGGATTCTTTGTCTCCTGCACACAACAAATAACAAACAACAGATTTCTTGTAGTCAAAAGGCCATAAGCTTGCAGCTTATGGCTTTTGATACAGTAATATAATTAGTCCAAAGAGATGAGAAAATTGATTTTTTGAGAACCTTTTTGAAACTACTTTTTTTCTTCTTTAAAATTCAAAGACTCTTGACAAAAACTTAACCACAAGCAGAAATCACACCACAATCCACTATCACTTCATGTGATAGTGAAATCTGACTTATGAAAAACCTTTTTCAAGAGTTTTTTAAAACACCAATGTTTCTGAAAAATTCTTTGAGAAATTAAAACTTTTTTAAACCTTATTTAGAAAACATAAAACAGATTATACTAAAACAGGGAACTCAAATTTTGTATACATCAAACCTTTCATTTTCATTAATAAGTTTAGAAATTTATACAAAAAATCTGGAACAAAGAAAAATACAAGCCACAAACGGCTGTATTTATACAAAAGGAAGAAGATTCTAGACTATGAATACATCTGCAAAACCCTAACTAGAAAATCCCTAAAAAGCCCTTTGAAAGTCTTGGTCAAATGTGGCCTCTTGTTGAGCATGTGATGTGCAGCAGTAGTCCAGCTTGCAAAAGATGATCTAAGCCATTGGTAGTTCCTTTGGGACCAAGTAGAGGCTTGTATCCGTTGATCTTGTCCCTTTTTGAAGTTGAGGAGAAAGTGATGGGTCAGGGGACCACTAGGGATAACACATGGGTGTGTTGGGGGAATATTTGTGAGTGGGTTTAGGTTTTGGTGGTATTGAATGAGTGATCTGGAAAATATAAGCAAAAACCCCTTTGATTTGAACATGATTAGCATCTAGGGTTTATGGGGATTAGGAGATGATGAACAGTGGGATTAATGGGGGGTAATGTTAATAGTACTGGTTTCCCAAGTTTTTTTGTGTTTTAAAAACAGATTAAATAAAATCTGTTAAGTAAATAAGTGGGTGGATGGTGACATGGCAGGAGAAGTGGTTTTGATTGGTGGATGGGTGATGAGTGATGAGGTGGCGTGTGGTGATTGGATGATGGGAGTTTCATGTCTGGACAGAAGTAGCCCCTTAACTCCCATGCTTTCTTCATTTCAAGATTAACAGCCAACAACTTATTTTTCCTTTATAACAAGTTTGGTAAACTTGCCATTTTTGACCCAAGGCATAACAAAATTTTTATCAAGGACTAATTTTGCATATCTTGCATTCTTCAAGGGCTAGATGTGTAAAGTCTTCAAACTTTAGGGACCCTATTCCTATTTATGAATATTTGAGGGGTATAAAGTGTCAATCTTCAAAAAGTTGAGGGACCAAACTTGCCAATTCTTCAAACTTCAAGGGCATTTTTGGAAAATTCATACTTGGGCCCGGTTCTTTGTGCGGCTTCGTTTCCCGTGTTCGTTTTTGCTTGATTCCTTTGATCTTTTGGTGAATTTACGATATCCGTACCTAAAATACACAATGAACAAACACAAGCATATTTTGGGGTATTTTGACGATATTTTAAGCGTTTTAAGCCCGATTTGGACGATGAGACTATGTATAAATACAGTCTCATCACTCCCCCATACTAAACCATTGTCGTGTCCCCACGCAATGCTAGAATTAAGTATCTTAGCACTTCCAAAATTCATTTTATGATGACTTTTATTCAAGACATAAATTTAAATAAACTACTACACGCGTTTTAGACATAATGTATTGTTTTCATCACGAGAATGTGACTTTTAGGATCATAGAAAAAGAACACGTGAATGCTTCGTTAGAAATAATTTCGTCATCCTCGATTTTCACCCAATTCCATGCTAAGCGTGTAACGAGATCATTGTTATTATAAGTTAGCAACACGAACACATCTCATGAGTGTTAATTACACACCTAAACTCCCTTATTCCTAATTGGTATCTCTTATATTTTATTATGTCTTAATGATCATGAGGATACATCATTGACTTATGCGTGAATAGAGATTAAGTCTAAAAATAGAAATTTAACGGTGTAACCAAAATCATTAAATTAATAATTCACCCCAATAGACAACGATGTCAAAAAATTAAGTCAACAAGAAGGATCGATAAACACGGTTTTATAACGGTTTTGAACATGAGACTTATTACCAAGACTTTTATACGCCCCCTAACGGAAGGGCCTTATTATCTTTGGTTTACCTCCATCTTTTATTCAACTCCGCCATGGAGCTTTTATTATGACTTCGGTCTTGCCTTGCCTTTTATTATCCGCCTCATCGGTGGTTTTATTAGCCAAAGACGTATATCCTCACGCTAAAGCGAATTTTGGATCTTTAAAGCTTCGAAGATTAAGGCTTGATTCACTTTCAATTTGGGCATAGATTTTTCGGCCTTGTGAGCTTCAAATTCTTGCTTAATTTAGGTGAGCACTTGAAATCTTATTATTAGGTGAAGCTTTCGATTATTCGGGTGCCAATACTTCAAAACCGTGACGCTGGCGATACC
The DNA here is from genome assembly GCA_025667525.1 of Glebionis coronaria. Lineage (NCBI taxonomy): Eukaryota > Viridiplantae > Streptophyta > Magnoliopsida > Asterales > Asteraceae > Glebionis > Glebionis coronaria. Next base: position 26,227,391 of record CM046875.1, read on the forward strand.
TTAATGTTTTCCCAATTTAATTACATGGAAGCTATCAAAACAAATTAGAAACCTAACAATAGTGACTAAACCACCAAATCAATATTTATTAACAATTTATTTATGCAAAAGCGTTGGGAGAATAAGCTAATAATTACTACACATGAGATCGTGACGATTACGAGACTTATAAATAACTCTATCATTTCTCGTCCTCATTTAAGAGACTTAGCCTAAAAAGTTAAGGAATCGAAGCTAAGTGCTCAACACGCACGGTCGAGTCAAAAATTACTCTTATTCTCACCATCGGAAAACCTACATTCGTGTCTTAAACACTTATGAAAAACTAGAAAATTTTAAAATTTGGCCATTTTTAGCCTTATTTGCATAAAACGATAACAAAAAGATGAATATTGGATTGCGTGTTGACGTAAGCAAGGTGAAGTATCTACTCACCCCCATACTAAAACTAAACATTGTCCTCAATGTTTCGAGTCTAGGGGTGTAAACACCCCCATACTAGAGACGAAGTCGAATGCTTAATCTCGAGCATGGAAAGGGTAAAACGAATAACCTAAAAGCCGTTTATGAATTATGCTAATAAGATAATCGTTAGAACATAAAAGGATATCATCGGATATCGAAATCTCCAAAGGCAACGATCGAAGCTCGAGTGATCCGTAAAACGAACACGAGAGGCTTCAATGATGACGATGAACCTAATGAATCACAATCACAAACAACCACGAAACAAAGGTTGGAAGAGCACAAGTCCCCTCGTTACATTAACTAAGAAAGCAATAATATATACAAGGATAAGCATGAGAATCCCCCACGAGGCACCTTGTTTTTGATAACCGAGTCAAAATCTCGACTCGAATCCCCATAAATGTGATCATTTAGGGATAATCTTGGTATGGTCATTTTTAGTGGGGCTTACATGATAAATAAGGCCCAAAAGTACGTGGAGTACTTTAAAAAACCGATAAACGTATACCGGGGTCAAAGATAGCGTCCTCGTTTTCGGATGAAAGACGAAACAACGCCACTCCAACACAAACCCCAATGGGGTAGAAGAAAAGAGATAAGAAGTAGAAAGGTGGGGCAATGGGTAAGGCAACATAATGAGCTACTCGAGGTAGACTCACACCAAGCAAATGAATAAGATTTCCATTTATTGCATCGGTGGAAGACCGAGATTTCCCTTTACAAGCAATTCCGGGATCGTAAATCTCGTCCTCGGTGGAGAAATGGGAGGGAACATTTGGGGCTTCCCCCACACTAAAACCACACCAACCGTCGTCAAAAGGAGTAGACGAGGTGGTAGTACTCATAAAACGAGGTGATGACGGAGTTAAACATGTAGAAAAATCATTTAAAACATTTTTAAAATCTTTTCCTTTTTCATCGTTCAAAAACTCTTTATGAAAACCCGATTTGATAATGTCGAAAATATTTGGCGTGTCAAATTGAAAATTAGTCGCGCTAATAATCCTCACATTTAAGTCTTTGGTGGGAGGGGGTGGCGGATTGTATAAGTTCTCAAAACGTTTATCAATAAAGAACACCGCCCCCTCGGGGTCAACATACTCGTCATCCTCATGAACGTCGATCTCATCGATTTCTTCATCAAAGATAGGCTTGTCAAACCAAGGTTTGTCATTCCCCTCCTTGAGTATCTTAGAAACTCTCTCGAAAAGATCACGATCACGCACGAAACCATCATTCTTTTGTGGGGATCGTTGATAAGTTAGATCCTCACGAATGTGGTGTACGTAATTGTCATTTGAGGAGTGTTGATTAGGTAACTCCTCGAGAATTGGATTCTTAGTGGTCACATGGGTTGGTTCGTCATCGAAAATAAGACGTTCCAACTCATTAAGTTCATCCTCGATTTTGGAAAGATTGACCTCACTCGTAGGTGGAAGTGAGGCATAAGAGCTAGCTCTCGTTCAATGATTTCCTCAATCTCGGGATCAAACTCATAATCATCGTACTTCACATGTTTCTTTTTAGGAGAATCAAAAATAGCATGTGGATGTCTAAGTACGTGATCAAGCTCGACAAAATCGCCATCGTCATCGTCAAAGAAAGAGTCGATGTGAGCACTCACAACCATGGACTTACAAGTCAAATGACTATGCTTAGGTGACTTTTCTAAGACGAGAGGATCGATGTCGATAAACCCTTTAGCCTCAACGGGTGTTGGGCTAGGCAAAGGAGGCACTTCGATGGAGTTAGAAGTTGAAGCCTCAAAGACGTGGTCCTTCGAAGGTGGTGAAGACGAGCCCATATTGGTCTTTGTCGTGATGGCACTAACGTCGCCCTTCGGAATTGGTGGTTCACTTGTTACGCTAAAAACATCCCAAAGTGAGTTTTCATCCATAAATTTACACATACCCTTTTGAATTAGGTACACGTATTCTTTATCATTAAAATCATCATCCTTAAAACCGTTTTTCTTAATTCTTTCAAAACATGCATCAAGCTTCATTCTTTCCGCTAAAGTAAACATTTTGAAATCATTAGAATTTGAATCATTAGGTTTTGAAACCTCGGTTTTTTCATTCTCATTAAATCCTTGGGATTTTCTAGCGAAAAAGTCTATTTTCTCATCCCCATATCTCATAGTAAGTCTCCCCTCGTAAACGTCGATTACGGTTCGAGCCGTCGATAAGAATGGTCGGCCTAAAATAATGGGACATTTAGGGTCACACTCGTAATCGGATATAACGAAATCCGCGGGAAAAACAAACTTTCCAATCCTAACATAGACATCCTCGGCTATTCCAATTGGTATAAGTGGAGTACAATTTGCAAGCTCGATTGTCATGTTCGTGGGGGTAAGCGAAGGCAATCTCATCAATTTCCAAAGAGAATGAGGCATGAGATTGATGCTAGCACCTAAATCGGCAAGGGCTAAACATCCCTCAATCTCGGAAAAATCACAAGGTAATAGAAATTGGCCCGGATCCTTTTCCTTTCTCGGCATACGCCTTTTGGGTTTTTTAAGAAGGATCGATGCACAAGTTTCTTCAAGGGTTACTTTGGTAAGGTCGACAAAGCTCTCTTTTTGAACCGTGGATGGAATTTGAGGTACACGAGGGTGTGCACTCTTTTCCTTGGTCGCCACGTTCACCCCATCGACTTTAGAACAAGAAGACGTCTTAGAAGTCAAGGGTTGAGAGGGATAAACAACACGGAATCCTTCAAGGTTAGGGGTAATCACACGACCTTTCTCACGAGACGAGGCGGCTTTACATTGTTCTTTCGGATTAGCAACGGTGTCACTAGGTAACGAACTTGATGACGAACCCGAGGCTTTGTTCATAATGGCCGAAAACATCTTTTTAATATCAATTTGCCCTTGCTCAATCTTCGTGTTTTGCAATTTCAATGTATTAGAAAAGTCGTTTTTCAAAGTACCAATTTCTCCCTCTAATCGTCTCATATTAGCCTCATTCGTTTTCATGTAATTTTGAAAATCGTTTGACGAACTATTTTGATTTGAATTAAAGTTCCCTTGGTTTTGATTGTTTCTTTGAAAATTTCCTTGATTACCACTTGAAAAATTGTTGCCTTGATTGTTGTTGTTTGAAAAATTCGAGTTTTGATTATTGTCTCGATTTTGCCAAGTTATATTACGACCTTGATTATAACCTCCTTGATTTTGATTCGAAAAATTTCCTTGTTGATTATTTCCATGAAAATTGTTACGATTTTGAAAATTGTTGCCTTGGTTATAATTGCCTTGTTGTGATGGTCCCGCGTTATTTTGATTTTGAAAATTGTTGTTTCCATTTAACGCACTCACATTCGACGTTTGGCCATCCGTAGCCGCACACTCGTAATAATTATGAGGTCCACCACAAAACGTACACGAAACCTCAACCGCTTTCACCGTAGTGGGAGTGTCTTTCTTTTGCATCTCAACGAGAAAAGACGTGAACACATTCGTCAACTTGTCGACTTTTGCATCAATCCTCTCAATGTCGCGATTAGAACTACTAACATTGGCGACATTGGCAACACTCGGTGCGTTGCGGAGTTGGTAAACCTTGGATCGGTTCTTGATAATTATCAATGCGTCTTTCGGAGTCTTACACAAAAAGTTGCCACCGGCGGCGGAATTCAACGAGTCTTGTTCGTGAAAATTAAGACCGTTGTAAAACGTATCGATTTGGTGCAACTCGGAAAAACCATGGTGAGGACATTGCCTAAGCAATTCCTTAAAGCGATCCCACGCGTCTCTAAAAGATTCATTCGGTTTTTGCTCAAATTTCGTAATCTCGTTTTTGAAAAACGTTGTCTTAGACGGTGGGAAAAAATAATTAACGAACTTGGAAACGAGATCCTTCCACGTAACTATGGAATTAGGTGGCTCTTTCTCGTACCAATCCTTGGCGGCACCATCGAGCGAGTATGGAAAAAGCATAAGCTTGACGACATCGGTGTCGACGTTCTTAAACTTGCTCGTGGCTAAAAGACGATCAAAATTCCGAATATGGTCGTGAGGATTATCGGCTTCACGACCTCGAAACTTCGTAGCTTGGATCAACGAAAGCATTCCGCTCTTAATCTCAAAATTCTCCGCCTCGATAGCGGGAATTACGATCGCGTCTCCATAACCCTCGGTGGGCGCTTGGAGCAATTCCATCATAGAACGATTGTCGGCCATCTCGTCTAAGGTTTCTTCAACAACGATATTAGGAACGTCGGTTTCTAATTCTCGTCTACGTCGTCGATTCCTTCGATTACGATTGCGTCGATTCGAAGCTTCGCTAGAATTGGAATAATCCTTCGATCGAGTGCGCATGCACTAAGCGTAGAATGGGTCGTAGCAAAGAAGATTCTTTTTGCGGTTTTTCGATTTTTTCAATTTTTTTTTTTGGTTTTTTGATTGGTTTTTAATTTTTTGGATTTTTTGTTGTATTACGTAGACACAAATCTACAAATCTCTCCTCGAATCGACTTTCACGATTAAAGGAGCCTCAAAGAATGAAAACGATCACGTGGAGTGAACGTTCTCGATGACTTTAGAACGTTGGTGGAACACCAAAACGTTCAAGAGGGTTTAATCTTGAAAACACAAGCAAATATATATGATACGTAGATAATACTTGGGCGGCAAACCCTCGATTAGCCCTCTTTCTCAAAACACGCACAAGCAAGCGGAGGAAACGAGGCGGCGCGAAGCACTTAAGAGCCTTTTTCCTTTAGGTCGTGAAATACAACCGCCTTATACCCACCTTATAGTTTGTGTTAATTGAAATTAAGCCTCACGAAAGTATTTATCTATTTTGCCTTTAAACTTTTGCTTTAGATTCGAATACAATGATTGAGTGATGAAATCCCGAAAGGTTGCGTTTTCACGCTTTTGGAGTACTTGTATATTTATTGTTCTTACGTAGATACAATATAGTAATAATATATTCACAATAAAAACGAAAACCAATATATCTACAATATAGTAAAGATTGATTTGTGTTTAATTTAGGAAAATTAAACACGATTTATTTGGATAATATAATATAGTAATGAAAAATAACAAAAATGAGTATGTACGATATTCACGCTTTCCAAAAATTGAAAAGCAAAAACGCACTACTCACACAAACACGATACTAATAATAATGGCACACTAAACACCTCCCCGGCAGCGGCGCCAAAATGATAGGTGTAGAAATACGCGTTTAGGAAAACAACGTATAAATGCGGCAAGTATTAATCGACACGATTTAGGAAAACCGTGAAGACGAATAAATTCCAAGTTCGTTCTCGAAGGAGGTGTGTGTATTAATGTGCCAATATATAAAATAACAATGTTTGGATTAGTGACGTTTTTGGTTTAAAGAGAGAAAAATAAAAGACGAGCTACGACTACGATTAAAACTACGACGTTGACGTAAAACGCGAACGTAAATACGTAAAACGCGACGAAATTAAAAACAAAACCTAAAAATTAATTAAAAGATTAAACTAAGTATTAAATAATATAAATAAGAATAAAAATCCAACAAATATATTTTAAAACCTTTTATTAATTAAATATTCAATTTTTAATGCTAATTAAAGCCCTAAAATTAAATATAATTAACAAAATGTCCAAAATATTATTTTATTGAACAAATAAGTTACTTATATTATTTAAAGACTAAAAATTATTTTTTCTAAATTTTAAAAACTATTTTTCTATTTTTAAATGACTAAAAACTATTTTAAAATTAAAATAATCATAAAAAATAATAAAATAATGCCAAAATTAATTTGACAATTTTAAAAATCTTAAATTACCCTAATGAACAGTAGAAAATTGAAAAAGTTTGAAAAATGTAAAAATTTGCACTAAAAGACAAAACAGTTTGGAATTAAAACCCTAATTAACCTAATTTAATTATAAAAAATAATTAAAACAGTGAACCGTAAATTTTTTTAAACTAAAAATCTTAAAATATTATTCTAAGTCTAGGAAAAATTTTAAAAGTGAAAAATAATAATTTTCTACACTAAATTCTAAAAAACAGTAATTAAAAAGTAATTTAAATTAGCTATTTAACCTGAAAAATATAAAATGAACAGTAAAATAAAAACTAATTAAACAGAAAAATCAAGATTAAAATAAGAAAAATATTGAAATTGGTTTTAAGACCTAATTCCTAAATTAGTCCACAAAAGACAAAAAAAATGGAATCTGATAGTGACACTTGGGCTGTTTTTGTTTTCTAGCAAAGCAGTACCAATATTAATACTAGCAGTGGGAACTTAGTTCCCACTGATAGTGCAAATTTAGGGTCTGGACAAGGATAAGCTTAGGAAAGCTTATCTTGTGGCTTTTTCTTGGACAATAGGGCACCCCCACAACCAGTTGGGTTGTGGGGAGTCAATTAATGCTATAAAAACACAAGACTGTTAACAAAAATCTCACTCAAATAGCCAAACACAGTCACTGTTATACAGAAAAGGGCTGTGGGTATGGGTTGCTGGTGCAATTGGCACCTAGGGTGAGATTTGGCTTACCAAATCTTCACAAATGCCCAACCCAAACACTACAAACTGGTCTAAAACCCTAGATGAGCAACTCTTCCAATAATCATGCAAGAATGGTTGAACTAAATTACAAAAACAGTCAACTAGGATGCTTCCTGATTTTACCCATGTGTTCCAACCTAAAATGCATACAAATTGATTAAAAACTCACTTAACCTATAACGGATGACCAACAATAACTAACTAACCACAAAGGAATATGCAGGATTGATTTTTAAACTAAATTTATGTCACCAAATCAGATTAAAACCCACATCCAAACACCCCTTTAAAAACTGATAACCAATTTTTAGCATACCAAATCTTTCAAATCCTACTCAAACTGAATGCAAACTATCTAAGCATGCATAAACTTACCTAAGAAGCATAGACAAACAGAAAGAAATCATAAAAGAAGGTTTACACAAATTTCATATAGATTCACATAAAACTTTAAGAAAACTACCAAATGGGGTTCAAGCCATATACCTTAGCTGATGCCATCCTATTGGAGTTGATTAGAGCTTTTGGAAGCTTATGAAATTCAGTAGAGAAACCCTGCTGATTGGAATCCAAAGAAGGACCCAAGGGTACAAAATGTCTTCAAGTGAGAAAAAAAAATGAAATGGAGTCTTGTGGATTCTTTGTCTCCTGCACACAACAAATAACAAACAACAGATTTCTTGTAGTCAAAAGGCCATAAGCTTGCAGCTTATGGCTTTTGATACAGTAATGGAATTAGTCCAAAGAGATGAGAAAATTGATTTTTTGAGAACCTTTTTGAAACTACCTTTTTTCTTCTTTAAAATTCAAAGACTCTTGACAAAAACTTAACCACAAGCAGAAATCACACCACAATCCACTATCACTTCATGTGATAGTGAAATCCGACTTATGAAAAACCTTTTTCAAGAGTTTTTTAAAACACCAATGTTTCTAAAAAATTCTTTGAGAAATGAAAACTTTTTTAAACCTTAACTAATTTAGAAAACATAAAACAGATTATACTAAAACAGGGAACTCAGAATTTTGTATACATCAAACCTTTCATTTTCATTAATAAGTTTAGAAATTTATACAAAAAATCTGGAACAAAGAAAAATACAAGCCACAAACGGCTGTATTTATACAAAAGGAAGAAGATTCTAGACTATGAATACATCTGCAAAACCCTAACTAGAAAATCCCTAAAAAGCCCTTTGAAAGTCTTGGTCAAATGTGGCCTCTTGTTGAGCATGTGATGTGCAGCAGTAGTCCAGCTTGCAAAAGATGATCTAAGCCATTGGTAGTTCCTTTGGGACCAAGTAGAGGCTTGTATCCGTTGATCTTGTCCCTTTTTGAAGTTGAGGAGAAAGTGATGGGTCAGGGGACCACTAGGGATAACACATGGGTGTGTTGGGGGAATATTTGTGAGTGGGTTTAGGTTTTGGTGGTATTGAATGAGTGATCTGGAAAATATAAGCAAAAACCCCTTTGATTTGAACATGATTAGCATCTAGGGTTTATGGGGATTAGGAGATGATGAACAGTGGGATTAATGGGGGGTAATGTTAATAGTACTGGTTTCCCACGTTTTTTTGTGTTTTAAAAACAGATTAAATAAAATCTGTTAAGTAAATAAGTGGGTGGATGGTGACATGGCAGGAGAAGTGGTTTTGATTGGTGGATGGGTGATGAGTGATGAGGTGGCGTGTGGTGATTGGATGATGGGAGTTTCATGTCTAGACAGAAGTAGCCCCTTAACTCCCATGCTTTCTTCATTTCAAGATTAACAGCCAACAACTTATTTTTCCTTTATAACAAGTTTGGTAAACTTGCCATTTTTGACCCAAGGCATAACAAATTTTTTATCAAGGACTAATTTTGCATATCTTGCATTCTTCAAGGGCTAGATGTGTAAAGTCTTCAAACTTTAGGGACCCTATTCCTATTTATGAATATTTGAGGGGTATAAAGTGTCAATCTTCAAAAAGTTGAGGGACCAAACTTGCCAATTCTTCAAACTTCAAGGGCATTTTTGGAAAATTCATACTTGGGCCCGGTTCTTTGTGCGGCTTCGTTTCCCGTGTTCGTTTTTGCTTGATTCCTTTGATCTTTTGGTGAATTCACGATATCCGTACCTAAAATACACAATGAACAAACACAAGCATATTTTGGGGTATTTTGACGATATTTTAAGCGTTTTAAGCTCGATTTGGACGATGAGACTATGTATAAATACAGTCTCATCACCCCTAGTTCCATAACACTTGGCAGGGTGGGGAATGGAACAGGTGCAGGGGAGCAAGGTCGCTGTTCCCATAGCCTTCTGGCAGCCAATTCCTGAACATTTGGAAGTGATGGGACACGGGCAGGTTTCAGCTCTATGGAAGACAGATTGTAATCATCAGTGCTCATCTCCTCAAAGTCAGAGGTAAAGTTGCCTTCCTCTACAATAAAAACTTCGTCATCAGGCAATGATTCAATGTCTGAGAGGGCATCAAGATCAATGGTGGCAACTTCAGCGGGTTCATCATCAGCAATCGAGTAATCATCATTGTTAAGTTGTTCCTGATGAAGATTGTGAGCCTGTTATAAGAGTTGTTAGAGACCAGTTGTGAAATAATAATGCAGTTATAGATCGCCAGTCGCTGCCCCTAGGAAAGATGGGTGTGATTATCCAGCCCCCCCCTAAGGATTTCTCCTTGGGACTCTTTTAATGTGAAATAGATATGTTGAAGGATCGCCATTCGCTGCCCCTAGGAAAGCTGGGTGTGATTATCCAGCCCCCCCTAAGGATTTCTCCTTGGGACTCTTTTAATATGAAATAGATATGTTGAAGGATCGCCATTCGCTGCCCCTAGGATAGCTGGGTGTGATTATCCAGCTCCCCCGTAAGGATTACTCCTTGGGACTCTTTTTTATATGTGAAAGTTATGAGGTGAATGGTCGCCGTTCGCTGCCCCTAGGATAGCTGGGTGTGATTATCCAGCTCCCCCTGAAGGATTTCTCCTTGGGACTCTTTTATTGTGAAACATGATATGGGAATGGTCGCCTTTCTCTGCCCCTGGGATAGCTGGGTGTGATTATCCAGCTCCCCCTGAGGGATTACTCCCTGGGACTCTTTTGATTGTGAATTAATATGAGGGTGATGGTCGCCTTTTATCGCTGCCCCTAGAAAGACTGAGGGTGGTGATTCAGTCTTTCCAAAAGAATAAATTCTTTGGGACTCTTTTAATAATGAGGGGGACCCAGAGTCAGTGAGAAGTGCAGAGACTCTGGGTCGAGACTTATATGTGCTCAGGTTGTTATTTGCCAAGAGCACAGTCCAGAGGGTGAAGGATCATCGGGGTGCGTTAAGAGCACAAGTGAATCATTTCCTAGTGAAGACAGAGTGTACAGAGAGTCCTAAAAGATCTAGGTGCTGACACAGACACGGTAAGAGTTGAGGCAAACTCTAAATTACATCACTCTCTCCTAAAGACAATGAGAGTGAATGTATGTGGACCTCTGAGAAGGAAAAATAAAGGACAGACTAATACCTGAGTGATATCAGCGTGGAGAGGGTTCTTAGTCGTCTTCGCTGACTTGGAGACACTAGACACTGGTTGTTTGTCAGCAATGGGCTCTTCTACCACATCCACCAGAGAAGGGGATGGGTTCTTCTTTGTCCTTATCTTCTTTGAAGGATTAACAGAAGGGATTTCAGAGGAAAGGGGGATGTCTTTCCTCTTCTTCTTCTTTTCCTTAAGCACCTTGGGCTGAGAAGTAGATTGCACAGAGGTCTTGGATAGAGACTTATCAACCGTACTTTCAGCATTCACCTCAAGTTGAGGGATCAAGGGCTCATCATCCTCAGCAAGTAACCCAGCGACTCTCATCATATACCTGGTTAGAGGCACTTCATCTTCTAATGGAGCTTTCAGAGATGCAGCAGTGATGTGATGAGAGAGAAAGGAGTGTAGAGTATCATCAGTGTAGGATTCACCAAGAATATCTTCTAAGACAAGAGAGAGATATCTGGTGTAGCAGATGGTGGCACCACGGTTTTTCTTTCCTTTGTTTTCCAACTTAGCAATTAGATCGGTGTAAAGTATGTGAGCGATTCCAATGTCCAAACCCCAGATTAAGCTGTATGCAATGGCAAGCTGGGAGCCATTGAGTTGGTCATGTGATCCAGTGTTACCTCCTAGACACTTTACGATGTACAACATCAGCGTTCTCCATGTGGGAGAGAAGTAATTCACCTTGATGAGAGATTTGCTTTGGAAGCCAGCATCGGTAAAGGGTTGTTCATGATCATCATGAGGTTTGAGGGTAGCCAGAGCCTTTCTCACAGTGGCACTGGTGGGCAAAGCTGACATGTTGTTGTTGACAGGGAGTCCTATGGCTTTTGCAAAAGTTGTGAAATCAAAGGTGAGAGGATGAGGATGAGTGGATAGGTTGAAGGTGATGTGTGAAGAGGTTGGGTCAACTTCAGCGCTGTACCAGAACTCGCGAAGATATTGGTAGTAGCAGGTGGAGGGTTCCTTGGTGATAGCTTCGTTGATGGTGGAGTTCTTGAGGAAGTTGAAAAGTGGATGGTAAAGGGGATTGTTGTGTTCAAGAAGGGCTACACAGTTATTAAGTGCAATCTTTCCATCAGAGACCTCGAAATCAACGTTTGTGGCGGCTTGTACAACGAAGGTTTGGTTTGGTGAAGTAGACGCCATTGTTGAGAGATTGAAGGTGGTGAGTGGATTGAAGAAGATGAAAGGGAATGTGTGTGTTAAGAAATTTTAAAATGACAAAAAGATTTTGGGTCAAGGGTTTTGAAAGGTTGAGCCGTTTTCCCAATTTGAGCATTAAATGCAAAAGTTAAGCTTTTCAGAAAAACGTGGGTCCCCTTGACCTTTCATGGGATACTTGTCCCCTTGGAAAGCGGGAAAGTTGGTAGCATTAAGAGACAATCATTTGAATTTAATATCAGAATATACACATTCCCATTGAAATGTAACTACCTCATTACATTCAATTCCCTTAAATGCCCAGAGACAGTGGTCAACATCAGATTTATTTGCCAATATTGAGCATTCCCAGCTCAGCGACCAGCCTAGTAAAACTTGGCTCAGCCAGCGGCTTGGTGAAAATGTCAGCGAGCTGGTACTCAGTGGGTATGAAATGTAGCTCAATATCACCTTTTAGAATATGGTCTCTGATAAAGTGATACCTAATGTCAATATGCTTGGTTCTGGAATGAAGTACCGGATTATTGGAGATGGCTATGGCACTGGTGTTGTCACAGAATATGGGAACCTGCTCATAGTTAATTCCATAGTCAGCCAGCTGACTTTTCATCCAGAGAACTTGTGCACAGCAACCAGCGGCCGCAACATATTCAGCCTCAGCTGATGACATGGCCACAGAGTTTTGCTTCTTAGCACTCCAGCATACCAACTTTCCTCCAAGGATTTGACAGCTACCAGAGGTGCTCTTTCTGTCAAGGCAGCACCCTGCGTAATCTGAGTCGGAGTAGGCTTTAAGGTCGAAGCCTGAACCATTTGGGTACCAGAGACCCAATGAGGGAGATCCTTTTAAGTACCTGAAAATTCTTTTGACAGCTACAAAGGTGGGATTCCTTGGGGTTAGCTTGGTACCTAGCACAGAGACAAGTGGAGAATTGTATGTCTGGTCTGCTTGCTGTGAGGTACATCAGTGACCCAATCATGCCTCTATATAAGGTCTCATTAACAGAGACCCCTGAGTCATCAGCTCCCAAGTTGTTGGGAGGAAGCATGGGTGTTAGGACTCATGGATTTAGAAGTTAGTCCTGGTAATATGCAGTTCCTACTGGAGTACTCTGTTACTCCTGGTGAGTTACAGTTCCTACTGGAGTACTTCGTTACTCCTGGTGTTACAGTTCCTCCTGGTCCTATTATAAAGTTGATAGAAGATTGTAGAAGATAAGATCAAGGAAGATTGTAGAAGATATGATCAAATATTTAGTCTTCCTATTCATATGGAAAGTATTAAAGATATTGATTATGATGAGGAGGTTACAATATTATTTAGGAAATAATTAAATGGTATTAATGTATAATACTTTGGAAAGTATTAATTATGTTGTAACCACCTAGGACCCCTTGCACTATAAAAGGAGGTCCTAGGGTGTAGAGATGGACACACTTCTACACACACACATTCTCTACACATTTATCTCATTGTTTGTTATAGCTTCAAGGTTGTAAAACCCTATCACTATTAAGAGTGATCGTATTAATATATTGAGGCTTGGATGTTTGGTTATTTCTATTGTTCTTCTTATATATAAAGATTGGTTTCCGCACACTCTTTGTATTGTGATCAAGGCTTCAAAGGTCCTTCAACAAGAAGTTAACCCAACAAGTGGTATCAGAGCCTCGTTGAGAAGCTTTGATTGAGAAGAACAAGATCTCTACATCCGTATTGCTGTGAAGTGAAGTTTCTGGTCAGAATTTGTGACGGTTTAGCAACAGATTAGCGACGGTTTGCCAGTTTTGTGACAGAAGACATGGCGTGCAGAACTTCAATTCCAGACAATGAGGTAATTCGTATGACTGAATCTGAAGTTAGAGAATATAATGCTAAATTAAAGAATAAAATGCATGTTTATAATAACTCTGACTTAGCAATTAGTTGCATAGAAACATATGAACAAAAATTTCTAGAACTTCAAAAACAATGTGCTGATCTGAATGCTGAAAATGAAAAATATTATCTAGAAGTTCAGTCATACAAAAGTTCTCTAAAAACATTAGAAGAACAGAAAAAGTGGTTTCAAAATACCCAATTAGAGTATGAAGATAAGATTAGGATATTAAGTATTGACTTAGAAAATACAACTAATCTATTGACATATTCTGAAAAGCTTAATACTGAGGTAAATAAAGAGAAGCAGGAGCTACAAACTAAATTAGATAATGTTTTGGCTAGGTTTGATAAATGGAAAAGTTCATCTAAAAACTTAGTCAAATTAGTAGATAGCTCTATGTCTGGTAGAACAAAAATTGGCTTAGGATTTAAAAACTATATTGGGCCAAATGATGTTTTTGACTCCTCTTTGTCTAGTGTGTTTGACACTACCCTTGAAGATGTGGAAGGTAGGCCTATTTTCAATAGGTATAAACCAGCTGCAGAGATGCATGCTGTTCCTCCACCTCTCACAGGGACATTCATGCCTACCTTAGACCATTTTGACTTTGATGAATCACAAATGACATATGGTATAAGGTCCACTAGCTCAATTGAAACTATTTCTGTGTTTAATGACTTTGTCTCTTGTAACTCTAGTGACAAGTCTTTAGAACCTAAGACTAGTGACCTTGACTCTTGTGAGTCCGACTCTAGTGTTGAAACACTTGATTCCGTACCAGAACGTGTTATAGTTGAACCCATTACTAGTAAATATGCCTCATGTAAGTCTACCTTAAGTGCTAAATCACCTAAGTTCTATCCTCAATCTGTTTGTGCTAAAAATGAAAGTAATAGGAAATTAGATAACCCTAGGAAAAATAATAAGAGACCTAGATGTAATCAAAGAGGTTGGAATGGCATGATGACTCAGCAATTAGATGATAACTTTGAGTTCAAAAGTAAGGCTTGCTATGTGTGTGGTAGTTTTGATCACTTGCAATATACTTGTAAACACAAGAGAAAGATTAATGATCAACAAATAGTTAAACCAGCGTGGAATAACTCAAGACGGGTGAATCACAAGAACTTTGGTATAAATATTCACCCAAATACAAAAAGTAACATAATTCCACAACCAAGATGCTTTAACAATATTAAGGGTACAAGGGTTGAGTCTACACGGTCAAAAACAAAACTTAATATTGTTAATGCTTTAGCTAGGTGGGTTTGGAAACCTAAACAAGATGGTTTACAACATGTCTCCAAATCAAATAGTGCATCAAAGTCCTTAACAAGATATGACTATGTTGATGTATATGGAAGATTCAAGTCTGTTTTGGCTTGGGACTTTCATAAGCACTAATCTTTTCTTGGTTTGTGTTCTTTTCAGCAAGTGTGATTGTAAATTTCTATGATTATTATTTTTTGTATTTGTGTGAACTAACTTTTTGTAGGAAAAGAAAAGTTGTTTAAAAAAAACAAAAAAAAAAGATTTTCTTGCTGGTGGATACTTAGCTCTGTTTGAGGGGAGGTTTTTGCCTAAGGGGAGGCTTGTTGTATGTATATCTGTGTATATTCTTGTGTTTTTCTGTCTAATCAATTTTGCAGATTGACATTGATGCTGGTGGATATGGTTCCTCCTAGTAGAACTAAGTTGCTCCTAGTCGACCAATGGTTCCTCCTGGTTGCACTCATTCTGCTTCTGGTGGACCATTGTTCTTCCTGATGCATTCTACGTTGCTGCTGTTTGACTCATAGTCTTTGACTGGTTATAAAAAAAATTAAAAAAATTAAAAATTAAAAAAAAAAAGTAAAAAAAAAAATTAAAAAAAAAATAAAAAATTATATATATTTCACTTTTTGGGCTATTTTGTTTGGTACTATGGTGTTGGTTAGCCTCCACACAATAAATGGTTCTCAACTCACCATGTCTAACCGACAAGAAAGAGTTGATTCACCTTGAGGGTACGGCTCCTGGTGTGATTCTCAAATCCGTTGATGGTTGCCAGGTTACCCAAAACTGGATGGTTTTCACTTGCCATGGTCCTAGACTGAAAAGTGGCTAATCCAAGGGGGTACGGCTCTTGGTAAAGATTTTATCAAATCTGTTGATAGCTATAATAGCTTGCTCAAAGCTATAGGGTTTTCAACTCACCGATGCTTCACTGCTAAGAGTTGGCGAGTCCAGAAGGGTACGACTTCTGGTAAAGACATATCAAATCCGTTGATGGCTATGATGGTTTGCCAAAAATCATCAGGGTACTCCAACTCACCAATGATTCACGTTCCAAGAGTTGGGCTGGGTACTAGTCTCCCAGGGTGATGTCATGATTCCACCAAAAGACTGGCTAGCCCAAGAGTGAGCAGCTACTTGGTAAAGGCTCATTAAATCTGCTCCTGTTGCTGTCAAGAATCAACATGTGCAGATGTTTTCAAGCTTTAAAGAAGCTCAGTCGTTCGTGTATCAACAACTACTTTTGTGTTTCTTCTAGTTTTATCAAGTGAGCTTGTTGCTGCTGTGGTTCATATTCCAATCCTCATGCTTACTGGTGACACATCTACTTGGAAACTTGAACTCAACAAAGTTAAATTCAAGTTTAGGGG
The DNA here is from genome assembly GCA_025667525.1 of Glebionis coronaria. Lineage (NCBI taxonomy): Eukaryota > Viridiplantae > Streptophyta > Magnoliopsida > Asterales > Asteraceae > Glebionis > Glebionis coronaria. The sequence goes on from CM046875.1 coordinate 26,243,630, forward strand.
AGGATTGTTAGGACTCATGGATTTAGAAGTTAGTCCTGGTAATATGCAGTTCCCACTGGAGTACTCTGTTACTCCTGGTGAGTTACAGTTCCTACTGGAGTACTTCGTTACTCCTGGTGTTACAGTTCCTCCTGGTCGTATTATAAAGTTGATAGAAGATTGTAGAAGATAAGATCAAGGAAGATTGTAGAAGATAAGATCAAGGAAGATTGTAGAAGACATGATCAAATATTTAGTCTTCCTATTCATATGGAAAGTATTAAAGATATTGATTATGATGAGGAGGTTACAATATTATTTAGGAAATAATTAAATGGTATTAATGTGTAATACTTTGGAAAGTATTAATTATGTTGTAACCACCTAGGACCCCTTGCACTATAAAAGGAGGTCCTAGGGTGTAGAGATGGACACACTTCTACACACACACATTCTCTACACATTTATCTCATTGTTTGTTATAGCTTCAAGGTTGTAAAACCCTATCACTATTAAGAGTGATCGTATTAATATATTGAGGCTTGGATGTTTGGTTATTTCTATTGTTCTTCTTATATATAAAGATTGGTTTCCGCACACTCTTTGTATTGTGATCAAGGCTTCAAAGGTCCTTCAACAAGAAGTGAACCCAACAATGGGGCATTTCACTGATGCACAATCAGACAGATCATACTTCTTGAGCAAATCTCTAACATATTTTTCTTGACAAATAGAAATTCCTTTAGAATTTTGTTTGATTTGAAAACCCAAGAAAAAGGTTAGTTCCCCCATCATGCTCATTTCATACTTTTTGGTCATTAGTTTGGCAAATTGTTTGCTCAAGATAACATTGGTTGAACCAAAAATTATGTCATCCACATAAATCTGTACTAAAACTACGTCACCCTTGGACCTATAGGTGAACAAGGTTTGGTCAATGGTACCTCTGACAAATTTATTTTCAAGAAGGAATTTTGAGAGAGTTTCATACCAGGCTCTGGGCGCTTGTTTCAGCCCATAGAGTGCTTTGTGAAGTCTGCAGACATGATTGGGGTAGTCACTCTTTTCAAACCCTGGGGGTTGACTGACATATACTTCCTCTGCAAGTTTCCCGTTAAGAAAGGCACTCTTCACATCCATCTGATAAACCATGAAACCCATATAAGCTGCAAAGGCTAGGAAGATTCTGATGGCTTCCAATCTGGCCACTGGTGCGAAGGTTTCATCATAATCAATTCCTTCAGATTGATTATAGCCCAGCACCACGAGCCTAGCCTTGTTTTTTACAATCATACCAGTTTCATCCCTTTTATTTCTGTAGACCCATTTTGTTCCAACCACTTGCTTATCAGCTGGAGCTTTAACCAGAGTCCACACCTTGTTTCTCTTGATTTGATTGAGTTCATCTTGCATGGCAACAACCCAGCCTTCATCAAGCAGAGCAGCAGCCATGTTCTTAGGTTCATCCTCAGAGAGAAAATTTGCAAAAAGGCATTCATTTGCAGAGGCGGTTTCCAGAGTTCTTAATTTTCCTCTGGTGGTGACTCCCTCAGAGGGTTCTCCAAGAATATTAACTAGAAGAATATCTTGGTTCCTACTCCATTTGGATTGTGGAGCAGTAGTCTCTATGGGATCAGGAGTCACTTCAAGTTCAGGGAGTGATGGAGGTTCATCACATGTAATCTCTTCGTCCATGATCTCTTCATCTGATTGAATATTTAAAGTGACTGGATCAGCATTTTCTTCAGAGATTTGAGTAAGAGATTCAACACCAACAGTCTCTGGAATGATGTCAGAGATGGAGTGAGGATCAAAAGCTTGAACATATGGAAGATCCTTGTGACGACTTTGAGGTGATTCCTTGGGATTTGAGAAATCATCTTTGGGATAAGATTTAACTTCATTGAAGTCAATGTCACATTCCTCTGAGTTGGTGTGTGTAATGACAGCGTCAGCTTCATTAAAGGTGACATGAATGGACTCTTCTAATTCTTGCCTGCGAATATTGAATACTCTGAAAGATCTGGAGGTAGGAGAGTATCCAAGGAAGAATCCATCATCTGATTTTTCATCAAATTTACCCAGGTGATCTTTGTAATTGTGAATGAAAACAGGGCAACCAAAGACATGGAAGTAGCTTACATCAGGGGCTCTCTTCCTATACACTTCATAAGCGGTCTTATCATGTCTCTTTACAATGATGGATCTGTTTTGTGTGTAGCATGCTGTGTACACAGCTTCACCCCAGAATTGTTTAGGAAGTCTTGATTCGCTGAGCATCGTTCTGGCAGCTTCAATGAGAGTTCTATTTCTTCTTTCAGCGACACCGTTTTGTTCAGGGGTTCCTGGGTTTGAGAAGTTCGGTGATATACCATTTTCATCACAAAAGGCTTCCATGGCATGGTTTTTGAATTCTGTGCCATTGTCACTTCTGATAGCCTTTACCCTGCAATCATTGAAGTTTTCTATTTCTCTGATGAAGGACATGATTCTTTCAGCAGCATCACTCTTTCTCTTAAGAAAGAATACCCATGTGAATCTGGAGAATTCATCTACAATGACCAAGGTATATTTGTTGTGATTGAGGGATTGAGGTTTAACTGGTCCAAACAAGTCCATGTGAAGAAGATGAAGGCACTTGTTAATGGAGAATGATTGTTTTGTTTTGAACGAAGCCCTGTGATGCTTCCCTTTCTCGCAGGCTGAGCAGGGTCTGTCCTTGCTGAAGGTCAGAGAGGGAAGTCCAGCTACCAAATCATTCTTTGCCAGTTTGTTGATGTTTTTGAAGTTGAGATGGGAGAGTCTCTTATGCCAGAGCCAATTTTCGCTATCAGAGGCTTTGGCAAAGAGACAAGTGTTCTCTCCTTCAGGGGATGACGTCATGTCAATGACATAAACATCCCTTCTTCTGGGTGCAATTAGAACGACATCATCGTTCTGATTGAAGATAGTTCCTTGGGTCTTAGTGAACAGAACCTTGAACCCAGCATCGCAGAGTTGACTGATGCTGATTAGGTTGTGCTTCAAACCATTTACATAAGCGACCCTTGTGAAGGTTATTCCATTGCATTCCACTGAGCCATATCCTTCAGTGGCCCCTGAGGAGTCATCCCCAAAGACTACTTTTGGACCAGACTCCTTCTTATATCTATGCAGATATTGTTTAATTCCTGTCATGTGTCTGGAGCACCCGCTATCCAAGTACCAAACAGATTTCTTTAGGTATGCCTGCATAGATATAACAGATCAGATTAGTTTCTATGATGAACCCACTTTCCAGTGGGTCCATGCTGTCGCTGACTGGAGACATTGGGTCTTCTGGGACTTTCTCCCCCTCTTTGGTTGCAATCTCTGGTTTCATGACGCATGCTGCCACATATGTCACAACCAGGGTAATGTTCACACTCATCAGAGTGGTGGTCATAAAAGCCACAATATTTGCAGGGAGGATTAGGCCTGTAACCCTGAGAATTTTCTCTGGATTTTGATTGCTCAGGTCTTCTAGAGGGCCTGTGAGGAGTTTTGGATCTTAGTTGTGTTCGAGTTCTTTGAACAGCGATGATCTCCTCATGCTCTCTAGATGTGTGTTCAGTGGACTCACATGTGATACACTTAGGTTTCTTGGTACCATCCTCAGAGGAGTGATTCTTGAAACCACAGTGCTTGCAAGGTCTGAACAGCGTTTTCCCTTTTGAGCTGCTTGAGCTTTCACCAAGAGAGCTAACAGATGGACTGTTATCTTTGGGGTTGATTTTTTCTTTCAACCCTTTTACTTCTTCCATCAGAGTGAGGAGAAGTTTCTTGGTGGGTGATAGCTCTTCAGGGGAAGAAGTGGGTTTGTCAGTGTTTTTGGCTACATAAACCTTCTTAGGTGCTTTATCAGCAACTTTGGGAGTGAGATTTCTAGAGGTTTTGAGAGCTGGTTTAGGGCCAAGCAAGGAATCTGTTGGTTTAGCGCCAGCAGGTTTGGAAACAGCTGAAGCTTCAGATTCGTTGTCAGAGTACTTCTCAACCACAGAGGTGGAGAGAGGAGAAGAGACTTCTGATGGGACAAATTTAACACTGGGCACTGGAATGTGATTTTTGAACCTACCCTTACCCCCTATTGCCTGAACCACATTCCCTGGAATGGTTTCAGCAACTATTTCTTCCACAGTGGACTGGCCAAGGTTCCATTTTTCAATGGTTTTTCTCAAATGAGAGTTTTCATCAGCTAAAGATTCATTTTCAATGGACAACTTGCTGACCTCATTTTGAAGTTGATTAGCGATGTTCACAAAAGGTTTGAGATTAGCTAATTCAGATTGACAAAGACTCAACTCGTTTTTGAGATTTTGAAACTTATTTAACAGATTTTTTCTTTGTTCTTCTACAAAATGGAGGTCAACTAAAGTGTAGTCACTGACATGGTCTCTGTCAGGACCCTCAGGCATAGAGAGTAATCTTTGTACCTTTTTCATAGTGATGTCAACCCATTGACCTGATCTTGCTTCACTTTTACCAACTGCTGGTTCTTCATCAGCAACAGCCATGAAGGCTCTAACGGTAGTGGTTCCTTCATCCTCAGAGGTGAGGGGTTCATCATCCCAGTCAAAAGAAGCAGCTATTAGACCTTTTTCAGTCTTTTTGTTATCCTTCTTCTTGGCTGCATCATCAGCTTTCTGATTGAGTTTAATCAGCTCAGCTTTCAAGGCCTTGTATTTTACCTTGTAGTCCTTTTTACCCTCAGAGTCACTGAGAGAGGATTGGTTGAAAGGTGAGGAAGAAAACTTCTTTTTGCTGTGGGTTTTGCTGGATGATGGAAAGCTGGGAGAAGATGTCTTGTTTGACCAGCAGTCCTTGTGGAAATGACCAGTCTTTCCACAAGTGTAACATGACACTTTGGATTTGTCAATCTTGGCAGCACCAACTCTACCATATCTTTTGTAGTATCTCTTCTGGTCAGCTAAAAGGGCTCTGTCATGGAATTCAGCATGTAATTCATCAAGGAATTCTTGACTGCTTCTTGTGTCTTCTTCCACGTCAGAGTCACTATCCTGAAAAGAGTGGTTAGCAACAAGAGCTTTTGACCCAGATATAGGAGAGGTAAACCTATCAGTCTCTGATTTGTAAATAGAGTCAATCAGTCCTTCTTCATAATTGTATCTACCAAACAGTTGAGCAAGAGTATCATTTTTTATGGCATTATTTGCTCTCAGGGTTTGGTTAAGACTAAGCCATTTCCTAGGCAAACTATTTACAAACGTGGCATTAACCTCAGCCTTGGGTAGTACAACACCATTGTTACCTAAATCATTCAGCAAGATCTTGAGTCTAGTGTAAGTTTGAGAAACAGTTTCAGTTTCCAAGGCTTTGAAAGCGTTAAACTTAAGTCTTAATGCTTGGATTTTGGTCTCTTTAGTCTCTTCTGGTCCTTCATACCCTAGAACCAACTCAGTCCACATTTCTTGTGCGGTGTTGCACTTGATGATGGACTTCATAATGTTCTTGGGTAGGCAAGAGACTATTATACTTTTAAGTCTCTTGTCCTGGTTAGCCAGACGTCTATCAGCGGGAGACCATTGCTTAACAGGTTTCTTAATGGGTCTCTCTGGTGTAGAGGAAATGGCCAGTGGTACATAAGGACCATTTTCTAAGATTTCAAACAAGAAGGGTTCTAGACCATCTAAGTATATAAGAAATTCACTTTTCCAACTTGAGAAATCTTCTTCATCAAACGCTGGAACATTAGACACATGTGACCCTCCACGATTATCAAGAAGTTGTGGAAGATCATCCTCATTTACACCAGTGCTTACAACAGGTGTAGGCATGGTAGTAGATGTGGTGGCTGGTGCGTTTGTTGAAGTATTTGCTTGGTTAGATTGACCAAACGGTGGTGGGATGGGTGGCATAGTTTCAGTCATATTTGGATCTTGATTTTAAAAACTAGAACGGTTTTTAGAAAAGTTTTATAAATCAAACCGCTCTGATACCAATTGAAAGTCCCAAAATACAACTATTGTTGAAACTAAGTCACGAAAAACAATAACACACAATAGAAATACTTTTCAAACGAGTAATGCTTTATTAACTATTATCAACAAAGTATTACAAAGTGTTATGAATACACCTGTTGAATAACAACAAGAAATGAACCCTAGAACAAGTAAACTTGATTCGAGACTCAAGTTAACAAGAGAACCAATGAGTCGCTGATGGACAGCTGAGGGCTCAGTGGTTCCAGTGGGAGAAAGAACTTAGATTAAGATTCCAAGCACAAGGGTTGAATCTTAACTTCTTTCTCATCCCTATTTATAGTGGTAAGAGGTTGTATCCTTAGTGGGAGTAGTTGATATGTGTCATCTTCTGAGTGGAAGAGTACAACGTATTAAATGCATGTCCAAATCGAGACATGCCTTTAACTACTTTAGGTGAACAGTTCTGCCAACTGTTCACCTTTGTCCCACTAGGTCGTACTAGGCATTGACTTGAATCTCTTGTTTTGTCCCGCTCAAAACACTTGCAAGATTCTCCCGCCTAAACTATAAAGGGTTGGATAAGCTTTGCTTAATCCAAGTCTCTAGGGTTCTTAAGTGATCTCTGAGTGTTGTCAACTCAGAGATCCTTGAACACCAGTGCATTCCTTTGACATCCCAGCTATCCATAATCGCTGGTGAGTCTGACTTCAGATTGTCTTCGACTTCTCTGACGTTGTCTTTGACTTGAATGATCCAGGTGTGCCAGCTGAGGCTTTGCCTTCCACTGGTCTAGTCTCTGTCGCTGGTCTTCTCAGCGACCTTTCAACACTTAGTCTAATTTAAACAAATCTAGACAGGGCCATAGTTAAAACTTTCATTGGCCCAACAAGTATCATGTTATGTAACATGATACAACAATACATTATTCGTTTCAAGTGGTTAATTTCATAAGCACGAGCGGGTTGTCGTATAATCTCCCAACGACCTTGTAAGACACCGAAAGCGCGTTCGATATCTTTTCTAGCACCTTCTTGAACTAGTTTATACCGCAATGTTTTTTCATCCCTTGAAACAGAAAATGTTTTCACAAAAGTAGACCACTCGGGATAAATACCGTCAGCCAAATAATAACCTTTTTTATATGTTTTTCCGTTTACCTCAAACGGAGAATCTGGAACCTTATCGGCTAACTTATCATCAATTAAAGGTGAACCATATAAGACATTTAGATCGTTGTTTGCCCCAGGACAACCAAAGTATGCATGCCAGAATGTCAATTGTTGATCCGCCACTGCTTCTAACATAAGAGTTGGGTATTTATGATCCCGCCTTTTAAATTGAGTCTGTAAAGCCTTGGGACAATTTCTCCAATCCCAATGCATGCAATCAATACTCCTGAGCATTCCCGGGAGTCCATGTTTCTCATTGTGCAATTTATAAAGTTTTTTTATATCCGTGGGAGTAGGTTTTCTTAAATATTTTTCAATATATAAGTCGTAATGCATTTAGTAAAATGAAGCAAACATGCTCTAGCAGTGCGTTCTGCAATTTGCAAATACTCATCAAATGCATCGGGTGATGACCCATACGCCAATTGACGAAATGCCGAAGTGATTTTTAAAACGGGGTGAATACTACCCCGACCCGTAGCATCTAGCCAAGTGCGAAAATAAGCAAAGTATTCAGGAAGAGGTCGGCATTATGAGTTAAAATAGCATCAACAATTTTCCAAAAAAGCCTTGAACTCATACGATACCTTCGCCGGAATTTCTCTTCCGTATATTTTGGAGGAGTTTCGTCATCACCAAAGTAGTCCTTTAGCAATCTTCGACTCGTATCTTCTCGATCACGAGGTATGTATGTCCTCGCATTCCCCGATCCACCGGCTCCTTGATTACACATTCCAACAAAGGTCTCATACTCCCCCAAGCCTCGACTGTAACGTTCATGGGCGTTACCGAAATATTAATCGTATTCGAAAATGGTGTTTTGATAAGGATCCATTTTTTTGTAAAGAAATTGAAAGAATTTAGGATTGGAAAAAAATAGGTGAAATGAGGTATAATATATAGGATTTTAGTAGTGTTTTTTGAAAAAAAAAAATTTTAAGCCAACGGCTAGTTTTTTGAAAATCAATTTTTTTTTTAAAAAACTCCTCCGAGCCAACGGCTATAACCCAAAAAGAAAAAAAAATTAAAGCTCTTGGCGCGAGCTGTTACTGTTGGCGCGAGCGATGTTGGCGCGAGGCCCGGTACAGTGCGCCAAAGGGATGGTGGCGCCAACGGCTTAACAGCCAGCCAGTAGCCAACCGCTCCCCTTGCTCTTACAATCGTAATCAACCATTTCATTACTTCATTTATTCCATTACAATGTTCATTACATTCCATTACGAATTCATTTCGTCAAACCAAACATACCAATATTTCTCCAACTAAACAGGTTTTCCAAATTTTTAGATGTTTTGTGAAAAAAGAAATTCCTTTTCTTTTTCTACAAAATAGAAAATAGAAAATGATAGAAAATAGTTCTTTTCTAAAAGAAATTAGTTAGTCGTTGGAGGTGGGTTTTTAAAACGAATGTTTTTTACTAAAAATTTCACTTAATGCATGTACAATAACGTCGGCTAACGCCAAATCAAAGTACAATAATGCCGGCAATGCGCAACCACATCATGCCGTCGACGATCCAGGCGCTACGATACCGAATGCTCTACAAAAAATTATATGTCTTACATTCCTAGCAGATACTAAAGCAACTCCCTCACCTCAAATTGACTCGTACCACGTTATGCTGTTTTGCATATTCTTACACGAGTATTAGGATATTTTGTGCATGTCTTTCTGGAGTGACGAACACATTTAAAATTCTAAAGATATCAGCGTTGATTAATATAATACAAGTTATATATGGTTGTAGAAGTCAAACAAGTTGTCGGGATATGCGATCGTTTAGCCATCGGAAATGCGTGAGCCTATCGGGGGCACACACGAATACACGAAGAGTACGTTTATTATATATTTAATATATTTAACTCGTTTATATTTATTAAATATATAATATGTTTCACGAAAATATATTTAAACAATATTTAGTTTAACCGTTAGACGTTGTAAACTAATCAAATATTGTTAAATACAAAAGAGGGAATGTACAAAAACCAAATCATCAGGACTCCATCCCAATAGTTGGCCGCATAGAATGGACTATGAAAGAGTTGGTCGTTATTTTAAAAGATGATGAAGTGTATATCTAAAACTTGTTTGACAAGTTTATATATTCAAATTGAATAACCCTTAATAATAAAAGATACGGTTTAAAGAAAATAAAGACAATCGAATATTAACTTTGATTTGTTTTATTCTATTCCTGTGTCCCACGACACATGCTATTATATAAATAGCAAATCTCTTTTATTTTTTGGTGTGAAAAAAAAAAACAGATATGCGATATACACCAAAAGGGTTTTCTGGTTTCTCTTGCTCATTGACCATAATCAATTGATGGCTTGCATGAAATCAGTATTGGCAATTTGTACGCATGTTTATCATGCTATATCATCCATCATACATATCCCTTTCTTGATTAACAGTAAACAAAACAAGTTTTAGTATTTGGTCTTGTTTCTGTTCAATCATTCTCCAACTAAACAAGAACACTCGTTTGGTTTAGTCGTGAAGCAAGCACTAGTATCTTAACGTACTTGTGTGACGTGTAGTGTGAGCAACCATAGAGTCGACAACTTAGTCGTTAAGTTTCAAGATCAAGATCAAGACTTGTTTATTTGATTTAATCAATTAAATGAAAGGTTAGTATTTATATTGCTTTATTTATGTGTTAATCTTAAATATCAAACTAGATCCATTCCGCTGCGCACTCGTAGTTAAATGGTTAACTAGTTGTAAAATCCCAACAGTGGCATCACGAGTCAAATCGTTTGGTGTTTATGGGTTACACATAGAATAAACACGCTAGATCCGCTTAAATACTCGCTTTATTTTTTTCTATGGCAACAACATGCATTCTTGCCATGAATTTTTAATCTTGATCTAGATCTAATAAAATTGGGTAGGTTTATTAAATTGGTTAATAAATAAAATTTTATTTTTATCTGTCAAAGACTTTAGCAATCACATTTGTGATGCATGCTCGTCACCAAGTACCTAGCAACTTGGTGAGGGTCTTTGATTCTCAAATTGGGGAAGACTCATTCGAGACTTGGATCTTATATGATTTATCGCTTTCATATAGAGTCTGTCTTCTGCTTCTACCCCCTTCTGGTCTGTTTTTATGTGCTTATTTGTTTTCCATTATGAATTGCAAAACGTAATAATTCAAGATTCTAGGAATCATAAAAACAGATCTCTACTTATATCGAAACTAGCTTTAAAAGTATGTCATATTAATACACTTTTTCCTTGCGAATCGGCTATGTGTTATTTGTTAAAAAATCGTTTTTTGGAACAAATATTAATATGGACATAAGATCTATGAAACTTGTTTTTATTATAATCGAATTGTTTTGCGAAATCATATTGTCACTCGAGTTGGGCTTACATACCGTAATGATGGCTTATAAACTATCTTCTCAACGACGTGATTTGCAAAATTAATTGATTTATAATACTTAAAAACAACTTTTTGTGCTTTACTAATGGTGGACTTGCTATTGCACTACGTGCTCTAGTCAAGCTATCTAGGGTTTGAACGATCTTTAATCTTTTCCCGTGTCATATACATGTTTCGGCATCTATATGATAATTATCCCAAGCACTTGCGCCTTCGGGCGCATGAAGAGTAGGATATAGGGTTTGATCATTCTTTAATGATTTCCCGCGGTAAACACACCTAAACCAAAAAGTTAATAAAATGTTTTCTTAACTTGTGCTAAAAGATGATTGCATGCATCTTTTAGACGTTTTTGACATTTGTTTTCTAAAACTTATGTGATACCTATTTGAATTTTAAGTCTATGCCATCCAATTTAATAGCACTTGTAGTCTTTTTTCGTCATCTGGTCAGACCTAGGGCGAATCATGCACCCAAGGCGATCTTTGTCACTGGTCAGACCTTTGCCAATCATTGCATGCTTTAAATTGGTACGACTTAAAGTCGAGTTCCCGGTCAGATTCGGAACCCGAGGCATAAGATGAGATGAAACATACTCATGACTTTATTACGTGTAGAACAAGTTTGCTTGAGATGTTCAATGGTACTCGAAAGAGATGAGAGAACGTCCCATCCAAACACTCTACAACAATATACTTCATGAATCGTCTCATAATTCTAAGAGTTGCACTTGTAATGCAATTAACGCTCGACGCTTACCTCTTGCCCTACTTGCTATTAGACGGTCGGACCTCTAATATTGAGTGGGAGTGCAAGTAGGATCTTAGTCTTATTAGTAATTAATTGGGTAGTTAATTCTATTAAGAATTCAATTATCGAAAATACTAAATTGAACTTTCTAATGTTCCGATTAATTGTGTTATTGCAACATAATTCGTAAACTAAAGTTGTTTTCTTATAGAAAACAAACATTGTCTCTTTTCTTGGTAAGAAAAGTGAGACTTACTCCTATCTTTTCTCATTAGTTGACAAGAATAAAACAGGACCATAATTGAATCGTTATCGATTGCATTTAAACTCACTTTTAATATTTCATTATCCTAATCCGGTTCTGAAATCATTGAAAGATAACATATTTTGTGTACCTAATGTCTATAGCTACCAAAATAAATGACATCCTGCACTTGTCACGATGTATGAGTTTAAACCGTAAAGAGTAAAGAATTTACTAGCACTTCGCTAGGTATCTTTCTTGGACTCTTGATTATTCCTTAAAGTGCTAAATACCCTTGTGGCTTTGTAGACGATAAAGGAGGAATTGCATGCTAAATAGTCAAGTTAATTAAAAGCATGAACGGCTAGTCCCTCATCCACACAAGTATAATTTCATATACTTTGTTCAAATACCTAAGTAAATGTATACTTGTAGGAATTTTTCAAAGATAAGGAAGTCAATAAATTGCTATTTACTTTTTACTGGTGATGTAACATCTCTTATGTTGACAAATCCAGTGGGAGTATTGCAGTTTATTACTGAAATAATATCCATGTAATATTGTCAATTTCAGTGGGAGCTACAAGATTTATTTTCTTGCTTAGTCATCCATATTATTTCGAACTTGCTTTGAAATAATTTATCACTTCAAAATATGAACAACCATTGCTTTAAGGAAATTGCATTTTATTTTATAAGATAACACGCTGCCTTTCTGATGTCGCCTTCTGAAACGTTATCTATAGAATAATAATCCATAATTCATTGTCTAAAGTTATGGTTCTAAATCTACTTATAATATCAATGACATTATCATATTGTTTACACAATCAACCACATGTTGTATTGCTTGTCTTCATAATATGATGTTGTGCCTTACACAAGTGGGAGAAATCGTAAAGTGTGTGCAAGGAACAACATATATTGGTTTCACTTGCTATCAAGGTAAGAAAGCTAATAATTCTACTAGGACTTGAACACACAAGATGTTTGTTGCCCTACTACATTCAAATGTCATGATATAGTGAAAAGCTACTTCAACATTTTTACTACATGTTTAGTAAATACAATTATGGTTAAGATATAATAATCATAATTTTGAAGTATAAAAATTAACTTGAAATTACTATTGAACTCAAGAGTTTGCGTTCATGATTGCTTTAGTTAGTATAATTATGTTTTTCCTTGATAACACATAATTATAAAGTCCTTGAATTACTCACCGACTTCTAACATAAAGTATTTAGTAAAGTAGTTATGTCTTCTTGTTAACACATAAACATTAGATCTTTGAATTATTCAAAGACTTATAATGTATACTTGATATGTTCTGTTTTCTTGTAAACGCGTGAACATATAATTCTTGAACTGTTATGTCTTCTTGTAAACACATGGTTCTTGTATTATTCAAGGAATATACATTATAGCATGCACCTGGATTTAAAATACTGATATTGTAATTTGGTACACGATCCGATTGACAAGTATTTAATCCAAAGAGTATTAAATTATCTATGGAATTCTGATGTAGCCTCACAATTCCAATACTCATAGAATACCGAAATATTATGGTATGTCTAAAGAGTTGAAACTAACTATATTTGTATAGTTTGATTTATGATAGCTTTAATTATTCTACCTCCATGATCTATCAAGGTTAGAAAATTGCGTGTGTCATTGATACACTCAATATAGTTCAAACCTAGAAGGTATTCAAGACAACCCACAAATTGAAAACCCCTAATTTATTAGGGACTTTCGGTTGTTCCACTCAAACCAATTGAATCCTAAAACCTTTTGGGTTTTTCGATTTTCTACACTTCTTAGCTTGACGATTGTAGTGTTGGTGTTCCTCCTAGCTTGACGTAACACAAACCTTTCCGAAGGTTATTGGTTAAAAGAGTGACACAAGAATTATGGTTCTTACTAGAAACCCTAATTAGGGTTCTTGGGAGAAATCCCAATATGTCTTGATTAAATTCTTTAATTTGTTAATATCTTATGAAGCATACTATTAACAAACTTGAGATAAGAATTTAAAATGTGTTTTGTACTCTCTCTATTAAGAACAATTTATTGTTACTTAAATACTTAGTATTTAGAGAATGATCTCTACTTACAAAAGTAAGTGGGAGTTATAACAAATCTTGAAGATATTCAAGAGCAAAATACACAACCTTCAAAATCCACTTGTTGATGTCATATTTTGGTTAAGCATGGAAATGTCAAACCAAAGTAAAGGTTACTCTCATTCATAATCCACAAGGATACCTCATCACTTGATTGATATTTTAATATCAATGCTGAGGAGTATAAGTTAGGAGATCTTTGTAATCCACTAACTGCTAAGATTAATTATCATATCTTGAATCTGATAAATGTCTTAGAACTATGAGTGATAAGATGCAGTCCTTAAAGGGAGAATCAATCTTTTGAATTTGATTGATGTTTCTCCTAATTATAAACCTATGAGGTTGGAAGGAGTTTCTTTTGAAAAAAGACTCACAAGGACAAAATGGTATACTTAATTAATGCATGGCTAATAATAGGAAGCTTTTAATTATACTCAAGCAATTGACTATGATTGAATCATTCTTCCATACACGCATTGGTTAAATAAAGATAAATTATTGTCATACATGTTTCTGTGTATATGGAATATGGCAATTAAGCTTTATAGTTTTTCCTTTAGTGATTTACCTTAGCAAGGACGGTGTGAAATCAAAGGGTTTAAGATTCTATAAATCTTTATTGAGTATACACGATAGATAATCCAAGTATGGATTAAATCATGCATCTAGAATTTAATTACAATATGATTTTGATTAAATTTAGATGAGTTGGAGTACACTTGACATTAAGTGGGAGCACTATATGTTTTTTCTTTAAATTCATATGTTGTATAACATAGTGAAGATATCATTCCATTTAAGCTAGATGATAATCCTTAAGATTGGAATGAAACTTCATTTGAGAATTTATGGAATAAAACAAATGACTTTGGAATAAATGTTTATTGATATAAGCAATGTGGTAATTGAGTCAAACACAATGCAATACATCATTGAAGCAAGTCTTGCATGATATATTTCACTAGACATAATGTTGTACATAAATGGAAATCTTATGTTTTTAACTAAGGATTCATTATGTATATATATTATATTGTGTATATGACTTGTTGTCACTTTTGTACAAGAACAAAGTGAGATGACAAAAACAATATCTAACTGAGAGTATTTAGATTGTTGTTAAAACATATATTTACGAATTATAAAGCATAGTGATGTATGTGTACACTGATGCTGGAGGATAATCAATCTAGTAAAGTGAGATGTTATCATTTATGATAAATCTGCTAAACTAGATGTGCTCACAATGAGCATTGTTGCATTACACATTAAGGAATAAGAATACTTTACATTTTAAGAAACTGTAAAGATGACTGTCAGTATATCGTTGATGTTAAATACCTTATACAAGGATTGACGATATCCCCTACTATGAAACTTGCAATAGTATGAGCATGTAAGAAAAGACACTCATCTTGTTTTCCAAATCTTTCACAATTGTGAAATTTGAAACAAGTATTCAGAAACTTTACTTAGATAACTATTTAGCTTTCTTGTTAAAGAATAGTTGAGAATGTTGGAAACATTTGACTTCAACTTGCTAAATTAGTTTCATGCAATCTATTTTAGTATTTGGATAATTGGGATGGTAAGACAGTTATTACTTTGTGATGAATAAAGATACTTGATATTTGTATCCATTCATATAATTACTGTTGTTCTATATTTGTATGTTTAATCCTTGAATATTTGATTATTCTAAATATGTCCATTGTCGGTTAGCAATATGGGAATATTGTCTACATTAAGACAAATGTGAGTGTTGGTTGTATTCTTTGAATATATGGACGGTTCCCACCAAACTCATGTGTTATTCATTAGGGATGCATATTGGACACCCCGAACTTTTGAATCGTTACTTTTGGATCCTTGTCATGAGTAAGATTCCGAAAATGGTGAGTAAGTCATCCTTAGACTTGAGATGCAAACAAGTTTGTGCATGTGTGAATATCACTTCTTGATTATATGTTAAACGCTATCTCGCAAGCGGTAGTTATAAAGGCTATAGTTGGAAGTGTTGTGAAGCAGCATCCACAGACACTTGCAGTCAATATAGAATTTGTTCCTCCACTTGATATAGTGCAGATTAGTACCATTGGGCCCTCTCCAGAATTAATCAGATAATTGTGTGGCCGCACCCAAAGAGTAAATCAAGATGATACTTGTTTACATTTGGTATATCTGAATTAACTTCTATAACGAGAAACTAAACGTTAAACTATATGGAATGAGTTAGGATCCATATCCATGGTTTAACGGTACTAGTAACAAAGGGATGATTATTAGCAAGTCACATAATCGTATACCATTAATACTTTTGAGATATTCTTCTTGAAACTATACCTCAATCATTTCCGGTTATAATAAAGTGTTGCTAGATACTTTATTATGGACGTACTATGTCTTAAACTCTCACAAGTGGGAGCTGTCGGGATATGCGATCGTTTAGCCATCGGAAATGCGTGAGCCTATCGGGGGCACACACGAATACACGAAGAGTACGTTTATTATATATTTAATATATTTAACTCGTTTATATTTATTAAATATATAATATGTTTCACGAAAATATATTTAAACAATATTTAGTTTAACCGTTAGACGTTGTAAACTAATCAAATATTGTTAAATACAAAAGAGGGAATGTACAAAAACCAAATCATCAGGACTCCATCCCAATAGTTGGCCGCATAGAATGGACTATGAAAGAGTTGGTCGTTATTTTAAAAGATGATGAAGTGTATATCTAAAACTTGTTTGACAAGTTTATATATTCAAATTGAATAACCCTTAATAATAAAAGATACGGTTTAAAGAAAATAAAGACAATCGAATATTAACTTTGATTTGTTTTATTCTATTCCTGTGTCCCACGACACATGCTATTATATAAATAGCAAATCTCTTTTATTTTTTGGTGTGAAAAAAAAAAACAGATATGCGATATACACCAAAAGGGTTTTCTGGTTTCTCTTGCTCATTGACCATAATCAATTGATGGCTTGCATGAAATCAGTATTGGCAATTTGTACGCATGTTTATCATGCTATATCATCCATCATACATATCCCTTTCTTGATTAACAGTAAACAAAACAAGTTTTAGTATTTGGTCTTGTTTCTGTTCAATCATTCTCCAACTAAACAAGAACACTCGTTTGGTTTAGTCGTGAAGCAAGCACTAGTATCTTAACGTACTTGTGTGACGTGTAGTGTGAGCAACCATAGAGTCGACAACTTAGTCGTTAAGTTTCAAGATCAAGATCAAGACTTGTTTATTTGATTTAATCAATTAAATGAAAGGTTAGTATTTATATTGCTTTATTTATGTGTTAATCTTAAATATCAAACTAGATCCATTCCGCTGCGCACTCGTAGTTAAATGGTTAACTAGTTGTAAAATCCCAACACAAGTAACAAGCAACGCTGTAAATTTTTTTAAGATTACAACACTAATTTTATAAAAATCATATTTGTAGATTTAGGTGTTAATGTGGCTATTCATAATCCGTTGAATTTTTTTCAGAATCTTCACCATCTCAAGTACAAGGAAACTGAAATTATCAAATTAAAAAAAATGTTGATTTTCAATCCTATTACAAAATAAATGACATTTACTTAATAGAAGTTTTGCTTATTAATAAAATTTATAATTATTTAAGTCACTATAACTTTTCCTTACTAAAACACAATGCATATAAAAGTAAACAAAAGTAACCCACAACATTTGCTTACTTTTTTTCCTATTAAAAAAAGAGTCATTAAAAGTTTTACACTTTTGCTTACTCAATATTGAGTAAGTAATGACCTTTAGTGCTTCCCTCTATTACTTACTCTTTTTATTAAAAGTAGGAGTTAATAAAAATTAGTTTTTGATGACTCTTTTTGAGTAGAAACTAATAGAAAATACTTTTGTTTACTCAATATTGAGTAAGTATACACTTTTAGTGATCCACTCTATTACTTACTTTTTCACATTTAATTTAGTAAGCAAATGTTATAAATTTTGTAGTGTCCATGCTTTTTAGTATGTTATTACATGAAACGACTTTCAAAACAGCTGTACCTGTTATAAAACCCCGACAAGCCTAATCGAGCGTGTGACTATGATACTCCCCCTTATGTTGAGCGAGGTGTTTAAAATAACTTATTTTAGTACTCCCTCTGTCCTAAAATTATAGTCTCATTTTAACTTTTTCGGTCTTTTTCTTCCAAATTTGACCATAAATATTTTTGTTTGTGTTGTATAATACTTTATGAAATATATACAAATTGATTAGTTTTTACATGTATTTTCATTGTTATATTTTTTATCAAGTATTACGTAACACAAACACAAATATTTAAGATTAAAGTTAGAAAAGAAAGACAGAAAAAGTCAAAGTGAGATTATAATTTTGAAACGGAGGAAGTAATTTATTATTTTTAACAATAGGCCTTGGAGACGTGTTGGTTCATCTTACATGGTTTTAGCATTGTCGTAGATATATGATGTTCATATAGAGGGTAACTTAAGTTTAACTATCCAAGTTAAAAGTGGTGGTGCATCGGTGGAAAATGGTTTGGTTCGACGACTTGGGTACAGTAGCGGAAGCGAAGATTTTAGTTTTAGGAGTGTCAAAAACATACATTTTATATTTTGTGAGGGAGAAAAGTTAATATATTTTTTTTAACATACAAATAGCATAGAAAAATTAAGGTAATTTTTAGAATTATTAGGTAGGTGGTGTGTTTGAAAGTTTTTTTAATTTTTCAAAAATATATATTAAATTTTAACATTTTTTATAAATTAATAGGAACATCTAAAACATATCATACTGGGTTCAGTTTTGTTTGTATATTATATTTTGATAAATCATTACATATTAATTTGATATATGATAAATAAATTTTGTTAAAAAATAAATTTGTAAATAGTAGAAGACAGTGGTGGACGCAGGAAACCAAATTTTAGGGGGCAAAATTTTTTTTTTGAACAATAGCAAAACGAAAAAACTAAAATCCGAATAAAAAACCGAGTATTTTAACTTAAAGATGGAAGATTTTTAAGTTTTAGAGTGTTAAATGTTGGACTTTAATGTGTGAGTGAGGGGCATTTTGAGATTCGAGTGGGGGGCATTTTAAAAAAACACTCAAAATTAACAAAAAATTATAGTATAATTTCGTTTTTTTCGTCTAGTTATAGGGGGCGCCGCCACCCCATACCTGATGAATAGGTCCGCCCTGGTAGAAGATTTGGTGATTTATTTGATAAATAAACAGATCTATTTAGCGAGAAAGAAGTTGACAGGTTAAATGTTACTCCTTTTGTAAATTTCACGAGTCTTGAACAAGTTTTATAAGTCTTTTAAAAATTTCGTGGTGTTTGGTATGGTGTAATTAAAGAGAGAATGAAAAAGACTATTACGACGGAATAAAAAAACGTTTTTTTATTTACGTTTATAGAATGTAATGACTTTTTAAAAAGAATTACCTATTACGCCAAAATCATTTTTTAGAGGCTATTTTCTTTTTCTCCGATTACATCTTGTAATGGGATTAAAAATTACATAAAACCTTATATTGTTATTAACTTATATTACATCTTATATCATTAACTAAGCATATTAAATAAACTTTATTCCATCGATGAGTTATTTTTTTATTATCAATTACATTACGTTTTATTATACAAACAAAAGATGATTAATAAGGATAATAAATCATTCTATTACATTATTTATTTCATTACATCGTGTATTTTATTCTTTTAAAAATAACCTTATCTAAATGGACCTGATAAAAAAATTATTTTAAAATTATTTTATTTTTAAAAATATATTGTGGTTTGTTATAAAAAAAAGCAAATAAAAAAACTAAGCTCAAAAAGTTTGTTTTTTCCAGCTAAGTAACCTGCAAGCAGAAAAATGAGCAAATTCCATACGCCCACTTATTGTAGACGGTTCAAATTTGTAAAACCCGGTCCATATGTAGAAAAGGTTTATATGTTTGTCAACTTTTTATAATCTTCAAATATTGATTTAAGTTCTTTTGGATACCAAAGTTTTCTAAGATACAAGGGGACTCATCCCTACCATCCATTTCCATTTCATCCAAGGGCTGAGATTAAATCCCCATTTTACACTACAGGGGTATTTCCGTCAATTCACCCGCCGACTATATAAACAACTTTCTCCATCTTTCTCATAAAAAAACACACCCCGTCTTTTACTTCTCTCTCTACCCCCCCCCCCCCCCCCCCCCCGATCCACTTTCTCTATAAATTGAAGCGAATAATCACAACATCATCATGAATCCATCACAATCGATCAATTAGGTCGACTAATTAACACGATTTCATAACAGGTTTGTCTATAATATGTTCTTATTTTTTTAGCTTATTCGATTTAGAATAAGCTTATTAACTTATTATCATTAACTTATTTTGAACGAAATATTCCGATTGATAGTTCTTATTTTGATCGAATTATTCCGATTGATTGTTCTTATTTTGATCGATTTATTCTAATTAGCTTTTAATAGGTGATTTATGTGAATAAGCTTATTTGTTTGAATAAGATTTTGAATTAGATAAGAGTTATGAATAATCTTGGGAATTACATAGGAGTTATGTGAATAAGCTTACAAATTACACAAGAGTTACGAATAAGCTAGCTTATTAGCTTATTTTGACAAATCATAAGGTATTTTATGTAAGTTGAATTAAGTTTGTTGATGTAGGCTGCAATAAGCTTGATATATCATATATGATATATATATATCATATATGATATATCATCACTTTTCATATATGACAGATATATCATATATGATATATTAAACAAACTATAAGAAAAAACTGATTTTGTATGAGTATTTTTCAAAAAATCAATATAAACTCTTGAGGACCTGTCTTCTATCATATATATGAGTAATTCGTTTTGGTGTTAAAATGTTGCATAATATGTTCTTTTCTTTATTTTATAAATGCAGTTAGACAAAGATGGTACGATTGCACGATTTGGAGCAAAGAAGTGAAGATGTTGATTATTACAAGAGGATGTGCATGGATATGCTTTAAGGATCAAGATTAAGTAGACGTCATTCATGAATTCATCATTTAGTAATCTGTTTTTTTTTCATTTTTTGATTTTGTGTAAATGGTTATCATATATGATATCAGAGGTATATCATATATGATTTTACATTAGGTTACGTTCTGTTTGAATTATCATATATGACTCTGTTGAAAAGTACATTTTTTATGTTATGAACAAGTGTTTAATTATTAATTGTGCATACTCTTTGTTGTAATCATTAATTCATAAGATTCTTTGTTTAATATATCCAAGTTTTTCTTGAGTATCATATATGATAGTGCATTATCATATACTCCGTATGACTTAATTTATCAAAACCATCATGACATAATACCAAGAAAGTTAAATCATATTAACAAGATGTTGTACGAGATACCAATTGATTACAAAATCGTTCATATACTTCAAAACTCCATTAGGAGATTACAAGAAAAAAACAAACAATAAACGTAAAAGAAAAATTCATGAGCTTCTTCATTAAGCTTCTTGGCCTTTTGGATGGTTGTAATGTTCAACACGCCTTGTAAACAGCCTTCTCTACACAAAAAAAAGATTTAACTCAATTTTCAAGCAAATAATGATATATGATATATTTGATCATATATGATATTTAGCTTATATCATATATGATATAGCATATCATATATGATACTTCATTAGCAAGTCATACTAAATAAGTCTAGCCAGATTAATCCATAAAAAAAGAGTTAATTCAATTTTCAACCAAACAATCATATATGATATATTTCATCATATATGATATTTTAGCTTATATCATATATGATATAGTATATCATATATGATACTTCACAAACAGGTTACACTAAATATGTTCAGCGAGATTAAGGCATAAAACCTTATAATTCATGAAAATAAGCTAATAAGTTAGCTTATAATTCATCATAATAAAGCTGATGATAATCTATAAGCTTATTCACATTAAGCATCAAGTTACCTTATCATTCGACATGTTAAATTCACGTAACTTATCAAATAAGCTATAAAAAATAAGATGAATTATAAGCTTATTCACATCGAATAAGCTAATAAAAGATGATTCAAAACAGATCGAATGAACTTTACCTTATTTATGAACGGAAGATCGATTTACCATGGTGATTATTGATGAATTTGATGTTTGTGGTGATAGATTAAGACCTGAATATGTGTATATGTATGTGTTTTTGTGTGTGTTTCAGAGAGAAGAAGAAAAAAGAAAGATCGATCCAGATCTGGGATGTGGAAGGTGGTATGGGTGTTAGGTGAGAGGGGTAAAATGACGAAACTACCCCTCCGCTTTTTTTTTTAATCTGGGCTGTTGGATGAGATGAGATGGACGGCTTAGATCAGTCCCCTTGTATCCAAAGGATACAAGGTATCCTAAATAACCGGACTCTCAAATATTTTGCAAAACACTAGTTTGTCAGGTTTGCAATTAGTTCTAGAACTTCAAAGCTTCTAGAAACATAAATTACTTTCTGAGTTAATTGCATTTTTGGTCCTCGTGATTTGGTGCGTTTTTCACTTTTGGTCCAAAAACCCAAATAGTTTCGATTTTGACCTAAAACGTAAACTATTTCTTCACTTTTGGTCCAATTCCGTCAACTCTGTTAGTTTGACTTGTTTGACTGTTAAATAGGAGGGTATATTTGTCTTTTCATCATTTTATGTTAAGAGTTAACTGTTTTTTTGTCCTCGTGGTTTGGTCTCGTTTTCAATTTTGGTCCACAATTCAGATAGTTTCGATTGCCAAAAAGATAAAATATTTCTTCACTTATTCAAATAGTTTCGATTGCCAAAAAGATAAAATATTTCTTCACTTTTAACTTGTTTGACTGTTAAATATAAAGTTATTTTGTCTTCTTACTATTATCATAAAGTCACGTTCTTTTCTTTTTGTTAAAATAAAAAATACTTATATAAACATAAAACTCATATAAACACTCTCTATTTCAAAATCAAACTCAAAATCACTACCAACCATTATATATTGGAAAAACCGCAACATCGTTATCATCCCAATAAGAAATCACATTCTCAACATTTAAAGATTACGAATAAATATCATATAGGTCGATTCGGACAATAAAGCTTGACTCTTCCTTGATAAAACATGAACAACGTGTCTTCATCATCCCCAATTCAACCCTCACTTCTGAAACAGGTCTTCATCATCATCTCCAAAAACCCACACTTACCCACGAGTCTTCAGCATCCTGTTAAACAATAGCAATCTCCCCATCACCCGAATCACATTCAACTTTTCTTACAATCAAGAAAAAACCATTTCTATTTCACCTCTAATCGCCATCAATCCCCTACCACAACTCACATCCGCAACCAAACCCGAGCGCAACTCACCACCGCTACTCACCACTACCGCCTAATTCATCTAATCTCCGGCCAAACACCTCAATGAAACCGATCTTTGGCGAAGACATTCAAATATTGTAGCGCAAAACACTACATCTAAAAAAGAATAATTATGATCAATGCTTGGATCTGGTTACATATCCAGGTTTTCGGTCCTGCGTATGGCTAATATCTCATAGCCATGGTCGAAAATGGTGGGTGGGGGGAGGGTCTCGGTGGTTGTGGTTCTTGGTAGTGATGAATTGTTAGAAGATAACTGAAGTGAAAGAATGAAATGAGTGTATGTGTTAATCTAATAATAATAAGAAATAAATAAAATAAGAATAAGAAGTTTGAAGGAGATATAAGAATAATAATAATATAGGGTATTTTGGTCATTCTACATAGTCAAACGAGGGTATTTTAGTATTTTAAAGCAGTTTGGCTGGTCAAACTAACAGAGTTGACGGAATTGGACCAAAAGTGAAGAAATAGTTTACGTTTTAGGTCAAAATCGAAATTATTTGAGTTTTTGGACCAAAAATGAAAAACACACCAAACTACGAGGACCAAAAATACAGTTAACTCTTAATTTCTCAACACGTTTAAATGCCCAATTTTTTTTTACATAATTAACACTTTATATGTTTCTATTTTACTTTTTTGGTTTTGTATATTGACATGAGTTTCATTTTTATATTTTGCATTTTTCATTAAACTTTTGAACAATTTGTGTTTCTGAATGATGTTTATATTCCGCACATTAATTCATGGTGAGAACCAAAGGCCTAATCGAGCATTTGACTACGATACTCCCCCTTATGTTGAGCGACGTGTCTAAAATAATTTATTTTAGTAACAGTAATTTATGATTTTTAATAATAGGCCTTGGTGACGTGTTGGTTCATCATGCATGATATATGATGTTGATCATATAGAGGGTGAGTAAGTTTAAGTATGAAGTTAAAAGTGGTGCTGCATCGGTGGAAAATGGTTTGGTTCGACGAGTCATGTTGAAATATGTTATTTTTTCTATACAAAAAAGTAGGGAGTACAAGACGATAATGTGCAATTGCTCTTTTATTTTATGTTTAAATTTGTATCGTGTGAGCAGTCCCATCTGCCCTCCAAAAACCAAAAAAAAAATTTGTATCGTGTAGAATTTACATACAATAAGTACGAGCTGAAATCAATGTAAATTTTTAATTTTACATAAACTAAATGAGTTAATTATATTTACTTATATGAATGTATAATTTAAACTACAGTAACTACGTAGGAATTATTTATTAGAAGCTCAACATGTTATCTTTGTGTTTGAACGAGAAAGAATTGTCGAAGATAATACTTGAATCATCGAACATTAGTAAATGAGTATGTACTCAATGCATGCTGAAATATCTTACAAACATTTAGACGTCAACTTGCTAATATCCTTTTTTATAAAATAAATTATTATATTTTTTAAAATTATTTGGTAGGTGGTGTTTTTGAAAGTTTCTTAATCTTTCAAAAATATACGTTAAACTTTAACATTTTTTATAAAATAATATGCTTGTCTATCATTATTGCTTCGTTTTGTATGTAACTCGGAGGCCTTTTTGTTTGTATATTATTTTTTTGATAAGTCATTACATATTTATTTGATAAATAAATTTTGTTAAAGAAAAAAATTGTATAAATAATACGTAGAAAATTTGGTGGTTTATTTGATAAATATTGATAAATAAATTTTGTTAAAGAAAAAAATTGTATAAATAATACGTAGAAAATTTGGTGGTTTATTTGATAAATAAATAGACAGATCTATTTAACGAAAAAGAAGTTGACAAGTTAAATGTTACTAATTTTGGGCTTTAGATAAAGGGCCACACCGACAGACTTAAATAAGCCTACTGAATGTACAAATCATTACTACTGTTTTGTTTCATTAGTAACTTGACAGAGAATTAAAACGACTATTGCGACGGAATGAAAAAACATTTTCTATTTATGTTTATAGAATATAACTAGTTATAATGCCCGTGCACGCACGGGCTTATTTCTAACTTTTTTACGATCTTTTTTATAATAAATTAAAGACTACTTTTACAAATAATCGATGATGCATACAGTACAAATCACAGCTAGACGAAAATGACACGGCTACTTTTGAAAAAAATAAATTTTTTTTATATGTATTTAATTATTTGTTATTCAAAATGACACTAAAATGTTTGATCAAAATAGGAGACCTTTATAAAGTTTTTTTTTTTTTTGGCTTAATGAGTGTTTGGGATTCTTTATTGCAGATTTAATAAGAGAAAACTCTTTCGCTATTTCACCCCGCTTACTGCTTGTAACTTTAACCTTATTGAATTTCACATTAAATTATTTTTTCTTGCAGATTTAATAATGAAAAGAAATGTAAGAATTTTCTAAATTTAATAATGTAATTTGATATAAACCATCTGCAAAACTTCTTTGTATACATGTTTGTTGGGATCTTTGCTTGTTTAACATGTTTGTTCCAAATAATAACCTTGAGATCCTTTTTCGTATGAGACTTCATACTGAAACATTATGTTAATCTCCCATCCATATAATTTTCTTGCAGCCTTTAGATCCGTAAGCAGTTTATATTGCTTAAAGTAGCGGGCATCATAACGGGTTAAAATGTGCTCTTTTCGACCCATTTATCAACTCATTAGATACTGATTTGCATTGAATTTATAAATTCTTAATTTTGTGTTGTTTAGTATTTTTGTAATGTACAGTATAAAAT
Source organism: Glebionis coronaria (assembly GCA_025667525.1). Classification (NCBI taxonomy): domain Eukaryota; kingdom Viridiplantae; phylum Streptophyta; class Magnoliopsida; order Asterales; family Asteraceae; genus Glebionis; species Glebionis coronaria. The sequence continues at coordinate 26,269,455 of CM046875.1, forward strand.
CTTGTTACATCATTGATTAACAAACAACAGTTAATGTGCCATTTTACTTAACTTAGTTTCAGGTAGATGCAATGGATTTATTAAAACACAATAGTCGGTGCATTATTCATCATCTGATATTGCGAAGGGTTAACAAAATGCAAGGTGAATGGGTTCAAGTTTTCTTCAAAGAGAGGTTTGATTATCTGATGGTGAAGTGCATATAGTTGGCTTTAACTTGGCTTTGTAATGCTGGATACTCAACAATCATAATTAAATATACTCCGCAATAAAAACAATATGTAAATTCAGATAGTAATAAAACAATATATTACCATATTTAAGTTCATATAAATGTTAACATCATAAGATTGTCTGGTCTTAAAACATAACATACCAGACTATGGTACTAAACTTTTTTATAAGATAAAGAGAAGTGCATAAGTCTCATTCAACACCTTTTCCCGCAAACGCGGTCATTTGGCCTTCTACTGCTTCGGTAATCAGATTGCGCTACAGGTAGTAGAGCTATCGGCTCTGCAGGCCAACTTCTACGGAACATGGCCACGTACTGACCCCTAGCTGATGTTGGTGATATACCACTTAAATAATATAGCATGTATAAATATATTGACGCATGGATTAATTAGTAATTACATACCTTGAGATCTGCTTAAGTGGATTTGGAACGTCTTTTGGCGTTGCCTCTGATTTGGCTCCTACAATATGACACTGTCATAGAGTGTTCATAGGTGGTGAGCTATAAGACTTACAATTAAATGTGGCATATGTATGTTAACTGTGTTTAACTTATTATATCGGATGAATTAAGAGACAAGGGACTCGCGTCTTCATTTAGTTTATGTATTGTGTATTACATGTCCCATCATTAGTGCGGGTGAGGAGAGAGTTAGCTTCACCAAATACAAAACATAAGCCATATGTTTCATCAGCAACTTCTCAACCAACACTCACTCCAGTTGTTCCGAAAAAACCAACAGTCAAGCCACCATCTTCATCAGTAGCCAATCCTGCAAAATTATTGTTGAAGTCATTAACGCAATTTGTATAATAAGCTATATGGATTCTTTCTATTCATTAAATTCCAAGTGGACAGGGTGCTTGATAATGCTTATTAGAACTACTTCTTTGCTCATTCTTATATTAACTGAAACAGAGAGTTTTGAAATAAGGTGTTTGGGATTGCTAATTTGAGAGTCTCTGCTTATGTGTTCATATATCTGCTCAATGTTTTCGCAGAGAATACCTTGATAAAAGTGCAATAACAGATAAACGGTTATAAGAAGCACTCCCAACCACCCTTTTCAATCTTGTAATGCGCATAAAAAGAGTTGTCATCGTATACAGATTAATGCAAAACTTTCCAAGTTAGAAGAACGTATTCATCTAATTTGTTCCTCATGAGAATTGTCTTTGCTTTCATCAGCTATACCCACCACTTCTACCACATTCTTTTTATCATCCACAAACACCCTGGTTGCCAACTCACTATCAGATGCACTTTCTACATCATTCACCTCGCTATCACCATTATTTAAAAACCTCGTTGGCTTCAAATTCAATTGTCCGCGTGACTTATTCTCCTAAGCATTACCATCAGTTACGACCTCATTACCTACCAACCAATTCAGTTGATTATTGGACAACTCACTCCTCAAAATAGCCTCTGCTACATTTACAGCCTCGGCCAAATTAAGCTCTCCCTTCTCAACAGGTTCCACAAGATCTTTAACCATACAAATAAAAAAGCTATAGTGCAGCTCCGCATGTGTCTGGGCAATAATCAACTCATAAAAAACCACTTGAAATTTTTTAAGTTTTATGACATTACACACATACAAAGAAGATAATAATCATCTATAGCTCATATTTGCTTAATTTGTTTTTCTTTTATTAACTTATATTTGAATTATAGTATAACACTATTTCAACTTGCTTAAGCTATATACAATAAGTTGTTTTTAGCTTATTTTTTATCTTACCCGTTAGCTTCAAACAAAGACGTAGAAGGTATCTTTAATGGTGCATCTCATCCTCGAACATTCCCCTTTAACAAATTATTAGTTTTCACATGTGAGTGCCCAACCTACAACTAATACAAATAAAGATTTCAGCTCAAAAATGTCTCATTTGAGCATCAACCGGATATTTTAGCTCATCAATGGAGAACCTTACTTTTTTTCTTTTGGTATGCTCTTTTCTATAATTTCATCGACGTTCTCAACCATTTGGAACACTTACCTCCACGGTAGATGCATTGTTTTCCTACTACATAATTTTGGTTAATTTGTTTCAAAACTGTAGAATAAAGATTTTAGACTATGCATGTGCATACCTATTGCAAGTTTTCTCAATAATTTTGTGTCTCCTACCACCGCTCATCTATGCTCAATCAATGAATTAAATAATCCACCGCACTTTCGAGTGAATGGCTACAAAGAAAAAGGTACAATACTACTGCTTATGTATGCAAAATATGCACAAAATGACCCGAATAAGCAATCCTAAACATTGTTATTAAGACAACTCGATCAAATTCTATATCTAATTTCTCACCACGTATCCAAGATGCGCAAAGGTGTGTCTCTGGAAACCTTTTGAAATAACGCAGAGATAATACGCACCTAATACAAACTTTATCCAAACACCCCGTAACACTCTAATTTTAGAGAATATTTTTTTAAGGAACAAATACAAAGAGGCAACTTTTTTTAGAGCATGAAACTTTATCAATAGCAACATTAATCAACAACAGTAGTCACCTATGAATCATGTGGATCATTCGATATTTGCGTCTCTATTTTAACTTACCGCCCAACCCACTTTGATTTGTTTGCTATTGTTGATGTTGTGCAAATATTGCTTATTCCTAATAGCTTATTTCATGCATAAAGCAGCATATATTTTCATTTTAATTTTCTACAAATAAAATGATATCGTGGATTAAAAAAGTTACCTCTTTGTGTTCGACTGCCCGGCCTAACGACATGATGATGTGGCTGTGTAAATGTAAACTTGTAGGTTGCATTCGCCAAAACCTTTATGGTTTAGCCTACTCCGATCGTTGTTGGGTTACTCTTGTTTTTTAGATAAATAACCGAGAAGGCATAACCTGAGTTGCACTTGCACTTGATGATATAAATCGTTTCCAAGAAGTGAACTCCGTAGTTTATGAGCAGCTTTTGGTCCGTCAGCAGATCAACTATATTTTTTGTTCTCCACATACCTATCTCTCTGCTTCAACTTTAACTACAGATAACATTGTACCATTAGGTATGTAATCATTTAGTGGGAAAAGGTATTGTTGTGCTTGTTTGTGTCACTACCCACGACCCAACTCGCCACAACTCCATGTGCTCGCTTTCTAACCTTCATTAATCGTTAAACGGTAAATCATTTCATCCTTTTTTATCCATTGTATCGAACTATATTACACATGAGTTTTCAACGTAAAGGCATACGACAATGTACATTCTTTATTTAGTTTAGTAGAATGTGCTAATAAGACGTGCAGTTCGGTCTGGTAATTGGTTAAAGTAAGCACAACATGCTGACCCAAAGGCATTTTTTCAGTTTTTTATTCAATTTCAGTTAGTTTAACAATCCTAGTGCTACAAAACCACTTCCTAAATTATTCCAGCCAAAATTTGAGTCTTTCCATATATACTACGAAATGCTTTGCATATATACAATGATATACGTCGGATGGAATGTGTTTCATAATTGTGTGGGGCTGCCGAACCCATTTTATAAAAAAAGTAGTGTAAACTCCAATAAACCCGGGTAAAATATAAATTTCATGAAAAAGAAGCTGGTACATCCCAACAAAAAACCTCAATAACACCAAACTGGAACATCACAATAAAAAACCTCAATATCACCCAAAGTACACCCTCAATCAAAACTAAATTTAAATTAATCTGAATTAAGTTTTGTAACTGATAAATAGGACTGACCTCCTTTGTGACGATGTGGATGGCCTCATTTGTGTTGTTATCATCAGCCTCCTTTGTGGTTTCGATGAGATCAAATACATGTTTAGACAGATGGATGGTGTAGGTTCAGCCTCCTTTGAGGTTTGTTTGTTTTTGGGATAAAAAGATACGGATGGTTGGTTTGTTGATTTTCTTTTTGGTTGATACAACCCTTAAAGTTTTATAACTGATATTTTTAACACTAAATTTCTAACATTTTTCAACCCGTTTTTCAGAAGTTTTTTTTTTACGTTTTTGACACGAATACTTTTAATCCGAATTTTAACTTTCACTAAACAATAAGTACGAAAATTAGACAATTGTTACTAAATTAAGGAACACATAAACTTTTTAAAGGAATAAATAAAATGATTATTTCCTAATAAGGAAAGAATCTCTTGAAAAGTCCCTACTTTGGGTTTTGCTTTACAAAGAAAAAGATGACTCATTATAAAGAATCACTTATTACGTAAAAACAATTTCTTAAAAGCTCTTTTCTTTTTCCCCGTTACACCTTGTAATAGAATCAAAATTACATACAACCTCATCATTAACTAAACATATTAAATAAAATTTATTTTTCGATGGGTTATTTTATTATATATTATCAATTACATTACGTTCTATTATACAAACAAAAGATGATTAATAACGATAATAAAATCATTTTATTACATTATTTATTCAATTACGTTATGTATTTTATTCTTTTAAAAATAAACCTTATCTAAATAAACCTAATAAAAAAACTTATTTTAAAATTATTAGTTTTACAAATATATCGTGGTAGGGAGGTGATTTGCACACTCTCTTAATTGATTGAGACACTTAAAATTGTTATGTATTGACATTTATACCCTTTTAAAATAGACATGATTAAACATGATTTAAGGATATATATGTCAAGACACACTCATTTTTTAGTGTGTCAATCAATTAAGAGAGTGTGCAAATCACTTCCCATCGTGGTATGTTATAAAATAAGCAAATCAAAACAGTAGCTCAAAAAGTTTTTTTTTCCACCTAAAAGTAACCCGCAAGCAGAAAAATGAGCAAATCCTATACTTTCCGAAATTTCAATTTATCGGTTAAAATTTAATTACACAGCTGTAGAAGGCAAGCGAGCAACAAGCTGCGCCGCAAGCCCTTTCTGAATAGCGAAACTAATTCTAAGAAAAACCACATCTGTGGATTTAGGTGTCATAACGTTGCTATTCATAACGCGCTGAATTCTTTTCAAAAGCTCCACCGCTTCAGGTGCAAGGAAACCGAAGGTATCAAATGCAAAAGGAATAAACACGTGTTATTTTTAATGCATGATTTTTCGTGTTTTGTCACTTTGCATGAGGCGGCTTTCAAAACAGCCTGACCCGCTGTAAAACGACTATCCAACCCCACTAGAGGAGAAACCCCAGTCAGATTAACACACGCATGTTTTCCTCCAGCCCATCCAAAAACCAAAATATCCGCCGGTCTGAGTGTGCATCTTCCATCTAACGGGTCAGTCAAGAAGTTCACAGGTGCTTCTTTCTTGGCGGAGATGCCAGCACGCCTACATATGTCAAAAAGAACGTCCATAACCATATCATGTCGATACTTAAAGCCCAGGAGCTCTTTACAATGAACCGCATGTTCTCCAAAAGAATCCTATACTTATTGTAGACAGTTCAAATTTGTAAAACCCGGTTCATATGTAGAAAAAGGTTATTTACAGGCTGTTTGTTTTACCACTACGAAATTTGGTTTCACATTAAAATGACCATAAACGTTTTTGTTTGGTTGTTACTTTTGGTATAAAAAATGAGAGTTAGAATCAAATTTGATAGATAGTCACTTAGGCTATACGCATCAAGGGACCGTCGAGCAATAAAAATCGACGAGACGAACTAGGTTGTGGGTAGAAAGAAAGAAAAACAAAACCGGTTATGAGACCGATGTTGAATATATATTTTTAAAATTTTAAAATTTAAAATTTTAATCTTATAAATTTTTTTAATAATTACCCATTTAATTATTTTTCACACACACATTTAAATTACAATTTAAAAAATTACCCATTTCATCATTTCTAATACTAGAACTTCTAAATCAAAAACTTCAAAATACTGACTTTCTCAAGAAAGTGTTCACATTTAACATCGGTTTCCAGTTTTATTTGAATAATTTTGTAGTGTTTGTTTTTTTATGTAATATTTTATTCTAATAAATTTTAATTTAAGTTTTTTTTAAATAAAAGATTGTTTTGATGTAAAAGAATGGTCAAAAAAATCGTCGAGGAGAAAAAGCTAAAACGACGGGATAAAATGAGGATCAAACCCATCACCCATACGCATAGCTTTAGGTAGGTTTTGATATGAAATCAAAATTTTCTATGTGTGAAGTACTTCCTTCGTCTTAAAATTATAATCTATTTTTTCTTTTCGGGTTATCCCAAATTAATTGTCTATTTATAAAACTTTTAAAAACAAGTAGAAGTTTTAAATCGAGATTATTAGATTACCCTTAGATGCCGTTTTGTTCAATTTGAAATTCTAGAATTTTAAATTCTAGTAAATTGAAATTCCTAAGAATTTAAAATTTCAGAGTTTAAAATATCTAAGCCTGTTTGGTTGGTAGAAATGTATAATATTTTGAAATCATGTTTTTTAGTTGAATCAATTAATGAATAAGTATTGTTTATGAAAAAATTTATTTAAAAGAGTAAAAATCGAATTTTCACTTTTTTGTAAAACATTTATATAGATTCTATAAATTTTATAAACAATTTATATAAATTTTATAAAAAAATTCTATAATTTTTATAAAAAATATTTAAATTTGATAAAAAAATTATATAAATTTAATAAAAAATCTATAAAAAATTTATATAAACTTTATAAAAAAATTCGAATTTTTATAAAGTATTTATTTAAATTTTATAATAAGTTTTTATAAATTTTATAAAAAAATTATATAAATTTTTATAAAAAGATTTATATATAATTTATAAAAAATTACATAAATTTTATAAGAAAGTTACATAAATTTTATATAAAATTTCAATGAATTTTAAAAAAAATTACATAAGTTTTATAAAAAATTTAAATGAATTTTATAAAAAGATTATTTAAAAAATTTATAATTTTTATAAAAAAATATAGATTTTTATATAAATTTTATAAAAGAATTCTATAAATTTTTATATAAATTTTATTTTTGTTTTGAGTTTCGTAAAAATCTTTTTATATAAATTTTATTTTTGCTAATTAAAAGAGTAAAAACCAAAAAAATAATTTTTATATAAATTTTTAAACATTATAGTTTTTATATAAACATAAAAACTCGAATAAAAAAGGCTAGAAAAAAAATTTATAAAAAATAATTTTCAAGGAAATTAGAATTCCTCACTTTTTGGATTAATATTAATATCCTTCATTTTGGCATTTCGGGGAATTTGAAATTTTTTCAGCATACCAAACACAATATTTGAGGGAAATTAAAATGTAAATATTTTGAATATCACCAATATCCTCCAATATTTCCCAACCAAACTGCACCTTAATTGAAATTATAATTACAAACTTTAAAAAAGTTTTAAATTAATTATTTAAAGGTAAAACTGTCTTTCTATAAAAAAACTAAGAGAGAGAAAGAGAAAATATAGCATTTTTTTTAAATTGTGTGTTTTTTTGTTGAAGATAATAATTTTGAGAATAAGAGAGTTTTATTTTATTTTACGATAAAGTCTAATTGAGAGAATATAATTTCTCTCTTCTGATTCTCTCGCATGTTTAAATTACCAAATTCGATATTGAATCGAACCTCACTTATAAACCGCCTGGCAAACCCAACCAAAAACCGTCTTTAACCGACAGACCGATCGAAAGTGGGCCGAATCGAATTGACTTTATTTGGTTCAGTTTTTGGTTTTTATACTTATTTCGTTTTTACTCGTTAAAATTCGGTTCAAAACACATTTATTTGATTCGAACTAATTAAACCTGAACCAAACCGGCCATATTTGGTTCGGTTATCGGTTTGTATTTTTTTCTTATTTGGTTATCTGGTTGGTTTGATTTTTGCCGGTTTGGTTTCGAACCGATGCTTACCCCTAATTTAGCCGGTGGGGTTACAATTCGAATCAAGTTCAGGTTGACAGGTCGGGTGGTGAGAAAACCTCAACCCGAACTTGATTCATCTAAATAATCCGGCCAGGTATGTGAATCTTAACTTGTGTACGTATAACTTGAACCTGAGTCATTTAACCCGTATGTATATATACTTGAGTAGACTGGTGAATTTGTTTATCGTGTTTTATATACAACTCGCACATTATACAGGTTAAATAAGTTAAACGGGTATGCATGTCGATCCGTTGGTTGCTCAATCTTACGTGTTAAATGTTAAGAATCAAGAAATGTTAGGGTTGTAGCATGAGGTTGCTTTCATTTATCTTAAGAGGTGTTTCTTTCGGCTTAAATGTGGGCTTATGAGCTTATATGATTTCGCCTTATATTTCATAAGCCTTGGTTTTCTTTTCCGGTATATTGAGATAGGGTGAGGTTATTTTCAGAACCAAATAAATGTACAGAACTGCGAGAACCATCTTTTTACTCTTAAAATACACATGTATATTCATCGGGTTAGTTCATAAGGTAGAAATACATGAACTTTCATTGTCGTAGGTCACTAGTAACATGTATCCTAGGACCATGCACATGTATTTGTTTTGTATGTATTATAACTATCTTTTCGTTGGATAATATGAAAACACATGTGCACTCTTTATATCGCTCATCGTACTCGGATATATAACCAATAAAATAATTATTAAATGTTAATTTAAACATAATAATGAAAATACATATGCATTATTAAGAGTATAAAGGTGGTTCTCGCAGTTCTATACATTTTTTTGGTTCTGAAAATAACCTTACACTATTGAGATATATATGTTTCTTATATCACAATAAAGTTATATAAGCCGACAAATCTCAAAATAAGCTGGAAAACTTAAGCTTATAGATTATATAAGCCGAAATGAAATAAGCTCATAAGCCCAAATGTAAATCGAAAGAAACACCCCTTAATAAGTTGTACCTTCCAAGCAATAGATAAGCCGAGGCACGTCGATCACTTGATTATTCAACATGAAAATTTTCTCCCTGTCTCAGTCGTTAAAAGAAAACAGACTTGAAACTTGACTACAAAAGCTTTATAAAGTTGACGGAAGTGACGATGGTAATGTACGAGTGTCATTCCCATCTTGGCTTATGATAGTTCTAAGTTAACTTCTAACAGAATAATCTTCTTTTATTAAAGAGCATACTTATAATAGCACTGGAAATCATTTACAGCTCGCGCGGGGTACGTAATAGTGGGTCAGAACATGTAAGCATTAGTTTAGCAGTAGTTAATTATGTGCAGCAAAGCAACCATGCTTGATTATAAGCGGATGAGCTTCTCCATTTTAAATACATATTGGAGGATCAGTTGGGTCCTCTTGGAGTGCTGTTTACTTGTTTTTGTTGCCAAGTATGAAGTTTCCATTCACTCGTCGTCAAGTCATGATGCATGATTAGAAAGCATATCCTTTCCGCTATTACTGGTACATGACATACTGCCAAGATGGTGATTACCGTTATCATTTGAATGATAAGTACTTGAAGAGGAACTTGGAAAACCATGGTATAACATCTATTCAGAACTCACAACTGTAGGTGACGTTATGTCTACGATTAGTTTGCTTCATTAGGTGTACATTCGGTTAGTGATTAATGTAATTATGGCCTTTTTCATATGGTTTCCGGACTCATAGCATGAAAGCTTATATGTTTCGTTGTTGTAGGATACTAGTGTTGCATTAAAATTAATAGTATTATGACACGTTGCAGAGCGGCATATATTTAAATCAACAAAGAACATCTTACATGGAAGTGAGGCATATGCAGATTTCATTTGATTCGATCATGCCTCCTAAACATCCATGGTTTGTTTCACAGAAAGTGGAAGACGAAGGAGACAACACCCAATTTCATATTTTCTACGACGTTCATGTCTTATTATAGGTGCCATATCCCTGAGCTACCTGGAAACGCATCCGAGGGTGTTTCTATGGCTGTTGGGCGGTTCTCAACCATCTGAAAGTTTATGGACTTTAAAATCGATAGTCGTGTGATAGGATCGAACTCGAGATCACGGGATTGCACACATTACGTGAAGAGTTAATTTATTTATTAAATATATTTATTATATTTATTAAATCAAACTGTAGCTAACGACCGTTAAGTAATTAAAGGTTAAGTTTTAAACGATCGTTATAGAATATTAAAGAAGCTAAAAGAAGGTGTCAGAAAGTTCTGGAAACCCCCTTTAGCACATAATATATCCGGCCTAAATAGAGGAGACAAGAGAGAAGGGAAAAGATTTTCTTGCTTTATCTTGTTTAACCTTGGAAGAGAAGTTTTCCAAGGTGTATATAAACAAACCAGCCTCATAATTTTTCACTCCATTCTCTCTTTTCTTTGCTCTAACCGCCGGCCAAACACACCCTTATTAGGGTTCTTCTTTGATTTTCTATAAGCCATTTTATATCTAGTCCTAGCCCCTCTCTAGGGTTGTTGGGTAGATCTTCCATAGACTTGGAAGGCTCGGTTCTGTTCGTGCTAGACTCACGATTAGCTCATCGTATCACGTGTGTACAAGATCGTGGTGTGATCTTATTTTAGATTACATCCTGGTGGTGTTCTTGATCTATTTTTACCGGTGATCATTCTGCTAAGGAAAAGGTATGTAACCCTAGCCTTGATTAATTATAATTGTGTTATTTATAGATCTTGTTAATCTGCTTCCGCTGTATGCTCTTTGATCTATGTTAGGGTTTTTATAATTGTTATGATGATCTTAAACCATCAGTGGCATCGAGAGCCGTTTTAACATGATTATAATTATCAAGATCTAAAGTTTTTTTAACTAATATTGATTTGTGTTAAAATTACATGTTGTTTTTAGGTTTTATAAAAATTAGGGGTTTCGTTTTTTATTGTTTAAAAATGGCTTTGCCGTTTTTTTTTATATAAAAAAATTTTTTTTTTTTTGTAAACCCTAAAATTACATGGTAATTAACTTTAGATTTATGCATGAATTAATTGTTATGTCATGTGTGGTTACGATCCGTAGTAGTTTTTAATTGTTAAGAGAATATGGAAGATCCGTAATAAACATGCATGTCTTTACGGATCATATAATTTTGATTGCTATTTGCTTTATTTGATTCAAAGTTTTAAAATTAGGGAAGACTTTTTATGTTAATAAAAACCCTAGATTTGATGTTCTTTGAATAAATTGTTATGCATGTGGCTATTTGATTTAGTTTTTTTTGTACTACTTGTTTTCATGCGTTTTTAACATTGTATGTTGTAAACAAGGGTAATTTTTTTTAAGAAAAAATAATATGGACTAAATCCTATCAAAATTAATGAATTGTTTTGAGATCTAAATTACATATGATTTGTGTTGATTAGAATTGCAATAGCAACTTAACGGCCTACTCCATTTTGACAAACTATAAAGTGGGTATAACGCACCGCTGGTCAAGTACCCGGTTAAGGAAGGAGGTGCTATGCTTTTACGCTGACCAAATTCCCGGCTCGCCTGTGCGTCAAAATTGGAATTACCTACGGTTGCTATTGGTATAATTCTTTAAGGTTGTTTGGTTTAACCAATACCTCAACTTGCAAATATATGATGAACTTTTAGTCTCACCAAAAAGTTTACTAAACGTTTTATTAAACTTATGCTATGGAGATGTATGCATGCTTCTCCATACATGATTTTGACACCAAAATCTATACCCTAAAAATTTAAGTCATATGCCCTCTAATTGACGAACACTTGAAGTTACAATTGTCGTCATATAAGATATCGGACGATGTTGTAATGGAGAGAAAACTTCATGACTGAATAAGATTGCACATGAAGGTTTTACGTTCTTTAGATTAGTCGACTTAATTGAGTTACTCAGTGAGAACTGGAAACTTAAGGCATAAAGAAGGGATAAAACATGTTTACAATGCAAAAGTTTTGGCAATGTAAATCCCTGACATATCTAGAAATTGCAATATGATTTGGCAATTATTGTTCGACAAGTTACTATGTTGAATACATTTGTCACTAGCAGATCAACTGATGTGATAAATCTATGTCAATATGGATTCTAGTTTTTCAAGGAAATACTATGGTTTTATTACCGGGGTAATTTTATTTTCTTGAATTTTATTATCGAAAATACTAATGTTTGAACTTATTTCTGTAGAAATGGCTCAACCCGAAAACAATCTGACAATAAGCTCGGCGTTCAAAGCATTTTTTGAACGGCCTGAACTTACTAGCCCTAATTTCAATGATTGGTACCGCTCACTAAGAATTGTTCTGAGAGCAGCGGGTACCATCAATATCTTGGAAACTCCTTTTCCGGAGGATCTTGCTGAAGGAGCAACTGATGCGGAAAGGCTTCAACACGCTGCTAACGTTAAGAAGCACCATGAGGTGGCTGCTGTAATGTTAGGGAGAATGGCTCCATCACTTCAAAGGAAGTATGAGCTATTTCATCCTAAGCAGATGCTTGATGAACTCAAGGCAGTGTATGAAACGCCACAAGCTGTAGAGATCTATGATCTGGTTGATACTCTACATAGTTGCAAGCAAGCTCCTGGAAAGTCCGTAAGTGCACATTACATGGAGATGAGGGGTTATATGGAACAAATCATCGCACTAGGACAACCCTTCGATCATAATATGGCTATTAACTTGATCAATAGGTCCCTTAATAAGGACTTCGGTGATTTTGTTCGTAACTATAATATGCATTGCACGGGGAAGACAGTGAATGATTTGCATGCAATGCTCATTGACTTCGAAAAGGGTTTGAAAGATAAGGCACCCACTGCTACTCCTCAAGTACTTTATGTACAAAAGGGTAGAGTGTCGAAACCAAAACCGCAAGGGAATAAGAAGCAGAAAGGCAAAGGCAAGGTTGATAAAAGCAAGCAAGTTGCGACTACATCAAAACCGAAGCATAACTTTGCTAAGAAATCTCTGAAAGATGAGACTTGTCACCACTGCAAGATGACTGGACACTGGAAGAGGAATTGCTCTCTCTATCTCCATGAAATGGCAGAACATAAGAAGAAGGCTGAGCAAGTTGCTGCAGCACCATCTTCAGGTAACTTATTTATGATAGAGTTATTTAATCTTTCATACAAATCAAACTCCTGGGTATATGATACGGGATGTGGTATTAACATTTGTAATACCCTGCAGGGATTTGAGTTGAAGAGGAGACTATCCTATGGGGAACAATCTCTGCAAGTGGGCAATGGCGCACAAGCACCGGTTGAAGCTATAGGAATATTTAAATTAGTTTTACCTTCGGGTTTAGTACTGTTTTTAAATAATTGTCATTATGCACCTACAATTGTTAGGGGTGTTATTTCCTTTTCTAGTATGTTGGATCTTGGATTTACTCACACGATTGATAATAATAGAATTTCTGTTTTCAAAGATGGTCTATTCTATTTTGATGCAATTTCTGTGAATGGTGTTTTTGAAATTAACATGCATGATATAAATCCCAAGAGGAAAAATAATTCTGTTTTTAGCATGAATAAGAAGAGTAAGTTTGACAAGAACTCTTCTTATCTTTGGCATTGTAGACTTGCCCACATTGGGAAGACTCACATACAAAAGCTGCAACGTGATGGGCTTTTGGAAAGTATCAATGATGAATCATTTGATAAATGTGAATCTTGTATCTCTGGGAAGATGACCAAGAAACCTTTTAATAGCAATATTGAAAGGGCTACTGAACTACTTGGTTTGATACATACTGATGTGTGTGGACCACTTAGACATGTGTCGAGGAAAGGTGCTAGCTACTTCTTGACGTTTACGGATGATTATAGCCGTTATGGTTATGTTTATTTACTTAAGCATAAACATGAGGTATTTGAAACATTCAAAACGTTTAAAGCCGAAGTAGAGTTACAACTGGGAAAGAAGATTAAAGCTCTTCGTTCTGACCGTGGTGGTGAATATTTAAGTCAAGAGTTTAAAGATTATTTAAGTGAGAATGGAATTGTTCAGAAACTTACTTCTCCGTATACTCCACAACAAAATGGTGTATCTGAAAGGAGAAATCGTACATTATTGGATATGGTACGATCTATGTTTAATCTTACAACTTTACCATTATCTTTTTGGGATTATGCTCTTGAAACTGCTGTTCGTATTCTGAATATGGTTCCCACAAAGAAGGTTGATAAGACACCATATGAACTATGGCATGGCAAGAAGCCATATTTGTCTTATTTGAAAGTCTGGGGTTGTGAGGCGTATGTGAAACGTGACTCTGGAGATAAACTCCAACAACGCTCAGTAAAATGTATCTTTGTAGGTTACCCTAAGGAAACTATGGGTTACTACTTTTATTATCCGGCTGAGAACAAGATAGTTGTGGCTCGGTATGGAGACTTCCTTGAAAATGATCTTGTAAATCAAGAATTCAGTGGGAGAAATTATGATCTTGAAGAAATTCAAGAAGATACATTGCCTTATGAAAATACTAGCGATGAAATTCCTGTAGAACCAGAAAGTCTGAGTGTTCCACCGGAATTAATTCCTCCACGTAGGTCTCAAAGGACTATACGTGCGCCGGACAAACTATGTCTATACATAGAGGATGATGAGGAGGAAGTAGGGGATCTTGGTGAACCTGCTAACTATCGATCCGCAATGTCTGATCCAGAAAAGTCAAAATGGATGATTGCGATGAATGAGGAAATGAAATCCATGGAAATCAATGATGTTTGGATTCTTGTGGACGCTCCTAAAAATGCTAAAGTAGTGAAAAATAGGTGGATCTATAAGAAGAAAACTGACATGGATGGTGATGTACAATCTTATAAAGCACGTTTAGTGGCTAAAGGTTTTACTCAAACTTTTGGCATAGACTACGAGGAGACATTTTCTCCTGTAGCAGACTTACGAGCTATTAGGATTCTCATAGCTATAGCAGCATACTATGACTATGAGATATGGCAAATGGATGTTAAAACTGCCTTCTTGAACGGTCGCTTAGATGAAGACATCTATATGCAACAACCGGAAGGGTATGTTGATCCTAAATTTCCAAAACGCGTGTGCAAACTTCAAAGGTCTATTTATGGTTTGAAGCAAGCATCACGTCAATGGAATAAGCGATTTGATGAAGAAATCAAAAAGTTCGGATTTATTCAAAATCGTGATGAGCCATGTGTATACCGCAAAGCTAGTGGGAGTAATGTAGTGTTCCTAATTCTATATGTCGATGACATATTGATCATGGGAAGTAACACTCCAAGACTTAAGGAAGTTAAGGATTATCTTGGTAAATGCTTCTCTATGAAAGATTTGGGAGATGCTGCATATATTCTGGGAATTAAGATCTATCGAGATAGGAGTAGACGGTTAATTGGTCTTAGCCAAGATGCTTATATTGATAAGATATTGAAGAAATATAACATGCATAACTCTAAGAAAGGTTTCTTACCGATGGAGGTTAAGCATGAGTTAAGTCATGAGAAAGATGCATCATCACCTGAAGAGGTGGCTTACATGAAGAAGGTGCCTTATGCTTCGGCTGTAGGATCTATTATGTATGTTGTAAGATGCACAAGGCCCGATGTGGCGTTTGCTCAGAACTTGGTCAGTAGATACCAACAGAATCCAGGGAAGTCCCACTGGACTGCTGTTAAGCATATTTTGAAGTATTTGAGAAGTACGAAAGGTATGTTTTTGGTATTCGGGGGTAAACCAGACACAGAATTGAATGTAACAGGATTCTGTGATGCGTCCTGGCAATGTGATAAAGACGATACGAAGTCTCAGACGGGTTACGTGTTTGTCATCAATGGAGGAGCAGTTGACTGGAAGAGCAGTAAGCAGAAAACCATTGCTATGCATGCGACTCAATCTGAGTACATGGCCGCTTCAGAAGCTGCAATGGAAGCTGTTTGGATTAGGAAGTTTATTGGAGATCTTGGAGTGATGCCTTCAATTAAAGAACCTATTGATATATATTGCGACAACTCTGCGGCAATAATATTCGCCAATGACCCTGGAGTCATGAAGGGCGCCAGACACTTTAAACGTAGATATCACTACGTTCGAGAACAAGTGGAAGCTCGAGAAATAAAATTAATAAAAGTTCACACAGATGATAACGTAGCTGATCCTTTTACTAAGGCTTTATCTAGGCCAAAGGTAGTTAAGCATGCCAAGGCAATTGGGCTGCAACTAGCTAGCGAATTCATGCAATAAATCTGTTGATTAGTATTTGGATAAAGGATGTAAGACATTATTGAATTGATGAAATAAAGATTGGATTTCGTTTATTTGTCTGTTATTTGATTTTGTATCCTATTTTACATGTTTTAATCCATGAGCATTTTGATGTTTCTAAATGTCCGTTGTCGATTAATAATATGGGAGTATTATTAAATTAAGACAATTCAAAATAGTGACAGAGTATACTTGAAAGTATATTGGTCAATTTTGGATGATATTTGATGGATCAAATATTGGACTTATCCCAACTATGTGATTTTACTTTATGGATCTTTGTCATTAAGTAAATCATAAACAGTTATCCTTAGACCTGAGATGCCAGAAAACTGCATTGAATGTAGTGCATTTCTGTAAGGTAACCTAACGCTAAACGTAACTGGTAGTCATAAGGGTTATTTTCAGAAGTGTTGCGAAGTTCATGTGTTTTGCTTGTAGTCGAAATGGGATTCGTTTCCTTCAAAATTTATTTTGAAGTATAAATACAACTGGGCCCCTCGGGGGAATAGTAAGATGTTTGTGTGGCCACACCCAAATGTGTTTTGGTAATCTTGCTATATCCGTAAACGAGAAACAGAATAGTTAATGAAGGAATGACTAAGATCCATATCCTTATTAACAATGTATTTGAAATGAGAGGATAATAATAATGATTATATATCATTAAAAGGTTTTGTCCAGGAAGCCTTACTCGAGTTGTACTAGTGACATTGTTAGTGTAACTAGACGCTAATCAATGTGATCACGACATTCGAATTTTGTCCAAGTGGGAGCTGAAAGTTTATGGACTTTAAAATCGATAGTCGTGTGATAGGATCGAACTCGAGATCACGGGATTGCACACATTACGTGAAGAGTTAATTTATTTATTAAATATATTTATTATATTTATTAAATCAAACTGCAGCTAACGACCGTTAAGTAATTAAAGGTTAAGTTTTAAACGATCGTTATAGAATATTAAAGAAGCTAAAAGAAGGTGTCAGAAAGTTCTGGAAACCCCCTTTAGCACATAATATATCCGGCCTAAATAGAGGAGACAAGAGAGAAGGGAAAAGATTTTCTTGCTTTATCTTGTTTAACCTTGGAAGAGAAGTTTTCCAAGGTGTATATAAACAAACCTAAAGCCTCATAATTTTTCACTCCATTCTCTCTTTTCTTTGCTCTAACCGCCGGCCAAACACACCCTTATTAGGGTTCTTCTTTGATTTTCTATAAGCTATTTTAGATCTAGTCCTAGCCCCTCTCTTGGGTTGTTGGGTAGATCTTCCATAGACTTGGAAGGCTCGGTTCTGTTCGTGCTAGACTCACGATTAGCTCATCGTATCACGTGTGTACAAGATCGTGGTGTGATCTTATTTTAGATTACATCCTGGTGGTGTTCTTGATCTATTTTTACCGGTGATCATTCTGCTAAGGAAAAGGTATGTAACCCTAGCCTTGATTAATTATAATTGTGTTATTTATAGATTTTGTTAATCTGCTTCCGCTGTATGCTCTTTGATGTATGTTAGGGTTTTTATAATTGTTATGATGATCTTAAACCATCACCATCCACGTGACGTCATTTGGTCTCTTTGGAACCCAAATACATCTAAGATCATTAATCTCCCTCCCTTGAACCATAGCGGATCAGAAGGTGATTGTGGTGATATAAGCGAATGTTGTTTGTCGCCCCCTCCCCATTCGGTTCTTTTGTTAATGAGAACTGCAAAGCCCATATTTGTGTACAGTAGGCTTGGAATCGATTCATGCTCCTCGGACATAGTGCCAAGATGGTGATTACCGTTATCATTTGAATGATAAGTACTTGAAGATCGAGAGGAACTTGGAAAACCATGGTATAACATCTATTCAGAACTCGCAACTGTAGGTGACGTTATTGCCACCTATTTCCGTCTATTTGTTGCTTTGTTTTTTGCCGGCAATCGCTTTTTTATCACCCTTTTATCTCCTACAAGGATAGAGATTGAGGCGACATAAACAAATCCTAGCATCCTTTATCCAAAGAAACAGAAACCTTACCTATTACTTTGATGTCTTTACTGTCACTTAATGTTTGATTTGCATACTTTTTTCCATAAAAATCTAAAGTTTTTATGTCTATATAAGTTTTTAACTGATTAATTCAATAGTTTTGTTGTCACTGATGTATTTTATGATGTCTTTGATATGTTATATGCTTGAATTTCTATAATAAAGCCTTTTACGATTTAGTTTGCTTCATATTCTGTCTATTTCAACTAGCGTTTTCTTAATGTGGTTCATGCTTGGTTTTCTATTGAAAAAGGATACATAATTATACTTGAAGTCTTTAAGATCTTATCTCCTTTTTAGTAAGTTGATTTACAGTAATTTGAGGTTTTGGTTGTCACGTATGCCTTTTTGTTTAATTTATGTTCAGGATTAGTTTGCTTCATTATGAGTACATTCGGTTAGTGATAATGTGGCAGTCGTCGTCGTACTCAACTTATCGTGGAGAATATTGTGAAATCAAGAAACAAAGAGAAGTTGTGATAACAAGTGCCCCAGCGTCAAGCAGCATATTTTCAGGGATTCTAGTAGCCATACCAGGCCAACCGCTGGCATCCCAGCCCCATTGGCTGCTATAATCCGCGAAACAGAATCCTAATCAAGAAACACATAACACTATTGTCAACTATAACACTTGATATCCTTGAAGCGCGTGCTAAAAGTTGTCTTGTTGGCGAATACAAATTTTAGGGGAGGTTGAAACAACCACTTACGTTACTGCACATGCAAGATCGACTTCTTAGGGCAGATGATCTTATATATAAAATCCTCTCGTATGTCGACATCATATATTCCATCAGATTAAGTGTTTTGTCCTCTAGATGGAGGTTTATTTGGACTTCAATGCCCAATTTCAATTTCACAAGTGACGTAGGATATACCAAATCATTACGCTATAATGAATTTGTTAACGTATCTTCTGTCAGCCTGATGCTTTCTGATTATATAGAGAATCGTAAATTGTCTGTCGAGAGAATTCTCGAGTATGCACTCTCTCACAATGTCCAACAACTGTCTGTTAGCACGGGGCGTATTATATTTTTTCGATTTTCTCCCTCTGAGTTAAGTTCTAAGTCGCTCAAACATCTGATAATGATTGGCACCATTCCTGATTGTCGTTCCTATTCCCGGCCTTGGGATCTCCCAGCTTTAACTACATTAAATCTCCAACATGTCGAATTGGACAACTACAATTGTATTTTAGCCATGTGTCAGAACTTGAAGCATACTCTGATGGTTTGACTATAAATAATTCCCGACTTCTTGGTCTCACGCTTAAAAAAGTAGAATGCTGTGTGAATTTTGTATATGTGGACACACCTCAGCTAAAGAACCTAATATTTGGGGGCAAACCTCAGCGGGACGACCACAGTAGAGTTTTTAGTGAATTCCCAGTAGAACTTACTATTTCTGCATGTGCCGTTACCTTACTTACAGATTAAGGGTACTTATTTTCCTAAGTTATCCTCGGATGGATTCCCTTCTTTGGAGAAGGTGGTTCTCACATCAACCTCCCCCGTTTCAGATGTTGAGATTCTTTCTACCTCGGAAGCAGTTATCTCACATCAACCTCCCCCGTTTCTTAGCTTAAAGAGTTCAAAGATTTATCCGTCAAAGGGTTTAAAGACTTTCAAGTCATATATTTTAGAGACTTGTCCATTAACGAGTAGTTTAGATATGTTTCCAACTCAAGTGGATGAGGATCGAGCAAGAAGCAATGAAAATAAAATTGTCTGCTGAAGTTACAAATTATTTGCTTGGCAGTTCTTCAAATGCGACCTTTACAATGGTCTCATATGAGAAGGCTATAGCTATAAAAATCAACGCAGCCGCAACCCGCCTTATGGCAGTTTTATGGGAGATTCTAGAGAAAACAGAAGCTTATGCTGATACTAAAAGGGCTAATGTGGAGTGGAAGAAGACACTTGCTGATAGCTGTCCTGATTTCAGACTGAGGATTGTACCACCGGGTGATACTGAAGGGATATTCTGCATACTGCAAAATACGTATAAAATTGCTACTCACCAAGGTTCTGGTATCAAAAAGGGCTGAGATGCAAGCATGTTTTTCTAGATTGTCTGCAAAAACAAAGACGGTCGTGAATAAGATGTTAGTTGATATGAAGAACCAATGTGATATAGAACAACTCATTTTTAGCAAGTACTTGGATGAAATTGCTTTGTCTTCTTAGGCCGTCGAGGTATCAACAAGAACGATGGTAGAAACTGCAATGGAATTGGGATGTCAGAATGACCTTTTATCTGGATTGTGATTAATAAAAGGAAAATTGTGTCGAATGAGTGTTTTTATTTATTTTTCTATGACTATTCAGATAGAATCTCGATTTCTTCATCCTCTTCTTTATGGAACTGAGTGCAATAAGAGGAGTTTCCAACTGGGGCACCTTCACGCCGTAAACAAAATAGATCTTTCGGTTATTATCAAATATTCTGAAATTTCAAAATTGTGTATCTATTCAATGAGAAAAAAATCGTCTTTTCTAGCTTCTCTAAAAGCTTCATGATTTTTAAATCTAGTTTTTCGTCAATCAATTGCTGATCCTTAGGCAACATTTAAAGTTTCTGGACCCACTGTTATTGAAATGGGTGCTGGCTCTGGCTCTTCACAGTCAAAGTTTCTGGATCGCGACCTTTTGATCTAAAACAACCTACTCGGGAACTACGGGAAGCAAGACCAAAAGAAAGGTACTGTATAACAGTATATATATATGTCCACATCCCACCTCCCCCATACCTCGCTCTTGTGGAATTGGGTACGGTTCTTGTTTTGTTGTATATATATTTGTGATTTAGCATATCGACCCATTTGGCGATTTTTTTTAACCCAGTCTGTCAATACATGAGAAAATGGCTCTAAAATGTCACCTCTAATGCGTATAATGCATTCTGTCTAAGTGGCTCACGGCTCACCTTTCACATAAATACAGTACTGTAATTTTACTGATACAGTTCTTGGTTGTTGACAGTTGCCGAGTCTCCCCTTGTGTAGTTATTGTTGTTTTCCGATGTTTGTATACTGATGTCTTTGTGTATCTGATTTACACGTATGGTTTTATTGTTTTTGCCTCCAGGTCTGCAACTGGCTGGGATTCGTGAACCGAAACGTTTCTCCCTTCATCTTTACTTTATAGTGTTGTTTAATTTCAAGTAACCTGCAACTAGATTTTATTACGACGAGTGTTTGATACTGTTGAATGTTCAAAAATTTTGATGGCGTTGGTATAAAAAAGAGTTTACCTTCGCTTGAAATCATAATGGTTTTGCTTGCGCTTCTTTAATGATCTAAACTTTAGATTCATGTGCTGTAGTTGTGTTACTGGTATCATAGTGCATGATTTGAATTGGCACCAAGTTATGGCTGTTTATGCTAAAACAATTGTCGAGTTTATGGTTATAAAAGCCGTGATGTAAACTTATCTACTGTTCAACTTTGCTGGTATATCAGCATTTGCTTGCTTAAGATAGCGAGAAAACAATTTGGCTTCTTGGTTGCAACAAAGCAAGCCCTGATGTAGGAGACCAGGAGAGGCAACTGTTGTAACAATGGTAAGATACAGTTCAATCTTCTATGTATTACCTGAACAAATCAGTAATCGCTGATCACCGTCAATCAACAGTGCATAACCTATCCTTAATTATACCATTAACATTCAAGCGACACAAAAGTGAAGATATTCTCAAAATACAAATTTCATACAAATTCAAATTTCATAACGCATCCAAACGTTGACCTCAAGCAAAATCATACAACTGCATGTTGATTAAATCTACATAGCTTTGTAAGAGACAACATTTGAATCCATAGTGATAAACTAGCGAAAATGAGCCTTCAGTCTTCGAACAGTAAACCTTTAGAGATCACATACAACCTGGAAACAATACAAATATTAAAATTCAAAAGCTATACTCGATCTGTAATAGAAATTCTTGCTACAAATCAGTACTCCCAAACTAAAATAGCGTGTAATCGTGTATATTCCTTATTAAACTCATAACAGCAAGCTTCATACACCCCCTTACGTAACGTTCTAAAAAAGAACCTGTATTGAACTTAAAGCAGCAATCTCTACTGTAGTAACATATCCAACAAATTGACACATAATTCATACAAATAGGGGTTTAAATCGGGTGGGGTTAGTTGGGTTCGGGTCAAAATCAGGTCACGGCTAAAATAACATACCCAAATGTAAGAGTGTGAGACTATTTGAACTCAAGTCAACCCGGTTTGGGCCAGGTCGAGCAGAGTCAGGGCAAGTCAACTCCGGTCGGGGGCGGTCAAACCCGGGTCGGATAAGGTCAAACCCGGATCAGGAAAGGTCAAACCCAAGTCAGAATGATCAAACCCGGGCATGACAGGGTCAACAGCTGGAATGATCACACCTGGGTCGGAAATGGTCAAACCGGGGCATGGAAGGGTCAAACCAGGGACGTGAAAGGGTCAAACCAGGGACGTGAAAGGGTCAAACCAGGGACGTGAAAGGGTCAAACCAGGGACGTGGCAGGGTCAAACGCGGGACGGGCACAAACTCGGGCCGTTTCAATTATCTAACTGAAATTTGAATAACACAACTCGTTTGGGCACATAAGGCTTATAACTTTAGAGTTTATGACCATAAACAAGCCACAAGCTCAAGTGTATCATAATTTCCAATATAATTAAGCAAAGCCAGACTCCCTCAGCATACTTTAACTAAATTATCCAATAAATAAACAAGAACATCAAATGAACTAAAGGAATGAAGGATCATACCAGCAAGAATCTTAGTTAGAGCACTCATATCGTCGCATTACAGCCAGCCACGTCCAATTGCAACATGTTTATACCGGGCAACAACCTGAATACATACCAAACAAATAATTCATAGTCAGTAATTCAGTATCATATGACAAAAACTAAAACAGCTAGTAGAAAACAGACAAGCCCTAATTATAACTTGAGTTAGAAAGCTAGTGGCCCTAAAACACGATCTTCTCGAGATAGATTGACCCTACTACTCTAGAATTTAACCCCAGCATTCTGATACGATCATGCGGTCTCTTATTATATTAAGGATGTTTCAAAAATCTTATCTGGTTATCATCTTACCCAGATTTAAAAAATCTAATAAGCTCATTCCGGAGTCCCTAAGCTTTAAAACTTAGAGCTTAAGGACATTAAGAAGCCTTAAGTTCAAGTTAATGAGCTCAGAAAAGCCAAAAATTAAAAATTAAAAAGGTCAATATAGCTCACATTTAGCAGTGCATACGGCTTACCACCTTAGTAGTCATAGCCAAATAAGTGAGCTCATGGACTTTACCTTATTGCAATACTGTTGTTTTTGTAATCATAGGTAACACTTTACCATTTGTAAATAATTAAAATAAATGGATGAAACCTTTATGAAAAAATCTTCATAAGCTTTGAGTAGTATTACCTCAGAAGAAACCATTGGACGAGTGAGTACCGAAACATCAGGAGAGCCATACTCGAGCCACACATACCTTAGGGTTTGGATTATGCTAAACACAAAACTGGCCTTCGCTTGCTCGTTAAAGGGACAACCATTCAATTTTAGCTTTCTTAGCTTCGGGCACCCTTTCAATAGCTCCCGAAGTCCAACATCGGATTCTCCTGCATGTCTTAGAAAGAGAGATCTCAGGTTATTACCATACTTCCCAACATATCCTAAGCCAACATCACTCAATGCACCCAAACAAAGCCCGAAATCCAACCTCTCGAGTTTGATGCAACCCATTAGCATCGCCCGAACCCCACTGTCCAGCGGTGTATCAGTTATACCGTCTTTACTAGCCCATGAAATACGAAAATCACGAAGATTCTTCAAATGAGTTCCTACACATTCGAGAGCTTCATTTGAAATATCTAAGAGAGAAACCTCTAAATACTCCAAATCGGGACATCCTTGTGCCACAGCTATAAGTCCCAAGTGAGTCACCCCACCACCATGCTTAAATTTGCGCAATTTCTTGCAAAACCGACCAATAACTTTCAACCCCTCATCTCCACATATATCCTCGGTATGTAGAACTTCCAAATTGGGACACCTCTCAAAAAGGTAACATTGGCATTCTGAATCAAACTCTCTGCATTTGAGATCCAGTTCTCGTAGTTGATGGAGACAAGGGAGTAGAAAAGGGAACGCATCTTCTCTCCAATCATTAATACCTAAAGCACGAATAGTGGGGGGGAATGCAAAATCACTAGAATCCCAATGCCATTGTTTATCAATAGAAACATGGCCAAAATGTTCGAGCTTGTTAGCATGCTTAAAGAATTTTTGGAAATTATCTAAATAGTGAGCAAAATGCATAAAAGCATTCACAGATACTAACGACTTGCTACATCTCTTTGCAAGAAGTTTAAGATGACTCACCTCACAATTAACAAACGGGTAATCAAAAGAAATAGACTCCATAACCCCGTTGTTACAACTAGCCAACTCACGTAACCATGTCCCTTCATTGTCTCCATAACGACCTTCCAAGGCATTATATTCCAAACGCAAGCTTCTCAAACCAACACAACACCTAGCTATATCCCCTAAACCATCATCCGAACACAACTTACACCCGCGAATCTCTAAACTCATTAACCTATCACCTAAAGTCTCGGCCAAGCGTTTGAGATCATCAGGAGACACAACCATGTTCCGAATAGATAATGTATTCAAACGACCCAACTTAGCAATGTGTTGAATCCATGGGGCGAGTGGAACAGTGCATTTCAAAGGACCATAATAAGACTTACGCGCATGTGAAAAAGACCTGTCTCCTCCAAATGAGTAAGACTTAAGTGTGAGGGAGTCGAGATTAGGAAACCTACGGCTAACGCGTGTACGAGCAGGGGCGAAAGGAACGTGAACAGTGAGGTGTTTACGGGTTAGAGAATCGAGTTCGTAGTATTTCTTAGAGACTAAGGAAACATGAGGATTAAGTTCGGGATGAAAGTGCATTACAGTATCAAATACTAACTCACTACCCATCCTTTTTAACAACAATCACAGATAAACCCTAAAATCAGATATAAACCCTAAAATCAGATAAACCCTAAAATCAGATAAACCCTTACCCTATGAATCTCAATGAAATCGCCGGTTAATATCTTTTCTTTTCTTAACCACCGTGATGATGAAAGTGTTTTTTACTTAATGACCACCATTTCGTTGGTTTGATAAGCCTGAGCATCGGGTCTGAACCGGATCGGATCAGTTAAGACCGGATCAGATTAAGAACCGAAATGGTCTAAAACCTGGATTAAGGATCGTATCGAATCGAAATGGCCTGAGTCGATTTGGGTCGATCTGGTATTCGGTCTCGTTCTACTAGGCATAATCGACGAGGTTTTTGTAAAACTGAACTGGACCGGACCGAGGATCGAAATGGTCCAAAACCGCGTATCGAAGACCGAACCGAAATTGTTCGGTTCGATGCGGGTCGCTCTGGTTTTTTAGTCCGGGTCAGCTTTGGGTCTGTCATGCTCAGCCCTAATATAGGGTGTGAATTATTAGGGTCTCACCCGAACAAGAATCGAACTGAATATGAGATTGCGGTTTTGAGCCATAACAAAGCGAACCAAAAAGGTATTCGGTTTTCGATTTGAGTATGGTTTTAAGCTAGAAACAAACATATCATATCATAGGTAAGCATGGTGCAATGCACAAGTCAAACAACAACAAAGTATCTTGAGTTTAAGAACAAAAGATTTACCTTTGAGAAAAGAACACGTTGGATTTGAAACGGAATTGGTGATTTTGTTTGTGTTGGGTAAATGTTAAAAAAAAAAAAAAAAAGTAAATGTAACCAAAAAAGTAAAAGTTGATTAATGACGTATGTATGGCATCTTTATAAAGTTAGATTTTGCGTTTAGTTGGAAAACATTTTCTATCATTTTCTATTTTTTGTTTTGTGGAAAAAAAGAAGGGATTTCCATCTCCACAAAATACTTGAAAATTTACAAAACGCGTTTAGTTAGAGAAATATGTATTTGTGTTTTCTATTTATCAAAACTAGAAAATATGTTCAAGTGTTTTTGTTTTAGGTTTTCGACAGTGAATTTACATTTTCTTCGGTAAATTCACGTTTTCGTCATTAAATTTACGTTTTCGTCAGTAATTTTACGTTTTCATCAGTAATATTACGTTTCGTCAGCAATTTTACGTTCTCGTCAGTAAATTTACATTTTCGTCAGTAAATTCACGTTTGAGTCAGAAAATTTCGGTTTTCGTCAGTATTTTTACGTTTTCGTTAGTAAATTTACGTTTTTGTCAGTAAATTTACGTTTTCGTCAGTAAATTTACGTTTTCATTATTTTAACGTTTACCTCAGTAAATTTAAGTTTCGTTAGTAAATTTACATTTTCGTCAGTGAATTTACGTTTTCGTAAGTAAACTTACGTTTTCGTCAGTAAATTTTACGTTTTCGTCATAAATTTTACGTTTTTGTCAGTAAATTTACGCTTTCGTCAGTAAATTTATGTTTCCGCCAGTACTTTTACGTTTTCGTCAGTAAATTTACGTTTTCGTTAGTAAATTTACATTTTTGTCACTAAATTTACGTTTGCGTCAGTAAATTTATGTTTTCGTCAGTGAATTTATGTTTTCGTCAGTGAATTTATGTTTTCGTTTGCAATTTTACGTTTTCGTTTGCAAACGAAAAAAATTTATTGACGAAAAAGTAAATGTACCGACAAAAAGGTAAATTTGCTGACGAAAACGTAAATTTACTGACGTAAACGTTAAAATAATGACAAAAACGTAAATTTACTGACGAAAACGTAAATTTATTGACGAAAACGTAAAAATACCGACAAAAACGTAAATTTACTGACGAAAACGCAAATTTAATGACGTAAACATTAAAATAATGACAAAAACGTAAATTTACTGACGAAAACGTAAATTTACTGAAAAAACGTAAAATTTCTGACGAAAACGTAAAATTTACTGACGAAAACGTTAAAATAATGACAAAAACGTAAATTTACTGACGAAAACGTAAATTGCTGACAAAAACGTAAATTTACTGATGAAAACGTAAGTTTACTGATGAAAACGTAAATTTTCTGACGTAAACATTAAAATAATTATAAAAACGTAAATTTACTGACAAAAACGTAAATTACTTACGAAAACGTAATTTTTACTAACGAAAATGTAAAATTTCTGACGAAAACGCAAATTTACTGACGAAAACGTAAAAACGTAAAAATACTGACGAAAATGTAAAATATTTGCGAAAACGTAAAATACTGATGAAAAAGCAAAATTTCCAACGCAAACGTAAAAATAAAGAGAAAATTAGATATTTTGTGTTAAAAGGAAAACATGGAAAACAAAAAAAAGTTGTTTTCTTGTTTTGTGTATAAAAGGGGAAAATAGGAATTTTGTGTTTTGTAGAGATATTTTCTGAAAAATTATGATTTGAACGCGTTTTCTATTTTCTTTGTTTTTTAGAAAACATTTTATGGAAAACAAGGTGTTTTCCATCCAACTAAACGCACCCACTATCCTCCCTTTAATCAAAAGAAATATGTGAACAATGTTAAAGAGACAATGGTGGTGAGTAAAAAGAAGAATCTTGAGACAATCTATTTCCAAAGGGTGATGATTTGCACACTCTTGATATTGATTGATACACTCATATTATGTGTATGTTGACATATATATCCTTACATTAATTAGTGATTAATTAGTGGAGTGTGTAAAATTAGGGGTATAATAGGCATAACGCACACATTTAGAGTGTGCCAATAAATTTGAAGAGTGTGCCAATCACCTCCCATTTCCAAAGTATATCTAGCTTCATTTCGTGTGTATGATCTCCAGTATGTCATGCTCATGTTTTTTTTAGTTTACGTAAGTTTTTAATATTGGTCAGGGCCGTCTCCTTGAATTCGAAGGCCCTGTGCCAAAACTTTAAAATAGGCCCTCTAATTTTAAAAGTCGAGGTTTTCATGTAATTAGCAAAGAATGGTATCGTTATGCTTTGTTTTCGGTGTCGATCAAATAACAACTTGTTATATTTTAGTATAACTATACATCATTTTTATATATTTTTTTATAATTTAGTATAACTATATATTTTGAAAGTGCATTTTAGACATACAGAAAATTAAACTAAAAATATACTTTTTTACTTTGGATAAACTGTTATAAAAAGATAAGGGGTCAAATGATAAGTTGTAAATACAAAAGGTAATTTAAAACGCTTAAAGTCTGTTTGGTTTGAAGTCGAGTTTTACTTTGGGTGTAAGTTTATAAAGCAAAGAGGTTTAGATTTAGAGAGAGAAAATATATTATATTAAAAATAAAATAAAAAAAATTAATTGAATATGTATATTTTATAAAATAAATTAATGTATGAATCAAAGTCAAATAGGTTGTTAGGCGAATTGTGTGGACATAGATTATTTTAAGATTAAAAATAGAATGTTTGTAGTTTTAGAAGTTAAAACCCAGTAAGTATTCATATTCAGGAGTGAGAGGTGGGCATGAGCCCATAAGCAAGTTACCAAACGTTTGATTTGACTTGTCTTTTATCCTAAACCCTTGTAACCCCTTGTACTAAACTGTCCCTTAATGATAGAATAAAAATAAAATTAAATCAAGGCCCACACATTATTTTCTCCAGCAAAATATACAGAAGAATTTATTTTCACCATTGAAGCTCAACTTAAAGTTTTCTTTTTTCTTTTCTTCTGTTAACAATATAATTCCTTTTCGTATAGTGATAACAATATATTTCCTTTTTGTTAACACAACTAAATTCCCCATCAGCTTACTAATACAGACGTTTTAAAATTTTGAGGCCCTTGAAAAATGGAGGCCCTGTGCGGTTGCCCCTCCCGCACTTGCCAAAATCCGGCCCTGATATTTATGATGTTTGTTTTTTTACATATCCTAAATATTTCTTTGTGAACCAAACATTTTCTCGTGAGACAAGGCGACAAGCTCTCGCGGTCAGAGTAAAAACTCCATAGACATTTCGTTATTATTTGTCCATTAAATAAAGTAAGTTTTTCAATATTCGTATACACCTAAAACGCATCACAATAACGACGCCACAATCGTTTTATGGCATCCCGTTGGGCTAATTTTGGTACATTTTTCACATCCAGTCCATTACTATATGCAGTATAAAAGACAAAAAGCCTCTATAAAAACAAATATAGTTTGGGGTCCGTGTAAATACATCATAATTGGTCGACGCAACCCATTAACATATCTCAAGAGTCTAGGGATGTGCACCGAATAAACCAAACCAAATTTATACAGTAATCAAACTAAATTCGTTATGGGTCTGTTTGGTATGAGCTTTTTTAAAACCTTAATTTTTTTTGGAAAAATATTATGATGGCTCTGTTTGACATAAAAATTATTTAGAGTTGTTAGTTTTTTATTTTAAAAAGTAGCTCTTAAATTAAGACAAAAGATCCGTATGGAACTAACACCCAAAAAAGTATACTTCCCTCCATCCCCACCGTCTATCCTAAAAAAAATGGAGGGCCCATATTAAATCATTAAGGCTAGTATAGTAATTTCACCCCGCCCAAATCCGGTTTGTATCTTAACAATAAAAGAAAACCGTCTCATCCCTCTCCCTTATTTCATTTCACACGCACTTTTTCACACTCATTTATTGACACACAACTATTAACAAAACTGTATAAACCCTAGATCTAAAATTGATTTATCAAAACCGTTATATCCATTGACCAATTATGGATATACGGGATGAAATAAACGCTTCTAGAGTAGATCCATTGTCGGATTATTCTTTGTTCCCTACTTCAGTTTCTGGTAAGTTTTTTTATGTTCTTTTGTGTTTCTCTTGTTATTTATCTATGATTATTGCATATGGATCTGTTTTTTTCTACTTTTGATTCTGATAAGGCTTTTAGGGGTTTTTTTATTTCTCCATTTATCAGTTGAATATAGATAAGGTTTAGGGGTTTTTGTGTGTTAGGGGTTTTTTAATAAGGTTTTTGGGTTTTTGTTGTTTTTGTGCTGTTGTTACGCCCCAAACACTCCCAATGTTTTACCCTAAATGATTTGCTATTTTCAATGCTTTTGTGTTTTTAGAAATTGTATAGATGTCGATATCGGGTTTAGGCTTTAACCTGATAAAATGTTAATGTTGGTATAGATGCCGATATCATGTTTAGAATTTATATGCCGATATCATGTTTTCAATGATAAAACTAGTGTTGCGTAAACATTGGTGTAGATGCTGATTTCAGTTTTTAGAAGTTGCACTACTAAAGTAAAATGATTACTACTTAGGTTTAATCACATGGAATTACATGTGATTTAAGTGAATTACTTGTGATTCATGGAATTACATGTAATTCAACCTAAATCACAAGTAATTTATATTAAATGTTGTGTTTGATAAGTTTACTGATATGATTTATGAAATTACATGTAATTCAACCTAACTCACATGTAATTTGTATTAAATGTTGTTTTTGATAAGTTTACTGATGTGATTTATGGAATTACATGTAATTCAACCTAAATCACATGGAACTTGTATTTAGTGTTGTTTTTGATAAGTTTACTGATGTTATTTTTATGTTTTTTTATTTCAGGTAATGACGTTGGTACTGAGAGAGAAGGTATAACTACAAGTAGTAGAGTTAGAGGTTCTCCCAGGGTTCGAGGTTCTCCTAGGGGTAGAGGTTCTCGAGGTAATCGTAGAGGTAGAAGTAACGATAGTGGTTCTTCTACTATTTTTTACTCGAGGGGTAGGGGTTCGAGTCCGAAAATTTTATTTGATGATGCTGGTGTTGGGTGTCTTGATAAGTTAGATGATGTGTCAGATGTTGTAGGGAATGATGATTTGACTAATAAGGATTTGGTTGATGAGAATACGGGTAATATGAAAGATAATGTGTCGGGTGTATTGAATGTGGTTGCTGGTGGGTTTGTTCCAAAATTTGTAAATAAGGGGCGTTTGAGTTTGAATGCTGTGGGGGGTGTGTCGGTTGTTGCTCCTCGATGTAAATATGGAGAATATATCGGGTGCTGATATATTTAAGGACGCTGCAGAAGTTTCATTGAATACCAAGAATGTAATAGATAATGTGGTTACTGATATTAGTGTCGATGAGGGGATTAAAGTTCACACGGAGATGCTAGTTCTACGAGAGATCCTAAGGTCTCTTCCAAGACGAGTTTGCTAGTTGGGAACAAAAAATCTAGTCCTGTTCTAAGGTCTGCCTCCAAGTCTGCTAACAAGCCGGCTTTTGAAGCTTCCAAGGTATCTACTGAGCCGCCTCCCAAGGCTGCTAAAAAGCCGGTTTCTAAGGCTTCAAAGGTTGCTGTTGAGTCGCCTTCCAAGGTTGTTGGCAAGAAGGTCTCCAAGCCAGCTTCTAAGGCTTCAAAGGTTTCTGTTGAGTCGCCTTACAAGGTTGTTGGCAAGAAGGCTTCCAAGCCCGCTCCAAAGCCTGCTGCCAAGAAGTCCTCCAAGCCCACTCCAAATCCTTCTTCCAAGCCGGCTTCAAAGGCTGCTTCCAAGGCGCCGGTTAAGCGCAAACGTGATGTTGACTCTGTTGTTCCCACAGAAGATGTTAGGCTTGGTAAGCGAAAAGCTAATGTTAAGCTTCATGATGCGAAACGGAAAAGGGAAGTTGAGCTAGATAAGGAAGATCAGGTGGATCCAAAGAATATCCCTTCTTTATTGAAATTATGGAAGTTGGTTAAGACCGAAGATGTAGGAGAAGGGAGTAGTGGTGTCGATAAGAAAATAAAAAAGGAAAAATAGATGTTGCCGAAAGAATCTGCTCAAAAAAAGTGTCTTGACTCTTATCCGTCGATTCGTCCAAAGGCGGCTGCTTCTTCACTTTTTTCTGCAATTCATGGATACCATGGAGTTAATATGAAGCGTTTTTTTTATCACATATGGGTTTTATCTCACTTTATGGTGTTCAAATTGATAAGTTACCAGGAAGGATGGGAAGGTATTGTATTCAACGCTTTGATGTGGAAACCTCTACTTTCAGTTTAGAAACGGGTGACTCAATTAAGGTAAACGAAGAGAAAGTCCATGAAATGTTAGGTGTTCCTTTGAACGGACATTCTTTATTTTCTTTAGAATAGAGACCGTTGGATGATGATTTTGTTAAGCTTGAGTTCCTGATATAGCTACAAAGTTTGTTTTGTCTAAGAAAGATGACTTCCTTTTTAGAGTCAACTTTCTTACTCTGTTTATCAATACAATGGGAAAAGTTGATGCTTTGAATGATCAAGTTTGTTTGAATGTTGTTAGACGTCTTCGAGAAGATACAGATGCTTCTAAGATTAACTGGTGTGAGTATGTATACAAATGCTTACTATACTGTAAACTTCCCGAGAAACCAACAAATCCTTACCTTGGCCCGTTCACCTTCCTCATTGTAAGTTTTAAAATCATGCAATATATTTTGTATATTCAAGTTTTAAATTTTAACCATACATTTGTTGAATTACATGTAATTTCATGTTGAATTACATGTAATTTCATGTTGAATTACATGTAATTTAACATGAAATTACATGTAATTCAACATGAAACTACATGTAATTCAACATGAAATTACATGTAATTCAACATGAAATTACATGTAATTTTGGATTTATTGTTTTTTAAATTAAATAAAGTTCTTCTATTTACATGTATTTTTTTCCAGCTTTTGTATTTAGATTCAATGAAGTTTGAGAGGTTTCATGTTCTTCGAGATCGTCCGGCCATCAAAAACTGGAGCTCAATTTTAATGAGAAGAAGAGAGCAACTAGAGCTAGATGACGAGGTGTTGGGTATGTTAGAACTGAATGAAGAATGGACTAAAGATAAAAATCAAACAACAGAAGGTTTTATTTCTCATGATTGTACTTCTATATAGGTACGTATACCAGAAGGTTTCATTTTTTCTTTTTATGGCGTGCAACATAATTACATGTAATTATGGTATAATTACATGTAATTATGTAATTCTGGTATAATTACATGTAATTATACCATAATTACATGTAATTCTAGTATAATTACATGTAATTCATGGAACTATTATCTTTGAATATCATTTGATATAAATCATAAACTTGTATAGGATTTGTATCTCAAAGCTGAGGAAAGTTTGAAAGTAATTTGTCTAGAGAGAATTGCTTTAGAAGAGTACTTGATGGTAGGTGCTAGTGAATATTTGGATGATCCTAAGTTTCGTGAGCTTCACAGTAAGTATTCCACATATTTTATAAATCTGATTGAATATGAAAATCCAGACGATGATGATGATGAGAGCGATGATGAGAGCGATGATGAGAGTGATGATCCAAACGATGATAATAATGATCCGAAAGGTGATAATGGTGATCAGAATGATGATGATGATAGTACGGGTAGTAATGGGGACGATGAAAATGATGAGAGTAGTAGTGGTGATGATGATGAGCATAAGGATGGAAATGGTGGTAGCGGTGACGATAATGTGCCGAATGACAGTGAGAAGGTTGCCGGTGATGATGAGAAGATTCCTAGTGATGATGAGAAGATTCCTAGTGAAGATGAAAAAATTCCTAGTGAAGATGATCAAATAGTTTCGAAAATTCCTTTTTTGGGAAGGAGTTTGATAAGGTGCCTACTATTGAAGAGAACATTGTTCAAAAAGAAACAAATGTTGAAAAAGAATTTGCTCAAGATCAAGTTGATGAAGATTTTGAGATAATGAGTACACCGGACTCTTTTTCACAGTGGTTAGATGAAAATATAGAAGTGGTTGAAAATTAGATTTAACGGCTTGTCGATGAGTATTTTTCTGTAAGTTTCAAAGTTTTATTTTTATTTTTCCAAAGTTTAATTTTTTTATGTATATTAAGTATGTTTTTTTATTTATTCAGCCTCAACATGGTCGAGATGGTGAACCACCATAGAATACTCCGGATGATGCCCTTGTTGAGGAGAATGCCCCTGCTACTCCGGAAATAATATCGGTTCGTGTTTTAAGCCAAAGTCCTAGTCCTGGGAAGCGAGTTGGAAAACCTTCGGTATTCTTGATATCTCCATATGTGAATAAAAATACAAAAGTTCTCCCCAAATTTACTAGAAATGAGTTTCTTCTGGGCTCTGGTGTGTTCGCAATGCAGGGTGATAAGGAGTGAGTTATTTTCATTTTCGTTAAATATAAATTAATTTATTCAATTAGAGTTGCATGTAATTCTGCTATAATTACATGTAAACTACTATACAATGTTTTTTATGTATTTATTTTTTACTTGAACAGAGAATATGTTTTTGAAACATTTTCTGGCCACAAAGTATTTGGAGTTCGTTTGAATCAGGAAACACTATCTCCTGGCCTTTGGGTTGATGCAAACGTGCTAGATTGCTTTTCTTCTATTCTGAATTACGAAGAGCGTTTCCGAGATCCTCGAATGCCAATAAGACACTTCTTTCCAACAGTATGTGTTGTAAGTTATTTTTATGCACACAAAGTAAATTTATTATTTTTTTTATAAATTAATGTTTTTTTATATTCAGACTCGAGAGATGATTAATGGAGCCTTGAAAACGGATGTTGATATATGGGACCGATTTTCAAAGGAAATTTATGCTCAATTCAAAGACAATGTTGGTGGTCTGGCCTTAGAAGGCGTTGAATTGGTAAATAAAATTTTATTTTCTTTTTGTTTGGTTATAAATTTTTTTCTTTCTAATTTTTTGGTTTATTAAAAACAGGCTTTTTTCTCGATTTGCATGTCTGGGCACTTTTATGTGGTTGTCTTCAACCTAAAAGTAGCATCGACGACTGTTCTAGATAACAGTGGGTCGGGAGCACCTTATGAGGGAAAGTACAAGGATGTCTGTGATCTTCTTGTAAGTTTCTGTTAATTACTTGTGATTTTTCTGTTAATTAAATGTGATTCACACAAAGTTACATGTGATTCGTGTTAATTACATGTGATTCATGTTGGATTACAAAATATTTATTTGCCTTTTTTTGTAGAGAGATTTGTTTGCGAGACACTTAAAGTTGTATAATCACAAGAAGCATAATTCCATCAGAAAGTTGAAGAGATCAAAAACGCCAAAATTGAAGTGGATGACTAAAGAGAATTCTCGGGATTGTGGAGTCTTCACAATGCTTCACATGGAGACATATGTTGGCGGAGCAGTTGCGGATTGGGATTGTGGGCTTGTCCCGGAGTCCAGAATGCAACGTGACATGTTGAGACTTCTACGTTTCAAATTTCTTTCTAAGATGCTCCTCCATGAGCATAATTGTCATGCTGATAAGATGTGTCTACTAGCCAAGGAGTTTGATAAGAATGAAGCAAATCATAAGCTTGAGATGGTCTGTGATGCACTAAAGAAGAGGGAGGAGTGAGAAGGAGATTAGTTCATCAAAAGTTCTATGAAGTGTGCTGTCTGGATACATTATGTTATTTTGTACTTTTTGTATTTTGTATTTTTAGGTTATGTGTTTTGTGACATGCTTAATCGAACATAACTTGGTGTGTCATGGCTATGTTAAGTTGTTTCAGACAGTTGTTCCAAGTTGTTTAATGAAGTTAGATCATATTACATGTATGTTATATTCAGTGTCATTGTGTTATGCATCATTGAACACTTGAATTACATGTAATTGAACACTTCAATTACATGCAATTCATTAATTACATGTAATTGAACACTTCAATTACATGTAATTGAACACTTCAATTATATGTAATTCACACAGAATTACATGTAATTTACACATAATTACATGTAATTCTGGTATAATTACATGTAATTACAAGTAGTTTAGCTAAAACATAAATATTTTTCCAATGCATCATAAAAAATATTTTGGAAACTTAAATGAAAGAAAATGAAATGAATAATTTGAAGTAAATGAAATAACAAGTAACTGACACAGAATTACATGTAATTCTTATTTATGTTCACCTAAAAGATAAATCACAAGTATTTTTCTAATGCAATATAACATAGATTCTGGAAACTTAAATGAAGAAAATGAAATCTTATTAGTGTTTAATCATCAATAATTGGTGACGCCTTCTTTTTCTTTGCCTTTGGGTTCTTTGGGCAAGTTCTTTTTGTATGCTCACGCGTATTCACATTACAATATCCACAAACCTTCAATGGTTTCTTTCGAACTTTAAGCGCCTTTTCTCTTCCACTTTTCAATCGTTCTCCTTTTTTAAGTTTTTTTCCATCATTTGGATGGTCTCCTTTGTTTCTAGCCTTCGTTGGATTGTTCACATCTAGATGACCAGGCTCTGAAATTGCAAACAATTCACCAATAACATCTGTCATTTTTCTTGAAGGAGGATTAGGCATATCAACTTTTATTTCTTCATATATCACTTTCAACTTTTCAAGATAAGCTGCCAACCTTTCTTCATCTTTGCTCAATAAGAATAAACAATCATCCACAACAAAATTCACCTCGTTTGAAAGCCTGTCAACTGTTACATTCTTTTCCCCATATCTGTTTATTTGCCTTCGAAGATCAGGTGGTATAATTTCTCTTGTCCATCTCCTCAAAATGTATTGCTTGGGAATAACATTAACAGCACGGTTCTTGAACACGCAAAATATATGTCGACATAGAAAACCATATCATAGAAAATGTCTACAAGAACAAACCGCTGACCCATCTTCTATAACTCTTAGTACCTTTTTCCAAAACAAAAGGAATTTACATTAGGATCACATGTAAATTCATTATTTATTAAAGAATTACATGTGATTTTGTTTAGAATCACATGTAATTATTGAAGAATTACATGTAATTCTTTATTAAAGAATTACATGTGATTCTGATAACAACATAATCTTAAAAGATCTGATTTTGTTTAGAATTATATGTAATTATTAAAGAATTACATGTAATTAATTATATGTAATTCTTAATTACATGTAATTCTTAATTACATGTAATTCTAAACAATATCACATGTAATTCTTTAATAAATAATGAATTTACATGTGATTCTGATAACTATTACATGTAATTCTGTGTGAATTACATGTAATTCTGTGTGAATTACATGTAATTCTGAATGAATTACATGTAATTTCTTTAAGAAGCCTATTTATTTCTTTATAAAACCTCATGTAATTCATGTAAATTATTATCGTAATAAAATTAATAATTACCTTGTAGTCTATTTCTGTTTCTTTCTCTGTTGCGATCTCCTTATCTTGTTCTTTTCTACTTTTGGTGTAAATAGTTCTTTAAGAATTTACCGCTTTGTCTCTAATTATGAAAGTTTCACATCCTTCACTATTTTGTAAACCTTGTATCGTACAATTCCAGCAAGCAGCTTCTATTTCAAGTTGAACATACAAAAATATTGTCTTTGTATATATTCTTGCAGCATGACGTTCAATATCCAACACTATTTTATATGTTGGAGCCGCATCAAGCGTTTGGAAGTCCAAATTTTCTTGCCTGTATCTTTGCCTTTCCATTGCTGATTCGTATGACATCATGAAACCAACAAGTGTTGACCCTTGGCTTGTGAAACTTTTACAGAAAGAGTTTTCACTTTCGGACCTTGAAGTCGTCCTCATCAAGCCAAACAAAGGAGAGTCGATAAAATAAGCGGGAATCCACATTTTTCTAAGATCATACATTTTTGTCATCCACTTGTTATCTTTCAAACCAAATTCATCTATCAATAATCCCCATCTCTCTTCGAACTTCTTTGGTTCTATGAACATATTCCAAATGAGCCTATCAAATCGTTCTTTGAAAGCTCCCTTTTTGTATATTTCTCCACAAATCTGTTTTGAATATATAAAGTAATTAGCACTAACAAAGCATTTTTAATCCAAAAATCACATGTAATTCACACAGAATTACATGTGATTTGCATTCATTCACTAACAAAGTATTTTTATTCCAAAAATCACATGTAATTTACACAGAATTACATGTGATTTGCATTCAACACTAACAAAGCATTTTTATTCCAAAAATCACATGTAATTCACACAGAATTACATGTGATTTCCATTCAATACTATTAGTTTTACAATCTTCAACACAAAACAATGTGATTCATGTAAAACAGTTTGTATCTTAAAAGAAAATACCTCAGATGGGATCTTTTGGGAAATGTGCCACATGCAAATCCTGTGTTTTGTTGTTTTAAAAACTTCTTCAATAGCTCTCTTCGTGGCTCCATCCTGATCGGTTACAATCATTGTAGGCTCTTTTCCAATGGCGGACAAAAATGTTGTTAGCAACCACGTGTATGATTCGGTATCTTCATGTAAAATCATCCCCGAACCAAGTGTGACACACTTTCTGAGGTTGTCGATGCCAGTGAATGGTACAAACTTCATGTTGTACCTATAAAACATATCAATGCATTAAAATCAACATTTCTAAATTACATGTAATTCTACATTAAATTAGATGTAATTCTGGTATAATTATATGTAATTCAATGTAGAATTACATGTAATTATACCAGAATTACATGTAATTCATACATCATTACTTGTTATTAACTAATAAAAAAGTATAAATATACAAAATTAGAAACAATTCACTTACCTGTTGCTATTGAAGGTTGCATCAAAATATACTATGTCTCCAAACTCTGTGTAAAGCACTTTGCAACTTCATCCGCCCAAAACATTGCGACCAATTCATCCTTTTTGAACCAATATTCAAATGTAAAGTTTGGCACAAACAACTTTCTGTTTTCCATTTTGTTTATTAGCATTTGTGCATCATTTTCCCCAATAAATTCAGTAACATCCCTCTGAGCATTCTTAAAATCATCAGTCGTCCCATGAACATATTCATAACCACCTTTGATGCTACTTAAGAAGTTGTGAGCACGTGTTGCACCAAGTTTATTTGCTGCAGCTTTTACAACAAACCTTTTTTCGGCTTGAGGCATTTTTCGTTGTTTCTTTGTATAGTGTTGGTACACCTATGGTAGAAGAGTGTGGTTTTGCTTTGCTATAATTTGTACCAACTTGTATTTTCCGGAAACAATATTCAACTGAAACTTTATCTGAGCTTTGCAACCAGTCACGTGGTGCGTTGTGTTTCTGATTTGTTTACCTTTATTTTTTGGATCCAATGTGTCAAAATCAACACATGTTGGTTTTCCTCCTTTGTTACAAGTAATGTACTTGTGTTTTACCACGCCTGATTTTGTTTTTCTTTCTCCCGATTTTTTAACTTCAAAACCTCCCTTTTCAGAATAATTTGAATACATATCAAAAGCTTCTTCCAACGTATCATAAGTATCTCCCTCTTCTGGTATACGAATTCCATGTACACGAGGCTGCCAATTTACTGATCCACCGGGTGTTTCATCTTGCGCAAAAACGGTTGCTCTTGGGTTTTCACACCTGTATTTAAAAAACAGAATTACATGATATTTCAAAAAATACATGTAATTCACACAGAGTTACATGTAATTTACACAGAATCACATGTAACTCACACAGAATTACATGTGATTTGCATTCAGTTTACTAACAAAGCATTTTTATTTCAAAAAATACATGTAATTCCCATAGAATTACATGTAATTTACACAGATGTACATATGATTTGCATTCAACTTACTAACAAACCATTTTATTACAAAAATCACATGTAATTCACACAGAATTACATGTAATTTCCATTCAACACTAACAAACCATTTTATTACAAAAATCACATGTAATTCAAACAGAATTACATGTTATTTGCTTTCATCACTAGTGAACCATTTTATTACAAAAATTACACGTAATTCACACAGAATTACATGTAATTTCCATTCAACACTAACAAACCATTTTATTACAAAAATCACATATAATTCATACAGTATTACATGTGATTTCCATTCAACATTAGCAAACCATTATATTACAAAAATCACATGTAATTCACACAGAATTACATGTGATTTCCATTCAACATTAACAAACCATTATATTACAAAAATCACATGTAATTCACACAGAATTACATGTAATTTGCATTCATCACTAGTAAATCATTTTATTACAAAAAATTACATGTAATTCACACAGAATTACATGTAATTTCCATTCAACACTAACAAACCATTTTGTTACAAAAATCACATGTAATTCACACAGAATTACATGTAATTTCCATTCAACACTAAGAAACTATTTTATTACAAAAATCACATGTAATTCATACAAAATTACATGTGATTTTCATTCAACATTAACAAACCATTATATTACAAAAATCACATGTAATTCACAAAGAATTACATGTAATTTGCATTCATCACTAGTAAACCATTTTATTACAAAAATTACATGTAATTCACACAGAATTACATGTAATTTGCATTCAGCTTACTAACAAAGCAACCTTTTAATTTTTTCTGAAAAACATGGTCCTGATGCATCATTTTTATTCAAATCGAGTTGAGAAACCACCACCATAATGTCATCTAAATTAGGTTCTTCCATTTTTCTGCTTGATTAGGGTTCCGACGTGTTTTTTTATTTTCTGGCGAGTTTATATAACTCATTTTATAAGCTTTTATGAATAAATAGGTTATAGATGTGTGATAGTTATGTTTTCCAGCGAGGTTTACGTTATTTGAAGATCATTCCGGTGATTTGCAAATTTTTCGGCGAGGTTTACATTGTTTGTTTGATCGGGGTAGGTGGTAGAGAAAGAAAGTGTGAGGGTTGTGTGTTTTTCTATTGTTTATAAATGGTGTGTGTTTTTAATATGGATGGTTGGATGATAGAAAATTGGATGACCCAGATTCGTTCCTTCCTTCTTTTTTGGATGCCTCTTCTATGAGGATCTCACCTCCATAAATTAAAAGTTGATTCATAAAACTTTTTAAATTATCAGCTGTTAAAGTTATAAATTACTGATATACCTTTCAATCATATTATAATTTATTTAAATATGTTCTTTTAATTCATTTTACATCATAATTTTACAATTAACAGCTAATATACCAAACATTTTTATCAAAAAATACAACTTATATCTCATTTTAACAACTTTTTAATATACAGTTTGCAACTTCCAGTTAACAGATGTAGTTTATGAATATGACTCGAGAAAAGTTTATACAAATGACAATGAAGGTATTTTTTTATTGTTAATTCAAAATTTTTATCTTTTCTTATTATGTTGTCGTACATATTGTTTTGATAATTTGTCTTTTAGTTTGCTCATGCCCTCATGAGGAAATATAACGATCAACAAGAGATCCGTTATGAGGATTTTGTTGGAGCTGTGTGACATGTTGAAATAATACAATCAATTATTTGAGATGTTGTTGTTCAAGATTTAAATTAAAAAATATAAACTTTTCTAGACAGTGTGCAATTTAATGTTGTTACTAAGGTATTAGTAAAATGTTGCCTTCTTTTGTAAGATGTTAAAGAATGAAGTGGAATCTCAGTGGATGAGGATGGATGGCTCTGTTTGTGGTCGTTTTGATTCCAAGACCATTGAAACCTTTCTTGTATGTATCATAATGGTTTGAGATTAATACATATCAAATCAGCATGATATTATTGATAAGTTGAGATTAGATGCTTTCGTTTTGTTTATGTGTTTGTTAGGAGGTGGTGCAGGTGGATGGTAAATGTCTAATTGGTGATGAATTTTATTATTTTGAAAGACCGTATAACATTGTTTGACATTGTATTTGATGAATTCTACACCTACGTGTTTTTGTGTTTACTCGTTTTGTGAAACAAAATCGAATTTTCCTTTTGAGCAATTATCATTTGCGTCTTGCGAATTCTCCTATTTAGAGTTCTATACTTTTAATTACGAACTATTCTCAGTTTATTTTTGAATCATCTTTTCATCAATTCATACACATACCACGTATTAATTTATTCATGACATGATTTTGATTGACAAAATCTCGCTCACTTTTGTTTAATTAAACTAACCATGTATGATTTAGAAAAGCAATATTGTCATTCTATTTTATGATCCAGTATAGTCCGAAAGACGTGATGTTAATTAAGATTAAAAAAGTAGCTATATTCTTAGTGGTTCACTAATGATTACTATTATGATTACCAACCAAAATCTACGATGTTCGTTGATATGAATTCTATTTATAACAAGGAAACAAATCAACCACTCTTTTGTATGATTCATTAATCCGACACTAACTTGTTTTAGCGACTTACTGATCAATCCTAACATATACATAGTGATTCAAATCCATTTGTGATATATTAGTCATGTGTTAGACCAAACAAAAATGTGTATAAATTGGTGTTGGAAAGTGAGGTAAACTTTAGGGTTTGTTTAGTAAATTTGTTTTAGGTAATTTGTTTGGCTTGTCCTACAAGCTTTGTTATTTTTAGTATGTTTTTGTTTGGTAAGTTTTAGGTCATTGGTTCCCTATAAATAGAGGTCAATGTCATTAGTTTTCTTGGTAGCTTTCGAATTGTAATTTGTGATATTGAATAAAAGCTTCAGCGGATTTCGTTTGTTTGTTTGTTTGTTTGATTTATTCAACAAGTGGTATCAGAGCTAGATCGATTCGATATGAAGAAAAAGAAAAGAAAAAAAAGATATTCGTCTCGTTTTGGGTTTAAAAGTTCGATTGCGTTGGTTTTCTTTTGTCGATTCGTTTTTATCATTCACACTGTCGATCGTTTGAATTGGTGTTGCTAACTTTTGATTGGGTGGTTTCTTGTTAATGGGTCGGTGGTGACATTAATAAGGCCCCGTTTGGTTCGCAGAATATTTTTAAGGGAATTGTAATCTTTGGAAGGAATTGTAATTTGATATAATTGTAATTGAAAAATGGGAATGTGTTGGAATTGTAATAGATTAAATATGAGGTATGTTTGGTTGATTCTCAACGTAATGTAATTCAAATTTTTTTATAAAATTTTAAAAATTAATATAAACTAATAGTTAAAATAAAATAAAATAATTAAAAAAAATAATAAAATATAAATAATTTAAAATAAAATAAAATTATTATTTTAATAAACATTATTATTTTACTAAAAATTATTATTTTAATTAAAATTATTGGTTTAATAAAAAATATTATTTTAATAAAAATTATTATTTTAAATAAAATTATTATTTTAATAAAAATTAATGTTTTAATAAAAATTCTTATTTTAATAAAAATTATTATTATTATTATAAAAATAAAATTATACTAATTTATATTATTTTAATATTTCAAAAGTATAATAATAAAAAATATTATTATTAATAAAATATTAAATAAATAATAATAACAATACTTAAAAATAATAACTAATAAGATTATAAAATTAAAATATTATAAAAACACAATATAAAAGAAATATTAAATTAAATAAATAAAAATAAAATAAATTATATATAAAATAAAATAATAAATTTAAAAATATATATATAAATTAAATATTAATAAATTTATAAATAATAATATAAAAATAATAATAATTAATGGTCATTAATAATAATAATAAAATTATTATTATTAATTTTTTAATTTTTTATTATATAATAATAAAAATAAAATTTATTTTTATTATATTATTTTAATATAATAAAAATAATAATAATAATAAATAATAATAAAGTTGATTATTAATAATTAATAATAATATTAATAGTGGTTTAAAGTATAAAGTTACGAATTACGACGTAATTAAAAAACATTTCATCCAACTTCATATGTAATCTCAATTACACCCTTTGATGTAATTGTAATGTGCCAATTACAATTACGTACCATACCAAACACCACATGTAATGTAAAGTAAATTACATTCTT
The DNA here is from genome assembly GCA_025667525.1 of Glebionis coronaria. Lineage (NCBI taxonomy): Eukaryota > Viridiplantae > Streptophyta > Magnoliopsida > Asterales > Asteraceae > Glebionis > Glebionis coronaria. The sequence continues at coordinate 26,313,610 of CM046875.1, forward strand.
TTCATTTTGTGAACCAAACATGTTATGTAATGTAACTGAATTATAATTATATCCAATTACATTCAATTACAACGAACCAATCGGGGCCTAAGGATTTGGAATTATTAGGCTTACTTTTGCTTCAAAACTCAGAAGGTTTTTTGATTGGTTAAAGATTTGTTCGTTCGATACGGTGGGCATTCATAATTGGTTAGGCATATTTATTTTGGTCAAATTTTTTTGTCGTTGTTTTTTGGCAAAAAAAAATGTGTGATTTGAGAATTGATTGTTTAGTATGGATTTGGAGAATGTTTAAATTGAAGAATTCGTTTTAGGATATTTGGAATTGTGGGTTACGGTGGAGTAATTATTTGTTTTAAGATTGATTTGGCGTTTCAAGACCTGGTAATAATCGGGTCGTTTGGAAATTGTTCGATTGTTCAGAATAGTTGGGATCTTCGTTCGTTGGGGCTTTAGTTTGGTTGCTCGAATTTGATAGCTTTTGATGAAGATCGTTTGGTTTGAAGTTTCGAATAGAGTTGAAGTCACGGTGGAGATTCTTAGAAAAGTGACTTACACTCTCAATGGGCGTTTGGAATTTGGTATTCGGATATTTGAATTTGAAAACCAAGATTCATTTGTTTTGAAGTTTCGTATGAAGTTGAACTCACGGTGGAGATTGTTGGAAAGTGAGTTAAACTTTAGGGTTTGTTTAGTAAATTTGTTTTAGGTAATTTGTTTGGCTTGTCCTACAAGCTTTGTTATTTTTAGTATGTTTTTATTTAGTAAGTTTTAGGTCATTGGTTCCCTATAAATAGAGGCCAATGTCATTAGTTTTCTTGGTAGCTTTCTAATTGTACTTTGTGATATTGAATAAAAGCTTCTGCGGATTTCGTTTGTTTGTTTGTTCGTTTCATTTATTCAACAATTGGAAAAACATGAATCATATATTTCTCTACGATTTATTTTGCATGAAGTTTGACTATTTTTAATACATTGATGAACAGCAATAACATCATGACGAATCGTAGAAATTGAAAAAAGCACTGGTCACGTAACGTAATTGCTTGCTTGTCAGATAAGATCAGTACTACTGGTCACGTAACGTAATTCCTTCTTGTATGTGTTTTTCTAAGTCACGTAACGTAATTTCTTGGTTGTCATGATATACTTTCTTATAGGAGAGTGTCATGAACCAACCGGGAACATTACTTATTATCCTTGATTGGCTTCTGCTTGTGCATGCACTTCATGAAGCTCGGATGAGGCAACATGAATTGCTTGCGTACGTTGACAAACACGAGGCTAAAAAATGCAGGGTAGGCTACTTTTACTAGGTATTTACTGCTTTATATGTGTTATTTTGGAACAAATGATTGATACAATGTATTTATTTTATTCAAATACAGAAAAACAAGTCTTGTAGGTTAAGGGCATGAGATGCATTTGCTTCTAGCAGTTTTTGTTTTTGACTTACATCATTCTTCTGTTAATACTGGAGTGAGATTTATTATTATTGTCTAATTTGCCCTTTTACTAGCAATGATTACTTCATGGATTTTTCTCTTGCTATTATTTCATATTGGTGTGGCACTATGTTGACTATTACACCTTGTTTTAAAAACCACGAGGGTGTTTTTATGCTGTTTCTATGCCCTTGAATGTTTTCTTTTTTTCGAATTGAATTTACTTATGTACACGGAATAATAATATTTTTTGTTATGTGATCTTTTCAATACTTATATGTTTTAATTTTTTATGCTTAAATGAATGAAAATAAATTGCTTTTAGTAATGGACAACATTTTTTTGTTTGGTTGGTTTACGAGCAGAGCATTTGATTTACCAAGTGATTTTACTTTTTTTTCACCCAATAAATATTTAATAATTTGAGACTTATAATAGGTTTTTTTAACTATAATTTGTTTCAATCACGCATAAAATATATATAAAGAAAATGAATGTACGATTATTTAAGCTTCGGATTCTCACATCAAAGTGAATGATAAATGTGAGCGTTAGCTTAGCTGAACAAAATGTTTAACATTTTAAAATGAACCCTAGATTTATTCACGTATAGAATTTTTATATTTTTATGTTTTATTTTGAACGTTACACGAAATACGTTTCACAATACCGCATGTCATTAGTTATTTGTCTATAGTCAATTTCCATCGCTATGCGCGGGTACTCGTCTAGTGTTGAAAATGGTTTAATCTCTACTACCTATAAAAAGTTTATGTAAAAACTTAATGTTGAATCAAACGAGAATATCATCTACTATCACTTACAAAAGGCAAGGTTGAAAACATGAAAACTATTTATGAATTTTCGTAATATACATATCTATACATATATAGATGATATACACGAATTGCTTGAAACAAGATGATATACACTTAATTATGGAAATATACGACTTCAAAACAACTCATTCCAGTTGTAACATTCTTGGCAGGATATTGTAAAATTCTTAAAAAAATTGAATTTTAAACTACAAACCTAAATCAAATGCCTATATAAAGAACCAACATATAAGGTTAATTCATTAGCAACCATAAAAAGAAGAGAAAACATATATGGAGAAGATTCTTTTGTGAATCATTCTTAGTAATTGTTTTGTTTGCTATTCTAGAGACCTGCTCCCGAGAAAAAGGTATGACAAAGTATCAAAGTTGAGCCGAAGAATCGTCGAGGAAGATAGGAATTGATCTGAGTGATGATAACGAAGACAAGAAGAAAGATGGGTTTCATAGGGCCTTCAGGTACTTGTGAACTCATGGAGTTTTTGTTTGTTCGAATGAGAGGCTCATCGGGTACTTTTTGTACACTCATACTCATGGAGTTCTTGTTTGTTTGTTCGAGTGAGAAGGACTTCGGTACTTATGGTAGTTATAGAATTTCTGAAAATGTTTTTCTTCTACGGGAGGGTCTTCGGGTACTTGTGGTATTCATGGACTTCATGTCTATGTTTGTTCGAGTGTACGTGTGAGTGAGTATAGGGCCCAGGTAGCTCACTTAATGTGGTTATATGTAATATGTGGGACTTGTGTTCTGGTCATTCAATTAGTAGGTTTGTATCATTTTGTATAAATTTTGAATCAAATACGTTCATCCCATGTTATTATAGTAGTACATGATAAAGTTATGTGGCTGACGCTATATGTTACGTTTCACTTCTTTAATGGTAAAAAATATGTTGTACCATTTGTATATTACTATAATCTAAATTAACTTTTGATACTTATTTTCTATGTGTACAATAATCAAGGTTAAACATATAATCATGTATTCAATTTTAATGGAGCATTACACTAGAAGTTTTGTTCTAACAGCCTCTTGGGCTTATTTATTTTCTCACTTCTACTACGAGGACCTCTCACTGTCTTTGGCCATGAAAAAAGCAAATGATTATCTTGAGGTTGGTTTTCTTTACATTCGTATTTAGCTACAACTATTACCGTTAAATGGCAAACATTTTGCATGGTTATGCTGTCAAACTAAATGTTTTGTTGATGTTGATTCACTGAGTATTTACTTCAGTAGTAGAACTGTTTAATTGTGACTACTCTTTAATGATTAGATTTTTAGTCGTGCGGTTAATCGAGTTAACTTTACTAATTCTAATTAGATGCATCACTTTTACGAACGAATTTTCTTCAATTAGAAACTTAATACTCATCATATTATCACTATTATGACAGAATGCCAAACACCCCGTCATATGATGTGATTGACTAACTAATCTATATTGCATAGCTTGGTGACGTTTCACAAAGACCTTGCGTAATATGATTAGTCTATATTGATATGCGGACAAATAGATACCAAGAGTAAATGGTTTTCTTTCTTGATATCTAAGTTACATAATATAGGCATAGCGGGTTCAACAATCAACATGTTTTAACTAACAAATTTTTGTCTACATGCAATTAGTTAACAAGTATTCATGTTAAAGGCGCAAGATCTTGAGCAAAAGGATATGACCATAAGCCCAAAAGGCTGTTGGAAATGGGTAATAAGCAAATGTGGCCCTCATTGCTCTAATAGTTGTTATAATTTATTGGAAGTTTTTGGTGCTAATTACAGAAAAATGTGCAGCAAACTTTTGTTAGTGTTGTATTCCCTGTTGATTCGGTTAATTATATTCGAGCAAAACCTATATTTTTTGTTTGCATAGTATAGTATTAATGAGATATGTTATACAATGTTTACCAAGCAATGGCTAAATAATGTTAAATCTCTATTTATTGAAAATTTAAAAATCTTGAAACTTATAATATTTAAATGGTAACACCAATAAAAGGGTGATTTGTATACAAAATATACCGTTGGCAAGTTGAATTATATATGTAGAGTTGACTTATGAAAACATGAGAACTTAAATAAAAAATGAAATAAATTAAAATGTGTAAATAGCACCATTGAAAGGATGATTTTTATGCATCTATATATATTCAAAATAAATCTAATGTGTAAAACTTGACTTGCAAAAACATCGTTTTCCACTCACGATTAATACAACTCAATTTGTGATGATATTTTGTTTGTCAACTTACTACATAGATTAAATTAATACACATTTAATTTGTTTTGTCAGCTTAAATGCATAATTACTACACACATTCAATTCATGGTTATATTATTAAGTCCTGCAAAATATACATTCTTTATGTTTAGCATGGAGATTATGAAAAATTGTGATTATTTAAAAAAAAAATATTTATAAAATGATCTTTGTTTGAAATATCAGCTTATAAGAGATCATAAAAAAATAATCTTTCATCATCTCTTAAAATTAAAAATTGGTTCATGTAACTTTATTAATAATCTCTTTTTATAATCTCCAGCACAATTTTATCTCTCTTTTTATAATCTCCAACACAATTTTATCTCTAGCACCATCTCCAGTTCTAACACCAGTTACTTTTGTCAAACATAGCATCATGATTATATTATTTAGTCCTACAAATTATATTGCAAGTTAAGATTTACTACATACTTGGATGAAGGTATTGTGTTAAGATTAAATTCTCCTAAATAATTAATCGATGTTTCACTAAATATTTTTATATGTTGTTTGGTAAATCTTAAGAATTTGGCGCATGTTACCAGCGTTTGCAGTTTAATTTTTATTTTTTCGCGTTCTATTTTGAACGTTACACAAAATACTTACCACAATATAACGCATCGGTAATCATCTGCCGCTGAAGAATTTTCAAATCTTTAATTATCTATCATTACGTATTTCCGCCGCTATGCGTGGGTAATCGTCTAGTGGTAAATAACATGTAGTGATGATATGTTCTTTCATAGTTACGAATTTTCGCTTGAATTGAGTTATCACATGTTATAATCGTTTGAAATTACGTTATATGTGTTTAGGTTTTATTTTCAACGTTAAACGAAACACGAACTAAAATATCACATACCGTTAATTATCTGTCGCTAGGAGTTTCTGTTGTTATGCACGAGTACTTGTGTACACTTATAAAAGGGTTTGGTTACTCATGTAATCCAAAAAAGTTAGCAATACACCCTTTATAAATTCTTTATTTTTTGTTTGTATTGTAAAAATATGAAATTAAAAAACCAGAGAAAAAATAAAGTTTTACAATTCAAAAATTATAATATGTAAAAAATACGGAAAAAAGGTTAACAGTAATTCAATAAACATGGCCCTTTAGAATTTTGTCTATTTGACTCAAATAAGTGATTGTTTCTATTCCACTATGTAAACTTTAATAACGTTTGATTGTAAAGCATGTTAAGAGCACATGGAGTGGTCACACCACCACACCAAAAAACATCCCGCCACGTCAGCTTTTTTACTTTCATATCCACATCACATCCATACCAAAAACAACCATCTTATCATCACACCATTTCCACATCAATTTAACCATTTTTTCACTTTTTTTTCAAAAACTACCCTCAACAATTAATTTTTTTCAAATCCTAATTTACTTTATTTATTTAAATAAAAAACATTACAACCTAAATAAAAACATAACATATCAAATAAAAAAAAATACAAATGACATAAAATAAAAAGGCTAATCCTACATTTCTTCGTCTTCATCTTCATCTTATAGACGTCGTGCCCAAAGGTGTTCCATAAGGTGTCGTTGAAGCGAAAGATGTGAATTTTTATTCCGTAACTCTTTTGATTTGGTACGGTTCGTTTCATGCCTATCTATCTATCGACGTTGCATTCTTGTCGATGGATTAACAAAAACATCATTAGAATCATCGATACGAAATTCGGCTTCATGTTCTTGACCAATCGCCATCTTTTGATCTTCTAAAATCATGTTATGCAATATGATGCAACTATACATGATTCTACTGATGGTGGTTACTCTGTATGATCGAGCCGGTTGACGTAATATTACCCAACGAACTTGAAGAACACCAAAAGCACGTTCGACGTCCTTTCGTGCTCCTTCTTTTTTTCTTTTAAAATGTATGATTTAGGTTGACTTGCAACCGAGAACGATTTCACAAAACTAGCCCACTGTGGGTAAATCCCGTCGGCTAAGTAATACCCGTTCTCAAACGTAACCCCATTTACTCTATACGGAGCAACAGGTTCTACGTCATTAAGAAGGTCGTCAAATAATGGAGAAATGTCTAAGACGTTTATATCATTATTGGCGCCTGCTACACCAAAATAAAGCATGCCAAATCCACAAATCCTGAGAAGCAACTGCCTCAAGCATAATTGTTAGGTATTTCTTATCACCCCTCCCGAATTGTCCCTGCCATGATACTGGACAATTTCTCCATTCCCAGTGCATACAATCAATGCTACCAAGCATTCCCAGGAAACCATGAACATTCTTATGCCTCGCATAAATTTTATGAATGTGATAACCCGAACCCGTGATTATTTAATTATATTTTTACGTATATTTTTGAAATTTTTGATGAGATTGAATGATATGATGTTTGGTTATTTGAATTGAACGAATGTTGAAAGTTATATTTTTACGTTTTGACGAGTTGTGAGGATTATTAGTGATCACGATATCAACGGATGCCCGAAAATTTTACGTTTTATTTTTAGTCATGCCGATGTTTGATATTTTGATGTTTTTATTTTTAATTTCGTATTAACTCATGCCGGGACTATATAATATCATATTTTGTGTGCGTTTTAAGTTTTGCGAAGTATTTTAATGAAACCCGAGACCCGTAAATATTTTCAAAATTGACTAATAGTCATTTCCCGCTTTTTAAACAAGTATTTGCAATTTAGTCCACAAGAATCACAATTGGCAAAAACTACCCTAAACTTTCCCCATATAAAAGGAAAATTTATTAAACAAAACTCATAACAATTCCACTAACACCAAAAACAACTCATCTCTCTTTCTTTCTCTCAACATGCCGTCACCCCTAGCCATAAAATTCATCATCATCTCAAATTCTTGTTTGAATCCATAAAAACTAAACAAAGTCCCATTCTAGTTTCTTCATTCTCCATCTTTTGGTATAAAATTTACCTACATGCAAGTACTTTTTGTAAAAACCCATTTTTGATGAAAAGCATGTGTTTTGATCTTGTTTATGTGTTCTAAATAGGTGTTTATAATGATATATATTATTTTGACTTGTTGCATGTTGAAAATTTTGAGTTGGGTTTTATATGATTTGATCACCTAGGGTGATATAAGGTGTTAGGATTGAAAGCAGTAATTTAGTATGATTATAGTGGTAAAAATGAGGTTAAAATGGGTGAAAAGTATGATTTTGAATGATTTTTAAGTATATATTTTTAATCAGCAGCTAAAAGGTAATTTTTGGAAAACTTAACTTTGTGTATGATATAAGTTAATTATATATTGTTGTAGAGAATTTCATGAGCTTCGATTTGGTATAAAGTAGAGCTTTTAGCTTCAAACGAGCAAAAAGTTATGATAGTTTGATTATTCGTGTACCGGGAGATGAGTATAGGCACAATATATAGATGTTGTCGATATTTGGATCGAATCTCGGGGACTATAGAAAGGATTTTAAAATGATTCTATGACTGATGTAAAATGGTTAACATTAGGATGTTGAGTCTATTTTCAAAGATGAGTGTCGGTTTTGCAAATGGAATCGTTTATAGAAATTAAAAAGACTATATGAGTTGTTGACGTAAACTGTCCGGTTTTTGTAGTTCGAAGATGTGTCGGGCAGGAACATTAAAAGTAAAATCATTTAACCAAATTTTGGGAGTATTTTATATATATAGTAAGTGAAGTTTCTGATTAGTATCGTAAACGTTAGACGTGTCTAAGCGGGGAAAACAGTTTGAACGATTAGTATATATATCGACAGATTTTTAATAAAGTAAATAAATAAAGTAAAAGTGTAATAGATGTACATGTGTAGGATATATTTAAATGAGAATGGTGTGAGTTTTGTTTTGACTTGAGTTATTTATTTTATTTTATTAAGTATGATATATTACTTGAATATGATATTAAAGGTGCGTGTTTATTTTGATATATTGTGAATTTCGTGTTCGCCGGGCATCGTCAATCGTTGAAAGTCGTCTTACTGTAGCTATTACTCAAGGTGAGTCTATAGCCTCGCTTTCTACTTGTTTTAATGATTTTAAAACCGGCGAGGGGGATACATGCTATTTGAAATAAAATGAACACATGTCATGAGTAATGGTTGGACCCGAATGTTGCCTTTGTTGCCTGTTGTTGCTTTGAATTGTATAAGTACCAAAGTTGTAAAAGTCCCTGAATTCATGAACCGTTAACTATGTTCTAGCCTTTTGTTGTGAGTTGGGAATAGCCGCTTATTCAGATGATAATACTATTGGGCTGACAACCCTATCTGAGACCAGGGCATTACGCTAAGTAACCTCTGGGAAGGATAATTTACGAGAATGAGAATGCGGTATACTTGCAACTGATACCCTAGTAGGGGCAATGGAATTCATATAATCATGCTGGAATTTGGCGTGGGTGACTAAGTTAAGTGGTCGGTGTCATGAGCTTAATACAATTCATTAGTTATTGCTATAAGATGAGATGCCTTATTAATAGATTGTATGGCCACCACAATGCTATTAAACGATTATGATTGATTTTATGATGTGTTCAAATGTGTTTTGTTAAACCTACAGACTCGCTCAACGTTATTGTTGATGTGTTTAAGCATGTATTTCAGGTAATCTGATGAGTTGATCAAGGAGCTTGCTGGGGAAGGTTGTGGTGTCGCTTTTATAATTGTTTAGTCTGAAACTGTTTTCTTTCCCTGTCAATATTAAATGTTATCTTTTGTCTTCAGGAAATTATAAAAATCATTTTGAGTATTTTATAGTTGATAAAAGGTTTGTATTTTTGGGATGGTATTTTGAAGGGACCGAAGCGCTACTCTGATATTTATAAAATTTCTTTATTGGGATTGAAAACTTTAGAATAAAAATAGTTTTATTTTATCTTATATTTTAAATGTCTCATTTTGAGATCGTATAAAGTGTTTTGATGACGAGGTTTGAATCTAACACCCAAATGTGTATTTCCGCTGCGCAATGTAAATTTTGGGGTGTTATAGATTTGTAACCATAGCTTTTTAGTTATAGCGAATTAGGTCTATCTTTGAAAATATCCTAAACTATAACTTTGGTGTCAAAAGTATTTTATAAAAGCAACACAACTTCTCTGCAAAACTCCGGTAAGATTATTTATTTTTGTTATGCTTTATTATTATAGATGTATCCCTCAAAACTATTCTGAATCTCTGAGTATTTATTAAGTAAATACTAAAATAAGGTATTGGTATTAATGAAAGGACGCGGAGTGCTTTCACATAATTATCATTTGCATTGCATTGCATTGCATCGCATATGTACATATTGGAATACATAAATCATTTGCATTTGCATGACCATGCATTGAATATATATTTTTGAACAATGACCTTATGTACTCTAGAATTTTCTGTGATTGCAGAAAATGGCCGACATACCACCTAATAAAAATAGACAGGGATATGTTGTAGGCAAGCCAGGTGTTCTATTCTCGTGGGGTAAAGGTGGATGGTTAGTTGACGAGGATGATACAGACGATAAGAGTAAGTTTGTGGAAACTGAGAGTGATAATTTAAGAACTGAGAGTAAAGTTAGAAAGACTGATGTTAGAGCTGAGGTAAGAAGTTATGGAACTGACGACGTATCAGAAAGAGAGAGATAGGCTTTGCAGGATAGATAATTATGAAGCTTACCTTAGGCCACATCTTGAACCGCATTGGAAGTTTCACGACAGTGAGGAGTATGCTGATTCCCACTATACGATAAATCCGTCGTGCCAAGGAGCATATCTGAAGTATGGATTAGAGTTTCCGCCGTGTTATGGTCCAGACGGGAAGTGCATCAAGTTGGAACCTGATGAAGACCAAGCAGGGACGAGCCAAGTTGGAGAAAATGATGTGTCATATCCTATGGAGCAGTAAAGTGATGGATCTTTGTTATATTTCAGTTTATGTATTGTTGTGTTGTATTTGGATTATTTAGACTTTGTGATGTAGTACTGTGATGGAATGTTGTTCTTGATTAGGCTGATAAGGGTAAGTGACTGTAGTGACAGATCTTGTCACGATTTTCTTGGATTTGATGGATGCAATCTACTATTACCCTTTATTACCATGATGTGTCTTTATTATTTTCTTTTGTGAGTTGATTTGGTGAATTTATGTAGTACTGTGTTGTTTGTACATGTAGTATCCATGATATATCTTGATGAAAAGATCCTTCTTTCTATCTCAATGTGTATACTTATCATGTTTCTTTCAGCTGTGATAACAGTAGAAAGAATTGAGTGAGATATTTTTCTGTCATTAGTGGAGATTCCACGTGACTAAGTTTCTTGAAATATGTCCCCAGAAATTAACAACCTCTAGGGTAGATTATATGATTATGGAAATAATCGTTAGAGTGTCTGAAGCTGATCGTGCTGCAAGGGACCAAGGTGTCGAGACTGAAGATGTTGCAGTTCCAGTTGAGGATGCTGCTGTTGTTCTACAAGATTGTAAAGGATGTCTGCGTGCTAGATTCCTAGAAGTGAGAAGGGATGCGGTGAAGAGTGTCGTACGATATTAATAGTGATTGGAAATGTGCAACTATATGGACAAGTTTGAGTAACTGATGGAATCGTAATATTAGTAGTAATTTGGAATTATACAAATAGACGGAAGGAAACAGTAATTTAAATATTGATCCTGATTTGAAATTAAGTGTAGTAGGAAAGGATAAAAAGGACGGTATTGCTGCGAAAGTCGGCAGGAAATGAAAATTTATTTCTTCTGACAAAAGATGAACTCAGAATTCAACAGTAGGATAAGGAAAGATGGTATTCATGCTGATACTGTAAATTGTGTAAGCAAGAGGAATTATAATGTGTAGACGGTGTATTTTCCATCATATAGGTAATTGTATATCTACTTGTCGCAAGTACGGACTATCTGAATGTTAAGCTGCGGAAGGAAGAATAAGGAATGTAGATATAGGAATTAGTATTCCTGGAAGCAGTGAGATGTTTTGTTAGCCCTATATTTTATATAGTCGAACAAGAATGTAATAGGTCATCTCAGTCGTTAAATGGTCTTGTATTGTAATAGATTAGTCGGGAAAACCGGGCATGGACTTTAAGCTAATATTGTATAAGTTAGGGGCGTAAGCCCAAAACAAAGCCAAGCCCGGCCCAAGATGAAGCCCACAAAGGCCTTAGGCCGTGGCATATGTAACCCTCTTCCACATGTGGAAGAGGGTGTTGGTTACCATTTTATTTCTCTCTCTAAAAGTGTTTAACCTTCCAAATTCTCTCTTGTTTCTCTCTCTACTTTCTTATCTTTCTCTCTCTAAATATATCTTCTAAATCTTGTGTTATGGATTAAAGGGAACAACATTTGGTATCAAGAGCCTATAGTGGATAGGTGATTGAAGATTCGTGTGGTGTGTTCTTAATTTTTCGTGGTCATTTTGATCTATATATCACGTCCCAAAAATTTTTCTTGTGTTTTTTATGGTTTTTTTCTTGATACAAATCTTCTACATAGTTGTGGTAGAGATTTGGTATTGTTACCTTGGCTAAAAACACAAAATTTTTGGGTGTTTTGATCATTTTTTGGCTTAAAATCATGAATTGGTTGAGTTTTGTCCGAGAAAAGTGGGAATTATTCCGATCAGGTCATCAGAAAAGGGCTTACAGTTATTCCGATCAGTGTAATCGGAATAGGGTTTATACATTCCGATTGGTCATTCCAATTTGGACATTCCGATTTGTCATTCCGATTTGACATTCCGATTTGAGTATTCCAATTTGGACATTCCGATTGGTCATTCCGATTTGATATTCCGATTTGGCATTCCGATTTGACATTCCGATTTGGCATTCTGACAAGGACATTCTGATTAGGGTATTCCGATTTGGCATTCCGACAAGGACATTCCGATTAGGGTATTTCGATCAAGGTCATTCCGACAAGGGTATTCCGATCAAGGTCATTCCGACAAGGGTATTCCGATGGACATTCTGATGGATATTTTGTTTGAGTAATTTTTAGATTTAGCCACTATCTAGACTAGTTTAGGAACATCGTTTACACGAAGATTTAAAAAAAAAAGAGTTAAAATTTTTAGGTCAAGTAAAATCAAATTTTTTCCCTATTAGTTTTTGGCTATTTCTAACTCAAATTCAAAATTTGGCGATGCAAAATTTTTCGGCTTACCGTTTTGTCAGACTGAGAAATTTATTGTCGGACTGAGAATTTTTTTTTGAATTTTCGGAATTTCAATTTTAACCACACATCATCAGAACAAATCCACTAAGATCTGCAATTCATCCACAAGTATTCACCATGTCTAACAACAACATCAACATTGCAACTGCTAATCAAATTCGTTTGGAACAAGGTGGCAACGGTAACCCACCTGTGCTCACTGCCGGTTGCTACGTTCAATGGAGATCTCGTTTTCTCAGATTTCTCGATGGAAAAGAAAACCGAACTGCTCTTCGTCACTGCCTTGAGAATCCACCTCCAGTTTTTGAATTCAGACCAATTACAACACAGGCAGAGGATGGTACTTCATCAACTATACGAGCTATGGAGGATTTTGACACATGTTCTGCTGAGAAAAAGAAACTCCTCCAAGCTGAATCTGATGCTGTAAACTTCATACTCACTGGAATTGATAACGACATCTATTCCACAGTTGATGCATGTCCTAATGCTATGGAAATGTGGAATGCAATTCATCGATTAAAGCAAGGTGAGTCGATCAATGTTCAAGATCTCGAGACTAATCTACTTTGGGAGTTTGGAAAATTCACATCTGAAGATGGTGAATCCATTGACTCATATTACTCGAGATTCTATAAAATGATGAATGAGCTTGTCAGAAATCAGTGCACCATCTCCAACCATCATGCCAATGTTCAGTTTCTACTTCAACTCAAACCGGAATGGCAAAGGTTTGTGACTTTGGTTAAACAAAGGGAAGATATCAAGACCATCTCTTATCATAAACTTATTATATCTTGAAACAGCATCAGAATGAAGTGAATGAACTAAGGGTTGAAAAGGCAGAACGGTCTGCTAATTCTATTGCTTTTGTGGCTGCTACTTCAACAAAACCCGTTCCTCGTCAACAACCACCTAATCATTCCTCGAAGTCATCAAGCTCATCCACCAAACCTCTAGCTGCTGCTAAACACAAAGCAAAAGTAATTGTCCCCACTCCACCTCCAAAGTATGACACCGAGTCAGATGGAGACAGTGATGATGAACAAACTTCAAAGGACAAGAAGATTGAAGAACTCATGTCTTTACTCACCACAACTTATAAGAAGATATACAAACCTACCAACAACAACCTCAGATCATCATCCAATGCTAGATATAAGGAAGTTGATCATGCACCTAGGTATGATCATGATACTAGGTATGATAATCAGAGGATGTTGAATCAAGTTGGGGCTAGAGATACTGTAGGCACTCCGGTTGTGCAGAAGACTGGGATTCAATGCTTCAACTGCAAGGGTTTTGGGCACATGGCTAGGGAATGCAAGAAGCTAAAACGGGTTAAGGACTCAGGGTATCACAAGGAAAAGATGCTGCTGTGTAAGAAAGAAGAAGCAAGAATTCCACTCACAGCAGATGAAGTTGACTGGCGTGATGACACTGATGATGAAGCCGATGATCAAGAGTTAGAGGCACATTATGTGTACATGGCAAAGATTCAAGAAGTGATCCCAGAGACTGAAGATACTTCTGGACCCATCTATGATTCTGAGCCACTTGAAAAGGTACCATCACATGATAACTACAATGTGTTTGCTAATGAACGACGTCATCCTGAGTTACCCGAAAGCATCAATGACACATATGTAATGGACACGGAGGATAGCAATATCTCTACGGATTCACAGCATATGTGTAATGATGACGGAAAAGCTGTTCAGGATACTGACTCGGATGAGGACCGTGATTTGCTTGCGTCTATTATTGATTCTTTAAAACATGAAATTGAGGAAAATAAAGAGGCTAATAAACGTTTGAAGCAAGCAAACACATCCTTAGCCGAGGAGATAGACAGGCTTAAAGAGTGTGATTATGTAAAAGAAGCTGATCGACGGGTTGCAATAGCTAATGGTTTGGTATATGAACGTAAGGTGCTCAACGAACAATATTGTTCTGAAGTAATACACGAAATTCATATGTCAAAACAGAAGATATCAGAACTTGAAGAACAACTGCTGCTACATAAACTCCAAATTACTGAACTAGAGTCGGTTAACAAAGAACAAACTGAGCTTTATAAAACTCGTGAAGAAAAGGATATTGAAAAAATTCTTGCTTTGGAAAAGAGATTCGACACGTTAAACAACATTGTTTACAAAACGGGTCAGTCTATTCAAACTATGAATATGCTCAATAGAAATATGAAAACGAGTTTTGTCAAGCCTGAATATCTCAAGAAAGCTCAAAGTACCAAGCCTGCTCTTTATGATATCGGTTTTTATGTTGATAATCTTGCTCTTATGCTTTCCCCTGACTGCGACGAAATCATTTATCAACAAGAAGAAAGTCCATCAAACTTAAGTGATTTAATAAACCTTTCTGATTCTAACAATCATATTAAGTTTGTCCCTCAAAAAGAACTTTCAAAAGAACAAAAGATGTATAATAGTGTTCCACCACCAAGTGATGAACCACAAAAGAAAGTTTCTTTAAAAAGGAGTTTCAAAAAGCAATCAATTTTGTTAGAAAAGCTAATTTTGGATGACAAACGTAAATGGGATGAGAAAAGCAAAAGTGTTCAGCAATTTGTAGTTTATAAAACAAGGGGTTTTAAATTTGTACAAAGGTGTCGTCGACTATGAAAAAGTTTCTAGGGATACCATTTGGAATATTAAACCTAACCCACAAGTAGAAGTCGTCATTCAACAATGTATTGTTTCAACCATTGATGATCTTTCAAAAAATGTGGAAATGTTTTATACAGCTCTCACTGAGGAAATGTTAACTGATTTAAGTTATGTTAAATCTCTTGAAGATGAAGTTGATTTTCTTCAAACTAAATTAAAGACACAAGAACACCAACTTTCTAACGAAATTGATCGACTTTCTAAGGAATACTTTTATGCTGACCATATGAATGCTATACTTGGTGTGTATACCGATCTTGATCAATATTGTCATGTAGCATGTCTTGTGTCAGAATCGGACGCGAAATGTCGCAATCTTGAAGTAGAGCTTTCAAAACAAATTCAGTTATACAACAAACTTTCGAAAAGTTTTTCTCAACTTGAGAAACACTCTATTTCTCTTGAACTTGCTTTACAAAAAGGTGAAAAATCTCATAATCATAAAAAGTGTCAAGAAATGTCAGCTTCTTCGTTTCGTCTACTAAATGAAAAAGATTTCGAAATAAATGATTTGAAAGCTCAGCTAAAAGAAAGGGACATAGCCATAAGTGAGTTACAGAAACTCATTGAGAAAATGAAATGAAAGTCTGTTTTGGGTAAACCATCCGCCGTTCGTCAACCGAATGCGGTTAAATGCCCCAAATCATCTATTTTGGGACAATCCCCACAGATTTTGCCTAAGATAGGAAATGATAAGAGCACAAATGTGATAGCACCTGGAATGTATAAGATGAACACTAGGTCCACTCAAACTGGAACAACGCAGTTACCTCAGAATACTAGGAAAACTAATCAACGTGTGTCTTCTTCTACAGGAGTAAACCCTACTACTAGCGTTAGCGGACCACAGCTTAAAAGCACTAGAATTGAAGATAGAGTCATGCCTAACAATAGTCAAGGGAAGAAGAAGGAAGTAGAAGATCATCGTAGGAATTTTAAGTTTTCTAAGAATAAAACGTCTGTAACTGCATGTAATGACAGTTTAAATGCTAAGACCTCGAATGTTGAATTTGTTTGTGTTGAATGTGGCAAATGTGTTCGTACTTTCAATCCTGATGCTTGTGCTCTTAATTATAATGGCGTGAATACTAGAACTAGGAAGCCTATTCGTATGCCCACTAGTACTAGTGAACCCACAAGAACTTTGAACCAATACACTGAGCAACCACTTAAGAAACTAAGTGCGTTAGAATCCACTACTCTACGTAAACAAAGCAGGATAAAGAAGCTTTATGAGAACATGATTAGGACATGTACACGGGGGTATTCAAGATTTACACCACCCGGATACAAATGGGTACCTAAGACAACCCCCATTCTAATTGGGTCTATGAATGTTAGATTGCCTTTAGAATCTAGGTCCACTACTATTTTGGAACCCGTTTCTATCAAGGGCTCCCATTTTTCAAATGCTACATTTTCGTCTAATTCTTCTGCAGCTCGTCGAAATCATCCTATTCATAATGGACTCCGGGTGTACAAAGCACATGACGGGCAATCTCAAGCTTCTCATTAACTTCGTGGAGAAGTTTCTGGGTACGGTACGATTTGGAAATGATCAATTTGCACCGATACTCGGATATGGAGACTTGGTTCAAGTGAATATCACTATAAAACGGGTTTATTACGTCGAGGGACTGAATCACAATTTATTCTCGGTTGGTCAATTTTGTGATGCGGATTTGGAAGTGGCTTTTCGGAAATCTACTTGCTATGTTAGAGACTACGATGGGAATGACCTTCTTACAGGTTCTCGTGGTTCTGATCTCTACACAGTAACTCTTCAAGACACATCTTCAACAAATCCAATTTGCTTAATGGCTAAAGCTTCATCATCTCAAGCATGGTTATGGCATCAACGATTGTCACATCTCAACTTTGACACCATCAACTTGCTTTCGAAGAATGATATTGTGACCGGTCTTCCTAAGTTGAAATTCGTCAAAGACCATCTTTGCTCTTCTTGTGAGTTGGGGAAAGCAAAACGGAAGTCTTTCAAAACAAAGACTACCCCTAGCTCAAAAGGACGATTGGAACTTCTACACATGGATTTATGTGGTCCCATGCGTGTAGAGAGTATTAACGGGAAAAAGTATATTCTAGTGATTGTTGATGATTACTCTAGATACACATGGACTTTCTTCTTAAGGTCCAAAGATAAAACACCAGAGGTTCTCAAAAACTTTCTCAAGATGATACAACGCAATCTTCAAGCTCAAGTCTTAACCGTAAGAACGGATAGGGGTACTGAATTTTTGAACAAGAACCTGCAATCTTACTTTCAAGAAGAAGGCATCGAACATCAAACGTCTATTGCTCGAACTCCTGAACAAAACGGCGTTGTCGAAAGACGGAACCGTACTTTGGTTGAGGCTGCTCGAACAATGCTTTCTGCTTCAAAATTACCACTATTCTTCTGGGCTGAAGCAATTGCAACTGCCTGTTATACTCAGAATCGTTCTCTCGTCATCCCAAGACATGAAAAGACACCTTACCACATCATCAATGGCAGGAAATCTACGGTTAAATTCTTTCACGTATTTGGATCTTTATGCTACATTCTTAAAGACGGTGAGAATCTCGACAAGATGAAAGAAAAAGGTGCTGCATGTATTTTTGTGGGGTATGCTACATTGTCGAAAGGATATCGAGTTTACAACAAGAAAACAAATATTATCATAGAAACAATTCATGTGAACTTTGACGAATTGCCACAAATGGTACTTGATCACAACAGCTCAAGTCCCGCACCTCAATGTCCAGCAATGGCACCTACACAAAACAGTGTACGTCCCGTGCAAGAATGTCAACAAAGTACTCCTATAGCAGACTCGACGGATACGACACATATGAATGAGTTGGTTGATTTATATGATCCAATGTTTGATGAATATTACTATGGAAACAATCAAGTTGTGTCAAAGCCTTCCGCTGTCAACACTGCTGATGCACCCGTACAAAATCAACAAGACACAACTGCATCTACTTCAGCAACCGTTGCTCAAGAAACAATTCCAGTGGATACTCAACAAACTCAAGAAACTGTCATAGAACCAACATCACCAACCGTCAATGCTGAAGGAGGTAACAACAATCAAGCAGTCGATGCACAACCTGACGATGAAGAATTTATCAATCCGTTCGGTACACCGGTACACGAAGTCGGAGAGTCTTCTACTCAACATGTTGATCCGTCCAACATGCATACATTCTACCAACCATATCCATCCACTCACCATTGGACACATGATCATCCATTGGAGCAAGTCATTGGAAATCCTTCACAACCGGTTCGAACACGCAGACAACTCGAAACCGATGGCGATGTGTGTACGTATGCACTCACAGTGAGTTCAACTGTACCCACAAACATCAAACAAGCCATGACTGATCATGCGTGGATTGAATCAATGCAAGACGAAATTCATCAGTTTGAACGCCTAAATGTTTGGGAACTTGTTGACCGACCCCATGGAATGTCAATTTTAGATTTCAAATGGATCTGGAAAAACAAACTGGATGAAGAACAAACCATCATCAAAAACAAATCTCGTCTTGTGGTTAAGGGATATCGTCAACAAGAAGGCATAGATTTCGATGAATCATTCGCTCCAGTTGCTCGTTTGGAAGCTGTCAGGATATTCCTTGCTTATGCTACACATAAGGGCTTCACGGTTTTTCAGATGGACGTTAAAACTGCTTTTCTCAATGGTCATTTGAAGGAAGAAGTGTATGTGAATCAGCCGGAAGGATTCATCGATCCTCATCATCCTGACAAAGTCTATCGTCTAAAGAAGGCTGCATATGGACTTAAACAAGCTCCAAGGGCATGGTACGAAGAACTTTCAAACTTCTTGGTGTCCAAAGGATTCTCCAAAGGTTCTATTTATCCTACTCTCTTTATTAATAAATATGGGGATGACATACTGCTGGTGCAAGTTTATGTTGATGACATTATTTTTGGTTCTACGAACCCAAAACTTTCAAAACGTTTTGAAAAATTAATGCACAACAGATTTGAAATGTCAATGATGGGGGAGCTAAAATTCTTTTTAGGCCTCCAGATTCATCAATCCCCACGTGGTATCTTCATTAACCAAGCTAAGTATGCTCAAGAGATACTTAAAAAGCATGGTATGACCTCATGTGCTCGCGTTGGTACACCATTGTCGACCACATACCTAGACGCTGACTTGTACTCATATCCCGTAGATCAAACGCGATATCGTAGTATGATCGGGTCACTTATGTACCTTACAGCCAGCAGGCCTGATATTCATCATGCCACATGCTATTGTGCACGATATCAAGCCAGACCTACTCAAAAGCACCTCAAAGAGGTTAAACGGATCTTTCGGTACCTTAAGAATACCGGTTTTCATCTAACAGCTTTTTCAGATTCTGATCACGCAGGTTGTCTTGATAGTCGAAAAAGCACTTCTGGTAGCATACAGTTTCTAGGGGAAGACAAGCTTGTCAGCTGGTCGTCAAGAAAGCAGGATTGCACTTCGCTCTCATCAGTTGAAGCAGAATATGTGGCTCTATCCGCGTGTTGTGCTCAAGTCCTCTGGATGAGAACTCAACTCACGGATTATGGCTTCCACTTTGATAAAATACCTTTGTATTGCGACTCAAAGTCGGCCATAGCCATATCTTGCAATCCGGTTCAGCACTCCCGCACCAAGCACATCGATGTCAGATATCACTTCATCAAGGAACATGTGGAACGCAGCATCGTGGAATTATACTTTGTCAGAACTGAGTACCAGCTGGCAGACTTGTTTACAAAAGCTCTATCGAAAGATAGGTTTGCGTATCTCGTTGGCCGTCTTGGTATGAAGTATATGACTCCAGAAGACTTGGAGGTTTTGGCAAATGAAGCTGCTTGATATTCTCTCATAATCACTTCTAGGCGCATCACAGCTTAGAACTCGGACCTCAACTAAGGAAAGTTTATCTCGTACGATAACTTATCCTTCTCAACGAGAAATTCATATTTCTCGGTCATGAGCTTCTCATAAAAACATTCAAAGTTTTTAAGTTCATGAAAAACGATTTCTAAGTAAATGTCAGCTTAGAACTCGAACTTCAACCTAAGGAAAGTTTATCACGGATGATAACTTATCCTTCGTAACGGGAAATTTATTTTTCTCGGTCATGAGCTAGTCACAAAACAATCAAAGTTTTGAGCTCATGAAAAACGGACCCGAAAGGGGAGTGTACGTTTCAGTGCGCTTTCCCTAAGCAATAGAAGAGAAGTCTTCTATCCTGATTATTTTAAAACCGTTGAACACAATTTTTCAAGAATTTCTCAAAAGGTTTTTCTAAATCTTTCAAAATTGTGTGTTCAACACTCCCTTCCTCATAATAGGTTTTTATATCTAAAAATGTCATATGTTATTTTGGTCAATTTTTGAGGGGGGGGGGGGGGGAGTTTTAAAATCAAGCCTTTTAATGTTGTTGGGTACATCTCTAAAATTGTCATATTTTAATGTTCCATGATTCATGCGTGCACACATGTTTCTCTCCAAATCGGTTTTCAGAAATTGTCATATTTTAATCAATTGGTATCTCTAATATGATGTTTTTATATTAGAGATAGGGGGAGAAAATGTGATTAAAACGTAATATATCGCAACATGTGATCTTAAAGACTCAAGTGCAACTCTTTCCTTCACATGCCAAACTATTTCGTATATCGATGCATGTGTGTAGGGGGAGCTTTTTGGAAATGTAAAACTTTCAAAGTGTTAAAAGTTTTGATTTTTATCAAACACTTTGAATGGTTTTCAATGGTTTTATGGTTACGATCTTTACCCAAAACAACCTACTATCCACGACGAAACGATGGAGTCAAAAGGTGGTTTAGGATAGGAAACTAAGTCCTATGATCCAACCAGAACCGGAGGGATCTACCCAAGGACATTCCATAGCTAGAAATAGTTGTCCTTAGGAAAGATGGAGTTGAATGAAGCTGAATGCGGACCAATTACTTAAGTTAGCACTGGAACAATCACAACAAGGTGCTAGTGATGACGTATTGGTAAGCATTGAAGGAGTTGAATATTCTATGCAACTTAGGCAGAAATCGGGTTAACACATCTTTTGAAGACAAGTGTCATGGACCCAGTGATGCGATGCACAACCCTTCCCCAGCCATTCGAGTTTCTCTCAAAAGAAACTTGTCTCATTGTCACGGAGATCAACACGTATCTATTGACTTTCTCACTCCGAGTCAGTTAATATTGAAAAGGTGGCAGTCTGCTCCAGCCTCCGATTACCAAAATGCACTTATTGAGTCTAGAGCCAATCAAGATCTATCTATCATCTCATTAGGACACAATCGAGTCCTACGCATTATCCGTGTGATATTGTCAGAACATCTGAGTGATACGGTTCACAATGAAGATGGAAATCCTGTTTGAGCCAGCATTAAACAAGCTCATGGTAGGTAACTTATGCGATTCTACACGAATCAAACTTGTGAGAACTGGAAAGCAACTAAGTTTCGATTCTTAATTGATTCAAACTTGATTCCAGGTTTCTTCGCAAAATCCATGTGATCTTGCCAGAACATTCAGAGTGACACTCATTAGTGTTCATAGTGACGAATGGAAATCCTTCCGGTGTCAACATCAAACAGCACTGCGGTAGGTAACTCGCAAGATTCTCTATGAATCAAGCTTGTGACAAACTGGAAAGCAACAATGGTGCGATTCTTTTAGAATCAAACTTGTTCCAGGAAATCTAAATTGACGACTCTAATCAGACGGATAATTTATCCTTATGATTCACTCTTTTCGTTCGCAGTCTGCTTTGAGACAGTCTAGTAAAGAGAACTGGTTACTACCGCCGGGAAACCCTGTCAAGGAGGTTCTTAATCGAATCTACCTGATCACAGGTACGGTATTTAATACCGTTTAACGGTCTTCACCGACCGGAGGTAAAACGCTACCGAGTTAGGATGAAATGTTCAAAGCCATTTATCCGTGTCTATATATGTTGCTGCATATCAAGAAGGTGGCGTAGCTGTGATACCGATGTCGATTCAGAAGTCACAAGAGCACAAGATGGCGATAATCAAGATACCTAAGAATGTAAGAATGTAATAGGTAATCTTAGTCACAAGGAACACATATGAAGATCTCAAGCTCTCAAAGTCAAATGACAAAGGGTCAAGATAAAGATCATGAAAGCATGAAGGAACAAAGCTGTTACAAACATGATCAAGACCAAGACACAAGACCAAAGCAGGAAGATCTCCTCTACAAGAATGTATTCACTCAACCATCTTATGCTTTTTAAGCATTTTAAGATGACCAATATATTGGGGGAGATTGTTAGCTATGTATTTTATATAGTCGAACAAGAATGTAATAGGTCATCTCAGTCGTTAAATGGTCTTGTATTGTAATAGATTAGTCGGGAAAACCGGGCTTGGACTTTAAGCTAATATTGTATAAGTTAGGGGCGTAAGCCCAAAACAAAGCCAAGCCCGGCCCAAGATGAAACCCACAAAGGCCTTAGGCCGTGACATATATAACCCTCTTCCACATGTGGAAGAGGGTGTTGGTTACCATTTTATTTCTCTCTCTAAAAGTGTTTAACCTTCCAAATTCTCTCTTGTTTCTCTCTCTACTTTCTTCTCTTTCTCTCTCTAAATATATCTTCTAAATCTTGTGTTATGGATTAAAGGGAACAACATGTTTTCATCATGGTAAAGGAATATAGATAAAGGAATTGTACAGCTCAGGGAAATCGATAAGAAAGGAATGTTGCTGTTGTTGCAACTTATATATTTTTGGAAATGCTGATAAGTCTAACAATCATTGAGTTAGAATTTCATCAGATATATTGAAATTCTGAAAGTGTTAGATTTTAATTGACTTGAGGATGAGAAATCAACAAGAATTAGCAATTAATTGAAATGAGAAATTAACCGGTGAAAGGATTGTTAATAATTATATATTAAGAAGGTATTTTCTAAAAATATGGAATTAATTGATGTCACGCAATTAACCGAACTAGGGCTGCGTTGGGAATTGCTGGAATGATGAGGAAAGTTGTAAGGTATGATATGTGAAGATGGAAAGGATTGAATTGAAATGTTGTTGAGCATTGAATACTGACTACAAGAATTAATAAGTGGAACTTTCTATATAAGGATTTTATTTGGTCAAGGATGAGAAGGTATGCAGGAGGAAACTTTGATAGGTCGAATTTTCAGTGCACTTCACCAGTAGTAGTCAAAAGGGAATGAGAAGACGAGTTTGTTTTTAAGAGCATTTTGTGATCGTCGTGCAGAATCGTAAAGTTCGTTGTCGCCTTGGGAAAAGAAGTTTTGTGTTAGCTTAGTGATGGAAGTCATATAATCTGCTTGTGTATTTTGTCATTTGACATTGTTAGGAAATTGAGGATGGTAATTTGATCAATTGTAAGGATTGACGGATGAGACAACAAGAATAATCTGATAGGACTAGAAAGGTAAGTCAAAAGAAGCGTAGTATTGAAAGTAAGAAAAGAAGCTGGATGTCTTGGGAGTAAGATGATTGCTGTGAGATTGAGCAAATGGATTACCAAGAAATCGGTATCCATTACTGATGATTGATGTCTTGTTTAGTTAATACAAACGAGCGAAAAGTTATGATAGTTTGATTATTCGTGTACCGGGAGACGAGTATCGGCACATTATATAGTTGTTGTCGATATTTGGATCGAATCTCGGGGACGATATAAAGGATTTTGAAATGACTCTAGGACTGATGTAAAATGGTAAACATTAGGATGTTGAGTCTCTTTTCAAAGATGAGTGTCGGTTTTGCAAATAGAGTCGTTTATAGAAATTAAAAAGACTATATGAGTGGTTGACGTAAAACTGCCCGGTTTTTGTAGTTCGAAGATGTGTCGGGCAGGGAACCTTAAAAGTAAAATCTTTTAACCAAATTTTTAGAGTATTTTCTATATATATTAAGTGAAGTTTCTGATTAGTATCGTAAACGTTTGACGTGTCTAAGTGGGGAAAACTGTTTGAACGATTAGTATATATATCGACAGATTTTTAATAAAGGAAATAAATAAAGTAAAAGTGTAATAGGTGTACATGTGTAGGAATTATTTAAATGAGAATGGTGTGAGTTTTATTTTGACTTGAGTTATTTATTTTATTTTATTAAGTATGAGATATTACTTGAATATGATATTAAAGGTGTGTGTTTATTTTGATAGATTGTGAATTTCGTGTTCGCCAGGCATCGTCAATCGTTGAAAGTCGTCTTACTGTAGCTATTACTCAAGGTGATTCTATAGCCTCACTTTCAACTTATTTTAATGATTTTAAATACCGCGAGGGGGATACATGCTATTTGAAATAAAATGAACACATGTCATGAGTAATGGTTGGACCCGAATGTTGCCTTTGTTGCATGTTGTTGCTTTGAATTGTATAAGTACCAAAGTTGCAAAAGTCCCTAAATTCATGAACCGTTAACTATGTTCTAGCTCTTTGTTGTGAGTTAGGAATAGCCGCTTATTCAGATGATAATACTATTGGGCTGACAACCCTATCTGAGACCAGGGCATTACGCTGAGTAACCTCTGGGAAGGATTATTTACGAGAATGAGAATGTGGTATACTTGCAACTGATACCCTAGTAGGGGCAATGGAATTCATATGGTCATGCTGGCATTTGGCGTGGGTGACTAAGTTAAGGGGTCGGTGTCATGAGCTTAATACAATTCATTAGTTATTGCTATAAGATGAGATGCATGATTAATAGATTGTATGGCCACAATGTTACTAAACGATTATGATTGATTTTATGATGTGTTCAAATATGTTTTGTTAAACCTATAGACTCGCTCAACATTATTGTTGATGTGTTTAAGCATGTATTTCAGGTAATCTGATGAGTTGATCAAGGAGCTTGCTAGGGAAGGTTGCGGTGTCGCTTTTATAATTGTTCAGTCTGAAACTGTTTTCTTTTCCTGTCAATATTAAATGTTATCTTTTGTCTTCAGGAAACTATAAAAATCATTTTGAGTATTTTATAGTTGATAAAAAGTTTGTACTTTTGGGATAGTATTTTGAAGGGACCGAAGCGCTACTCTGATATTTATAAAATTTCTTTATTGGGATTGAAAAATTTAGACTAAAGATAGTATTATTTTATCTTATCTTTTAAATGTCTCATTTTGAGATCGTATAAAGTGTTTTGATGACGAGGTTTGAATTTAACACCCAAATGTGTATTTCCGCTGCGCAATGTAAATTTTGGGGTGTTATAACGAACGTCTTCAAGAGTTGGTTTTCTCGAATAGTGGTTTATGTACAAATCCATAATACACATATTAAAGGAAAACAAACTTTCAGTAACAGTACGTTCGACCAATTGCAAGTATTCATCAAACTGGTCGGGCACACCGCCGTATGCCAGTTGGCGTATGGCGGCTGTGCATTTGAGAATAACACTTGCACTCATTCGACCGCTACAATCGGCCGAACTCTAAAGTAATCAAAGTGTTTTGGGAGAGGATCCGCTGAATAATTTTCAATATCATGGACAATTTTTAAAAATAATGTTCGACTCATACGATATGTTTTACGAAAAATGTGTAACGGATACTTACAAGGCTCGTCAAAGTAATCCACCCTCAAACGAACTTCGGCATTCTCACGATCACGTTCAATAACATTTCGGGTGAGTCGGACTTTGTTTTCTTGTTCTTGCAAGTAATTATAATAATTATACGCGGTAACCAACATATCAATGTCGGTTTCATCATCAATGTCAACCGTAGAAGGTCGATACGCCATTATTTTTGTGTGTGTGTATTTTTTGTGTGAGATGTTAAAAAAATGAGGTTTGCATATATAGAGGGGTTTTAATATATATATATATATATATATATATATATATATATATATATATATATATATATATATATATATATATATATATATATATATATATATATATATATATATATATATATATATATATATATATATATATATATATATATATATATATATATATATATATATATATATATATATATATATATATATATATATATATATATATATATATATATATATATATATATATATATATATATATATATATATATATATATATGAGGGGCGTTATCGTGGTGTACACCTTAAAATAGGTTATAATAAGTACGCTTGTCGTCCGTTGGATTAAGTTTGATGGATCAAATTTTAGTTTAATTAAAAGAGTAGCATTTTAATTAATAAATGGAATATTGAGGGTATTTTGGTAAAATAATCATCTAGTAACATAATTATGATCTGTATGAATTATTTTTGAATACACAACAATCCGTTACGTTGTATTGCCCTTTTTTGGCAGAAACTTTTTATTTGTATTTTGTTTGCCACGTTCCTTTATTTGTATAACTAGCATGTTATTAGTGACACATTTTTGTTTTTTTATATAAATTAGAGATTATTAGTGACACATTTTGTTTTTAATTTTTTTTTAAATATAGTGACGTGTTATAGTGACATATTTTTTTTATATATTAGTGACATATTATTGGTGGCACATTTTGTTTTTTATTTGTTTTCTGTATATTATAGGTACACTATTAGTGACACATTATGTTTTTTTTATAAATGCATCCAAACTTGTAAGCGTGTCGAAACAATATGACATAATAATCAAGTGATACACTAAATTTATTTGAATAAATAATTAGCATAAGATTAATAGGCTAATATAATTGGAAGTTTGGAACATATTTGTTTAACAACGAATATGAAGAAAAGATGTTCGTGAATTATTGTTTTGGAGGTGGTGACCATATGTGTGTGATACATTGATAGGTGTAGTAAACACGTCTTTTAGGAAAAAGAGCGTATAAGTGCGGCAAGTATTAAACTCGACGATTTAGGAAAACCGAAGAATCGAATAAATGCGGGTTCGTTCTCGAAGGAGGTGTGTGGATTAATGTGCCAATATATAAAATAACAAGGTTTGGATTAGTGACGTTTTTGGTTTAGAAGAGAAAAAGTAAAGACGAGCTACGACTACGATTTAAACTACGACGTTGACGTAAAACGCGAACGTAATTACGTAAAACGCGACGAAATTAAAAACAAAACCTAAAAATTAATTAAAAGCTTAAACTAAGTCTAAAATAATATAAATAAGAATAAAAATCCAACAAATATATTTTAAAACCTTTTATTAATCAAATATTTAATTTTAAATGCTAATTAAAGCCCTAAAATTAAATATAATTAACAAAATGTCCAAAATATAATTTTATTGAACAAATAAGTTACTTATATTATTTAAAGACTAAAAAGTATTTTTCCTAAATTTTCAAAACTATTTTTCTATTTTTAAATGACTAAAAACTATTTTTAAACTAAAATAATCATAAAAAATAATAAAATAATGAAAAAATTAATTTGACAATTTTGAAAATCCTAAATTACACTAATGAACAGTGGAAAATTGAAAAAGTTTTAAAAAAGTAAAAATTTGCACTAAAAGACAAAACAGTTTAATAATTAAACCCTAATTATACTAAATTAATTATAAAAAATAATTAAAAAGTGAACAGTGAATATTTTTTAAACTAAAAACCTTAAATTAATTTTCTAAATCTAAGAAAAATTTTAAAACTGAAAAATATTGAAATTTTGCACTAAATGCCAAAAACAGAATAATTAAAAGTTAATTAAAATAGCTAATTAATCAAAAAAATATCAAATGAACAGTAACTGGAAAATAAATTATCTTGAAAAATCAAAAATAAAATAAGGAAAATAATGCAAAAAGTTTCAGGTCCTAATTCCTAAATTACTTCACTAAAGACAAAAAAACAAAAATGTGAAAGTGACATGTGCTTACTTTCTGTCTTCTAGTGTAGCAGGGGAAACTATTACACTAGCAGTGGGAACCTTGTTCCCACTGACTGAACAAAAAACGGGTCTGGTGCTTTCTTGGCTTAGAACTTGAGCTTTGATTGATTTTGCTTGGACAATTGGGCACCCCCACACTCATGGAAGTGTGGGGAGTCAGAATAAACAAGAAAGCAGGCAAGTTGTTCACAAAGTTCACACAAAAAGAGGCAATTTCAGTCACTGAATATACTAAGATGTTTCTGTGAACAGTGCTGGTTCAAAATGTGCACAAAAATGGATTTTAAAGCTTGCTAACTTTCACAATACTAAACCAAATCACATCAAACTCATTACAAAACCTACTCTATCATTAATTCCACTATATTCCAAAATTTAAGTTTCTAAAACTTAATATTAAGTCAATTATAGCTTCCTGAATGCTTGACTGTTTTTACACTAATATTAACCAAGCAAATGCGTTTTTAAGCTAACTAGATACCAGCACACTACTGGTATAACCTAATGCAAACCAGTAGAGTGCATACAACCTGTTAATAACCAAATTGGTGTTACCCTTTCTAGATAAAATCCTGATCCAAACACCCCTTTAAAAATCAGAAAAGTGATTTTTCAAATCAATTGCTTATGAAACCTATTTAAACTGATTCAAATCTACTCTAACATGCATATAACAACTAACCAAGCACAATCAAACTGAAAATACCAATATTCAAGTAAAATCACACCAAATCACATAAATTCATTCAATAATCCAAAAAAATTCATAAAAAGGGTTCAAGCCAAACCTTGGGCTGAGGCCTTCTTTAAATGGACTAAATGGTCTTGAAGAGCTTATGAGTGAGGTGCAAGAACCCTGCTGGTAGGTCTACAACAGACCCAGGGTGCAATATGTCTTCACAGAAAAAAAATGAAAGAAAGAAATGATGGAATGATGGATCTTGATTCCTTGTTCCTGCACAAACAACACAAGACCAAGAAAGAACAAAGCTGATAAGCAGTCAATAAGCTCAGTGTAGAATGAGCTTATTGAAAGCTTATAGCAATAAGCTATCAGAAAATTAAACAAATTTATAAAAACCTTTTAAAAACCTTTTAAAAACCAAACACTTTTGAAACACAACTTCTAAAAACTTGTAACCACTAAACATGAATTCACTCAAAAAGAATCTCCACTTTCACTTCAATCCTTTTAAATGATTCAAAATAAAAACTTTTTCAAGAACTTATGAAACCGATTTACTGAAAAATCTCTTGTGAAATAATGAAGCTTCAAAACACTTAAACTAAATTTGTAATTAAAAAAATACTGATTAAGCTACTTTAAAACAGAAACATGGAACACAGATTTTTGCACAACTTTAATCTTTCATTTTCATTAGTGAATTAAAATTCTTACAAAAACTGGAACAAAGGGCACAAGCACATACTGCTGGCTCCTTTTATATTATGCTAAGGAAGATTCTAGATTTAATAAAAACAATGCAAACCCTAGTAATGATTTTCCAAGTTTGCCCTTTGAATGTTGACTGAATTTTGGTCTTCCACGGCTCACATGTGATGAAAGTGATAGCCAGCTATTGATAATTGATCTTGGCCGTTATATGGACCCTTTGGGAACACGAAATCAAATGGGGACGTTGATTTGCTGTCTTTGTTTGTTTTCTTGTTGCAGGGGAGCCACGTGGGGGACCCACAAGTCACGGGTGCGGGTTTTTGGGTTGTGGGTTTCACTTAGGGGGGGGGGGGGGGGGTAAATCATTGTTCTGGAAAGAATGAATAAAAACCCCTTTGTTTTGGTGAGGGATTAGATTAGGGTTTATATGGGGTGATTAGGGGATAATTTGGGGTGGAGGATGAACAGTGGGTGTTTCCCCCCACTTTTTAATATAATTAACCTGGTTTAAAAAGTTTAAGTGGGGGTTGACTAGCTTGTTGACTTGGGCCGGATTTGGGTAAAAGTGGTGGGTATGGACTGGGTAAGGTCGGGTTTGGTTGGGTTTTTGGTGGGTATGGGTTTATTTTATACAGGTTTGGCCCCCAATGTTACTACTTGTTTCCACTTTAATTCCAACAGCTTTCCAACTCAATTTCCTTTGAAATAACTTTCAAGCACTTGTCAAATTTGGCACCATGATTTGGTAAACTTTTCACCAAGGATTAAAAGTGTACAAAGGGCATTCTTCAAGGGCCATTTATGCAATATCTTGAAATATTAGGGACCCTAATGCAATAATGGAGTTTTACAAGGGTATAATATGACAAGTCTTCAATTCTTGAGGGACCATTTTTGCCAAATCTTCAAACTTCAAGGACTTCAAAGAAAATTCATGATTCGGGTCCGGTTCTTTGTGCGGCTTCGTTTCCCGTGTTCGTTTTTGCTTGATTCCTTTGATCTTTTGGTGAATTCACGATATCCGTATCTAAAATACACAATGAACAAACACAAGCACAAATTTGGGTATTTTGATGATATTTTAAGCGTTTTAAGCCCGATTTGGACGATGAGACTATGTATAAATACAGTCTCATCACTCCCCCATACTAAACCATTGCCGTGTCCCCACGTAATGCTTAGAATTAAGTACCTTAGCACCTCCAAAATTCATTTTATGATGACTTTTATTCAAGACATAAATTTAAATAAACTACTACATGCGTTTTAGACGTAATGTATTGTTTTCATCACGATAAAGTGACTTTTGGGATCATAGAACAAGAACAAGTGAATGCTTCGTTAGAAATAATTTCGTCGTCCTCGATTTTCACCCAATTCCATGCTAAGCGTGTAACGAGATCATTGTTATTCTAAGTTAGCAACACGAACACATCTCATGAGTGTTAATTATGAACCTAAACTCCCTTATTCCTAATTGGTATCTCTTATATTTTATTTTGTCTTAATGATCACGAGGATACATCATTGACTTATGCGTGAATAGAGATTAAGTCTAAAAATAGAGTTTTAACGTTGTAACCAAAATCATTAAATTAATAATTCATCCCAATAGACAACGATGTCAAAAAATTAAGTCAACAAGAAGGATCGATAAATACGGTTTTATAACGGTTTTGAACATGAGACTTATTACCAAGACTTTTATACGCCCCCTAACGGAAGGGCCTTATTATCTTTGGTTTACCTCCGTCTTTTATTCAACTTCGCCATGAAGCTTTTATTATGACTTCGGTCTTGCCTTGCCTTTTATTATCCGCCTCATCGGTGGTTTTATTAGCCAAAGACGTATATCCTCACGCTAAAGCGAATTTTGGATCTTTAAAGCTTCGAAGATTAAGGCTTGATTCACTTTCAATTTGGGCATAGATTTTTCGGCCTTGTGAGCTTCAAATTTTTTGCTTAATTTAGGTGAGCACTTGAAATCTTATTATTAGGTGAAGCTTTCGATTATTCGGGTGCCAATACTTCAAAACCGTGACGCTGGCGATACCTTAATGTTTTCCCAATTTAATTACATGGAAGCTACCAAAACAAATTAGAAACCAACAATAGTGACTAAACCGCCAAATCAATATTTATTAACAATTTATTATCAAAAGCGTTGGGAGAATAAGCTAATAATTACTACACATAAGATCGTGACGATTACGAGACTTATAAATAACTCTATCATTTCTCGTCCTCATTTAAGAGACTTAGCCTAAAAAAGTTAAGGAATCGAAGCTAAGTGCTCAACACGCACGGTCGAGTCAAAAATTACTCTCGTTCTCACCATCAGAAAACCTACATTCGTGTCTTAAACACTTATGAAAAACTAGAAAAATTTTAAAATTTGGCCATTTTTAGCCTTATTTTGCATAAAACGATAACAAAAAGATGAAAATTGGATTGCGTGGTGACGTAAGTAAGGTGAAGTATCTACTCACCCCCCATACTAAAACTAAACATTGTCCTCAATGTTTCGAGTCTAGGGGTGAAAACACCTTCATACTAGAGACGAAGTCGAATGCTTAATCTCGAGCATGGAAAGGGTAAAACGAATAACCTAAAAGCCGTTTACGAATTATGCTAATAAGATAAACGTTAGAACATAAAAGGATATCATCGGATATCAGAATCTCCAAAGGCAACGATCGAAGCTCGAGTGATCCGTAAAACGAACACGAGAGGCTTCAATGATGACGATGAACCTAATAAATCACAATCACAAACAACCACGAAACAAAGGTTGGAAGAGCACAAGTCTCCTCGTTACATTAAACTAAGAAAGCGATAATATGTACAAGGATAAGCATGAAAATCCCCCACGAGGCACCTTGTTTTTGATAATCGAGTCAAAAGCTCGACTCGAATCCCAATAAATGTGATCATTTAGGGATAATGTTGGTTTGGTCATTTTTGGTGGGACTTACATGATAAACAAGGCCCAAAAGTACGTGGAGTACTTTAAAACCCCGATACACATATACCGGGGTCAAAGATAGCGTCTTCGTTTTCGGATGAAAGACGAAACAACGCTACTTCAACACAAACCCCAATGGGGTAGAAGAAAAGAGATAAGAAGTAGAAAGGTGGGGCAATGGGTAAGTCACTAAAATGAGCTACTCGAGGTAGACTCACACCAAGCAAATAGATAAGATTTCCCTTTATTGCATCGGTGGAAGACCGAGATTTCCCTTTACAAGCAATTCCGGGATCGTAAATCTCGTCCTCGGTGGTAAAGTGTGAAGGAACATTTGGGGCTTCCCCCATACTAAGACCACACCAACCATCGTCAAAAGGAGTAGACGAGGTGGTAGCACTCATAAAACGCGGCGATGACGGAGTTAAACATGTAGAAAAATCTTTTAAAACATTTTTAAAATCTTTTCCTTTTTCATCGTTTTTAAACTCTTTATGAAAACCTGATTGAATAATGTCGAAAATATTTGGCGTGTCAAATTCAAAATTAGTCGCGCTAAAAATCCTCACATTTAAGTCGCGGTTAGGGGGTGGTGGATTATATAAGTTCTCAAAACGTCGATCAATAAAGAACACCGCCCCCTCGGGGTCTACATACTCGTCATCTTCATGAACGTCGATCTCATCGATTTCTTCGTCATAGATAGGCTTGTCAAACCATGGTTTGTCATTCCCCTCTTTGATGATTTTAGAAACTCTCTCGAAGAGATCACGATCAAGCACGAAACCATTATTCTTTTGTGGGGATCGTTGATAAGTTAGATCCTCTCGAATGTGGTAAATGTCATTCTCAAATGAGGAGTGTTTATAAGGTAACTCCTCGAGAATGGGACTTGTGTCTATAGCAAGAAAATCATCGACCTCCTTAAAGAATTCTTCATCATCACAATCGTGAAACGAAGGAGGATCGATGATATGGTCATCAACGTTCTCGAATTCATCATCAAAAATGGGGTTATGATGAAAAATAGGTTCGTATACGGAATTCGAGTACGTTGTGAAAGTGTCGTCATTCTCATCATCATAAGAAATTTCCGACATGAGATCGTCCTCTCCATTTGAAGATTTATCAGAGGGTAAATCCTCGAAGATGGATGGCGGTTTAGCAAGTATATGCTCGATCTCGGCAAGATCACCATCGCCATCAAAGAAAGTGTCGATGTGAGCAAGTTCTCGAGTGGATTTCTCGAGAGTCACAACCATGGACTTACAAGTCGAATGACTATGCTTAGGTGACATTTCTATGATGGGTGAGATTGCATTGGG
Source organism: Glebionis coronaria (assembly GCA_025667525.1). NCBI lineage: Eukaryota > Viridiplantae > Streptophyta > Magnoliopsida > Asterales > Asteraceae > Glebionis > Glebionis coronaria. The sequence continues at coordinate 26,347,603 of CM046875.1, forward strand.
TTGGGCCACTTCCTTAGCTTTAATGGATTTGGGGCTAGGAGTGGGAGGCACTTCAATGGGTTTAGAAGTATAGGCCTCAAAGTCATGGTCCTTCGAAGGTGGTGAAGACGAGCCCATATTTGTCTTTGTCGTGATGGCACTAACGTCGCCCTTCAGAATTGGTGGTTCACTTGTTTTGCTAAAAACATCCCAAAGTGAGTTTTCATCCATAAATTTACACATACCCTTTTGAATTAGGTACACGTATTCTTTATCATTAAAATCATCATCTTTAAAACCGTTTTTCTTAATTCTTTCAAAACATTCATCAAGCTTCATTCTTTTCGCTAAAGTGAACATTTTGAAATCATTAGCATTTGAATCATTAGGTTTTTAAACCTCGGTTTTTTCATTTTCATTAAACCCTCGGGATTTTCTAGCGAAAAAGTCCATCTTATCATCCCCATATCTCATAGTAAGTCTCCCCTCGTGAACGTCGATCACGGTTCGAGCCGTCGATAAGAATGGTCGGCCTAAAATAATGGGACATTTAGGGTCACACTCGTAATCGGATATAACGAAATCCGCGGGAAAAATAAACTTTCCAATCCTAACATAGACATCCTCGGCTATTCCAATTGGTATAAGTGGAGTACAATTTGCAAGCTCGATTGTCATGTTCGTGGGGGTAAGCGAAGGCAATCTCATCAATTTCCATAGAGAATGAAGCATGAGATTGATGCTAGCACCTAAATCGGCAAGGGCTAAATATCCCTCAATCTCGGAAAAATCACAAGGTAGTAGAAATTGGCCCGGATCCTTTTCCTTTCTCGGCATACGCCTTTTGGGTTTTTTAAGAAGGATCGATGCACAAGTTTCTTCAAGGGTTACTTTGGTAAGGTCGACAAAGCTCTCTTTTTGAACCGTGGATGGAATTTGAGGTACACGAGGGTGTGCACTCTTTTCCTTGGTCGCCACGTTCACCCCATCGACTTTAGAACAAGAAGACGTCTTAGAAGTCGAGGGATGAGAGGAATAAACAACACGGAATCCTTCAAGGTTAGAGGTAATCACACGACCTTTCTCACGAGACGAGGCGGCTATACATTGTTCCTTCGGATTAGCAACGGTGTCACTAGGTAACGAACTCGATGACGCACCCGAGGCCTTGTTCATTATGGCCGAAAATATCTTTTTAATATCAATTTGCCCTTGCTCAATCTTCGTGTTTTGCAATTTTAATGTATTAGAAAAGTCGTTTTTCAAAGTACCAATTTCTCCCTCTAATCGTCTCATATTAGCCTCATTCGTTTTCATGTAGTTTTGAAAATCGTTTGACAAACTATTTTGATTAGAATTAAAGTTCCCTTGGTTTTGATTATTTCTTTGAAAATTGTTTTGATTTCCACTTGAAAAATTGTTACCTTGATTGTTGTTGTTTGAAAAATTCGAGTTTTGGTTATTGTCTCGATTTTGCCAAGTTATATTACGACCTTGATTATAACCTCCTTGATTTTGATTCGAAAAATTTCCTTGTTGATTATTTCCTTGAAAATTGTTTCGGTTTTGAAAATTGTTGCCTTGGTTATAATTGCCTTGTTGTGATGGACCCGCGTTATTTTGATTAGAAAATTGTTGTTTAACGCACTCACATTCGACGTTCGGCCATCCGTAGCCGCACACTCGTAATAATTATGAGGTCCACCACAAAACGTACACGAAACCTCAACCGCTTTCACCGTAGCGGGAGCGTCTTTCTTTTGCATCTCAACGAGAAAAGACGTAAACACATTCGTCAACTTGTCGACTTTCGCATCAACTCTCTCAATGTAGCGATTAGAACTAATAACATTGGCGACATTGGCAACACTCGGCGCGTTGCGGAGTTGGTAAACCTTGGATCGATTTTTGATAATTATCAATGCATCTTTCGGAGTTTTACACAAAAAGTTGCCACCGGCGGCGGAATTCAACGAATCTTGCTCTTGAAAATTAAGACCGTTGTAAAACGTATCGATTTGGTGCAACTCGGAAAAACCATGGTGAGGACATTGCCTAAGCAATTCCTTAAAACGATCCCACGCGTCTCTAAAAGATTCATTCGGTTTTTGCTCAAATTTCGTAATTTCATTCTTGAAAAACGTCGTCTTAGACGGTGGGAAAAAATAATTAACGAACTTGGAAACGAGATCCTTCCACGTAGTTATCGAATTAGGTGGCTCTTTCTCGTACCAATCCTTGGCAACACCATCGAGCGAGTACGAAAATAGCATAAGCTTGACGACATCGGCGTCGACGTTCTTAAACTTGCTCGTGGCTAAAAGACGATCAAAATTCCGAATATGGTCGTGAGGATTATCGGCTTCACGACCTCGAAACTTCGTAGCTTGAATCAACGAAAGCATTCCGCTCTTTATCTCAAAATTCTCTGCTTCGATAGCGGGAATTACGATCGCGTCTCCATAACCCTCGGTGGGCGCTTGGAGCAATTCCATCATCGAACGATTATCGGCCATCTCCTCTACGGTTTCTTCAACAACGATATTAGGAACGTCGGTTTCTAATTCTCGTCTACGTCGTCGATTCCTTCGATTACGATTGCGTCGATTCGAAGCTTCGCTAGAATTGGAATAATCCTTCGATCGAGTGCGCATGCACTAAGCGTAGAATGGGTGGTAGCAAAGAAGATTCTTTTTGCGGTTTTTCGATTTTTCAATTTTTTTTTGTTTTTGATTGTTTTTTTAATTTTTTTGGATTTTTGAATGTATTACGTAGACACAAATCTACAAATCTCCCCTCGAATCGACTTTCTCGATTAAAGGAGCCTCAAAGAATGAAAACGATCACGTGGAGTGAACGCTTTCGATGACTTTAGAACGTTGGTGGAACACCAAAACGTTCAAGAGGGTTTAATCTTGAAAACACAAGCAAATATAATATACGTAGATAATACTTGGGCGGCAAACCCTCGATTAGCCTTCTTTCTCAAAACACGCACAAGCAAGCGGGGGAAACGAGGCGGCGCGAAGCACTTAAGAGCCTTTTTCCCTTAGGTCGTGAAATACAACCGCCTTATACCCACCTTATAGTTTGTGTTAATTGAAATTAAGCCTCATGAAAGTATTTATCTATTTTGCCTTTAAACTTTTGCTTTGGATTCGAATACAATGATCGAGTGATGAAATCCCGAATCAAGGTTGCGTTTTCACGCTTTTGGAGTACTTGTATATTTATTGTTCTTACGTAGATACAATATAGTAATAATATATTCACAATAAAAACGAAAACCAATATATCTACAATATAGTAAAGATTGTTGTGTGTTTAATTTAGGAAAATTAAACACGATTTATTTGGATATTATAATATAATAAGGAAAAATAACAAAAATGAGTATGTACGATATTCACGCTTTTCCAAAAAAATGAAAAGCTAAAACGCACTACTCACACAAACACGATACTAATAATAATGGCACACTAAACACCTCCCCGACAGCGGCGCCAAAATGATAGGTGTAGTAAACACGTCTTTTAGGAAAAAGAGCGTATAAGTGCGGCAAGTATTAAACTCGACGATTTAGGAAAACCGAAGAATCGAATAAATGCGGGTTCGTTCTCGAAGGAGGTGTGTGGATTAATGTGCCAATATATAAAATAACAATGTTTGGATTAGTGACGTTTTTGGTTTAGAAGAGAAAAAGTAAAGACGAGCTACGACTACGATTTAAACTACGACGTTGACGTAAAACGCAAACGTAATTACGTAAAACGCGACGAAATTAAAAAAAAAACCTAAAAATTAATTAAAAGCTTAAACTAAGTCTAAAATAATATAAATAAGAATAAAAATCCAACAAATATATTTTAAAACCTTTTATTAATTAAATATTTAATTTTAAATGCTAATTAAAGCCCTAAAATTAAATATAATTAACAAAATGTCCAAAATATAATTTTATTGAACAAATAAGTTACTTATATTATTTAAAGACTAAAAAGTATTTTTCCTAAATTTTCAAAACTATTTTTCTATTTTTATTTGACTAAAAACTATTTTTAAACTAAAATAATCATAAAAAATAATAAAATAATGCCAAAATTAATTTGACAATTTTGAAAATCCTAAATTACACTAATGAACAGTGGAAAATTGAAAAAGTTTAAAAAAGTAAAAATTTGCACTAAAAGACAAAACAGTTTAATAATTAAACCCTAATTATACTAAATTAATTATAAAAAATAATTAAAAAGTGAACAGTGAATATTTTTAAAACTAAAAACCTTAAATTAATTTTCTAAATCTAAGAAAAATTTTAAAACTGAAAAATATTGAAATTTTGCACTAAATGCCAAAAACAGAATAATTAAAAGTTAATTAAAATAGCTAATTAATCAAAAAAAATATCAAATGAACAGTAACTGGAAAATAAATTATACTGAAAAATCAAAAATAAAATAAGAAAAATAATGCAAAAAGTTCAGGTCCTAATTCCTAAATTACTTCACTAAAGACAAAAAACAAAAATGTGAAAGTGACATGTGCTCACTTTCTGTCTTCTAGTGTAGCAGGGGAAACTATTACACTAGCAGTGGGAACCTTGTTCCCACTGACTGAACAAAAAACGGGTCTGGTGCTTTCTTGGCTTAGAACTTGAGCTTTGATTGATTTTGCTTGGACAATTGGGCACCCCCACACTCATGGAAGTGTGGGGAGTCAGAATAAACAAGAAAGCAGGCAAGTTGTTCACAAAGTTCACACAAAAAGAGGCAATTTTAGTCACTGAATATACTAAGATGTTTCTGTGAACAGTGCTGGTTCAAAATGTGCACAAAAATGGATTTTAAAGCTTGCTAACTTTCACAATACTAAACCAAATCACATCAAACTCATTACAAAACCTACTCTATCATTAATTCCACTATATTCCAAAATTTAAGCTTCTAAAACTTAATATTAAGTTAATTATAGCTTCTTGAATGCTTGACTGTTTTTACACTAATATTAACCAAGCAAATGCCTTTTTAAGCTAACTAGATACCAGCACACTACTGGTATAACCTAATGCAAACCAGTAGAGTGCATACAACCTGTTAATAACCAAATTGGTGTTACCCTTTCTAGATAAAATCCTGATCCAAACACCCTTTTAAAAATCAGAAAATGGATTTTTCAAATCAATTGCTTATGAAACCTATTTAAACTGATTCAAATCTACTCTAACATGCATATAACAACTAACCAAGCACAATCAAACTGAAAATACCAATATTCAAGTAAAATCACACCAAATCACATAAATTCATTCAATAATCCAAAACAAATCATAAAAAGGGTTCAAGCCAAACCTTGGGCTGAGGCCTTCTTTAAATGGACTAAATGGTCTTGAAGAGCTTATGAGTGAGGTGCAAGAACCCTGCTGGTAGGTCTACAACAGACCCAGGGTGCAATATGTCTTCACAGAAAAAAAATGAAAGAAAGAAATGATGGAATGATGGATCTTGATTCCTTGTTCCTGCACAAACAACACAAGACCAAGAAAGAACAAAGCTGATAAGCAGTCAATAAGCTCAGTGTAGAATGAGCTTATTGAAAGCTTATAGCAATAAGCTATCAGAAAATTAAACAAATTTATAAAAACCTTTTAAAAACAAAACACTTTTGAAACACAACTTCTAAAAACTTGTAACCACTAAACATGAATTCACTCAAAAAGAATCTCCACTTTCACTTCAATCCTTTTAAATGATTCAAACTAAAAACTTTCAAGAACTTATGAAACCGATTTACTGAAAAATCTCTTGTGAAATAATTAAGCTTCAAAACACTTAAACTAAATTTGTAATTAAAAAAAGACTGATTAAGCTACTTTTAAACAGAAACATGGAACACAAATTTTTGCACAACTTTAATTTCTCATTTTCATTAGTGAATTAAAATTCTTACAAAAACTGGAACAAAGGGCACAAGCACATACTGCTGGCTCCTTTTACATTATGCTAAGGAAGATTCTAGATTCAATAAAAACAATGCAAGCCCTAGTAATGATTTTCCAAGTTTGCCCTTTGAATGTTGACTGAATTTTGGTCTTCCATGGCTCACATGTGATGAAAGTGATAGCCAGCTGTTGATAATTGATCTTGGCTGTTATATGGACCCTTTGGGAACACGAAATCAAATGGGGACGTTGATTTTCTGTCTTTGTTTGTTTTCTTGTTGCAGGGGAGCCACGTGGGGGACCCACAAGTCACGGGTGAGGGTTTTTGGGTTGTGGGTTTCACTTAGGGGGGGGGGGGGGTAAATCATTTTTCTAGAAAGAATGAATAAAAACCCCTTTGTTTTGGTGAGGGATTAGATTAGGGTTTATATGGGGTGATTAGGGGATAATTTGGGGTGGAGGATGAACAGTGGGTGTTTCCCCCACTTTTTAATATAATTAACCTGGTTTAAAAAGTTTAAGTGGGGGTTGACTAGCTTGTTGACTTGGGTCGGATTTGGGTAAAAGTGGTGGGTATGGACTGGGTAAGGTCGGGTTTGGTTGGGTTTTTGGTGGGTATGGGTTTATTTTATACAGGTTTGGCCCCCAATGTTACTACTTGTTTCCGCTTCAATTCCAACAGCTTTCCAACTTAATTTCCTTTGAAATAACTTTCAAGCACTTGTCAAATTTGGCACCATGATTTGGTAAACTTTTCACCAAGGATTAAAGTGTACAAAGGGCATTCTTCAAGGGCCATTTATGCAATATCTTGAAATATTAGGGACCCTAATGCAATAATGGAGTTTTGCAAGGGTATAATATGACAAGTCTTCAATTCTTGAGGGACCATTTTTGCCAAATCTTCAAACTTCAAGGACTTCAAAGAAAATTCATGATTCGGGTCCGGTTCTTTGTGCGGCTTCGTTTCCCGTGTTCGTTTTTGCTTGATTCCTTTGATCTTTTGGTGAATTCACGATATCCGTACCTAAAATACACAATGAACAAACACAAGCACAAATTTGGGTATTTTGATGATATTTTAAGCGTTTAAGCCCGATTTGGACGATGAGACTATGTATAAATACAGTCTCATCATACATCAAAAACGCTTTTCAAATAAAAAGAAAACAATTTTCGGTTACTACCACCTGTTTGTCCCAAATCGTTATTAACATTTTTTTCCACAAAGTCCTACTTTATTAACTCTATCAATTTGTTTATAGCTTGTACCACAAACACTATTTCACTTTGTGCCGCCCACGAACATGATACACAAATTCCATGATATTAATTCATGGCACAACTAGATAATATTATGCCACAAACCAACAAGGCAACAACCGATAGATTTCATTAACTAAACCACATTGGTACACACTACACACCAAAGAAATTCTTAAACTACAACACAAATCCGAAATATCATGACACACACAATGTTTGGACTAAAAAATTGCATTTGGTGATACAACATTATCCGACTTTCTGAAACACAACAGGTGCGCACTAAAAAATTGGTGATACAACATCTTGTTGACACACAACAACAAGAAGCAGGTGGTTTAAGCGATTTTGATGATACACTTATTCACGAGCGACAAGCGAGTGGCCGAGTTGTCAAAGACTTCAAGGGGTTCACATCTGCTCGTCTCGTCTTGTGTCTCTGGACACCTATCACCACGACCCAAACGAATATCAAAATGTGAACCGTGACTCGCAATAATCTACATAAACTAGCATCTACACGGCTTATAACAAGCGACCAAGCGACCCCAATACCTACTTAAACGAACTTCACCAATCGCACCTATCGGATCCAAATGAACCAGACCACACCTCGCAACACGAGTAATATCATGTCATACACAAACATGACACCGATCACTCTCCGAACCAAAACCATGACACCGATCATAACCACGCGAACTAAATTACATGTCTTACCACAAAGAAACTCACGTTCGTCCCCTTCAACCAGATTCGTTGTTGATAATTAAAAATGAAGAAAAAAAATGTAAATCGAATGAGTGGCTTGATCGAACATCGTCAAGTACTCAATCGGATAATTAAATATCCCGTGTGCAAGCAATGGATCATACTCTCCGCTAATTCGGCAAACCTATTCGAAAAAATAACAAGCATTAACTAACCTTGATTTTTAATGAATTATAAGACTTAAAGATATATAAATTGTTCCTAAACTAATAATGAACCACATTTGGATATTCGTTAGAGATTTGGGTTTTTGTAAAAAGAAATTAAAAATGAGATAAAATTGATGATAGATGCGTGTGTTTAAAGATGGAAATGGGTGAAGTAGGTGAGCGAGAATTGAGTAATTGCAAATAATCAAAATGCATGTTATACCCTTCAGAGTTCATTAATTATGTAGTTTTAATTTTAACATTTATTTTTTTTAAAAGTACATGTGTCAAGTTTTGATTGGTGCTTATTATAACGTATTTTAAGTTGTAACGCACTTCAACGCAAATCATATATATATATATATATATATATATATATATATATATATATATATATATACTAAAACGGTCATATAGCCGTTGGAAGAATTTAAAAAAAAAATTGATTTTTTTTGAAACCCAACGGTCATAAAACCATTGGGGCTCTTAATTTACCTATGTAGGAGTGGGACAACTTTATAACGAAACTGAGTATGATTATTGTTGTACTTATATGGTTATATGAGACAAGACCAAAACTTATTTTTATCCTAAAACGTTACTTTTAAACGTTTCAGTTCTTATTCATACTAGGTATATTCAAAAGGGTACAACGGTGTAAACACTCTAATTCCATTTGCATGCATCTTTTGATGCACCATTCTCCTTAAGGATCGAGCCAACCGGTCAGCTAAACACCCCGATTCTATGCATCTTTTGATGCACCCTTCCTTCAAGAATCTAGACAACCGATCAACTAAATGTTTATGATAACACAATAGCACCAATTGTAAAGTCAAAGATTTTTTTAACGTTACATACTCATACACACATAACATGGGTCGTAATGTCACAACCGATGTATATAATTATTATTAACAGCATAGGATAACATCAACATATGCACTATGGTATATAAATATAGAACAATTTCTCTCATTTACTTATGTGAGACGATAGCAAAACTCATCTTCATCCACAAGTTTTTGTTTTAAAAGCTTCAATCTTCATTAAAAGCTTACAAATAAGACGATTAGTGATAGGTGTGAAAATACACATCCTTTTACCACTTAATTCTGGCTAAAACAAGACCAAAACGCGTATTTAATATCATTTGTTTGTAATTATGCGTGGTTTTTGTGTTTATTGTGTTTTTAGAGCCAACCGGATGGATAATGGAGAAAATATGGGATTGCACGGGATTTATCGAAGAAAAAGACTCAAGACGAAGTCTATTGTCCAAGAGATGCAAAAGATTTGAAGTCACTGGGCCTATTTGAAGATTTATCGAAGAAAAGGACCAAAGATGGAAGATTTGCATAAGTCGAAGAAACTCAAGTCTATTAAACGAAGAAATTAAAAGACGAGTTGAATTTAATCGTCGACAAATCCCGAATCAGAATCGAAAACGTCAACTTTCCTGAAAAGACGAGAAGACAAGAAGATAGGGAGAAAGCCCACTCACCAACCAAAAGGAAGACCTAAATAAAGACTTCCCTTCACACTTTTCATTCAGTTTTTTTTCTCCTCTTTTCTCTCTTTTTCTGTTCGTAGTCATCACCAACACCACTAGGGTGTTTGGTGATTTTGATTTTTATTTGTCCAAGATCTTGTAGTTTAATCTTTGTCTTTTGATTGTTAAAACCTTATTCTATCAATTTAATCCTTCCATTTCATCTTGTTCATCTTCATCTTTTTGATTCAAAGTTAAAAGTCTTATTTTGTTGAGTTTGATCTTTAAAAGTTATTGGGTTTTATGTTTTGGTTGATTTGATTTGATGTTTACCATTAATAGATGATTCGTGGTTGAATTTGTTTAAGTTTTAGTGAAAAACTTGGTTGATTTTGGATTTAAATCGCATTCCCCTGTTCTTTCTGTCGCCCACTGTTCTTAAGTTTCCCCAGGTTCCGAACGAGCACAAATCTTCCGAGTGAAGCGTCTTAGCCAAAAGTTCCGAGTAAAGTTCCGAATCAACTTCCGAAGCAACTTCCGAACGAAAGTTCCGGGTAAAGTTCCGAGTAAAGTTCCGGACCAAAACTTCCGAACGAAGTTTCGAACGAAACTTCCGAACGAAGTTCCGAACGAAACTTCCGAACGAAGTTCCGAACGAAACTTCCGAACGAAGTTCCGAACGAATCTTCCGAACGAAGTTCCGAACGAATCTTCCGAACGTAGTTCCGGACGAATCTTCCGAACGTAGTTCCGGACGAAACTTCCGGATCAACAAGTTCCGAGTCAAGGAGAACTTCCGAATCAACATCTTTTCATCCGGAAAAGTTCCGAATCAGTAAGAACTTCCGAATCAATATTCTTTTTAAGCATATTGTATCACAGTTAATTGTCATTTACTGTATCTTCATTTTATATTTATATTTATATTTTAATTCAAGTTTTATTAATTGTTATTAAGTTAATTGCTTTTAATTTAAGGTTACATCTTAGTGCATTTATACCTTTAGTAGATTAAAAAACCACTCCCCCTTTTAGTAACCAAGAACAACTATTCCACATTGAGCTGCGATCAATTCGAGAGGATACCGAGACGAATCTAGAACCCCTTAGCAAAATGCTTATATCAATTAGACTCTTGTCTTATAATATTTCTTACTTCCTCCATCTAAAAATAAGCATTCACATTTGAGTTTTTTGTTTTTATTTTAATTTTGACCGTAAATATGTTTATTTGTGCTACATAATACTATAATAACAATGGAAATATATTTAAAACTTTATTTATTGATATATTTTTTATCAAGTATTATATAACACACCCAAAGATAATTAGAGTTAAAGTTGCACAAAAAAAATTTAGAAAATGAAATGTGAACACTTATTTTAGGGCAGATGTAGTAATAAATATGCTCTAAGGTAATTTAAATTCTTCAAAGAAAGTAAGAACATTGTAACTTGTCGGGATGAGACCCGAATCCCGAAATCAAACCGAAACCGTAACAGGACCGTACCGATTCCCGGTACCCTAATCTCGTTCGATACAGTACCGGGATTACAAAATAAGGTGAAAAAATTTTGGAACCACTAATTCGGTACGGGACCGATACCAAATCAGAAATTTCACGGAAAAAAGGGAAAAACCCGATTTCTCAGTACTGGCACCGATACCCGTACCGGTACCGATATTCGAATCATGTTCGGTACGGTACCGGTAACGCTAGTTAATTCTCGGGAAATAATCGGTACCATTAATTTGGTACGAGTTTGATACGAGACTGGTACCGCGTCATTCCTAGTAACTTGTAAGAAAACGAGGTGAAAGTGACTCGCGCGTTGCGACGAAAATAAAGTTAAAGAATGTTATTGTATTAATTTGTATTTTTACCAAAAAGTCAAAAGTTAGAAACTTGAAAGGTATTTTGTAATTTCTTTTTTTACTACTAGGCGAATACCTGCGCATAACTACGGAATTGCCTAAAGACAGATAGTTAACGATACTCTTACCTCATAGTCGTCATGTTAATTATCTAAAATACCTAGTCTGTAGAGGAAAAGTTGTTACCTAAGCCAATCGAAGTCGTGTGTACCAAAACCGTATTTGTAGCTTTGTTTATGAGAAATGGAAATGTTTGTGTTTGTCCACGTAGAAGCTAATACACATGTTACATATACTGAAAATAGCAATATCATAGGTAATCCGTAATCTCATTTGATTCATACTAGGAGAGTACCCGCGCATAGCGGCGAAATTGACTGGCGACAGAAAATTAACGATACGATATATCGTGATAAGATAAAACTGTAATTATAATGTGTCGTAATATGGGATATCTCAAATTAAGTAGATAAATCTGTTTATATGTACAATTTCAATTTCGTTTACCTATTGATTGTTTCATAGAACTTAGCAACGGTTCAATGGTAGAATTAGAACTTAGCAACGGTTCAATGGTAGAATTTGATGATATATTATGCTTATTTTGTTTATGGTTAGATGATGTAAATATTTTTGAATATAGAATGTTATATCTATCCTATAAGAAGGACATCGATATTATATAATATTTGCTAAAACCACACAACTTTTGGTAGATTAACCATTAATGATTCTAAAATCGCATCAATTAAGTCAAACCATCAATGATTTCATTTTATCAAAACCATTAGTATTTTATGAAACTATATTAAAAGTTTAAAATTTATCAACTTACATGATGTTAGTCTACCAAGCCTTCATTGACATTAACAAAGTTCATAGTCGAAAGGTTTTTTTTAATTCAACCGGAAGAAAATTTTATAATGTTTATAGTCGAAAGGTTTTTTTAATTAAAGAGGAAGAAAATTTTATGTTAATAAAAATGCACATTAATGTGTATGAGATTAATATAGGTGAGTAACCGCGCATAGCTACGAGAATTTCAAAAGACATGTATTTAGCGATATGTATTGTTATAAGTATGTCGTGTCATGTTTAAACATAAAACGTGAATAGATTAAAATATAATTAATTTTTACTTTCTCAAATAGACACTTATTTTTCACATTCTCAATCACATAATAGTTTACCATCCCATCACATGAATCTAAAAGACATACTAACAAAGCTACAACGAATATAAGCTAAAACCTGTCACCCAATAAATTCAATACAAAATTTCTTGAATTCGTCACTGAAACTATATATATATATATATTATTTCTTTATCACAATATCCACATTTTAAGCTTCAACTACATTAAAAGACATCAAATCAAATTCAATCAAGTCCTAACACAGAACTCAAATGTTGGAAAAATTCAAAACTGCAAAAAATTCAGATTTTCAGAAAAGTAAGGTTTTTTCGACACAAAACTCAAATTTATTCAAATAGCCTCTCCAAGTTTCGACTCATCATATTACAAGAAATGGTACACTCTCAGCAACAACCCAACCAAGGCATATATAATCATTCATTGTCTATCATTCATCTTAAGTTTACAAGACACAAATCTAAATAATGGTGATTCTTCTTCACAAAAATGTAGCAAAATAAACATAAGAACCTGATACCCAAAAGCCATAAGTGAAAGGATAAATAGTTTTTCCAAGTTAGAATAAACATCAAGAGATACATCGTACGTTATGAAGAGCTTGGTACCCCGATATTGTCCTAACTTGCGCCACCACAAATGATGTCTGTCATACTCATTCTCCTATTAAATTAATTACATTCCAAGATTTGAAAAATATGAACCACTTTTTAGTCAAAATTCAACGAATTTAGCACACCTACGTCTATTAATGTTATAAAGTGACTATATCTATTGTAGTTACAAAATTATACAATGGGCGACGGGTAACATTCTGTCTGTTAAATATATCTTTTATCAGAATCTATAACAGTCAGCTTCTTATATACTTAAGGCATTTAAAGTTATATAACAGTAGTGTTCTTTATATTTACCTTATGGCAAAGTTTTGGAGTTCCTTATTAGTAATGTGTTTTACTCTAAAAAATCTCAGAAGGTTTTCTAGCCAATAGCAAGTAGAAGTGAAAAGGATTTGCAAAAATAATTGCTTATTTTGTATGTCTTCCTTGCATTTTTTTAAGTTCAAATTTTAATGTTTGCAGGATTGTGCAGAAGCTTGATCTTTCTAAGTCTAAAGGTTCAGTACTAACTTTGATAAGTCTTTATCCAAATAACACTTCATCGTATTATTGTACGGGTGGTCGTCAAGAGAATCCGACATGAACCAATCCAAGCTGGCTTAGCCCCAAACTGGACTGTAATCTGAATACAAACATGGGTTTTTTAATGTTTGAAAATGTAAATATAAAGGGCTGCCATGTTTAAGATTGAAAAATATTAGATTCTAGAAAAAGAACTGTACACTAAACCAAAGTGAAAGCAAGTCTGGTTCGTTCTTTAGTTTAGTTTTTAAAATAACAAAGAGATTATTTTTAAAAAATCTCTGGTTCCGTTCTTTAGTTTTGCTGGTCCAAACTACCCCTATACTAAAAAGCTAATTTGGCTTTCAGTATTTTCACCATGTTGCAAGATTTATTTTTGGTACAGGGAATAATTGTTCACCCTTTTAACAATTAGTTAGCACACTGGTTCTGTCATCTTCACAAAAACGTAAAATGATAATCGAAACCGGAAAGTAATGCATACCAGGGCCATGTTTTGCTATCTTTTCCAACAACTGAACTTTTGAGGCCAAATCCAATGGCATAAACTCATTTTCCAGAAGATTGTAGAGATCCTTCACTTTTTGAGTAGCATAAGTCATTACACCTTAAAATCATTATTTAAAAACATTACCACACATTCTAATAAATAAAACAAAAAAAAAGATGACTGGACAAACATTTTATAACAGGAGATAGAGATTAAACCTTGTCGTCCTTTATAAATAATAAGGAAACCATAGTTTCAGGCGAGAATAACAGTTTCTGCCAGCGACGTTGGTAGTATCGGCAATAACAACGGTGTTATGCCGTCAGATCTAAAATGATAAACCATAATAATTTTTAGATCTTCTCTCTCAAATAAACATGCTTAAATATGAAAACCGATCAATTTAGAATTGAATCTGAGATCCTTGATATTCTATTGGGTTAGTGGCAATGATTCAGTTGGGTATCAAAACTTTAATACTCACTTTTGATCTATGGGAACAACATGTGTGGTAGCCTGATTTGATCTCTCGCTTATTCTGTTTTGTGGGTGAATCAAGATCTATCAAATATATAAAAATACAAATCAAAATACAACGCCAACCTCATCAAAAATAAAACCCAAATTTAGAACCTACCATTATTTAACCAAATCACAACCAAGAATCAAGATCCATTAATGATCTCGTGGATAAATATGAAATGGAGATATGGAGGAAGATATAGCTGGTTCTACCACTTTAAACCACCCAAACTAACAAAAGTCACCCAAACCAACAACCAATATTACCAACCAAAACTACCTTGAAACCACCTAAACCATCGAGAGATGATGACGGAGTTGGCAGATATGGTGGTGATAAGATTTTGGTGGCGGTTGAATGTGTTAGGTTTTAGAGATGGTGGAGGCTGATTTGTGAAAGTAGCGGCCGCAGTGGATTTTGATTTAGGGTTTTAGTTTAGAGAGAAGATAAAAGAAATTGGGTGTTGATTTAGGGTTTTAGTAGAGATTTATTGCAACCATTTTATTCAGTAACTAAAAAGGCGTTTATAAAAAATGTACACTAAAATTTGCCCATGTGTGAGAAAATAATGCATAACATCCTGTATGTGAAACACTTCACAAGAACCAAGCATCCATCCTGTTTTAATGTAGGCACTCAACTTTTGACTTTGCTGTTCTCGAGCTCTTTTATCTGCATTCGTAACTCTTTGACGGTGTTTAAGGCATCCTGCCACTTGCTCCTCAAACTCACTTCCATTTCATATTGTCGGCTTCTTTGCTCGGAAAATATTTTAGTGAGGGCTTCTTTGTTCTTGGTCCATCTTTTTTATCTTTTCTTCCGCCTTTTTAATCTTTTAGTCTGCATCTTGAACCTGTTTTCAAGCAAGGCATTCTTGTCTCTAACAAACTATTAATCACCTCAGAATCGATACTTCCTCCTCTGCAAACAATTGGACTAACGTTAATATAAGTGGAAAAACTATGCGTCAAAGATAGGAATAGTCAACAAACAAACTTCTGCTTAAGTTTGTGATTCTCTTTCCTCAACTCCTGTACTAAGTCTCTCTTGTGGCCGACAGAAGCATATCCATTTGCATTCAAAGTTTGCGCCTGGTTGATCACCTTAGAAGGTATGCCATTGGTGCTTGATTTTAATACTTTAGATGAACTTGAAGCTTGAACTGGACTTTGTCTTGATGTAGATGCATAATATTGTGCATATTCCATAGGTTTTGACGCTACAGAGATTCTGATGGGCCGTAATTCTGTTTTAGAACCATTGGTGTTAATTTTGGTTGAAACTATATCTTCATTAGATGTGTCTCTCACTGAAGGTTTGGGTCTTGTGTTTGGAGCAGACTTGATACGTTTGGCATAGCTGATATGTTGCCAATTCATAGGCCACTAATAACCAAGTAAAATTCTCTAGTCTAAAGTACAACTGTGCGTTCAAAGCCCTGTTTAGTATGAGTCGGCTCAACAAAATCGGCTTTAAAACACCTATAACTCCTCGACCATCACTTCAGGGAGCATTCCAGACCCTCTAAATTGGCTGCGAGACATTATATTAGAAATGAGTTCAAAATTTTTAAAAAAATTAAGTGAATAACTCCACTTAAAATTAGTATCTATTCTTTATCGAAAGAAAAAAGTATTTTGCTGTACATCATATCTTAATGAGCCGATTCTTATGATACACATTATATCTTTGAACATCAATATGGTCTTTGCATTTTTGACGAAACCAATAGTTACATCAGCCAACATTTGATGCAGAACAAGCATATGAGTGAGATACATAATTTGAAAATGAAGATCAATCAAATAAAGTTGAATAAAATTATTGTTCTTTGTCGCCTCATAAGCAGCTGGTTGCGCTGGCTTATACGTAATCTTCTAACTCATCATCATATCATTAACTATGTTATGATGAATAACTCTGTATACTTAAAAGAATATATTTAGTCAGAAACAACACGTTGGATACTTAAAATATTTCACGGCACATAATGTGCAAAGAAGGTAACTATACGCTTTAATCACCTCGTTTAGAGGGGAGGTTTTCGCCTGCTTGTAATCGTGGGTTGTTTTTGCTAATATACGGTTGTCTTTCAAAAAAACTATACGCAAAAAGAGTGGCAATAGGTTCAAAAATGGCGAGAGTTAGGATAATCTTTTGCCATCTCTATCTTCTTTAAATCTCGAGCTCCTCTAAGTTGAATGCCCTGTCATGAATATTCAATTTAAAAATCATTTCCAGTAAAGATAAAAGTAAAAATCAGAGCATATAAAAGAAGGAAATATAACATACATGCGTATCACTATCAAAATCAAGCTCTAGTTGTCTTTCTTCATCCTCCCACATGTTGTATATTATGACTCGTATGCCTTGACCTTTAAGATGAACAAACTAAACATACAACAAAAGGAACAAATACGTTAAGGTAAATGATGAATCGTGTGCCTTGATCTTTAAGGTATACGTTAAAGGATAATATCCAAAAAAACAATAAACAGTAGAAGCTGAAAAAAGAAACCTTACATATCATCGGATGGTAATAAATCAACCAAAACTTTGATCAAACAAATCAAACAATCCTGATTGTCTGGATTTAGTAAGAGACGGTAGGAGGCGAAGACGGTTCGGGAAGCATTATCAAAAGCTTATAAACAAAAATGGAACTTAAGGACATGCATCTAAAACCACATACCAAAACTCAGAGTTAGTATGGCATGTTGGGCTAAACGCACCCCGCTGAAGGGCTCAGTTGTTCTTTGTCGTCACACATGATGATGCTTAGTATATAGGTTAATTACTGACAAACTATTGGCTTACAAAGTGTGAATCATTATTTATTCTCTAAGAAATGGTTGATGGAAACGAGGACTTGAAACTGAGAAGCAAGATCCTTTTTTGGACACACCAACTTAAAGTGAGTTGGGTATGTTTCCTATTTGATTAACAAAACACACCCACGAATACAAATCCGCTACAATATCAAAAGTAAAATCGAAAATTTAGATGTATTCCTTCCTTGCCATGGGAGGGAAATTGATTACGTGTCATGTTAACACAAAACTGAGATCCATTTGAAAATTGCTTGCTCGGGTCCTATTAACTCAAAAACTCCTTTTGTGGTATAAGGTATAGGCTAATGTTACATATTTGTCATAATTTCAAATACAAATGTTGCTTTCATTCCAGGTTAAATGTTTACAAAATGCACACACTTAGGCCTTATAAACGGGACTGATAACTTCGAGGTTCACGTTTTGTTTTTTATAGGGAAAACAACGCACACCACATTAAAAGATAGCATCCTGTAATTTTCATTTTTAACATCATTTAACCCAATAGAACACATTTAGTGGAATTGAGATTCAGTTTGGTAAACCATTATACAACACACGTTTGATACAAACGAATTTAAATACACATGAAATTGTAAGAAAAAAATACCTTCAAGGATTTGAGAAGAGAAGCAAGTGAACCTATAAAAAAATACCTTCAAGGATCAAGACCCACATAATCAAATCAAATAAACTAAACACAACACATAAAATTTTACAAGAAAACGAAAAAATCAAACCTTATACATGAAATCCCAGGTTTTTCTCTTGCATCATTCTTCCTCTTCATCGGAAGAGCAGATGTGGTATCATAAATTGATCTCCCGATAATTATGTTTTGTGGGTAAGTCAAGATATATCAAATATATAAAAATAAAAAACGAGAAAACAAATCCGAAACTTGGGATTATTTAACCAAATCAAAATCAATAATCGAGATCCAATGGAGAAGGATATAGATGTGGTTGGACCACTCTAAACCACCCAAACCAACAACCACCAACAGCAACTACCATGAAACCACCTAAACCATAAAAAGATAGTGGCGGATTCAGTAGATTATGGTTGTGGCCGTGTATTAGGGTTTAGAGAGACTAAGATTTTTGTGTGTGTGCCTGTAATGTGTTAAATCTTTGGACATTCCAAAGTTAGATATGAATTGAAACGTAATAGAACATGGGCTGGAAATTAAAACCTTCCAAGATTACAATATTGGCTGGACTCCACACGTTTTTTGCACTGCTGTGAATTCAACATTTCAACATTTCCATAGTTAGTGAGTTTTTCAACATTTCCATAATTATGGTTTTTTCAACATTCAAGGTTTTGGCTAATTCCTATTGGTAGTAGAGATCTTATTTTTTGCCAGTAACTTTAAATGCTCTATAGGACATATGGAAATTAAACTATTTAAGCTTAGACTTTATTGGGACTCACCCCAAGCACGTGTCGTTGGTTTTCTAACGTAGCCCAAGTTAGCATATAAGCTGCTGTTAGAGCAAAAGGTGTCACGAAGGGGATTCCCCTCTTCACTTGTGTCACCTCAGCGCCACATCATCTCAACTAACCAAAACAAAAAAACCAACTAAACACCCCCTCACTCACAACTAGTCTATGTCCTCTTCACTTTGTGTCCCACCAACTAAACACCCCCTCACAAAAAACACGTGGGGCCCAAAATTTTCTCTTTTTCTCTCGTTGAAATCTGGCGAAGGGGGAGCGGCGAGGGTGGGGGTGGTATCACGGCGAGCACCGGCGAGGGTGCCACCTCGGACCGGCGAGTGCCCCTCGCCGTGACACCGTTTACTCTTATGAGACATTGTTTCAAAATTTCCTCTCTTTCAGTTATGATTTTTTTACTATTTTAGTACTAGTTCTAGATTAACTAAAGAGTACAAAAGTGTAAAAATCATCCTAATCATTTTTAAATGTTTGAATTATATTTCTCGCTAATATTTTGCGCAATATACATCCCTGAGGACGGATAGTACAAAGTTTTTAGTTAACGGTTAAAAATGTTTGTCACCTTAGAGCTGTTTTAGTCCTATTACAGCACATGTATCCTTTTTCCACTTAACTTTTCAAAAAAAAAAGATTTTGAAAAAAAAAATTTCAATCAATTTTTGAAAAAAAAAATTAGTTAAGAATTTTTGTTTAAAAATTTACCTTTTTTGGAGAAAAACTTTTGAAAAAATTAAAACTTTTTAATAGTTAAAAACAAATATAAATTTTTTTTACGTTTTTTACAAAAATAAAAAAAGTATGTTTTTGTTGGGGAAAAAAATTAAAATAAAAAAAAATGAAAAGTGTTTCCAGAAATAGTAAATTTTAAAACAAAATTTTAAATTTTTCCGGAAAAAAAAACTTTTTTCGAAAACTTTTTGAGATTTTTTTTTCCGATATTTCTAAATTTTTTTTTTAATTTAAGAGCAAAAATCCTCCTTAGGCTATAAACGAATGAAACACTTTTAAAGTGTCAAATAGTTGTAATCCATAACCGAAAACTATTTGCACCATTCGACCTCAAGTATGCACTTTTACAACCACAACGATGTATGCTGCATAAAGTATTGACGAATGATTTAATTTAAACTTTTGACAAACCACATGATTAGTTTTTGCACTTTACTGTTAACTAAAATAACAGTTAACTCAATCATCACTAGTATTTATGTTTATAAGCTTTTCATGTACGGATCTTTCCATATGAGTAACCCATTTTGTCTTTCTAGCAATATAAATATACTAGCTTAAAGACCCGTCTAACGTCGGGTATATTTTATAGAGTGATTTTTATAAGAAATAACAAACATATGCAACAAATAAGAAGAAGTAAAAAGTTATCATTAATAAAGTAAGACAACAAAGCGTGCATGAGTTTGATAAAGTTAAACTGATAAGAATAAAGATAATATAGGTCCAAGCATTTGGGTCTTCAATTTTGAAGTTCATGTATATCATATGTTGTGCTTGACCAGCAATCAAATTTCCACGCAAGGACGGTTCCAAGTACACCTAATAGTGAATGAAACATTTATGAGAATATTACCGTTACCAATAAGTAAGTTAAGCATGAAATGTATACAGTATTGTAAAAAATATTCAAGTTATCAAACTCAAGTATTTAGGTTAACTTATAGGCGTATGGTTTGGAGCTATCTACACAGCTATCATACTAATGTTATTTGAATCTCAATTTAGTCACCATGGGTAAAAAAACAAATACCTGTTGAATGGTCATGTGGTGTCGGTCAATTACAAAGAACAATTATATTTAACACATACATAAGAAAGATCAAATTTATCCTGAATATTTAAACGGGCTGTCAGAAACGACTTATATAGAAAATAGTTTCAGGTGATCTCATACGCAAACAAAAAGTCATACTCAAGTACGATTCGCCAATTTCCACTGAAAGCAAGTTGGTACTGAAAGCAACAGACCTATGTTACACTTTATTCCAAAAAAAAGAATCAATTATGAGTTGTTAACAACTACAATCTGGATCTTGGAAAATCATGAAATTAAACATCTCCAGTTAGATGGGCCGGCTTAAATTTTTTAAAAATTAGAACTTGTTTATAGTTTGTTAAGTTCCATAGAAAAAAAAAACATATCTCATGTAATGGATGAGAATCCATATACCAATTTTGTATCAAAATAGACTGTAATAAGTATCTATAGACGGAACTTGAACAATTTTAGTGGGAGGGCTGACAATATTTTTTGGGAGGACCAAATACAATTTTTTCTAAAAATACCCCTAAGTTTTAATATAATTACACTATGAACACCGAATCTTGAGAGGGCCACAGCCCTCCTGGGGTCCCTATGAAGGTCCGTCTATGTAAGTATCTGTAACTAAGCATGAACCGTGATCACAAGAAACAATGGATTACATGTAAATTGTACGAATGCAAGCAATAACAAACACTTTCAAGTACCTGTTAGGCTCACTGTTGAATTTTAAGTAAATACGTTAACACGCATGTTACTACATACTTTATATGATTTATCAAGACTTTTAATATTTATCTTATTAATTTAGGTTACAATGGTTTCTGATATTTGGCCCGAAAAATTCACCAAGTTTAAGCCCACCGCCACATGTGTCATGATTTTCACCCTACATAAACATTTATGTCATATCGTTAGATAGTAGTTTCATACAGAAAATGACCTGTTTTTTTTCACGCTACACAATTGGACAAAACCATTGCCATACTTTTCAGACAGCTGGTATGCAGACATATCAACGATGGCTTGAACCTCGTCATTCCTAAGGCTCAGATTTATAAATTTTAATATCAGAAACAACATGAAACCTAAAAGGTAAATAAAAAACTTTTCTTCTTACATATTTTCTTACTCTACATCCTCCGAATAAAACCTAAACCCAGGTATGAAGCCTACTCAAGTATTCAAATAATTTAAAAGACTTTTACTCCTAGTTCTACTCAAGGTTCTCTCTAACACATGTGATATGTTATATATGATCTACTTACCTTGAGTTTCGTCATACCAATACATTGTTCACAAGTACATGCTCCATGGTCAAGGCCACATTAATAATTGAATACTCCAAAATTGTTGTGTGAAATTTGTCATCCCCGACATCAGCAATTAACACGCTGTTAATATGAATGTAAAAAAGTTACTAAAAAAACCTAATGAAAATTTTCAATACTAAATATCGGGCCAAGAAACGAAACAATTCAAAAAGAAACATAATACAAAGATTCTCGCTTTTATTTCCCATGAATATTCAAATCTGTCTTTAAGATTTGAGATGAAAAGCACAATATATTACATTTTCTTCTTTGGCGCAAAGGTAAACTCAACAAAATGAGACAAAATAATAGTGAGAAAAACTAAATCTGTTCGACGAAAAGTCAATTTTAACGATAGACATCTACAGTTCAAATGAGTTAAAGCACTACATGGGCCTTAATATTCACAATCCACTAAATTTGTGTTTTAACACATTTTCATAGTTGGATTTATTTGTCTACGTGATAAATGTTTTTTAACCATTTCTAAAAGTTAGATGAAGTTAGACGTTGTTAATGAGCTTATTTGAAATATGATTTTTTTACCACCAATAGGTATCATGTAAATTTACCTGCATTCTAGTGACAGACTTCAGAACATTCCAGCAGAGTGATATGAGAGTGCTAAACAAACCGCCAACCCTACAGTAGACAAATTAAAAGTATTAGCAAATGAGAAAGAAGATCGATATACGAACCAAGAAAAGAGAATCAAGTAAGAAACTCAAAACTTACACTTATAATAGATTGATATTAGGACCACGAAAAGAGAATCAACCAAGAAAGAAGATCTATAGTTTTGCTACAACATAGTTAAAACAAAATAGATTATTAATTGAATTGAATCAACATAGGTATAACATGTTCTTTAAAGCAAAACCCTAAATAAAAATTGAATTATTACCAATTCTTCAAGTGGACATCATAGAAATGTTCGAGCGAAAACGTCATAAAAATAGACCATGGTGTTTTGTATCGTCTGCATACTTTTTTCCTGCAATATACAGAATGCATTCAATGTTAGAAACAATATATTTTAACCTAATTATGCATAAATTATGAAAACAACTTACATGTTCAACCATTATGACCAGTTCCATGTTAATTATGTTCTTCCTCTACACGTGTTGCATCCATGGATTAAGAATGCGACACGTAAAGAAACTTTATGCTTAAGACCGCTTAAATCCTTGATATATCCTGCAAGATGCAACAAATGTAACCATTAGTTTATGATGCCAAAGATTTTTCACAGATTAAACAAAAGTGTGTTTTGTATATTTTTGATCATGTTAAGACTCCTAAACCGTTCATAGATGACATCGTTTTGTACCATGACATCTCAATTTGGGTGTGGAAAATCATCCTTGGAACATGCTTAATTTGTTTAGCTTCTTAAAAGAAAAATCTTTTTCGTGTGAGGACGGTTAGAGATTCAATCAGAATAATTCAAGGTCCCAATTCATCGGCCACTATTTCATGATTTTTTGTCATGAATTTGTTGACGTAAATTAATAGGGAGAGTGTAAATTGTTTCCTTATTTTACTATTAGTTGCTCTAAATGTTTTTATGTAGATTAGAAAGATAAAAAAACAAACACACAATTCAAGACATCATTACAAAATGAACTAGCACAATATTTAAGTTAACAAAAGACATAAAATAACATTAAAAATAGCCGGAAAGGCAGTACATCACGGGCACTACCCGACTAAGTTAGACATTGGGTACAAGTTAAGATGTGATCATCAAATAATTGAATATATATATATATATATATATATATATATATATATATATCAAGAGTGTCAATTTATGACTAACAGAAGTTGTATTTACCTTATTTTTCTTAAAGCTTCAAGTGTGATGGACAATGATCTTAAAATAAAAGGAGTAAAAAAATAATACAGAGCTTGAAGACTTTGTAGAAAAATAAAAGCTAAAAGTTTTTGTTAAAACACATAAAGTTTTATATAACCTTTTCATCCTCACACGCACGCACCCACCGATTATATTTTTCTTATTAACTCGCGTGGGTAATGCAGGCATCGATGAAAGTATTATACCAACCTCAAACATGCTACATGTATTATGGTAGTATAAACGTAGAATACTATCTTTCATTTATCAGTGTGAGACAACACTAAAACTCATTTTCATTTTTAAGTTTTTGTTTCATTTCTCATTTGTATTAGGTTCATGTTCAACATATAACCATAGCGCATATGAATTGTATGTCACAATGTTAATGTTATGCTTTCGAATGTCCCAGTCCCACAAAACATTTTATATTTTTAGTTTTAAGAGCATTCACAATAGACGAACTAGCAAAAAACTTTTTATTATTTTATAATTTTTTTATAAGATGTTTACCATTGCAACAAAAACTTTTTGAATAGTTGCCAATTAATAGATGTTAGTATACATTCAAAAACATTACATAGCCAACATAAGCTTAATCATGTGACCTTTTTTTTTCTAGAATAGCGAGGATTTATTAAAAACTAGCCAAACCTAGAAAAAGAGATTAGAAGGAAGCTAGAAAAGTGAAAGGGTTATGTAACAAACTAAATTTAAACATGGGATTTCTAGAAGAAATGCACAAAAAAGATTGAGAAAGTATATGATCCCATAAAAGCGCCTTCTTAGGAGGAGGAGTATAAAATATCAAGGCCGCGTTTAGTTGGAAAATATTTTCTGTCATTTTCTATTTTTTGTTTTGTAGAAAAAGATAAGGGATTTCTATCTCCACAAAACACTTGAAAATTTACAAAACGCGTTAGTTAGAGAAATATGTGTTTGTCTTTTCTATTTATCAAAACTAGAAAACATGTTCAAGTGTTTTTGTTTTAGGTTTTCGTCAGTGAATTTACGTTTTCTTCGGTAAATTCACGTTTTCGTCATTAAATTTACGTTTTCGTCAATAATTTTACGTTTTCATCAGTAATATTACGTTTTCGTCAGCAATTTTACGTTCTCGTCAGTAAATTTACATTTTCGTCAGTAAATTCACGT
The DNA here is from genome assembly GCA_025667525.1 of Glebionis coronaria. Classification (NCBI taxonomy): domain Eukaryota; kingdom Viridiplantae; phylum Streptophyta; class Magnoliopsida; order Asterales; family Asteraceae; genus Glebionis; species Glebionis coronaria. The sequence goes on from CM046875.1 coordinate 26,372,781, forward strand.
TTGGGTCAGAAAATTTCGGTTTTCGTCAGTATTTTTACGTTTTCGTCAGTAAATTTACGTTTTTGTCACTAAATTTACGTTTTCGTCAGTAAATTTACGTTTTCATTATTTTAACGTTTACCTCAGTAAATTTAATTTTCGTCAGTAAATTTACATTTTCGTCAGTGAATTTACGTTTTCGCCAGTAAATTTACGTTTTCGTCAGTAAATTTACGTTTTCGTCAGAAATTTTACGTTTTTGTCAGTAAATTTACGCTTTCGTCAGTAAATTTATGTTTTCGTCAGTAAATTTAGGTTTTCGTTAGTAAATTTATGTTTTTGTCACTAAATTTACGTTTGCGTCAGTAAATTTATGTTTTCGTGAGTGAATTTACGTTTCCGTTTGCAATTTTACGTTTTCGTTTGCAAACGTAAAAATTTTATTGACGAAAAAGTAAATGTACCGACAAAAAGGTAAATTTGCTGACGAAAACGTAAATTTACTGACGTAAACGTTAAAATAATGACAAAAACGTAAATTTACTGGCGAAAACGTAAATTTATTGACGAAAACGTAAAAATACCGACAAAAACGTAAATTTACTGACGAAAACGTAAATTTACTCACGTAAACGTTAAAATAATGACAAAAACGTAAATTTACTGACGAAAACGTAAATTTACTGACAAAAACGTAAAATTTCTGACGAAAACGTAAAATTTAGTGACGAAAACGTTAAAATAATGACAAAAACGTAAATTTACTGACGAAAAAACGTAAATTGCTGACGAAAACGTAAATTTACTGATGAAACTGATGAAAACGTAAATTTTCTGACGTAAACATTAAAATAATTATGAAAACGTAAATTTAGTGACAAAAACGTAAATTACTTACGAAAACGTAATTTTACTAACGAAAATGTAAAATTTCTGATGAAAACGTAAATTTACTAACGAAACTGTAAATTTACTGACGAAAACGTAAATTGCTGACGAAAACGTAAATTTACTGATGAAAACGTAAGTTTACTGATGAAAACGTAAATTTTCTGATGTAAACATTAAAATAATTATGAAAACGTAAATTTACTGACAAAAACGTAAATTACTTACGAAAACGTAATTTTACTAACGAAAATGTAAAATTTCTGAGGAAAACGTAAATTTACTGACGAAAACGTAAAAATACTGACGAAAATGTAAAATAATTGCGAAAACGTAAAATAATGATGAAAAAGCAAAATTTCCAACGCAAACGTAAAAATAAAGAGAAAATTAGATATTTTGTGTTAAAAGGAAAACATGGAAAACAAAAAAAAGTTGTTTTCTTGTTTTGTGTATAAAAGGGGAAAATAGGAATTTTGTGTTTTGTAGAGATATTTTCTGGAAAATGATGATTTGAACGCGTTTTCTATTTTCTTTGTTTTCTAGAAAACATTTTATGGAAAACAAGGTGTTTTCCATCCAACTAAACGCACCCCAAATGTTTACGAAAATTCCAAATGGACTACATAAGCATCCCAAACGAGCTTTTAAGAAATGTTCAAAGAACCAAGCCAATCATACCACTCTAAGATACTAGCACATATCAAAATATCAAGCTCCCACCATTTGTCCAGTAATACCCACGAATATTTTTCCATCCCACAGTTAGAGAAGATATGATTCACCGTTTCAACATCACCAAGACACGTATAGGAAAGCGTCGAACTAACCACAATGCTTATTCTATCTAAGTTTACTCTAGACGGAAGTTTGTTGAGCCGGAATATTACAACTAAGACATGGAGGCTACATCTAACGTTTGAGAATCGACAAAAGATCGAACCGATGCTACTATAAACCAACAAAAACATCTAAGAGCAAACTAGAACGTTTCTACACCACTTCTCGGGATATACTTAAGAGCATTACTCCAAACGAGTAAAGGAGCCCTATTTGGAACAAACCATTTCTTGTCTAAATCTAGCGAATAGATACGAGGGAATTCAAAACAAATAGGCCGACCCCCACACCAAAGGTCCTCCCAAAACCGAGTGGAAGACCCGTTACCAATTTCTCGTGTGCACTTTAAAGACATTAGTCTGTCATATACAATTGTTATTATGAAATTGGTAAAAGTTTGCAAACTTATCAGCCGCTCATTATTAATCATGAAGGGGTAAAAGAGTTGGCAAAAGAACTATGACCCGTATTGGTAATGGGTATAAAATGATCATCAACAAGCGAGATAGACGAATAAATACATGTTGTAAAAAGTTCACTAAGAGTAGTAGGAGAATAATTTAGATGAGAACTCGCACATGTATCCATATTTCAGCCTCTAGTAGTAAGATCATGAAGTGTCTCATCCGTAAATGCATGAGGTGAAGTGTCTCATCCCAGTTATGTATTGACAACATTGTAATTAACTGGTTGAGATGGATGAGCGTGTTGGATCGGGACCAAAGACATTGGTTGAGCCGGAGCTTGAAGAAGCTGTTGGGATGAAGTGTAGTAAGAGGCCATGATCGTAAATCATAAGTTGAATAATTGATACGCCTTAGTATTTTCAACAAATAAGCTGAATAATTGATAACATATGATGTCACATCCGATGTGAGATCTTAAAACTTTGGCCTTGAAGACATACAAACAATTCACTTGTATAGTAATATGTCACACTAACAGAGGATAAATACAAGGGACTAGGCAAAATGATGGTGTCTTTTCATCGTGAGTAGCCAACTCACGCGTGAGTTGTCACCTCCTCTCCCAATCTCACACCGACTATGTTGCAAAATGATGAGTTCACCACCTTACGTAAGTTTATACTTGGTGGGCCCTTTTATAATTTTAGCATTACATTTAAAAAAATATAAATTTGAGTACCTCATTAACACTCTATAAGTACCTCTTAAATTTTATAATATTTAACACAACTTCAATAATCACTATATACTCATTTATTTATCGAATTCGAAATTAATGGTGTGTTACGTTTCACATACCGTTGATCAAATCAAATCTATGGTTAAAAAAATTGATGAACATAAACGTCGTTATCTAACGCTTACGGCTAAAGATAATTTGCGTAGAGCATATGAGAATTGACATGATAATTCGTAAGAGTAACAAGTTTTGATTGACACTTTTCTAAAACAAGAATCTAAAAATGATTTCGAGGCGCATAACGCCTTGTTTAAAAAGACAGAAAAATGAAACATCAAATTGAAAATAAAATTAAGTGGATGCATACAATCACTCCTGAAAGTTTGGGCCGAACGAGCTGGTTATGAGCGATCCAAGTTGAAATTTATTATGGCTGAATCTGAAGAATTTCCTTTAGTATTGTATATGAATTACAAGTTTTTTTTGGTTTTCTGTTTTGGTAACCGTGACTTCTTACACATTGGCCGACTAATCCACGAGTTTGAGCCCACCGCCACACATAAAATTCCAGTATTTTAATGTATACGTATTTGTTTTTATCAATTTTGTTTGGTATTGTTATTTACGTTTACGTTTTTAATTTACGAATTAAAGTAACTAAGGATAAAATAAGGTGCGAGATGGCGGTATGTTTCTTATCAGCAATAAAGTTAGAAGATTAGTGGCGTGAGTAAAGATAAAAAAACTGAAATGACGTGAGGTGAAAACGATTTTACTACCGCTCTCTTTAACCCAAGCTGATGAAGAAGTGCGCACAAACCCTTCATTTGTGACGTAAACTTGGTTTTATATATAAAGTTTTGGATAAAAGGGACAACATTATTGCTTCTTATAGTACATTTTTGTACTAGACTCACTAAAATATTGTTTAACTCAATCATAGCTAGTTATAATTTTTTCGTCTATAGATCTTCGCAATGAGTAACTCATTGTCTTTTTTGCAACATGCGTGTTAAACATTCGTAGAAAAAGATAAACTTAAAACTGATGCCTAATTCTATGACCAAATTTGTGTCTCAATAATTCACTGGTTGTAACAATAGGATTCGCTTCGTCACAAATCAATAAACTAATACATCTCTTCTTTAAATTCTTCTTCCTATTTGATATATAAGTGGCTAAAATTGTTTTTCATTCTTTTCAATTTAGTTTTTTGTCATTTTTGTTGGAACAAGGAAGATATACAATTTATAACTTGCTAAAGTGCAGTGGAGAATGTTTTCGGACCGGAATGAGTAAACAAAAAAGTAAAGCTTTAAATATTTGTAAAAAGTTAAAGATAAAAGCTTTTTTACAAAAACATAAGACTTCATATATCTCTCTATACTCATGCACATACCCTGAGTAAATTTTGCCATATTTCTACACCAGAAGTACTAGAGCATGACAGCATAATACTAACCTTAAAACATACACATCATAATATTAACCTTAAATGACACACCAAAACTCATTCCCATGATTCCATCCTTTAGGTTTTGTTTGAATTCTTCGATTCTCATTCATACTAGCTTTCTGTAACTTTGCAAAGTTATCAACCGTACATGTTATTAAATAAGAAAGTTTATGTATTAAATACACCTTAAACTCTGCAGTTTAGCAAAACCTTTATACAAATTAAATAACCAAAACCCTTCATTTGTATCGGCAAGAATTGTTAATTGGCCTTAAACCTGAACTCTAGTAGTCTTTGAACTCAATATCTAGACTAATTGGGGTAGCAATTTTTAGAACGTAAACTTGATTTAGTCGCTGAAGGTCACTGAAGGCCCGAGCTCACAAGAATCTAAGAAAAGATTCTAGAAAGTCGAGGAAGGGTCTTAGAAAATATCTATGTAAAATATATAGAAGTGTGTACAAGATAGGAGATAAGTATGGTAGAAAATAGATAAGAATAAAGTCGGAAATATCTAGAATACCATGAAAATATCCCGACCCAGAATCTTCCATGGTCTAGTACACATAAGAGTTGTAAGCATTTGTAAGGTGTATCGAACAAAAAATCCTAAAAGTTCCCAAACTCGAGTAATAAAATTTACTTTCCTAAAACACTATCTCTTCCTCCAGTATAATCCTAAAAGGCCCCGACGTGTGTTCCAACAAACTAGTATCGGAGCCTCGCTAAAGATCAAGATGCCGAGTTCAATGAACTTGTTTCGATTTCCTCGTCTTACCAAAGATAACTATGGTAGTTGGTGTATTCGAATGAAGGCGTTACTTGGTTCACATGATGTGTGGGAGATAGTCGAGAAATGTATCAAGAAAGTTGAAGATGAAAATTCGTTGAGTGCTACCCAAAGGGTAGATCTGCAGAAGGCAAGAAAGAAGGATCTATGTGGTCTTACTCTCATCTATCAATGTATTGATGATTTGATGTTTGAGAAAGTTGCAAACGCAACAACTTCTAATTAAGGAAGCGTGGGAGATCCTTCAAAATTCTTTCAAAGGAGTTGATAAGGTGGAAAATGTACGTCTTCAAAGTTTTAGAGGAGAGTTCAAAAAACTCCAAATGAAGGAATCTGAAACAATTCGGATTATTTCACTCGTGTCTTGACTATTTCAAATAATATAGAGAGAAATGGTGAAAGCTTTGACTGACACAAGGGTGATAGAAAAGATTCTTCACTCTTTGCCACCAAGCTTTGATTACATTGTTGTGGTCATAGAGGAGTCAAAAGACATCGACTCTATGATCATCGATCAACTTATGGGATCTTTATAAGCTCATGAAGAGAAGTTGAAGAAAAGAAGGGGAAAGAACCCTTGGAGAAAGATCTATACTCAAAGGTATCTTTCAAAGAAAGAGAAAAGAGCTTTTTACATGGACGTGAGCAAGGATAGGGACGCAGTACTTTTCGAGGTCGTGGAGGATTTCAAGGACGAGGAAGAGAAGATTTAACAAGGAAGATGAGAACCAGTGGTCTCCAAATAGGAGAGGTCATGGAAGAGGCTACCAATCTCAAAGAGGAGGTAAGTCTATACAATATTATAATGGTCAGAAATTTGGTCACTATGCCAGTCAGTGTACTAGCTCAAGACAAGTGGAAGAAAAAGGCCAATCTTGTGGAGGTAGAAGACGAAGATGAACTTACTTTGTTAATGGCGAGACATGATGAACAAGAACAGAGGACAGATCCATGACATATAGATTCCGCTGCCAGCAACCATGACGGGTGAAGAAGACTTGTTCATGGAGAGGGAACAGAGGTAAGGGCAATGTCACCTTCAGAGACGAATCAAAGGCACCGGTGAAAGGAAAAGGTAAAATACTTATCCGAGCTAAATATGGAAGTCACAAATATATTTTAGACATATACAATGTGCCTAACCTTAAAAAGTAACATTTTAAGCGTGTGCCAACTATTGGAGAAAAACTATGATATTTATTTCAAAGATCGTAGCGCCACGATAAGAAATCCTAAAGTAAAGCTCATAGCAAAAGTGTCTATGATTAAAAACCGAATGTTCATTCTGAACATTCAACATAATGAAGCTAAGTGCTTAAAGAGCTGTTTGAAGGACCATTCGTGGCTATGGAACATGAGGTACGGGCATTTAAACTTTGGTGACTTAAAGTTGTTATCTTCTAGGGGAATGCTGAAAAGAGATAGATCAAATTGATCATCCCAATCAAGTGTGTGAATGATGTCTTCTTGGGAAGAATGCAAGAAGTCTGTTTCCAAATGAAGTGATGTCAAGAGCTAAGGAGCCTCTACAACTAATTTAAACGGATTTGTGTGAACCGATTACTCCACCTTCTCATGGTATGAATCTATACTTTATGCTTTTTATTGATTATTATTATAGAAAGACGTGGGTCTACTTTATAAAAGAAAAATCCCAAGCCTTTGAAGCTTTTAAGAAATTTAAAGCTACGGTTGAAAAGGAGAAAGGTTTAAAAATTAAAATCCATGAGGTCGGATAGTGGTGGAGAATTCTTATCAAAAGAATTTAACAAATTCTGTGAGGATAATGGGATTTAGAGATTTAAAAGGCTCCTTACTTCCCAACAACAAAATGGAGTGGTGGATAGAATGAATAGAACCATTCTCAATATGGTCTAAAGCATATTGAAAAGTAAGAAGATGCCAAAGGATTTTAGGGTTGAAGCGGTTGATTGTGCGGTGTATTTATTGAACCGGTGTCCGTCAAAATGTTTGGACAGCAAGACCCCAAAAGAAGCATGTAATGGAATGAAGCCGACCGTATCTCATCTAAGGATATTCGGGAGCATAGCGTATGTTCACGTTCCAAGCCAATGGCGAATCAAGCTTGATGATAGAAGTGAAAAACATGTGTTCGTTGGTTACGACAAGCAGTCCAAAGGATACAAGCTTTATAACCCGGTCACAAGGAAGGTGGTAGTAAGCAGAGATGTGGAGATTGTTAGGACTCATGTAATATACATTTTGTAATAGCTTGACTAGGAGGTATATAGTTCCTCCTAGTCATAGAAGTAGTAGGAGTAGTTACTCTTGGTAGGAGTAATACGTTACTCCTGGTCTAGTATAAAGTCAAACTGTGTTATTAGTAGTAATCGGCTAGGATATGCATGAGATATCTTAGGAAAGGATATGCATATCAACTGTTACACGTTGTGTGTTAATGTAGTTTTAGGGTTTCCTTGTAGTATAAAAGGAACCCACTAGGAGAAGGGTAAGACACACCTTTCACCATTTTCATTTCATAATAATAGTATTAGAAATCCTGATACAGGATCATGTTATTCATTTAGCCAAGTGTTTCTTCTTGTTCTTAGAGTTTGTATTCCGCACAAATACTTTGTTTCCATTAGAGTCTCTCTGTGAATAACTTGTGATTGCAGAAGTTGTTCATCATCATTAATAGGCTAAAAGATCTATATCCAAATGATCCAACAAGTGGTATCAGATCTTGGGAGAGTCTCTGTACAAAAAGAACCATTTTTATGGTTGTAAAAACATTCCTGAACCATGTTTGCTTCAAGCTCTACTAAAGATGGACCCCAAACCACCACTCCTACACAACAAATCGTTGCTACTGTCTCCAACACGAATTGAAAATTTCCATACCTAAAGAAAGAAGAGTATGAAAGCTGGGCTATGAAGATGGAGTACTGGATCACCAAAACTGATCTATCTCTATGGATAATTGTTCAAAATGGTAACAGCAAGAAAAGTACTGGCAGAGACAAGAATGGTAATATCACCATTATAGACCCCAAAACACATGAAGAAATCATAGTAGTACAAAAGGAAATTAAAGCAAAAACTATTTTGCTTCAGTCTCTTCCTGATGATCATATGGGTGATTTCTATCACTTGGATAATGCAAGAGAAATATGGAATGATATTAAAGCAGGGTTTGGAGGGAATGAAGAATCCAAGAAGATGAGAAGATCAATGCTTAGAGATGAATTTTCAGTGTTTAAGATCTTTGAATCAAAAGGACTTCATCAAGGGTATGACAGGTTTCAAAAGATCCTTAGTCAATTAAATCAACTCAAGTCTAAACTAGACAATGAAGACATCAATGCTAGGTTTCTTAGAGCTCTTCCTCACTCCTGGAACCAGGTAGTCATCTCTATAAACGAAAAAAGAGGACTTGAGTATCTTTCTTTTGATGATCTATTTTACAAAATCAAAAACTTTGAGTCTGATGTGAGAGGATTCCCTAGTGGATCTTACTCTACTCTTGCTAATTATGCTTTTGTGAGGTCCATTAGTTCCAATCAGATGACTTATGCCAGTAGCCCAAGTTATGCCTTGTCTTCTCAACATACTAATGCTCCTGAACCAAAGGCCAAGACTAGTAGCATGGTTGAATCTGTCCTTCATTATTTTTTGCTGATGTTGAACCACAACAGCAGCTAGCATTTGATGACTTCAAATAGGTGGACAAGCATGATCTGGATGAGATGGATCTCAAGTGGCGGATGGCTATGCTTACTCTTATAGTTCACAAGTTTGAGAAGAAGGCTGGTCGAAAATTCAGCTACAACCCAAAGGATCAAGCCAGGTTTGATAGAAGCAAAGTCAAATGCTACAACTGTCATTAGCAATGACACTTTGGTAGAGAATGATCTAGTATAAATGACCTGGACAAGAATAAGTACTCATCCTTCAAGGTTCAAGAGCTTCAGGAGGAGAAGAAAGCTTTGGTATCTTATGATACCATGATCAATTGGAATGAACATGAGACTCTAACTCCACCAGCAGCAGAAACTGGTACTGATGTGTTTGTAATGATTGTTGGTCACATATCCGAGGCAGAGGAACAAGAGGAATTTGCATTAACGGGAATCACTCCTCAAGTACAAAACCGCCCTCTTGGCTGTGATACTAAATATTTTGACCTCATGAAACAACATGATGAACTTAATGCTCAAAATGATAAATATTTTTTAGAAGTTCAAGCATAAAAAAGTTAACTAAAAATCTTAGAACAACCAAAGAATTGGTTACAAAATGCTCAGCTAGAATATGAGGATAAAATTAGAGTATTGAGTATTGATTTAGGAACCACATCGAACTTACTCAAATATACTGAAAAAACTTAATGTAGAAAGTATCAAAGAAAAACAAGCAATGCAGGTTAAATTAGATGCTACAATAATGAGGTTTGATAAATGGAAAATTGCTCCCAAAAATCATTCTAAACTTGTAGATAGCAGCATGTCTGGAAGAACAAAAAGGGGGTTGGGTTTTGACAACTACATTGGACCAGATGATTCCTTTGACTCATCTTTTTCAAGTGTATTTGATCCTGATAAGGAGGAGGAGGGAAAACCTCGCTACAATAGGTTTAAACCAGCTGCAGGAATGCATGATGTACCTCCACCCCTTATAGTAACTTTTATGCCCGTACCCATTCATATAGACTTCGATGAATCACAAATGCATGAGTCCCCTAAAAGTACTAATAACACTAATGACTTTGTCTCTTGTACTTTCAGTGACAAGGCCAATGATTATGCATCATGTGGTTTAAGTGTAAAGTCCAGTCCCTAAAGCCCCAAGACATATGACACATATGTTTCCCCTCCTTCTAGTGCTAAGCCTAGTGATGGGAGAGTTACTACTACTTCTACTTCCATGTTATTTGATTCTAGTACTATTTCTAGGAATGTTGTTTCTCCTAGACTAATGTGTAATAAGAATAGAAGCAATAAACAATATCATTTGAATAAAAAGTCTTTGTCTTCAAAAACATGTTTTGTGTGTGGTAGTAGATTTCATTTGATTAAAGATTGTGATTTTTATGACCAATGACCCACTGGCCATCACCCATATGGTCCTCTTGGTACACTAGTAGTTACTCCTACTAGCATGAGTACATCTTCTAGTAGGCTAAACCCTGGTGCTTAATCTTTTCCTACTACCAGGAGGAACTCTTCTTCAACTTCTGCTAATTGGAGAAACAAACACAGTAAAACTAACAGACCAACAAGCACTTACTTTCAAAACTTTCAAAAGTCTGTTTCTAATCACAATAATACTACTGGCCACATTAATTTTAGCGTGGGACATTTGGGAACTGCTGTTAAGCCCTCAACAAGTTGTTCTTGGACATAATATAAAACCCCAATGATGCAAAGGATATACAAGGACAACAGTGGATCACATCAATCTCAATGGCTATCTTACAATGATCTACAAGGCACGCTCAAGTCATAAATGGCTTAGGTCCCCTTAAGACACTAATTATTACATATGTTTCTTGTTGTTGTAGATTAATCCATACCAAGATCCTTCTCTTGGCATTGTAGATAGTGGTTGTTCTAGAAGCATGACAAGGAACAAAGAACTGTTGACTAACTTTGTACCATTTCAAGGTGGAATGGTGTATTTTGGTAGGGGTAAAGGACGTATCATAAGCAAAGGAACCATTTAGACTCCTAAACTAAATTTTGAGTAGGTGTACTATGTAGCGGCACTCCAACACTTCAACTTGATCTATGTGTCTCAGATTTGTGATAAGAAGCAATTTTTCCTTTTCACGGAAAAAGATTCCTGGTGTTTGTGACAATCCTCAAATTTCACATCTATGTTATAAGCTATAACTGTCTCAATATGAAATTTTGGCTAGAAATTTTTGCTTTCTGTACCTTACTTGGTAAGATGAACTTCTTCTCACAACCTGAACTGCCATTACAACATATTCCTATATGTTGTCAATATAATGTATATATCAATTTTAAAATCTAAAAGTGATCTAATAAGTTTAATATTAATAAGAACATCTCAAAAGTAACCATGATGCCCTAAATTCCCTTAGAAACCCTAGAATCCTTATAAATGAGTTGTAAACTCAAGAATGGTAAACTATGAATGGAGAATACATGTGAATAATTCATTATGGAATATAAACAAGTTGTAAACTATACTTTGAAGACATAATAACACCTAAGAATGGCAAGAACAAACCATACAATCCAAGTATAAGTAATTGTACATGATAGTCTAGATCACCACCTAGAAACCCTTGGTAAACAATATTTCAAGCAGTGTAATTACATGATATCCATGTACATGTATCAAAAATAATATATTAATTATAATCTATCATATAAAGGAAAGTTAATTGATCACAAAATGCTAATATTCACTAATCCAAGACTAATCCAAGACTAATCACAAGTTAAGACCTAGTAACCAAGATTAGCGTATAAAATCAATTATACATTGAATTAGAGTCTAATGTTTTGCCATAAATTATAAAACTCAACTACATATCATATTAATATTATACATTCATTTCAAGTCAAGTTACAAGTTGGTAAAGCATAAAGTACAAGTTATCAAAGCATAGGATCTTAAGCTCCCATAATTGTCCCTAGAATATGATCAACCTATACAAACCCTTAAACTAAAAATGTAGAATCCCTAGAAGTCATAAACATACTATATAAGCCCTAGAATAAGTGTTTATAAAGGTACAAACACTAATTACCCACTAGGTGCAAACACTAACCACTCAAGGGTGGCCTAGTGGTAAAAAGATTTGTGGCTATCACTCCAAAGTGTGTGAGGTCTCAAGTTTAATTCCCACTAGGTGCAAACAACCTTGAAGTGGCCACGCCAACCTCCTGAAAAGGGATGGCTTTACCTGGTTTGAGTCTGTGTGGCGGTGGGCTCAAACCCCGTGGATTAGTCGGCCAATGAGTCGGAAATCACGGTTACCAAAAAAAAAAAAATTACCCAAGATAAAAAGTCATTAGGATTAATGACCTAAAAACCCTAATATTAAGAAATCTACATGGAATCACTACCTAGTTCTTTTTGGACAAGTCTACAAATATTTATAGGATTTAATTAAGGTTATAAGATTATATTTAAACAATGTACAAGTACCCTAATGCACAAGGTACAATATTTCAATGCATGGCTTGTAAATTAGGTGAAAATGAGTATTTTCACCCTTTAGACATGTTTACTTAGAATAACTTAATAAAACCAATGTAGGGACTTCATGAACATATTGAGGAAAATGTAGGATATATAAATTGAGTTTAAATCAGTAGCTAGTTGAAGGATAATCACATTTGTTAAGATTAAACCCTAAATCATTAGAAACCCTAACCCGCCTAAGTTTTCTTCCCATTTTCACATAAAACCTTTATTAAACTTTAAACCAAAGACAAAAAATTCTTAATTACAATGTACATACCCTAAATAAACCCTAATCCATCACTAATCACATTCCTAAACCCTTAATCACCAAAATTACAAAGTTACAAGCCCTAATATTGGATTCGACTAGGTTTTCCCTCCAAAATCATTCAAACGACTTTCCCTCCTAAATTTAAACTTAAGATCAGACCTAATAGATATTTTTAGATATTTTGGAGATATTTCTATGTAGGTGCATCACCTAGTTGCTTGGTTTGTTAGAAAAGTGATTAAAACTTTACAAAATGGTACTTTATGTTTCCTAATACCTATCCTTAAGCTCTAAGATTCTTACACCTTTCATAGCTATGTTCCTAGCATCCCTGAGTCACCATAAAAGTGTATGGAACCTAGGATATCAGTAGTTAAGTTTACTTGGAGGCTAAGTGTTGAAAACTATTATAAATAGGCATGTAAACCTTTCATTTCAACTTGCACCCCGTTTTCTCTTTACCTCCATACCCATTCTGATTTCCTCTTCTATATACGTCCTAGGACATGTCGCAAGACCAGAAACCAGGTCTAGAAGATAGCCATTGAAGCTCTTGAAGCTTTGATAGCAAGATGTGCTCATAAGAAGCTATTAGGAGCCATTTTAGAGCATCCTAGGTAATCACTTTGTTAGATATGATTTGATCTTGTTATAATACTTTCTTAGAGTTTTCATAATTTCAAAATTATGTTAGAAAGATAATCTAAAAGAAACTAAGTCATTTCATCATTTTAAATGAAAGTTATAAGTTAAAGATGTCTTAAAACCCTAGTTTTGTAATCTACATGAAATAATAAGAAATATTCCATTTCAAAAGCTATAATTCTGAAGAAATGTTTTTATTATTATTATAAATATGTTTTGAAACTTTGTTTTAAAATCCTAGATCATTGGATCCATTTTTGAGGTTGTTATGTGATTTTTACAAGTATAGGGACTAAAACTGTTATTTTAGAAATATTTAACATTTTGGGCCAAAAGTGTCATTTTATGAAAGATAAAGCTATAATAATAAATGTTGGAAATTTTTAGGTCCTAAGGTTAAATATATAATGTTTAAAATGCAAATACTAAAACTATACACTTAAGGGGTTAAAAGTGTACTTATACCAAAGTGTAACCAAAAGGGCTATTTTTGCCAACTTTGAAACTAAAAAAAATATTACTCATGAATATGAGAAGTTAATTAAAGTATCATATTAGTAGGGAGCTTTGTACAAAGATGTTCCATCTCGATATTACGTTCTGACTGAGTGGTTGGGTTTACGATTTAAAGAGCCCTCGCTCGTCAAACGTTTATAGAATAGCTTCTGAGTATGATGGCCCGAACGCTGGTGCTAGAATTACCAACAAATAATAATGAAGGAATATATAACCAACACTTAACAACATTGAACTAAAAATCAAAGACTTGATATTATACACAATGTATTAATACAGGTTTGTGTGAGATCAAGTTGTTGTTTATGAGACCAAGCTATGGTTTGTATGATCAAGCTGTTTATCTGTGAATGAAATATATCTGATCATAGCTCGGATCTTGTGGACATAAGGTGAGTTAATAGCCTCACTTTTTAAATGCTTTCTAAATGATTTGAAAACCCGTAAGGGGGATATATGTAACACCCCCAAATTTATACAACTCAGTACAGCGGAAGACTCGTTGGTGTTACGGAATAGCACATTACTCACATCATAGACAACGCATAAAAATCGCGCCGTTTAATAATAAAAGCATTTCCATTCATAAATATCAAAGTTACATCGGTCCCAAGTCATTACATTTCATACAAGTTTTACAAAGTATTTGAATGGAAAATATTGTTTTAAGTGCGGGCCATGAATTCTTGTTGTCTTCCCGAGAATTACCTTCAAGTACCTGAGATAAAACATGTTAAAAGAAAAGATCAGCGATAACGCCAAGTGAATTCATAGAGTTTAATAAAATCCATCAATATAATATCAGTATAAAATTATTACTGAAAATCATTTTGTACAAATCATATTAATAGGCCATAAAATAGCCAAAGTCGTTTTATACAAATCCTTATCGAAAATCATAATATAGGCATTTGCCTTAAAAATCATTATACGATCCAATGTCGTAAAAACACCATACAATACGTCTTATGACGTTGTATGAAAATAAAAACCGTTATATGAATATGGTTATGAAAACCAAAACACGAACATAATATCAATAGTATGACCCTGTATTGCTAGTCAGGCAATACGTCGTAATTCGGGGCGTCTATTAGTATTTCGTTAATTTTGGATTATTATAAGCCGCATGACATTGTTACCTTACTAAACCAACAACGGGTAGCTAACCCGATACTCAATTTGCCCATCTAAAGTAGCGTGTCGCCACAAAGGTCACGCTATGGAAATCTTCTCATACATAAATTCGCTTACCAATCAATGTGGCACGACAGGGATCAACCGTCAAGGCGCGAACTGGGGTGATCGTCCCCAAATAGTACTATTAAATGCATAAGCGTCTACCAACTCCCGGTAGTTCACAATTCATGCTAATGGGACTTTTAGTGACATAACCTAACTTTAATAATCCGTTTAATTTCATCTATCGGGTCCTTTAATCATTTATCGGGTCATACAATCGGGTCATTCAATCATTCGGGTCCAAAATCAATAAACAAACAATCGGGACAAATGGTGTCCTATTTTATAAAAACTAACATGTTATCTCCCTCGCGGGTTTATAAAACATTTATAAAAACATTTAAAAGAGTGTGAGGCTATGAACTCACGTTGATGTGGGAAGACGATTATCGGCGATTTGGATGTACGGTACGTGCTTCAATCACGGAAACCTAGACAAATAATACTTGTATTAGACTCATGTCCAATGACTTTATAAAAATAACAATTATGTATGCATATGATGATTATTTATATATGATGATCAAGTGGGTTTACATACTCTCGTTTACTCATTTTAGTGTTATATGTCGATAACCTTTATACTAGTTTTAACTATTTTCACGTTTTAAGTCCAATAAGCCTTTTATAGGTTATTTAGCTTGTTTTAATCCATATTATACCTATATTATCAGTATATATTCTTTCCATGTTGGGCCCAAATGGGTTAAGCCCAATAAGTTCTTTTTACAAGTATTTATCTTATTTAGTCCAATTGTTAGTCCATTATGCTTAGTTAGCTCGTAAATGTCCGTATTTCTTATAGTTCGAGTTTTATCGGTTTTTACTTGTATTAGATACTTATATATCAGTATATGACTTTTATAAACTTTACATTAGACGGGTTTGGTCGTCTAAGTTTTATTTGGCGAAAAACGTTAATTTTACGGCGATAGCCGAAAAAGTCGTAAAAATCAAGTTTATAGTTTTTATAACTTATAAAACTTAACAAGTTACCATTTTTATAAAATTTCCACTTATTTACCCTTTAACATATTTATATAAATAAAATTCATGAGTTAGTGGGTTTTAACTTTACATTTTATACAATAAAATTTTGAGTGCTTATATAATAGTATTATACTTTACTTTCCAAAAATCTGATTTTTATCTTCACTTTCACCAAAACTGCCATATCTTGAGTTCTATATGAAGATAGAAGCTCAAATTTTTATCACATAAACTAAATGATATGTGCAACATTTAACTCTTGTATAGCTACTGTTGAATCATCTTCTAAGTATTTTCTAAAAATCGTCCAAAACAGTGAACTCAGATTTGTATCTTAAACTTGTTTTGATCATATCTCACTCATTACAATGATTCCATTGCATGGCCAACTCTCACATGTGTACAAGACCCATAGCTTACTGTAAATGGATTCTACTCCATCATTTTATCAGTCCATGACCTGTTTCTTTACTGTTTTATACAGCCATCACTTTTAAGCAAGATTTTAGCCTTGTTCTTTATAGTTTTTCACCTTTTTAATCATGTTTATCAACACCAAATCCCCACATAACATTTTTATCATCATATAATCATCATATACATATACAATAGGAAATAAAATACATGTTTACATAATCAAAATAACAAGAAGATGAGGAGGACAATCTTTATACCACCAAGTTGATGTACGTTATGAGTTTGACATGGATTTGGATGGAGAAACTTGTGCATAGCCAAGACCATCTTCAAGACCACCATTCTTCATATACTCCTTGTGGAAAATCAGCCCCAAGACATCATAAAAACTCCTCCATGGATGTTATAATCACCACCATTCAAGAGAGCTTCAAGAGGGCATCAACATGTGTATGAACAACATGGGATTTCATGGTTAATTTAAGATCAAAATGGGTGTTATGGTGGAGTGTGGGACGGCATAGAGAAGAGGGTAGAGAGGAAATGTGGAGTTGTTTGCATGAGAAATGGGAGCTAGTGGTAAGTGAAAAGTGGTTTTGATGTAAGTAGCTTCACATTGAAGCTAAATGGACAAGTGTAAGTCTTGCTAAGAAAATTTGACACATCACAAGGGTGAGTTGTTAGTTTTGGCCGTCCCATGTGGGGGTGGGGAAAAACTTGTTTTTGTCTCATCCCCAATCATTTACGGGTACTCCTCGATTCTAGTTTCCTCGATTTTCGTGCCCTCGGGTCGTTTTACGAAAAACGTTTTTATAAATTATGAATCGACGTCACAAAACGAATCCAATAAAAATTGTTTCATCAAAAACGGAGTTCGAAAACGTAAATACGTAATCCTAAGGTTTCCGCTTTAGTCGTAAAGGACGTTAAAATAAAATCGTAAGTCCTAATCTCTTCTCGTAAATTTGTGAGTTTATGAATCAACACAAATTTAAAACTCCAAAATAATATTCACAGATAAATTTATTTTCTGAAATGTCGGACTGTCACCAAAGACGGTGTATGTAAACGTAAGCACGTAACGTTGAATCCTCCGGTTTAGACGTAGTCGATGCTACTCCAAGACGTAAATCCTAATTTCTTCCCAAAAATAAGTGAGTTCATATTGTATCATTAAAATAATATTTTCAAATAATATTCGAGAATAAAATATCAACCATAAATTGACGGATTGTCACAGCATTTACCCCTAAACAGGATCTTTGTCCTCAAAGATCATCTTACTACTCGCTTCTTATAGAGTTAAATCCATGTGGGTATTTCCTCCACATTCGGTCTTTTCTCACAAGTGCAATTCATTATGATAAGCGAGTTTCATCAAACATAACTACGGGAATAAGATCAGGCTAAATGTTGACTTACTTTCTCTATCCATGATGTTCACGGGTTTTTGATGAATGCAACATTTTGCCGATCTAAGCTCTACTAAGAATAATCAGACTCTCACTTGATAGATATTCCATCAAGTTCGATTTACGAAACATAATTCACGCAGTCTTTGAAGTCCTAGGGTAGATCCAGCTTATATGCCTTTCAATCCCAACTTTTACATCATCTCAATGGTCCCATACAACAGGGAATTATATCCCATGATTTGTCAGATCATGAATTCATTTTTTCCAAGGTTAAAAATTGTGGCATAACTTCACTACCCATTTGGCACTTCAAGATCTACATTTCATACTCACATAACCTCTTGCCTACTACCGGCTGTCAATAATCAAATCCTAATTTCAACAATCATTTCAGGCCTCGCGGGTCGGGTATTTTGTAAGGTTAGGTTCGCCATCATAGGAAACCTTAAACCTAAAAGACATGTCCAACTCACAATGGATGTATGTCGGATGTCTTCATCTCAACTCCTGCTTACAGATGCTCTAATTTCTAAATCTTAACAAGATTCGATCTCGATCCTAATACGATAATTATCAATGATAATCTTTTCAAAGGAAAACGATTATACGGTCTATTACCAAAGGTCATTCATTCAAACATAAAACAACACTTATATTACTCTGTATCGTTACTTTACCTCGTCCCTTCGATTTGGGGTGGTACATAGTACTCTCATCAAGGTTCGTTCTCAATGATTTCTGAGCAAATCTCTAGAAATTCAATGCGAAGCGAAGATCTTGATATGGATGTTTGATACAGGCATACTATGTTTACATAACTCTTTTGCATTTATCATTAATGGGAATGATATTAGCAGATTTGGTCAGTCTGTCGACGATGACCCAAATCGAATCAAATTCAGATGATGACCTTTGCAATAGCTAGACGTTTACTAATGTATGAGGCGATATCTGCCTTCATAATTTGCCATTAGTACAACTTCTTCAGACAAAGATACTTCTAATCAGAAATGACATAAATAGAATACTT
Source organism: Glebionis coronaria (assembly GCA_025667525.1). NCBI lineage: Eukaryota > Viridiplantae > Streptophyta > Magnoliopsida > Asterales > Asteraceae > Glebionis > Glebionis coronaria. The sequence continues at coordinate 26,391,591 of CM046875.1, forward strand.
ATACTTACAAGATTCCAATATAACTATATCTCAAAATCTCCATATTTAGGCAACCACAAGTGGCCTTTAAAACATTTAAAGCTATTATTTATTTTAATGGTTCACATTAGACGCGAACTCCATTTATTATCTATATTATCCTTTTTACAAACATCGTTTATTTTTATATTGTTCGGCAATTTATTTTGCACCTTCATTATTAAGGAACATGTCCTAATTGTTTCTTTATCCTTTTTATATAATATGTCAGTATCTATATTCATTTCTCATGATGATGTAATTATCATGTCCACAATTCACTCAGATATTCTTTCTATATTATGCGTCAGTAATTACGTTCACTTTCCTGATGAAATAAGTATCATAACCGTATTTATTCAAAATTCTTTCTTCACGTTTTCTAAGTTTTAGTTTCTTCTCAACTATCATTTTTATCCGTTTTACTCAATCCGACGTCTAAAGCGTCGATAATTATTATAATTAATTAATTAATTATTAGTTAATTTTTATGAAGCGTACACGTAAAAGTTTTAAATTTCTTAGTTTGACCAATTATATAAAATGTTCAAAATAAATTTGGATTTAATTAACAAGATTTTTGTTGATTTATCGAAAATAATTAAAATAATTAAAATAATTAATAAGATCCAAAAATGTTCGAGAAATCTTTGGTTATACTTTGGTCAAAATTTTCTTAGTTGAAAAGCAAAAATTGTTGTTTCAATTTTTATGTCATGGTTTAACAGTTCTACTCAATCCTTCTTAAGTCGTCTTGAAGTATACACAAACATTTACCCCTAAACAGAAGTTTAGTTAAATGGTTTGTGTATAAGGGAATAATCCCTTTAAAAATCCTTTGTTAAAACATTTGTCAAAACATATTTCCATTTCTTTTTGGTAAAATCCAAAGTCTTAAAAGGGCTCTTAATTTGAAGAGTCTATATGCATACATCTTACCATTACTAATCCAACGGTCATTTTATGTAAAGGATTAAGTTTTTAATCCCTAAGCGTTAATGGTTCTAATCTTTGAAAAGTCAATATAGCTTCCATTATCTATTAATCACACGGTTAAATCATATAAAGGATTAAGTCCTTAATCACGTGTTAAATATTTAATGTATAGGTTTTCATTGTTTAGCCAATTCAGGGCAATTTATAACTAATTATTAACTCATTATTATTCTTATATACAAACAATTGGTCCTTAATGATCTCAAGCATGAATTTATCAATTTACAGCCTACACACGTGATTTACCAAATTTATGAATGCTACATGTGTGTTAGTCAATCCAAACGACATCACTTGAAACTCATAATATTCATTACAAGTACCGGATGTAGTGATTAGAATAAATAATCTTCTTCGCGGATTCGAAGTTGATAATAACCATGCCGTGGATCAAATCTTAAAAACCTTGTAAATGATCGAACAAATCTTCCATTTCGAGTTATGGATTTCGTTTTCGATTGTCAATTTACTCAGTTTACAGTAATCTATAAATATAAGGAATGATAACACCATAGATCTTCATGATGACAGGCTTGGTATAATAAAATCTTTCTCCGACAACTCTCAGTTGTACGGTGATTCCTTTAATTTAGATGGTGCTGACATTCAGTGCACAAGCCACAGGTGCAGCACCGGTAATATAATCAATACCTATTTCAATCCGCCTTAATGGCAAAAGTCTAGGTAATTCATCAACAAATACTTACTAAAGTTTTAGAAAGTAGGAACATCTTTTAATAAATTCATATTAGGTTCTTCTAGATTACAATATCTATAACTAATTCACAACCATTCACGGTAAAATTTCATGTCTAAATGCAGGATATGGTCATCCATCAAGAATTATTTAGATCACTTTTGATAATCAGCATCTTATCATTTCGGGGAATTCAATTCGAGTTCCCATCAATTAAGACAATGTCATCATGTCATAATCAATCAATCCATTCTACGGGCACTATCAACTTTCCAGTTGCATTGCCGTCGATAAGATGTGAACTTCTCAAAAGACTAACAATAACTCATAATCCTTCACAGATTCAAGGATATCAGGAGACATAACTTCCTTAAAAGAGTAAGGTCAACACATAATCTATGTGAGAGAATTTCAAATCAGATACAGACGAAAACATTTAATGAATATGAATATATCCCATGTTTTCATAATTTGAGTACGCATTCGAAAGATCCTCGGATCGTTACCCAGGTCATTCAAATGAAATCAAATCAAAAGAAATGATAGGAACGTCGATACATCCAGTCAGGTATCAACATTCGGTAATCAAATAATTTTCCTAAGAATCTCACTACGGGAGATTTGGACAAGAAAGAATTGTCAATTGTCAAATAAGACAATTTCCAAAGATGAGTAAATTTGATTCAGAAGAATAGATGCTACAGGCACATATGTAGGTGTCCCTAACAATATGTCCCTATTTTGCACTTTTTGCAGATCTCATACAATTTAATCTTTCACAATCTTCGACGAAAATGTAGTGTTTATTCATTAGTTTTATGGTGACTACTAATCAGCCTTGCATGGTTCATTCCAAATTGTATGTAGGGGCGCAACTATATACAATTTCAAGATTAACGATGCAATACTCAGTTCGTAAAAATTTTTATTATCCTGTTTATAATAAAAACATTTTCATGCTTAATTCTTAAATAAGAATCAAGAATAAATTTACAAAGATTTTCTTTGCTACGAAAACAATTACGTTTTCCAATGTATTTCATAAACAACTTCATTTTGATATCAATCACTTATAAATCTCACTTTGAATAATCCTTATTGTGTTGAAAATTAAATTTTCTCAAAGGATACCGTTTTAACTTTATAAAAACAATGTGTGATCTGCAAAGGAGTGATGAAGAGTGGTTCACCAAGAACTAACTATGATATGATAGGAAATGAGCTTTAGCCAAATAATCATGAGGTTCATGACCTTGATGGCGCTCAAAAAGATTAATCCACAACGTAACTCAATTCAAGATGAGTACTTGTTCAATGGTTGCATCACTAATGCGAACATTAGGATGAAGCAATAAAAGATAGATAACATCAATACATGTAGGAATTAGCAATCAAAGGTAGTCTTTTTTCATTAATCACAAACTAGTCAAAATTGTACCGTAACACATTACGTGTCACTATGTCATACAATTCTCAGAACTCATCCTACCAACTGATGTCACAGTTAGGTTAGGGATTATTTTTAAAAGATACCACAATGAATACTAATCTACAAGAGTCATTAGGTGTTCCACATGTCCCAGAAGATCCATCGGTCCCAATTCAGAAGAAGATTTCTTCAATTTATTTATTGGACACTGGGCATCCTCATTAGTGGACAATGGTATAGGAACAACACTTAACACGAACTAACAATCAATTAAAACCTTATAATTCAATCACAGAACTTAACGACTTCTATTAACAATCTCATATTCTATACAGGTTAAATTTTACTTTATTCAAGTTTCAACCAATTTTATACTCAATTCAATATCCTACCTTATTCTTCAATACTTTCAATCTTATTCTTCGGCCTTGTAAAGGCAATACAATCTCAATATGAATCAACACTTAATTTCCAACCCTATTAGCTCTTACAACAACAATTATCAAATGAGTCATTAATATGAAATGACTTGATCATTCAACTAGACTTCTCGGAAAGGTACTCGTGGCATGAGGCCTTTGGGTAATGGTTCCAATGACAGCCTCAAGTGCAACATTCACCCTTTCGATTTCAAATTTAAGAATTGGATGACAACGAATCAGATGACATCTTTCTAGGTGATACGTTTTGTCAAACTCCACTCTATAAGAAAAGATCGTCATAACATCGATATCAAATTTAATCTCGCCAATTCTCCTTCAATATCACAATCAACTACTATCTACATTTCTACGAATATTAACCATCTGTTGGGATCATAAATATCCGCAACTTGGTTTAGATCTAGGATAGCTAGAATTCCTACGAGAATAGCTTCGATTAATTTACTAGGGGATTTAGGGTTACTTGTGACAATCTACGTCGTATAAATACCTCGTATAAAAATCAAAATAATCATCAAACAATCATGTAATAAAATTATATCATATATATATAATCCAAGTTATATATATATTAAAATAACACTTCTCAGTCTTGGCCTTGTCGGTAACTCGAGAATTCTTCGGCACCGTCATAGTCAAAAGATTTTTAGACATTTTTAGAAAAATGTATATAGTTAAAAGATTTTGAAATGTTTTATTCAAAACCTTGGTTTTAAAAATCTTTCGTTCTCTATAACGAGAGCTCTGATACCAAACTGTAACACCCCCAAATTTATACAACTCAGTACAGCGGAAGACTCGTTGGTGTTACGGAATAGCACATTACTCACATCATAGACAACGCATAAAAATCGCGCCGTTTAATAATAAAAGCATTTCCATTCATAAATATCAAAGTTACATCGGTCCCAAGTCATTACATTTCATACAAGTTTTACAAAGTATTTGAATGGAAAATATTGTTTTAAGTGCGGGCCATGAATTCTTGTTGTCTTCCCGAGAATTACCTTCAAGTACCTGAGATAAAACATGTTAAAAGAAAAGGTCAACGATAACGCCGAGTGAATTCATAGAGTTTAATAAAATCCATCAATATAATATCAGTATAAAATTATTACTGAAAATCATTTTGTACAAATCATTTTAATAGGCTATAAAATAGCCAAAGTCGTTTTATACAAATCCTTATCGAAAATCATAATATAGGCATTTGCCTTAAAAATCATTATACGATCCAATGTCGTAAAAACACCATACAATACATCTTATGACGTTGTATGAAAATAAAAACCGTTATATGAATATGGTTATGAAAACCAAAACACGAACATAATATCAATAGTATGACCCTGTATTGCTAGTCAGGCAATACGTCGTAATTCGGGGCGTCTATTAGTATTTTGTTAATTTTGGATTATTATAAGCCGCATGACACTGTTACCTTACTAAACCAACAACGGGTAGCTAACCCGATACTCAATTTGCCCATCTAAAGTATCGTGTCGTCACAAAGGTCACGCTATGGAAATCTTCTCATACATAAATTCGCTTACCAATCAATGTGGCACGACGGGGATCAACCGTCAAGGCGCGAACTGGGGTGATCGTCCCCAAATAGTACTATTAAATGCATAAGCGTCTACCAAATCCCGGTAGTTCACAATTCATGCTAATGGGACTTTTAGTGACATAACCTAACTTTAATAATCCGTTTAATTTCTTCTATCGGGTCCTTTAATCATTTATCGGGTCATACAATCGGGTCATTCAATCATTCGTGTCCAAAATCAATAAACAAACAATCGGGACAAATGGTGTCCTATTTTATAAAAACTAACATGTTATCTCCCTCGCGGGTTTATAAAACATTTATAAAAACATTTAAAAGAGTGCGAGGCTATGAACTCACGTTGATGTGGGAAGACGATTATCGGCGATTTGGATGTACGGTACGTGCTTCAATCACGGAAACCTAGACAAATAATACTTGTCTTAGACTCATGTCCAATGACTTTATAAAAATAACAATTATGTATGCATATGATGATTATTTATATATGATGATCAAGTGGGTTTACATACTCTCGTTTACTCATTTTAGTGTTATATGTCGATAACCTTTATACTAGTTTTAACTATTTTCACGTTTTAAGTCCAATAAGCCTTTTATAGGTTCTTTAGCTTGTTTTAATCCATATTATACCTATATTATCAGTATATATTCTTTCCATGTTGGGCCCAAATGGGTTAAGCCCAATAAGTTCTTTTTACAAGTATTTATCTTATTTAGTCCAATTGTTAGTCCATTATGCTTAGTTAGCTCGTAAATGTCCGTATTTCTTATAGTTCGGGTTTTATCGGTTTTTACTTGTATTAGATACTTATATATCAGTATATGACTTTTATAAACTTTACATTAGACGGGTTGGGTCGTCTAAGTTTTATTTGGCGAAAAACGTTAATTTTACGGCGATAGCCGAAAAAGTCGTAAAAATCAAGTTTATAGTTTTTATAACTTATAAAACTTAACAAGTTACCATTTTTATAAAATTTCCACTTATTTACCCTTTAACATATTTATATAAATAAAATTCATGAGTTAGTGGGTTTTAACTTTACATTTTATACAATAAAATTTTGAGTGCTTATATAATAGTATTATACTTTACTTTCCAAAAATCTGATTTTTATCTTCACTTTCACTAAAACTGCCATATCTTGAGTTCTATATGGAGATAGAAGCTCAAATGTTTATCACATAAACTGCATGATATGTGCGACATTTAACTCTTGTATAGCTACTGTTCAATCATCTTCTAAGTATTTTCTAAAAATCGTCCAAAACAGTGAACTCAGATTTGTATCTTAAACTTGTTTTGATCATATCTCACTCATTACAATGATTCCATTGCATGGCCAACTCTCACATGTGTACAAGACCCATAGCTTACTGTAAATGGATTCTACTTCATCATTTTATCAGTCCATGACCTGTTTCTTTACTGTTTTATACAGCCATCACTTTTAAGCAAGATTTTAGCCTTGTTCTTTATAGTTTTTCACCTTTTTAATCATGTTTATCAACACCAAATCCCCACATAACATTTTTATCATCATATAATCATCATATAAATATACAATAGGAAATAAAATACATGTTTACATAATCAAAATAACAAGAAGATGAGGAGGACAATCTTTATACCACCAAGTTGATGTAGGTTATGAGTTTGACATGGATTTGGATGGAGAAACTTGTGCATAGCCAAGACCATCTTCAAGACCACCATTCTTCATATACTCCTTGTGGAAAATCAGCCCCAAGACATCATAAAAACTCCTCCATGGATGTTATAATCACCATCATTCAAGAGAGCTTCAAGAGGGCATCAACATGTGTATGAACAACATGGGATTTCATGGTTAATTTAAGATCAAAATGGGTGTTATGGTGGAGTGTGGGACGGCATAGAGAAGAGGGTATAGAGGAAATGTGGAGTTGTTTGCATGAGAAATGGGAGCTAGTGGTAAGTGAAAAGTGATTTTGATGTAAGTAGCTTCACATTGAAGCTAAATGGACAAGTGTAAGTCTTGCTAAGAAAATTTGACACATCACAAGGGTGAGTTGTTAGTTTTGGCCGTCCCATGTGGGGGTGGGGCAAAACTTGTTTTTGTCTCATCCCCAATCATTTACGGGTACTCCTCGATTCTAGTTTCCTCGATTTTCGTGCCCTCGGGTCGTTTTACGAAAAACGTTTTTATAAATTATGAATCAACGTCACAAAACGAATCCACTAAAAATTGTTTCATCAAAAACGGAGTTCGAAAACGTAAATACGTAATCATAAGGTTTCCGGTTTAGTCGTAAAGGACGTTAAAATAAAATCGTAAGTCCTAATCTCTTCTCGTAAATTTGTGAGTTTATGAATCAACACAAATTTAAAACTCCAAAATAATATTCACAGATAAATTTATTTTCTGAAATGTCGGACTGTCACCAAAGACGGTGTATGTAAACGTAAGCACGTAACGTTGAATCCTCCGGTTTAGACGTAGTCGATGCTACTCCAAGACGTAAATCCAAATTTCTTCCCAAAAATAAGTGAGTTCATATTGTATCATTAAAATAATATTTTCAAATAATATTCGAGAATAAAATATCAACCATAAATTGACGGATTGTCACAATATATACAAAACTTGAATACAAGTGCTTTTAAAATCGTATGGTATGATTATTGACACTATGTTTACCATTGCCATTAAGTCCTTTTTAATAGTGAACCGCTAATCATTTCTTGAAAATGAGCGCTAATATTGTGAATAGTACTATTTGGGTGTTGACATCCCCTATCTGGGAAAGTCGCGCTTGCTAGCAGCTGAAGGTTCCTACATAGGCTAAACAGATACACTTTATTTTGTTTAACTCAAGAGTTTGGCAAACTGCCTACATAAGGGCAATTTGTTAGTTTTGTATGTCAAGTAGCGGTACATGAGCATATTGCAGTATGATAACTGATTTTATGTGGGTGTATAACAACGTAGCCTGAAGAATATACTTGTATTCAAAATTGTTATTACAAACCTATGAATATACTCAACCTTTATGTTGACTTTAAGCATATATCTCAGATAAATGGTGACTGATAGCATGGAGCAGCACAAGGATGGCATGAAGAGGCACAAGACTAAAATTATTCTAGATTTTGGGAACCTTATATTGTAAAACACTGATTTTTCAATGAAATATAAAGAAAGTTGATTTCATCACTCTTTTGAGTTGTTTTCTATTATTATGACTTGTTTTCTATGAAGTAATACCCCATATCAATGTTCCACTACGTAAAAGTAAAATGGGGGTGTTATAGTTTTGTCCAAAGAATATCAACTTTCGAATGACACAAGTTCTACTCAAAGTCCCAAGACGACATAATCTCTGCAGTATCAAGTTGAATGAAGTCGACCTTACTAGTAAATTGGCTTGTTTCGTTGCCAAAACCTCAGAAGATGAAGCTACTAAATGACATAGAAGGATGGGGCATGTCAACTTTAATATAATTCATAAGTTGGCTAATATGAACCTTGTTTTCGGGTTACCTGCCAAAACCTTCAAGAATGACATAAATTTTCTTGCTTGCAGCAAAGGCAAACAACACAAAGCATCCTTCAAGGCTAATACTTCTCTCAGTATTATCACTGAACCTCTGCAACTCTTTCACATGGATCTCTTTGTCCCTACCTCCATCAGGAGCATTGATCATAAACATTACTGCCTAGTGGTGACTGACGGATATAGCATGTTCTCATGGATCTTCTTTCTTGCTAGTAAAGAGTGAGACTTACCCCATTCTCAAAGACTTCGTTACATTGATTAAGAATCAGTTGTCAAAGAAAGTAAAAAGTATACGTTACGACAATCGCACTGAGTTCAAGAATGCATAACTCATAGCACTTTGCAATTCCAAGGGTATTAAAAGAGACAACAGTGCTGCCCGAACTCCTCAACAAAATGGTGTTGCTGAAAGGAAGAACAGGACTCTTATAGAAGCAACAAGAACCATGCTTGCTGATTCAAAGCTTCCGACTATGTTTTGGACAGAAGCGGTCAATACTGCTTGCTATGTGTTGAATTGGGTTTCCATTACAAACCCTCATCAAAAGACTCCATATGAGCTACTCACAGCAAAAGTACCTAACATTACTCATTTGAAACCTTTTGGCTGCCCTGTTACCATTCTCAACACTAGTGACTATTTGGGGAAATTTGATGGAAATGCTGATGAAGGCTTCATTATGGGATATTCAGCTCACTCTCGAGCCTATAGGGTCTATAATCTTACTGCCAAGCATGTCACTGAAACAGTTAACTTAAGGTACTTTAAAGAGAAGTCAAATCTTCAAGGAAAAGGTCCTGAGTGGTATTTTGATCTTGATTATCTCAATGATTCATTGGATATTTTCGCTTCAAAACTAACCAACATGCAGGTCCACAAGAGTTTGCCCCTTCTAATGCAGGTGCTTCTTCAAGCTTCTTGGACTCTAAAGAGGATGATGATATTATTGTTATCCGCTCCTCCAGACACTACTGCTACTACTACTAGTGCAAATTCAAAAGAAATATCTAGCTCACAAGTAGATCTTGACATATTGCTCAAGCAACAACAAGATGCTAGTACTACAGCTGACAAGGGAGGGTTTGAGTTTCCCGTGGATACTCCTGATGTTAGCCCACTTCCTACTCGTGCTGTCCTAGTTACTTCTGGTGCTGATCATATTCCTTATAAGGAAAGTCTTTCTCTTGCTAGAAGTCCACTTAGTGATCCTACTTCCACAACTAGGTTCTCTAGATGACATTCATAAGCCACCCACGATAGGTATCTTCATCTCTTCATCCTATAATGATGACTTCGTTAATGACCTCAATAACATATAACTAGTAGTGGAAGTAGCTCCTAATCCTACTCAGCGGATTAACTTAGTGCACCCTTGATGAGACTGCATTTATACATAGTCTCATCGTCCAAATCGGGCTTAAAACGCTTAAAATATCATCAAAATACCCTAAAATATGCTTGTGTTTGTTCATTGTGTATTTTAGGTACGGATATCGTGAAATCAACAAAGGATCACAAGAATCAAGCAAAAACGAACACAGGAAACGAGGCCGCACAAAGAACCGGGCCCAAGTATGGAATTTCCAAAAATACCCTTGAAGTTTGAAGATTTGGCAACTTTGGTCCCTCAATTTTGAAGACTTGTCATAATTGACCCTCCACTATTGATTTGTACAAGATTTATCCTTGAATATTGAAGATATGTCAAGAGAAGTCCTTGGATTATGGTCAAAAATGCAAGATTGGTCCTTATGAATACTTTGCAAAAACCTTTTTGTGGCAAAAGTCTAAAAAACAAAAGTTTCATAACAAAGGGTTTTGATTATTTGGCTGTTTAAACTATGAATGGCAACACTTTGGGATTTGAGGGACTACTCTGGGAAGACATACAAAGTTATCCCAGCCTATCAATTGGACACATCACCCCAACTAACCAACCACACATCCCCACGTCACACCCTCCATCCCAGCCACACCCCACTTTCTTTTTTTTTTAACTGATTTTATAATCAGTTTAATGAAATGATGGTAAACAAAAATTTAAACTTAATCACCCCCAAACGTGATTAAACATCCATGTTTACTCACCTTTAACCCTAGAACCCTAATCCTAAATTCACTCTAAACCAAAGGGGGTTTTCCCCTTAATCTCCAGATTGATAATTAAACCCCCACTAAACATTAACCCACTTTCAAACTTCATCCACACTCACCCAAGGTTCCCACCGGACCACCCCCTGCTCATGTCACTTTCACCCCAATACCCAAATTCGACAAGATCAACGTCCCAAAGCATTTCTTTGGTCCCCAATGTTCAACCAACAGCCCAAGATCAAAATTCCAAGCTGTCAACATTCAGAGATCACATGACACCAAGAATCAGCCAAAGACCAATATTCAAACGTGGAATATTCTGAGAAATATGCTAAGGCATTTTAGTCAGTTTGTTTAGCTAGGGTTTGTGTTACTAGAACCTTCTTTCTTTTGTATAGAAGCTAATTTCGATTGTGACATTAGGTTTGTTCCAGTCTTTTGTGACATTTTTAAAATTATTAATGAAAATGAAAGTTTTAAAGTGTGCAAAATTCTGAGTTCCAAGTTTATGTTTTCTTAGTATAATATTTACTTTTCTTTACAATTTAGTTAAAGTTATCAACTAATCTTTGGTTAAAGGTTTTTGTTAAAGAAATTTTCAAAAAAAAGGTTTGAAGTCCACGGATTATGAATCCAAAATCACAAGGAAGTGAAAGTGGAATTTTGATTTTGGTTTCACATTTGTGTTAGTATTTAGTTTTTATATTTAAAAGGTTTTCAAAAGTTTGGTTCCAAAAATTTTTCAAAAATCTGTTTTCAATATTGTTTATTTTGCTTACTGATTTTATTGTAGCAAAAGCCACAAGCTTGCAGCTTGTGGCCTTTTGATTACAAGGAGTCGCTTCTTGTTGGTTGTTGTGTGTAGGAAACAAAGAAGCATCAAAACAAGACCCCATTGCCTTTCCATTTTTGGTCCCTCATTTTCATTTGAAGATATTTACACCCTTGGGTCTCTTATAGATTCCAATAGCAGGGTATCCTCTACACTTCCATAAGCTTGCTTAAGCTCTAACAAGGGTCTATAGAAAGCATCAGCTTGTTGGTAATACGCTTGAACCCTATTGATCCCTATTTTTGAGTTTTATGTGATTTTGTGTGAATTTTGTGTAAGTTGTTTAAATGCTAGTTAACCTGCTTGTTTATGTTTCTTGTGGCTTGTTATACATGTTAGAGTAACTTTACATCAGTTTTAAGTGGTTTTGATTACAAGTTCTTTGTTAAAATTTCATTTCAGAAATTTAAGGGGTGTTTGGATCTGCTTTTTAGGTTAAGTATTTGACAACTAGTTGGCCTAATATCTTTCTAAACACACTTAAGTAGTCTGTAATAGGTGATATTGATAGTTTATTTCAGTTGGGTAGGTTAATATTGAAGTTTGCATGTTAAATTTTGGGTAAAATAGCATAAAAGTTCAGTAGGTCTAATTTAGGGGTAAAACTTGGTTGATTTGTTCTAAAATCTTGTAGACTGTTAGAACATTCGGTAATCTAGGATTGCTGATTGATGACTTGTGTTTTGATGGTTGTTTGAACTAGATTCAGGCTGTTAAATCTTACTTGTGCACCAATTGCATCAGCAAAGTCTCACCAGACCTTGCCTTTTATACGAGCAACTTGATTTACCTACCTTTGTGTGATTTGGTGTTGTATGTTGTGTTTTTCTTGTGTATACTGACTCCCTACACTCAACTGAGTGTAGGGGTGCCTTTGTTTGCCAAAGACAACCACTAAATCTCAACAAACGACCAAAAACAAGCCTTCATCACTTCAGTGACTTTCTTAGTGTCATCAGAGGACGGTCCTCTTTGTTTTTGTTTGTCAGACAACTCCATTTTTCTTTAAGTTTTATACTGTTTCAATTTTCATACAACTGGGCACGTTTTTGATCGAATTGGGTTTAATCTTCTTAGGTTTAAGTTTATTTTTGTGTTTTTGGAATGTTTTAGTAACTAGTAATTAGTTTCATAAAAAGAAAATAAAAAAATAGTTTGAAAAAAAAAATACTTGGCCATGACTCGAACCTGCACCATTCATACCACACACCAACGCGTTTACCATCTGCCCTTGGGTCTTTTACTGGTAATCCCTTGCAACATTGAATAAATAAGGTGTGTTTGTTTATAGCTTATTTATTTAGTCCGTTTGTAAATAAGCTGTTTTTAGCTTATTTATTAAGCTTTTTTATCTGTTTTTCATTTTTCCTGAGCTTTAATCATAATTTAGGACTTTTTGGTTTAAAAATTATATTTTTCACGTTTTTAATTAATTTTTTATCATTATTTTTAGTTTAAGTTTTAAAAGTCATTAAAAATAGAAAAAAGTTTTTTTAATATTTGTAAAAATAATTTTTAAAGTTTTTAATAACATTTTCGAGGTTTACAAAAGAAAAAGTTTTCATTTTCACTTATTTTTAATTTTATCTAATATTTGGTTTTTAATTAAACTTTAAAAACTAATATAAAATTATTAATAAGGTTTTGGAAATTTTTGTTTTCATTTTTGTCTTATATACAATTTTCTTAATTTAGGTTTAATTTTTGGTAATTTTTAGAGCACTTTTAGTTTTTGTCGAGTTTTACGGTTTTGCGTTTTTCACGTCGTAGGGTAATTTTTAGCGTAAATCGTCTTATTTTTCCTTCTTTTCTCATCCAAAAATTACACTAATTCAAACTTTGATTTTTATATAATTGGCACACAAATCATACACCTCCGCCGAGAACGAACTTGGACTTTTCGTCTTCACGGTTTTCCTAAATCGTGTCGATTAATACTTGCCACATATACGTCTTTTTCCTAAAAGCGTATTTTTACTACTATCATTTTGGCGCCGCTGCCAGGGAGGTGTTTTTGAGTTGCCATTATTACTATCGTGTTTGTGTGAGTAGTGCGTTTTTGCTTTTCAATTTTTGGAAAGCGTATATAACGTACATACTCATTTTTGTTTTTTTTCCTTATTATATTATAATATCCAAATAAATCGTGTTTAATTTTCCTAAATTAAACACACAACAATCTTTTTACTATATTGTAGATATATTGGTTTTCGTATTTCTTGTGAATATTATTAACATATTGTATTTACGTATCACAATAAATATACAATATCTCCAAAAGCGTGAAAACGCAACCTTAATTGGGATTTCATCACTCAATTATTGTATTCGAATCCAAAGCAAAAGTTTAAAGGCAAAATAGATAAATACTTTCGTGAGGCTTAATTTTGATTAACACAAACTATAAGGTGGGTATAAGGCGGTTGTATTTCACGACCTAAAGGAAAAAGTCTCTTAAGTGCTTAGCCCCGCCTCGTTTCCCCCGCTTGCTTGTGCGTGTTTTTATAAAGAGGGCTAATCGAGGGTTTGCCTCCCAAGTATTATCTACGTATACTATATTTGCTTATTTTCAAGACTAAACCCTCTTGAACGTTTTGGTGTTCCACCAACGTTCTAAAGTCATCGAAGGCGTTCACTCCACGTGATCGTTTTTATTCTTTGAGGCTCCTTTAATCGAGAAATCGATTCGAGGAGAGATTTGTAGATTTGAGTCTACGTAATACACAAAAAATCCAAAAAAATAAAAAACAATCAAAAACCAAAAAAATTGAAAAATCGAAAAACCGCAAAAAGAATCTTCTTTGCTACCCCCCATTCTACACTTAGCGCATGCGCACTCGATCAAAGGATTATTCTAATTCTAGCGACGCTTCGAATCGACACAATCGTAATCGAAGGAATCGATGACGTAGACGAGAATTAGAAACCGACGTTACCAATATCATTGTTGAAGAGACCGTAGACGAGATGGCCGACAATCGTTCGATGATGTAAGTTCTCCAAGCGCCCACCGAAGGTTATGGAGACGCGATCGTAATTCCCGCTATCAAAGCAGAGAATTTTGAGATTAAGAGTGAAATGCTTTTGTTGATTCAAGCTACGAAGTTTCGAGGTCGTGAAGCGGATAACCCTCACGATCACATTCGAAATTTTGATCTTCTTTTAACCACGAGCAAGTTTAAGAATGTTGACACCGATGTCGTCAAGCTTATACTTTTTTCGTACTCGCTCGATGGTGCCGCCAAGGATTGGTACGAGAAAGAGCCACCTAATTCGATAATTACGTGGAAGGATCTCGTTTCCAAATTCGTTAATCATTTTTTTCCCACCGTCTAAGATGACGTTTTTAAAAAACGAGATTACGAGATTTGAGCAAAAACCGAATGAATCTTTTAGAGACGCTTGGGATCGTTTTAAGGAATTGCTTAGGCAATGTCCTCACTATGGATTTTCCGAGTTTCACCAAATCGATACGTTTTACAACGGTCTTAGTTTTCAAGAACAAGATTCGTCGAATTCCGCAGCCGGTGGCAACTTTTTGTGCAAGACTCCGAAAGACGCTTTAATGATTATCGAGAATCGATCCAAGGTTTACCAACTCCGCAACGCACCGAGTGTTGCCAATGTCGCCAATGTTAGTAATTCTAATCGCGACATTGATAGGGTTGATGCGAAAGTCGACAAGTTAACAAATGTGTTCACGTCTTCTCTCATCGAAATGCAAAAGAAAGACACTCCCGCTACGGTGAAAGCGGTTGAGGCATCATGTACGTTGTGTGGTGGACCTCATAATTATTACGAGTGTGCGGCTACGGATGGCCAAACGTCGAGTGTTAACGCGTTGAACAATAGTTTTCAAAATCAAAATAACACGGGTCCATCACAAGGAAATTATAACCAAGGCAACAATTTTTCGAATCAAAATCGTAACAATTTTCAAGGAAACAATCAACAAGGGAATTTTCAAAATCAAGGTTATAATCAAGGTCGTAATTTGAATTGGCAAAACCGAGATAACAACAACAACCAAAACTCGAGTTTTCAAAACAACAACAATCAAAGTAACAAATTTTCAAGTGGTAATCAAGGAAATTTTCAAAGAAACAATCAAAATCATGGGAACTTTAATTCAAATCAAAATAGTTCGTCAAAAGATTTTCAAGAATACATGAAAACGAATGAGGCTAATATGAGACGTGTAGAGGGACAAATTGGTATTTTGAAAAACATCTTTTCTAATACTTTGAAAAATCAAAACACGAAGATTGAGCAAGGACAAATTGATATTAAAAGGATGTTTTCGGCTATTATGAACAAAGCCTCGGGTGCTTCATCGAGTTCGTTACCTAGTGACAGCATTGCAAATCCGAAGGAACAATGTAAAGCCTCCTCGTCTCATGAGAAAAGTCGTGTGATTACCCTTAACCTTGATGGATTTCGAGTTATTCCTTCTTCTCAACCCTCGACTTCTAAAACGTCTTCATGTTCTAAAGTCGATGGGGTGAACATGGTGACCAAGGAAAAGAGTGCACACCCTCGTGTACCTCAAATTCCATCAATGGTTCAAAAAGAGATCTTTATCAACCTCACCAAAGTAACCCTTGAAGAAACTTGTGCATTGATCCTTCTAAAAAAACTCAAAAGGCAAATGCCGAGAAAGGAAGAGGATCCAGGCCAATTTCTACTACCTTGTGATTTTTCCGAGATTGAGGGATGTTTAGCCCTTGCCGATTTAGCTGCTAGCATCAATCTCATGCCTCATTCTCTTTGGAAATTGATGAGATTTCCTTCACTTACCCCCACGAACATGACTATCGAGCTTGCAAATTGTACACCACTTATACCAATTGCAATTCCGATGATGTCTATGTTAAAGTTGGAAAGTTTGTTTTTCCCGCGTATTTCGTCATATCCGATTACGAGTGTGACCCTAAATGTCCCATCATTTTAGGTCGACCATTTTTATCGACGGCTCAAACCGTAATCGACGTTCACGAGGGGAGACTTACTATGAGATACGGGGAGGATAAAATGGACTTTTTCACGAGTAGATCCCAAGTTTCAAATGATCATGATAAAACCGAGGTTTCAAAACCCGATATTTTAAAATTTGACAAAATCAAAGCTCATACTTCAGCGGAAAAATGAGATTAGATGCATGTTTTGAAAGGATAAAAATGAACGGTTTTAAAGATGAGGATTTTAATGATAAAGAATACGTTTACTTAATTCAAAAGGGTATTCGTAAATTTATGGATGAAAAATCATTTTGGGATATATTTGGTGATCAAAGTAAGCAACCAATTCCGAAGGGCGACGTTAGTGCCATCACGACAATGACCAATATGGACTCGTCTTCACCACCTTCGAAGGACCACGTCTTTGAGGCTTCAACTTCTAACTCCATCGAAGTGCCTCCATTTCCTAGCCCAACACCCATTGAGGCTAAAGATTTCATCGACATCGATCCTCTCGTCTTAGAAAAGTCACCTAAGCATAGTCATTCGACTTGTAGGACCAAGGTTGTGAGTGCTCACATCGACTCTTTCTTTGACGATGACGATGGCGATTTTGCCGAGATTGATCACGTACTTCGAAATCCACATGCCATTTTTGAGGATTCTCCCACAAAGACCTCTTCACATGTGAAGTACGATGATTATGAGTTCGATCCCGAGATTGAGGAAATTATCGAACGAGAGCTAGCTCTTTTTCCTCCACTTCCACCTACGAGTGAGGTTGATTTTTCCAAAATCGAGGATGAACTAAATGAGTTGGAACGTCTTATTTTCAATGACGAAACAAGTCACGTGACAAAATATCCCATTCTCGAGGAGTTACTTAATCAATACTCCTCAAATGAGAATGACGTTTACCACCTTCGTGAGGATCTAACTTATCAACGATCCCCATAAAAGAATGATGGTTTTGTGCTTGATCGTGATCTCTTCGAGATAGTTTCTAAAATCTTACGTGAAGGGAATGAAAAACCTTGGTTTGACAAACCCATCTATGATGAAGAAATCTATGAGATCGATGTTCATGAGGATGACGAATATGTTGACCCCGAGGGGGCAGTGTTCTTTGTTGATAAACGTTTTGAGAACTTATACAATCCACCACCCCCTAACCGCGACTTAAATGTGAGAATTTTTAGCGTGACTAATTTTGAATTAGAAACGCCAACTATTTTCGACATCATAAAATCGGGTTTTCATAAAGAGTTTTTGAACGATGAAAAAGGAAAGAATTTTAAATGTGATTTAAAAGATTTTTCTACATGTCTAACTCCGTCATCACTATTGTGTTTTGAGTACTACCACCTCGTCTACTCCTTTTGACGACGGTTGGTGTGGTTTTAGTGTGGGGGAAGCCCCTAATGTTTCTTCAAACTTTTCCACCGAGGACGAGATATTCGATCCCAGAATTGCTTATAAAAGGAAATTTCGGTCTTCCACCGATGAAATAAATGGAAATCTTATTCATTTGCTTGGTGTGAGTCTACCTCGAGTAGCTCATAAGTTTGCCTTACCCATTGCCCTACCTTTCTACTTCTCATCTATTTTCTTCTACCCCTTTAGGGTTTTGGCACGTGTTGAAGTGGCGTTGTTTCGTTTATCCCATGACATTGAGGACGCCATATTCGATCCCGGTATTTTGCATCATCAAAGGACTTAGTCCTTAATACCGGTTGCTTTTGGGCATTGTTTATCATGTAAGCCCCAAGAAAATACCATACCAAGATTATCCCTAAATGATCACATTTATGGGGATTCGAGTCAAGCTTTTGACTCGGTTATCAAAAACAAGGTGCCTCGTGGGGTATTCTCATGCTTATCCTTGTAAATATTATCGTTTTTATAATAGTGTAACGAGGGGACTTGTGCTCTTCCAACCTTTGTTCCGTGGTTGTTTGTGATTATGATTTATTAGGTTCATCGTCATCATTGAAGCCTCTCGTGTTCGTTTTACGGATCACTCGAGCTTCGATCGTTGCCTTTGGAGATTCCGATATCCGATGATATGCTTTTATGTTCTAATGATTATCTTAATAGCATAATTCATAAACGGCTTTTAGGTTATTCGTTTTACCCTTTCCATGCTCGAGATTAAGCATTCGACTTCGTCTCTAGTATGGGGGTGTTTCACCCCTAGACTCGAAACATTGAGGACAATGTTTAGTTTTAGTATGGGGGTGAGTAGATACTTCACCTTGCTTATGTCACCACGCAATCCAATTTTCATATTTTTGGTATCGTTTTGTTGCAAAATAAGGCTAAAATGGCCAAAATTCTAAATTTTTTCTAGTTTTTCATAAGTGTTTAAGACACGAATGTAGGTTTTCCGATGGTGAGAATAAGAGTAGTTTTTTACTCGACCGTGAGTGTTGAGCACTTAGCTTCGATTCCTTAACCTTTTAGGCTAAGTCTCTTAAATGAGGACGAGAAATGATAGAGTTATTTATAAGTGTCGTAATCTTTCACGATCTCATGTGTAGTAATTATTAGGTTATTCTAGCCATGCTTTTATAATAAATTGTCGATAAATATTGATTTAGCGGTTTAGTCACTATTGTTGGTTTCTAATTTGTTTTAGTAGCTTCCATGTAATTAAATTGGGAAAACATTAAGGTATCGCAAGCGTCACGGTTTTGAAGTATTGGCAACCCGAATAATCGAAAGCTTTACCTAATAATAAGATTTCAAGTGCTCACCTAAATTAAGCAAAAATTCAAAGCTCACAAGGCCGAAAAATCTATGCCCAAATTGAAAGTGATTAAGCATTAATCTTTGAAGCTTTAAAGATCCAAAATTCGCTTTAGCGTGAGGATATACGTCTTTGGCCATAATAAACACCTCATGGCGAGGTTAAATAAAAGGCAAGGCAAGACCGAAGCCATAATAAAAGCTCCATGGCGGAGTTGAATAAAAGTTGGAGGTAAACCTATGATAATAAGGCCCATCCGTTAGGGGGCGTATAAAAGCCTTGGTAATAAGTCTCATGTTCAAAACCGTTATAAAACCGTGTTTATCGATCCTTCTTGTTGACTTAATTTTTTGACATCGTTGTCTATTAAAGTGAACTATTAATTCGATGATTTTGGTTACACTGTTAAAACTCTATTTTTGGACCTAATCTCTATTCACGCATAAGTCAATGATGTATCCTCGTGATCATTAAGAAAAAAATAAAATATAAGAGATACAAATTAAGAATAAGGGAGTCTAAGTACGTAATTAACACTCATAAGGAATGATTGTGTAGGTAACTTATAATAACAATGATCTCGTTACACGCTTAGCATGGAATCGAGTGAAAATCAAGGATGACGAACTTATCTCTATGAGGCATTCACGTGTTATTATTCTTTGACCCTAAAAGTCACTTAATCGTGATGAAAACGATACATTATGTCTAAAACACGTGTAGTTGTTTATTTAAGTTTACATTTTCTATAAATGTCACATAAAATGAATTTTGTAAGTGCTACGATACTTAGTTCTAGCATTGCGTGGGGACACGGAAATAGTTTAGTATGGGGGAGTGATGAGACTACATTTATACATAGTCTCATCGTCCAAATCGGGCATAAAACGCTTAAAATATCATCAAATACCCCAAAATATGCTTGTGTTTGTTCATTATGTATTTTAGGTACGGATATCGTGAAATCAACAAAGGATCACAAGAATCAAGCAAAAACAAACATGGGAAATGAAGCCGCACAAAGAATCGGGCCCAAGTATTGAATTTCCAAAAATACCTTGAAGTTTGAAGATTTGGCAACTTTGATCCCTCAATTTTGAAGACTTGTCATAAATGACCCTCTACTATTCATTTGTACAAGATTTATCCTTGAAGATTGAAGATATGTCAAGAGAAGTCCTTGGATTATGGTCAAAATGTAAGATTGGTCCTTATGAATACTTTGCAAAAACCTTTTTGTGGCAAAAGTCTAAAAAACAAAAGTTTCATAACAAAGGGTTTTGATTATTTGGCTGTTTAAACTATGAATGGAAACACTTTGGGATTTGAGGGACTACTTTGGGAAGACACACAAAGTTATCCCAGCCTATAAATTAGACACATCAACCCAACTAACCAACCACACATCCCCACGTCACACCCTCCATCCCAGTCACACCCCACTTTCTTTTTTTGTTAATTGATTTTATAACCAGTTTAATGAAATGGTGGTAAACACAAATTTAAACTTAATCACCCCCAAATGTGATTAAACATCCCTGTTTACTCACCTTCAACCCTAGAACCCTAATCCTAAACTCACTCTAAACCAAAGGGGTTTTTCCCCTTAATCTCCAGATTGATAATTAAACCCCCACTAAACATTAACCCACTTACAAACTACATCCACACTCACCCAAGGTCCCCACCCGACTACCCCTGCTCATGTCACATTCACCCCAATACCCAAATTCGACAAGATCAACGTCCCAAAGGATTTACTTGGTCCCCAATGTTCAACCAACGGCCCAAGATCAAAATTCCAAGCTGTCAACATTCAGAGATCACATGACACCAAGAATCAGCCAAAGACCAATATTCAAACTTGGAATATTCTAAGAAATATGCTAAGGCATTTTAGTCAGTTTGTTTAGCTAGAACCTTCTTTCTTTTGTATAAAAGCCAATGTCGCCTGTGACATTAGGTTTTTTCCAGTCTTTTGTAAAAAATTTATACTTATTAATGAAAATGAAAGTTTTAAATTATGCAAAATTATGAGTTCCAAGTTTATGTTTTCTTAGTATAATATTTACTTTTCTTTGCAATTTAGTTAAGGTTATCAAATAATCTTTGGTTAAAGGTTTTTATTCAAGAAATTTAAAAAAAAAATGTGTGAAGTCCACGGATTGTGAATCCCAAATCACAAGGAAGTGAAAGTGGAATTTTGATTTTGGTTTTCACATTTGTGTTAGTATTTGGTTTTCATATTTAAAAGGTTTCAAAAGTTTGGTTCTAAAAAGTTTTCAAAAATCTGTTTTCAATATTGTTTATTTTGCTTAATGATTCTACTATAGCAAAAGCCACAAGCTTACAGCTTGTGGCCTTTTGATTACAAGGAGTGGTTTCTTGTTGGTTGTTGTGTGCAGGAAACAAAGAAGCA
The DNA here is from genome assembly GCA_025667525.1 of Glebionis coronaria. Classification (NCBI taxonomy): domain Eukaryota; kingdom Viridiplantae; phylum Streptophyta; class Magnoliopsida; order Asterales; family Asteraceae; genus Glebionis; species Glebionis coronaria. Next base: position 26,413,340 of record CM046875.1, read on the forward strand.
TCAAAACAAGACCCCATTGCCTTTCCATTTTTGGTCCTTCATTTTCATTTGAAGATATTGTACACCCTTGGGTCTCTTATAGATTCCAACAGCAGGGAATCCTCTACACTTCCATAAGCTTGCATAAGCTCTAACAAGGGTCTTTAGAAGGCATAAGCTTGTTGGTAATAGGCTTGAACCCTATTGATCCCTATTTTTTAGTTTTATGTGATTTTGTGTGAATTTTGTGTAATTTGTTTAAATACTAGTTAACCTGCTTGTTTATGTTTCTTGTGGCTTGTTATACATGTTAGAGTAACTTTACATCAATTTTTAGTGGTTTTGATTACAAGTTCTTTGTTAAAATTTCATTTCAAAAATTTAAGGGGTGTTTGGATCTGCTTTTTAGGTTAAGTATTTGACAACTAGTTGGCCTAATATCTATCTAAACACACTTAAATAGTCTGTGATAGGTGATATTGATAGTTTATTTTAGTTGGGTAGGTTAATATTGAAGTTTGCATGTTAAATTTTGGGTAAAATAGCATAAAAGTTCAGTAGGTCTAATTTAGGGGTAAAACTTGGTTGATTTGTTCTAAAATCTTGTAGACTGTTAGAACATTCGGTAATCTAGGATTGCTGATTGATGACTTGTGTTTTGATGGTTGTTTGAACTAGATTCAGAATGTTAAATCTCACTTGTGCACCAATTGCATTAGCAAAGTCTCACCAGACCTTGCCTTTTATACCAACAACTTGATTTACCTACCTGTGTGTGATTTGGTGTTGTATGTTGAGTTTTTCTTGTGTATACTGACTCCCTACACTCAATTGAGTGCAGGGGTGCCTTTGTTTGCCAAAGACAGCCACTAAATCTCAACAAACGACCAAAAACAGGCCTTCATCACTTTAGTGACTTTCTTAGTGTCATCAGAGGACGATCCTCTTTGTTTTTGTTTGTCGGATAACTCCATTTTTCTTTAAGTTTAATATTGTTTCAATTTTCATACAGCTGGGCACGTTTTTGATGAATTAGGTTTATTCTTGTTAAGTTTAAGTTTATTTTTGTGTTTTTGGAATGTATTAGTAACCAGTAATAAGTTTCATAAAAAGAAAATAAAAAAAATAGTTTGAAAAAAAAAACTTGGCCAGGACTCGAACCTGTGCCATTCATACCACAAACCAACGCATTTACCATCTGCCCTTGGGTGTTTTACTGGTAATCCCTTGCAACATTTAATATATAAGGTGTGTTTGTTTTTAGCTTATTTATTTAGTCCATTTGTAAATAAGCTGTTTTAAGCTTATTTATTAAGCTTTTTATCTGTTTTTCTTTTTTCCTGAGCTTTAATCATAATTTAGGACTTTTCGGTTTAAAAATTATATTCACGTTTTTAATTACTTTTTTATCATTATTTTTAGTTTAAGTTTTAAAAAGTTATTAAAAAGTAGAAAAAAGTGTTTTTAAAATTTGGAAAAATAGTTTTTAATGTTTTTAATAACATTTTTGAGGTTTACAAAAGAAAAGTTTTGATTTTCACTTGTTTTTAATTTTATCTAATTTTTGGTTTTTAATTAAAGTTTAAAAATTAATATAAAATTATTAAAAAGGTTTTGGAAATTTTGGTTTTCTTTTTTGTCTTATTTACAATTTTCTTAATTTAAGTTTAATTTTTGGTAATTTTTAGAGCACTTTTATTTTTTGTCGAGTTTTACGATTTTGCATTTTTCACGTCGTAGGGTAATTTTTAGAGTAAATCATCTTATTTTTCCTTCTTTTCTCATCCAAAAACGAAACTAATCCAAACTTTGATTTTATATAATTGGCACACAAATCATACACCTTCGCCGAGAACGAACTTGGACTTTTCGTCTTCACGGTTTTCTTAAATGGTGTCGATTAATACTTGCCACATGTACGTCTTTTTCCTAAAAGCATATTTTTACTACTATTAACCCTATATCTCAAATAATTATGGATCCTGGTTCTACAGTAAAGACCCGAAGCATACTTAAGAAAGTTACTTCTGGTCATCATGCTCTTGTGAGCTATATTAAAGACCAGAAGCGGAATAATCACACATATTTTATTCACTGTTTGTTTGCTTGTTTTCTCTCTCAGGTTGAACCTAGGTCTGTCTCACATGCACTTGAAGATCAAAGTTAGGTAGAAGCTATGCAGGAGGAAATGCAACAATTTTTCTTTCAGAATGTATGTATCTTGGTTGACTTGTCGTATAGGAAATCAGCCATAGACACCAAGTAGATTCTGAAAAACAAGAAAGATGCTATGGGCATTGTGGTAAGGATTAAGGCAAGGCTAGTAGCACAGGGTCACACTCAGCTTGAAGGAATTGATTATGATGAAGTTTTTGCTCCTGTTTCCCGAACTGAGGCAATACGATTATTTTTTGCTTTTTCTTCTTACATAGGCTTTACAGTGTTTCAAACGGATGTCAAGTTCCTTTCTGTATGGCAAGATTGAAGAAGAAGTATATGTCCCTCAACCTAAAGGATTTGTCGACCCTCTTCATCCTAAGAAGGTTTATAAGGTTGTCAAGGCTCTATATGGTCTTCATCAAGCTCCTAGAGCTTGGTATGAGCGTCTATCTACTTTTTTTGTTGAAACATGGCTACAGACGAGGTACTATCGACAAAACACTATTTATTAAGAAGAATTCCAAAGACCATGTATATGTCGATGACATCATCTTCCGTTATACCAAGAAGGATTGGTGTGATGAGTTTGAACGGTTGATGACGGGTGAGTTTTAGCTGAGTGTTATGGGAGAACTCACATTTTTCCTTGGACATCAAGTCAAGCAGCAGCAGGATAGCATCTTTATTAGTCAAGACAAGTATGTTTATAATATCATTCAAAAGTTTCATGTGCAACCTCTTAGACGAGCAGAAACACCCTATGAAGTTACCAAGGTCAAACTTAAGAATGAACCGGATCCCCATGTCAATGTTCACTTACACAGGTCCATGATAGGCTCACTCATGTATTTGACTGCGTCTCGACCTGATATTATGTTTGCAGTGAGTGCTTGCTCTAGACACCAAGTAGCACCTACCACCTCAAACTTAAATGGTTTCAAAAATAATTTTAAGTATCTTAAAGCCCAACCCAAGCTAGGCCTATGGTATCTGTTAATGCAAGTGATGCCTAAAAACATTATTAGTGTTAACTAATCTTTCTTAGTTTTGATCACAACAAACCATACAACAGTTTAGTGTAAAACACAAAATGAATTATTTAACTAACACTATCATCAAGGTAATAATCATATCACTAACCTTTCTTAATCATACTCAGTGATCATCAAAATGATTATCCTTAAAACTCACTTTTGTTAATAAGACAAAAGACTTTTTAATAAACTTTCTTTTTTAGAAAATGTTTTATTAAAATGGAAAATGAAAATTTGAAAATGGCATATTCCAAATGCTGTTAGAATATCCTTTGAAGGGTTCAAATACCTCAGATATTCCCACCCCACTAAAAGACAAAAAAACGGAGCGGAGTCTAGTGGCGGTACCTTAAGTACCTACGCGGTACCTTAGCGATATGGTACCGCGGGGTGAGATAAGGTACCGCGCACAGTAGCCGTTATAGATTGTAACTTTGTCTCCTTTAAATAGTGGGTCAAATCTCATTTTCCAGCAAGCCTCTTGGACGTTTTTCTCAGCCCTCTTTCTATTTTCTATAGCATAATCATTAGTAAATGATCACTTAAATTGTTAAGGATGTTTACATATGATTATCCTCTTGATCCCCTCCTTTACCATGTCCAATGAGAAGATCACTCATGATGTAGTGGTTTTGCAACCCTTTAGGAAAAGGAGGCAACAAAGTAGTGGTAAGCGTTAAGCGTCGGTTTAGGAAAACCAAGCACTTATGACCCTTAATAAAGGTGAGTTCGTTCTCTCGAGGAGGCACGTGTGTTGTGTAATGAAGTGATTTTGATTGATGATTTTATTAAGAAGAAAAGAGAGGAGAAAATGACGAAGACGTAAAAATAGAAATTAACGAAAAATCACTACTAGAAAGTTAAGACGTAGACCCTTAAAAACTACCAAAATCAAAATTTTAACCTAAAAATTCCTAAAAATTACTAAAAATCCCCAATAATATTCTAAGAGTTTACAAAAAATCCAAACTTGCTAAAACCTTTTAATTAATTAGATAATGACTTTTTAATGCTAATTAAAGCCCTAAAAATCACTTTTATTTATTAAAAATCCTTAAACAAGATCTAGTAGTTTGTAAACCTCAAAAATATCCTAATTAAGCTAAAAACTATTTTTTAAAATTTTAAAACCAAATTAAACTATTTTTAAACACTTAAAAACTATTAAAATCTATTAAATCTTAAATTACTTCTAAAAAATAAATGAAATGCCTAAAAAATATTTGGAAAGTGACAAAGTTCCTAATTTAATGACTACAATCTAGGAAAAATGAAAAAAAAAGAAAAAAACAAACTTTCTATTTTTGGGAATAAAATAATATTAAAATAATCCAAAAAATAAAAGTTTATAAAATAAATACTAAAATATTTCTAAAAATCCTAAATAATGTAACTAAGAGAAAAATGCAAATTAAAGTTCCTAAAACTTTTTAATTAATTTTATATAAAAGTTTAAAGTTAATAAAAAACCCTAAAATCAAATAAAATTAAAAATAAGACTTTTTGAAAACTTTTTGATATGTAAACCTCAAAAATATAAATCAAAACCTAAAAACTATTTTTTTGGATTTTTAAAATACTTTTTGCTATTTTTAAATTACTTTCTAAAAATAAAACTAGAAATAATCCTAATAAATAAATAAATAAGGAAAAAAATCTACTTTTAAAACAGAAAAGTCCTAAATGACAATAGAAACCTAGGAAAAATACTAACTACCAAATAAGCTTATACAATAAGCTGAAAAAGCCCAAGGTAGCTACGGCTTAATTTAGATAAGCCAAAACAAAATCTCCTTAAGTATAATTTGAAACCAAACCTATCAGTCAAAGTCCCTAGGGCACAGATGGTTAGCACGTTTGGTTGTGAGAGGAGTGGCGCAGGTTCGAGTCCTGGCCACGTCCTTTTTGGCAAATTATTTTTTTTTTCTTTTAAAAACCCAAACTTGTTGATCCTTTATACACAAAAACACAAACACAAGTCACTTTAACCAAGATTAAAACCTATCTGAAACAAAAACGTGATCAGGTTAACATTTTTGTGAACACCAAGAACTTATATTCTTCACAGATGAAAACAGAAACAAGAGGACTTGTTTAATGCTTCTTGGTGGTGAATTGTTGGACAAGGGGGCACCCTTATACTCTTGGGAGTATAAGGAGTCAAACACAAATATAAATCAAGCAAGATCTTAACACAAAATCACAATTATGGGCAAAATCAAGTTGCTGATGCAATTTTATGGGTTTGGTGGTTTTTTCTGATGCAATTGACTCAAACAATGATTTTCAGACCCTCAAATCTTGCACAAAAATCACCCAAGTGACACACAACCAAAACTCAATCATATATGACCCTAAACTCTAGCAGCTTAGCAAATCTTGATGCTCAATTTCACAAAACAAGCAGGAACAAGGCAGTGACTGAATTTAAGCTTCTTTTTCAACTTTTTCACTTGCAAACTTGTTTAAAAAACTTACAAAGTTGAAAACCAAACTACACACAACCTATCAACACCCTAAGGAGTAATTCTAACAGGTTTTAACCAAGATTAAAATCATTGAACTCATGTTAATCCCTAATCCAAACACCCCTTTAAGTTGCTGAAATTAATTTTGACAAACCAAATGATTTCAAATCAAATCCAAACTGACTTAAATCCTGCCTAACATGCATATAACACCAACTTAACTCAAATCAAACCAAATTAACTACACTTAAACACTTATCATGTAAATCACATAAGCAAAGCATAAGACTGAAAATGGAAAAAGTAAAAGGGTGCTACCTTAAGGGTCCTACATCCAGGACCCTTAGTGACAGCTATGTCACCTCCCACAAACACGGGTTTGTGCAGAACCTTTAACAGCAACAAGCTCAAAACCTGCTAAGAAAAAGTGAAAAGAAACAAGCACAAATATAACTTTCTGATTTTACCAAAACTTATAAACCTTGAAACCACTTGAACCTTGGAGCTTAACACGTTTCTAAAACAATCACAAGATCAAAAATCCAGGACTCTTATCCACTTTCACTTCAAAAAGCCTTGGATTTCAGAAACCTATCAAACCTTTTTCAAAAACCTTTTTGAAAACTTAAAACACACAATATGTTTCACAAATATGATGGAACTCAGATTTTTCACTCAACAATCATTTACCAACTTTTAAAACAAGTAAAAAGGGATTACAATTCCAACACAAGAAAAATACCAAACTTTTAATTAATTTAAAAAGGAATTACAAGTTGGAGTAAAAAATCTGGAACAAGAAGAAAATAGGACACAGGGTCCTATTTATACAATGATAAGAACTATCTAGAACTACTAAACAATGTGAAACCCTAGCAGCTGATTTCCCTATAATGCCCTTGGAATCTTTCTTCAAAATCAGTCAAAGAGGTGAACATGTGATCTTGTACTGTCTTGGTGATGTCCAGCTGTGATGAATGATCCTGGGACGTCCATTTGTCCTTGGGGGTCAAGGAGTGCCCTCTAATCGTTGGTTTGGTCGGGTATTGGGTTTGGGGACGAAAGTGATGGGCAGGGGAGGTACGGGGTGGGGTCCTCAAGCCATGTGAGGGTGTCTTGTGAGGTGGGTTTTGGGGATAATGACACGAATCATCAATCTGCACAAAATCAAGGAAAAACCCTTTGATTTGTGCAAATTAAGGATTAGGGTTTATGGGTGTGTTTGAATGATAAACAGTTGTGTTTGATGGTGATTAGGGGTTTAAAAATTTTAAATTGTTGTTTACCACCAAAATAAAAATCTGTTTATTTAAATTTGGTTGTAAGTGGAAAGTGACGTGGAGGGGGTTGTGAAGTGGAGGCTTGTAATTGGTGGTGGTGGGTAATGTGGCAGAATGATAGGTTGTGGGTTGTTTGGTTGTCTGGCAATAATGGCCCCCAAGGTTCTATCTTTTGTTCAATTTGTAATAAACAGCAACAACGCCCAATTTCCCTTTATCAACTTTGGAGGACTTGTCATAAATGGCACAAAATGTTTCAAAACTTTTAACAAGGGCTCCTTTTGTATTATGTTTATTTTCCAAGGGCTGATCTTGTATAGTCTTCAAACTATAGGGACCTTATTCATAGTTTTGAATATTTGAGGGGTATAAAGTGTAAATCTTCAAAAGTTGAGGGACCAAAGTTGCCAATCTTCAATTCTTCAAGGGTCTTTTTGCAAAATTCCAAACTTGGGCCCGGCTCATTGTGCGGCTTCGTTTCCCGTGTTCGTTTTTTAATTGATTCTTGTGATCCTTTGCCATTTCCTCAATATCCGTACCTAAAAATACACAAGTAACAAACACGAGCATATATTTGGCAGTTTTAATGATATTTAATGCATTTTAAGCCCGTTTTGGACGATGAGACCATGTATAAAAGCAGTCTCATCACTCCCCCATACTAAACCATTGCCGTGCCCTCACGCAATGCTAGAATAAAGTATCATAGCACTCCAAAATTCAATTTTATTCACTTTATTGAAATGATAAACTAGCTACACTACTACTATTACTATTACTTGTGTTATAGACATAATGTATGATTTTCATCGCAAAATGGGACGTTTAGGTTCATAGAATAAGAACACGTGAATGCTTCGTTAGAAATAATTTCGTCGTCCTCGATTTTCACCTCAATTCCATGCCAAGCGTGCAACGAGATCATTGTCATTATAAGTTAGTAATGCTAACACTACTCATATGCCCTAATCACGTACTTATCCTCCCATTATTCCTAAGTTGTATCTCTTATATTTTATTATGTCTTAATGATCACGAGGATACATCATTGACTTATGCGATAATAGAGATTTAGGTCTAAAAATAGAGTCCTAACGGTGTAACTAAGACCATCAAATCAATAACCCCTCCTAATAGACAACGATGTTAAAAAATTAAGTTGACAAGAAGAATCGATAAACACGGTTTTATAACGGTTTTGAACATGAGACTTATTACCAAGACTTTTATACGCCCCCTAACGGAAGGACCTTATTATCTTTGGTTTACCTCCATCTTTTATTCTACTTCGCCATGAAGCTTTTATTATGACTTCGGTCTTGCCTTGCCTTTTATTATCCGCCATCATCGGTGGTTTTATTAGCCAAAGACGTATATCCTCACGCTAAAGCGAATTTTGGATCTATAAAGCTTCGAAGATTAAGGCTTGATTCACTTACAATTTTGCATAGATTTTAGGCCTTGTGGGGCTTCAAATTGTTTGCTAGATTTAGGTGAGCACTTGAAATCTTATTATTGGGTGAAGCTTTCGATTATTAGGGTGCCAATACTTCAAAACCGTGACGCTGGCGATACCTTAATGTCTTCCTAATTTAATTACACGGAAGCTACTAGAAAAGACTAGAAACCCAACAATCCTAACTAAACCGCTAAGTCAATATTTATTAAGCAAAAAATATTTACATGCGAAGGGAGAATAAGCAAACAACGAGAACACATGAGTTTTTGAAAGAATACGAGTACTCTACGTTTAGCATAGTAACTTATAATTAACTCTATCATTTCTCGTCCTCATTTAAGAGACTTAGCATAATGTGTAGTTAAGGAACCAAAGCTAAGTGCTCAACACGCACGGTCGAGTCAAAAATTACTCTTATTCTCGCCATCGGAAAACCTACATTCGTGTCTTCAAACACTTATGAATCATGAGAAAAATTTTAAAATTTGGCCATTTTTAGCCTTATTTTGCAACAAAACGATAAACAAAACGATAAATTTTGGAAAGCGTGAAGGTTTGGCAAGAAAAGTATCTATTCACCCCCCCCCCCCCATACTAAAGTTAAACATTGTCCTCAATGTTTCGAGTCTAGGGGTGCAAACACCCCCATACTAGAGACGTAGTCGAATGCCTAATCTAGCATGGAAAGGGTGTAACCAATAAATTAATAGCCGTTTATGAAGTGTGCTAAAAACCTAAGGTTAGAACATATAAGGATATATCATTTGGATATTGAGAAATGTCTCCAAAGCAAACGATCGAGTGCTCCCATAAAACGAACACGAGAGGCTCCAATCGTGAAGTTCATGATCTAAAAACCACAATGCACAAACAACCACGGAACAAAGGTTGGAAGGGCACAAATCCCCTCACATTAAGTAATTAGAAAGCAATAATATGTACATGGATAAGCATGGGTCTCCCCCACGAGGAACCTTGTTTTTGATAACCGAGTCAAAAGCTCGACTCGGATCCCCATAAATGTGATCATTTAGGGATAATCATGGTGTGGTTAATTTTTGGTGGGGCTTACATGATAAACAAGGCCCAAAAGCACATGGAGTACTTTAAAAACCCGATAAACGTATACCGGGGTCAAAGATAGCGTCCTTGTTTTCGGATGAAAGACGAGACAATGCTACTTCAACACAAACCCCAATGGGGTAGAAGAAAATAGGAGAGAAGAAATAGAAGGGTGGTACAATGGGTAAGTCTCTAAAAACATGAGCTACTCGAGGTAGACTCGCACCAATCAAATGAAAAGATTTTTCATTTATTGCATCTGTGGAAGACCGAGATTTCCCTATATAAGCAATTCCAGGATCAAATATCTCGTCCTCGGTGGAGAAAGGGAAGGGAACATAAGGGGATTCCCCCACACTAAGTCTACACAAAGCATCGTCAAAAGGAGAAGACGAGCTTGTAGTACTCAATAAATGCGGTGATGACGGAGTTAGAGTTGTAAGAAAATCTTTTAAATTCAATTCAAAATCTTTTCCTTTTTCATCTTTTACACTCTCCTTGTGAAAACCCGATTTAATTATGTCAAAAATATTTGGTGTATCTAAAGCAATGTTAGTCACACTAAAAATTCTCACATTTTGAAATCTTTTTGGTTTAGGTGGTGGCAAGTTTTCAAATCTTTTGTCAACAAAGAAAACCTCCCCATCGGGAGCAACGTATTCATCATCCGAAGAAACACTCGAGATTGGAATCGTAGGCTTAACACTCTTAACCTCTACCGGCGGAGGGGACGGAACTTCATTTTTCTCAACAACTCCTAAAAATCTATTTGAAATCTTTTTGCAAATGCTTTTGATGGGATTGACATTGTACAAAGATGTGATGGAATACACATGAGAAAGAGTGGAGTTTTGGGTTGCATTAATGACGAGTTCTTCCTCATTGAAACGAAGAGTGATTTTTCTTGCATGCACATCGATAAGTGCTCTCGAGGTATCAAAAAAAGATCGACCTAAAATTAACGGAACTTTAGGATCGATGGGAATATCAACAACAATAAAGTCTACAGGATAGTAGAACTTTCCAACTTTCACAAAGACGTCCTCGGCAACTCCACAAGCTAGAATCGTAGAATGATCGGCCATTTCGATTGACATTCTTGAAGGAGTGAGATTTGGAAGATTGAGCGATTTAAAAATCTCAAGAGGCATCAAATTAATACTAGCACCAAGATCGGCCAAGGCGTAGCATTCTTCCATGTCTTGGATAGCACATGGGATTAAAAACTTTCCAGGATCACCGACTTTTTGAGGTATGCGGCTTAGAAAAACCGATGAACAACTAGACGATTTTTGCAATTTCTCTTTGTTATTCAACATACTTTTGAAGTTCGCGGCAAATCGAGGCATCATGACTAAGGCGTCGGCAAAACTTATATTAAAATGCAAGTCACGAAACATTTTCATAAAGAGTTCAAATTGATAATTATTTCGTTCTTGTGCCTTTTCCTTGTCTCGTCTTGAAGGGTAGGGTAAAGGTGGTGTGGGTTGGGGAAAAGTAGGCATAGGCATCGACCTTGGAATCTCGGGTTCCATGATTGGTGTGGGTTCAACCGTAGGTGTGGTTTGAGCGGTACTTCGTGGGCTTGTAATTTGCTCCTTTTCTACCACAACCTCGGGTTCTTTCTCTTTTTCCTTCTCCATAGAAGTACTTGGACGAGAAATGGGTTCTTTGAAATTTTTACCACTACGAGTAGTAATAACCTTCAATTCTCCTTTCGGGTTCACGATGGTATCACTAGGAAGACCACCCGAAGAAGAGGGCTTACACATGATAGCTTCAAACATCTTAGCCATACGGTCCTCAAATTTTGATTGCCTAGCATCCGCTTTTAACAACTCTTGCTTAATCTCATGTTGACCTTGCTCCATTTTTTGTTGATTTTGTTGGAGACGTGTGACATTTCCTTCCATTTTGTTGGCATGAGTTTTAAGTTCATTAGCAAGTTCGTTTTTAAGCTCGTTTTTCAACTCGGACCTTAAGCTAACCATTTCACGTTGCATGTTGTCAAACTTAGCATCATTAGCCTTAGCATAATTCAAAAATTCTCCTTGAAGATTTTTGGTGTGATCATTTTGAAAACCTTGGGCATTGGTTTGAAAATCACGGTTTTGGTTTTGGTTTGAAATTTGCCCATTACCACTTTGGTAATTACCCTTGTTATAATTCCTTTGATTTCCTTGGTAATTTCCACCTTGGTTGTTGTTTCGATAGTTATTAGCATTTTGATTTGGTGGAGCTTGATTTTGGCGAGAACCTTGACCGATTTGGTTATAAGTTCCCGTGGCTACAAAAGCATTTGAAGTGTTACCATCCGCGGTTATGCACTCGGAAAGATCATGAGCTCCACCACACGACAAACAACTCTTAGAAACCGCTTTAACCGAAGCAGAGTTTGAAGCTTCTTGAGCTTTCCAATGGGACATAAGGCTAGCAAATCTATCAAAAAATCGATTTTCTTCATTTGCTTCATCATGTAATGCATTGATACTACGAGACGATGATGAGCCCATTTTGGCAACACTCGGTGTGTGACGAGGGCTATAAACCTTAGACCTATTCTCAATTATGACCAAAGCTTCTTCAACCGTTTTACACAAAAAATTACCACCCACGGCGGCATTCAAATAATCTCTTTCATGATCGTTAAGTCCATTGTAAAACGTGTCTATTTGGTGCAAATCGGAAAAACCGTGATGAGGACATTCATGCAACATCTGCTTAAACCTATTCCAAGCCGTTGAAAAACTTTCATTTGATTCTTGTGAAAATTTAGAAATCTCATTTTTCAAATGCGTAGTCTTAGAGGGCGGAAAAAATTGGTTCACAAATTTTGAAACGAGATCCTTCCACGTCAATATAGAAATGGGTGGCTCTTTCTCTAACCAAATTTTAGCGGGCCCCGCTAAGGAATACGAAAAAAGCATCATCTTAATCGAGTCATTCGAGACATCCTTAAATTTGCACGTGGCGGTAAGACGATTAAATTGGCGGATATGGTTGTGGGGATTGTCCTTCTCATCACCACGGAATTTGTTGTTTTGGATCATCGACAACAAACCCGTTTTCACCTCAAAATTCTCCACAAGGATTGCGGGAATCACAATAGCTTCTCCATAACCCTCGGTGGGTGCTTGAAGTAACTCCATCATAGTCTGATTCGCCATGGTAGGTGCTTCTCGTACAATGGGTTCGTCAATAGGAGACTCCTCACTAGAATGAGTTGGAGTGGGAGTTTTGTTCTTTCGTCTACGTGCACGTTTTGCTTGATTACGAGTTAGCATAAACGTCACGTACAAAGAGGAGACGAGAAAAGAAGATTCTTTTTGGTATTTTGTGTTTTTCAATTTTTTTGTGGTTTTTGATGGTATTAACCTTTTTTGGAAATTGGTGAAATGTATTAAGTAGACACAAAGTCCACAAATCTCCTCCTTAATCAAATCTCTTGATTAAAGAAGCCTCAAGGAATGAAAACGATCACGTGGAGTGAACGCCTTTGATGACTTTAGAACGATGGTGGAACACCAAATCGTTCAAGAGGGTTTAATCAATAGAAACCAAGAAAATATATATGATATGTAATAATACTTTGGGCGGCAAAACCCTCGATTCACTCTCAAAATCAAATACGCACAAGCAAGCGGAGGAAACGAGGCGGCGCGAAGCACTTAAGAGCCTTTTTCCTTTAGGTCGTGAAATACAACCGCCTTATACCCACCTTATAGTTTGTATTATCAAGATTAAGCTTCACGAAAGTATTTATCTATTTTTGCCTTTTTCTTTGGTTTGAGATTCGAATACAATGATTGGGTAATGAAATCCCGAATCAAGGTTGTGATTGCTCACGTATTTGGAGTACTTGTGAATTTATTGTTCTACGTATACAATATATTAATAATATTCACACAAAAACCGAAAAACGATAATACGTATTAGTAGAGTGCTACTAATACAAATACTATTATGGCTAATATAAAAAACAACAATTGTTCAATCAAAACACAACACGCCTCCCCGGCAGCGGCGCCAAAAAAAATGATGTAGTGGTTTTGCAACCCTTTAGGAAAAGGAGGCAACAAAGTAGTGGTAAGCGTTAAGCGTCGGTTTAGGAAAACCAAGCACTTATGACCCTTAATAAAGGTGAGTTCGTTCTCTCGAGGAGGCACGTGTGTTGTGTAATGAATTGATTTTGATTGATGATTTTATTAAGAAGAAAAGAGAGGAGAAAATGACGAAGACGTAAAAATAGAAATTAACGAAAAATCACTACTAGAAAGTTAAGACGTAGACCCTTAAAAACTACCAAAATTAAAATAACCTAAAAATTCCTAAAAATTACTAAAAATCCCCAATAATATTCGAAGAGTTTACAAAAAATCCAAACTTGCTAAAACCTTTTAATTAATTAGATAATGACTTTTTAATGCTAATTAAAGCCCTAAAAATCACTTTTAATTATTAAAAAGCCTTAAACAAGATCTAATAGTTTGTAAACCTCAAAAATATCCTAATTAAGCTAAAAACTATTTTTTAAAATTTTAAAACCAAATTAAACTATTTTTAAACACTTAAAAACTATTAAAATCTATTAAATCTTAAATTACTTCTAAAGAATAAATGAAAAGCCTAAAAAATATTTGGAAAGTGACAAAGTTCCTAATTTAATGACTAAAATCTAGGAAAAATGAAGAAAAAAGAAAAAAACAAACTTTCTATTTTTGGGAATAAAATAATATTAAAATAATCCAAAAAATAAAAGTTTATAAAATAAATTCTAAAAAATTTCTAAAAATCCTAAATAATGTAACTATGAGAAAATTGCAAATTAAAGTTCCTAAAACTTTTTAATTAATTTTATATAAAATTTTAAAGTTAATAAAAAACCCTAAAATCAAATAAAATTAAAAATAAGACTTTTTGAAAACTTTTTGATATGTAAACCTCAAAAATATAAATCAAAACCTAAAAACTATTTTTTTAGATTTTTAAAATACTTTTTGCTATTTTTAAATTACTTTCTAAAAATAAAACTAGAAATAATCCTAATAAATAAATAAGGAAAAAAATCTACTTTTAAAACAGAAAAGTCCTAAATGACAATAGAAACCTAGGAAAAATACTAACTACCAAATAAGCTTATACAATAATCTGAAAAAGCCCAAGGTAGCTACGGCTTAATTTAGATAAGCCAAAACAAAATCTCCTTAAGTATAATTTGAAACCAAACCTATCAGTCAAAGTCCCTAGGGCGCAGATGGTTAGCACGTTTGGTAGTGAGAGGAGTGGCGCAGGTTCGAGTCCTGGCCACGTCCTTTTTGGCAAATTATTTTTTTTTCTTTTAAAAACCCAAACTTGTTGATCCTTTATACACAAAAACACAAACACAAGTCACTTTAACCAAGATTAAAACCAATCTGAAACAAAAACGTGCTCAGGTTAACATTTTTGTGAACACCAAGAACTTATATTCTTCACAGATGAAAACAGAAACAAGAGGACTTGTTTAATGCTTCTTGGTGGTGAATTATAAGGAGTCAAACACAAATACAAATCAAGCAAGATCTTAACACAAAATCACAATTATGGGCAAAATCAAGTTACTGGTGCAATTTTATGGGTCTGGTGGTTTTTTCTGATGCAATTGACTCAAACAATGATTTTCAGACCCTCAAATCTTGCACAAAAATCACCCAAGTGACACACAACCAAAACTCAATCCTATATGACCCTAAACTCTAGCAGCTTAGCAAATCTTGATGCTCAATTTCACAAAACAAGCAGGAACAAGGCAGTGACTGAATTTAAGCTTCTTTTTCAACTTTTTCACTTGCAAACTTGTTTAAAAAACTTACAAAGTTGAAAACCAAACTACACACAACCTATCAACACCCTAAGGAGTAATTCTAACAGGTTTTAACCAAGATTAAAATCATTGAACTAATGTTAATCCCTAATCCAAACACCCCTTTAAGTTGCTGAAATCAATTTTAACAAACCAAATGATTTCAAATCAAATCCAAACTGACTTAAATCCTGCCTAACATGCATATAACACCAACTTAACTCAAATCAAACCAAATTAACTACACTTAAACACTTATCATGTAAATCACATAATCAAAGCATAAGACTGAAAATGGAAAAAGTAAAAGGGTGCTACCTTAAGGGTCCTATATCCAGAACCCTTAGTGACAGCTATGTCACCTCCCACAAACACGGGTTTGTGCAGAACCTTTAACAGCAACAAGCTCAAAACCTGCTAAGAAAAAGTGAAAAGAAACAAGCACAAATATAACTTTCTGATTTTACCAAAACTTATAAACCTTGAAACCACTTGAACCTTGGAGCTTAACACGTTTCTAAAACAATCACAAGATCAAAAATCCAGGACTCTTATCCACTTTCACTTCAAAAAGCCTTGGATTTCAGAAACCTATCAAACCTTTTTCAAAAACCTTTTTGAAAACTTAAAACACACAATATGTTTCACAAATATGATGGAACTCAGATTTTTCACTCAACAATCATTTACCAACTTTTAAAACAAGTAAAAAGGGATTACAATTTCAACACAAGAAAAATACCAAGCTTTTAATTAATTTAAAAAGGAATTACAAGTTGGAGTAAAAAATCTGGAACAAGAAGAAAATAGGACACAGGCGTCCTATTTATACAATGATAAGAACTATCTAGAACTACTAAACAATGTGAAACCCTAGCAGCTGATTTCCCTATAATGCCCTTGGAATCTTTCTTCAAAATCAGTCAAAGAGGTGAACATGTGATCTTGTACTATCTTGGTGATGTCCAGCTGTGATGAATGATCTTGGGACGTCCATTTGTCCTTGGGGGTCAAGGAGTGCCATCTAATCGTTGGTTTGGTCAGGTATTGGGTTTGGGGACGAAAGTGATGGGCAGGGGAGGTACGGGGTGGGGTCCTCAAGCCATGTGAGGGTGTCTTGTGAGGTGGGTTTTGGGGATAATGACATGAATCATCAATCTGCACAAAATCAAGGAAAAACCCTTTGATTTGTGCAAATTAAGGATTAGGGTTTATGGGTGTGTTCGAATGATAAACTGTTGTGTTTGATGGTGATTAGGGGTTTAAAAAGTTTAAATTGTTGTTTACCACCAAAATAAAAATCTGTTTATTTAAATTTGGTTGTAAGTGGAAAGTGACGTGGAGGGGGTTGTGAAGTGGAGGCTTGTAATTGGTGGTGGTGGGTGATGTGGCAGAATGATAGGTTGTGGGTTGTTTGGTTGTCTGGCAATAATGGCCCCCAAGGTTCTATCTTTTGTTCAATTTGTAATAAACAGCAACAACGCCCAATTTCCCTTTATCAACTTTGGAGGACTTGTCATAAATGGTACAAAATGTTTCAAAACTTTTAACAAGGGCTCCTTTTGTATTTTGTTTATTTTCCAAGGGCTGATCTTGTATAGTCTTCAAACTCTAGGGACCCTATTCATAGTTTTGAATATTTGAGGGGTATAAAGTGTAAATCTTCAAAAGTTGAGGGACCAAAGTTGCCAATCTTCAATTCTTCAAGGGTCTTTTTGCAAAATTCCAAACTTGGGCCCGGCTCATTGTGCGGCTTCGTTTCCCGTGTTCGTTTTTTATTTTTCTTGTGATCTTTTGCCATTTCCTCAATATCCGTACCTAAAAATACACAAGTAACAAACACGAGCATATATTTGGCAGTTTTAATGATATTTAATGCATTTTAAGCCAGTTTTGGACGATGAGACCATGTATAAAAGCAGTCTCATCAACTCACTCACTAGTGTAGTGATAAAGATGAATCTATGAGCTAGTCATATTCATCATGATACCCTTTTTGTTTTAGGTCAATCCAATGTATTTATGAATACTTGGACTAGTTGTGTTCATCCAAGTTATTTGTGGATACTTGGATTTGTTGTGTACATCCATTGCATATGTGTTTGCTTGGATTTGTGTTGTGTAAATCCAAGCTACATGTGTGTACTTGGATAAGTCTAGTTGAGTTGTAATAGATTTGATTAGGAGTTCTCACTAAACTATAAAGTGATGTGGTTGTGTCTTGTGAGTTCTCACTAAACATTAAAGTGATTAGTAGTTGTGTTGTGTGAAGTTCTCACTTAGCTTCAAAGTGAAGAGTCGTGAAGATTGGTTCTAGCTTTCGATTAGAATTCGACATCTAGCCTTGTGTCGTAAAATGGTGAAGTAGGCAACGTCGTGAAGATTGGTTCTACCTTAAGATTAGAACCCGACATCTAGCCTTGTGTCGTTAAATTGTGAAGTAGGCAACGTCGTGTAGATTGGTCCTAGCTAAAGATTAGGTCTCGACATTTAGCTTAGTGTCGGAAAATAATGTAAGCAACGATGTAAGGTTTTCTCCACCGAGAAGGGAGCTTGTGGATATAGTGGAAATCTCGAGTAGGTGTACTCGAGGAGTGGAGTAGAAACGAGGATAGAGCCTCGTTGTCGAACCACTATAAATCTTGGTGTCTTCCCACTAGGTTGTCTCCTTCCTTACTCTTTACTTATTTCATTATCATTATACTTGCTTATTATCCTTGCTAGTGCATTTCAATTGAACCTAATCATTATGCAACTTAGCCTCAAGTAAAAGATAGTTTTGATACAAACCAAATTGAAAGTAATTTTAATTTGGTCACCAATCGAAGAGAAACTATTCAACCCCCCCCTTCTAGTTTCTACAATTGGTATCAGAGCGATGGTCACTCAAGATCTTTGAAGTATATTATACTTTGAAACTTGGATCGATCCATTGTCTCCTCAAATTAGAAGGTCTAGTTGTACTAAAGTTTCTCTTTGGTCAAAACTATGTTTTCTTTGAAAATAGGTCTTTTAATTGATAATATTGCATCCCACTTAAGATTAGTAGCCTTTATGCATTTTAGATATACTCTTGAAATGTATCTACTAGTTTGCATCTTGCTTTGTGTAGGTACTCATGAAGATCAATCAATTAATTGGTTATGGATTGAGTTACTTGCACTTTTAGAAGAATCATCTTCATTGATCTTTAACATCTTTGAAGGATGATACCAAGATGATTGGGAATGATACTAGTCCTTGAAGACTTAGTACTCATCATAGTCATTGATTGGGCATAGCACTTATTCCTTCATGGATTGCTCTTTGTGGCCAAGGTACGCTTTCGTTCTTCCACACGCCCTTTGATCATTCTTTTGATCATTACTTGACTATGTGCTTGTTCTCGGCATCCTTGCCGTGACATCTATTTGTGGTTGGTGTTTCTTTTCTTTTATCCTCTCAAACCTTCATTGCTTGGATACTTGACTCACTATGGTGATGTAGAGTGAGTTAGTAGAAGCTTAAAGTATCAAGCATGATTTCCATGGTTTGCACCCATACGGTTAGTAGGCCCTTTGTGGGAGAGAAAGTGAATTAATACCTTGCTCATATTTTAGTTGAGACTAAGACTATTATTGAAAGTGATCTTAGTCTATACTTGAATATTTGGTTTGTGCTTATTCATTACCAAAGCCGTTTAACGTTTCGCTGGAAAGGCACATCTTAAACCACTATATATGACACAAGCTCTTCGTTACAACTACTTGAAGATTGTCATTAATCCCTTGAGCATTGATCCTAGTCTTGATTCACTTCTCTTGACTTCTCTCCACTTAGTCGTTTTGCTACGAGTAGTCGTTTGTCTGTTTTGGTTCTTTTCGATCTTGATTTAACTCGTAATCTTTCATTAAGGCATATTGCTTAGTGTTATGATGATCCAATGATATTCTAAAAGGCTCATGATTTAATTTTAAGTATTTTAGAAAAACTGGATTTTCAAAATTTGGCGTTTTTCAGAGATAAAAACCTGCCTCTGTAGGCGGTTCCTTATCTTCGCGGCTCAAACCCGCGGTTCCTTATCGATAAGGTACCGCGGGCAGTAACTTTTGTCAGAGCGCCAGTTTGAGTTTTTTATTCTTTTTCAAACCAAACTCTCTCTCTCCCAAAAACACACAGCCGACGGGTTTTACCTTTTCCCCCATTGTTTAAGCTTCCAAAACCTTCAATCACTCAAATTAATTGATTCCAAGTTGTGGGTTTCACTCATCCTTCATCTAACATCAATTAATTGTAAGTATTTTCTTTCAATTTCATCTATTTTTTTCTAGGGTTCATCCTTTCATAATTGGGGATTTTTAAAATTGAAATTGAATTAAAACCTTAATAGGAATGTGGGTTGACATGGTAATATTACTATGATTCCTTAGGTTGATATTCATTAAGATTTCACTAAAACCCACTTGTAGAACAAATCCGAATTTAGGCTAAATGATTTTGGTTGAATGATGGATTTGAGATGAACCCATGAACAAGTAGGTAATGACATTGTTAATGCTTACCTAAAAATCTTGTTTTGAAAACCAATGTTCTAATCCATTGTTGATCTAACATAGATCATGTGTTCTTGGTTAATGATGGAATAGACACATTGTGAACATGAAAATGATATGGATTCAATCCTATGTTTGTCAAGAAATTGATATAACACATTTTCATTTTACGTTTTCCTTTTTATTTTTCATATGAGTGATTGGAAAAATATTGTCTTGTGCTTGTATTTAGGTACTTAATCATGCCTTCTCAATATCAAAAAGATCATCAATTCACTAGAGATTATATGGCCAACATCTCTCAAACCTATGCTTCGCCCTAACTTCAAAACGCTTTTCCATCCCTTTCCACTCGTTGTTTCCATGAGGGTAGAGTCGTTGACAAGGAAATAACGGCTTATGCCTATATCCAATCTATGTTTGAGCTTTCGGGGTTTGATTGCTTGCTCAACATAGAAGAAGATATTTACCCCCTATTCCTTCTTGAATTCTTCAGCACCTACTCCATGTTTGAATACAACGGATAAATCTTCATTCGTTTCGTGTTGAATGATCAATTGATTCAATACTCCCTCGAAAACTTTGGTCAAATTCTCGGTGTGCCATATGAAGGCACGTGTCGGTTTACGGATAAATGGAGACTTGATGCTCTCTCGGAATCCTTCGATAAACCTCCAAATGACCTCACCGAAATTGATCTAGAGTTCATCCTTGACATCATCTCGAAAGAGCGTGATGGAAACGTTGTGAGAAGCCTTCATTCAAATGTACGAAATGTGAATCGATATGAAGTGCTCTCTAGCGACCTTAAGGATTTTATGGTTCAATGGGCCAATATCCTTAGGGAGAATGTCTTTTGTCTTGGTGGAAACCGAGATCACATCCCGGCGTGTATGGTGCATATGTTGAGTTGCATCTTTACATCCACCAAGTACAACTTGGCATTCTATATCGCTCGAAGAATCAGTTATGCCCTTTCGAAGCCCAAGACAAACCTTCCCTATGCTATGCTTCTAACTCGCCTTTTCAAAAGGGTTGCTCATGATTTTCCCCACCTTGATCTTTCTCGCTTCTACCCGGTTCATCGGGTTATGTTGCCTATTCAAGAGGCATATGCAAGAAAGACAAGAAGTGATCGAGGATCGAGAAAATCTATTCATCAAGAGATGGATGATGAGGACATGGACATGCCAACAAGTGATGGTGATGGCATAGGTACTAGTTCTCATTTCCACTCTTCGAGTAATTCCCATCCATCCTCAAACCCTTTCGAGGATGAATTTGAAGACTTAGCTCCTCCTCATCATCATTCTAGTGAAGTACCGGAAGATCTCAATATGGAGCATCTTTACCGTGAAAACCTTAGAACTCGAGGGGAATTGCACGAACACCGGGTTGAATCAAGAAAAGGTTTCAAGTTCTTGGGGAATATGATCAAGGGATTGGGGAAGAAGAGAAGGTGAAAGCTTTGAAGCTTTTCAAAGAATACATGTTGGTAAACATGTATTGTTGAACAATTTTATTTTATCTGGGATATGTATTAACTTGTAATTGCATGTTTGAATTATCATTTATCTTGATCCTTAATGTTAATTATGCCATCATGTTAGTGTTTTACATAGCTATGTGCATGCCTTTTGATAGTTAGCTTATTAGATTATGATCTGTAGTTAACTTTGGCTTGTGAAACTTTTGGGAAAAATCTGGGTTTATCAAAAACTGGGATGGGAAATTTTTGAAAACCTTCTGGTCGCGGTTCCATATCGACCCGCGGTTCCTTATCGATAAGGTACCGCCGGTCCTAGATAAGGAACCGCCGGTCACTGTGCACGACAGCATCTTTGCTTTACACTGTTTTCTTAATTTTGTGTAAACCTTGCATGATTTTCAGTAATAAACTGCACATTTCCTAAACTAGGTTACCTAAATTCATTATTCACCTAAAATGATTTTAACCCATTACTAGTTTGGATCATCCCCTCACCCATTTAAACCCACCTTGTTTGCCATGTTCTTCACACATCAAACATACTTCCCTAAAACTTAAACCACCCTAATCAACCATGGTGTGTACCAAAACCTCAAACACTTCCAAGACCTCCACCCCAAGGAAAACACTCAAAATAAGGTTTAAGGTAGCTAAGCCTAACTCCTCACCTTTCCACACACCTAAGAATGAGAATGCTCCTATCCTCATTTCTTCATCACCTTCCCCACCTCTTGCACCATGCAAGACTTCATCCACCCATGGTACTAACCACTCCATTGGTTCTACCTCCTCTTCATTCAACTCAAGAATCAATGAGCTTTCTTCACCCTTCACTCCAAGTGCACCCTTGGAAGTGACCACACAACCTCAACCAATCCAAAGCGTTCCTTTTGGGAATGACTTTGATGACACTTTGGTGACTTCACCATTTACCCCTCACAACTCACCCATTTCACCAACCTTGGAGGATTTTCCTCCACACTCACCCATTTACCCTTTGGGGAACATGCCTCCACTTTCACCCTCATCACCCTTGGAGAACTTGCCTCCTCCACCTCCACCCACCTCAAACATCCCAATTTTGGGTGTCCCTCTTTCCCTCCTCTTGGGTGATCCTTACTTTGGGTTTCAACAAACTCATGGTCCTAGATGTCCATGTTGTCTCTACAACCACTTCCTCATCCATAACCTAAGGATGGATATGTATGGACTACATAGGGGTTTGCAAGACTTCTTGCTTGCCTTGTTCTCCATGCCTCCTCCTAGGAGATGAATGATGGAGTTTTCTTAATAAGATTTTTCAACAACAAGCCAAAGAAAACTACTTATCTAGATTTAATGATAAGCTAGCTATGTATTAGTTAGTTTTATTTGTCTTTGTACTTGTTTCCTTAATGAATGATTCATGTTGTTGACTTATGGATTTAGCTTTGTGTGATTCTATCCTTTTGTGCACACTAATCAACTTTAATTTGAAATTAAAATTGAACCTAAATCTATCACAACCCCTAAACTTGACTAAAATTGGTTCAAAATGATATCTAAATTATTTTGTCACCCTTTTTCAAGACATACTTTGTGAATGTGTTGCTTTATGCAACCCTAGCATATTTTGGTTCTAATAGAGGTAAAATTCCAAGATTTGCAATTTTTTTTTTGAAAAAGTATTAGTTTTTCCCAAAACCCAGGAAAAACATGGTTCAAAGTCCACTGGACGCGGTTCCTTAAAGACCCGCGATTCCTTAGTGATATCGAACCGCCGGCCCCTATAAGGTACCGCGGCTAGAAAGTGGCTTTTGACGATTTTTGGTCAAAACTTTTAAAACCCTATTCTCAGTCAAGATTCCTTGTTTACTCAAATTGACTAAACATTCCTTGACACTACATATTTTGTATTCAAATTCTTACCTTGATTACATTTTACTTATACCCCAACCTTGAGATTTCATTCTCACACCTTCCCAACCTTGAGAATTCATTCTCACATAACCTTGAGATATCATTCGCACACTCTCACAATGCCTAACTCCTACATTCCTAACCTTGACATTTCTTTGTCACAACCCCTCTCACCCAAAGCTTCCTCATCCAAGCTTTCAAAGAAACCGAAAATCTCGGTTCGACCCGTTTGGGTTAAGAAGAATGAACCATCTTCGTCCAAACCACCCAAAAACCCTACCTTCTCTCCAATCAAGTATTGGAATGAGACTTACACCATAAACCCCATCATCGGAGCAAAAGAAAATGTTCCACCACCACCACAATCCTTCAATACCCCTCAACTCAATGACCTTTCAACCTTCCCAAACCTCACAAGGCATTGTGAAAACACTCCCAAACCCTTTACCCCACCACCAAACCCTAAGTTTGATGCCATACCCCCATCAAACGATTTTGTGTTGCATCATGGATCCTCGTGTGATTGTTGCTGATTTCAACAAATTGAACTTGCTCATGTGTATGAGAAGTTAAATTTTCTTGAATTCCTCCTCACTCGACCTCCTATTCAAGTTTTCGTTCCGGTGGACAAAACTTCGAATGATGCATCGTCGTCTTTTTAGTTTTATTTTATTTTTAGCAATCTTGGAAAATATCACTATTAGACTAGCTTATGCTTAGTGGTTTATTTTCCATATTTATTGCTTTTAGATACTCATACTATGTGTATGACTATCTTCTTTGTTGTATTTTTTTTAACCTTTGTGTTATTTGTGTGCTATTTCATTAGTTCTATTTTGAGTTGATCTTGGTTAATTTTTTACAATTGCTTATGGTTGATTCCATCAATTCTAAAGCTTTAACCCATTGACAAGCTTATCATCTTCATTGGATTGAAGTTTGATTTTGTCAATTACCTCTTTGGACATACATAGCAAAATACTTGCTTCTAATTTAAGATTTCTTCTCTTTCTCCCTCTCAAGTTACTTAGTAGGTAGTGATCATATATACATTGGTGTTTCTTTCCTTTCTACTAACCTTTGTGTAGCATGTCACCTTAGCTCACAAACTTGGTGCCCCAAGCAAGGGGGAGCAACCACCAAGGGGGAGCTACTAGCAAAGTTCGACGTTCTTCAAAGACTTATGCTAACCTTTTTGCTTCGACAAAGGGGGAGAAATGATAGTGATAAACTAGTTAATAATTCCATAGTTTGTGTTTCTACGTAAATCAGTTTATCGTTTGTCGTAATCAAAAAGGGGGAGACTGTTAATGCAAGTGATGCCTAAAAACATTATTAGTGTTAACTAATCTTTCTTAGTTTTGATCACAACAAACCATACAACACATTTAGTGTAAAACACAAAAGGAATTATTTAACTAACACTATCATCAAGGTAATAATCATATCACTAACCTTTCTTAATCATACTTAGTGATCATCAAAATGATTATCCTTAAAACTCACTTTTGTTAATAAGACAAAAGACTTTTTAATAAACTTTCTTTTTTAGAAAATGTTTTATTAAAATGGAAAATGAAAATTTGAAAATGGCATATTCCAAATGCTGTTAGAATATCCTTTGAAGGGTTCAAATACCTCAGATATTCCCACCCTACTAAAAGACAAAAAACGGAGCGGAGTCTAGTGGCGGTACCTTAAGTACCTACGCGGTACCTTAGCGATATGGTACCGCGGGGTGAGATAAGGTACCGCGCACAGTAGACGTTATTGATCCGTTGTAACTTTGTCTCCTTTAAATAGTGGGTCAAATCTCATTTTCCAGCAAGCCTCTTGGACGTTTTTCTCAGCCCTCTTTCTATTTTCTATAGCATAATCATTAGTAAATGATCACTTAAATTGTTAAGGATGTTTACATATGATTATCCTCTTGATCCCCTCCTTTACCATGTCCAATGAGAAGATCACTCACTCACTAGTGTAGTGATAAAGATGAATCTATGAGCTAGTCATATTCATCATGATACCCTTTTTGTTTTAGGTCAATCCAATGTATTTATGAATACTTGGACTAGTTGCGTTCATCCAAGTTATTTGTGGATACTTGGATTTGTTGTGTACATCCATTGCATATGTGTTTGCTTGGATTTGTGTTGTGTAAATCCAAGCTACATGTGTGTACTTCGATAAGTCTAGTTGAGTTGTAATAGATTTGATTAGGAGTTCTCACTAAACTATAGAGTGATGTGGTTGTGTCTTGTGAGTTCTCACTAAACTTTAAAGTGATTAGTAGTTGTGTTGTGTGAAGTTCTCACTTAGCTTCAAAGTGAAGAGTCGTGAAGATTGGTTCTATCTTTCGATTAGAACTCGACATCTAGCCTTGTGTCGTAAAATGGTGAAGTAGGCAACATCGTGAAGATTTGTTCTACCTTAAGATTAGAACCCGACATCTAGCCTTGTGTCGTTAAATTGTGAAGTAGGCAACGTCGTGTAGATTGGTCCTAGCTAAAGATTAGGTCTCGACATTTAGCTTAGTGTCGGAAAATAATGTAAGCAACGATGTAAGGTTTTCTCCGCCGAGAAGGGAGCTTGTGGATATAGTGGAAATCTCGAGTAGGTGTACTCGAGGAGTGGAGTAGAAACGAGGATAGAGCCTCGTTGTCGAACCACTATAAATATTGGTGTCTTCCCACTAGGTTGTCTCCTTCCTTACTCTTTACTTATTTCATTATCATTATACTTGCTTATTATCCTTGCTAGTGCATTTCAATTGAACCTAATCATTATGCAACTTAGCCTCAAGTAAAAGATAGTTTTGATACAAACCAAATTGAAAGTAATTTTAATTTGGTCACCAATCGAAGAGAAACTATTCAACCCCCCCCCCCCCCCCCCCCTCTTCTAGTTTCTACAGTATCCGAGTGAACCCCCTTTTGTACTTGAAGCCTACATTAATAGTGATTATGCAGGGGCTAATAATGACAGAAGATCAACTATTGCTGGTTGTCAGTTTTTGGGCCGAAGACTTAGCTCATGGCAATGTAAGAAACAAACAACCATAGCTACTTCCACCACAGAAGCAGATTATGTAGCTGCTGCTAGCTGATGTGAACAGGCGTTATGGATACAAAACCAAATGTTAGACTATGCTTTCAACTTTATGAATACCAAAAGCTTCATTGATAACCAAATCACCATTTGCATTGTTAAGAACCCTGTTTTCATTAAAGAACCAAGCATATAGAGATTCGGAACCACTTTATAAGAGATGCCAATGAAAAGAAATTAATACAAATTCTCAAAGTTCATATGGATGATAATGTTGCTGATTTGCTGAATAAAGCCTTTGACGGGAATCGGTTTAACTACTTGGTGGTCCACATTGGAATGGTCAATCCTTTAAGCCTAGTATTGAGGGGAGGCTAAGCCTAAGGGGAGGCCTGTTGCACATCTATACTTGTTCATTCTTCCTACTTGTAGATTTTTCGGTACTTTTCATAGAGCAGTGGTATGTGTGTTGTTACTGGTGGTCTTTCTAGGTAGCTCCTGGTGGACATTACTTACATCCTTATGGTTGTATGGTCATCCTATTATGGGTGTGTTTGTTTCCTGTTCCTTCTAGGGAACACTGTTCATCTTCGTTGATTTTGTTGACCATACGCTACTACTGGTATGGTCTGATTGACCGATTGACTTTTTGGTCAAGATTAGTTACTCCTGGTCTATCATTTTACCCATTAATTAAGTAAAGGGGTTTTATATATTAATTGTGTAACACTCTCATTTTTCGTATCGGTACAGCGGAAGGGTCTTTCAGAGTGTTACGGGATAGCACAATAACTCCAATCATAGACAACACATAAAAATGGTTGTACAAGGTTTAACAAACATTCATTCGATAAAAAGTTTCAAAAGCGTACAACAGGTCCCAAATTATACAGGTCATTAAGTTTACAAAACACAGATCGAATGAACATTTTTAATATTAAGTGTGGGCCATCAGAGTCGATCTCCATCCGGATTACCTTCAAGCACCTGAGATAGAAAACATGCAAAAATCATATCAGCGAATGCCGAGTGAATTCATAGAGTTTAATGAAAACCGTTATATAAAACAATCATTTACATTCATTTAAAATCAGAACACAAGTATAATATCGGAAGTAAGTCCTCATATTGCTAGTCAGGCAATATATATCAAGCATACATCTTAAACCGTCCATGAGACCGTAGTCTCTATATTACCATGATAGGTAATATATTCATCGTAATGGCGTCGTTATCGTTTATTTAGATTATACAGGTCGTATAGATTGTAGGATTATTATTAGCCGCATGACATTGTTACCTTACTATGAAAACAGCGGGCCGCGAACCCGACAAACAATTTGCCCATCTAAGTTAGCGTGTCGTCACAAAAATCACGCTATGGAATCTTCTCATACATAAATTCGCTTACCAATTAATGTGGTACGACGGGGATCAACCGTCAAGGCGCGAACTGGGGTGATCGTCCCCAAATAGTACTATCAAATGCATAAGCGTCTACCAAATCCCGGTAGTTCACAATTCATGCTAATGGGACTTTAAGTGACATAACCTAACTACTAATAATCCTTTTAGTCTCGAATATAGGGACATAGCATCATTCGGGTCCATATCATTTAGCATACAATCGGGACTACTTGTGTTCTATTTTTATAAAAATCTAGCATGTTATCTCCCTCGCGGGTTTACAAATCATTTTATAAAAACATTTAAAAGAGTGTGAGGCTATGAACTCACGTTGTTAATGAAAGGCGGATTATCGGCTACGGGCGTGCTTCGGTCACGGAAACCTATATAAATAATAATCGGTCTTAGACTCGGTCCAATGACTTTTATCAAAATAACAATATACATATGATGATTTTGTACATATGATGATGATCAAGTGGGTTTATAAATTCTTGTTTACTCGTTTTAGTGTTTACGTTTTGGTAACGTCTTACTAGTTCACTAGTTTTACCGATTTTACCTATTTTAAGTTCATTAATTCTTTTATAAGTTCTTTAACTTGTTTTTACCCATTTTATACCTATATGATCAGTATATATACTTTTCATGTTGGGCCCAAATGGGTTAAGCCCAATAAGCTCTTTTTACAAGTATTTACCTTATTAAGTCTAATTATTAGTCCAATAGGTTTAGTTAGCTCGTAAATGTCCGTAATTCTTATAGTTCGGGTTTTATCGGTTTTTACTTGTCTTAGTTATCTATACATCAGTATATGACTTTTATAAACTTTATATTAGACGGGTTTGGTCGTCTAAGTTTTATTTGGCGAAAAACGTTAATTTTACGGCGATAGCCGAAAAAGTCGTAAAAATCAAGTTTATAGTTTTTATTACTTATAAATATTATTTTACCACCATTTATATAATTTACTCATTTAATTAACTTTTTATACATTTATATAAATAAGTTTTATAAGTTAGTGGGTTTATATTTTTACATTTTATAAATTATAATGTGAGTGCTTATATAATAATAATAAACATTATTTCCAAAATCTGATTTTTAACTTCATATTCACCATTTTTATCATATCTAGAGTTCTACAATCACTTAGAAGCTCATTTTTGGATGACAAGTTCTTCATAATATGTGCTACATATAACTTAGTTATAGCTACTGCCCATTTTGAGTCTAAGTTGCCTTAACAGTCCCTACAAAACTGCATATTCAGATTACACCACCTAACTTGTTTTGATCATATCTCACTCATTATTTTGATTCCATTGCATGGCCAACTCTCACATGTGTATAACATCATCTACTTACTGTAAATAGATCAAACCATGCAATTTTATCAGTTCATCTTTTAGTTATCTACTGTTTTTGTACAGCCAACTAAATAGTCAAGATTTTAGCTTCATTTCTTATAGTTATCATCATTTTTAAGCATATTTATCAACACTTGATCCCCACACAACATTTTTATCATCATATATACATCATATAAATATACAAAATGAAAGAAAATACATTTGTTCTTTACAAAATAATAAGAGAAAAATGTAGAGGATGATCTTCTTTACCAATCCAAGTGGATTTCTTGTTTTAGGAAGGCAAGAACTTGATGAACACAACAAGTATCTCCAAGACCATAAAATATCAAGAACATAGGTTGGAAAATCATCCCTAGGACACAAGCAAATCACCTCCAAAGTTGTTAATATGGCCACCAAATGATCAAGGATTCAAGAGAACACCTTAATAGGACTAGTAAACATGTGGTTTATGGCTAGAAAAGATCAAGAATGGTGTTTGTTGGCTTATTTGGGACGGCACAAAGGAGAGGATTGAGAGAGTTTTTAGAGTGGTTTGCATGTAGGAAATGATAGAAATGAAACAAGTAGCTTGTTTTGTTTAGTGGTAAAGTGAAGTGGTAAAAGTTAGCTTAATGTGTAAGCACATGCTTACACTTGTAGAAGTTAGCTAATACTTGATGCCACATATGTGTTGTGGTGTCAAGTTGCCGTCCCATATAAGCTAGTGGGGTGGGACAAAGTGTTTTGTCCCATCTCACTAGTTTACGGGTATTTCTCGATTCTAGTTTTCTCGATTTGCGTGCCCTCAGGTCGTTTTACGAAAAACGTTTTTATAAATTATGAATCACCGTCATAAAACGAATCCAATAAAAATTGTCTCATCAAAAACGGAGTTCAAAAACATAAATACGTAATCCTAAGGTTTCCGGTTTAGTCGTAAAAGACGCCAAATTATGCACGTAAGCCCAAATTTAAATCCGTAAATTGTGAGTTCGTCAACCAACACAAAAATAAGTTTCAAAATATTATACGAGAAAATATTTCACTACCTGAAAATGTTAGATTTGTCACAGCTTTTCCTCCTAAAAGGGATCAACGTCCTCGTGATCCATTTCATTTGGATGTCCGTTTCTTATTGAAATCGAAGAGGTGCGGATATTTCTTCCACATTTCATCCTCTCGTTCCCAAGTATACTCCGGTCCATGCTTTGAATTCCATCGGATCTTGACAATAGGTATCCGACTTTGTTTCAGTTGCTTTACCTCACGGTCCATAACTTCTACGGGCTCTTCGATAAAATGCAACTTCCCATCTATTCGAACCTTACCTAATGGAATTTTCTCATCACTCACTGCTAGACATTTCTTCAGATTAGAAACATGGAATGTGTTGTGAACACCATGAAGTTCTGGGGGTAACTCTAGTTTGTAAGCCACCGGACCTACTCTAGATAAAATCTTAAAGGGTCCAATATAACGGGGATTCAATTTCCCTCGTTTTCCAAATCCTATAACGCCTTTCCATGGCGATACTTTCAACATTACTCGGTCACCCACTTCAAACTCCATTGGCTTCCGCCGCACATCCGCGTAACTTTTCTGTCTACTACGGGCAGTCAACAACCTATTCTTAATCTGAACTATCATCTCCGTAGTCTCCCGGATCAATTCCGGTCCCGTGAGCTGGGTATCCCCAACTTCACTCCAACATACAGGAGATCTACACTTCCTACCATACAAAGCTTCAAACGATGCAGCCTTAATACTAGAATGGTAACTATTGTTATACGAAAACTCTGCTAACGACAAATGTTTATCCCAATTCTTACCAAAGTCTAACACACAAGCTCTCAACATATCTTCCAGTGTTTGTATCGTCCTTTCACTCTGCCCATCAGTCTGGGGGTGATAAGCAGTGCTCATATCGAGATTCGTTCCCAAAGATCTTTGGAGAGATTTCCAAAAATTCGATGCGAAACTAGGATCTCGATCTGAAATGATCGATACAGGCACTCCATGCTTGCATACAACATTATCAAGGTATATTCGAGTCAGCTTCTCCAGTGAGAACTGCTCCTTAACCGGAATGAAGTGTGCTGATTTGGTCAGTCTATCGACAATAACCCAAATCGAATTGTTTCCAGATGATGTTCTAGGAAGATTGGTGATAAAGTCCATCGTAATTCGCTCCCACTTCCATTCAGGAATCTTTGGTTGTTGAAGTAGTCCTGATGGTTTTTGATGTTCGGCTTTAACTCTAGCACAAGTCAAGCATTGAAGAACATACATAGCTATGTCAGCTTTCATATTCGGCCACCAGTACAACTTCTTCAAATCATGGTACATCTTATCAGATCCCGGATGAATGGAATACTTAGATTTATGGGATTCTAACATAACCAAATCTCTTAAGCCTCCAAACTTCGGTATCCACATACGACCTCTTAAGCATTTCACTCCATCAGCTCTAACCTCTAAAGGATCTCCTTCTCCTCGGAACCCTTCATTAACAAAATTCTCCTTCTTACAAGCTTCTATTTGTGCATTTCTAATTTGCTCAGGCAAATTATTGTACACGGTCAAGACTAGAGAACGCACCCTGATAGGCTCTCTATCTTTCCTACTTAACGCATCAGCAATAACATTGGCTTTTCCTGGGTGATATTTTATATCACAATCATAATCACTTAACAACTCTATCCATCTTCGTTGCCTCATGTTCAATTCCTTTTGGTCGAGAATTTACTGTAGACTTTTGTGATCGGTGAATACCGTACACTTTGTGCCATACAGATAATGTCTCCATAACCTAAGAGCAAAGACGACAGCTCCTAACTCAAGATCATGAGTAGCATAATTCTCCTCATTCTTCCTTAATTGCCTAGAAGCATAAGCTATCACTTTCTCTCTCTGCATCAAAACAGCTCCATAACCTCTAATAGATGCATCACAATATACTACAAAATCTTCACTCCCGTCGGGTAATGATAAGATTGGCGCACTACATAATTTTTGCTTCAATGTCTGAAATGCTCCATCTTCATCACTTCCCCAAACGAAAGGTTTATTCTTCTGAGTAAGCTTAGTCAAGGGTTTAGCTATCAAAGAAAATTCTTTAATGAATCGCCTATAATAGCCAGCTAATCCTAAGAACTGTCGCACTTCCGTTGGCGTTGTCGGTGCAGACCAATTCTTAATAGCTTCAACCTTTGCAGGATCAACATGAATTCCATCTCTGTTAATCACATGACCAAGAAATTGCACAGAATCTAACCAGAAATCACACTTCGAAAACTTAGCATACAACCTTTCATCCTTCAACAACTTCAAAACAATCCTCAAATGTTCTCTATGTTCATCTTCATTCTTAGAATAGATTAGAATATCGTCAATAAACACAATCACAAATTTATCCAAGTAGGGCTTGCACACTCGATTCATTAAATCCATGAAAACCGCAGGTGCGTTAGTTAACCCAAATGGCATTACTTGAAATTCATAGTGTCCATAACGAGTTCTAAATGCAGTTATAGGAATATCTTCTTCACGGACGCGAAGTTGGTGATATCCTGACCGCAAATCTATCTTAGAATACACACTAGATCCTTGCAGTTGATCAAACAAATCATCAATCCTAGGTAAAGGATATCGATTTTTAATTGTCAACTTGTTCAGTTCCCTATAATCAACGCACATACGAAAAGATCCATCCTTCTTCTTAACGAACAAGACTGGAGCTCCCCAAGGCGACGAGCTCGGTCGAATAAAACCTTTATCAGACAACTCCTTAAGTTGCTCAGATAACTCCTTTAATTCAGAAGGGGCTAATCGGTAAGGCGCACGTGCCACCGGTGCAGCACCAGGAATTAAATCGATTCGAAACTCTACTTGCCTTATCGGTGGAAGTCCAGGTAAATCTTTAGGAAATACCTCAGGAAATTCACAAATAATAGGTACATCTTCCAATCGTTTCTCCCTAGACTCATTTCCGGTCACTTGAGCTAAGAATAACTCACAACCGTTCCTGATGTACTTTTGGACTTTAATACATGAAACGATTTTCAAACGGGATTCACCTCGACTACCATCAATTACTAACGTCCTATTCCTAAGAGGAATCTTAACCTTCTTCTCTCCACATAAAATAGTAGCATTATTCAACGACAACCAATCCATACCAATAATAATATCAAAACTACCTAATTCTATCAACATCAAATCAATCGGAAAGGAATGGTTCAAGAGATTTAGAGAGCATCCTTCTAATAGCTTATTAGTTTTCACTAATTTACCATCAGCCAATTCCACCTCGTAACTGGTACTTATCTCAACAGGTTCAGTATCAATAAGGGCACTAAATTTAGTGGATACAAAGCTCCTATCGGCACCCGAATCGAATAAAGCAACAGCATAATGATTGTTGAGTAAAAACGTACCGGTAACGACATTCGGATCCTCTTTCTTCACCTCAATTGTTCCAAGTTGGTAGATACCACCCTGGGGGTTTCTTCCAGGTACAATCGCTTTCAACTTGGGGCATTCCGATTTCCTATGACCTTCTTCATTACAGTTGAAGCAAATGGTTCCCTTCTTACACCTTTCAACCTTGTGTCCAAGCTTTCCGCAATTTCGACACTTCCAGCAGTCGCCAGCATGCCTCTTGTTGCCACACTTAGGACATCTATCATCGTTGCGCGGTGCATTGTTGTTGGTAAGAGCATTTGCATTCCCCTTT
Source organism: Glebionis coronaria (assembly GCA_025667525.1). Classification (NCBI taxonomy): domain Eukaryota; kingdom Viridiplantae; phylum Streptophyta; class Magnoliopsida; order Asterales; family Asteraceae; genus Glebionis; species Glebionis coronaria. The sequence continues at coordinate 26,447,092 of CM046875.1, forward strand.
CTCTTGTTCTGACGGCCATTGAAATTCTTCCTATTATCACCTCTATCTACACGATCACCGTCTCCCTTTCTTTTCTCACCTACACGGGCTTCATCTTCCTTATCCTGAATTATCTGTCCAATGAGTTGGTAATCCATTCGAATAGCATCATCAATGGTTAGTGGTTTCGATGATGGCACGTCCCCCCGGATACTCCTGGTCAACCCTTTCACATATTGCTCAATTCGGATCTCTTCGGGTTCAACCAATCGAGGACATAGCAAGGCCAACTCATGGAATCGATTCGTGTAACTATCAATGTCCACACCTTTCATTCTCAGATGAATCAACTCTTGTTCTAACCTAATAATCAGACTACAAGGACAAAACTCCAAAGTCATCCACTTCTTGATTTTAGCCCAAGGAGTAGCATTAGCAGCATCAAGACCCATGAAAGCAATTCTCCCGTTCCACCAAGTCAACGCACGACCTTTAAGAGTAGCCATAGCGAAAGTCACCTTATCTTCCTCCTTACACTTACTAATCCTAAACACCGATTCAATCTTTTCAATCCACTGGCTTAGTCCTACAGCACCTTCAGTTCCATTAAAAGGTAGAGGTTCACACTTCATGAACGTCACATAAGTACAGCCACCAACTTCAGGTGCATTAGTTCCAAGTCCTCCTACATTTCCTCCAGCATTAGCATTCACATTATTAACATTCACATTCACATTTGTACCGCCAATTCCACTACCACCAGCTCCACTACCGCCAGCTCCACTACCGCCAGCTCCACTACCGCCAGCTCCACTACCGCCAGCTCCACTACCGCCAACTTCATTTCTAGCATTAGCCATAAATTCAGTCATAGATGCGGTAACTTGCTCCGTAATAATCCTACGTACATCATCCTCAGTCACAGCCTTCTTGGGCGGCATAGTTCTATAATTCCACAATTTCAAAGTATTAAGCATTCATCCAACAAAGGATTCATATAATATGGATTGAATTCATAATCAAGATACAAATAAGGCACAATATGGAATTCAAGACAAGATACATATTTCATTCGATCTGAAACAAAAGTATTGTCTTAGTACATCCATATCAAAGTTCTAACACTATATACACTCAAAATTCGTGCCAAATCTATTACTAACAAGTCGGTTCAGTCAAAGCTACAAAAGCGCAAAAGATATAAAGGTCACTACTAAATACAGACTGGTCTACTGAGAACCGCCAGATGGTCCATCATCCATCGTCTTCTTGATCTTCGTCGGACGATCACTAGACACATCTTCAGCTGGGCGCTTATGGATTACTCCTCTTTCAACCATGTCAGCATAAAATCTACTGTTCCATCCGTGGGATATATTCAACTCCTTTTCGGCTTTCTCACGCATCGCACGAGCCACACTCAACTGAATCTCCATAGAATTCACCTTTCTCTTCATGGCAGCATACTCACCACTTTCCAATACCGATAACCTCCAAAAAGCCTCATTCAAACCACGTTCTACATCACTCAAATCCAAACTAAGCAATTCTCGCTCTTTCTCGCCAATCTTAGCCTTCGACTCCAAATAAGCAACCTGAGTCTGAACAACACCTAATCCAACCTCTGTCACACAACTCTTAACACGGGAAGCATCTAGATCACGTCTCAATGCCCATGGTGCAAGACCATCAATATGAGTAACCTCTCGAGTACTAGACGACTCTCCTATCTCACGTCTACGAGTAGCAATACCATCCGTACCGTCAGGTGCATCATCATCCTCATCCTCCTCTGATTCAGAATCAGATTCAGACGATTCAGACATTTCATCCCTAGGTAACTCATCCTCAGAATCAGACAAATAAACTGGTGGGGGCAAGGGCTCGCCCTCTGGAACATCATACGGATAAATAAGCTCAGCTTCCTCATCGTCATCAACTTCAACATCTATACCTATATCCTCCTCGACATCCTCGTCGTCAATCTCGTCATCTAAATTATCTAACCCAATCTCATCCTCATTCTCAATATCAGCATTCTCAATCTCCACATTCTCAATCTCCACATTCTCATTACCCACATTCTCAATATCCACATTCTCAATCTCATTCTCTACTAAGTCAACCTGAGGGGCAATCTGATCTCCTAGTCCTAACTCGGGCTCGGGATCCTCAAATGGTTCCTCCTCATCATCTATATCATAATCTACTAAGTCTAAATAAGGATCATCTTCTATATTAGGTTCAGGAATAGCATGGTTTTCTACAGGAATATTAGGGTCAGCCATGATAATCTGCATTTATATATATATCTCGTATTAGGATAACATACTAGTTAAACAATTACATAATGAAACCACGATATATACATATATATAAATTAAATTATATATATTAAAATATATATCTTCTCAATAGGGCTTGTTGGTAACGTCGGAGATCTCTGGCACCGTTATAGTCAAAAGATTTTTCAAATATTTTTCTTAAATGTTCATTGTCAAAAGATTTTGAAAAGTTTTGTTCAAAACCTTGGTTTTTAAAATCTTTTGTTCTCTACAACGAGAGCTCTGGTACCAAACTGTAACACTCTCATTTTTCGTATCGGTACAGCGGAAGGGTCTTTCAGAGTGTTACGGGATAGCACAATAACTCCAATCATAGACAACACATAAAAATGGTTGTACAAGGTTTAACAAACATTCATTCGATAAAAAGTTTCAAAAGCGTACAACAGGTCCCAAATTATACAGGTCATTAAGTTTACAAAACACAGATCGAATGAACATTTTTAATATTAAGTGTGGGCCATCAGAGTCGATCTCCATCCGGATTACCTTCAAGCACCTGAGATAGAAAACATGCAAAAATCATATCAGCGAATGCCGAGTGAATTCATAGAGTTTAATGAAAACCGTTATATAAAACAATCATTTACATTCATTTAAAATCAGAACACAAGTATAATATCGGAAGTAAGTCCTCATATTGCTAGTCAGGCAATATATATCAAGCATACATCTTAAACCGTCCATGAGACCGTAGTCTCTATATTACCATGATAGGTAATATATTCATCGTAATGGCGTCGTTATCGTTTATTTAGATTATACAGGTCGTATAGATTGTAGGATTATTATTAGCCGCATGACATTGTTACCTTACTATGAAAACAGCGGGCCGCGAACCCGACAAACAATTTTCCCATCTAAGTTAGCGTGTCTTCACAAAAATCACGCTATGGAATCTTCTCATACATAAATTCGCTTACCAATCAATGTGGTACGACGGGGATCAACCGTCAAGGCGCGAACTGGGGTGATCGTCCCCAAATAGTACTATCAAATGTATAAGCGTCTATCAAATCCCGGTAGTTCACAATTCATGCTAATGGGACTTTAAGTGACATAACCTAACTACTAATAATCCTTTTAGTCTCGAATATAGGGTCATAGCATCATTCGGGTCCATATCATTTAGCATACAATCGGGACTACTTGTGTTCTATTTTTATAAAAATCTAGCATGTTATATCCCTCTCGGGTTTACAAATCATTTTATAAAAACATTTAAAAGAGTGCGAGGCTATGAACTCACGTTGTTAATGAAAGGCGGATTATCGGCTACGGGCGTGCTTCGGTCACGGAAACCTATATAAATAAAAATCGGTCTTAGACTCGGTCCAATGACTTTTATCAAAATAACAATATACATATGATGATTTTGTACATATGATGATGATCAAGTGGGTTTATAAATTCTTGTTTACTCGTTTTAGTGTTTACGTTTTGGTAACGTCTTACTAGTTCACTAGTTTTACCGATTTTACCTATTTTAAGTTCATTAATTCTTTTATAAGTTCTTTAACTTGTTTTTACCCATTTTATACCTATATGATCAGTATATATACTTTTCATGTTGGGCCCAAATGGGTTAAGCCCAATAAGCTCTTTTTACAAGTATTTACCTTATTAAGTCTAATTATTAGTCCAATAGGTTTAGTTAGCTCGTAAATGTCCGTAATTCTTATAGTTCGGGTTTTATCGGTTTTTACTTGTCTTAGTTATCTATACATCAGTATATGACTTTTATAAACTTTATATTAGACGGGTTTGGTCGTCTAAGTTTTATTTGGCGAAAAACGTTAATTTTACGGCGATAGCCGAAAAAGTCGTAAAAATCAAGTTTATAGTTTTTATTACTTATAAATATTATTTTACCACCATTTATATAATTTACTCATTTAATTAACTTTTTATACATTTATATAAATAAGTTTTATAAGTTAGTGGGTTTATATTTTTACATTTTATAAATTATAATGTGAGTGCTTATATAATAATAATAAACATTATTTCCAAAATCTGATTTTTAACTTCATATTCACCATTTTTATCATATCTAGAGTTCTACAATGACTTAGAAGCTCATTTTTGGATGAAAAGTTCTTCATAATATTTGCTACATATAACTTAGTTATAGCTACTGCCCATTTTGAGTCTAAGTTGCCTTAACAGTCCCTACAAAACTGCATATTCAGATTACACCACCTAACTTGTTTTGATCATATCTCACTCATTATTTTGATTCCATTGCATGGCCAACTCTCACATGTGTATAACATCATCTACTTACTGTAAATAGATCAAACCATGTAATTTTATCAGTTCATCTTTTAGTTATCTACTGTTTTTATACAGCCAACTAAATAGTCAAGATTTTAGCTTCATTTCTTATAGTTATCATCATTTTTAAGCATATTTATCAACACTTGATCCCCACACAACATTTTTATCATCATATATACATCATATACATATAAAAAATGAAAGAAAATACATTTGTTCTTTACAAAATAATAAGAGAAAAATGTAGAGGATGATCTTCTTTACCAATCCAAGTGGATTTCTTGTTTTAGGAAGGCAAGAACTTGATGAACAGAACAAGTATCTCCAAGACCATCAAATATCAAGAACATAGGTTGGAAAATCAGCCCTAGGACACAAGCAAATCACCTCCAAAGTTGTTAATATGGCCACCAAATGATCAAGGCCTCAAGAGAACACCTTAATAGGACTAGTAAACATGTGATTTATGGCTAGAAAAGATCAAGAATGGTGTTTGTTGGCTTATTTGGGACGGCACAAAGGAGAGGATTGAGAGAGTTTTTAGAGTGGTTTGCATGTAGGAAATGATAGAAATGAAACAAGTAGCTTGTTTTGTTTAGTGGTAAAGTGAAGTGGTAAAAGTTAGCTTAATGTGTAAGCACATGCTTACACTTGTAGAAGTTAGCTAATACTTGATGCCACATATGTGTTGTGGTGTCAAGTTTCCATCCCATATAAGCTAGTGGGGTGGGACAAAGTGTTTTGTCCCATCTCACTAGTTTACGGGTATTTCTCGATTCTAGTTTTCTCGATTTGCGTGCCCTCGGGTCGTTTTACGAAAAACATTTTTATAAATTATGAATCACCGTCACAAAACGAATCCAATAAAAATTGTCTCATCAAAAACGGAGTTCAAAAACGTAAATACGTAATCCTAAGGTTTCCGGTTTAGTCGTAAAAGACGCCAAATTATGCACGTAAGCCCAAATTTAAATCCGTAAATTGTGAGTTCGTCAACCAACACAAAAATAAGTTTCAAAATATTATACGAGAAAATATTTCACTACCTGAAAATGTTAGATTTGTCACAAATTGATTAGCTAGAAAGTGGTTAATACCATTAATGGTAATCTTTTTGAAAAGGCAACCCTTTAATTAGGGGTCAATGAACAGTTAAAGGGGTGGTTACTTATAGTCAAAGGGGTAACGTTGACTCAATTATCAGAACCAATCTTCACACACATACGCTCCTACCCACCATCATCATCCATCTTCTTGCTATCAATCACTCATTAAAATCATTGGCTGCACTTCAATATAAGGCGGATCATAACGAAGTTTCTTACCTTGGTGAATGACCACTTCGTGAGGATTATGAGGAGATTTTGTAGTTCTTAGAGGCTTCTCACCTAAGGTACTCTCTTACTGTATGTCCCATTGTCTATGATTATGTCATACGCTAATTTTGGGCAACTTCTGATGTTAGGGTTCGAGTAGGACACCCCACAGAGATTCATGCCACCATAGATGGTCGTTCATTTGTGGTGACAGAAGCTCGCATTAGGGCTGCCCTTCATCTTCAGGATACTGATGGCATCATCTTCATTCCGGACAATGAGGTCCTGGATGGGATGGCTGCCATTGGGTATGCTCATGAGGGGAGATTCACATTTCTTAATAATTGATTCTCTCCCCAATGGAAGTTGCTAATCCACTTCTTGATTCACTGCTTGAGCCCAAAGGCTGGGAGTTGCGATCAATTTCCCATCCCCCTTGGTACTGGTCTTATTTGTCTTGCTTAGGGCTGTAGGTTTAATTTCTCTAGGTATATATTGGATGGCATGGTTGGAAATCTTAGTGGCCTTAAGAAGAAGTTTCTCATGTATCCTAGGTTTTTACAACAAATTCTTATGTGTGTACCTAATGATTGTAAGGATTATATTCCTGCTAGGTTAATTTCTAAGGTGTATTCTAATATGAAGCTTTCTTACATTAATCGTGAGATCCCCCTCACACCTGCTATGTTGGGCCTTGCACCTGCGGATCCCAATGAGATTCCTCCGGCTGAAGAAGCCCACGAGGAACCTCATGTGGTTAATGATCCTATGGATGAGGAGATTCATGTGGTTGAGGATCCAGTGATTGAGATTCCTCATGAGGATCCGGTTCATGAGGTAGCTACTGAGGAGACTTCTTCCTCGAAGGTTGCTTATTCTGTAGCTCCTACTGTCCGTCATGTATCCTCTTTTCTAGACTCTCCACAAGTTAGTACTATCTACCATTCATCGAGAAGGGAACCAACTTCTCATGAGGAGCCTTCTTCTTCCTTTGTGCCAAAAGCACAGGATCCTGATGTTGACCAAGCTTTTACTTCTAGTACTAATGAGGCTTCCCCACAACCAAGTTCTCTTGGTCGGGAAGCTGAGGAACCTGTTACTCTCACCTCTTTCCTTGGTTCACAGGTAATATGAGCAGATCCAATCTTGAAGCTGATCTAAACACTCATCGTTAAGTGAAAAGGGACGTGGTGGTTCCATTGGTTGTACGGGCCAAGCACTTGGAGACATGATTGAGACACCAAAAGAATCATGTGGTGGTTTCTGATTCTAAGAGTGTGGCGACCAATATGGAAGAAGATGGGCTGTCTGTTGTAGCTAGGGCGGCTTTTGCATCCAAGCCTAGTGAGGAGATACCTGCTCCTCCTAGTGCTACTAGTATCCCTACTCCTTCTGCTACACCAAAGCCGTGTTCACCTACTCTTGGTCCCTCTGCTACAGATAAAGGAAAGGCTCCAATGACTGATGAGCCCAGTCCTACTCACAAACGCACCCGTAGACAAATGGAGGGGGAGAGGTTAGGTGAAGAAGCTTCACATAGAATGCATGAGGAGCAAGAGGTTGAGGCTAAAGCACTCCACAAACAAAGACATGATCAAGTTCTTCACAATGCCATGTTTTGGGACAACAAGGACTGGATGGATGTGATCACTGTGCATACCTCGAATGTCTCTCAATTTCGGAATATGTTGGAAGCGGATGTGAATGAAACCAACTGTGCTCACAAGATTTACTCATTGATTCACAGGCAAAGGGAGGATCTTGCTGCTCAACTAAGAGAAATTCGACGTAACAGGCCCCTATCCTAGGCTAAACAAAAGGAGCTCATGCAAAGATATGTCATGAATCAAATTGGGGCATACAACACTACTGGTTGGACCATGAAGCGTGTGAAAGCACTACCGGATGAGGAACTTAACAACATGTATAACAACGTGCTCAGGCTCAAAAATAAGGAAGTTCATCTACCGGTTAATGACACGCTGCCAAGGCCTGTTGAACAAGCTCCACCAGTTGCTCCTATTCCTTCAGCACCTACACCTACTCCCATGGTTTCTCCTTCCATCCCTATTGCTTCAAGTGAGTTGGGTTCTACTGCTGCTCTTACTTAAGCTTCTCCAAAGTTTGATGATTCTACTCCTACTGTTGAGATATCCACACCTGGTGCTATGCATGACCCTGTTCCTCCACCAATCCCTGTTGTTGCTGTTACACCTACTATTGTTGCTGCCATAAAGGTCAAGGTGGAACCTTCTTTAGATAAGACACACCGTTCTATTCGCAAGAAGTTGGGTCACCGTGGCCCTGTGATTCCTTGGGAGAATAGAGATCGCGCTAATCTCATTAAGGCGACCTTCGATAGTGATAGTGACATTCCTCTCGGGGCTGGTCACATTGTACATTAGGAAGTTCAGTCATCTCCTATTGTTCTGGGCACTTTCACGCACATGATCAAGACGCAAGATAGCAATCATAAGTGCTTCTCCAATCTACATGATATTTTATACTGGGTGAATCGTCGGGATCTGGTGTTTTTGTATGGTCTGGTTGATGTTGCTATTCCTGTTTGTCATCTACGTGTCCCGGTTGGTCTTATGGGGAGACTTGAAGATTATGTTGGATTGTCCTCCTGGCACTCCTAGTGCTGCTATTTGGGCTGATCAACCCCAATGGGTTAATACCAGGTGGAAATTGTATGTTGATTGTGTTGTGCATGTGTTAGAGTTGGAATCGAGGAAGCGCAATTTCATGTTGGTGGACCAGACTTATTCTCTCACCATTTCTACCATGGAGGCAATGTTATAGAGTCGCTTGATGATTTCAAATGCTCCTTCTAGTAATGAGCCCTCTATGGCTACCACATTTGTCGAATCCATTCAAGTACGCCTTCTTGCTGATAAGGGTGTAGCTTCTGGTGTATGATTTTGGTATGTTGTTCTTAAAAGTATTTTTTTTCCTTTCTGTATTCTTTTCACCAATGTGTACAGCTTTCGGTGACTAACACTTTTGTTATTCATTTAAAAAAAACGACAAGGATAAAGAAAAATATAATTTTATATAATATATGCTTATACTTTAACAAATTGAAATTTTTTCACACTTGGGCTGTTTGTTGTGTGCTTCTGGTGTTGGTTAGCCTCCACACAACAAATGATGTCTAAGTCGCCATGTCTAACAGACGAGAAAGAGTTGGTTCACCATGAGGGTACGACTCTGGTGTGATTGTCAAATTCGTTTTTGCTTTCCAGTTTACCCAAAATTGGATGGTGTTTACTCACCTTGGTCCTAGACTGAAGAGTGGCTAGTCCAAGGAGGTACGGCTCTTGGTAAAGACATAACTCAAATCCGTTGGTAGCTGTAATAGCTTGCTGAAAGCTATAGGTATTCAATTCACCGATGCTTTATTGCTAAGAGTTGGCTGGTTAATGTACGGATTTTGCTAGGTTAAAAAAGTTCATTTTCTCGGTATCTCTTCGAATTGATAACTGGTTAATTGTGTGAGATTAGTTGTTCTTGGTGAATCAAATAAAAGAGGGTCGTTGTCTAAAACTAACGGAAAATAAAGACTTGAAACAATTAAAATAAAGTAAAGACGGTAAAAGAAGAAACAAAGAAAGATTAAAACTTGACGAAAAGTAAATGGCGAGAAATTAAAAGAAATAAAGGTAAATAACTCAAACTTAAACTTAAACTAAAAGGAAAGCAAGTAAAAGTGCAAATAAAGAAAAAGGCGGGAAAAATAAAGCTTAAAAATAAAAACTGAAAAACTCATTCGGAATAAATCCTTCATCCAGAATAAGCATGTTCATCCGGAATAATTGCTTATCCGGAATAAACAGCTCATCCGGAATAAGGCTTGATCCGGAATAAAAAGGGAAAAAGAGATTGATGCGGAATAAAGACCTTTATTCGGAATATTAGATATTCCAGATGAAGTCCTTTATTCGGAATATTAGATATTCCGGATGAAGGAGCTTTATTCGGAATACTAAGATATTCCGGATGAAGTCCTTTATTCGGAATATTAGATATTCCGGATGAAGGAGCTTTATTCGGAATACTAAGATATTCCGAATGAAGTCCTTTATTCGGAATACTAGATATTCCGGATAAGGAGCTTTATTCGGAATACTAGATATTCCGGATGAAGGAGCTTTATTCGGAATACTCAGATATTCCGCATGAACAACATAGAAAGCAGTTGATCCGGAATCTGGGCAACAATAAGAACACGAAGAACAGTGAAGAACCACAGGTCACGAATTTAAACAAATCTACACAAGATTAACCAAAAGATTAAACCAAAACAACCACAAATGATCTACTAACAATAACCAATCAATCTAAATCAATAAAACTAACAATCATAACCAAAATAATCAAAACCCACTTGATCAAAACCATAAAAACTCAAGAACATGAACAATGAAGATGAAGAACAAATCAAACAAGAAAGGTAGAAGGAGACTAACAATAAAGTAATGATTAAATAAAATTAAAAGTAACTTACTTGGAATTAAAAGGTGCAATACATGAAATTAAGGTGCAAGAAATAAAAGTGCAGGGAAATGAAAATGGTGGAAGAGTGGGTTGTCAAGCCACCAACAACTATGAAATGACAACTACCTAATCTATATATAGGGAGATTAAGGAGGAGCTTAGGAAGCTTCCTCCCTATTTCTTCTTTCTCTTAATTGCACCATTAGTCCTTAAGCCTTTTAATCTTCTCAAATCTTGGACTTTAATGACTTTTGGCTCAGGATTTCTTTGAACTCGTCTTGTAATTCTTCAATAAATTAGACTTGAGTTCTTCGGCTTTAAGTAAACTTCCGTCTTTTGAGTTTTTCTTCGATAAATCTTCAGAATTGGTCTTGGATTTCCGTTCTTTTGGCACTCTTGATCTTTCGACCTCGTCTTTTGTCTTTTTCTTCGATAAAAGCCCGTGAAAGCCGTGTTTTCTCCACTTTTCACCTTTTCGTCCTAAATCACAACAAAAACACAAACCACGCATAATTCCGACATAAATGACATAAAATACACGTCTTGGCTCGGTTATTATTGTAATTAAGTGGTAAAAAGGATGGGTGTTTACACACCTATCAAATCCCCTACACTTGACCATTGCAATGTCCTCATGCAATGCATTAGTTACAAAGCACGTTTACATTTTTCATCAAAATCAATCCATATTGGCCTTTATTAAAAAGATAGAAAATTACGAAACAAGTAAAGAAATAAAAATCATACCTTAGGGTTTTGGAAATGTTGTGAATGATCATCATCCTCAAGTTTTCACTTTCTCCAAACCAAGCTTAAAAACAAGATCATTGTTATTATAAGTTAGCAAACTAACACGAACTCATGTGGGCCAATTATTCACTTAGACTCCCTTATTCCTAGGTGTATCTCTTATATTTTATTGTTGTCTTGAATGATCACGAGGATGCATTTTTTACTTATTTCGATAGTTTATTCAGGCCGAAAATAAAGTGAACGATTTAATCAATAGTTAGCTAAAGGACAAAATCTTTTAAAACTGCTTCTCGGGACCTCAAAAAGTTCATATCTTGGCATAACTCGCTTCACGATTTGAGACCTTTCTCGGACCGATATTTGGCAGCGACTTTATACTTCAAACCTTGAGAGACGTTCATGAAATAATGGTCTTCTCTTCATAATAGGAATTTCTTCACTTGAAGTTTTGAGAGATTCTTCATAAATGGACCACGACTTCTTCATTTTTCTCCAATCATTATTTTGGACTTTGATATACAATGAACCGCCTCCTTTTTGGACTTGGCTTTATTTATCCTCATACCTTGTTAGGGCCTTTTTGGATAGACTTCTCCATGACTTTTGGGGAGTTTTTGCTTTCCGTCATGTGTCTCGATCCTTCATATTGATTTTTGATAAATGATTCTTCACATCACTTTGGATCTTCAGCAACAAAATATAGCCCTCATGTCTTGTTAGGACCTTTTTGGACTCGCCAATCTTCGCATCCCGCTTCAATGAGTTATGCCTTGGCTATGAACTCTAATCCATACCGAGCAACTTTTAAACGATCTTGGGCTAGAAGCTAAGTAACTTTTCAAATCGTACAACCTTATTTATTGCAAATAAATTTATTAGCAAGCGATGGGAGAATAGGCTTATAATTAACTCACATAAATTCACGAAAGAATGCCAAACTTATAATTGACTCTCCACAGTTTAAAATCTCAAGTAATAAGACTCGTGGATGCTTAGCCTATTAAATCAAAGTTTTGGGTTTTCGAGTCATCTATAGGATCTTGCAAATTCTTAGACTTTTTCAAGTTTAGAAATCGCATTTTAAAGTTCCCTTGATAAATGACTCTCCTTGCGAAAAGTTCTTGTTCTTAACCCGTGAGAGTTAAGACTTTCGCGTTTAATATCTCCCTATATAAAAGTCTAGCAAAACTTGACTTAAACACGTTAAGGATACTAGCTAGAGTAAACTTAGATAAGTAAACTCGGGTTGAGTCAAAAGATTCACAACGTTTGAAAATTAAAAATCACTTTATTAAAAATTTATTCTAGCAAGGAAAGAAAATAACTATACAAAGGGAAAAACTAACAGGCCAAAATAGATCAAAAATTTTGAAAAATATCGAAAAATTGATTTTCCGGTTAAAATGAGGACAAATACAAGGAAAAGACCACTTAACTTCGATAGAAGTCCCCCTGCACTTAATATAAAAATTGTCCTCAATGTTTAAGCATGTGGGAGTAAACTCCCCTACACTTAGGACATTGTGCACGTTGTTTAAATCTCGCTAAGGAAGAGACAACTAAAGAGATTCCTATTTTAATATTGAGAAATATAAAATAGTGAATCGAAGAGAGTTTAGGATAGAACCGGGAAGAAGGGAACACGGAATCACGGTTCGTCAAAAGTCATCAAGAGTGTGTTTTTAAAGCTCTAATCCCTGCACATGATAAGAAAGAAAACTAGAAACACCAGGGGCTCCCCCTACACTTATGGTGAAAATAGATAGATAATTGGGTTGCCTCCTAAAAAGCGCTTGTTTTTGTTAACCGAGTCACGAGCCTGACTCGTCCCCGAATTAAATGGTCCATGGGGAAGCCTCACATGTAATACCGGGATTAAAGACCTTGTCCTCGTTCCCGGTTGACATCAACAAAGGAGAGGCGAGGGGATAAGTCTTGTATGGGAGAAAGGTTCTTTCAACATACGTATAGTATGTGAAATCATGATCCACAGGATGTGGGGTGGTTAAAGTAAGCACATTGTCCTCCCCCAAAGACAATGGATGCTGAGCAAACGGCAAAGCCGTAATGGTATCAATCATAGCATAATCAATGTCACCTCCCGGGTCAAAGCATTCATCCTCCGAAATAGTGGCTAAAGGAGAGGATGAAAGGTGCTCGGGAGGGGGACTTGGGACAATACCTTCTTGCAGCAAATTATCAAAAATAATATCCCCCTCCATGTCATCGTCATCAATACCAGGAGGTATGGAGTGAATGTTGATTTCTTCCAGCAATGGGGCATTATCTTCAACGGGAGGAATAGATGGAGGCAAAGACTCGGAGAGAGAAGGAGAAGTCAACTCTTCGATTTGAGCAATAAGAAGGTGCACTTTCCGTAATTTATCGCGAAGAAGCACATCTTCCACCTCATCCACACGATCAAGTTCATCGGTGAACTTCTCGTAAGCCGGAGAGAATAAATCATCATTGCGCGCATCTCCCGGTGGAGATTGAGAAATTTCAAAAGTGAAATTCTCATAACAGAGAGAAGAATCGGCATCACTAGGATCGACCTCTTCCGTAAGAGCAACGTCATCCTCAGGATCCATAGCAGGTAAGTCACAAACCTCATCATCCAATAATTTGTCGAGACCAACATCACTAAGCTCATTCAACGAATCTAGATCCTTAGACGCAATAGGAACATCGAGAGTAGGAGCAGCAACTTCAGAAGATGTGTTCAAAGTGCATACAGCATCGTCGTCATCATCATCATAATAGTATTGGTGCACAAGAGGAGGGGTATAATCACTAAGATTAGATACTTGCTCTTGTTGTAGTCGCTTTTCCTCCGCCCATGCTTCTTTTGTTAGAACAACAGCTTCTTGAAGTTGCATAATGATGGAGTGTATTTCGTCATTCAAAGTAGTGCGTTGTGGGTCAAGATTAATTTGCTGAGAGGATTGATGATTGAGGGTGTGATGTGGGGGCTCAAAGTGTTGAAAACCTGAATTATAGCATGGTTGTGGCTCATAGTAGTTCATCGGTTGAAAAGAATTAGAACACTGATTTGGTTCATAATAATCCATCGGTGAAGAAAACTGAGGACACGGATTTTGGTCATAATAATTCATTGGTTGACAATAATAGGTATCGTGAGGACCCCCACAGTTGTTGCAAAACGGGTAAGGAGAGAGACTGGGTGCGTCTTGTGGATAGCTATTATCATTTTCATAATTGTACCCCGGTTCTTGCTCGTGACCATACGGGTATCGAACCGGGCACGAAACATGCCAATGAGAATCGCTTCTACAATAGATGCACGGGGGAACAGGAGGTGGATTCAAAAAGGACGAATTAGTCGAGTTGCACAAGGGACAAAATCCGAATATGAATTGTGTATTGTTGATATCGTCTCCGCACCGCTCACATTTACACCATTGACATGAGTCGTTCCCGTATAATCGTCTCCTACACCCGACGCAATGGACATAAGAATCCATAAAGAAAAATAGATAAGCAAGAAGAATATTTTTGTTGCAAAACTTTGAAAAAGAAATGCTTTTTATGATTTTTCAAATGTTTTTGGATTTTTTGAAAATTTTTGATACGAAAAATAACGCTTACAAGTGAACGGATCCCAAAAGCCAACGCGTCTCTCACAAAAAACCGTAAATCCTCACGAAAAGAGCCGGCAGCGGCGCCATTTTAATGTACGGATTTTGCTAGGTTAAAAAAGTTCGTTTTCTCGGTATCTCTTCGAATTGATAACTGGTTAATTGTGTGAGATTAGTTGTTCTTGGTAAATCAAAATAAAAGAGGGTCGTTGTCTAAAACTAACGGAAAATAAAGACTTGAAACAATTAAAATAAAGTAAAGACGGTAAAAGGAAAAACAAAGACAGATTAAAAATTGGCGAAAATTAAATGGCGAGAAATTAAAAGCAATAAAGGTAAATAACTCAAACTTAAACTTGAACTAAAAGGAAAGCAAGTAAAAGTGCAAATAAAGAAAAAGGCGGGAAAAATAAAGCTTAAAAATAAAACCTGAAAAACTCATTCGGAATAAATCTTTCATCCGGAATATTTGCTTATCCGTAATAAACAGCTCATCCGGAATAAGGCTTGATCCGGAATAAAAAGGGAAAAAGAGATTGATGCGGAATAAAGACCTTTATTCGGAATATTAGATATTCCGGATGAAGTCCTTTATTCGGAATATTAGATATTCTGGATGAAGGAGCTTTATTCGGAATACTAAGATATTCCGGATGAAGTCCTTTATTCGGAATATTAGATATTCCGGATGAAGGAGCTTTATTCGGAATACTAAGATATTCCGGATGAAGTCCTTTATTCGGAATACTAGATATTCCGGATGAAGGAGCTTTATTCGGAATACTAGATATTCCGGATGAAGGAGCTTTATTCGGAATACTAAGATATTCCTGATGAAGGAGCTTTATTCGGAATACTCAGATATTCCGCATGAACAACATAGAAAGCAGTTGATCCGGAATCTGGGCAACAATAAGAACACGAAGAACAGTGAAGAACCACAGGTCACGAATTTAACCAAATCTAAACAAGATTAACCAAAAGATTAAACCAAAACAACCACAAATGATCTACTAACAATAACCAGTCAATCCAAATCAATAAAACTAACAATCATAACCAAAATAATCAAAACCCACTTGATCAAAACCATAAAAACTCAAGAACATGAACAATGAAGATGAAGAACAAATCAAACAAGAAAGGTAGAAGGAGATTAACAATAAATTAAAGATTCAATAAAATTAAAAGTAACTTACTTGGAATTAAAAGGTGCAATACATGAAATTAAGGTGCAAGAAATAAAAGTGCAGGGAAATGAAAATGGTGGAAGAGTGGGTTGTCAAGCCACCAACAACTATGAAATGACAACTACCTAATCTATATATAGGGAGATTAGGGAGGAGCTTAGGAAGCTTCCTCCCTCTTTCTTCTTTCTCTTAATTGCACCATTAGTCCATAAGCCTTTTAATCTTCTCAAATCTTGGACTTTAATGACTTTTGGCTCGGGATTTCTTTGAACTCGTCTTGTAATTCTTCAATAAATTAGACTTGAGTTCTTCGGCTTTAAGTAAACTTCCGCCTTTTGACTTTTTCTTCGATAAATCTTCAGAAGTGGTCTTGGACTTCCGTTATTTTCGCACTCTTGATCTTTCGACCTCGTCTTTTGTCTTTTTCTTCGATAAAAGCCTGTGAAAGCCGTGTTTTCTCCACTTTTCACCTTTTCGTCCTAAATCACAACAAAAACACAAACAACGCATAATTCCGACATAAATGACATAAAATACACGTTTTGGCTCGGTTATTATTGTAATTAAGTGGTAAAAAGGATGGGTGTTTACACACCTATCACTAGTCCAAGGGGTACGACTTTTGTTAAAGACTTTTATCAAGGTCCTCCAACTCATCATTGATTCACGTTCTAAGAGTTAGACTGGGTACTGGTCTCCCAAGGTGATGTCATGATTCCACCAAAAGACTAGCTAGCACAAGAGCGAGCAGCTACTTGGTTAAGGCTTATCATATCTGCTCCTGTTGTTGTCAAGATTCAACATGTGCAGATGGTTTCAAGCTTTCAAGAAGCTCAACAAATTTGCTTTCAGCAGCTAGGTTTGTGTTTTTTGGGTGCTATCCAATGGTTTTGTTGCTACTATGGTTATGATATTCAATCCTCAATGCGTTTATGAAAGATCTACCAGGAAACTTGAACTCAACCAAGTCAAATTCAACTTTAGGGGATAATTGTTAGGACTCATGTTATAGACATTTTGTAATAGGTTGACTAGGAGGTATGTAGTTCCTCCTGGTCATAGAAGTAGTAGGAGTAGTTACTCCTGGTAGGAGTAATACATTACTCCTGGTCTAGAATAAAGTCAAATTGTGTTATTAGTAGTAATCGGTTAGGATATGCATTCGATATCTTAGGAAAGGATATGCATATCAACTGTTACACGTTTTGTGTTAATGTAGTTTTAGGGTTTCCTTGTAGTATAAAAAGGAACCCACTAGGAGAAGGGTAAGACACACCTTTCACTAGTTTCATTTCATAATAGTAATATTAGAAATCCTACTACAAGATCATGTTATTCAATTAGCCAAGTGTTTCTTCTTGTTCTTAGTGTTTGTATTCAGTAGAAATACTTTGTTTCCATTAGATTCTCTCTATGAATAGCTTGTGATTACAGAAGTTGTTCATCATCCTTAACAGGCTGAAAGATCTATATCCAAAGGACCCAACAGAGATCGATGAAGAAGGATCATGGGATTGGAACATTATGTTTGGAAAAACTAGCTGTAAGCTGTTAACTGTAAGCTGTAAGTTGTTAACTGTAAGCTGTAAGCTGTTAACTGTAAGCTGTAAGCTGTTAACTGTAAGCTGTAAGCTGTTTGCTAAAAAGCTCTTATTTTAATAAAAGTGTTTGGTATATTAGCTGTTAACTGTAAAGGTAAAATGTAAAATAACTTAAAAAGACATTTTTTAATAAATTATAATATGGTTGGAGGTTATATCAGTAATTTACAGCTTTAACAGCTCTTGACAATCTAAAAAACTGTATGGAACAGCTTTTTATTTAAGAGCTATTTTGTTAAAATAAAAAGTTAACAACTCTAAAAAATGTTGTGCCAAACAGAGCTATTAGATTATTTTTTTAACAAAAAAGCTAACAGCTCTATAAAAGCTTTCGAAAAGCTCTTACCAAACAGACCCTAAGGAAACTGAAAGGTATGAGTTTATTCCTATGCTTAACAAAGAAGAGATAGGTGAATCAGGTGGAGAAGTCCAACCACCTGAAGGTCTATCTCTAACTCCAAACAAAGATTCGCCTGCAAGTTCAAGTGAAGGAGAGCCTAAGACAAAAAAAAACTTACATGAGCTCTACGAGGTAATTGGATAGATACGCTTCTTTGTTTATATGTTGATTTTGAACCTTTAGTTTTTGTGGAGGATATGAAAGGAAAGAAACATAGACAAGCCACGGACAAGGAGATACACTCAAATAAAAATACGCGAGAGTCGAGGAACCTTCTACAAGGCCGAAAGGCTAGTGGAGTCAAGTGGGTATATAAGGAAAATAGAAACGCCAAAGGCGTAGTGGCGAAGTACAAGGCAAGACATGTGGCAAAAGGATACAAGAAGAATCATGGGATCGAGTAGTGAGTAATCGAGACTACCATGATCTAAGTAAGCATATCAAGACTCGTGATCACTTTATTCGAGAGTGCTTTGCAAGGAAGGATGTTCAAGTGATACATACGAGGTCTAAAGATCAAGTCGCTGATATCTTTACCAAGCCGCTCAACGAGCGAGATTTCTCAAGACAAAGGATCATGCTTGGAGTCGAGAAATCAAGTTTAAAGGGGGGTGCTAGACCGTAAACTTGATTTAGCCGTTGGAGGTCACTGAATGCCCGAGCCCATAAGAAAAGATTCTAGAAAGACTAGGAAGGGTCTTAGAAAATATCTATGTAAAATAGATAGAAGTGTGTAAAAGATAGGAGATAAGTATGGTAGAAAATAGATAAGAATGAAGTCGAAAATATCTAGAATACCATGGAAATATCACACCTAGAATGTTCCATGATCTAGTATAAATAGGAGTTGTAAGCATTTGTAAGGTGTATCAAACAAGCAATCCAAAAAGTACCTAAATTTGAGTAATAAAAGTTATTTTCTTAAAACCTTATCTCGGAGGATAAGCCTAAGATGCCTCGGTGTGATTTCAACACCAATCACTCACCATAACTAATTGGTTCTCGACTTTCGAATCACCTGATTCATCAAGCATCATTCATTCATATATGACTAAAAACGACTTACACCCACATAACGTGTCTACCCCACAAAATGAAAGGGGACAAATATGAGAAAACGAAGGCAAAAATGAAGGGAGGTAAAAGAATCAAGTTCTAAATCAGCTAATGGTCCTTGAATGAAAGCTTTTAGCTATCACTGAAAGCTACTTTGGTGTCGCTTCAACATGATGTGCAATTGAGGCACTTATTATATGTACCACATTCATTTTTATTCGTCAATACACACATCAAACATCACATCAGTTGATGAATCTGACAACAAACTAAATACAAAATATTGTTAGTTTTATTGGGTGTGTGTAGGTGGTAATAATCAACAATCTTCGTGTGAAGATTACTTTCAGATTAAAGTATTTCGATCCTATATTTCTCGGGTATCACGAAATCCTCAATTGGATAAGACAGAGAATCACACTTAGTCTCTAAGGCACGAGAGATCTAACAAATACACAGAAAGTTGTTATGTTTGTTGTTATTGATCAATTATATGTTTATCAACACCAAATCAATTGACAGTTATGAATTGGTTATCACTACAAGAAAAAGTGCTATTAATGACGAAAATATTTGGTTACAAAGAGTACTAATTTGGTCACCTATTTTTACTATTCTAAATTGGTGACCAATAATCTCGTCACTATCAATGAGAAAAAATAAAAATGGTTAAAACAATGACCGAATAAAAATTGGTCACCGAATTTTCGTCACTAAAAGCACTTTTTCTTATAGTGTATAGACGGTTGCAGGGAAAAGACATAATTGTTACCAAAAGTTATGTCTGTTGGGAAAAGTGGAAAACCAGGTTTTTGTGGGCTCTGCCCCTTGACCCCGTATTTGTTCGTGACGGCATCAAGTTAGCTAGAATGAGCGTGCACTCCGCATCCTCCTAACTCACCTATAAGCTATACTTGATTAAGCCCTTGATCTTAAGTATATCACAATTACACAAAATATATATGATGACACTAAAATCACCAACAAATACGACTCATATTTGATAGCAAAACACGAATCACTCATATTGGGTAACGATGCTAAATACACAAGAGATCCTAAATAAAGTTAAGTACAATAGGATATCTGGGTTTTTTTACCAAAATATAAGCCTCAAATAGTGATATTTTTGTGAAAAGTTTGCCACAAAACCCATAATCTATTCTTAAAGAACAAATAGGGATCTTGCATTATGACAAAGAGAGGTCAAAAAGATCAAAGTCGTCTAGCATGTGTTTGGAGCAGTAGAATGCATAACATAAAGAGCACAAAACCATTTCTTTCCATCCGTTTATGTCCCTACTACTCAAAAGAAAAGGCACAAGATACATTAAAACTACCTATAAAAGACTCGGAATTCGGAACCTATCATTTGTTAACCATTCGATGTCATCATTAGTAACTAAACTCAACTAAAGATATTGGATCCGGACCTGCAATGTCTGTTGAGATATGCGATCGTTTAGCCATCGGTAAATGCGTGAGCCTATCGGGGGCACACACTCAATACGGAGAACACACGTTTATTTACGTTTATTATTTATTTACTAAACGTTTAATAATAGCTTTATGTTTTATTTAATTAACGGTGGTTAAATTAATTAACGAGATTTAATTAATTTAATACAAGTGGGTTATTTAAATTTGGAAGGAAATCGACTTTTTAGAACACCCCTAGGCCAATCGGCCGGTTATACCCACAAGGGGGTTCTAGAAGATTTTTGGTTATTGGTTTTTGGTATGTAAATATTCAAGAATATTTGATTAAGGAAAATCTTTTCCTTAATTGGTTTTCTTGGAGTAGGCACCAAGGAATTTTGAGGAGGTGGGATTAGTATAAATACAATCCCATACCCCTCACAAATTTTTGTCTCTCCCTCTCCCTTGTTGCGTCCGATACGACCCACCACCACACCAAAACCATACGAATTTTTCCTTCAACCCTAAATTCACACAAAGTGTAAACCTTTGCAAGATCAACTACCTTTTGGTACTTACTTGTGAAGTTTCTTAGCCTACACTAAACCTTTGATCCTCGTATCAAAGTTTTAGTCGCGTTTTGGTCTCCCTTGTGGCTCGTCCGAATTTAAGGGTTTCAGGTGAATTTTTCCAAGTTTCTTGTAACTATCTATAAACCTTATCCATATGTAATCCCACTTAGGGTTTTGGATATTAGGGTTTCTAGTTACAAGATAATCGAAGTGAAGTTACCACTAGCATCGTGGAGTGTTCGTTTGACATGTCTTGTGAGCAATCGTTAGAGGACGATTACTTTACCGTTATAGCTTCAAGATCAAGATCATTAATTGATTTATTCAATTAATTAAAGGTTGGTTTTAATATTGTGTTTATTATGTGTTAATCATGTTTGATATACTACATCCATTCCGATGCGTACTCGTAGTTAATAGTTTAACTAGTTTCTAAATCCCAACAGTGGTATCAGAGCCAAATCGTATGGCATTCATGGGTTACACATAGAATAATACACGCTTGCTTCAGTTTAAAAATCTCTTTTTTATGTTTTTATGACAATTACATGCATATTTGTTATAAAGTTTTAATCTTGATCTAGATCTATTAAAATTGGGTAGGTTAAAATTGAACTGGTTAATAATTACTTCTGTTTTTTTATTATCCGTCAAAGACTTGCATCTCACTTTTGTGATACTTTGCACGTCATCAAGTACCATGCTCGAAAACTTGATGAGGGTCTTTGGTCCTCAATTTAGGAAAGACTCATTCGAGACTTGGATCTTATATGATTTATTGCTATCATATAGAGTCTGTCTTCTGCTTCTACCCCCTTCTAGTCTGTTTTTATGTGCTAATTTGTTTTCCATTATGAAATGCAAAATGTAATATTCAAGATTCTAGGAATCATAAAAACGGATTCTACTTATATCGAAACTAGCTTTAAAATTATGTCATATGAATACACCATTATTTTCCTTGCGAATCGGCTGTGTTATTTGTTAAAACTTGTTTTTTGAACAAATCTTAATATTGACATAAGATCTATGAAACTTGGTTTTATTGTATTCTAACTGTTTTGCGAAATCATATTGTCACTCGTGTTGGGCTTACATACCGTAATGATGGCTTATAAACTATCTTCTCAACGACGCGATTTGCAAAATCAATTGTTTCACAATACTTAAAATTACAACATCGTTTTGTGTTTTTACTAATGATGGACTTGATATTGCACCACGTGCTCTAGTCGAGCTATCTAGGGTTTGAAGGATCTTTAATCTTCTCCCGTGTTCCATAGGTGTTTCGGCACTTATGGGATAATTATCCCAAGCACTTCCACCTTCGGGCGCATGAAGAAGTAGGATATAGGATTTGATCTTTCTTTTTTAATCTTTTCCCGCGGTAAAACACGCCTAAACCAATAAGTTAATAAATTGTTTTCTTAACTTGTGCTAAGAGAATGAATTACATGCATTCTTTTACACACTTTGACATTTGTTTTTCTAAACTTATGTGATACCTATTTGAATTTTTAAGTCTATGCCATCCAATTTAGAAGCACTTGTGGTTGTTTTTCGTCATCTGGTCAGACCTAGGGCGAATTACATACCTGAGGGGATCTTTAACATTGGTCAGACCTTTTCCAATAATTGCATGCTTCAAAATTGGTAGGACTTAATTCGAGTTCCCGGTCAGATACGGAACCCGAGGCATAAGATGAGATGAAACATACTCATGACTTTATTACGTGTAGAACAAGTTTGTTTTGAGATGTTCAGTGGTTCTCGAAAGAGTTGTGAAAACATCCCATTCAAACACTCTACAACAAATAAACTTCATTAATCGTCTCATAAATATAAGAGTTGCACTTGTAAAGCAATTAACGCTCGTCCTTACCTCTTGCCCTACTTGATACTAGAGGGTCGGACCTCGAATATTAAGTAGGAGTGCAAGCAGGGATCTCAGTCTTATAATGATTAATTGGGTTAATTCTTTGAGAATGTAATTATCGAAAATACTAATCGTTGAACTTTTAGTTTGTAGATGAATAATAATCAAAACTCTTCCTTAAATAGCACGGTTGTTAAGTCATTCCTTGAAAAGATGAAGTTGACTGAAAATAACTTCGTTGATTGGTATCGTGCTCTTAGGATAGCACTCGAAACCGATGACTTGGTTCAATATCTTGAGCAACCAATTCCTGATCAACCAGAAGTTCTGCCTCATGGTCACTTTGGCCCAGAGCAAGACCCGGATTTACATCCAACTTGGGTCAAAAGGTCTAGAGAAATCGCTGGCCTTCTGCTAATGACTATGTCCCCTAAACTCAAGAAAATGTTGGAGGTCATGGCGCATGGTCAATGATGGATGAATTGAAAACTATGTTCACTGAACAAGCTGATCAAGAACTCCTTGATGTTGCACGTGCCTTTCACGCGTGTAAACATGAGAATGAACAATCCGTGAGCTCCTATGTCTTAAAGATGAAGGGCTACATAGAGAATTTGGAAAGTTTGGGTCACCCCGTATCATTGAAACTTGTAGTTAGCCTAATTTTAGCCTCACTGAACAAGGACTATGATAGGTTCATGCAAGATTACAATATGCATGGCCTGGGGAAGATAATACCAGAATTACATGTCATGCTAAAGCTACATGAGAAAACGTTGCCAAAGAAGGTTGCACCCGCTAACCCCAATACCATTAATGTTATTAGGGCGGGAAGGATCCAAAAGCCTAATCATAAGGCTAAATCGTCTAATGTTGCTAAGGGTAAGAATCATGGCAAAGGGAAGAAAGTATTAGAATTATACTCAGGCCCATATTTATATGATGTATCCGTATGTTTGGATAAAGCCCAGTAGGGCATATGTACGCATGTGTATAAGTATTGGATATGAATGAATACAGAGGCAAGATCTTCTACACAAATAATATGGTATCACAGCCTCCCAAAAAGATCTCAAAAACCCTAATTTTTTCTTAGCCTGCTTGTAACACTCTCAATTTTCGTATCGGTACAGCGGAAGGGTCTTTCAGAGTGTTACAGGATAGCACAATAACTCCAATCATAGACAACACATAAAAATGGTTGTACAAGGTTTAACATACATTCATTCGATAAAAAGTTTTAAAGTGTACAACAGGTCCCAAATTATACAGGTCATTAAGTTTACAAAACACAGATCGAATGAACATTTTTAATATTATGTGGGCCATCAGAGTCGATCTCCATCCGGATTACCTTCAAGCACCTGAGATAAAAACATGCAAAAATCATATCAGCGAATGCCGAGTGAATTCATAGAGTTTAATAAAAACCGTTATATAAAACAATTGTTAAAAATCAGAACACAAGTATAATATCGGAAGTAAGTCCTCATATTGCTAGTTAGGCAATATATAAATCAAGCATACATCTTAAACCGTCCATGAGACCGTAGTCTCTATATTACCATAATAGGTAATATATTCATCGTTATTAGCGTCGTATCATATCGGATATTTAGATTATATAGGTTGTAGGATTATTATTAGCCGCATGACATTGTTACCTTACTGTGAAAACAGCGGGCCGCGAACCCGACAAACAATTTGCCCATCTAAGTTAGCGTGTCGTCAGAAAAATCACGCTATGGAATCTTCTCATACATAAATTCGCTTACCAATCAATGTGGTACGACGGGGATCAACCGCCAAGGCGCGAACTGGGGTGATCGTCCCCAAATAGTACTATCAAATGCATAAGCGTCTACCAAATCCCGGTAGTTCACAATTCATGCTAATGGGACTTTAAGTGACATAACCTAACTACTAATAATCCTATTAGTCTCGTTTATAGGGTCATAGCATCATTCGGGTCCATATCATTAAGCATGCCATCGGGACTACTTGTGATCTATTTTTATAAAATCTAGCATGTTATCTCCCTTGCGGATTTACAAATCATTTTATAAAACATTTAAAAGAGTGCGAGGCTATGAACTCACATTGATAATGAAAGGCGGATTATCGGCTACGGGCGTGCTTCGGTCACGGAAACCTATATAAATAATAATCGGTCTTAGACTTTGTCCAATGACTTTTATCAAAATAACAATATACATATGATGATTTTGTACATATGATGATGATCAAGTGGGTTTATATATCCTTGTTTACTCATTTCAATGTTTACGTTTTGGTAACTTTTTACTAGTTTACTAGTTTTATCTACTTATCTATTTTAAGTCCAATAAGCTTATTATAAGTTCTTTAACTTGTTTTAATCCATTGTATACCTATATTATCAGTATATATATACTTTCCATGTTGGGCCCAAATGGCTTAAGCCCAACAAGTTCTTTTTACAAGTATTTATCTTATTTAGTCCAATTATTAGTCCAATATGCTTAGTTAGCTCGTTAATGTCCGTATTTACTATAGTTCGGGTTTTATCGGTTTTTACTTGTATTAGTTACTTATATATCAGTATATGACTTTTATAAACTTTACATTAGACGGGTTTGATCGTCTAAGTTTTATTTGGCGAAAAACGTTAATTTTACGGTAATAGCCGAAAAAGTCGTAAAAATCAAGTTTATAGTTTTTATTACTTATAAGTATTATTCCACTACCATTTATATAATTTATCCATTTAATTAACCTCTTATATATTTATATAAATAAGTTTTATAAGTTAGTGGGTTTTTATTTTACATTTTATACAATAAAATGTGAGTGCTTATATAATAATAATAAACATTAATTCTTAAAATCTGATTTTTATCTTCATGTTCACCATTTTTACCATATCTAGAGTTCTATAATGAATTAGAAGCTCATTTTTGGGTGACATGTTCTTCATATTATGTGCTACATTTAACTTAGTTATAGCTACTGCTCATTTTAAGTTCATCTTGCCTTAACAGTCCCTACAAAACTGCTTATTCAGATTACAACACCTAACTTGTTTTGATCATATCTCACTCATTATATTGATTCCATTGCATGGTCAACTCTCACATGTGTATAACATCTTTTACTTACTGTAAATGGATCATACCATGCAATTTTATCAGTTCAAGTTTTAGTTATATACTGTTTTTATACAGCCAACTAAATAGTCATGATTTTAGCCTCATTTCTTATAGTTATTAACCTTTTTAAGCATATCTATCAACACTTGATCCCCACACAACATTTTTATCATCATATATACATCATATACATATACAATAATGAAGAAAATACATTTGTTCTTTACAAAATAACAAGAGAAAAATGAAGAGGATGATCTTCTTTACCAACCAAGTGTATTTCTTGTTTTTGGAAGACAAGAACTTGATGAACACCACAAGTAACTCCAAGATCATCAAACACCAAGAACATAAGTTGGGAAATCAGCCCTAGGACACAAGCAAATCACCTCCAATGTTGTTAATATGGCCACCAAATGATCAAGGCTTCAAGATAACTCCATGATAGAGCTAGTAAACATGTATTTCATGGCTAGAAAAGATCAAAAGGGGTGTTTGTAGCTTGAAAGTGGACGGCAAGGGTGGGAGGTTTTGAGAGGATTTGTGTTGATTTTGCATGTATGGAAAGATGGAAATGAGTTAGTTGCTAGTTTTGAGTTAGTGGAAGTGTAATGAGTAGCTTAAAGAGTAAACTTGGCTTACACATGTAAACACTTAGCTAACATGATGCCACATATAGTTGTGGTGTCATGTTGGTGGCGTCCAAACTAGCTAGTGGGGTGGGACAATGTATTTTGTCCCATCTCACTAGTTTACGGGTATTTTTCGATTCTAGTTTTCTCGATTTTTGTGCCCTCGGGTCGTTTTACGAAAAACGTTTTTATAAATTATGAATCAACGTCACAAAACGAATCCAATAAAAATTGTCTCATCAAAAACGGAGTTCAAAAACGTAAATACGTAATCCTAAGGTTTCTGGTTTAGTCGTAAAAGACGCTAAATTATGCACGTAAGCCCAAATTTAAATCCGTAAATTGTGAGTTCGTCAACCAACATAAAAATAAGTTTCAAAATATTATACGAGAAAATATTTCACTACCTGAAAATGTTAGATTGTCACAGCTTTTCCTCCTAAAAGGGATCAACGTCCTCGTGATCCATTCCATTTGAGTGTCCGTTTCTTATTGAAATCGAAGAGGTACGGATATTTCTTCCACATTTCATCCTCTCGCTCCAAAGTATACTCCGGTCCATGCTTTGAATTCCATCGGATCTTGACAATAGGTATCCGACTTTGTTTCAGTTGCTTTACCTCACGGTCCATAACTTCTACGGGCTCTTCGATAAAATGCAACTTCCCATCTATTCGAACCTTACCTAAGGGAATTTTCTCATCACTCACTGCTAGACATTTCTTCAGATTAGATACATGGAATGTGTTGTGAACACCATGAAGTTCTGGGGGTAACTCTAGTTTGTAAGCCACCGGACCTACTCTAGATAAAATCTTAAAGGGTCCAATATAACGGGGATTTAACTTCCCTCGCTTTCCAAATCTGATAACGCCTTTCCATGGCGATACTTTCAACATTACTCGGTCACCCACTTTAAACTCCATTGGCTTCCGCCGCACATCCGCGTAACTTTTCTGTCTACTACGGGCAGTCAACAACCTATTCTTAATCTGAACTATCATCTCTGTAGTCTCCCGGATCAATTCCGGTCCCGTGAGCTGGGTATCCCCAACTTCACTCCAACATACAGGAGATCTACACTTCCTACCATACAAAGCTTCAAACGGTGCAGCCTTAATACTAGAATGGTAACTATTGTTATACGAAAACTCTGCTAACGGCAAATGTTTATCCCAATTCTTACCAAAGTCTAACACACAAGCTCTCAACATATCTTCCAGTGTTTGTATCGTCCTTTCACTCTGCCCATCAGTCTGGGGGTGATAAGTAGTGCTCATGTCGAGATTCGTTCCCAAAGATCTTTGGAGAGATTTCCAAAAATTCGATGCGGATCTAGGATCTCGATCTGAAATGATCGATACAGGCACTCCATGTTTGCATACAACATTATCAAGGTATATACGAGTCAGCTTCTCTAGTGAGAACTGCTCTTTAACCGGAATGAAGTGTGCTGATTTGGTCAGTCTATCGACAATAACCCAAATCGAGTTGTTTCCAGATGATGTTCTAGGAAGCTTGGTGATAAAGTTCATTGTAATTCGCTCCCACTTCCATTCAGGAATCTTTGGTTGTTGAAGTAGTCCTGATGGCTTTTGATGTTCCGCTTTGACTCTAGCACAAGTCAAGCATTGAAGAACATACATAGCTATGTCAGCTTTCATATTTGGCCACCAGTATAACTTCTTCAAATCATGGTACATCTTATCAGATCCCGGATGAACTGAATACTTAGATTTATGGGATTATAACATAATCAAGTCTCTTAAGCCTCCAAACTTAGGTATCCACATACGACCTCTTAAGCATTTCACTCCATCAGCTCTAACCTCTAAAGGATCTCCTTCTCCTCGGAACCCTTCATTAACAAAATTCTCCTTCTTACAAGCTTCTATTTGCGCATTTCTAATTTGCTCGGGCAAATTATTGTGCACGGTCAAGACTAGAGAACGTACCCTGATAGGCTCTCTATCTTTCCTACTTAACGCATCGGCAATAACATTGGCTTTTCCTGGGTGATATTTTATATTACAATCATAATCACTTAACAACTCTATCCATCATCGTTGCCTCATGTTCAATTCCTTCTGGTCGAGAATATATTGTAGGCTTTTGTGATCGGTGAATACCGTACACTTGGTGCCATACAGATAATGTCTCCACAACCTTAGAGCAAAGACTACGGCTCCTAACTCAAGATCATGAGTAGTATAATTCTCCTCATTCTTCCTTAATTGCCTAGAAGCATAACCTATCACTTTCTCTCGCTGCATCAAAACAGCTCCATAGCCTCTAAGAGATGCATCACAATACACTACAAAATCTTCACTCCTGTCGGGTAATGATAAGATTGGCGCACTACATAATTTTTGCTTCAATGTCTGAAATGCTCCATCTTCATCACTTCCCCAAACGAAAGGTTTATTCTTCTGGGTAAGCTTAGTCAAGGGTTTAGCTATCAAAGAAAATTCTTTAATGAATCTCCTATAATAGCCAGCCAATCCTAAGAACTTTCGCACTTTCGTTGGCGTTGTCGGTGCAGACCAATTCTTAATAGCTTCAACCTTTGAAGGATCAACATGAATTCCATCTTTGTTAATCACATGACCAAGAAATTGCACAGAATCTAACCAGAAATCACATTTCGAAAACTTAGCATACAACTTTTCATCCTTCAACAAGTTCAAAACAATCCTCAAATGTTCTCTATGTTCATCTTCATTCTTAGAATAGATTAGAATATCGTCAATAAACACAATCACAAATTTATCCAAGTAGGGCTTGCACACTCGATTCATTAAATCCATGAAAACCGCAAGTGCGTTAGTTAACCCAAATGGCATTACTTGAAATTCATAGTGTCCATAACGAGTTCTAAATGCAGTTATAGGAATATCTTCTTCACGGACGCGAAGTTGGTGATATCCTGACCGCAAATCTATCTTAGAATACACACTAGATCCTTGCAGTTGATCAAACAAATCATCAATCCTAGGTAAAGGATATCGATTTTTAATTGCCAACTTATTCAGTTCCCTATAATCAATGCACATACGGAAAGATCCATCCTTCTTCTTAACGAACAAGACTGGAGCTCCCCAAGGCGACGAGCTCGGTCGAATAAAACCTTTATCAGACAACTCCTTAAGTTGCTCAGATAACTCCTTTAATTCAGAAGGGGCTAATCGGTAAGGCGCACGTGCCACCGGTGCAGCACCAGGAATTAAATCGATTCGAAAATCTACTTGCCTTATTGGTGGAAGTCCGGGTAAATCTTTAGGAAATACCTTAGGAAATTCACAAATAATAGGTACATCTTTCAATCGTTTCTCCCTAGACTCATTCCCGGTCACTTGAGCTAAGAATAACTCACAACCGTTCCTGATGTACTTTCGGACTTTAATATATGAAACGATTTTCAAACGGGATTCACCTCGACTACCATCAGTTACTAACGTCCTATTCCTAAGAGGAATCTTAACCTTCTTCTCTCCACATAAAATAGTAGAATTATTCAACGACAACCAATCCATACCAATAATAATATCAAAACTACCTAAGTCTATCAACATCAAATCAATCGGAAAGGAATGGTTTAAGAGATTTAGAGAGCATCCTTCTAATAGCTTATTAGTTTTCACTAATTTACCATTAGCCAATTTCACCTCGTAACTGGTACTTATCTCAACAGGTTCAATGTCAATAAGGGCACTAAATTTAGTGGATACAAAGCTCCTATCAGCACCCGAATCAAATAAAGCAACAGCATAATGATTGTTGAGTAAAAACGTACCGGTAACGACATTCGGATCCTCTTTCTTCACCTCAATTGTTCCAAGTTGATAGATACCACCCTGGGGGTTTCTTCCAGGTACAATCGCTTTCAACTTGGGGCATTCTGATTTCCTATGACCTTCTTCATTACAGTTGAAGCAAATGGTTCCCTTCTTACACCTTTCAACCTTGTGTCCAAGCTTTCCGCAATTTCGACACTTCCAGTAGTCACCAGCATGCCTCTTGTTGCCACACTTAGGACATCTATCATCGTTGCGCGGTGCATTGTTGTTAAGAGCATTTTCATTCCCCTTTCTCTGGTTCTGACGGCGATTGAAATTCTTCCTATTATCACCGTCTCCCTTTCTTTTCTCACCAACACGGGCTTCATCTTCCCTATCCTGAATTATCTGTCCAATGAGTTGGTAAGCCATTCGAACAGCATCATCAATGGTCAGTGGTTTAGATGATGTCACGTCCCCCGGATATTCCTGGTCAACCCTTTAATATATTGTTCAATTCGGATCTCTTCGGGTTCAACCAATCGAGGACATAGCAAGGCCAACTCATGGAATCGGTTCGTGTAACTATCAATGTCCACACCTTTCATTCTCAAATGAATCAACTCTTGTTCTAACCTAATAATCACACTACGAGGACAAAACTCCAAAGTCATCCACTTCTTAATTTCAGCCCAAGGAGTAGCATTAGCAGCATCAAGACCCATGAAAGCAATTCTCCCGTTCCACCAAGTCAACGCACGACCTTTAAGAGTAGCCATAGCAAAAGTCACCTTATCTTCCTCCTTACACTTACTAATCCGAAACACCGACTCAATCTTCTCAATCCACTGGCTTAGTCCTACAGCACCTTCAGTTCCATTAAAAGGTAGAGGTTCACACTTCATGAACGTCACATAAGTACAGCCACCAACTTCATGTGCATTCGTTCCAAGTCCTCCTACATTTCCTCCAGCATTAGCATTCACATTCACATTAGTACCGCCAATTCCACTACCGCCAGCTCCACTACCGTCAGCTCCACTACCACCAGCTCCACTACCGCCAGCTCCACTATCGCCAGCTTCATTTCTAGCATTTGCCATAAATTCAGTCATAGATGCGGTAACTTGCTCCGTAATAATCCTACGTACATCATCCTCATTCACAGCCTTCTTGGGCGGCATAGTTCTATAATTTCACAATTTCAAAGTATTAAGCATTCATCCAACAAGGATTCATATAATGTGGATTGAATTCATAATCAAGGTACAAATAAGGCACAATATGGAATTCATATTTCATTCGATTTGAAACAAAAGTATTGTCTTAGTTACATCCCATATCAAAGTTCTAGCACTATATACACTCAAAATTTGTGCCAAGTCTACTACTAACAAGTCGGTTTAGTCAAAGCTACAAAAGCACAAAAGATACAAAGGTCACTACTAAATACAGACTGGTCTACTGAGAACCGCTAGATGG
This sequence comes from Glebionis coronaria, assembly GCA_025667525.1. Taxonomy (NCBI): domain Eukaryota; kingdom Viridiplantae; phylum Streptophyta; class Magnoliopsida; order Asterales; family Asteraceae; genus Glebionis; species Glebionis coronaria. The sequence continues at coordinate 26,478,996 of CM046875.1, forward strand.
TCCATCATCCATCGTCTTCTGAATCTTCGTCGGACGATCACTAGACACATCTTCAGCTGGGCGCTTACGGATCACTCCTCTTTCAACCATGTCGGCATAAAATCTACTGTTCCAACCCACGGATATATTCAGCTCCTTCTCAGCTTTCTCACGCATTGCACAAGCTACACTCAACTGAATCTCCATAGAATTCACCTTTCTCTTCATTGCAGCAAACTCACTACTTTCTAACACCGATAACCTCCTAAAAGCCTCATTCAAACCACGCTCTACATCAGTCAACTCCAAACTAAGCAATTCCCGCTCTTTCTCGCCAACCTTAGTCTTCGACTCCAAATAAGCAACCTGAGTCTGAACAACACCTAATCCAATCTCTGTCATATAACTCTTAACACGGGAAGCATCTAGATCACGTCTCAAGGCCCATGGTGCAAGACCATCAATATGAGTAGCCTCTCGAGCACTAGACGACTCTCCTATCTCACATCTACGAGTAGCAATACCATCAGTACCATCAGGTGCATTGTCATCCTCATCCTCCTCTGATTCAGAATCAGATTCAGACGATTCAGACATCTCATCCTTAGGTAACTCAACCTCAGAATCAGACAAATAAACTGGTGGGGGCAAAGGCTCGCCCTCTGGAACATCATAAGGATAAATAAGCTCGGCTTCCTCATCATCATCGACCTCAACATCTATACCTACATCCTTGTCGTCAATCTCATCATCTAAATTATCTAACCCAATTTCATCATCATTCTCAATATCAACATTCTTAATCTCATTCTCTACCAAATCAACCTCAGGGGCAATCTGATCTCCTAGTCCTAACTCGGGCTCGGGATCCTCAAATGGTTCCTCCTCATCATCCATATCATAATCTACTAAATCTAAATAAGGATCATCTTCTACATTAGGTTCGGGAATAGCATGGTTTTCTACAGGAATATTAGGGTCAGCCATGACAATCTGCATTTATATATATATATCTCGTATTAGGATAACACACTAGTTAAACAATTACATAATGAAATCACGATATATACATATATATAAATTAAATTATATATATCAAAATATATATCTTCTCAATAGGGCTTGTTGGTAACGTCGGAGATCTCTGGCACCATTATAGTCAAAAGATTTTTCAAATATTTTCTTAAATGTTCATTATCAAAAGATTTTGAAACGTTTTGTTCAAAACCTTGGTTTTTAAAATCTTTTGTTCTCTATAACGAGAGCTCTGATACCAAACTGTAACACTCTCAATTTTCGTATCGGTACAGCGGAAGGGTCTTTCAGAGTGTTACGGGATAGCACAATAACTCCAATCATAGACAACACATAAAAATGGTTGTACAAGGTTTAACATACATTCATTCGATAAAAAGTTTTAAAGTGTACAACAGGTCCCAAATTATACAGGTCATTAAGTTTACAAAACATAGATCGAATGAACATGTTTAATATTATGTGGGCCATCAGAGTCGATCTCCATCCGGATTACCTTCAAGCACCTGAGATAAAAACATGCAAAAATCATATCAGCGAATGCCGAGTGAATTCATAGAGTTTAATAAAAACCGTTGTATAAAACAATTGTTAAAAATCAGAACACAAGTATAATATCGGAAGTAAGTCCTCATATTGCTAGTCAGGCAATATATAAATCAAGCATACATCTTAAGCCGTCCATGAGACCGTAGTCTCTATATTACCATAATAGGTAATATATTCATCGTTATTAGCTTCGTATCATATATTTAGATTATATAGGTTGTAGGATTATTATTAGCCGCATTACATTATTGCCTTAATGTGAAAACAGCGGGTCGCAAACCCGACAAACAATTTTCCCATCTAAGTTAGTGTGTCGTCACAAAAATCATGCTATGGAATCTTCTCATACATAAATTCGCTTACCAATCAATGTGGTAAGACGGGGATCAACCGTCAAGGCGCGAACTGGGGTGATCGTCCCCAAATAGTACTATCAAATGCATAAGCGTCTACCAAATCCCGGTAGTTCACAATTCATGCTAATGGGACTTTAAGTGACATAACCTAACTACTAATAATCCTTTTAGTCTCGTTTATAGGGTCATAGCATCATTCGGGTCCACATCATTAAGCATACCATCGGGACTACTTGTGTTCTATTTTTATAAAATCTAGCATGTTATCTCCCTCGCGGGTTTACAAATCATTTTATAAAACATTTAAAAGAGTGCGAGGCTATGAACTCACGTTGATAATGAAAGGCGGATTATCGGCTACGGGCGTGCTTCGGTCACGGAAACCTATATAAATAATAATCGGTCTTAGACTTTGTCCAATGACTTTTATCAAAATAACAATATACATATGATGATTTTTTACATATGATGATGATTAAGTGGGTTTATATATCCTTGTTTACTCATTTCAGTGTTTACGTTTTGGTAACTTTTTACTAGTTTACTAATTTTATCTACTTATCTATTTTAAGTCCAATAAGCTTATTATAAATTCTTTAACTTGTTTTAATCTATTGTATACCTATATTATCAGTATATATACTTTCCATGTTGGGCCCAAATGGGTTAAGCCCAATAAGTTCTTTTTACAAGTATTTATCTTATTTAGTCCAATTATTAGTCCAATATGCTTAGTTAGCTCGTTAATGTCCGTATTTACTATAGTTCAGGTTTTATCGGTTTTTACTTGTATTAGTTACTTATATATCAGTATATGACTTTTATAAACTTTACATTAGACGGGTTTGATCGTCTAAGTTTTATTTGGCGAAAAACGTTAATTTTACGGTAATAGCCGAAAAAGTCGTAAAAATCAAGTTTATAGTTTTTATTACTTATAAGTATTATTCCACTACCATTTATATAATTTATCCATTTAATTAACCTCTTATATATTTATATAAATAAGTTTTATAAGTTAGTGGGTTTTTATTTTACATTTTATACAATAAAATGTGAGTGCTTATATAATAATAATAAACATTAATTCTTAAAATCTGATTTTTATCTTCATGTTCACCATTTTTACCATATCTAGAGTTCTATAATGAATTAGAAGCTCATTTTTTGGTGACATGTTCTTCATATTATGTGCTACATTTAACTTAGCTATAGTTACTGCTCATTTTAAGTTCATCTTGCCTTAACAGTCCCTACAAAACTGCTTATTCAGATTAGAACACCTAACTTGTTTTGATCATATCTCACTCATTATATTGATTCCATTTCATGGCCAACTCTCACATGTGTATAACATATTGTATTTACTGTAAATGGATCATACCATGCAATTTTATCAGTTCAAGTTTTAGTTATATACTGTTTTTATACAGCCAACTAAATAGTCATGATTTTAGCCTCATTTCTTATAGTTATTAACCTTTTTAAGCATATCTATCAACACTTGATCCCCACACAACATTTTTATCATCATATATACATCATATACATATAAAATAATGAAGAAAATACATTTGTTCTTTACAAAATAACAAGAGAAAAATGGAGAGGATGATCTTCTTTACCAACCAAGTGTATTTCTTGTTTTTGGAAGACAAGAACTTGATGAACACCACAAGTAACTCCAAGATCATCAAACACCAAGAACATAAGTTGGGAAATCAGCCCTAGGACACAAGCAAATCACCTCCAATGTTGTTAATATGGCCACCAAATGATCAAGACTTCAAGATAACTCCATGATAGAGCTAGTAAACATGTATTTCATGGCTAGAAAAGATCAAAAGGGGTGTTTGTAGCTTGAAAGTGGACGGCAAGGGTGGGAGGTTTTGAGAGGATTTGTGTTGATTTTGCATGTATGGAAAGATGGAAATGAGTTAGTTGCTAGTTTTGAGTTAGTGGAAGTGGAATGAGTAGCTTAAAGAGTAAGCTTGGCTTACACATGTAAACACTTAGCTAACATGATGCCACATATAGTTGTGGTGTCATGTTGGTGGCGTCCAAACTAGCTAGTGGGGTGGGACAATGTATTTTGTCCCATCTCACTAGTTTACGGGTATTTCTCGATTCTAGTTTTCTCGATTTGCGTGCCCTCGGGTCGTTTTACGAAAAACGTTTTTATAACTTATGAATCAACGTCACAAAACAAATCCAATAAAAATTGTCTCATCAAAAACGGAGTTCAAAAACGTAAATACGTAATCCTAAGGTTTCCGGTTTAGTCGTAAAAGACGCTAAATTATGCACGTAAGCCCAAATTTAAAATTGTGAGTTCGTCAACCAACATAAAAATAAGTTTCAAAATATTATACGAGAAAATATTTCACTACCTGAAAATGTTAGATTGTCACACTGCTGCCTTTATTTTTCTGCCATACGGCTTGTTTTTTTTTTCTTCTCTGCCTTAGCTACATGGTAGGAGACTCAATCCCACCAAAACAACCAATTGATAAAGCCTATTCAATTGCAAGCATCAAAGCATGTATTCCCACCCCACTTGATCTTGACAAATTAAACTACAATTCTTGGAGCTCACTGTTTCAACGATTTTGCAAAACCTATGACGTGCACCGTCATCTTAAAGCCCCATCAACTACAAGCACATCCACTCCTCATCCTCTTGATGCATCAAATGACTCATTAGTCGTCATGTGGATGTACTCAACCATCTCTCCCAAGCTTGTTGAGATGATTGTTGATGTTGATTCTACCGCATATGGATTTTGGAAAAGATTGAAAGATCTCTTTCATGATAATAAGGATGCTCGTATCACTCTTCTTGATAACGAGATCCGCACATGGCAATTGGTACTTCATCCGTCACTGATTTTTTTCAACAAATTAAATCGAAAGCCGATCGCCTTGCCAATCTTGATTCCCCGGTTAGAGATTCTAGTCTTGTAACCTACGCCATTAATGGGATTCGTAGCAAGTACCCGGAAGATGCCCGTGTTCATCGTCTTCGAGAAAAATCCCCTACATTCGATGAGTTGCGGTCCATGATGCTTCTTGAAGAAAGTGACATGTTACAGTCATCACCTGGTAATTCACTTTTTCATCATACATCATCTTCCCCTACGGTTTTGGTTGCATCCACTTCCAATGTTAACAAAGCAAATACTATGAGCTCTTTGGGGTTAGAAGTTTGTCGTAATTTTCAGCGGGGTTCTTGTACTTATGGAGCACGTTGTAAATTCCTACATGGGGCGAATGATACTAGGTTTAAACCTACTGTTCACACATCTACATCTCAAAGTAGGATACCTCGTACCCCTACCACACATAATAGTACTAATCCTAAAACAACTTCAACTCCCACCCCTGGACCTGCATGCGTGCCTTCTACAGCCCACCCTCCCTATACAGTCCCGCCCACTAACATGGGGTATGTTTACTTTCATACCGGGCCAAGTGCACACTCTTATAACCCCGCTATGCAATCACCCCAAGCCCACTTCGCCTCAACCCAACTTACACCAATCAGCCCATGGATTCAACCTGCCCCACATCAAGTCCAACAAGTGCCCACAACCCAGCCACAACCGTCGGTGCAGCAGCTTCCACCTGGCCCTGTCAGCTTTAACAATCCACCGAGTTTCGGTGGCACAGGCATACCTCATCAGATTTATTCACAACCGTGGAACATGGGAACTGGATTCAACACTCAGGCTACTCTCTTACCACATGCTTTTCAAACAATGTCTTTGCAAGAACCTACTTGGAACATGGATACTGGCGCTTCCTCTCATCTAGCTGACAACACAGGTATGCTCACTTCTTTTAGCAATCCAAGCATATACAAATCTGTATTTGTTGGCAATGGCCAATCTATACCTGTGACTCACACGGGCCATAGCCTTGTGCACATGCCACACAAACCTCTTCATCTCCATCATGTCCTTGTCACACCAAATATACTCAAAAATTTGATTTATGTTCGTCAATTTACTCGTGATAATAATGTATCTGTTGATTTTGATGCTTATGGTTTTTCTGTGAAGGATTATCAGACTCGCCGACTCCTCCTCCGTTGTGATAGTACCGGTGATCTATATCCTATCACTCAACAACCATCAAGTACCACCAACCTTGCTTTTCTTACTTTGAGCCCCACAATGTGGCACAGGCGCCTTGGACATCCAAGTGAAGATGTGATTCGTCGTCTAAAGTCTTCTCGCTTTATTTCATGTAATAAAACAAAGTTGTCCACTTTGTGTCATGCTTGTCAATTAGGTAAACATACTAAGCTTCCCTTTCATAGTTCTGATTCGAATGTTGCATTTGTTTTTGACATTATTCACTCCGATTTATGGACATCACCCATATCTAGTGAAAGCGGTATTAAATATTATGCTATCTTTTTGGACCATTTCTCTCATTATGTTTGGGTGTATCCTTTGCTTCGTAAATATGATTTATTTGATACATTTGTTACCTTTCGTGCATATATAAATAAACAATTTAGTGTCGATATTAAGGCTTTGTAGTGTGACCATGGGGGAGAATTTGACAATGCCCGCTTTCACGCCCTCTTTCGTCAAAATGGCATCCAATTTCGATTCTCATGCCCCAAAACATCACAACAAAATGGAAAAACGGAACGTATGTTACGCACCCTTAAGAATATTACCCACACCTTGCTCTTTCAAGCACACATACCCCCTCATATTGGGTAGAAGCTCTAAACATGGTCGTTCACCTCTTAAATATCCTTCCATCTACCGTCATTAACAATGAAATACCGTTTACCAAACTTTACAATAAAAAACCCACATATGATCACCTACGTGTATTTGGATGCCTTTGTTACCCTCACATTTTCTTTGATCATAAACTTCAACCTCGGTCTGCCGCATGTGTCTTTCTTGGTTACCCGGCCTTACATCGTGGATATCGGTGCCTTGACCTCTCCACCAATAAAATTATCATTTCCTGACATGTTAATTTTGATGAAAATCAATTTCCCTTTGGTTCCATGACACCTGACACGACTCCTTCCTATGATTTCTTGCTACCACCTAAATCATCACCAACCGAACCTACTGCTAATCACCATCCCATTGGAAACATCACAAGCCCAAGCCCAAGCCCTACACTTCAGGCCCAATTACCTCCACCAGTCCATCCCACATTTACTACTCCTAATCCAACACCCCCACCAACCGCAACTCAACAGCAACCTCCTACCTCTTCCAATCAACCAACATCTCCAACACAACATCACCAACCCCTTTCGCCTGGTCCAAATGCATCACCAACTATCCAAACGCCCCCGCCTGCTAACACCACTCCTGGAAATGGATCCCTAACCAATAGACACTCCATGGTCACTCGTGCCAAAGCTGGAATATCCAAACCTCTAACAAAGATGAATTGTCATATTACCACTACTTCACCCATTCCTCGCTCTCATTTATATGCACTTCGTGACCCTCACTGGCATCAGGCTATGGTAGATGAATATAATGCTTTGATTTCTAACGGAACGTGGGCTCTTGTGCCTCGTCCAGCTAATGTTAATATTGTTCGGTCTATGTGGCTTTTCAGGCATAAGTTTAATGCAGATGGTTCTTTAAGCAGGTATAAAGCACGATTGGTTGCGAATGGTCGCAGTCAACAACAGGGCATTGATTGTGATGAGACTTTTAGCCCGGTCGTTAAACCGGCCACCATTCATACCGTCCTGAGCCTTGCAGTATCACGAGAATGGCCTATTCACCAGCTTGATGTGAAGAATGCTTTTCTTCATGGCCATTTATCAGAGACGGTTTACATGCATCAGCCATCAGGATTCGTTGATTCTCATCATCCTGATTATGTTTGTCTTTTGCAGCGGTCGTTATATGGACTTAAACAAGCCCCTCGAGCATGGTTTCAGCGGTTTGCTAGCTTTATCACACGCGTGGGTTTTCAGCATAGCAAAACCGATGCATCATTATTTGTCTATCACCAGGGTTCTGATATTGCTTATCTTCTATTATATGTGGATGACATTGTTCTTACTGCTTCATCTACGGCTCTTTTACAGCGTATTATTACCTTACTTCATAGTGAGTTTGCTATGACAGATCTTGGATCCCTTAATTATTTCCTTGGCATATCTGCCCAACGCTCGACTTCTGGGTTGTTCTTGTCACAGTCTAAATTTGCTGCGGAAATTCTTGAACGGGCTCACATGGTGCAGTGTAACCCTTGCAAGACCCCTGTGGACACTGAGTCCAAGCTTGGGTCTGATGGTGACCCAGTCAGTGATCCTACTTTATATCGAAGCCTTGCTGGAGCACTTCAATATCTGACTTTCACTCGCCCAGACATATCATATGCTGTTCAACAGGTTTGTCTTTACATGCATGACCCTCGTGAGCCACATTTTACTGCTTTGAAGCGTATATTACGCTATGTTCGTGGAACTCTTGATCATGGCCTTCAACTTCATGTTTCCTCGACTGCTCAGCTTACAGCATACACAGATGCCGATTGGGTTGGTTGCCCTGTTACCCGTCGCTCCACCTCCGGGTATTGTGTGTTCCTTGGTGATAACCTTTTATCTTGGTCTGTCAAGCGGCAAGTTACTTTGTCCCGCTCTAGTGCTGAGGCTGAATATCGTGGTGTGGCAAACGTTGTTGCTGAGACTGCTTGGATTCGGAATTTGTTGCTTGAGTTGCATGCTCCACTCACTACCGCTACTCTCGTCTACTGTGATAATGTAAGTGCGGTGTATTTGTCCACTAATCCTGTTCAGCATCAGTGTACTAAACACATTGAGATTGACATTCATTTTGTGCGAGATTATGTTACCTCCAGACAGGTTCGCATACTTCATGTTCCGTCCCGCTTTCAGTATGCAGATATTTTTACTAAGGGTCTTCCCAGTGCGTTGTTCCTTGAATTTCGCTCCAGTTTAAACGTTCGAAGACCTCCCGTTCAAACTGCGGGGGAGTATTAGAATTATACTCAGGCCCATATTTATATGATGTATCCGTATGATTGGATAAAGCCTAGTAGGGCATATGTACGCATGTGTATAAGTATTGGATATGAATGAATACAGAGGCAAGCAATTCTACACAAATAATAGAAAGTAGCAAACTTTACTCCCCGAACCAAGATTTCCCCTCCACCAAGAAGAGAGAATCCTGCTAAGGATGCCATTGTCACCAATGTGGTGACATTGGTCATTGGAAGAGAAACTGTCCAGAGTATCTCACTGAGTTGTGGAAGAAAAAGAAGTCCTCTCAAGGAGCTAGCACTTCAGGTATCTTCACTATAGAACTCTTTACTTTTCCTAATAAATCTTGGGTTTATGACACTAGTTGTGGTACTCACATCTGTAATACTACTCAGGGTCTAAGGATAAGTAAGAAGCTGAAGCCATGAGCTTTGAATCTGTACGTCGACAATGGTCATCGTGCAGTTGTTGAAGCCATTGGTGTTTTCAATTATTTCTCCCTAGTGGACTAGTTGTTATGTTGAATAATTGTCATTACGCACCTTCTATTTCTAGAGGGACTGTTTCAGTTTCATGTTTGTATGACGATGGTTTGTTAATCGTTTTGAGAATAATGCAAGTATTTTTATTTCTAAAAATAATATTTATTTTAGTGCTATTCATAGTAATGGTATTTATGAAATTGATATATGTGATTCTAATGCAAACAATAGTTCTATGTATGCTATAAGCAACAAAAGGGCCAAATCTAATTTGGACTCTACATTGTTATGGCATTGTCGCCTTGGCCACATAAGCAAAAAACGCATTAAGCAATTACAATCTGATGGATTGCTTAAGTCAAACGATGATGATTCCTTTGACAAGTGCGTTTCATGTTTATCTGTTAGGATGGCACGTAAACCTTATTCACATCAAGTGGAGAGGGATAGAGATCTACTTGGACTAATCCACACCGATGTATGTGGTCCATTTAGTACCATGTCAAGACAAGGTGCAAGTTACTTCGCCACTTTCATTGACGACTTTAGTCGTTATGGTTATGTTTACTTGCTAAAGCATAAACATGAAGTGTTTGAAACATTTAAGGTGTTTCAAAAGGAAGTAAAAATCAACTCGGTAAAACCATAAAGGCACTACGTTCGGATCATAGAGGTAAATTTATGAGTTATGAATTTCTGGAGAATCTTAAGGAACATGTAATAGTTTCACAAAGAACTCCTCCATATACACCACAACATAATGGTGTGTCTGAGAGGAGAAATAGAACCCTACTTGATATGGTTCGTTCCATGATGGCCCAAACAACTCCTCTAAAATCCTTTTTGGATTATGCTCTTGAGTCTGTTGCTCGCATACTCAATATGGTTCCAACTAAGAAGGTTGAAAAGACTCCATACGAAGTATGGTATGGGTAAGCCCCTAAGTTGTCTTACTTATAGGCCTGGGGATGTGAGGATCTTGTTAAGCATGACACGCTTATCAAACCGGACAAACTTGAGCCCCGATCTGTTAAGTGTATCTTTGTAGGATACCTAAAGGAAACGATGGGTTACTCCTTCTACTACCCACCCGAGAACAAAGTTATTGTTGCTCGTAATGCTGAATTCCTAGAGAGCAATCTTATGAATCAAGAAGCAAGTGGGAGTATAGAAGATCTTGAAGTAATTCAAGATGAAGATATACATCCTTCTGAAAACACTAGCAATCATGAAGAGGATGATCAAGAAATTGATGAACCTATAAGTGATATAGCTCCCATTCGAAAGTCTACAAGGACTAGGCGTGCTCCTGACTTTATGTGCTTATACATTGACGCTGAGGAACATGAGTTAGGGGATCACACTGAACCCACTAACTACAAAGCTGCATTAGCAGATCCTGAATCTGACAAATGGCTGGAGGCCATGAATGTGGAGATGCAATCCATGAAAGATAATGATGTCTTGATCTTAGTTGACCTACCTCCTAACGCTAGAACCGTTAGCGGCACGTGGTTATACAAGAAGAAGACTGATATGGATGGCAATGTACACACCTTTAAAGCTCGATATGTAGCGAGGGGCTTCACTAAAACCTTCGGGGTTGATTATGAAGAGACCTTCTCTCCTGTTGCAGATATCAAAGCTATAAGGATTCTCTTAGCCATAGCTGCATTCTATGACTATGAGATTTGGCAAATGGATGTTAAAACCGCTTTCCTTAATGGACTGCTTTACGAAGAAGTCTATATGAAGCAACCAGAAGGTTTTGTCAATCCAAAGTATCCAAACCGTGTATGCAAGCTTCAAAGATCCATTTATGGACTTAAGCAAGCATCAAGGCAATGGAACAAGAGGTTTGATGATGAAATCAAGAATTTTGGTTTCAATCAAAATCCTGATGAGCCATGTGTATATATTAAAGCTAGTGGGAGTAGCGTAGTGTTTCTTGTCATGTATGTTGATGGGAAAAGACATTCCAATGTTGCAACGTGTAAAAGTTTACCTTGGAAGGTGTTTTTCCATGAAAGATTGAGAGATGCTGCGTATATCCTTGGAATCAAGATCATACATGATAGACCTAGACGGTTATTGGTTTATGTCAAAGTGCTTACATAGATAAGATTTTGAAGAAGTATAACATGGATAATTCCAAACGTGGCTTTATTCCCATGCAAACTAAATCAAAATTATCTAAGACTCTAGGAGCATCTACACCTGATGAGGTGAGACGCATGCATAGAGTCCCTTATGCTTCGGCAATAGGATCAATCATGTATGCAGTTAGATGTACGAGACCAGATGTTGCGTTCTCTCAGAACATGACAAGCCGATTTCAGCAAAATCCTGGTGATTCTCACTGGACTGGTGTTAAGAACATTCTGAGGTATCTTACGCATACCAAAGACATGTTTCTTGTTTATGGAGGAGATATGAAAAAAGAGCTCAGGGTTGCTTGCTACACTGATGTTGGATATCTTACGGATGCTGATGGCACGAAGTCTCAGACGGGATATGTTTTCATGTTGAATGGAGGTGATGTTAGCTGGAAAAACGCAAAGCAGACCATCCATGCAAACTCATCTACAGAGGCTGAGTATATAGCCGCTTCGGAGGATGCTAAAGAGGCAGTTTGGATTAGGAAGTTTATTTTTGGGCTTGGTGTTGTTCCCACAAACAATGAACCTATGACGATGTATTGTGACAATACCGGAGCCATTACTATAGATAATGAACCAGGAATCACTAAAGGTACGAAACGTTATCGTTCCAAAGTTCACTACCTCAGAGAATTGATTGAACTGGGTGATGTTAGTCTGGAGAAAGTTCACACAGACGACAATTTAGCTGACCCCTTCACAAAGGCGTTAAACCTCAAAAGGCATTCCATGTTAACTCATGGAATTGGTTTGCTTTTAGCTAATAGTCTCATGTAATCTGTGTTATCTTAGTATTTGGATAATTGAGATTGTAAGACAATAATTACTTTCTGATGAATAAAGATATTTGATGTTTGTTATCTTCATATAATTATTGTTGCCCTATGTTTGTAAGTTTAAATCCTTGAATATTTAATTATTCTAAACATGTCTATTGTCAGTTAAACAATATGGGAGTATGGTTTACATTAAGGCAAATATACGGTTCCAACCAAACTCATATGTTATTCATTGATATGAATATCGGACACCCCGAACTTTCGAATGGTTACTTTTGGATCCGTTGTCATGAGTAAATTCGAATATATAAATGGTGAGGATTAGGTCATCCTTAGACTTGAGATGCAAACAAGTTGTGTATGTGTGAATATCGCTTCTTGATTCTATGTCCAACGCTAGTTAGCAAGATCTAGCTATAATGACTCTAACTGGAAGTGTTGTGAAACAACATCCACAAACACTTGCAGTCAATATAGTGTTGATCCCAAACTTAGATCGATTAGCTTTGTGTATACGAGATTAGATCAAGTAATACACGTAGAGAAACCTTTGTATATGCTTATGAATCTAAGTGTTATGCGGAATTTAACACTTAAACAAGAACACACAATGATATAAACAAACTTTCACTTTGATTATCAATATCAAACTTGCTTACAATGAAAGATGTTTACGAAGGAAAACTTATGTGAAACTTATATTAAACATTAACCTAAAGGCCTTCTTTTATAGACATAAGAAGCCTTGTACAATAATCTACGTATCAACTATTCTAGGTAAAGATAAATATAGAAAATACATTGTTATTCTTATCTTTACTAGAAGTAATCTAGAATATAATACACGCGTAGAATATATCTTCCATCAGTGCTTGTCTTCAATGTGTCAACGCTTGACTTTGTCTTGTCAACGCTTGAGCTGTCAGCGCTTGTTTTGTTCTTGTCAACGCTTGATTTACTCTTGTCAGCGCTCAAGTGATCTGGCCTTAATTTATTCCCAACAATCCTCCCCTAAACTTGATATCCACTCTTATGATCAAGTTTCTGAATAAGCATTAAGGACTAGGAGGAATCTTACAAACCTTCTCATATTGATAGTGAATAAATCTGATCAAATCTTTTGCCACATCACTTGAATAATCTATTTCCAGCTGAGTGTCCTTCATCTTCTCCAAAATAGCCTTGGATATGAAATACTGACCATCCACAAGTAGATACTCAACAAACTTTGTAGAACTCAAATGGTAGACACCAGCAGCTGAATATAACCTCCATTGAAGACCACTGAGGTCATCTTCAAGATCCTTCCAAATTGCAGGATCCTCATCTTTTGGTCCACACATTCTTTTGAATGTGGTCCAAAGTTTTATTCCATTTTCTGAAGTTGGTGCTTCAGCCTCATACTTGGTGTCCAGCAACCTCCAAAGGTCCACCAAGTCTTCTCTATCACAACTTGCAAACAAAGATATGAGAGTGGTAAAAGTGTGTACCTCCTTGCCAAATCTGCCAATCTTCCAGAACCCACATTCATCTTCTTCATAGCTCACAATTGGGTTCCTGGAATCTAATGGTAACACTTGCACCATATCTGAAGCTTCTAATGGGGAGAGCTTGAGGCTCTTTCTTATAACTGCTTCACTTGGATATAGTGGATCCATATCCTTTGGAAACTCAAATGAAATTCCCTTCTTCACTGGCCTGGGAACAATCATAGCTTTCTTGAGTTCCATTTCTTCTGCAAGTTCCTCCTTTCTTTCATCTGAAAGGAGTCTGAGAGTGTTTGCTTCCTGCACTCTCACCCAAATGGGATAAGCCCTGTTTTCCAACTCATCAAATGTCAAAGCCTTCAACTTCTGATATGTCCATCCAACTCCATGACATCTGAGCAACATAAAGTAGAGCTCCATTCTATCCCTTTTCAACTCTGAGAGAATATTGCTTGCCTTATGTTTCAAAATTACCTGGCAATCCTTCTGAACTCTAAGAAGAAGCTCCAAACCCCATATTTGATCTGAAATGGTCAAGTCTGGATTATCCATGCATCTTTCCTCCCAAGCATTATACATTTGAACCACCTCTGGCATGTCAAAGTCAACCTGCAATTTCAACTCTCTCAGCTTCTCTTTGGCCAACTCATCCCCATAATCAAGCCTTTCTGGTTCTATAATCATCACACTTGAGTCTGAGCTAGCTCCATCACTTTCTTCTGAAGTCACAACAAATGGTGACCCCTCCTTTTTATCTTGTTCCGTGATTTTTACAGCTAATCTTCTATCAAACTCAACTTGAGCTACATCCTTTGGAACAATCTCTTCTACCAATATACCCTTACCCTTATCTGATGGTGCAATGGTTGGTAAGGTAGATGGTGATACCTGAGTAGAAACCTCCTTGATGATAGATGATGACTGGGATACATCACCTTCATGTGCAGGTCTGTCAACGCCCAAATTTGTCCTATCAGCGCCCAAAATATTTCTGTCAGCGTCCAACTCTTCCTTGTCAACGCCCAAATATCTTCCCTCAGCGCCTTGTGTAACCTCTCTCAACATAGCTGTAAATGATAAATTTAAGTTGGTAGGAGAGACTAAGGACGTATCAAAACCTGTGTGTTTCTTCAAAGTTGTAAGGGCCTCAGCAACATCCATTGATTGACCATCATGACTGCCCTTATCACTTAGATTTATTGGATCTTCCTTGTAACACCCCCAATTTCATGTCATAGCAGCGGAAGGGTCATTGGGTGTTACTATCATGGTTCAACCTCAATATCATAGAAAACGCCTCAAAATGAGTCGTTTTAACAAAACATACGTCCATTCATTTGTTTAAAGATAAAACAGTTTACACACGGTCCCAAATAGTTTTAAGTTTACACAACCAACCAAATAAGAAAAGTTTCATAGAATAGACATAGTTTAGAAAAAGCGGGCCAAAACATTTTAATTTAGCAAGCTGCGTGAAACCGCCTTCCTTGAGTGCCTTCTTCATGGACCTGAGATAAAACATGCTATAAAGTCAACAAAAATGTTGAGTGAATCTATAGAGTTTAAATTTAAATAAATGAACACAAGTATTCTGAATAAACCTTCCGTAGTTGACAATCATGTGGATCAGACATAATTATCGTTGTTATTTCATAAGTCTCGTGAAATTAAACGTTAACATATATTATTTCAGCCCAACACACCTAGCCAAGTGCGTATATTTCTCTTATACAATTGCATCCGATGTTTCATTACTGGTGCATCACAACACCACGCGATAGCTAGTCGCGACCGGACTGGGCGTCACCCCGATAGATCTATCCATAGTATTAGCGTTCTTTCGATTAACAATTCACGATTCATGGGTCTTTAAGGCTAAACAAACTTATATAACAACTTTCATCTAAGCATACAATCGGGTCCTTTGTGTTCAATTTTAAAAGAATGAGGGTTTACCACAACTTCTCGTTGTACCCTTCATTTATCAATAAATGTTTTTCCAATAATCAGGGTTTCCACAACTTCTCGTCGTACCCCTCTTATTTTAATAAAACAAGCATGTTATCCCCCTCGCGGGTTTTATAAAACAAGTAAGCATGTAAAGCGAGGCTATAGACTCACCTTGGTACGATAGTAGTGACGTGACGATCGCCGACGATTTGTGATGCCCTTTTAAACACGAAGACCGCAACCTACCAATTAAGGCGCGTTCGTTAATAAACGACTCAAGTATAAATAATACTTAAATAATGTGAAAGTCAATTTCGAATGACCATAAAAATCCCGAAAAATAACAAAATATAAGTGTACTTCTATACCCTTTTATTCAACACTTATTCATTTAAATTACTTGCACCCTCGACATTGACCCGTCATAAGACGCCAAGTCAACGCAAGTCAAACCATCATTTTTACTTCCCTCGGACCAGTAGCTAAGTCATTTATATAATGACTTAACACTCGAGTAAGTCACTATGTCCAATAGTGAATACTCAACTCACGCCATACAAGTATTGAACTACGTGTCCAAAATACCACTCAGCATGTACACTCCAAATGTACACACCAATCTAACCTATCTAGACATGTCCGATTTCGACGAAACTTGGTGACAAACTCACACCTAATATGAATAAAACTCAGTTTAAATTTCATTCAAAAATATTACTTCTAAGACCTTCTGCCCGACACACCTTCGTGTTGCAAAAACCGGACAGTTTTACGCCTTTGACTTGTAAAACCATTTTGACTTATTTAAACAATTCCGTTTGCAAAACCGACACTCGGGTTTGAAAATAGACTCATGATCTGAGGTTTATCAACTTACAACAGCCCTTGAACATTTTTAAAACTCATTTTATAGTCCCCGAGATTCGTTCCAAATATCGACAAAAATTTTCGGATTGTGCCGATACCCGTCTCCCGGTACACAAATACTAAAAGTAGCATAACTTTTCGCTCGTAATGAGTTAGAAGCTCTACTTTAGCTCAAATCGAAGCTAACGAAATTCTCTACGACCCTATCTTATTAGTTTACCAAGTTTACCACAGTAACAATTTCAAAAACGGACTTAAAGTTACTGCCCAAAATACCCTATCTAAAAATCATACCAAATCAAATTTTCAACCCATTCCAACAATTCCTATAGTCCTAATATGATCCTAATATCATAATAACACATCTAATTAACTCATAACACCCTCAAATTTAATCTTACAAAAATTAAATATATAAAAATCTTGCATGCAACCAAAACCCACTATGAATATAATAATATTAACACCATATATCACCATAAAAATGGATCAAACATGGTGTTCATCATCAAAAATTGAAATAAAAATTTTGTGAATGCATGTAGAAGAAAATTATACCAATAGAAAGCCCTTGAAATTTCCAAGATGGGTCTTGTTTTAGTTTCTTTAGATTCAAGCTAGAAAATCAAAAATTTGGGTGGATTTGGTGATGAGGGTGGACGGCTAGAGAGGAAAGAAAGAGAGATGAGATGAAATTTTTGTTTAAATGAATTTTTAATTAAGAGTTGTGTAGTGGAAATTTAATATATAGTGAGGTAGTGGGGTAGATTTTGTCATATTTGCATTCTTTTGGTCCCAAAGTGCAAGTAAATAGTTTACAAGGTAGAAAATGTAAATTGTACATTTTAAAAATATTTACGGGGCTCGGGTTTCGTAAAAATACTTTTCAAAAGTTAAAACGCTTCATAAAAATAATAATAAAGCTTCGACACGACTTAAAACGTAATTAAATCGAAAACGTCGAAAATATACAATATCGAAACAATCGATAATAAAACGTAAATTTTTGGGCATCCGTCGGTATCGCGATCACTACTAGTTATCGTCATTCGTTAAAACGTAAAATACGAGAAATAAAGATTAAATATAATAAAATCATTTTCATGATTATTTGAGAATATAATATCGATACCTAACATATTCCTTGTCGGTTTTCATCTAATCGACATTTTTACGCTAGTTTCAAGTCATAACCTTCTCGGTTAGTCGATAAATTAAAATTCTCATTAAAGTAAACACGTAATACGTAATAGTCGAGATTAAAATAACGACCTGAAATTGACGGGTTGTCACATCATCCCCACCAAATTAGGATCTTCGCCCTCGAAGATCAACTTGCGTTCTTGCCCGATCGCTTGTTGAAATCAAAGAGATGAGGGTAATTCTTCCACATTTGGTCTTCTCGTTCCCAAGTAAACTCCGGTCCTCTTCGAGAGTTCCATCGAACTTTGACGATAGGTATTCGGCTTTGCTTCAGTTGCTTGACCTCGCGATCCATGATCTCGACCGGTTCTTCAATAAAATGCAACTTCTTATCAACCTTAACCTCGTCTAACGGTATAACGAGTTCTTCATCGGATAAACACTTCTTCAGATTCGACACGTGAAAAGTGTTATGAATCCCATACAGTTCTTGTGGTAGTTCGAGTTGGTATGCCACAGGTCCTACTCTAGATGTAACCTTGAATGGTCCGATATAATGAGGACTTAACTTCCCACGTTTTCCAAATCGTACAACACCTTTCCATGGTGATACCTTTAGCATAACCTTATCTCCCACGTTAAACTCCAATGGTTTTCTTCTTACATCCGCATAACTCTTCTGTCGGCTTCGAGCAGACAACAACCTATTCTTAATTTGCACAATCATATCCGTCGTCTCCCTAATCAAATCTGGTCCAGTGAGTTGGGCATCACCAACCTCACTCCAGCTAACGGGTGATCTACATTTTCTCCCATACAGTGCTTCAAAAGGTGCAGCTTTAATACTCGCGTGATAACTGTTATTGTACGAGAATTCGGCCAAATGTAAGTGCTTATCCCAGCTACTTCCAAAGTCTATCACACAAGCACGTAGCATATCCTCCAAAGTTTGGATTGTTCTTTCGCTTTGCCCATCAGTTTGTGGATGATAGGCTGTGCTCATATCCAAATTGGTTCCTAACGACTTTTGAAGTGATCTCCAAAATCCAGAAGCAAAACGACTATCTCTATCGGAAATGATTGAAATAGGAACACCATGCTTGCACACGATTTCCTTTAGATAAATATCGGCGAGTTTCTCCAAACCGAACCTCTCGTTGATTGGAATAAAATGAGCGGATTTAGTTAAACGATCGACTATAACCCAAATCGCGTCGAACCCAGACGGTGTCCTTGGGAGTTTTGTGATGAAGTCCATCGTAATTCGCTCCCATTTCCAGACTGGAATTTCCGGTTGGACAAGTAATCCTGACGGCTTCTGATATTCAGCTTTCACTTTTGCACATGTTAAGCATTTCGCGACGTATGTTGCGATATCAGCTTTCATATTCGGCCACCAGTATAACTTTTTCAAGTCTTGGTACATTTTGTCCGATCCAGGATGAATAGAATACTTGGACTTATGAGATTCTAACATAATCAAATCTCTCAGTCCACCATATAATGGTAACCAAATTCGACCTCTCAAACATCTGATACCATCGGGTCGCGTCTCAAATGTTTCACCGTCTCCTCTAAATCTTTCGGCAGCAATATTTTCCTTCTTGCATGCTTCAACCTGTGCGTTCCGAATCTGCTCAGGTAAGTTATTATGAACTGTCACTACTAAAGCACGCACTCGAATCGGTTTCTCCCTTTCCTTTCGACTTAACGCGTCAGCTACCACGTTCGCCTTTCCTGGATGATAACGAATTTCGCAGTCGTAATCACTTAATAGTTCAACCCATCGACGTTGCCTCATATTCAGCTCCTTTTGATCCAGTATGTATTGTAGGCTTTTATGATCAGTGAATACGGTACACTTCGTACCATACAGATAATGTCTCCAAAGTCGCAGAGCGAAAACCACAGCGCCCAATTCCAAGTCGTGGGTAGTGTAGTTCTCCTCATTCTTCCTTAATTGTCTAGAGGCATATGCGATCACCTTTTCGCGTTGCATGAGAACAGCACCGTATCCTCTGAGAGATGCATCGCAATAAACAACAAAATCTTCACTTCCTTCAGGTAACGATAAAATCGGCGCACTACAGAGTTTCATCTTCAGGGTTTGGAAAGCTTCTTCTTCATCATCGCCCCACACATACGGTTTATTCTTCTGAGTCAGCTTCGTTAATGGTTTCGATATCAAAGAGAATCCTTCAATAAACCTTCGGTAATAGCCAGCCAGACCTAGAAATTGTCGCACTTCAGTTGGAGTAGTCGGAGCACTCCAATTCTTGATGGCTTCGATCTTTGCAGGATCAACATGTACTCCACTTTTATCGACCACGTGTCCGAGAAATTGTACAGAATTAAGCCAAAAATCGCACTTCGAGAACTTAGCGTATAACTTTTCGTTCTTCAATAAGTTCAAGATAATCCTTAAGTGTTCGGCATGCTCTTCATTGCTCTTGGAGTAGATTAGAATATCATCTATGAAAACGATCACGAATTTATCAAGATACGGCTTACAAATGCGATTCATTAGGTCCATGAATACAGCAGGTGCATTAGTCAAACCAAAAGGCATAACCAGAAACTCATAATGACCATAACGAGTTCTAAACGCCGTAATAGGAATATCTTCCTCACGTATGCGAAGTTGATGGTAACCAGAACGAAGATCAATCTTGGAGAAAACACGAGAACCTTGAAGTTGATCGAATAAATCATCAATTCTTGGAAGCGGATAACGATTCTTGATCGTCAGCTTATTCAACTCTCGGTAATCAATACACATACGAAACGAACCATCTTTCTTCTTAACGAATAAGACAGGAGCTCCCCAAGGTGACGAACTCGGTCGTATAAAACCTTTATCAGATAGCTCTTGCAATTGCACAGATAACTCCTTCAGCTCGGATGGGGCTAAACGATATGGCGCACGAGCCACGGGTGCAGCACCAGGAATTAGGTCAATTTGGAATTCTACTTGCCTTGGAGGAGGAAGTCCAGGCAAATCTTCCGGAAACACTTCAGGAAAGTCACGGATAACAGGTACGTCTTCAGCACGTTTCTCCTTCGATTCTTTATCCACTACTTTAGCTAGGAACAACTCACAGCCTCTTTCGATATACTTACGAGCCTTAATGCACGAAACGATTTTCAGTCGTGAATTACATTGATCACCTTCGATAACCATGGTCTTGTCGTCTAAAGGAATCCTAACTTTCTTTTCTCCACACAAGATAGACGCGTTATACTTGGATAACCAATCCATTCCGATAATAATATCAAAACTTCCCAATTCAACAATCATCAAGTCTATCTTAAAAATACGGTTCAAGAGATTTAGAGAACATCCTAGGAGCGCACGATTGGTTCTCACTAATTTACCATCAGCTAGTTCTACCTCATAACTTGCGTCTAATTCGACCGGTTTAATATCAATTAAGGTACTAAAACTTGTAGACACAAAGCTTTTGTCCGCACCAGAATCAAATAAAGCTGTAGCATAACGGTTGTTTAGTAAAAACGTACCAGTGACAACTTTCGGGTTTTGCTTCGCTTCGGCTTCTCCCAACTGATAAGCTTTTCCTTGGTTATCTCCACCACGTGCATTCTTTGGAGGTTGAGGGCATTGGTTCCTCATGTGACCTTTACCTTGGCAGTTATAACACGTCACTCCCTTCTTTCCTTGTCCCCAACAGTCTTCAGTCTTGTGACCTAACTTGTTGCACTTTCCACACTTAGTACATTCACCAGTATGAGACTTCTTGCATCGTTGACATCTGGTTCCTTTATCAGCAGTTGCAGCTTCAGTCATTGCATTAGCGTTGCCCCTCCTTCGGTTTTGATTTCTGTTGTGAGATTGACGGTTATCACCACGATCATCATTGTCGTTTTCAGCTCTTCTTTTGTTGCCTTCAGAAACACCATCAGCCTTGTCTTGGATGATTTGACCCATTAGTTGGTAGGCCATACGAACAGCTTCATCAATATTGGCAGGTTTAGATGAGGTCACATCTCCACGGATGTTGGTCGGCAAGCCTCGAATATACTGCTCTACCTTCAAGTATTCAGGGTTAACCTTGTTGGGACAAAGTAGAGCAAGTTCATGGAATCTGTTGGTGTATCCATCGATGTCAGTACCCTTCAGTCTCAGCTGATATAATTCCTGTTCTAACCTTTGAATAACACTCCTTGGACAAAATTCCTCAGTCATCCATCTTCTTACCTCAGCCCAAGGTGTAGCATACGCAGCATCCATACCCAATGATGCCATTCTTCCATTCCACCAAGTTAATGCTCGCCCTTGAAGAGTAGCAGAGGCAAACATCACTTTATCTCCTTCCTCGCTTCCACTAAATCGAAACACGGATTCAAATCTCTCAAACCATTGCATTAACCCAACAGCGCCTTCAGTACCCTTAAACGTTGGAGGTTTACATTTCATGAACGAGGTATAATTGCACTTCTTATTTTCAGGAATTACTGGTCTATCCGCATCACCAGTTCCAGCACCAGTAGCGCCAGTTCCGGTAGCGCCAGCTCCAGTAGCGCCAGCTCCAGTAGCGCCAGCTCCAGTAGCGCCAGCTCCAGTAGCGCCAGCTCCAGTAGCGCCAGCTCCAGTGTTGCCAGCTCCAGTATCGCCAGCTCCACCAGATCCACCAGCTCCACCGGATCCACCAGCTCCACCGGATCCACCAGCTCCACCAGATCCACTAGCTCCACCAGATCCACCGGCTCCATTATTCAAGTTTGCCATAAATGCATTCATAGATATCTGAAATTGATCAGCTACTATAGCACGTAACTGAGTCTCAGTCAACTGTTTAGGCGGCATGATCCTGTTACACAATTCACATCAAAATGAGTATTCATTCGACACTTGTGATAACAAAACATGAATAACACAGAATAAGAATAGATAGAACGAAGAATAGAATTTTAGACAAGGAACGAAGATTCACGAGGGATGAGTCAAAAGACAGGGATTTCTATTGTGACAATCAGCGTCGTTTGTAAATCACGTATTAGTATTATAATAATCAAATAATAAACATTTATAAATAAATAAATGTAATCCATTATGCTTCAAGCATAAATAATAATTAAATATGTATAACATATATATATACTTTGCTTGTTCTCGCCCATTGGCAACTCGGAGGTTTCGCTTGCAGATGTTATAGTCAAAAGATTTCAAAAATTTATTTTTGGAAAATCTTTTCGTTCTCTATAACTTGAGCTCTGATGCCAATCTGTAACACCCCCAATTTCATGTCATAGCAGCGGAAGGGTCATTGGGTGTTACTATCATGGTTCAACCTCAATATCATAGAAAACGCCTCAAAATGAGTCGTTTTAACAAAACATACGTCCATTCATTTGTTTAAAGATAAAACAGTTTACACACGGTCCCAAATAGTTTTAAGTTTACACAACCAACCAAATAAGAAAAGTTTCATAGAATAGACATAGTTTAGAAAAAGCGGGCCAAAACATTTTAATTTAGCAAGCTGCGTGAAACCGCCTTCCTTGAGTGCCTTCTTCATGGACCTGAGATAAAACATGCTATAAAGTCAACAAAAATGTTGAGTGAATCTATAGAGTTTAAATTTAAATAAATGAACACAAGTATTCTGAATAAACCTTCCGTAGTTGACAATCATGTGGATCAGACATAATTATCGTTGTTATTTCATAAGTCTCGTGAAATTGAACGTTAACATATATTATTTCAGCCCAACACACCTAGCCAAGTGCGTATATTTCTCTTATACAATTGCATCCGATGTTTCATTACTGGTGCATCACAACACCACGCGATAGCTAGTCGCGACCGGACTGGGCGTCACCCCGATAGATCTATCCATAGTATTAGCGTTCTTTCGATTAACAATTCACGATTCATGGGTCTTTAAGGCTAAACAAACTTATATAACAACTTTCATCTAAGCATACAATCGGGTCCTTTGTGTTCAATTTTAAAAGAATGAGGGTTTACCACAACTTCTCGTTGTACCCTTCATTTATCAATAAATGTTTTTCCAATAATCAGGGTTTCCACAACTTCTCGTCGTACCCCTCTTATTTTAATAAAACAAGCATGTTATCCCCCTCGCGGGTTTTATAAAACAAGTAAGCATGTAAAGCGAGGCTATAGACTCACCTTGGTACGATAGTAGTGACGTGACGATCGCCGACGATTTGTGATGCCCTTTTAAACACGAAGACCGCAACCTACCAATTAAGGCGCGTTCGTTAATAAACGACTCAAGTATAAATAATACTTAAATAATGTGAAAGTCAATTTCGAATGACCATAAAAATCCCGAAAAATAACAAAATATAAGTGTACTTCTATACCCTTTTATTCAACACTTATTCATTTAAATTACTTGCACCCTCGACATTGACCCGTCATAAGACGCCAAGTCAACGCAAGTCAAACCATCATTTTTACTTCCCTCGGACCAGTAGCTAAGTCATTTATATAATGACTTAACACTCGAGTAAGTCACTATGTCCAATAGTGAATACTCAACTCACGCCATACAAGTATTGAACTACGTGTCCAAAATACCACTCAGCATGTACACTCCAAATGTACACACCAATCTAACCTATCTAGACATGTCCGATTTCGACGAAACTTGGTGACAAACTCACACCTAATATGAATAAAACTCAGTTTAAATTTCATTCAAAAATATTACTTCTAAGACCTTCTGCCCGACACACCTTCGTGTTGCAAAAACCGGACAGTTTTACGCCTTTGACTTGTAAAACCATTTTGACTTATTTAAACAATTCCGTTTGCAAAACCGACACTCGGGTTTGAAAATAGACTCATGATCTGAGGTTTATCAACTTACAACAGCCCTTGAACATTTTTAAAACTCATTTTATAGTCCCCGAGATTCGTTCCAAATATCGACAAAAATTTTCGGATTGTGCCGATACCCGTCTCCCGGTACACAAATACTAAAAGTAGCATAACTTTTCGCTCGTAATGAGTTAGAAGCTCTACTTTAGCTCAAATCGAAGCTAACGAAATTCTCTACGACCCTATCTTATTAGTTTACCAAGTTTACCACAGTAACAATTTCAAAAACGGACTTAAAGTTACTGCCCAAAATACCCTATCTAAAAATCATACCAAATCAAATTTTCAACCCATTCCAACAATTCCTATAGTCCTAATATGATCCTAATATCATAATAACACATCTAATTAACTCATAACACCCTCAAATTTAATCTTACAAAAATTAAATATATAAAAATCTTGCATGCAACCAAAACCCACTATGAATATAATAATATTAACACCATATATCACCATAAAAATGGATCAAACATGGTGTTCATCATCAAAAATTGAAATAAAAATTTTGTGAATGCATGTAGAAGAAAATTATACCAATAGAAAGCCCTTGAAATTTCCAAGATGGGTCTTGTTTTAGTTTCTTTAGATTCAA
The DNA here is from genome assembly GCA_025667525.1 of Glebionis coronaria. Classification (NCBI taxonomy): domain Eukaryota; kingdom Viridiplantae; phylum Streptophyta; class Magnoliopsida; order Asterales; family Asteraceae; genus Glebionis; species Glebionis coronaria. The sequence continues at coordinate 26,504,257 of CM046875.1, forward strand.
GCTAGAAAATCAAAAATTTGGGTGGATTTGGTGATGAGGGTGGACGGCTAGAGAGGAAAGAAAGAGAGATGAGATGAAATTTTTGTTTAAATGAATTTTTAATTAAGAGTTGTGTAGTGGAAATTTAATATATAGTGAGGTAGTGGGGTAGATTTTGTCATATTTGCATTCTTTTGGTCCCAAAGTGCAAGTAAATAGTTTACAAGGTAGAAAATGTAAATTGTACATTTTAAAAATATTTACGGGGCTCGGGTTTCGTAAAAATACTTTTCAAAAGTTAAAACGCTTCATAAAAATAATAATAAAGCTTCGACACGACTTAAAACGTAATTAAATCGAAAACGTCGAAAATATACAATATCGAAACAATCGATAATAAAACGTAAATTTTTGGGCATCCGTCGGTATCGCGATCACTACTAGTTATCGTCATTCGTTAAAACGTAAAATACGAGAAATAAAGATTAAATATAATAAAATCATTTTCATGATTATTTGAGAATATAATATCGATACCTAACATATTCCTTGTCGGTTTTCATCTAATCGACATTTTTACGCTAGTTTCAAGTCATAACCTTCTCAGTTAGTCGATAAATTAAAATTCTCATTAAAGTAAACACGTAATACGTAATAGTCGAGATTAAAATAACGACCTGAAATTGACGGGTTGTCACATTCCTCCCCTTTGGAAGATTCCTCCATACCCCTCCTTGCACCAGCACTCTCCAAAACAACAATCCTCTCCCTCAATTGCTTGAGTTCAAGGCCTTGTGAGCTGACAACTTGTACTAAGTCTGCATTTTGCTTTTGCAAGCTAATGCAGACTGCCTTCAATTCTATAAGAGTCATTGGTTCCAGTCTGCCCTCTTCAAAAATGGGGATTTGACCTCCCAAGTCAGATTCATTGGGCAAGGATGAGGACTTAATGATGGTGGGACTGCCTTGGCCAGCATCTAAGCCAGGACCAATAGTCCCAGCCTCATCCAGGTCACTAACCACACTTGTGGTGGTGGTTCTCTCTGCTACATGGCTAGGACCACCAGAGGAGAACACTCCAGTGATCCTTTGGCGTTTCATCAACCTATATTCAGGGGGTGTGGAAGATGGTGTGGAAGAATGGGTGGATGTGGGTTGGTTAAGGGGTCTTTGGGTTATTGAAGGTAGTGTGTCAGCGTTGGAAATAGGCACATCAACACCAACATTTAAGGTATCAGCGTTGAAGGATTCTGAGTCAATTTGCATGTGTTCAGGTGAAGGTAAAGGTTCAGGGATTGGTTCAAGTTGTGGTTGGGGGTTAATTTGTGGTTGAGGGTCTGGTTGGGGTTGTGCTGCTGCAATAACAGCAAGCATAGCTGGGGTCAAAGGCAGGTCACGATGAGGTGGTGAATTCATCTTCATAAAAATAGCTTTCTTTTGCTCAGGTATCTTATAAAAATCATTGTGATCCCTTGAGCAGTAACTTTGAACATCAAAAACCATTTGCAGAAAACAGGGATAAGCTAAAGTCATTTTGTTCCCCTTGTTTTTACAAATCCCCTCAAAAATCATTTTAGAATAATTAAATGTTTGCCCTGTTGCAATGCACACAATAGCGCTAGCAATGGATCTATTGATCTCATTGTGTGTAGTGCATTTGGGACTCAAACATTGAAGGAGGACATGTATGAGGTACTTCCAGGCTGGGGGAAATTCCTGCTTATGATACTTGTTAAGAGTACCTTCATCAGGAAAAGGATATCCCAAAGCCCTAAGCCCTTGTTCTATTTCATTTATGGGAAGGGTGGCTATACCATCAGCATCATCAAGATGCAAGGCTTGGCGTACCAAAGCCTTAGTAACCACCCAAGGTCTCCCATGAACAATAGAAGTCAATGTGGTCACTCTATTAACTGTTGAGGAACTGACAGTGTTCCAAAACTGCTTAATATGCGTGACTGGAATGAGTGGTGCATGAGAAAGAGCATACCTTAATGGGGATGCATTCAAATACGCCACCATTTGTGTGTATTGGGGAAACAGAGCATCATCAGCCTCAAGATAAGCAATCATGTTGTGTTGAGATCTGAACCCCAATTCCAATTCTGTTGGTCTAAACTTTGGTGCCATTGATGAAAGCTGTTAATCTTAAGTGAAGAAGATGAAGTTGATAAGAGAAAATTGTTAGTTGATAAGAATTATAGATACCCTGTTTAAAATAGGAGCCAAATTTATAGGAGAAGAAGATGCATGTGATAGGCCCAAAAATAGGCAAGTATTTTCAAAAATCAATCATGAAAATATTGAAAAAGTTATAAGTTATCTCATGCATTAAATGAAAGTAACAACTCCTAAAATTACGGCTTGAAAATATGTCAAAAAGTAACAACTGGGTAGGTCCCATTGAGTGTCAACGGTCAAAAATAACCTATCAACGCCCAACGGCTATAATCTTGTCAACGTTTGCCTATAGCCATGTCAGCGTCCAATTTGGTCACAACAACGCTTGGAAAAATTCTTGTCAGCGTCCAAAAATAAAAATGTTTTTAAAAATGAAAAATGACCTTAACAAGTAATTTATCCTAGAGAAGATAACCAAAAGCTGATAATTATTATAGGGCGGCAAGCACTGTCCAGTTATGCACACTTGCATAAGCAAGATAGACATAACAGTCCTCTAGTGTCCCTTGCTAACCAAAACTCTTAACAACCAAGTTACCTTACAAAATTCCTTGTTACTCCAAGGTAAATCCCATAACAAAATTATTCCCAAGTCTCCCAACAGACCACAACCAATTCTAGGCCAAAAATGTCTTGGTAGCATGCATAGTATATCAACTTTGCATGCTACAGTGCCTCATGATTTAGTAAAACTAACTCATAGTCACCTGTGGACACAATCTAGAATTGTGATAAGAGTATCATATGGATACCCAAACATCCTAAGGGTTCCTAAAACCTCCCCTTAAACTATGATACAAAAGTTTGCTAAAATCATGCATGAACATAAAAATTTATGTCAAGATAGGAATGAAACATTCCAACCATCATCCATAAATAAAAACTTGTCCAAATGCTTCTCCATTGATCCATAAGCAACTCTGTATCCAATGGTATACTGCTAACACCATCTGCACATTTAGATTGAAAACCACAAAACTAACATTGTTGCTGACAACGCCCCGATAACACATGACAGCGTTGAGGGAAGCTTTGTCAGCGTTAGACAATTATATTGCTGACAACGTTGCAAAAACACTTATCAGTGTTCAAGCAACCTTTGTCAGTGTTAGAAAAATATAGTGGAAAATCTAAATCATCAATAAGACTAATAACAATGCATCATCCTGTACATACTTTTACAAAAAGACTTCAAAACACATATTATGTGAGATTAACCATTCCAATACTTGTTACCAAGTATTGAAATCTCCCAGCATCAAAAGGTTTAGTTAGTAAATCTGACACATTTTCCTCAGTGTCAACCCTATCTGGTTGTATTAAACCTTTCTCAAAGCAATCTCTTATAAAATGGTGTCTAATTTCTATGTGTTTAGTTTTAGAATGATGTACACGATTCTTAATGATGCATAAAGTGCTGTTATTGTCAACAAATATCTTAGTATGCATGAAATTGTACCCATAGTTCAACAGCTGGTTCTGAATCTACAAAACTTGGCCACAACATGCAGCTGCAGCCACATACTCTGGTTCAGTTGTAGAATTAGCCACCATTGTTTGTTTCTTGCATTGCCAAGATATCAACCTGCTCCTAAGAAACTAACATCCACCTGTTGTGGATTTCCTATCAAACTTATCACCTCCATAATCACTATCTGAATATGCAATCAGCTCCAATGGTGAATCCTTTGGGTACCACAAACCAAGACTAGGATAGCATCTTAGGTACCTAAAGATCCTCTTTACAGCATAAAGGTGACATTCTTTGGGAGTCACTTGATGGCGTGCACAAGCACACACAGCAAACATGATGTCAGGTCTGGAGGTAGTAAGATACATCAAGGATCCAATCATGGATCTATAATGCCTGACATCAACATCTTTCCCATCTCCAATCTTTCCCCAAGGGTGTTCTCTATCCATAGGAGTAGTAGCCCTCTTTTCATGTGGAGAAAAGCCAAACTTCTTCAAGATCTCAGCAACATATTTATCCTGGGAGATGAAGATACCATCTTCTTTCTGCTGAACTTGTAAACCAAGAAAGAATTCATCTCCCCCATAGCACTCATCTTGAATTTGTCTGTCATAAGCTTGGAGAAATCCTCACTCATCTTTGGATCAGTAGACCCAAAAATGATATCATCAACATAGACCTGCACAAGCAACACATCCTTGTCTTTCTTCTTTGTAAACAGTGTCTGATCTATGGTGCCCCTCTTGAATCCATTGCCCACCAAGTATGTAGACAAAGTACCATACCATGCTCTTGGGGCTTGATGAAGGCCATACATAGCCTTTTTGACTTTATACACTTTATTTGGATGCTCTGGATCCTCAAAACCAGGAGGCTACATTACATATACTTCCTCAACAATAGTTCCATAGAGGAAAGCACTCTTGACATCCATTTGATAGACTGTGAATCCCATGCAGGATGCATATGCTAGAAAAATCCTAATAGCTTCAATCCTTGCAACTGGTGCAAAGACTTCCTCATAGTCTATCCCCTCCTCTTGTGTATAACCTTGAGCCACTAACCTTGCCTTGTTTCTGACCACAATGCCTCTTTCATCTCTTTTGTTCCTTAGAACCCATCTTGTCCCTATAGGTCTGACATATCTGGGACAATCAACCAGCTCCCAAACATCCTGAATTGCAAATTGATGAAGCTCATCCTGCATTGCTTCCACCCAACTTGGTTCTTTGAGAGCATCAAATATTTTCTTGGGTTCCTCTTGTGACAGAAAACAGGCAAACAAACATGCTTGCACAAGAGGGGTATCAACCTTCTTGTGTATATTTGCAATAAACCCACCAAGACCTTAATGAGATATTCTGGTCTGAACTGGAGTCATAACATCACCAATGATTTGGGAAGGGGGTGATTCTTCATTGTGGAGGTGAGAACTCCTCCTTCAAACAGTCTGGTGTCCTCAACCTCACGCTTCATATTGCCAATATCTTCTTCATCAGACTCTCTTATATCAACATAAGGATGACCTTCTTCATATGAATTGGAAGGCTCACCTTGTTAAAAAGTGGAAGATAAAAGATGTGCAAAGGTGTTGTCAACGTCTGAACTTTGTTTGTCAGCGCTTGGGCTAACCACGCTTGAACTGTTGTTGTCAACGTCTGAGCCACCAACGTCTGAATTGGTCTTATCAGCGCTAGATTTGCCTTTGTCAGCGCCTGAAGGACCATGCATGTTTGTATCTGGTGGTGCTTGGAAACCACCATTATCTTGTCCAGCAGCAGCAGCAGCAAAAGCATCTGTCCAAATGGGAATGGAAACATATTCTAGGATAGGAGATGCCTTTTCTGCTTGTGATCCAACCTTCTTATGAACCTGTGTACCTGAAACATCAACAACTTGTTCCTCCATGACATTTGAAGTTACCTTCACAATGTCTGGATTAGTGACAGGCATATAATTTAAAGTTCTAGATAAAGGTTCCAAGTCAAACAACCAATTAGGACCACTTTCAGGATCACTAGGTTTATTCTCTAATAACCTAACATGTACTCTTTCAACTATACGTTTGTCCTCTTTAAGATAAACCCTATAACCCTTGCTCTGGACTGAATACCCCATGAAGTAACCCTCATCACCTTTTGGACTAAATTTCCCTAAGGCATCACTAGTATCCAAGACTACTACATGACAACCAAAAGGTCTGAGAAAACCAATATTAGGTTTTCTTCCCCAAAGTAACTCATAAGGTGTTTTGTTCTGAATTTTGTTAACCAATGCTCTATTTTGCACATAGCAAGCTGTATTAACAGCCTCAGCCCAAAAGGCTATCGGAAAGTGAGCATCAGCCAACATTGTTCTGGCTGCTTCAATTAGGGTTCTATTTTTCCTCCCAGCAACCCCATTTTGTTGTGGGGTTCTAGCAATACTAAATTGACTTGTAATTCCTTTCCTGGCACAGAAATCATCTAGCTTCTTATTCCTAAATTCTCCACCATTATCACTCCTAAGCATTTTAACCTTATTGCCAGACCTCTTCTCAATCTGAGTGATAAAATTAATTAGGATATCAACTGTGTCACTCTTCATAGCAAGAAAGAATGTCCAAGTAAACCTAGAAAATCCATCTGTGATGACAAAGCAATATGACTTACCATTCAAACTTTCTATATTGGTTGGACCAAAGAGGTCCATGTGTAGCATATGAAGAAGTCTAGAACTAGTGTGCACCTGTTTGGACTTGAATGAGACCTTGTGCTGCTTGCCTTTAAGACATGCAACACAAGAGTGGTCATTGTGAAAGGCCTTCTCAGGCAAACCATCAACTAAACCAAGCCTTACAAGTCTATTTATATTTTTAAAATTTATGTGCCCTAGTCTCCTGTGCCACAAATTACTCTCATCTACTGAGGCCTTAGCATAAAAACAGGACATATTATTATTCATTTTCATCCCATTCAAATTCACATTATATATGTCCTTATGCCTAGGTGTTCTATACTCAATATATTTCTCATCAGGGATCTTAAAATCCTTGCTTAACACCAAGCACTCAATACCAGTAAAAAGAACTTTATTTTTGTTATCACAAACTTGTGATACACTAAACAGGTTGTAATCAAGTTCTTTTACCAGGAAGACGTTGTCAAAACGCAGATTCTTGGTGAGAAGGGTTCCTTTTCCTGTGATAGTTCCATATCCGCCTCCAAAGTATACCTTATCACCATCTTTAATAGGAGAGAAGTTCGTCAGATAGTCTTCCTTTCCTGTCATGTGCCTTGAGCATCCACTATCCCAATATCCATAATCATTGACCTGTCTTTGAATGCCCTGCACATAAAGAAAACAAATTAGTTTTCTTTGGGAACCCAAGTCTTAAAAGACTTGGATTCATCTGGTTGTTCAATAAGAACAGACTTAGTTCTCACAACAACCCCATTCTCATCCTTCTTAGGATGAAATACCCAGTTAACCCCAATAGGTTTTGTAATGACCTTGGAAATGTAATTAAATCTATTGCAAGTCATTGAAATCCCATTATCATTAGGGTTTTGATCTTTCTTGGGTCTCCATGTTAAGCTTGAAGAAGCTTTAGACCCCTTACCTTGTGGTTGCAAATATTTAGGTCTGGTCACGTTTCTGTCAGCGTTAGAATTTGTCCTGTCAACGCTGAAATTACCCTTGTCAGCGTTGAACCTAGGGTTTGCTACAGAAACCCATTGCCTATTTGACCAGGTGTTTGTCTTTTGAAATGTTCTTTGTCCATGAGTGTTAGACCCTCTAGTAAAGAATGGGGCAGGTCTAATCACTTGTGGACTTTGCTGCATACAAGGTTTGGGTCTGACAACGTTTGACTTCCTAACAACGTTGACTTTGTTCCTGTCAGCGCTGAAATTGTTCCTGTCAGCGCTGGCTTTGGAAGCGTTGACACACTTGTATGCCAAGTGTGAAAAGCTACCACAAGTGTAACAAGCTTTTCTAGACACAACCTTAGGTCTAGAAGAGAAGAAGCCTGTTCCATGATTGCTAACTTGACTCTTGGGAGACCTAGTATTCCTATACATCTCTGCATATTTAATGGTAGGTCTTCTAACAGTGTTTGAGCCTAGGTCAACAACTTTACCAGTGATTGGGTTAGTAACCTTAATGGGTGTTGACTCATTGGGACTTTCACATAGCAAGCCACCCTTGACAAATAAAGTAGGGTTAGCCTTTTTCCTCTCATTCAGGTCAGTCAGTTTTTGTTGATACTCTTCAACTGGAGTGACAACTCTTGGTGGAGGAAAGAATTCCTCCTCTTGGAGCTCTGGCAAACCAGTCCAAGATAAGTCCCTTTGTTGGACACCATAGAAGTCACCAGCTGGTGGGGGAACCAAAGAGTAATCATTCATCCCAATCCCAGTCATGTCCTTAGGATCTCTTTGTTTAGCCACACAGTCTCCTAGGGTTTGGGTGGCTTTATCAAATCTTTGAATTTTGAGGCCAACATTATCTTTATTTTTAATGACCTCATCTAACTTAGCCTGTAATTCACCATTAACCCTTTCCATGATGTTTCTAATATCCATACTACCTTCTAACTCATGTCTTAAGATATTGATTTTATCTTTTAAATCAAATTCCATTTTCTTGTATTCAGAAACGGTTTTCTCAGTTTCAGTAAGAGCTAGTTGGTAATTAGACAATTTACATCTTTCAGTACTCATATCATCTTTTAATTTTAACACTTCTTTGTTAAGTCTTTCAGTATTTAACCTACAACCTTTGCTACAAAAAGCGTCATCAAATACCTCATTATCAGATGAAGAGGAGGAGTGTGCCATGAGAGCATATTCAACATGCTCTTCTTCTTCAATATCAGCAACCGAAGCTTTATCCTCTTCAACATTCTTAGCCAGATAGCTCCAATCCCATCCCATACCATCAATTCCTTGAACTGCAACCATGGCTTTGGAATCCTGAGCTTTAACAATCTGACTTGAGGGTTTACCAGCATCAGATCTTCTAGGAGATCTGCATTCCCTCATGAAGTGCCCCATACGATGGCAGTTGTAGCATTCAACTTTGGATTTGTCAAATCCAGTTGTGTCTTTAGCATTGAAGGTCATTTTCTTCTTAAACCTTCTGTTCCACCTGTTTGCTCTTATACTAGCAAGAGCCATATTGCACTTGATGTCCATCTCTTCCAAGTGCTCATCACTTATCTGCTCAAGGTCCTCATATGTAATCACTGAACCATTGGGCAAAGAAGCAATGTAAGCACAAACAGTATCAAAATCTAAACCAGCAGGTTTAACTCTTGGGGAGTCATTCTTGAATGTGTCAACGTCTGAAAAGGAGACGTTGACAGGACTTGTTCCAGCGCTGACATATGATGATCCAGTAAATGGATGCATATAAGAGTTTTTCTGATTGAATTGACCTTCACTATGAGAGAAGAAGGCCATGTTGCTGTTGGTAGATTTGCTTCCATGTTCTAAAAGAGTTTCATCTTCCAACAGCCTTAGTTTGTTGTAGATGTCATCAAACGAGGAGCTCTTGTAAGTATTGTTGGCAAGAATAGATCTTGCCTCAATCTTCCATGCCTCACCAAGACTTTTAAGAAAGGTAGCATTGATGTCGACATCACCAACTTGTGTCCCCATGAAGGACAACTTGCTTGTAATGTCAAGCAATCTGCTTCTCACACTACTCAGTTTCTCATTGGGTTGAGCTTTGAAGACAGCATAGCATGCAGAAGTTGCTTTTTCTTTTCCTCCTTAGTGTCTACATTGCCACCATATGCAACTACAAGAGCTTCCCAAAGATCCTTGGCAGATTCATAGCCTCTATATTTATGCTGGTTTTCTTGTCCCAAAGAGACTTTTAGAATATTTAGGGCTTTCATGTCAACCCTTTTCTTTGCAATGTCATCAGCAGCCACAGCTCTACCATCTCCAGGTTTTTCTCTCTTATCCTCTTCAGAGCATCCAGCAACAGCTGATCTTTGAGCAATGACATTAAGAATCTTTTGAGCCTTATTGAATGTGTTTCCATATTCAATAATCTCCCAGAGTGTGTAGTCATAGATCCCAAGATATTGTTCAAAGTTGAACTTCCACAAGTCAAAGTTGGTTGCATCAAGCATGGGAATCTTGATGTTTGGTAAGGCTGAGGACGAGGAGGTTATTGCTTCAGACATGATGTTGTTAGGGTTTCTGAGAAAATTAGGGTTTTGGTGACTTTTAGGGTTCTGGTGTTCTTTAAGATGAAAAGTTCCTCAACAAGCTCTGATACCACTTGTTGATCCCAAACTTAGATCGATTAGCTTTGTGTATACGAGATTAGATAAAGTAATACACGTAGAGAAACCTTTGTATATGCTTATGAATCTAAGTGTTATGCGGAATTTAACACTTAAACAAGAACACACAATGATATAAGCAAACTTTCACTTTGATTATCAATATCAAACTTGCTTACAATGAAAGATGTTTACGAATGAAAACTTATGTGAAACTTATATTAAACATTAACCTAAAGGCCTTCTTTTATAGACATAAGAAGCCTTGTACAATAATCTACGTATCAACTATTCTAGGTAAAGATAAATATAGAAAATACATTGTTATTCTTATCTTTACTAGAAGTAATCTAGAATATAATACACGCGTAGAATATATCTTCCATCAGTGCTTGTCTTCAATGTGTCAACGCTTGACTTTGTCTTGTCAACGCTTGAGCTGTCAGCGCTTGTTTTGTTCTTGTCAACGCTTGATTTACTCTTGTCAGCGCTCAAGTGATCTGGCCTTAATTTATTCCCAACATATAGAATTCGTTCTTCCACTCTGATATAGTGTAGTGAAGTATGTTGGGAATAAATTAAGGCCAATTCAAGCGTTGACAAGAACAAAGCAAGTGCTGACAGCTCAAGCGTTGACAAGTTAAAGTCAAGCGTTGACAGATTGAAGACAAGCACTGATGGAAGATATAAGCTACACGATTATTATATTCTAGAATGCTTCTAGTAAGGATAGAAACGATAATGTATTTTCTATATTTATCTTTACCTAGAATAGTTGATACGTAGCTTATTGTACAAGGCTTCTTAGTCTATAAAAGAAGGCCTTTAGGTTAATATTCAATATCAAGTTTTATATAAGTTTTCGTTCGTAAACATCTTTCATTGTAAGCAAGTTCGATATTCATAATCAAAGTGAAAGTTTTGTTTACATCTTGTGTTCTAGTTTAAGTGTTAAATTCCGCATAACACTTAGATTCACAAAGCATATACAAAGGTTTCTCTACGTGTTATACTTGATCTAATCTCGTATACACAAAGCTAATCGATCTAAGTTTGGGATCAACAAGTGGTATCAGAGCTTGTTGAGGAACTTTTGATCTTTGAAGAACACCAGAACCATACACGAACACCAAAACCCTAATTTTCTTAGAAACCCTAAAAACACCAAAACCCTAACAACATCATGTCTGAAGCAATAACCTCCTCCTCCTCAGCCTTACCTAACATCAAGATTCCCATGCTTGATGCAACCCACTTTGACCTATGGAAGTTCAACTTTGAACAATACCTGGGGATCTATGACTACACACTCTGGGAGATTATTGAATATGGAAACTCATTCAATAAGGCTCAAAAGATTCTTCATGCAATTACTCAAAGATCAGCTGTTGAAGGATGCCCTAATGAAGATAAGAAAGAAAAACCTGGAGATGGTAGAGCTGTAGGTGCTGAAGATATTGCAAAGAAAAGGGTTGACATGAAACCCCTAAATATTCTGAAAGTTTCTTTAGGACAGGAAAACCAGCACAAATATAGAGGGTATGAATCTGCTAAGGATCTTTGGGAAGCACTTGAAGTTGCATATGGTGGCAATGCAGACAATAAGGAAGAAAAGAAAAAGCAACTTCTGCATGATTATGCTGTCTTCAAAGCTCAGCCCAATGAGAAACTGAGTAGTGTGAGAAGCAGATTGCTTGACATCACAAGCAAGTTGTCCTTCATGGGGACACAAGTTGGTGATGTTGACACCAATGCTACCTTTCTGAAAAGTCTTGGTGAGGCATGGAAGATTGAGGCAAGATCCATTCTTGCCAATAATACTTACAAGAGCTCCTCGTTTGATGACATCTACAACAAACTAAGACTGTTGGAAGATGAAACTCTTTCAGACCATGGAAGCAAATCTAGCACCAGCAACATGGCCTTCTTCTCTCATAGTGAAGGTCAATTCAATCAGAAGGACTCTTATATGCATCCAGTTACTGGATCATCATATGTCAGCGCTGGAACAAGTCCTGTCAACGTCTCTTTTTCAGACGCTGACACATGCATGAATGACTCCCCAATAGTTAAACCTGCTGGTTTGGATCTGGATACTGTTTGTGCTTACATTGCTTCTTTGCCCAATGGTTCAGTGATTACATATGAGGACCTTGAGCAGATAAGTGATGAGCACTTGGAAGAGATGGACATCAAGTGGAACATGGCTCTTGCTAGTATAAGAGCAAATAGGTGGAATAGAAGGTTCAAGAAGAAGATGACCTTCAATGCTAAAGACACAGCTGGATTTGATAAATCCAAAGTTGAATGCTACAACTGTCATCGTATGGGGCACTTCATGAGGGAATGCAGATCTCCTAGAAGATCTGATGCTGGTAAACCCTCAAGTCACGTTGTTAAAGCTCAAGATTCCAAAGCCATGGTTGCAGTTCAAGGAATTGATGGTACAGGATGGGATTGGAGCTATCTGGCTAAGAATGCTGAAGAGGACAAAGCCTTGGTTGCTGATATTGAAGAAGAAGAGCATGTTGAATATGCTCTCATGGTACATCCTCCTCTTCATCTGATAATGAGGTATATGATGATGCTTTTTGTAGCAAAGGTTGTAGGTTAAACACTGATAGACTTAACAAAGAGGTGTTAAAACTAAAAGATGATATGAGCACTGAAAGGTGTAAATTGTCCAATTACCAACTAGCTCTTACTGAAACTGAGAAAACCGTTTCTGAATATAAGAAAATGGAATTTGACTTAAAAGATAAGATAAATATCTTAAAACATGAGCTAGAGGGTAGTATGGATATTAAAAATATCATGACAAAGGTCAATAGAGACTTACAGGCTAAGTTAGATGAGGCCATTAAGAATAAAGATAATGTTGACCTCAAGATTCAAAAATTTGATAGAGCCACCCAAACCCTAGGAGACTGTGTAGCTAATCAAAGGGATCCTAAGGACATGACTGGGATTGGGATGAATGATTACTCTCTGGTTCCACCACCAGCTGGTGACTTCTATGGTGTCCTTAGAAAGGATTTGTCTTGGACTGGTATACCAGAATGCCAAGAAGAGGAATTCTCTCCTCCACCAAGAGTTGTCACTCCAGTTGAAGAGTATCAAGAAAAACTGACTGACCTAAATGAGTGGAAGAAAGCTAACCCTACTTTAATTGTTAAGGGAGGTTTGCTATGTGAAAGTCCCAATGAATCACCACCCATTAAGGTTACTAACCCAATCACTGGTAAACCTGTTGACCTAGGCTCAAACACTGTTAGAAGACCTACCATTAAATATGTAGAGATGTATAGGAATAATAGGTCACCCAAGAGCCAAGTTAACAATCATGGAACATGTTTCTTCTCTTCTAGACCTAAGAGTGTGTCTAAGAAAGCCTGCTACACTTGTGGTAGCTTTTCACATTTGGCATACAAGTGTGTCAACGCTCCCAAAGCCAGCGCTGATAGGAACAATTTCAGCGCTGATAGGAAGAAAGTCAACGTTGATAGGAAGTCAAACGTTGTCAGACCCAAACCTTGTGTGCAGCAAAGTCCACAAGTGATTAGACCTGCCCCATTATTTTCTAGAAGGTCTAACACTCATGGACAAAGACCTTTCAAAAGACAAACACCTGGTCAAATAGGCAATGGGTTCCTGTAGCAAACCCTAGGTTCAACGCTGACAAGGGTAATTTCAGCGTTGACAGGACAAAATCCAACGCTGACAGAAACGTGACCAGACCTAAATATTTGCAGCCACAAGGTAAGAGGTCTAAAGCTTCTTCAAGCTTAACATGGAGACCCAAGAAAGATCAAAACCCTAATGATAATGGAATTTCAATGACTTGCAATAGATTTAATTACATTTCAAAGGTCATTACAAAACCAATTGGGGTTAACTGGGTTTTTCATCCTAAAAAGGATGAGAATGGGGTTGTTGTGAGAACTAAGTCTGTTCTTATTGAACAACCAGATGAATCCAAGTCTTCTGAGACTTGGGTTCCCAAAGAAAACTAATATGTTTTCTTTATGTGCAGGGCATTCAAAGACAGATCAATGATTATGGATATTGGGATAGTGGATGCTCAAGGCACATGACAAGAAAGGAAGACTATCTAACGAACTTCACTCCTATTAAAGATGGTGATAAGGTATACTTTGGAGGGGGCTATGGCACCATTACAGGCAAAGGAACCCTTCTCACCAATAATCTGCGTTTTGAAAACGTCTTCCTGGTAAAAGAACTTGATTATAATCTGTTTAGTGTATCACAAGTTTGTGATAACAAAAATAAGGTTCTTTTCACTGATACTGAGTGTTTGGTGTTAAGCAAGGATTTTAAGATCCCTGATGAGAAATATATTGAGTATAGAACACCTAGGCATAAGGACATATACAATGTGAATTTAAATGGGATTAAAATGAATACAAATATGTCTTGTTTTTATGCTAAGGCCTCAGTAGATGAAAGTAATTTGTGGCACAGGAGACTAGGGCATATAAATTTTAAAAATATAAATTGACTTGTGAGGCTTGGTTTAGTTGATGGTTTGCCTGAGAAGGCCTTCCATAATGACCACCCTTGTTTTGCATGTCTTAAAGGCAAGCAGCACAAGGTCTCATTCAAGTCCAAACAGGTGCATACTAGTTCTAGACCTCTTCATATGCTTCACATGGACCTCTTTGGTCCAACAAATATAGAGAGTTTGAATGGTAACTCATATTGTTTTGTTGTCACAGATGACTTTTCTAGGTTTACTTGGACATTCTTTCTAGCTATGAAGAGTGACACATCTGATGTTCTTATTGATTTTATCACTCAGATTGAGAAAAGGTCTGGCAATGAGGTTAAAATGCTTAGGAGTGATAATGGTGGAGAATTTAGGAACAAGAAGCTAGATGATTTTTGTGCTAGGAAAGGAATTACTAGGCAATTTAGCATTGCTAGAACCCCACAACAAAATAGGGTTGCTGAAAGGAAAAATAGAACCCTAATTGAAGCAGCCAGAACAATGTTGGCTGATGCTCACTTTCCAATAGCCTTTTGGGCTGAAGCTGTTAATACAGCATGCTATGTGCAGAATAGAGCATTGGTTAACAAAATTCAGAACAAAACACCTTATGAGTTACTTTGGGGAAGAAAACCTAATATTGGTTTTCTCAGGCCTTTTGGATGTCATGTAGTAGTATTGGATACTAGTGATGCCTTAGGGAAATTTAGTGCAAAAGGTGATGAAGGTTACTTCATGGGGTATTCAGTCCAGAGCAAGGGTTATAGGGTTTATCTTAAAGAGGACAAACGTATTGTTGAGAGAGTACATGTTAGGTTCTTAGAGAATAAACCTAGTGATCCTGAAAGTGGTCCTAATTGGTTGTTTGATTTGGAACCCTTATCTAGAACTTTAAATTATATGCCTGTCACTAATCCAGACATTGTGAAGGTAACTTCAAATGTTGTGGAGGAACAAGTTGTTAATGTTTCAGGTACACAGGTTCATGAGAAGGTCGGATCACAAGCAGAAAAGGCATCTCCTACATTTGAATATGTCACAATTCCCATTTGGACAAATGCTTTTGCTGCTGCTGCTGCTGCTGGACAAGATAATGGTGGTTTCCAAATACCACCAGATACAAACATGCATGGTTCTTCAGGCGCTGACAAAGGCAAATCTAGCGCTGACAAGACCAATTCAGACGTTGATGGCTCAGACGTTGACAACAACATTTCAAGCGCTGTTAGCCCAGACGCTGATAATCAAGCTTCAGACGTTGACAACACTTATGGGAATCTTTTCTCTTCCAGTTTTGAACAAGGTGGACCTTCTAATGTTCATGAAGAGATTCTTGTTGCTCAAAGAGAGTCTGATGAAGAAGATATTGGCAACATGGAGCGGGAAGTAGAGGACACCAGACTTTTTGAAGGAGGAGTTCTTACTTCCACAATGAAGAATCACCCCACATCTCAGATCATTGGTGATATTATGACTCCAGTTCAGACAAGAAGATCTCATCAAGGACTTGGTGGATTTATTGCCAATATACACAAGAAGGTTGATACCCCTCTTGTGCAAGCATGTTTGTTTGCATGTTTTCTGTCACAAGAAGATCTTTGATGCTCTCAAAGAACCAAGTTGGGTTGAAGCAATGCAGGATGAGCTTCACCAATTTGCAATTCAGGATGTTTGGGAGCTGGTTGATTGTCCTAGATATGTCAAACCTATAGGGACAAGATGGGTTCTAAGGAACACAAGAGATGAAAGAGGTATTGTGGTCAGAAACAAGGCAAGGTTTGTGGCTCAAGGTTATACACAAGAGGAGGGGATAGACTATGAGGGGGTCTTTGCACCAGTTGCAAGGATTGAAGCTATTAGGATTTTTCTAGCCTATGCTTCCTGCATGGGCTTCACAGTCTATCAAATGGATGTCAAGAGTGCTTTCTTGTATGGCACCATTGTTGAGGAAGTATATGTAATGCAACCTCCTGGTTTTGAGGATCCAGAGCATCCAGATAAAGTGTATAGAGTCAAAAAGGCTATGTATGGCCTTCATCAAGCCCCTAGAGCATGGTATGGTACTTTGTCTACCTATTTGGTGGACAATGGATTCAAGAGGGGCACCATAGATCAGACACTATTTACAAAGAAGAAAGGCAAAGATGTGTTGCTTGTGCAGGTCTATGTTGATGATATCATTTTTGGGTCTACTGATCCGAAGATGAGTGAGGATTTCTCCAAGCTTATGACAGACAAATTCAAGATGAGTGCTATGGGGGAGATGAACTTCTTTCTTGGTTTACAAGTTCAGCAGAAAGAAGATGGTATCTTCATCTCCCAAGACAAATATGTTGCTGAGATCTTGAAGAAGTTTGGCTTTTCTCCACATGAAAATAGGGCTACTACTCCTATGGATAGAGAACACCCTTGGGGAAAGATTGGAGATGGGAAAGATGTTGATGTCAGGCATTATAGATCCATGATTGGATCCTTGATGTATCTTACTGCTTCCAGACCTGATATCATGTTTGCTGTGTGTGCTTGTGCACGCCATCAAGTGACTCCCAAAGAATGTCACCTTTATGCTGAGAAGAGGATCTTTAGGTACCTAAGATGCTATCCTAATCTTGGTTTGTGGTACCCAAAGGATTCACCATTAGAGCTGATTGCATATTCAGATAGCGATTATGGAGGTGATAAGTTTGATAGGAAATCCACAACTGGTGGATGTCAGTTTCTTGGGAGCAGGTTAATATCTTGGCAATGCAAGAAACAAACAGTGGTGGCTAATTCTACAACTGAAGCAGAGTATGTGGCTGCAGCAGCATGTTGTGGTCAAGTGTTGTGGATTCAGAACCAGCTGTTGGACTATGGGTATAATTTCATGCATACTAAGATATTTGTTGACAATAATAGTACTTTATGCATCATTAAGAATCCTGTACATCATTCTAAAACTAAACACATAGAAATTAGACACCATTTTATAAGAGATTGCTTTGAGAAAGGTTTAATACAACCAGATAGGGTTGACACTGAGGAAAATGTGTCAGATTTATTAATTAAACCTTTTGATGCTGGAAGATTTCAATACTTGGTAACAAGTATTGGAATGGTTAATCTCACTTAATATGTGTTTTGGATTCTTTTTGTAAAAGTATGTACAGGATGATGCATTATTATTATTGGTCTTATTGATGATTTAGATTTTCCACTATCTTTTTCTAACACTGACAAAGGTTGCTTGAACGCTGATAAGTGTTTTTGCAACGTTGTCAGCAATATAATTGTCTAACGCTGACAAAGCTTCCCTCAACGCTGTTATGTGTTATCGGGGCGTTGTCAGCAACAATGTTAGTTTTGTGGTTTTCAATCTAAATGTGCAGATGGTGTTAGCAGTATACCATTGGATACAGAGTTGCTTATGGATCAAAGGAGAAGCATTTGGACAAGTTTTTATTTATGGATGATGGTTGGAATGTTTCATTCCTATCTTGTCATAAATTTTTTATGTTCATGCATGATTTTAGCAAACTTTTTGTATCATCGTTTAAGGGGAGGTTTTAGGAACCTTTAGGATGTTTGGGTATCCATATGATACTCTTATCACAATTCTAGATTGTGTCCACAGGTGAGTATGGGTTAGTTTTACTAAACCATGAGGCACTGTAGCATGCATAGTATATCAACTTTGCATGCTGCCAAGACATTTTTGGCCTAGAATTG
This sequence comes from Glebionis coronaria, assembly GCA_025667525.1. Lineage (NCBI taxonomy): Eukaryota > Viridiplantae > Streptophyta > Magnoliopsida > Asterales > Asteraceae > Glebionis > Glebionis coronaria. The sequence goes on from CM046875.1 coordinate 26,522,386, forward strand.
GTTGTGGTCTGTTGGGAGACTTGGGAATGATTTTGATATGGGATTTACCTGGGAGTAACAAGGATTTTATAAGATAACTTTGTTATTAAGAATTTTGGTTAGCAAGGGACACTAGAGGACTGTTATGTCTATCTTGCTTATGCAAGTGTGCATAACTGGACAGTGCTTGCCGCCCTATGATAATTATCAGCTTTTGGTTATCTTCTCTAGGATAAATTACTTGTTAAGGTCATTTTTCACCTTTTAAAACAATTTTATTTTTGGACGCTGACAAGAATTTTCCAAGCGTTGTTGTGACCAAATTGGACGCTGACATGGCTTTAGGCGAACGTTGACAAGATTATAGCCGTTGGGCGTTGATGGGTTATTTTTTAACGTTGACACTCAATGGGACCTACCCAGTTGTTACTTTTTGACATATTTTCAAGCCGTAATTTTAGGAGTTGTTACTTTCATTTAATGCATGAGATAAACTTATAACTTTTTCAATATTTTCATGATTGATTTTTGAAAATCTTTGCCTATTTTTGGGCCAATCACATGCATTCTTTCTCTCCTATAAATTTGGCTCCTATTTTAAACAGGGTATCTAGAATTCTTGTCTAACACTTTTCTCTTATCAACTTCATCTTCTACACTTCAAATTAACAGCTTTCATCAATGGCACCAAAGTTTAACTCAGCAGAATTGGAATTGGGGTTCAAGTCTCAACACAACATGATTGCTTATCTTGTTGTTGATAATGATTTGTTTCCTCAATACACACAATGGTGGCGTATTTGAACGCATCCCCATTAAGGTATGCTCTTTCTCATGCACCACTCATTCTAGTCACACACATTAAGCAGTTTTGGAACACTGTTAGTTCCTCAACAGTTAATGGAGTGACCACATTAACTTCTATTGTTCATGGGAGGTCTTGGGTGGTTACTGAGGCCTTGGTACGCCAAGCCTTGCATCTTGATGATGCTGATGGTGTAGCCATTCTTCCCATAAATGAAATAGAACAAGGGCTTAGGGCTTTGGGATATCCTTTTCCTGATGAAGGTACCCTAAACAAGTATCATAAGCAGGAATTTCCCCCAGCCTGGAAGTACCTTATTCACATCCTCCTTCAATGTTTGAGTCCCAAATGTACTGCACACAATGAGATCAATAGATCCATTGCCAGTGCTATTGTGTGCATTGCAACAGGGCAAAAATAACTATTCTAAAATGATTTTTGAAGGGATGTGTAAAAACAAGGGGACAAAAATGACTTTAGCTTATCCCCGTTTTCTGCAAATGATTTTTGATGATCAAGGTTACTGCTCAAGGAATCACAATGACTTTTATAAAATCCCTGAGCAAAAGAAGGCTATTTTTACAAAGATGAATTCACCACCTCATAGAGACTTACCTTTAACCCCACCCATGCTTGCTGTTATTGCAGCAGCACAACCCCAACCAGACTCCCAACCTCAAATTGACCCTCAACCACAACTTGAACCTATTCCTGAACCTTTACCCTCACCTGAACAAATGCAACTTGACCAAGAACCCTTTGACGCTGACACATCAAATGTTGGCGTTGATGTGCCTATTTCCAACACTGACACACAACCTTCACAATCCCAAACACTCCTTAACCAACCCACATCTACCCATTCTTCCACACCATCTTCCACACCACCTGAATATAGGTTGATAAAACGCCAAAGGACTACTGGAGTGTTCTCCTCTGGTGGTCCTAGCCATGAAGCAGAGAGAACCACCACCACAAGTGTGGCTGGTGACCTGGATGAGGCTGGGACTATTGGTTCTGGCTTAGATGCTGGCCAAGGCAGTCCCACCATCATTAAGTCCTCATCCTTGCCCAATGAATCTGACTTGGGAGGTCAAATCCCCATTTCAGAAGAGGGCAGACTGGAACCAATGACTCTTTTGGAATTGACGGCAGTCTGCATTAGCTTGCAAAAGCAAAATGCAGACTTAGTACAAATTGTCAGCTCACAAGGCCTTGAACTCAAGCAATTGAGGGAGAGGATTGTTGTTTTGGAAAGTGATCATGCTAGGAGGGGTATGGAGGAGTCTTCCAAAGGGGAGGAAGATCAAATAAATCTGAGTGATAAGGGTAGCCAAGATGGTCAATCAATGGATGTTGCTGAAGCCCTTACAACTTTGAAGGAACAAACAGGTTTTGATACATCCTTAATCTCTCCAACCAAACTAAATTTATCATTTACAGCTATGTTGAGAGAGGTTACACAAGGCGCTGAGGGAAAATATTTGAGCGTTGACAAGACAAATTTGGACGCTGATAGAAGTATTTTGGGCGCTGATAGGATAAATTTGGACGTTAACAGACCTGCACATGAAGGTGATGTATTCCAGTCATCATCTATCATCAAGGAAGTTTCTACTCAGGTATTACCATCTACCTTACCAACCATTGCACCATCAGATAAGGGTAAGGGTAAATTGGTAGAAGAAATTGTTCCAAAGGATGCAGCCCAAGTTGAATTTGATAGAAGATTGGCTGAACAAATGATGGAACAAGGTGAAAAGGAAAAGTCACCATTTGTTGTGACTTCTGAAGAAGAAAGTGATGGAGCTAGCTCAGACTCAAGTGTGATGATTATAGAACCAGAAAGGCTTGAGTATGGTGATGAGCTTGCTAGGGAAAAGTTGAGAGACTTAAAATTGCAGGTTGACTTTGACATGCCAGAGGTGGTTCAAATGTATAATTCTTGGGAAGAAAGCTGCATGGATAATCCAGACTTGACCATTTCAGATCAAATATGGGGTTTGGAGCTTCTTCTTAGAGTTCAGAAGGATTGTAAGGTGATTTTGAAGCACAAGGCAAACAATATTCTCTCAGAGTTGAAAAGGGATAGAAGAGAGCTCTACTTTATGTTGCTCAGATGTCATGGAGTTGGATGGACACATCAGAAGTTGAAGGCTTTGACATTTGATGAGTTGGAACATAGGGCTTATCCCATTTGGGTGAGAGTGCAGGAAGCAAACACTCTCAGATTTCTTTCAGATGAAAGAAGGGAGCAACTTGCAGAAGAAATGGAAATCAAGAAAGCTATGATGATTCCCAGGCCAGTGAAGAAGGGATTTAAATTTGAGTTTCCAAAAGATATGAATCCACTATATCCAAGTGAAGCAGTTATAAGAAAGAGCCTCAAGCTCTCCCCATTAGAAGCTTCAGATATGGTGCAAGTGTTACCATTAGATTCCAGGAATCCAATTGTGAGTTATGATGAGGATGAATGTGGATTCTGGAAGATTGGCAGATTTGGTAAAGAGGTACACACTTTTACCACTCTCATATCTTTATTTGCAAGTTGTGATAGAGAAGACTTGGTAGACCTTTGGAGGTTGCTAGAGACCAAGTATGAGGCTGAAGCACCAACTTCAGCTAATGGAATAAAACTTTGGACCACATTCAAAAGAATGTGTGGGACAAATGAGGAAGATCCTGAAATATGGAAGGATCTTGAAGATGACCTCAGTGGTCTTCAATGGAGGTTATATTCAGCTGCTGGTGTATACCATTTGAGTTCTACAAAGTTTGCTGAGTATCTGCTTGTGGATGCTCAATATTTCATATCCAAGGCTATTTTGGAAAAGATGAAGGACACTCAGCTGGAGATAGATTATTCAAGTGACGTGGCAAAGGATTTGATCAGATTTATTCATTACCAATATGATTACATTTGTCAGACTCCTCCTAGTTCTTAATGCTTATTCAGAAACTTGATCATAAGAGTGGATATCAAGTTTAGGGGAGGATTGTTGGGAATAAATTAAGCCCAATTCAAGCGTTGACAAGAACAAAGCAAGCGCTGACAGCTCAAGCGTTGACAAGTTAAAGTCAAGCGTTGACAGATTGAAGATAAGCACTGATGGAAGATATAAGCTACACGATTATTATATTCTAGAATGCTTCTGGTAAGGATAGAAACGATAATGTATTTTCTATATTTATCTTTACCTAGAATAGTTGATACGTAGCTTATTGTACAAGGCTTCTTAGTCTATAAAAGAAGGCCTTTAGGTTAATATTCAATATCAAGTTTTATATAAGTTTTCGTTCGTAAACATCTTTCATTGTAAGCAAGTTCGATATTCATAATCAAAGTGAAAGTTTTGTTTACATCTTGTGTTCTAGTTTAAGTGTTAAATTCCGCATAACACTTAGATTCACAAAGCATATACAAAGGTTTCTCTACGTGTTATACTTGATCTAATCTCGTATACACAAAGCTAATCGATCTAAGTTTGGGATCAACAAAGTACCCTGGATCCCCTCCAGAATTAATTAGGTAATTGTATGGTCGTACCCAAAATGTAATCAAGATGATGCTTGTTACTATTTGGACTATCTAAATTAATTTGATTACGAGGATTTAAAGTTAAACTACATGGAATGAGTTAGGATCCATATCCATGGTTTAACCGGTACATTGAAACGAAGGGATGATTACCAGCAAGCTCTAATAATCATACACCATTACTAGCTTTTAAGATCTTATTTTTGAAACTATCTAACTCAACTTTTGCCGGTTATAATGAAGTGTTGCTAGATGCTTCATTAAGGACGATGTATGTCTAAACTCTCACAAGTGGGAGCTGTTGAGATATGTGATCGTTTAGCCATCAGTAAATGCGTGAGCCTATCGGGGGCACACACTCAATACGGAGAACACACGTTTATTTGCGTTTATTATTTATGTATTAACGTTTAATAAAAACTTCACGTTTTATTTAATTAACGGTGGTTAAATTATTTAACGGGATTTAATTAATTTAATACGAGTGCGTTATTTAAATTTAGAAGGAAATCGACTTCTAGAACACCCCTAGGCTAATCGGCCGATTTTACCCACAAGGGGGTTCTAGAAGATTTTTGGTTATTGTTTTTTGGTATGTAAATATTCAAGAATATTTGATTAAGGAAAATCTTTTCCTTAATTGGTTTTCTTGGAGTGGGGACAAGGAATTTTGAGGAGGTGTCATTAGTATAAATACAATCTCATACCCCTCACAAATTTTTGTCTCTCCCTTTCCTTTGTTGCATCCGATCGACCCACCACCACACACGAATTTTTCCTTCAACCCTAAATTCACACAAAGTGTAAACTTTTGCAAGATCAACTATCTTTTGGTACTTACTTGTGAAGTTTCTTAGCCTACACTAAACATTTGATCCTCGTATCAAAGTTTTGGTCGCGTTTTGGTCTCATTTGTGGCTCGTCTGAATTTAAACCCTAATTAGGGTTTTGGGTGAATTTTTCCAAGTGTCTTGTAACTATCTATAAACCTTATCCTTACGTAATCCCACTTAGGATTTTGGATATTAGGGTTTCTAGTTACAAGATAATCCAAGTGAAGTTACCACTAACATCGTGGTGTGTTCGTTTGACGTGTCGTGTGAGGACGGTTACTTCACCGTTATAGCTTCAAGATCAAGATCATTAATTGATTTATTCAATTAATTAAAGGTTGGTTTTAATATTGTTTTTTATTATGTGATAATCATGTTTGTTCTGCGTATCCGTAGTTAATGGTTTAACTAGTTTCTAAATCCCAACAATGTCAAATATCTCACCAAACTTCTTTAGACTTTACTGCACAAACGATTGGAACAAGGCAAAAGACCGAAGGGGAGGTTGGACACTTGACCCGTGGTTACAAGCTAGTGTGATACTATTAAGCTAAATCAGCAAATCAGTTGTAAACCATGGTGAAGAAGTTAACATGCGAATGTACTACATACAACTTGAAGTTGTGAAAATTGTTTTTGGTTATGGTAAATACTTAACGATCAGTTTTGTTGTGACTAGTACTCTAGTAGCAAACAGTTTCTTTTACTCTTAAGTAGAAACGGGAACATCATACATTAATCAAATTATCACTTTCAAAACGCACCCATAAAACAAAAGAATAGCTAAGAATCTTTCTTTTTACCCACATTGTCAAAATGTCCAAAGATTATTTTTCTTTACCTTTCTTCTCATGCCTTAGTCTTTACTCTTTATCCACCTTTAATCATTGAAAATCTTCAAGGGTCTCTAACTAGCACCCATATAATGTTTTTCATATAAACAAAGAGTTATATCAAACCGAACAAAAAGACTGCGCAAAACTTTATAAAATAAATGGAGAGTTTAAAGAATGACCTTGAAGATCAAACCGTACAAAAAGACACGTGCAAAATAGCTTATATGATCCATTTCTTACTTGGTGCAGGAAATTTGCTTCCATGGAATGCCTTAATCACAGCCATCGACTATTTTGGCTATCTTTACCCTGAGAAACATGTGGAAAGGATGTTTTCAGTAGCTTTAGGGCTGAGCATCGGTCCGGGACCGGACCGGACCGGCCAAGACCGGACCGGACCGAGGACCGAAATGGTCCGAAACCCCGGACCGAGACCGGACCGAAATAGTCCGGTCCGGTCCGGGTTTGTCCGGTCCGGTTCGGTCCTCGGTCCGGTCTGGTCCTATTAGACATATTTGACAAGATTTTGGTAAGACCGAACCGGACCGGACCGGACCGACCGGACCGAGGACCGAATTCGTCTAAAACCCCGGACCGAGGACCGGACCGAAATTGCTCGGTCCGGTTCGGTTCGGTCCGGTCCGGACCGGTTTTCCGGTCCGGGTCGGTTTTGGGTCTGCCGTGCTCAGCCCTAAGTAGCTTACATGAGTTCTTCACTACTAGTTTTAGTTTTGATGATAAAATGGAGCAATTTGTGCCGAAAAGTTAGCTTTAGAGGGAGGATGAATATTGGATTTACTATGTTTCTTATTTCTCTTATGGTAACTCCTACAATTGGTGGCAGCAGATTTTATGTTATTTTTGCATCAGTTGTTGTATGTGGTTTAGCCGATGGGTTGATTGGTGCAAGCCGTTTTTGCTGGAACTGCTTCATCAGGTTTGTTTCGTTAGCATGCAAAATTTGTGCAAATAACTGCCCTTTTTTGTATAATTAGCGTCAGATTAATACATAAATTAAGATATTTCTTTAATAACCTAGGTTGTAGATATTTTTAAGGAGATTTTGTGCAGAAAAAGTAAACCATGAGTGAGTTTTATAGTTACATGCATGTTAGAGATAATATCAACCTGAAATGACCCATTCATAAATGAATGGGTCAAATTGTCATCTCAAATGTGTACTTGATGAAGACACTCGTTTATTCACATATTCCACTTGTTACTAAGGCAAATGAAAATCATAATAAAAGTTCATTTAGATAGGCCGAGAAGTAGCCTAGAGGAAACCTCCTGAATAGTTCAGTAACCTCTACAGACATTTTCCCATAATTACTAAGATCTTTTATTGCTCAGGGATACTGATTTCACTCTTGCAAATTATAACAAAAGCATCACTTCCACATGATCCACAAGGCTTGAGAACAAGTGCACACTTCTGATCTACTTCATAATCAGCACAGCTATTTTAGTGATGTGCATTGTTTGTTGTAATCTATTACACAAGTTGCCTGTCATGGAAAAGTGTTACAAACAACTCCAAAATGAACATCCAACTTCGAGTGCTAAATTATGGGACGTGGCTAAAATGATCCACTGGCCAGCACTCGGGATGTTTATTATATATACCGTCACGCTATTAATTTTTCTAGGATTTTTAGCAGAAAGTATCAAGTCTAAAGTACTTAGAGATTGGTACCCAATAATGTTAATAACCACATATAACATAGCGGATTGTATTGGAAAATGTTTTACAGCGATATACATGGTAAAGAGTGTTAATAAGGCTACTTGGGGTTGTGTGGCAAGGCTACTTTTTTATCCTCTATTTACAGCTTGTCTGCATGGGCCTAAATGGTTTAGAAGGGAAGAGTTTGTGGTATTACTGACCTTCGTGTTGGGTTTCACGAATGGGTATCTGACAAGTGTTATCATGATTCTTACTCCTAAATCGGTGCCACCTTTGGAAGCGGAAATGGCAGCCATTGTGATGGCTTTGTTCCTAGGGATCGGGTTGGTTTCTGGCTCCGTTCTTGGATGGTTTTGGATCATTTAGTTTCTTGAATGTATTGCATCTTTCAATGTATTTAACGTATTCTGTCAGTATCGTGATCTGAGATCCTATGCACAGTAATTAGTAGAGGTGGCACTTTCGATTCATTAATGATTCAAATAGGTAGAAAATTATCCAAGTGCATTCACATGTATAACACCTCCTTAATAAATTTCATAATAGATCAGCAAAAGTGTGCAAGTCTTCCTGAATAGAGCATTAACCTCACCCAGAATATTAGCCATTTTGACCCGACTACGTTTTGACTAGTTAACCAACGTGAGTGACCCAACCACTTTGACACCTCTAAAACTAATCAACTTAAAGCTCAAACTTACGGTAAACCAACTAGACATGAATTTTACTAGGCGATAATCACTTTAAAACACCCTGTCATCATGTCAAACCTACTATATTTCTTCATGGCAGGAGAACCAACCAATGAGTATAAAAGACGTAACATCAAACTTTCACATGACAAATCTATTCGTCCTATTCACACCTTTAAACAAAACACATCTTAATCTTCATTAGAATAATGGCAGAATAATATAACAAACATGTCAATGTCATTGACAGTTGCCACAGAAATTATGTTACCAAGTATCTTGATTACACAATTTGTAGACCATTCAATGTTCGGCTATATTAGTAGACACATAAAGGATGCATGGAACCTAAAGGGTATTCCGTTGGCTACATATTAGCCTGCTTTCATGGGTCGAAATAGTTTAGACGTTAAGAATTTGTGATGATGCTGACCTTTATGATGGGGTTCACCAATGACAAATCTCATCATGATTCTTGCTCCGAAATCAGTACCACCTTTGGAAGCTGAAATAGCCGCAACTATGTCCTTCATCATCCAGTTCGTTTCTGACCTGGCACCGGATCATATAGTTTCCAAAATGTAATGCAACCTTATTTGGCCTACGGCAACTAAACATAAAAAGAAAATGACTTAAAAACACAAACATAGGGTAGGCAATTTTGACCCATTTTCCGGGTATGTTTTTAACTCTAACTGGTTAAATGGATAAAATAGCTTCTCACAGGAAATGTGTCAAAAACACATAAAGTGCCTTTTTCATGCTTAAATACTCCTAACGATTACCAGACCAGAGTGGATTTCACTATGACAGAGAAAAAACTTGTTGATTTGACGTATAAATTTGCCACTAGTTTCTTCCCTGTTTTGCAGCAAAAAACACTGTTCTAGAAACTGAAATATACATCAGGTAAGTAGCAATATGAAGCTTAGACGACTTTATTGAAGTTAAAAGGTAAGCAATTCTTCATAAAAACCTAAGCATACTGTTTGTAAACTTATCTCTGAAAAGTTGAATACGACTGTATGATTCTCATTCTTCAAAATGCAGTAATCACTTTATTAACGCGCACAGTCGCACATCCAAACACCCCCTTATTCTTGTCAACCATGTCAATTCTATTTCAGAACAAGAGAGCCAACCAATCAAATCTAAGTGTCGGTCTCATACCTTCAAACAAATCAAGTCTTAATCTTTATTAGAATAAATACAGGGTCAAATGTCTATGACTCATGGACAGTTGCCACAAAAATCTAAGTATTTTAGCAATCTTGATTACACAACTTATAGACCATTCAATGTTTTGTCATTTTAGTACAGACATACAAGATACATCGAACCACTATTGCAACTAGGAGTGGTTGACGACTCAAATTTTTGTTCCAAGGTTGTGTATCAAATTACCTCACTGCATACATCAGCATAGCATTTACTACGTACATACTATCATAGGTACTATAGTCACATATCCTTACATTAAAGCAATATAATTGAGTCAATAAACCAAATACTCGAGGACAGAAACTTAATCTCAGTACATATTATTACAATATTAGTTGCAATGTCCCACTCAATTCCATACTAGAATCCAAATGCTAAATGTTTCTAGATATTGTGTTCATATAACAATCCAAAAGCTAAATAACTAGCAAACCAGCGAGTAGCGATATGCATTCGCTGGAGCAGCTGATTTTGGAGACTAGATGCAATGTTCAGATGAATTGAATAACAATGTTTACCGGTTTCTAACTTATGGCGGAATAACAAGCAATACTGATATACGGTAGCATACTCAACACAGGTGATCCTAATCTGCTTTTTTGTTCACCATGTATCAGTTATATTTCACAACACATTTTAAGCTGCGGTTACAAGTCATTGTACCTATGGATCAACGCAATTACATATTCTAAGAAGATAATTATTAATGTCATCACAAGTCAAAACATGATTTTATTACCTTTTTCACATAATAATTACAAATTTGACTAATGTTTAACATAATAACTAAGTGCTTGATCAAAGTAGGTTTCTGCTCGAGATGAATCCTTTTGTGTCGCCCAAGTTAAATCAGCGTACATTGATAAAGCATTTCCATCACTAGGATTTGCTAGTATTGCCCTACTACAAAATTCCTCAGCTTTCACTAAATCACCTCTCACCTACAAAAAAAAGGAGCAAGACCGATGTCATTAGTGTAATGCTAAGATGTACATTGTGTCCAAAATGTATTTCATCTTACACGAATGTGTAGTCATGCCTATTTTTCACAATTGGAACGTCCCATTAACAGCTATTATTGCACGATTCTCATTACATTCGTTTCTAAGCATATCTTGGTTGTTGAAAATAGCTAGATAGCATGTTCTCCCCAATTGTGTAGTACTAACGTATTGTTTCTTAGCAACTCTGTCGATTTCACACACATGTGTGATATCAGCCCTTTTTATGGAATTGGAATGTCACGTTAACTATTCTTTACAATCAGACTACTTAATTACCGCTAAAAATATTTCACCTAAACATATATTTGAAGCTGTTTATGAGAAACTTACTTGTATGTATATTATGCAACTATGTTTGACGTCTTATTTGTCAAATATAGTTAACTTGGTGTCCCCACGAGTGAAAAGTAGTAACGTACCAAACTCCACGTAAAGCTTCTCTAACCAAGTGGTCTATTTTACATGATGTTTCAGCTTATATAACCGGCTTATGGCTTATATGGTTTTGGACTTATGTTTCATAAGCTCACTTTCTGTGGCTGCTTTTGAGATTATTCGGCTTATATAAGCTTTATATGACATACTGTAATAAACTAATATAAGCCGAACAGTTTCAAAATAAGCCAACAAAAAGTGAGCTTGTGAAACATAAAAACCAAATAAGCATAAACCGGCTATATAAGCTTAAACAAGCACCCCTAATGAACATGCTTTATTAACATCTATAATATACATATATACATGAAACTTCAAATAGGGGGTAAAAGGAATTTTATTTTTTTTATACTAGTTTCCACGCCTATGGCTACAGCCACGGCGTCTTCCACGCTACAAACGACGGTGTGGTCACGCAGAGCCACGCCGGGCAACGCCGATCCACACCGTTACCACTCCGTGCCCTCTAAGTTGCTAACTAAAGGTAAAATGTAACGACTTCTGGAAGGGGATCAAAACATCAATACCCTCAAAGCTTCTCTCGAAGTATATAACACCAGATTTTGCACTAAGACAGTGTAAAATTAGCATGTTTAATGTGTGACATTAACAGGCTTATGAGTTTCTAAAAATTTCTTGAAATGTCCCATCGGCGGCCTTTAAAGCTTGTATTTGCAAGAAAAAATAAAATAAAAAGAAAACTTAACGCCACCCCATTTTTATTAAGCAACTTTTGACAATCTCTCGGTTAAAAAAACAGAATGAAACTAAGTAAGAATCTACGCTCAAAACGTACAATTTATTTAATTGGCAGTTCATAATGTTAATGATATGATGTTTTAGTTTATCTCTAGCTCGAAATCTCCATTTCTCTCCTTAGAAAGAGTTATTTTCAACTCTCCATTATTCATTTCTGCTACAACAGGACCAGTCTTCATGAGGGATGGTATACAAAAGCTTTGTTTGTACTCAACACGCTGGTGATCTTCCTGCACTTTATCACCATGGATAATCAAGTCTTTGTACCTAAGACGTTCAATTCTTGACTTGACATTCTCCTTCGTAAGTCCAGGCATTTGTATGAATAAGTAGCAGTTTTCATCATCCTCGCGCATGTCAAAGAGGGCAGTGTCCTTCTTGTCTGTATCCCTAAGAGGATGATTGTCATAATAAAAGCTCCTTCTCCCTAAGGTAGCTGAGAATCGATCAAACACTTTTGAATCAATAAACAATCATCATTTTTTTCCAAAGAATAGGCGGAATGATATGATGTTGATAAAACACAAATATATATTGGTCTGAAATGTATATTATTGTGTAGTACTGTTAGTGTAAGTTTTTTTTATCATATTAGTTGTAAGGGAAATTTCCATATATACCCAAAATAAACATGATAATTCCATATTTGTCCAAATGACAAGTTTTCAATGCACATGTACAATGCTTTTTAAGCATGAATTGGGGAAATATGGAATTATGCTTTTTGTTTTGGGTATATATGGAATTGCCCCGTTGTTTTATTTTGAGCCGTTTACCCCTTCTCAAATTAATAGTCAAATTATAAGCAACTCAAATACAAATTAGGATAAACAAAGAAACAAGATTAGAACGTTACATAAAACTTAAAAAGGTAACAAATTAACTAAGATACATATAAAAGTAATTAGTTCGTGCAATATATTTGAACGTTGAGGGTGTATGTTCTATACTTCTACTACATTTCTAAGAAAATATAAAAGATTTTTTTTATGAGAAATAATAAACGTTACTGAAAATATAAAATCCGAATTAACATGAGCATCAACAATTGATTTAAACTTCATAAAAACTTTATTGTTTATACACATTGTAAAAGAGTTGCCCACTATCTACCTTAGGGGGTGTTTGGATGTGCGGTTAGGAGGAGATTATCTCCAAATCTTAGTTCCAAAATGGAGATAAGTTGAAAAAAAGTGTTTGGGTAATAAATGGAGATAAGTGATTATTTGCGTTTAGAAGCTCCAAAATGGAGTTTTGAAAAAGTTAGTGGAGAGCTACTTATTTCATTTTCAAAACGGAGTTTTAGAAAAGTAAGCTTTCAAAATGGAGTTTATTATCAAATAATCAAATTTGCCAAACACTCAAAAAGTGATTATTTGATTATTGCGATTTTAAACTGGAATATCAAATCCAAACACTATTTTTTAAAATGGAGTTTTCAAAATGATGATTTTTCAAAATAGAGTTTTAAAAATGAATAATTTGTTTTCAATAAGCACATCCAAACACCCACTTAGTTATCAACAGTGGCGGAGCCAGAAAACCTAGCTAAAGGGGGCACGTGAATTAAAAATATTTTGGTAACGGGTTAAAAAAAATCTTGGAATTTCAAGTCGGTTTACCTACAAATAAAACCAGTTGTTTTAGTAAACTTGTAAATGAGTCGGGTGAATTTTGATAAAATAAAACATAATTACTAAATTACGATTCTTATTACTAGTAACAATTTGAGTTTTTTCTATGAAAAAATGAATTGAAACTAAAAATTTGAAAACTAAACAAAACAAATACTACAAAAAGAATATGTATGAATATTTAGTCACACCTTGTACAGTAGACTATAGAATCAATTCTTTTGTTGTCTATTAGTGTAGTATCTATTTAAATAATCAGTGTTTATTTAGAAAAATATTTTATTACCACCCATTATGAAAACCAAACAGAAAGTCACAACCATATCAAAGACATCTAATTGATGTTTTCCATGTATCAATTCTAGTTTTAACCAATGTTGTAAAAATAGAATTACAAGGCCCAGTAGACAAAGATTGCTTGCTACAAGTTGGTTGAGGTGGGTTGATCCGAATTGCCCAAAAAAAATTCCGTTCGGACAAAATTCAGATTAATTTAACTAAACACATTTTTATGGACCTATGAACATCTTATACATGTAATTTTGAAATTTATATTTATGAATTCCAATCCGAGTACGCCCCAAGTAGGCCGACTACGGTAGCCAACCGCTCAAGAAGCGCCTAGCGAGTTATACAACCACTTTTTTAACAGAAAGATTCCAAACGACTAAGATAATAGCACTGGGCAAGTTTGCAATAAGTAGTGGCCGATAGAAAAAGGAGAACTGAGAGCAAAAAAAGATACAAAATGATCCCAATTTGACACTCAAAACAGTGGTGGAACTAAGGAAATTAGAGGACGGGGGCAAACTAACCGAAGTCATGAATTCAATAATGGTATAAATTTAAATATATATAAGATGACAAGTATCTTTTTATTCAAAAAAAAAAAAAAAGACAAGTATATATAGTAATTTTGTGGTTATTGTAATTTCATAGTTCTCGTTATTCTGCCAATGAAGCCACGTGATGAACATGTCAAAGTAACTATTTTTCATGCATATATTTGGATTAATTGTATTTTTATGAACTAACAGTTATGTTGATTTGCAGAAGAAAACTAAGCATACACATGCACGGCTCTTTTGTGGCCCGTATTGGGTGGCACTATGGCAATACCAGATTTTTGTTTAGAAAGAGAATAGTATTATGTGTTAAGAAAAAAGTTTGAAACACCTGTTGTTGCGGCGGCTGGACGAAACAACGGAAGTGCGCATCTGCCGAGAAGATTGGAAGCGAGCAGCTGCTTCATAATAATAACTGGAGTGGAAACCATCTCGTCTCCAATATAATGATAAAGTGTTTGAAAGTTTAATTAACAAATGATTTAATATATATAGAAAACCACCCTGGAAATACCAAATCATAAAACTTAAAAATCTGAGAAATACGTGACATAAAGATTGGTTTTTATGGAATGGATTTATATAATAATACAGAGAGATATAAAATGGAAATTATTGTTAATTAGTCCTATAACAAAAGACATTGTATATAAAAGGAATGTTTTAATTCATTTAAGTGAAAAATTTGACATAATATTCGCTGCCAAATATAAAAGGATTTGAAGAGATAAGAACGTACTGTTATATGTTGTATACTTAAAAAGTCAAACATAAAACTTAAAAAGGAGACAAATAAGATACATATAATTAGTCTACATGACATAAAAGGATTTGAAGAGATAAGAACGTACAGTTGTCAGTTATTATAAAGGAGAAATATAAAAGATTAGTTTGTGTTTATATGTTGTATACTTAAAAAGTCAAACATAAAACTTAAAAAGGAGACAAATAAGATACATATAATTAGTCTACATTTCTGCCTACGTGACATAAATTGTTTTTTATGGAATTGATTCATATGTTCCAACTTTAATTAAGACATAAAAGAAAGGTGTCATATAATGTTTTGCATACAATTATTCCCATGTTTGGCTAAATGCAAAAATATGTACTGACGTTTGGAAAGTAGGGAGTTATGTTGGATAACAGAATGGATACTGAATAAATCGAAAGCACAATAAAAAAGTAATCGGCGACAAATAAGTTACTGAAATGAGACAAAGATCCAAGTGCCTTCAAGAAAAAGTCTTGGTCCTGTGCTTGCAGCAGATTAAAGGCATCAAAAATAGGATTTAGGAATTAAAATTTTGGATTTAGGTAGATTTCTTGGTAAGTTAATGCTGTTTTTGGTTTGCTTTATGTTTTGAGCTTATTGGTGGCTTTTAGGATAAGCCAAATTTGGCCTAAAATTTGCTTAAGTGCACCTAGATGTACCCACTGTTCATTTTTGCTATTGTTTCTGTGTTAATCTGAGTAGTAATAGTATTAGAGTGTGTTTATTTTGTCTATGTTTTGAGCTTATAAATAAGCTTAGCTTTATCATGTAGCATAAAAAAATGCAAAACAGAATCTAAAAGGCCAAGGTTCGAACCCTAGGGACTTTTTCGTTCATATGTCTCGAGAGAGTGGCTTTTAACACCTCACTTCTTCCAATTTTCAGCTTATATATAACTTTTGAGCTTATTCTTGTTTTTCTGCTTATTCCTTAAGCTTATTCGGATTTTCTTTAAGTCAAAACATTTTAGTCTCGTTTGGTTCAGCACAGCAATCCCTCAAGAACTTCGTTCATTTCTAGAGTATATGCTACAAACTTCCATATTGTATCCATATATGATATCTGTTGCTGACGTGCCAAGGGCATTTTGGTAACTTTCAGGTGTTGATAAGCACGATATCAGGACACGATTTTGTAGCATGTAGTGAAACGAATATAAGTCGTCCAGTTTATGATGATGGAACTTATGACCCAAAACCTTAAACAATGTGAACCTTTAAATTGATACAAGTCTCTGGCTGGGAACACGAATAATACTTCACATAAACTGAAAAGAAGTGAGCTTATGCTTACTATGTCAGTATGTCTAACGAGTAACCACAAATGATATGGAATTGAAGTTAACCTACGATACGATAATTTGTTCTACAAGGTCAACCCCGTAGGTCTTGAGCGCTTGGAAATTGGTATCTCCTTCACTTATTTTTCACACGAGATGCGCTAACACCTGCTTCTTTTATAAGATCCGCAATCTGGGAGTCTTGTAAAATACCCAAAATCAACTGATCAACAGCCAAAATGGGTATGATCAGACTTCTTTTGCAATTTCTGAGCGTTACGGATCATAGTGTGAGAGAATTTCTTTATGGCTTGTTTGAAGACCCTTTCGTTTCGGCTGAACTCCCAGCCTCGACATCACCACCATTGTTTACTGCCTATCTGAATATATCATTAGGTTTGGAGATTAAAGCTGTGGCGACGTGCATAGGTGTGATCTATGCATGTCGGTTCTCCATTGCAAGTTCCTGACTTGTAGCGAAGGCCTCATTTGGTCTTGTGGGTGAATTTGTCAGGATTCATTTCTGCTCAAACATGCATTCAATTTGGTCATAGACGTGTAACTGGTCCATGACCCGTAAATTCAGTCCATTATACTACAACCCCAATCAATGACACTTTTATCATGAACTTGAGCATGACCATTAGCTGTAGCATAAACATGAAGCTTAAAGGCAAGTCACATCAGATGCAACATGTAACACTAGTTTTGCAAACACGAAAAAACTCACCTTATGTCTGGATAAGAGATGCACAATTACTGTCGAGAACCTATACACACATTTTCGAATGATTTCCTTAGTCGCTGTATATCATGCTTAGAATTAGAGTATCAAAACTCATATTTTCTTAAAAAACTGTCCACTTTTAACCCATTCTGACCCATTAGATGTTTCATCTTCTATTTTTATTACCCTGGATTCAAGACTATTTCTAACATCTCCTCGAATCAATTACAGATGTTTTGATATCAAAATAACTTCGCAACTCCTTGTAAAAGCCCCAATGTGTAACGACTTAAAAAATTTAGGATTTGCCCAACAAACTAGAAAGAGAACTTCCACGTCTCAAGCTAAACCAACCATACACGTACGCCAACAACGGTGAAAATATCCAAAACTATGATACGACAAGACCAGAAGAACCCCTACAAACAACAGCAGCTTAGATGTCTGCCAGTTCCCGTGTGATCCTCATCTTTGCCACTCACATATTTTTCCAAAATTTGATCGATACGAGCTTAAGACAAACCACATCAAGTATGACGTTACCAGGTTGCTTCACGGTTCTTGTACGTTTAAAGACATTGATGTTGATGATTATGATGACAAATGTTTTGGATTGAGCCCGGTATTTATAAATGTCGAGTTTTAAAACAATTTGTGTGACAAAGAAACGCGACAAAGTGACGAGATTATTTGACGGGATCAAGATCAATGGTTTTAAGAATCCACAAAAATTCTCGCCATACGCAAAACTATTATAACTGAAAACATTTGATTGAAAAATATTTTTCGACAAAAGATTTGATTACAGGGTATCCGCCGTCACAACGCGCAAGTACCTACTATAACGCCAAAAGTAATTAATATCACTCGATTGAAATTGCGTTTTAAGGACATATTTTTAGATGAAAACTATCGATTCAAAAGTTATAACCAAGAAAAATAAATTATCGCACCGAATAATTTATTCACAGGGTACTCGCCGCCGCATCGCGCGGGTACGCTGCTAGTTGCTCTTATTCCCTTTAGCCTTAGGTGTTTGAATTTCAGATTATATTTTTAATACTCAATATTCATAAGGAAATCTTCATGCAACTGCATATCTGGCAGCATTATTAAACTAAAAGTGGAAGAGTTATGGAAAGGAGCCTGAAACAAAAAATGTAAGAACACCAAACATTAAAAATGATATTTCTATATTGTATAGTCAGTGAATATTGGTTACTATGTGCAGCTACGTGATTCTCTCCATAACCGTTGTAGCGAAGGATACCATTGCCTTGTCGCGGTAATTAAGTTTATTTCCTTTCCACTTATAAAAACCATTTTACAATTTAGCTACGGGAATCACATGGTTGCGAGGCTCTGCAATCATATTGGACTATGAATTCATGAAATGGCGACTTTTGAGCGGCTCTGCAATCATTTTTTGTACTACTTATGAAACGACTATTTTGGTTTGCGAACCTGCATTTTCAAATGTTATAATATCATGGGTGCTTCCCGCTGTTTCATTATTTGATTATTGGATTTAGGTGAGACACAATGTTTTATATGGCATGATTGGATTTGATCTTGGCATAGACGTGCCGAGCGAATATGCATGTGGGTTCGTGGAAGAAAAGGTATGTATAAAACTTAAAGCTTGAAATGGAAAAAAAAAATCATCCTTAGGCGTTTTTCCCCAATTTTAGAATATATCATATATGTGTCAAAACTGGTGAGGATAATAGCGGGGCCAAATGTCTAAGGTTGTTTTTTGCTAAATTTTTCATATGACTCAACGTTGATGATCATTTCTTCCAAAGAACAAAACACGAGGATGATTTCTGTAGATTCCTCACTTAATATAATAAGAATATGAAAGAACTCATTATTGTACATGTTACTAATATACATTTTTTCACGATTGAAATTAAGTGGAAATCAGGCCGAGTTGGATGTATGGAAGACGTATTTGTAGATAGTCTTGTGGTCTCTCATTGGGCAAGACGCAATGGAGTAGCAACCAATCTCCTGAAGTTCGAGGGGGATGAAACGTATTTACATGCGTTTTTAGTCAATGATAAACTTTGGATATCACATGGAGTGTTGCCTTACAAGTACAAACCCATTTGCCAAGAGCTTGTATGTGGCTATATAGGGCATGGACAGTTATGTCTACACACACGTACTCACATGTTTTATACATAAATGTGTTTTAATTGATCTGTCAAATTAATTAACTGGAATTACATATATTAGTGTTGAAAAGTACATGCAGTACGTAATAATCTTCAAAGTGTGTCTAATAAGACCATGCTCAAAAGCATGAACGGGTGATTCGCCTAAATGATGGTCGAAACAAATAGAATTATTGTACCTCTAAACATTTTGTCATGCTTAATCCTACACATTTTTATCTGCACATGCTACTTTTCTGTTGAAGAAAATGCATATTCTACATTTCTTTGGATGAAGTATAAACACTCATAGTTGTATCCGACTACGTTTAAGCGGGTATCGCATTTTGCGGTAATAGATACCATTGTATATTAGAGTTTTTGAATTATTCAAACTTTGTTCATTTCCTAGTCAAGGTAGTGGCCAATAATTTAGGGATATTATAGCTGTTATGCTACCTAGTCTCTAGTCTAACTAGGGTGAGTTAGTTGAGTTTATTTCGCTAAGTTTTGTTTCTATACGTTGTAATCTATGCCTATATAAAGGCATCAAATGAAGTCAATAAAGAAATAAGAAAAGCAGTAGCCTTTTTCTCTACAAAGCAATCTTTCTTTATCAATTTATCCAACAATTTTGGTATCAAGAGCTTGGTTCTTTCACAACTGGGTACTTTATTGTATCTTGTTTTTGCAATGGCAACAAGCACAAACTCTCTCAATGTATCCCAACCAAATATTCCTATTTTCAAGGGTGATTCATACGAATTTTGGAGCATCAAAATGCGGACTCTTTTTAAGTCTCAGGATCTATGGGACTTGGTAGAAACTGGTCTTGCAGAAACCAGTATTGAAGATGCACGGTCTAAAGAGAATCAAAAGCGTGATGCAAAAGCTCTCTTTTTCATTCAACAAGCCGTAGAAGAATCAATTTTCTCAAGAATTGCTGCAGCAACTTCTTCTAAAGAGGCATGGAACATTCTCAAAACCGAATTTCAAGGATCATCCAAGGTAATCACAGTCAAGTTGCAATCTTTAAGACGTGATTTTGAAACCTCTTACATGAAACACAATGAGTCTGTCCAAGAGTACTTGGCTCGGGTTTCTTCTATTGTTAGTCAAATGAGATCGTATGGTGAAAAAGTAACTGATGAAACCGTAGTTTCAAAGGTGCTAAGAAGTCTTGATCCAAAGTTTGATCACGTAGTTGCTACTATCGAAGAATCAAAAGACCTCTCGGTTTTTTCATTTGATGAACTTATGGGGTCTTTGCAAGCCCATGAAGTGCGAATCAACCGATCAACCATTCGAGAGGAAGAAAAGGCTTTTCAAATCAAGGGAGAGCCACAGTCTTCTAATCTGCGTTCAAGAGGACGTGGAAGAGGCGGTTTTAGAGGTCGTGGTCGAGGTCGAAGTAGTTCTCTTCATTGTTCGCATTGCAACAAAGATGGGCATTCCGAAAAATTTTGTTGGTCCAAACCCGAGGAGGCAAAGTATGCAGAAGAAGAGGTAGAAGAAAGTTATTTATTCATGACACAGGTTGATCCAAAAGAGAGTATGAAAGATATTTGGTACATAGATAGCGGATGCTCTCACCACATCACGGGCGACAGATCTAAGTTCGAACAGCTTGACGAGTCACAAAAGTCTCAAGTTCGTCTTGGTGATGACAAGCAGATAAAAATAGAAGGGAGAGGTAATGCTATGGTAACATTACATAACGAAAAAAAGTTAATCTGTGATGTTCATTTTGCTCCATGCTTGGCTCATAATCTGTTAAGTGTTGGGCAGCTTATGGAGACAGGTCACTCGGTTTTGTTTGATGATGGTAGATGTGTGGTGACAAATAAGACAACGGGCAAAGCTATTGCTCATGCTTACATGTCACATAACAGGATGTTCCCACTTGTTTTTTCAAGTCACATGGAGTCGGCAATGGTGACTAAGACAATTGAAGAAACTGAGTTATGACATCTAAGGTATGGACACTTGTATGTTAAAGGGCTGCAGTTATTAAGAAACAAGAATATGGTGAATGACTTGCCTGATATCAATCAGGTCACTCACAAATGTGTGTGAGGGATGTGCACTAGGAAAACAAACTAAATGTTCTTTTCCAGTTGGAAAGTCTAAACGTGCTACTGATGTGCTAGAGTTGATTCACGCAGACCTATGTGGACCTATGAAATCAGAATCGTTGGCGGGAAGTAAGTATTTTCTTCTTTTCATAGATGACTATAGTCGGATGAGTTGGGTATATTTCTTGAAACAGAAGTCTGAATCCTTTGAATGCTTCAAGAAATTTAAAGCATTGGTAGAGAAACAAAGTGGAAAGAATGTAAAAGTGCTACGAACAGATCGTGGAGGTGAGTTTCTTTCTAAGGAATTCACTAGCTTTTGTGAAGAAGAAGGCATTAAAAGAGAGCTTACAGCTCCCTATACACCAGAGTAAAATGGCGTGGCGGAAAGAAAAAACCGAACTGTGGTGGAAATGGCGCGATCAATGATGAAAGGAAAGGGGTTGCCTGATGTGTTTTGGGCAGAAGGTGTTGCTACAGCAGTATATCTTCTTAATATATCACCAACAAAATCCGTTTGGGACCAAACACCATATGAAGTATGGACTGGAAGTAAGCCATCAGTTAGCCATTTACGCGTATTTGGATGTATGTGCTTTGCTTTAGTCACTACTCAAATACATAAGCTAGAAGAAAAGTCACGAAGGTATATTTTTATTGGGTATTGTGTTCAATCCAAAGCGTACAGGTTATATGATCCTTTATCCAAGACATTTGTTGTGAGTAGAAATGTGATATTCGATGAAGCTGCTTCATGGATCTGGAACAAGAAGGCTAGTGAACAAGCAACCGAAGTTGATTTTGAAGAACAAAGTGACAGCATGAACGATTCACAAACATTTCCAGAAAGTTCTCAAGAAATGACTCCAGACTGCTCACCGAACTCAACACCAACTAAAACAGGCTCCTCATCAAATTCAGTTGAAGATTCTTCATCAGATGTGCTAACTCCCGTGCAGACAGTCCAATTACGTAAAAGCGAACGTGGTAGAATTGCTCGACGAAGATTTCCAGTGGAGGGTGAGACCAAATCACCAATGGTTTTATTTGCAGGGGATCCAGTTATAGTTGCAGAAGCCTTCGAAAAGGAAGAATGGATCGAGGCGATGAAAGATGAGCTGGTCTCCATACAACGAAATCAAACTTGGGAACTTGTTGATCCACCAGAAGGTAAGAATGTAATTAGTTTGAAACGGATATTCAAAACTAAATTTCTAGCAGATGGTAGTATTCAAAAGCACAAGGCCAGATTAGTCGTACGAGGCTGCTCACAACAGGAAGGGGTTGACTTTGAAGAAATTTTTGCTCCCGTTGCGCGCTTTGAGACGGTCAGACTCGTACTTGCACTTGCAGCTCAGAAACAATGGAAGGTATACCAATTTGATGTGAAATCGGCATTTTTGAATGGCGACTTAGAAGAAGAAGTGTACGTGTGTCAGCCACCGGGTTTTGAAAATCAAAAGGAAGAAAACAAGGTCTATCGACTCAAAAAGGCTCTTTACGGATTAAAGCAAGCACCTAGAGCATGGTACAATAAAATCGACACATTTTTTCACGAAACCTGGTTTGAAAGAAGCCAACATGAACCGACATTATACATAAAAAGACAAGGTACTGATCTTGTAATTGTAAGTCTTTATGTTGATGATATGGTTTATACAGGTTCTTCACTTCAGCTTATATCCGAGTTTCAAAATTCCATGAAGAGCATGTTTGAAATGACGGATTTAGGAGAGCTGCGATATTTCTTGGGTTTAGAAATTAGTCAAACTGCTAGCGGCATCTTCTTGTGTCAAAAGAAATATATTCAAGATACTTTAAAGAAATTCAACATGTGTAATTGCAAAGTGGCAGCAACTCCAATGAATATTACCGAAAAATTAAGCTTAGACGATGATTCGGGAATGGCAGATGCAACTCTATACAGAAGTCTAGTTGGAAGACTGATTTATGTGACGCACTCTCGTCCAGACATTGCTTTCTCAGTTGGAATGGTATCTCGTTTCATGCACAAGCCATCGAAGCATCATTTTGGCACAGCTAAAAGAATACTTCGCTATTTAGCGGGTACTATAGACTATGGCATGTGGTTTCGAAAGAATAAAGATTTTTGCTTGAAAGGTTTTAGTGATAGTGATTGGGCAAGATCTGTCGATGATAGGCGAAGTACATCAGGAAGTTGTTTTGTGCTTGGTTCCACCGTTATCTCTTGGAGCTCAAAGAAACAAGCTACGGTTGCACTATCGACTACTGAGGCAGAGTATGTAGCTGCTACAGCAACCGCTTGTCAAGCAATCTGGTTAAGAAGAGTTTTATGCGACTTAGGTGAAGAGCAGATTGAAGCTACTGAAATTATGTGTGATAACAAATCTGCAGTCATGCTTGCGAGAAATCCAGTACTACATGCTCGATCAAAGCATATAGAGAGCAAGCATCACTTTATTAGAGAACTAATAGAGAAGGGAGAAATCAATCTTGAGCATTGCAGAACAGAAGAACAAATGACAGACATAATGACCAAAAGCTTGGCGTCAAAGAAACATGAAGAATTTTGTTCTCAATTGGGTGTTACCAAGTTCGAATAATGGGGGAGTATTAGAGTTTTTGAATTATTCAAACTTTGTTTATTTCCTAGTCAAGGTAGTGGCCAATAATTTAGGGATATTATAGCTGTTATGCTACCTAGTCTCTAGTCTAACTAGGGTGAGTTAGTTGAGTTTATTTCGCTAAGTTTTGTTTCTATACGTTGTAATCTATGCCTATATAAAGGCATCAAATGAAGTCAATAAAGAAATAAGAAAAGCAGTAGCCTTTTTCTCTACAAAGCAATCTTTCTTTATCAATTTATCCAACATTGTAACCAAATAACCAATGTTTTGAAAATTGAGTTGATTCGTGAGTCGGCTTAGAGACCGAGCCGGATGTGTCGATTTTTAGTCGACCTTGATTGACCCAATTTAATAAACTCCGTCAGGTCATAATATATCGGAAAGCAGATTATTGAACATGCCAACTTATGGCAAAATAAATATGGGTCACTGCCTTTGATTGTAGAAGAAATACAACTCTTGTTTAGGAAAACAAAGAGCGTAAATAGGGTAAGCGAGCACGACGATTTAGGAAAACCGTGTGTGAATGACCCTAAAAGTGAGTTCGTTCTCGAGGAGGTATAGGTGTTGTGAATTAACTTGTATTTCTTTGAGATTAATATTAAGAAGAATGGGGGTGAGAAGAAGAAAAGACGGATACGTTAAAATTAAACTACGACGAAAACGTAAGACCGTAGAAAAACTAACCAAATTAAAAATTATTAAAAACCTAATTAAACTTAAAGTAATTATAAAAATAAATCTAAAAGCTAGAAAATTATTCTAAAAATGGAAATAGTCCTAATTAATGACAAAGAACCTAGGAAAAATGAAAAAGAAAGAAAAATAAAATTTTGAAAATTAATTAATAAAATAATATTAAAATAATGCTAAAAATAAAAAAGTTTATAAAATAAATTCTAAAAATCTATAAAAATCCTAAATATTATAACTAAGAGAAAAACACAAATTATAGCTCCTAAACCTTTTTTAATAATTTTATAAAAATCTTTAAAGTTTATAAAAAACCTTAAAATATTATAAAATTAAAAATAAATGTTTTTGAAACCAAAATAAGATGTAAACCTCAAAAATATATTTTTAAACCTAAAAACTATTTTTCCTAAAAATAAAAACTATTTTTGGTATTTTTTAATGATTTAATAAAAAACGTATATTAATTAAATTCTAGAAAATAAACAAATAAAAGGAAAAATGTGAAACCAATTTTGAAAAATAAAAAAAAACTATTACTTACCTAGGAAAAATAAGAAAAGTAAAATAAGCTTAAAGAATAAGCTAGGAAAATTGCAAAGAGCTACGGCTTAATAAATAAGCTAGAAGTCAAAACGTGTTAAGTAAAATTCAAAACCAAACTTGTTAGTCAAAGTCCCCAGGGCGCGTTTGGTTAACACGTTGGGTTGTTGAACGGCTGGTCACGGGTTCGAGGCGTGTAACCCCCCCCCCCCCCTTTTTATCACTCAGTTGCGCCGCAGCGCTTTTTTTCTTGCGCCGCAACTAGTGAAACGGGAATACCTTTGGTCAGCAGCTCCTCCAGTTGCGCCGCAACGAGTAGGTCTTGCGGCGCAGCTTGTATAACGATAGCAC
The DNA here is from genome assembly GCA_025667525.1 of Glebionis coronaria. NCBI lineage: Eukaryota > Viridiplantae > Streptophyta > Magnoliopsida > Asterales > Asteraceae > Glebionis > Glebionis coronaria. The sequence continues at coordinate 26,547,865 of CM046875.1, forward strand.
CTTTGGTCTGTAGCTCCTTCGGCTGCGCCGCAACTAGTAGGTCTTGCGGCGCAATACTATGCAAAACGTGGCCTGGTACTGCTAAGTTACTGATGAACAACCAAGTGCACACTTGTGCACTTGTGATGCCAAGAGGTCTTGGCTTGATGCTTTGTTTGGTGATTATGTTGGAACAATTGGGCACCCTTGTGCTCAATGAAGCACAAGGAGTCAATAACAACAAGGAAACAAACACCTAGCACTCAAATTCAAGAAATCAAATGCACCAAAGATCATAAAAACAAGCAAGATAACACTTATGCAGATTTTTAACACCCTTTTTACCTTTTACCTCTTAAACTAAGCTAAAACTTGTACCAAACTAAGTTACCAACTAGTTAAAATCTAAATCAACCTTAATCACTAACTATAACACCCTTACAATTCATTAATTAAGATCCAACTCCTGCTAAAACGTATTGCCAAACACCCTTTAAACTTTTTGAAAACCAATTTTTCCAAATCAAAACCTTATGAAACCTAACCAAATTGTTATCAAAGCTTCATAACATGTATATAACATAACATAAACACAAATCAAGTAACTTAAACACACTTAATCAATCAATCAAGCAAATCAAGTAACAAGCACTTTTATGAACTTTTCAAAGAGTAAAAGAGAGTTACCTTAGGACCCCTACATCCAAGGGTCCTAGTGGATGTTGAATCCACCTCCAAACCAACCCGGGTTGGTGCTGATCCTTGATCAACAACACCCTTTGATCCTGCTCAAAAACAAAAACAAAGAAAACAAGAACAAAAATAATATGATATGATATGATTCTTTTTTTTCTCTTTTTAAAACTCTTCCAAAACCTTTTTAATCTTCTTAAAACGTTTTTATTATACTTAAATCACCAATAAACATGAACTCCTAACACATAAACCTTTTGAGAAGATTTTACCAAAATCTCTCAAAATCTCAAAACCTTAAACAACTTTGAAAATCAAAGTTGCTTAACCATAAAACAAAGTGGAACTCAGAATCAATCTCCTCACAACACACAATCTTTTAAAAACAATAAAAAAGGAATTACACTTGAATATTTCAAAAACCAAACTTTTTATTTCTTTAAAAAGGAATTACATGTGAGAGACTAGAAACTGGAACAAAGGGATCACCACAGCTTGGGTCTCCTTTTATAGAGCCTATAGAACATCCTAGAAGCATAAAAACATAAAACCCTAATACATAGAAAATCCCAAATGTGCCCTTGAATGATTTTGAGTGCATTTTGTCCTTTCTTGATCTTGGCCTTTAAATTTTGCTTTGTGAGCAAGCATAGCATCTTGGACGTCCATTTTGCCACGTCACCTAACTTGGGGACAAAGGAATGATGTGATTGGTGGATTGGGGAATTGGGGGTTTGGTGCACATGAGTGGGATGCAGGTTTTTAGGAGTGGGAAAGGTTTGTGAGTGTGTGAATTAAGTGTGTGAGAGTTTAATTGAGTTTTACCCAAGTAAATGTGAGGGTAAAATCTGGGGTGGTAAGAATGATGAATAGTACCATTTTGATCCGAAATTGGGGGAGGGTTGGGTGTTAGGCGCACTATTTTTTTAAATGTTTCAGGTTTGGCACAAATGGTCCTTATGTTTTGTTATTTTTGGCTTTTAAGGTTTCCAGCCCTAAAATGTGTCTTTCCTTTGTTAATATCTTCCATCAATTGACACTTTTGGCACAAACTTTCCACAAAGGCTTATCAAGGGTACTTTTTGACATTTTTGAGTAATTCAAGGACTGAACTTGGACAATCTTGATCTTCCAAGGTCTTCAATGAGTCTTCCACTTTATGAGGGACTATTTTTGGCAATTTGAATTTGTTGAGGGACTAATCTTGCCATTTCTTCAAAGTTGAAGGACCTTTTTGCAATTTTGACAAACTTAAGGGACCAAACTTGTACTTATCAATATACAAGGGTTTTAAGTGTCATTTCTTCATTCATTGAGGATCAATCTTGTTTGTCTTCAAGTCTTCAAGGGTATTTGATGAAAATTCCATGATTAGGGCCCGGTTCATTGTACGGCTTCGTTTCTCGTGTTCGTTTTTCCTTGATTCTTGTGATCTTTTGTCTTTTTCACGATATCCATACCTAAAACACACAAGTAAACAAACACAAGCATATATATGGTATTTTATGACATATTATTGCATTTAAAGCCCGAAAAGAACGATGAGATCATGTATAAATGCCATCTCATCACTCCCCCATACTAAGCCATTGCCGTGCCCTCACGCAATGCTAGAATAAAGTATCTAAGCATCACCAAAGTTCAATTTTATTAACCTTTATTGAAGAGTAAAAGACTTGCAACATACTACGAGAATGTGTAAAGACATAATGTATGATTTTCATCACCAAAAGGTGACTTTTAGGGTCAAAGAATAGAAACAAGTTAATGTCCCTTAGAGTAAACTTCGTCATCCTTGATTGTCATACATTCCATGCTAAGTGTAAAAACAAGATCATTGTTGGTACAAGTCACAATGCTAACACTACTCATACGTCCAAATTGTGTAATACTTTTTCTCCCCGCAATCCTAGTTATTTATAAAAGGAAATGGGTTACTATCATTTTTTATCTATTTGTCATGGATCACAAGTGATTCATATTGACTTATTTAAGTAGTTATTAGTCCGAAAGCAAAGTAGCACGATTTGATCAATAGTTAGCCGAAGGACAAAATCTTTTAAAACGGCTTCTCGTGTATCTCCTTAAGTTCATATCTTGGCATAACTCGTTTCACGATTTGAGACCTTTCTCGGACCGATATTTGGCATGTACTTCATACTTCAAATCTTGGGAAGACGTTCTCGAAATTATGGTCTTCTCTTCATATAATTGGAATTTCTTCACTTGACGTTTTTGAGAGATTCTTCATATAGGACCACGACTTCATCATTTTTCTTCAATCTTTACTTTGGATTTTGATATACAACGATCCGCCTCCTTTTCGGACTTGGATATATTTATCCTCATACCTTGTTAGGGTCTTTTTGGATAGACTTTCTCCATTCTTTAGGGGAGTAATAGCTTCTCGTCGTGTGTCTCGATCCTTCATATTGATTTTGGAACAATGATACTTCACATCATCTTTGGATCTTTAGCAAAAATAGAGCTCCTCATGCCTTGTTAGGGCCTTTTTGGATGATCGCCAATCTTCGCGTCCCGCTTCAATAAGTTATGCCTTGGCTATGAACTCTATTCAACCCCGAGCAACTTTTAAACGATCTTGCGCTAGAGGCTAAGTAACTTTTCAAACCGTACGACCTTACTTATTGCAATTATGATTTATTCCTAATGCATTGATCTTATGGGAAGAAAAAGCCACAATTAAAAACATATGAGTTTTTGAAAGAACATTTTCATGTTCTACGTTTAGCATGATCACTTGTCTAACTCTATCATTTCTCGTTCTTCACTATATAAAGACCTCTAATTAAAGAGACTCGTGAATACTTAGCCATGCAAGTCAAAATTAAGCCAAATTTGGATTAGCTTTCATTAAGACTATATCAAATCAAAGTTTTGGGTTTTCAAGCCACCTATAGGATCTTGCACTTTCTTGGACTTTTTCAAGTTTAGAGAATGCGTTTTATAGTTCCCTTGATAAGTGACTTTCTAGAATCAATTATAGGAACTTGCGAAAAGTTCTTGTTCTTAACCCGAATGAATTAAGACTTTCGCGTTTTAAAGCTCCCTATATAAAAGTCTAGCAAAACTTGAATTGAGCGGGTTAAGGAATGTAAATGGCTCCAAATGCCTATCAAGTCAAAAATTAACTCTTATTCTATCCATCGGAAAATATACATTCGTGTCTTAAAAACACTTATGAAAACTAAGAAAAATTTAAAAATTTGGCTATTTTTAGCCTTATTTAGCAAAACAAAACATTGAAAGTTGGAAAACGTGAGGGCGTAGCAAAGCAAGTACCTATTCACCCCCCCCCCATACTAAAAGTAAACATTGTCCTCAATGTTTCGAGTCTAAAGGTGGAGCACCCCCATACTAGAGACGAAGAATCGAATGCTTAGGATCTAGCATGAAAAGGGTGATCAACAATATATCTAAAGCCGTTTATTAATTATGCTAAAAGATAATTGTCAGAACAATAAATGATATGTCATGGAATCGTGAAAAACTTCTTCAAACGAACGATGGAGGCTCACGTAAACGAACACGAGAGTCTTCAATCGTTGATGATGATCTAGATAACACAATCACAAACAACCACGAGACAACGAGTTGGAAGGGTACAAGTCCCCTTATTAGTGAACATAAAGCATAAAGATAAGCATGGGATCTCCCCCACGAGGCACCTCGTTTTTGATTACCGAGTCATGAGCTCGACTCGATCCCCTTAAAATGTGAACATTTAGGGATATCATGGTGTGGTCAATTTTTGATGGGGCTTACATGGTAAACAAGGCCCAAAAAGCAACCGGTATAAAGGACTAAGTCCTTATATGATGCAAAATACCAGGGTCGAAGATGAGGCGAAGGATTTTTCGATTCAAGTATTGATGGTTTCTTCTTTGTAGGCTTTACACTCATAACCTCCACCGGCGGAGGAAATGGTAAATTGTTTTTGGAGACATTCCCTAAAACTCTTGGTGAGAATTCTTTGCAAACGACATTTGTCGAGTCACCATGGTTTAAAGTTGCAATAGAATATACATGAGAAAGATTGGAGTTTTGTGTTGCATTGATGACAAGTTCTTCCTCATTGAAACGAAGGGTGATTTTTCGAGCATGAACATCGATAAGTGCTCGTGATGTATCCAAAAATGAACGACCCAAAATGAGAGGAACTTTTCGATCGATGGGAATGTCTACAACGATAAAGTCAACGGGATAGTAAAACTTTCCGACTTTAACGAAAACGTCCTCGGCTACTCCACATGCCATGATCGTAGAATGATCGGCCATCTCGATGGACATGTTCGAAGGAATAAGAGCCGGAAGCGAAAGCGATTTGAAAATCTCGAGAGGCATTAAATTAATACTAGCGCCAAGATCGGCCAAGGCGTAGCATTCCTCCATATCTTGAATTGCACACGGAATCAAAAATTTACCGGGATCACCGACTTTTTGTGGTATGCGGCTTAGAAAAACCGATGAACAACTAGACGATTGTTGTAACTTTTCTTTGTTGTTAAGCATACTTTTGAAGTTTGCGGCGAATCGAGGCATCATGATTAAAGCATCGGCAAAACTTATGTTAAAATGCAAATCACGAAACATTTTCATAAATAGCTCAAATTGATAATTGTTCCTTTCTTGTGCTTTCTCTTTGTTTCGTCTCGAAGGGTAGGGTAAAGGTGGTGTGGGTTGGTCTTTAGGCAACGGCCTTGGAAACTCGGGTTCCACAATTGGTATTGGTGTAACCGTAGGTGTGGTTTGAGCGGTACTTCGTGGGATTGTAATGTGCTCCTTTTCGACCATCACCTCGGGTTCTTTCTCGATTTCCTTCTCCGTAGAAGTACTTGGACGAGAGATTGGTTCCTTGAAAGTTTTACCACTTCGTGTAGTAATAACCTTCATTTCTCCCTTCGGGTTTGCAATGGTATCACTAGGAAGACCACCCGAAGAAGAGGGCTTACACATGATAGCTTCGAACATCTTAGCCATTCGGTCCTCAAATTTTGATTGCCTAGCATCCGCTTTCAATAACTCTTGCTTAATCTCATGTTGTCCTAATTCCATCTTTTGTTGGTTTTGTTGAAGACGTTGGACATTTCCTTCCATTTTATTAGCATGAGTTTTAAGTTCATTAGCAAGTTCATTTTTAAGCTCGTTTTTCAACTCGGACCTTAAGCTAATCATCTCACGTTGCATATTATCAAATTTAGCATCATTTGCTTTTGCATAATCTAAAAATTCTCCTTGCAAATTTTTCGTGTGAGCATTTTGAAAACCTTGTGTGGTGTTTTGAAAATCACGGTTTTGGTTTTGATTAGAGATTTGTCCATTCCCACTTTGATAATTCCCTTTGTTGTAATTGCGTGTATTGCCTTGGTAATTACCTTGGTTGTTGTTTCGATAATTATTAGCATTTTGGTTTGGTGGAGCTTGATTTTGGCGGGAACCTTGGCCGTTTTGGTTGTAAGTTCCCGTTGCTACGTAAGCACTCGAAGTGTTACCATCCGCGGTAATGCACTCGGATAAATCATGAGCTCCTCCACACGATAAACAACTCTTAGCAACCGCTTTAACCGAAGCGGAATTGGAAGCTTCTTGAGCCTTCCAATGGGACATTAGATTAGCAAATCTATCAAAAAACCGATTTTCCTCATTAGCTTCATCATGTAAGGCGTTAATGCTACGAGACGATTGTGATGACGATGACGAACCCATATTGGCAACACTCGATGTGTTACGAGGGCTATAAACCTTAGATCGATTTTCAATGATTTGTAAAGCCTCATTTGTCGTCTTGCACAAAAAATTACCACCCGCGGCGGCATTCAAATAATCTCGTTCATGATCATTAAGCCCATTATAAAAAGTATCGATTTGATGCAATTCCGAAAAATCATGATGAGGACATTCATGTAACATCTCCTTAAATCGTTCCCATGCCATAGAAAAACTTTCATTGTTACGTTGCACAAATCGTGAAATCTCATTTTTTAAGTGTGTTGTTTTTGATGGTGGAAAAAACTTGTTCACAAACTTAGAAACGAGATCGGCCCATGTCAAAATCGAATTTGGCGGTTCTTTCTCGAGCCAAATTTTAGCGGGTCCATCCAACGAATATGGAAACAACATCATCTTAATGGCGTCATGCGGAACATCTTTGAATTTGCTAGTGGCGGTGAGACGGTTGAAATTCCTAATGTGGTAATGCGGGTTGTCTTTCTCGTGACCTCGAAATTTGTTTGCTTGTAGCATCGACATTAAACCCGTCTTAATTTCGAAATTCTCCGCAAGGATGGCGGGAATAACAATGGCCTCTCCAAAACCCTCGGTGGGTGCTTGTAGCAACTCCATCATAGTACGATTAGCCATTATGACTTCTTGTTCTATAATAGGTTCAACAATTGGAGGTTCTTCAACAATCAACGATCCTTGATTTGCTTGCTTTTGAAGACGTTTACGAGCTCGTTTAGCTTGGTTACGAGTGATCATAAACTTCACGAAGAATGGGAGGTGAGCAAAGAAGATTCTTTTTGGTTGTTTTGTGGATTTTCAATTTTTTTTGTGTTTTTGATGATATTTAATATTTTTTTTTTTTGGATTTTGGTGTATCTTCGTAGACAACAATCTACAAAATCTCTCCTCGAATCAAACTCTTGATTAAAGAAGCCTCAAAGGAATGAAAACGATCACGTGGAGTGAACGCCTTCGAATGACTTTAGAACTTTGGTGAAAACCAAATTGTTCACGAGGGTTTAATCACAAAGAAAACCAAGCAAATATAGTATACGTATTAATACTTTGGGCGGCAAAACCCTCGATTAGCCTTCAATGTCAAAATACTCACAAGCAAGCGGGGAAACGAGGCGGCGCGAAGCACTTAAGAGCCTTTTTCCTTAGGGTATATTTTATAATACCCGCCTTATACCCACCTTATAGTTCGTATTTTTCAAAATCGAGCTTCACGAAAGTATTTATCTATTTTTGCCTTTTCTTTTTGTTTGAGATTCGAATACAATGATCGAGTGATGAAATCCCGAATCAAGGTTGTGTTTTCACACTTTTGGAGATATTGTATTTTGATTGTGATACTTAATACAATATATTAATAATATTCACAAAGAAAAACCGAGAAAACCGATAATACGTGTTAAGGGAGTTCCACTTAACACAAATACTATTATGGATAATATCAAAAACAAAATTTTCCAAATTAAATCACAACACACCTCCCCGGCAGCGGCGCCAAAAATGATAGTTGTAGAAATACGTCTTTTAGGAAAAAGAACGTAAATAGGGTAAGCGTGCACGACGATTTAGGAAAACCGTGTGTGAATGACCCTAAAAGTGAGTTCGTTCTCGAGGAGGTATGGTGTTGTGAATTAACTTGTATTTCTTTGAGATTAATATTGAGAAGATGGAATGACGGTTTCTTGGAAATTACACTATGACGTAAAAAACGAAAACGTAAAGCCGTAGAAAAAACCACAAAAATTAAAAATTTATTAAAACTAAAAACAAAATATCAAAAAGGCTAAAAACAAGTCTTAAATAATATAAACAAAGATGAAAATCCAACAAAGATATTTTATAACCTTTTATTAATTAAATAATTAATTTTAAATGCTAATTAAAGCCCTAAAATCAAATTTAATTAATTCAAATGTCAAAAATATGATTTTATTGAACAATTACTCAACTTATATTATTATAAGACTAAAAAGTAATTTTCTAAAAATTAAAACTATTTTTGGTATTTTTTATGGCTTTTATAAAAAACGTCTATTAATTAAATCCTAGAAAATTAATTAATAAAAGGAAAATTATGAAACTAATTTTAAAAAAAACTAAATACTATAAGAATCTAAGGAAAAATAAGCTAGGAAAGATAAGTTGAATAAATAAGCTAGAAAATAGGGAAAAAGCTACGGTTTATTTAAAATGAGACAAAACAAAAACGTGATAAATAGATAACAAAACCACTCCCTAGTAGTCAAAGACCCTAGGGCGCAGTGGTAGTGTTGTGTGGTGTGAACGTGGTGACCAGGGTTCGAATCCTGAAACCCCCCCTTTTTATCACTCAGTTGCGCCGCAACGTTTTTTTCTTGCGCCGCAACTAGTGAAACGGGAATACCTTTGGTCAGCAGCTCCTCCAGTTGCGCCGCAACGAGTAGGTCTTGCGGCGCAGCTTGTATAACGATAGCACCTTTGGTCTGTAGCTCCTTCGGCTGCGCCGCAACTAGTAGGTCTTGCGGCGCAATACTATGCAAAACGTGGCCTGGTACTGCTAAGTTACTGATGAACAACCAAGTGCACACTTGTGCACTTGTGATGCCAAGAGGTCTTGGCTTGATGCTTTGTTTGGTGATTATGTTGGAACAATTGGGCACCCTTGTGCTCAATGAAGCACAAGGAGTCAATAACAACAAGGAAACAAACACCTAGCACTCAAATTCAAGAAATCAAATGCACCAAAGATCATAAAACAAGCAAGATAACACTTATGCAGATTTTTAACACCCTTTTTACCTTTTACCTCTTAAACTAAGCTAAAACTTGTACCAAACTAAGTTACCAACTAGTTAAAATCTAAATCAACCTTAATCACTAACTATAACACCCTTACAATTCATTAATTAAGATCCAACTCCTGCTAAAACGTATTGCCAAACACCCTTTAAACTTTTTGAAAACCAATTTTTCCAAATCAAAACCTTATGAAACCTAACCAAATTGTTATCAAAGCTTCATAACATGTATATAACATAACATAAACACAAATCAAGTAACTTAAACACACTTAATCAATCAATCAAGCAAATCAAGTAACAAGCACTTTTATGAACTTTTCAAAGAGTAAAAGAGAGTTACCTTAGGACCCCTACATCCAAGGGTCCTAGTGGATGTTGAATCCACCTCCAAACCAACCCGGGTTGGTGCTGATCCTTGATCAACAACACCCTTTGATCCTGCTCAAAAACAAAAACAAAGAAAACAAGAACAAAAATAATATGATATGATATGATTCTTTTTTTTCTCTTTTTAAAACTCTTCCAAAACCTTTTTAATCTTCTTAAAACGTTTTTATTATACTTAAATCACCAATAAACATGAACTCCTAACACATAAACCTTTTGAGAAGATTTTACCAAAATCTCTCAAAATCTCAAAACCTTAAACAACTTTGAAAATCAAAGTTGCTTAACCATAAAACAAAGTGGAACTCAGAATCAATCTCCTCACAACACACAATCTTTTAAAAACAATAAAAAAGGAATTACACTTGAATATTTCAAAAACCAAACTTTTTATTTCTTTAAAAAGGAATTACATGTGAGAGACTAGAAACTGGAACAAAGGGATCACCACAGCTTGGGTCTCCTTTTATAGAGCCTATAGAACATCCTAGAAGCATAAAAACATAAAACCCTAATACATAGAAAATCCCAAATGTGCCCTTGAATGATTTTGAGTGCATTTTGTCCTTTCTTGATCTTGGCCTTTAAATTTTGCTTTGTGAGCAAGCATAGCATCTTGGACGTCCATTTTGCCACGTCACCTAACTTGGGGACAAAGGAATGATGTGATTGGTGGATTGGGGAATTGGGGGTTTGGTGCACATGAGTGGGATGCAGGTTTTTAGGAGTGGGAAAGGTTTGTGAGTGTGTGAATTAAGTGTGTGAGAGTTTAATTGAGTTTTACCCAAGTAAATGTGAGGGTAAAATCTGGGGTGGTAAGAATGATGAATAGTACCATTTTGATCCGAAATTGGGGGAGGGTTGGGTGTTAGGCGCACTATTTTTTTAAATGTTTCAGGTTTGGCACAAATGGTCCTTATGTTTTGTTATTTTTGGCTTTTAAGGTTTCCAGCCCTAAAATGTGTCTTTCCTTTGTTAATATCTTCCATCAATTGACACTTTTGGCACAAACTTTCCACAAAGGCTTATCAAGGGTACTTTTTGACATTTTTGAGTAATTCAAGGACTGAACTTGGACAATCTTGATCTTCCAAGGTCTTCAATGAGTCTTCCACTTTATGAGGGACTATTTTTGGTAATTTGAATTTGTTGAGGGACTAATCTTGCCATTTCTTCAAAGTTGAAGGACCTTTTTGCAATTTTGACAAACTTAAGGGACCAAACTTGTACTTATCAATATACAAGGGTTTTAAGTGTCATTTCTTCATTCATTGAGGATCAATCTTGTTTGTCTTCAAGTCTTCAAGGGTATTTGATGAAAATTCCATGATTAGGGCCCGGTTCATTGTACGGCTTCGTTTCTCGTGTTCGTTTTTCCTTGATTCTTGTGATCTTTTGTCTTTTTCACGATATCCATACCTAAAACACACAAGTAAACAAACACAAGCATATATATGGTATTTTATGACATATTATTGCATTTAAAGCCCGAAAAGAACGATGAGATCATGTATAAATGCCATCTCATCAGCCTTATTAATCTAAATTGTGATCTTATAAATTTATAATGTAAGGACATGTGGAAGGGTATCAAAACATCAATACCCTCAAAGCTTCTCTCGAAGTATATATAACACTAGCTTAAAGACCCGTCTAACGTCGAGTTTATTTTAATGAGTGAATTTTATAAAATATAATGAACAAATGTTGATATTAAAATAAAGTAAGTGGGTTCTGGTATTAGATGAGAAAACCATATAAAAAATATGAGTTATTCGATAAGTGTTTAAGTTTCTAACAATCTAATAATAAAGTTTCGTGCATTTTAGTCTTCAAAGTTGACATATATGAAGTCAACAACCAATGCCTATGTCGTGAACACGTAACAGTGGAACGTGAAAGTAATTAAAAAGAAATTATGAACAAAAATATAGATGTAATTATAATTTACAAAATATTGAAAGAAGTATTTGAAAACATATAGTGTATTCCACATACCATTAGAATCGTGTTCATATAATATGTAACGTTTCTTTGTAGACCATTTTTAATCGTTTTAGATACGTTCACTTGCGGATCACAAACTACAACCTCCAAACCTTTCTTAACTTTTACCTATTCAACATTCATTTTGATATATTTTTATTAAATTATAGTTTTCTTCATTTTATTGAATATATTGTTATTCTTAATTTTTTTTAAAAATTTAACTTTAATTTGAATACAAATTTAACTAAAAATGTAATAAATGTTCGAAAAGAATTGGTCAGCTGCATTACGAAAATTCTGGATCATGGATCGACCCTTAGAGCATCAACAATTTTAAGTCTTTTCAAAGACTTAGGGCCTGTCTGGATGATGCTATATCCTAGAAATGTAGGGATGGCCGTGGATTTGTGTTGTTTGGTATATAATTGTGGAAATCAATAGAGGTTTTTTGTAAGTATAACTTCTGCCATATACACAAAACCCACACATTTCATCCGTTTGAATGTGTTTTGCTGTAGAAGTTGGGCCTTGTTGCTTATCGTCCACTCTCTTTAACTTCTCTCTTTTTAGTTATTATTTTATAATAATAATACTAATTTTGAGATTTTTAATTTTTATTCATTACTAATATAATAAAAACAATATTTCTAATTTAATATCTTTTTTCTTTGTTTTAAATTAAATTCAAATCTGTAACCCATTTTAAACCACCTACTTTATAAATACACACTTAAAATAAAACGACATTAAACTAAACGGACCTTTAGAGTATTTAATACTCAATGCATATCATTTTAATGGCTAGAGTTTTGATGGAAAGACATGAACTTCAAAAAGCTATTGATACATACTCGTACAAAAGTACTCATTACAGTATCAATTTGACTCATCGTGAGTTCCCTTATAAATACTCTGATAACATATTGTACGCTTTGTAATCAGTTCATGTCACTTATTATGGGATACATAATGGGTCGTAGTTAGCGAATAATTTTAAAAAATTGGAATCACTCCAATATTTAAGCATAAGATTTTACGGCCCTTAGTTGGGCTCTTAGAAAATAGCAACACTTAGTTCGACTCTTTGTGCAATCAAAAGTATATCTGGGTTCAAATAGCCAAAGTGTTGTACAAATATTTATAGCACAATTCAGATTGTGTAACTTTAGTTTGTTAAAGATTGTAATTGTTCTAAAGGTTTGTTTTTTGCTCAACTTTTTTTTGTCATAATGGCTCATTGAGTTTATTGAAGTGATACAATTTTATTTGATAGTTTCATGATAAACCGTCACTCAAGATTGCTCCCAGCCACATCGAGCACAAAGCTGTATCTTACATCGTTCTTTTCCATCCTCTCAAATGCTTTGTTCACATAATCCATCTTCACTACTTCTATCATCGTCTTCAAATATTTTTCCACCCAAAAGTCAAGTATCTCCTTTCTTTGAAACTCCCACTTATTGTTTTCTTTGCTGTAAGTTTCACATCAGTTACCAATTATCAATTTCGAGTCCAAAGCAAGGCATAAATTAAAAATATTATGTTGATTTGTTACAAAAGAGGAAGTCACATTTTGGAATATCTTATTTGAATGTCTACATGTATGTGAAAGGTCACGTACCTAAAATCAAATCTGATGCATTGAATTGCATTGGTTCAGGAGCAACTCCAATAACGAATATCTTCCCTTCAACTCCAATGAACGACTAGCACAGTGTCGAGTATATAGTCGAGGCTATTTCTTGATTTTTCTATTTCAGCTGAATTTGAGCTCACTAAGTAACAATCAGCTCCCAAATCAGTCAATGCCTCTTCTCTCTTCTTATTAGAAGAGCTAATAACTGTCGCATGATGACCCATTGCTTTTGCAATTGGCTCTACCCACATATTAATTCCTTCCTTTATCTTCTACCTTTTGAGCTATTTTAATCGTTCTACATTTCTGATGTCAAATGAGCTGTGTCTTAGTGGCTTCATCTATTCTTTCCATGTACGCTTTTCTTGCATGGAAATATTTGGATCGGGGACCATAAAATGATACCATATCAAAATAAAATATAAAATGGTCGTACCTTGACAGATAGTAAGCCCACACATTCGGATTTCTTTTAAAACTTAGCTTTTGAAGTATATATTGAACCTGGTAAATGCACGTTCAAATATGGCTCTAGGATTTTCATAAATTACATATCACGGGAAAATAAATCGGTCAAACTCATATTTTATTAATTCTATAACAAAAATTAAATTAAAAAAACACAGGACGAATCAAATAGTAACAAAATTAGGAAGAATATTAGGAACCTGAAGAATGAGACGTACATTTATAGTTGATGAGTGGACATCATAGAATCCATGGCATATTCTTAGAACAAATTGGAGATCCATGGCGTTTTTAATCGATTGAACCTAAATCGTGGGATTATTGTAGAACTCAAATTTATCTACAACACCGGAACTTATGCATTGTGATTTTGGACCATTAAGAGATTATCCAACCTGCATAATCTACAAAATAAAATAGAAAGGTTACGATAAACATAATCATACTTTATCATATTGTATAATTAACAATAACAAATTCATAGAAATAGATTATCATCAAATCATATAGGCATATTTCCTCAAATATATTTTAGGGTTTTTTTAAAAAATAAATTAACCAAATAACAACAAAAACTTATAAATAAATCATGCCAGTGAAATCTGAACTCATATGCTTGATGGTTTTATAAGGACTCAATGATTTGGAAGGTTTAAGGGGCATTTAATGTGATTGAAACTGAATGATGAGTTTGAAAAAAAGAAAAAACTTATGAAGGAAGATTTGATGATAATCATTTAATAAGGATTTGAAGCTGGCATTTGATTAAAAACATTTTTCCCCAAACCTTTTTAAGGGTTTCAGCAAAATAAAAGTACCAATATAACGGAACAACTTACAAATTAGTCTTATAAAGTATGCAATGATTTTGAAAAGTTTATGGATATTTAACTTGACTGAAACTGATTGATGGGTTTGAAAAGAAATAAACGTATAAAAAAAAGTTTTGGGTAGACATGAAGATTGAATATGACATTAAAACTTCTTATATACGACGTTTATATTATTTAATATTTTTGAAACCGATTTAGTTGTTATTTTAATTAAGGTAATGTTTTTAAAGCAATTTTAATGTTACAACTTTTTCTTTACAAAAATAAAAAAACAATAGATAACGCGTTTTTAAAAATATTAACTGATTTGTGCTGAGCAACTATTTATGGCAACGTTTTTATTATGTGTTTTAATACTAAAGCTTTAACTTTTTGTACATTGTAAATATTTATGTTATGTTTATTAATGTTCAACCTTAACATGCTTGTAAATATATATTTATTTAAGAATATATATTTAATATTAATTTCAACTTTGTTAAAATTATATTTTTTTTTTTTAAATAACTTTCATTTATCTTTTATATAACCTTTAAACGTTTAAAATTATAAAACGCCGGTTTGATATTACATTTATAATTACAAATTATTAGTTTTATTAGATTTATTTTATAGGGAACAATTAAGAAAATTTATGTTTTTGTAAAAGATGAAAATTATTTATTAAAAAAAGTCGATTAAAATTGTTTTTAATAAACTTTGTCTTTATCATCATCCGTTTACACATTCCTTTTATAAAAAAATTTACAATATTTATTTTGTATACTTTAATTTTACATTTTGGTTTTTTTTTTCTCTTCTAAACATAGTACGTGTTTTTATTATTATAATAAAATTTGGTAAATTCGAATTGTGGTGAAGGTTTATTTATGGTATTGTTTTTATGGCATTTTTAATACTCAAGCATAATTGACTTGTACATTTAGGTTATTTAAGGTAATGTTTTTAATTTTTTAAGCTTAAAGAGCTTGTAAATTTTTTTTTTTTATTAGTTAATATAGACTAGATTTTGCACTAAGATAGTGTAAAATTAGCATGTTTAATGTATGACATTAGCATGCTTATGAGTTTCTAAAAATTTATTGAAATGTCCCATCGGGCGGCCTTTAAAGCTAGTAATTGCCAGAAAAAATAAAATAAAAAGAAAACTTAACGCCACCCCATTTTTATTAAGCTACAACCTTTAAATAAAACAGAATAGAACAAAGTAAGAATCTACGCTCAACACGTACAATTTATTTAATTGGCAGTTCATAATGTTAATGATATGATTTTTTAATTTATCTCTAGCTCGAAATCTTCATTGCTCTCCTCCTCTTCTTTCAGCTTAGAAAGAGTTATTTTCAACTCTCCATTATTCATTTCTGCTACAACAGGACCACTCTGCATGTCTCTTGGTAGCAAAAAGTCCTCTTGGTACGTAATAGGCTGGTGATCTTCCTGCACTTTATCACCATGGATAATCAACTCTGTGTACTTAAGACCTTCAATTCTTGACTTGACATTCTCCTTCGTAAGTCCAGGCATTTGTATGAATAAGTAGAAGTTTTCATCATCCTCGCACCTGTTAAAGAGGGCAGTGTCCATGTCTATACACCTAACATTATACTCGCAATGATAGCTCCTTCTCCCTAAGGTAGCTAAGAATCGATCAAAAACTTTTGAATCAATAAACAAATCATTTTATTACAAAGAATAGGCGGAATGATATGATGTTGATAAAACACAAATATATATTATTGTGTAGTACTGTAGTGTAAGTTTTTTTTTATCATATTAGTTGTATGTTTTATTTTGAGCCGTTTACCCCTTCTCAAATTAATAAAACCGTGTAAAATGAAAGGTAAAACAGTCAAATAATGCAAGCAACTCAAAGACAAAATTAGGATAAACAAAGAAACAAGATTAGAACGCTACATAAAACTTAAAAAGTTGACAAATAATATACAAGTAATTAGTTCGTACAATATATTCTATGCTTCTACTACATTTCTAAGAAAATATAAAAGATTTTTTTATGAGAAATAATAAACGTTACTGAAAATATAAAGTCCGAATTAACATGAGCATCAACAATTGATTTAAACTTCATAAAAACATTATTATTTATACACATTGTAAAAGAGTTACCCACTATCTCATCTTCACACTTCATCATCTACTTTCTATTCCCAGTTTTTATACAATTCATACCATCAACGATTTCCATTAAAAAAAAGGTTTAAGTTGCATTCATTGATTTTGGCTTCCCTTGTAGAGGGCACAAGGATTTTCAAGAATAATTTTGGCCATTTTCCCACTAAGTTAAGCTACTCTGCCGAGGTTGGTTTACTGGGGGGCCTTTCCCCCCACCCACTACTTGCAATGTATCAATGTCTTTAGATTTAATATCATGACATTAAGCATAAACAAAATGGAGGCCTATGTACCTAAAAGGCTATAAATGTAAATACGCAAGTTGTATATAAAATAAAGATTTTAACACTCAAATATTACAGAAGTTTATACATTTAATTATTGTTGTATAGTAATTATGTGTTAAGAAAAAAGAGAATTTGAAACACCTGTTGTTGCTGCGGCTAGACGAAACAACGGAAGTGCGCATCTGCCCACAAGATTGGAAGCGAGCAGCTGCTTTATAATAACTAGCGTAGAAACCATCTCGTCTCATAAAGTGTTGAAAGCTTAATTAACAAATGATTTAATATATAGACAACCCCACTAATCATAAAACTTAAAAATCTGAGAAATACGTGATATAAAGATTGGTTTTTATGGAATGGATTTATATAATAATACAGAGATATAAAAAGAAAATTATTGTTAATTAGTCCTATAACAAAAGACATTGTATATAAAAGGAATGTTTTAATTCATTTAAGTGAAAAAATTGACATAATATTCGCTGTCAAATATAAAAGGATTTGAAGAGATAAGAACGTACCGTTGTCAGTTGATTGATTATTACCTTTATAGTTCGTGTATGACTTTTTAAACTCATACACTTATTATAAAGGAGAAATATAAAAGATTAGTTTTGTGTTTATATGTTGTATACTTAAAAAGTCAAACATAAAACTTAAAAAGGAGACAAATAAGATACATATAATTAGTCTACATGACATAAATTGCTTTTTATGGAATTGATTCATATGTTCCAACTTTAATTTAGACATAAAAGAAAGGTGTCACATAATGTTTTGCATACAATTATTCCCATGTTTACTACGTTTTGCAATTTGAACCAGGAGAATGTACATATTTTAAATGGTTGACAATTTTGAACCAGGAGAATGTACATATTTTGTGACTGGATGTCGCGGTTTCAGCATCTGAATGATGCTGTTTTGATGTATGTATACGTAATCTTGGAGATGTTATTGAGTCATCTGAAGCTTTATATTTGTGATATCTGGAACAATTTGTGTTGGTTTATGGTAAAAGCACGAAATCAGAAGTTTGCAGCTATCTATCAAGTTTTTGTGTCTGAACTTTTGTGTGTTTGTGAGAAACTAAACTTTATAACCTTTGTGGCATGGGTAGTCTGTCGGATTAACTGATTGTTCTTCGGCACATATTTGGAACATATCTTGAAAAATTAGATAGAAAGGGAATAAGAAAAAGTTCCCTCGATCCATGATTTCGACTTTGAACTTGCCATATAAAAATAATTCATCGGCGTTGCTCCATTGTACAATGTGGTGAATGCCGATAACATCTTAATCGTTACAACACTAAAACAGATTAATAGCAATAAACAAGAAGTTAGTAACATTGAGAATTACCCAACGTGTCAGACTGACATACACTATCACAATAGTGCCTTCGGCCTCAGACACAGTATTAATTTGGAGCTTAATGGCTACTCCTATTGAAAATGATAGTGTCCTGCATTCTGTTTAACACACATTTAATTCTTAGATGATAAGGTCCTCAACAACAGCTTTATGAATTTCTTGATCATTTTGACTTTCTTTTGAATCAAATTAACTGATGGAATCAGTCCCTTTAAACACGGACTCGCACCACACACTAACACCAATCAAAACAGCAATTGGTTTTTGATGCTTCTGTAAATTAATATAAGGGAAAACTGATTTCAATTTGATAGACAAAACTATGGCTATTTATAGCCTTACAGATAATAGAACGTGCCCTACAAAACCACTAAGATAGTGCTAACTGACTTCCTAAAGAACAGGTATAATGTGCTCCATGCACATCCTTAGAATCAGCCATGACTCTTTACTAATTCCTATTATTATTCATATACTAAAACATAAAAACATGCACACTTATACTAGAAGTGTTCCAGCCATGTATACGCGAACCCGACAACCCGATTAAACCCAACATTAACATCCAGTGTAGTTCATTTTGAATGTCCAGTTATTCAAAGCTTTGTATTTTACGTCGACATATATAACAGATCAACGGATCGGATCTAGCTTTCTGTATAAACACAAGGTAAACCGACCATACACGTACGTACGCCACCAACGCTGAAAATATCCAAACTATGATAAGACAAGACCAGAAGAACCTCTACAAACAACAGTACGTGTTAAGAACTTGAAGGAACAAAAGGCGTGAATCATATTCAAAGAACTTGAAGAACCCACGGTTTTAGCTATATCCCACGATTTTCGCATCCCCACTTTTACAAGTCACCTTCATAATGGCTTGAACAAATCCAAAGATGAGAGCCCGAATTTGCTTACTGGTAATCGTATCATCAACATCATGAACAATAGCTGCATTGACCCATTCACGGGCTGTTCGGCTAAGTTGCTAGAGGCCATAAACTTGATCTCAGATTCATTATGGCACTTCAATCAATTAGTTGCAGACACTTTAACGCTCCGGAGGATTGTCTTGAGAACAAGCAGCATGTCATGCATCCCAGTTTATGCAGCCTTGCCTAATCTTGGGGAAAAACATGACTTTAAAATCTCCATAGAAGAGCGGGCCCCTGGCGGTTGTGAGTCCAGCCATGCAATACAACTTATGCCTTCAAATAGTGTATGAATTAGGGACCCTCCATATCGTCAAATGTGTTGATTAGAAGCCCATGAGCTCGTGGCTTTTCTGTAGTTTCAGGGAGATAGAGCTGTAAGCTCGGGTCAGACACGTTCCCAGAATGCTGGAAGGTGACGGCGCCTGAAAAATCCTTCCATTCCTGGTATGCTCTTTATCGGCATGTCCTCTATAAGACAAGCGAATAACTGAAAAAGTGAAACTAAATACCAACCCTCGTACTACTAATGTCTAGATAAATCATACGGAACAAAACATCAATAACTGAAAAAGTGAAACTAAATAACGGAACTCCGCCTGGTCATAATATATCGGAAATTGAACATGCCAACTTATCACATGTATGGCAAAATAAATATGGGTCACTGCCTTATTAATCCGTAAGGTAAATTGTGATCTTATAAATTTATATTGTTATGGCCTAAAATGTAAGGACATCTGGAAGGGGATCAAAACATCAATACCCTCAAAGCTTCTCTCGAGGTATATAACACTTAGATTTTGCATTAAGATAGTGTAAAATTAGCAAGAAAAAATAAATTAAAAAGAAAACTTAACGCCACCCCATTTTTATTAATCAACTTGACAACCTCTCGGTTAAAAAAAACAGAGTGAAACAAAGTAAGAACCAACGCTCAACGAGACACATACAATTTATTTAATTGGCAGTTCATAATGTTAATGATATGATGTTTTAATTTATCTCTAGCTCGAAATCTTCATTGCTCTCCTCCTCTTCTTTCAGCTTAGAAAGAGTTATTTTCAACTCTCCATTATTCATTTCTGCTACAACAGGACCACTCTTCATGTCTCTTGGTAGAGATAAGCTGTCTTTGTACAAAATACGCTGGTGATCTTCCGGCACTTTATCACCATGGATCATCAACTCTGTGTACTTAAGACCTTCAATTCTTGACTTGACATTCTCCTTCGTAAGTCCAGGCATTTGTATGAATAAGTAGCAGTTCTCATCATCCTCGCGCCTGTCAAAGACGGCAGTGTCCATGTGTCCATCCCTAACACTATCATAGCAATGACAGCTCCTTCTCCCTAAGGTAGCTGAGAATCGATCAAACACTTTTGAATCAATAAACAATCATCATTTTATTATGAACGAATAGGCGGGATGATATGATGTTGATAAAACACAAATATATAGAGCTAATCGGTCTGAAATGTATATTAGTATTGTGTAGTACTGTAGTGCAAGTTTTTTTTATCGTAATTATCTGTTAAGAAAAAAGAGAAGTTGAAACACCTGTTGTTGCGGCGGCTGGACGAAACAACGGAAGTGCGCATCTGCCGAGAAGATTGGAAGCGAGCAGCTGCTTCATAATAATAACCGGCGTGGAAACCATCTCGTCTCCAATATAATGATAAAGTGTTTGAAACCTTAATTAACAAATGATTTAATATATATAGACAACCTCACTGGAAATACCAAATCATAAAACTTAAAAATCTGAGAAATACGTGACATAAAGATTGACATAAAGATTGCTTTTTATGGAATTGATTTATATAATAATACATAGGTATAAAATGAAAATATAAAAGGAATGTTTTAATCAATAAACAATAGTGTATGACTTTTTCCATGCAAAAAATTTGCTTGTGTTCATAATTACCGAAAATTCGTATCTTAGATAATGTTAAACTACTAGGTTTGAACCCTCATACACGTAAATATAAAAGATTAGTTTCTATACTTAAAAAGTCAAACATAAAACTTAAAAAGGTGACAAATTAGCCTACATTTATCTACTACGTGACATATAGATTGCTTTTTATGGAATTCATTTATATGTTCTTTGACAATTTGATTTCAAAAGATAAATTAAAACAGAAACTAAATATTCTAAAATTATGTACCACTAAACAATGTTTTTTCAGAAAAACTAGGCGTGTATATATATATATATATATATATACATACATGGTCTATGATGTCAAAATAATTACTCAGTCGTCAACTTCTTAAGACTGGTTATATTGTTAATAATGGCTTACCGGCCGGCTATAAAGCAACTCATGGTCTCAAGTTTCCGTCCAGCTGTGGCAACAGGTGTCTCACATTCTTAACATGAACTAATTATTCATACATGATATTCTGATTCGTTAATATTAGTTTGTATGATTTCAGATATGTTTAATCGCTTCTCGACCACCAGCATGAGAATGTACAGTCAGGTCTCATTGAAACCGACGTTGAAAACTCTACACACATCCAAGTATGAAGATGAAAAAAATCTCATTTTGAGCGCAAGCATGCCTGGACTTGAGAAGGAGGATGTGAAGGTGTCCCTAAGCTTTATTCCCCCTTGTTTGGTCATTGAGGGTGAAAAGGTGACGAAAGATTTTGCGCCTAGATACTACGCCTTAAGGTTTTTGATACCAAACGACCTCAATGAGACTGGAATCACACAAGAAATGAACGCTGGAATTTTAAAGGTGACTGTTCCAAAACGGAAAAAGGAGGAAATGCGTGATCTTGATGGTTTGGGCAGCATCCGGATAAAGATCAGTTAAAGCTTCCTTATTGAAGTCAAGTACTCGTATACGACTTTTTGTCTGATTTAGTATGCTTGATTGTTTTGATGTGATATATCGTTCTGAAATCACATGCTTTAAATTTTAATAAAACGTTCTAGACTTTTTCCTTTTTTTTTATCTCTATCTATGTGAAGGATCAATCATACATTCTAATAAGATGTTTTTCCATTGAAACTTTTACAAATACAATTATTGAAGATTTAACTTGTAGATAGATACTCTATATGTCACTGCAGAACCTTCTTTTGTCACATTCTACTGGTTTAGGCTCTGGAATAAGCAGGTAACAATAATGTTCCGGCACACTCTATTAATAGAACAAACACCGTCGGTTATGCTATATTTCATGCAAGTTGAATGTTGTGTAGGATCAAATTAAGAATGCGTGGGATCCAAGTCGACAATCAGTTGCCTTTGTCACCAATGCCTGTTCTCTTTAGGCCCCAAAGAATGGGAATAGAGGCAGACTACATATTGAAGTTTCTATGACACAGCAAGCAATCTGATGGGTACTTATATTTCCGTGCTTATGCTTACATTGGATTGCAGGTGAGCATGGCCAAAATCCTGCTTTATTAGTTCAAAATTAATTTATCTTTTCTCACAGGGACCTGAAAACTCTGCCTTCTTGATAAGTATTTATGAACCAATTATATGGAGACTTCATGGTATAGTCCAGCAGATCGATGTTAGTAGGTTCAGTGATGCTCAAACGACTGCTGTCTCAGAGTTCTGTTTAAGTTCTATATGGCTAAGTCACCGACTCAGCGGGCTGTAGAAGTCCTTGGCTTTTGGTCATCCTTGATGACAGCTCTTGGGAACACGGAAAATATATATGCCGGTAACTATCAAACTTGCCTCAAAATGTCGATTACTCTTTGCCAGTCTTTTGAATTCTTTATTTAATTCGATATATGCAAATTGGATCAAATGATGTATTAAGCATGTTATTTGGTTGACATGATGACAGGTGCGGGTAAATTCGAGATTCTGGGAGAACTTGTCTATGAGAGAAAGTGTTCTTACGACAAATGCAAGGATCTATTAAGCCAGCCTCTTCAGCTGCTATCTGGTGTGGATATACCATTTGGACATATGAGCAAAGGTGTTGCTGCCTTATCAATGGACAAGAAATTCATTCAAAGTCGCCATAGACAGGAAAACAAAGGTGTTGAAGATATCGGAGATGTGATAAGAGAGGGAGGAGGAGCACTAGCAAAGGGTTTATTTAGAGGAGTAACAGGTATACTAACAAAGCCTCTGGAAGGTGCGAAGGCATCTGGTGTTGAGGGTTTTGTTCAGGGTGTTGGTAAAGGGATAATAGGAGCAGCTGCACAACCTGTGAGTGGTGTCCTTGATCTCTTATCAAAGACAACTGAAGGTGCAAATGCAA
Organism: Glebionis coronaria; assembly: GCA_025667525.1. Classification (NCBI taxonomy): domain Eukaryota; kingdom Viridiplantae; phylum Streptophyta; class Magnoliopsida; order Asterales; family Asteraceae; genus Glebionis; species Glebionis coronaria. The sequence continues at coordinate 26,571,373 of CM046875.1, forward strand.
TGAGAATGAAGATTGCAGCTGCTATCACTTCTGAAGACCTTCTTCTTCGCAGAAGACTTCCCAGAGTTAAAGTTAATTTTACACGCTAATATATTCATATTTGTTGACGGTTAAAAGTGTTAACGAATTTAAAGTCCACACTTCCAAAAGCACAAGTCATGAAAAGAATGTCGACGCTTTTATGTGTCGACTTATTTACACACAATTTGTTAAATATTTGCAATCTGCAATTCTGGAACTAATTATAAAATACACACAATATTTGCAATTTGTTAATTCTGGAATTAATTATAATATACTCAAATCATACATGGAAAAATATTATCACAATAGTTTGAAATACTCAAATCATACATGTGTTTGCACAATTTATTAAATCATAACACAACTGTCCTGTAACATTCTGAATCTTCTTCTTTGTCCAATCAGAAGCCCAATAAGCATCTGCATATTAACATAAGATAGTTAGCTGCAATGTTTAGGTATTTATTGGATGAAACTATTATGCAACAAAGGGGGTGTTTGAGATTATGTTTCATGCATACAATCTGATCAATCTGATCACGTGTAGAGTCTATTAAACAGGTCAAAAGTCAATCGGCAATTTGATTAAACGGATATGTCGACCAAAAGAGTGAGTAGACCACCAAAAAAGTGTTATGTGTATGTCATTACTCTCGACTAAAAGTGATCCTAGGTTGGGTTTATAAGACATAAGCAATTATGAGATCATTTTGGGGCTACTATAACATCTGACTATACCAAACATAATGAATGAACAAGAAAACCAAAGACACCGAAAACTCATAGTTTCTAGATTGTGAAGAAAGCTGAGAAACTATGGAGAAACCAAATCCAGAAAAACCATGGTTTTTGAGTTTACCCATTTAACTATGTAATGGGTCGATATTTCATCCTTCACCCATTTAACACAGTAAAAATGTCAAAATCATTTCATCTACTCTGTTAGCAATAATCTGTTTTCTTGCAACATGTTGGTGCTAGCTTTTGAACTATACTTTTGACTTGTAAGGTGGACCTATGCTATAAAAGTCTCTATGTTGGTTTCATTGTATCTGATGGGGTATGTCCAAATTCTTTCTATTGCTCGAGTACTTCCATCAGTAACTATGGCATATCCTCCCAAACCCTTTCAAGGGTCAAACCCATATCCTATCTAATCCCAGTCGCTAGAATCCATATAGAGTAGAGCCAATATTATTAACGTTAAAATTATGTGGCTTCAGTTTCTTTCTTATATAACCCATTCATTTAAAGTAACCGAGTTATAGTTACTTCCATTACACTGTTAGCTGTACATGTTAAAATCTTATAGTATTTCATACGATAGTCCTACCTAAGATTTAGCATATTAAAACCCCTTCCAACATAAACAAGAGTTGCAGCTAGCCACTGAATCCCTATCATTGAGGTGATTTGTCAAAACCGAATCTCAGAAATTTAGGAGCACACATAAACATTATGGGGCTTCTAAAAGGGGAGAAAAAACGCCGTCACACTAAATCTTAGGAGCCCCAAAATGATTTCATAAACACTTAATAAATCAGATCTGAAACAAAAATTCTGACTGACCTGTTAAAACAGATATGTGAATTATGAGATCGGAGTTTCAACCGCTATTGTAGATGAGGTCATATAATCAGTCCATCTTCAGTCACGTTAGAACAACCTGGACAGACAAAGTAAATATTATGGTTAAAGAACTCTAGTTCATGATACAGAGTGTAAAGCAGATGATAAAAATACTGGATCAATCAGCACAACTGCACAAGTATACAACAACTAAAATGCATGCTCTAAGTTTCAAGAATATACAACTAGCTCTATATCCATATATAGAGTATAAGCTCATATAGAGTATAAATTTACCCAACTTACAGCCACCATCATTTATTAAAAAATAAAGAAACAAACAAAAATGAGTAAGTAAAATTATAACGTAACATAACAGAAAACAGACAAGTAAAATTATAACATATGATCGATATTAAGTGTCTTGTAGTTCAGTGTCCCTACGACGCCAACGAGGTTCCTGGTTCACATCTTGGAAGCTTAAAAGGCACACATTGGGCATAAGAGCCATCATCATCTCTATTTACATTGGTCCCCAGAAAAAGTACTCTTATCTAGCAAAGATTTCCAGACGTTGAACTTTAATCGAACCTTTTTATAAAACACCTTTAACATAAGAAGCAATGCACCATCAAATTATTCTTACTAGCTTGGCAAACGAGCATTAAAAATCACAACGCTCAATGCTCACGACTCACCGCTTCTAAAAGCTCCCTAAAAGCTCAATCAACTAATCTCCACATCACTACATCACGGTTATTTATTAACTGAAAATAATCACAATGGCGCGTGTATGTAACAATATAGCACCTCTAAAAACCGTGTATTATATATAATATATGATAACATAGTAAATCACTTTAGACAATTATAACATACTAAATCACTTTATTATTATTATAACATACTAAGTCACTTATTATTATTAGACATTCTAGGCCAGATTCTATATGTTGAACAGAAGTATACGAGCCTCATCCACTATCATATGTAAGTCATTTTTCATGTTATGCTTTCTATGTTATGTATCTATAAAACGCTAAACTTCTGCTCACATTCTCTTGTCTTAGAAGGCTGAAAAGACAAGAATGTGTATAGAATAGTCTAATTTGTATACGCTGAATAAAATTTATTCTAGCATATTTATTGAAAACTTATGTTACAATAGTGCAAACCACGGTCTTACGTTTGCTAACAGATTGGACATACTAATCCATGTAAACATATGACAGGACCATCAGCCAATGAGGTACACCAAAGGTTTTGACACTCAACTCAGGACCAATGCTAACAAGACACATTGTGCCATTAAGAGGCGACGTAAGCGTAACAGTCGTAATAGAACTGCAAATGAATCTTAAATTATAAATGATGACACCTAACACTTATATAAACTATGAATGGATTTGTGAATCGATATAAACTATGAATGGATTTGTTATTTTGATTTGTGAATAAAAAACGGTTGATAATATTTGTGAATTGGGGATCTGTTATTACACTAGTGTGTGAATGGGGGAGATAAGACCCGCTTCAACTGAGTTAGTAAGACCCGCTTTGACCCGCTGCTAAATCAATAACCCCACTTGAGTTAGCAAAAGCGTCTATTTGGTTTTAGATTGCATATTTAGTCTACGATTTTAACCGATGTTTTAAAACCCGGTTTTTTAGTTGACCCGGTTTACTAACTGGTTTATGGGTCAACCGGTTCAACGATACATATAACCCATTTTACCCATTTAAATGATTACCGTGTGATAAAGATGCAGCATGTTACTCGAAGTTTTGAGTGTTCATGGTCTGTTACATGATTACCGTGTGATTAAGATGCAGTCTGTTACTAGAATTTTTGGACGAAATATCTAGTTATCAATACATATAACCCATTTTACCCATTTCAATGACTCTTTCAATTAAAAATGCGAAATTCAGAAAATCTTACTTTTGATTGGTATATAGAACAACGAAGGCCATGGCTATTTCTTTTTTTGTACATCCATCATCTCTCCCCGCTCGCCGACATAGCTAACCTCAATGGTACTAAACGGGCTCACGTCAACTAGTGATGGTAAAATTATCTACAAGTAATTAAGCTATATAGAACATGTATCAAGTAACAACACTAGTTAAAAAAACAATTTTAGTCTTTGTTGTCTTATAAAATGCCACTAGCTAATGATCCATGTTTTTTATTTTTTATTTTGCTTTCTTAATTTACCATAAACAATGACATAGTGAAGATTAATATTTATACTTCAGATAGTATTCTGATGTGATGTGCACTAATATAGTAATACATATTTATGTCTCATAATTTCCTCAGATGGGTCAGATATCAGCAAGTATATCTAGTTACATGGGCTAACAAAGCAGTATACAAACAAATAGCAGCAATGGAAGGTTTATTGCACACTGATGTTACTTGTTAAAAAGTACTGTAGTAATTTATCTAATTCCTGGTCTAAGTTTCAATAAAAAAAAAACCCAGTGGAAAGGATATTTGTCTAGTACTCTCACAATCGATGATGAAAAATAACATCGAAGGTTTCATTGACAGTAGAGCACCTGAAGATAATTAAATGACCAACCTCCAAAGTCAGTCTAAATGTTTTAGTGACGATAAGAGTTATGATGCGGTTGAAAAGTCCGAGAAACAACCACACAATTATAGCTCTGATTATCCTTATAAGACGAAAGTGTGTACGCTAAATGACTAACAACTCTTATCATAAGAGATATGATACATCTTTCACATCCTCTTAGAAATCTGCAGGTTCGTGATGAAGAGGCGATAGCCGAGAGTTTGTAGCAACAGGTACACTTTGTATAACCGTTGATATATTAGAAATAAGTATGACGACAGACTATCTAAAAACATCATTGAATAATCCCAAGTAAAAACGTGAAACATGTACATAAATGGTAAGATTTTATGACTCACGGGCCCATTTTTATTCAAGTAACAAACCAAATGACATTTGTGGAGATAGCTCGATACAAGACGATTGTCATAATGTCCATTATTACTAAGAACAAACAACGAGAAGGTGTGAGACTTACGGTTGTGTAGAATGAACCTCCAGTGTAATTTGTCTTTGTTTCCATCCTATTTACACAAAAACATCAGTTTACATCAGCACTTGCTTGATTACAAGATAGCATACCGTTTTTTAACGATAACTCTAATCAAAGTTACAAACAACATAGAGAACCTATGAAGCCTGACTTGGACTTAAACTCGATATAACTTCTCTAATAACAGTCGAACCAATTAAGTGTCATGAAGGATACCCTTCTAACTTAGCAGCATGTTATCTGATCATGTGCTTGTGCTCTCTCCATTAGTAGTGAATTTTGATACATATATCATAGTCTTATCTTAGACTTCAATGCTAACAAGTTAAAATCTCATCAACGGCAATTTCTTTTTTCCTAATGTTTAGAGGATCAGGAACTGCCAACGTGATCAAAATAAATTTGACCATACTAGAAAAACTAGTTAATTATCACAAATCACTAGTAACTTAACCAAATAAGCCATAAGCCAAAACAAACACACCCTATCTCTTCAGTGAGCGTCCAGCTAGTTTGATTTTGTTTCATACACATAATAGGACAAAACTCAGAACACAAAAATCTTACAATAGAAATCAAAGAATAAAAAGAGACTATGCTTGACAAATAGAGATTCTTATTGAAAAAATAGCCAATCTTAAATTATACAAGCAACCACTAGTTACAAAGACTACGAGTTTGTTGGGGTACGAATTCCAAAGGTGGCACTATAATAATCAGAGACTTGAAAGAAGAAAAAAAATGAACATCAAGTAACATGGAAAGAGTGCTCGAACTCGCAAGTGACATAAACAACCACAAGAAGCAGAAGTTGCAATTTTTGGGATTGCATATTTAATATCGGAGCAATGAGATTTCCTAGATCCTTGTATAACACAAAAATACGTCGACATCGAAATGAAGTATGCAGACTTTTGAACAATCTAGAAAAGGAATGATCATTACTACCGAGACAAGTCAATCATGCTATATCTCATATTTATGATTCATGTATGCACAAACTTTTTAAGTATCTTTTATATAAATAACTAGGTATGAGCGTGTTTAGACTTCTCACTATAATGTTTGGTTGGTGCATCATATGCATTATTTGGCTTAACAGATCCAATAACTTTGTTCTACATAAGTGAAAATATGATGAACTTTATGACCAATCAATATGGATAATTAAATTAAGAAATTCACATGGTGCCACAAATAAAAGTGAATGTACAATGCGACAACCCTCAATTATTTCATAGATATACTCATATACAGATTAACACCTACATGCCAGCATTGAGAACAGTTAAAGAATTTACAGTGTAGCATGATCGTTGGTTGTGAACAATTAGCTTTCTTACAAGTAACCCTATATTTCTACTTTCAAAAGCGAGAAGAACAGATACAAAAGAAGTAAGATATTTGAGCAGACCTTGTAAAAGTATAGCAGCAGTTACAAGCATGGTTCTGGAAAACTAGTTGAAATTACTCATGTAAATGAGGTATAAATACATACGTAGTATAACTTTATCATCATCTTACACGCGCAGCAGCAGCCTCATCGCCTCTTCTTTCCGCGTCCTTCTTCTTTCATGTATAAGCAGATTTCACCATATCAAACCCCTCAATAGGAATGAACTAATCGCATAATAACCTGATTATTGTACAATCAATGACGTCAAAAGCGTAACCAATTCAATCAAATCAAATCAAGAACAAAGTTAGCTTAACAACCTGATTATTATGAAATTAAATCAAATCAAATCAACTCAGTTCTAGTTCCCTGCATTTGTATACTAACATCAGTTGGACGTAGAGTTTAATTAAAACTAATTAGCTTTGATTTAAGAATGAGGTACCAGTACACCATTAATGGTCGTCATGCTTGTTCGTACACCATTAGTAGTCGTCATACAATTCGTTTATAACGATGATAAGTAATATTAATATAAAAAAAAAAACTGTAACTTTCACGAGACGGATTATTCTCACAGTAAGAAGTATTTCAACTTGAAGGATTATGATGTTAAGCACAATATGAAGTAAAATAACTGTTTTTTTACTACAAAAGGTTAGTTGCACAGTAAATGTAAACATAAACGTCAAAGTTAATAGTTTGTCTGCTTGTGATTACTTATAGAAGGGATATGCTACATTTTACATCCATTGTCCCCTAGATAATCCAATCCTCACTTCTGTGATCAAAGAAGATCATACTAACGTACTGCATTTAATAAGCTGTGATCATATCCGGCTATTTTCATACAAATTGGTATAGGGCCTAATTCCACATATTTTGCTAAAGTCTGTATTGACCCGTTTTTGAACATTTTCTACTAAGCTTATACTTGTATCATGACATTTAAATCTTATAACGTGCTACTAACATTTGTAAATCTTTCCATTAACTAAACTATAAACTACAAATATCGAGACTAAACTATGAAACATACTAGTATTCTGTCACTTGACTTTGGAGATCACTTAAACACATGAATATAACATTTTTTCTTGTCATTAATCTAAGCTTAACAATCAAGTCACTAATCCTTCCTAACAACTAACTGAATTAAATAACTTGTTTTACAAATCCTTCCTACTGTATCAAATCACAATCAAACTCCAAATCTCAAACCATTTAGCATTTAGCAATAAGCTCATATACTCAAATGCTAACTGAATTAAATCACTTAATCGCATATAATCAAATGATTTAGCAATAAATTAAATTAGGGCAAAATTTAATTCGATTTTGGACCTTTTTAATTAGAGCAATGGTTGGAGACGATGGCGATGGTTGAAATGAAAATGTCGATGAAGTGATTTACGTTTAAGTCAGTCAAGTGTTTATAAGCTTTTTTTTTTTTCAAAAAAAAATTCAAGTGATTTTATGTTACGCTGTGTTCGATTTCTTTCATTTCATAAAAAAATTATTGAGAACAGAGTGTAAGGTAGCCGCCGCTATACTGTCTTGCCAAACACTCGTACTATACTGAGTGTGGACTAATGAAAGACTGGTCGGTCTAGACGGTCCGGTTTGGGTCGGTTTTTGCCAAAAACCAAAGAACTTTAATATTCGGTTTTTTCATAAAACTAAAAACCGAAATCGTTCGCTTTTAGGCGGTTCGGTTTTTTTGTTTTTTTGTCGGTTTCAGTTCGCTTTTTCGGTTTTTTATCAAAACTAAAACCAAACTGATTATTTTCGGTTTTTGAAAAAATAAAAACCAAACTATCGATTTTTCTGTTCGATTTTTTTAGTTTTCAGTTCGATTTTTTCGGGGTTTTTTTTACACCCCTACTGGTCAATATATAATGCATATACAGTAGTATTTTGATATGTAGGGTAGTGAATACGTGATCAAAACCAAGATTATTGTCAGTTTTATTGGTATTTCAAGCATTGGGTATAGTTAGTGTCATGGAGTGGTGCCGTGAGAATTTTTTTATTATTATTTTAGCATTTTTTTATAACACATAAAAAACACCTTTACATTAGAATCTAAAGCACTTTCTGACCTACACATAACCTATTAAAACACAAATACAACACACATACATAAAAAAACGAAACAATTTGGACCGATGGTGAGGACGACAGACTCGAAAACACAACTTTTGGTGTGGCTTTCGTGTTGTCCTGTTACGTTTTTGGGGACGTTGCCGGTCGGCACCCCAAAATACATTATGCCGAGCTCTCTTTATATACTCGCTCCATCATAAGTTAATAACACTAATTGGTTGATGATCTTTTTTATTCTTCAACTAATGAGTATACCCATAAACAGACAAAATTTCTATATACATATTGACTTGTTAAATAAGAAATTTATCATTGCATATTATCTATATATTGCCGTCGGTCCTAAGTTATTCATATCCATCCAAAATAACTCTACTTTTCATCTTAACCATTCAAATTGCTCCTTTTAAAACCTAAGAGGGCTGGGAGTGGTGGCGTCGTGGGGTGCCAAACCCACGGCGCGGACGGCGTTGTGAGTCCGGCGATCACCAAAACCCACGGCGTGAGCCTGTGGCGTGGGTCGACTCACTTGGCGTGAAAGGTTTAAAAAAAAAATCGTTCAGCCCCCCCAAGGTATAAAAATATGTAACCAGCCCTTTTTTTGTTTTGTGTTGTGTTTTGGTGGTTGTGGTGGTGGTGGCTGTTGATGGCGGTAGAAGGGGTGGTGGTGGTTGTTGTTATGGGGTGTGCTGGGAACAAGATGAGGAAGATGATGACTATGTGTCATCTACATTTCACCCCACACAGGTTTTGAAGTTTACATTTTTGGTCCTATAAATTCAATCTATTTTCATTTACAAATACAGTAGATTTTAAAAGGTTTACAAAGTTAAACATGTTTAAATATATGTTTTTTTTTGTTTAAGTTTTTTTAGTTTGGTTTTTTTAGTGTACGAGCATGTTTTTTTATTAAGTATTCGTAACGTATACTATTGTTAAATATTTAAGTTTGTTTAGGAGGTGTTTTGTAAAATTCTGAAAAACTGGAAATCACTTGGAGTGATACTCCCCTGTTTTTTCATGTGAGTGAGTTTAGCTGACGTGACACCCCAAAATCGACTCACTTGGAGTGATGACTCCCGCCGCCCCTTTACCCCATCTTTCTTGCTTGCTATGAGCGTGACTGCTACTCTGAACGGTCTTTCTTTGCCGGTTGCCTAGGCTCCCGACAGAATGACCTGGTAACGTTGCACACCATCGGCTGATTTAGCTGCATCAGTGGCTTTTCGGACTGAAGGAAGAATCCTAGGGTGGAACCAGAAATCAGCAGATAGAATCGAATTAACAGGGACTGAAGCTGACAAGCGATAGCCAAGTTAGGCGGATTGAAAACCATAAGAGGATAAGCTTGCAAGAGCACAAACCGATTCAACAGAGAATCTAAAATTAGTTTACATCAAGATAAGAAACGTGAGTAGAAAAGGTAGTGGCAGGGTACGCATAGTCAACAAACGTTTAGTATTTGCCAAACAAAGTAGAGGAAAAAGTGGATAATTTGAACCATGCTTATCATTTACTATGCTATACTAGATAAAGTCAAACCTTTTCTTTTCATATTCGAATTTGAAATCCTTTGTGGACCTTTAGGGGCCGTTTGGTTCGCGGAATGTTTTTTAATGTAATTGTAATTTGTTAAAGGAATTGTAATGTGTATGAATTGTAATGTGTATTGTTGAAATATGTAAATGTGTTTGGTTAGTAAAGGGTAATGTAATTGAATATAAAATAATAAAATATATAAATGGGTGATATTAATTGAAGGACAAAGAAATATAATATTAAATTAAAAAGTTGATAAGAATTAATAAAATATAATATAGATTAAGTTATTTTTATAGGTAAGTGTGATTCCATTGTAATTTAAGCTTTACATCACAATATTGATGTAATTGAGATTACAACAAAATGGTGGGGCCAATATAATTTACATAATTGCAATTACATTCACTTATCAACCAAACAACATAAGTAATTGTAATTCGAATTACAATTACACCAAATTACATCGAATTCGGCGAACCAAACACCTCCTTATAGATCTAAAAAACAAGTCATTTTTCCTCAACAAAAATAGAATAAAGGTATGAATCAAATATTTCTTCTTGTCCATTATAGTGCACTAAATATAACATTTGATTATTTGCATTATAAGATTACCAGGCGTAATGTTGTTTTACGTCTTTTAACAACAACATGAAGACAACGAGAAAGTTAATACCCAATGAAAAAACAAAAACGAGCTAACCGAAAAAGTATACACAAAATTATCAATGAAAAAACCACGGGTCTACACTTTTTCGATGTCATCTTACGTACCTCATAATTTTATGTTTCATGAAGACCTAACGAGGTTTGGCTAACATTATTATATTTCTTTGCATAGCATGTCGAAAACAATATGGACATGGATACTCATGCGTTCTTGGATGAGGTAACAGTTATTTCAACACTCTTTTTGGTTTCGTTTTTCGAAAAAATGAACCGTATGCTCATATTCGTATGAAGATCTAATATAGTTATCCTTTCTTTGAACCTCAGTCCGATCACACACGTGGAAATGGATATCTTTGAACATACATACGCTCATGGGCATTATGTGTTTTGTTTAATTTATTTTTTCACTTTTTTTCCATATTCCTAAAAAGATCGTATTCTCATATTCGTGTGACCTAATATAGTTTAATTTTATTGAAGTTCTGTCTATCGCACGCATAATAATTTTTCTTTTACAGTGGCTTCATAGTCTCTCGATCTGATTTTTATATCTCATATACTAAAAGCTACTACTATAATAATTTATTTTCATTTGAATCACCAAGAAAAAAAAAAGTGGCAAACTTCATAACATAGAATTTGAATGCTCTTATGAACATTCATGGTGTTGAGAATTTGATTGATGAGAAAACTTTCTTTTGATTAGATTAATAAAATTATAAACATGATATAAAATAAATATGCGTATATTAACCTAGATCAAGTTTAATTTAATCTCATGATACTTAACATGGATGATGTTTTCTCAAAGACGAACATCTATGGATGGAAAGAAATCAAATTTTCGTATATGTATTACACACTCTATACAAGTATCTCAATATGTTCGGTATTATACAAGTATTTCAATATGTTTGGTTAATTATTGTACTGCTGAACTCGGGCAAAGTATTTGTCTATATGATATACTCACAACAAGTTTTTAGTTATTATTTGTAAATTATTTAATCGTCAGATCCAGGCAACGCACGAGTATTGCACTAGTTATATTAGGATTGGAAAAGAAGCTAATTGGTACAACATTATTTGAAAGGTAAACACAATCTACAAACAATAGATATAAAGTCAGGGAAATGTTGTACATTTGTGTACCAGGACTAATGTGCATATCATAAATATCAAGGTTTTCAAGATCGGGATTTTACTTAAGATCGTTTTTGTTTTTATAAGATCGAGATCGTAAAGTAGGATCGGGATATCGTAAGATTCTACTATAATGTAATTTTCTTAGTAGTCTTTGTAATATACATTGTAAACACAAAATTACACGAATATTTCATAACAATATGGTTCTAAATTATGATTATGAAATGTATAAGAAGATTTACATGTTGGTTTTTAGATTATACAAAATAGATCTTATAAATTTGTTGTTTTTTAGTTTGTCGTTCAAGAAAAAGTAAGATCGGATCGTAGTAGATCCTAATATCCTATGATCAAGATCGGGATCCTATAAGATCTTAAGCATGCAAAGAACCTACATAAAATCCGGATCGTTTTTATTTTCATGTATCGTAAAATCGTAAGATCCTAAGATCAAGATCGGGATCTTAACAACCTTGATAAATACTATAAATAGATGTGATTATGCTATACATAAGGACAGAACAACACCCCGAGCATTTTTCTATATACAATCCATTCTTATCCTCATACTATCTTTGAGCTTGAATCATTTCTGACTTGATTGTCGGAGTGTATTATGGGGAGCAAGTCCCGCCAATACATTCGAACGATATCTTTTTCTTGAGTAATACAGATAAACAGGTCCACGTGTTCGACAATCAAAGCTCTCCATTTAAACCAGTCAGTTCAGGTATTATCATCAGTCAATATATATAATAACGACTAGACATCTAAGATCTTTGCATACCTATAACTAACCGGGGGATTATGAATAAGAATATAGCTGCCCACGTAAAGTTTTAGAGTACGTAGAAAGTGGCAGATATTAACAGGCGGATGCTCCCAGAACAGATCAAGCATTTGCTCATATTAACAGGCGGATGCTCCCAGAACAGATCAAGCATTTGCTCATATTAACAGGCGGATGCTCCCAGAACATATCAAGCATTTGCTCATATTAGAGCTTTCGCTATTTCACTTGACAGATTTTAGTCTGAATTGTTGCGAGTCTTTTCGCAATAATATCCATTAAGTCTTACTGAAAGTCTTTCTTTCTAACTTCTACCAGACCAAGCACCTCTCTTATCCATTCACTATCTAATAAACCGGACTGGCTTATTATCTTAATGAGACCGGAAAGAGAGGAGGTAGCCCAAATCTTCCAATAGGCGCATACCTAAAAGAATTGGAAAAGCTCTGAAAAATAAACGACCCGACTTGAGGAACTACCAACAACGGAAGAACTAGCAACAACGGGAGAAACTTTTTCTAACCTCAACAACAACGCAGAACTATGAGATCTGGCGGTGTCAAGAGACATCAATTAACTTTTTACTCAGTAGTTTTTTTTCTTCTAAGATTTTGCTTAAATACATAGTCTCAAAAACCTTTGTTTACCCTTATAGTTTAATTTTTATTGCGCATCTTCGAATTTAATTTACTCCTCCCTTCTCATGTAATAAAAAAGTAGTGAAAGAATTAAAAATTTTATATAATAGAATACAATAATTATGAATTCAAACATTTAATAGTCACATATTGAATCATCAGATTAATTCGATTAAGTCATCGGGTCATGAGTTCGACTATCGGGTCAACCTGTCATGTTACAGGGTCACCGTTCGACTATCGAATCAATCCGTTTGAGTCACCGAGTCACAGATTCGATTATCAGGTAAATTCGTCGAATCACCTGGTATAGATTCGACCACGAATTCAAACCAGCTAAGTCATCAAGTTACCGATTTTATCACTAGATCAATTAACATACCGTTAAATATATGTCAGATAAATAATTTTGTGTCACGTGTTCGTTCGACTATCAAATGTTAAATATCGTTTGGTAATTTTATCGCTACGTGCGGGTGATCGAGTAAAATATATGATGTTGCCATCGTTAGTAATCATCAATGTCAGCACTTGAAGGTGAGGCCACCAAGTGACTTAAATGAGAATATGCCAGAGAATATTATATCCTATATATGTAGACAAAATTTGCCTCATAGGGCACGTTTATTACAGAGTATGTCTGCTTATCTTTTAATCAATTCCAAGATATTTTTAGGTCAATTAGTAATACAGAGGAGACGTTTTAGAGCCGAGGGTACGGCGGTGCGGTGGTGTCATAGTTCACCAGCTTAAAAATATGTATGGCTCGTTATATCAGCTTTCGTGTTAGACCTTCTGACGTCATACTTTCTAGCTCACAAATCTCGTGTCATAGCATCACATTTCTATGGTTCATTACTCTAAAAATAGTATCATAATCTTCGCGTCATAACATTCATATTTTAATATATTTATATTTAATAAGTAGGATGTATGTGGACCCATAATACCACTTTTCTCACGGTTCACTGGTACCTCACGAAATGTGATGTCATAATATTCTAATGACATAGCCAGGGACGGAACCAGGGTGGGTCCCGATACACCCATGAATTTTTGTTGCGTAGTGTTAATTTTGTTAAAAGACTTTGACTTTCGTTACATTTGTGTTAAATTTACATGGTTCCTAGAAATTATATTTATTGTATTATTTATCTTATTGTAAATACACCTGGTTATTTTGTGTTATGGTTCCGTTCCTAGCCATAACCTACGTGTCAATTATAACAATCATATTTTTTTTACCACACTATATCACTCTACTCGGTGCTCGTACGCAGGATATGTATTTTCTCGTGTGAGTTAACAAGTTTTTGTGGCATGTTCTGTTCATGAACCAATACAAGATATCAAAGGGATAACTTACCTAAAATTGGATACTACTTATTCAGAATTAGTGGTATATTTTTTATTTTTTTGAAATGACAGTTAATATGTTAATAAAGTTATTAAGTTAGTTATTTAAGTTTACATTCAGAAGGTAGTTTTTTTGTTAGTCTCAAATAATAATGGCCAAAACACATATTAGTACTATGAACTTAATAAAATGGATTATTTAGTAACTTTTAAGAATGTAAAATGATACATTAAACTTGACAAAATAGAATTTCTACTACTCTATACTAGTTAACTTAATAATTAATTATTTGTTTTCCCTTTTTAAAAATCATATAGTAAAGAATTTTATAATAAATAATTAATAGTTAAATTTGGGCTAAGTAAATAATTTATTCATAAAGTTTAATTAATTTATATTTTTAAAATTAATATAGTATTTTAATTTATTATTTAGAATATAAAATATATATTTTTAGTAGTGATTTATAAAATATTTCTACCGTACTACTTTTAATATATTTTTATACTATACTATTAAATGTTTGTTACAAATAAATATCGGAACAAGTTATAACTAAATATATAGAAGTTTTGTAACTTTTTATTTAAATATGCAAATGAAGAAATAAAAAGTTAAGTGGTTATTGTTTCAAATGTTATGAAGCGTACACTTAGCTATACGTTACGATAAATTATTTATTATAAAATATTTTATTAAAATATTTTTTAGAATGAAAAGATAATCAATTGTTGAGTTAATTTAGCATAGGGTAGTAAAAATTACATTTTGTCAAGTTTAAGGTATCACTCTGTACCTTTAAAAGTTTAGGGTACTAAATGACCCACTTTACCAAGTTCAGGGTACTAATATATGTTTTGGCAAATAATAATTAGTGATTGATTTCATAATACCTCTTAATTTCACACTCATAATTTCACACTCGGAAGATAGTTTTTGTTGCCAGTTGCTTTCTCCAAGTAGTATCTATTTAGTAGTTTATGTCAACTTCGAATCAACGCATCTATAGGACAATCTCCTATAAATTCACATTTTGAAAAAAAATTCATGAAGAGACTCAAACATAAAACCTTTTATTTCTTATAACAATTTCTCAAATAACTTTTGATGGCCAAATGTGCTTCAAAATTAGCAATATAATTATATGAGAAGCAACTTATTGTGTTGGGACTAACTTCGAAACATCGCACCGAGAACCAGACCAGTCGATGTCCGGAAAATGGTCCATCTTCGACTCGGACTGATCTAACAAAGCATTATGTCCGATTACATGCAAAATCGAACCAGACCAAATAAAAATAAAAGAATGACAGTCAAGAGTACAAAACATGATTAAAAGGATAAACCAAAAGCTATACCGAAATACATATAATTCATATCGACTAATCCAATTTCTCAATTCATTCTGATACAAAGTCTATATTTCTCAGCCTACTCTACGATATGAAGATTTCAAGTCATTGGGTCTGTTTGGTAAAAGCTTTTCTAAAACTTTTATAAAGCTGTTAGCTTTTTTGTTAAAAAATAATTTAATAACTCTGTTTGACACAACATTTTTTTTAGAGATGTTAGCTTTTTATTTTAACCAGATAGCTCTTAAATAAAAAGTTGTTCCATACAGCTTTTTATATTGTCAAGAGTTGTTATAGCTGTAAATTACTGATATAACCTCCAACCATATTATAATTTATTAAAAGATGTCCTTTTAAGTTATTATATATTTTACCTTTACAGTTAACAGCTAATATAACAAACATTTTTATTAAAATTAATAGTTTTTTATCAAACAGCTTACAGTTAACAGCTTACAGCTAGTTTTACCAAACATAGCCTTTATATTTTTAATTGATCAATCACTTCACAAAGTAGAAACCTAATTTATGTTTTTATATACCATGAAGGTTACGAGGCCACCTCTTTCGAGCTTGGGAGAGGGATAGTTTTAGGTTCATGCCTCGTAAGTAGCAATAAAAATTCAAAATTTTCTCCTCGTGCGAAACTGTGAGTTTTAAGGGTTTGTTTTCGTGGGTCTCTCTTAGTGTTTCGGGTTCAAAGGCCTGTCCGTATAAATGATATTACTCAGGGGTCGGATTTCAAGTGTAGTGTCGTTCTTAAATAAATAATAAAAAATGTTAAAAAAATATAAATTAATCATAATGCAATGTCATAGTTAATGCCTTTATTCAAGGTTTTTAAAATCGAGATTCTATTTGAGGATCGAAATTGTAAAGTTGAATCGGGATCGTAACATTTGATTATAATATCAATTTTAATAGTGTTTGTAATATTATACAAATTTACAAACTGTGATATATCATAAACACAATATTATATGAATATTTCATAGAAATATCGTCCTAAATTATGGTCATAAAATAATTAAAAAGATTAACATATTGTTTTTTTAATTATACAAAACACAACCATAAATTTGTATTTTTTTAGTTTGTGATTCGAGAAAAGTAAAATTGAATCATAGTAAATGTTAAGATCCTAGGGTCACAAACGAGATCGTATAAGATCTTAAACATGTAAAGATCTTAGGTAAGTATAAATCATTTTTGCTTTATATTATTATATAATCGTAAAATTTTAAAATCAAGATCAAGATTTTGACAATCATACCTTAATCAGTTAAGATATTTCCCATCTTACAATTTTTTTTGCAAGTGAATATATTATTAATAAAATAACATAAATTACAAAGTATCATTTAAAGGGCTAGACATGCCTAAACCCTTTTACAAATCACTCACAAACAAAACAGACACTAAAACTGATATGCAAGAGGATATCAGCTAGTAAATGAACCAAAGAACTTCGATAATAATGATCTCCGGCAAAACAATCAAACTAGTTTTTCCGATTCTTAAGGCATACATACACTTACAAAATTGAAACCAAACTAGGATTAATACACCACCTAAGAAACACTATACCCTTTTGACTACATTTTGTACCTCTGACCATCCTCAAATCATTCAACCCACATCCACAATAATCTGCGGAGTAACTAGAGGAGGCATCATCAAGGAGGGTATAACCTCATTTATACTAGATGATGAGCTATACCTACATAGCTACATTTCCCCACCATGTCCCCTAAACTGAATTAGTAGATCACATCCTCACTAAACAAGTCTAGAAATATAGAGGGTGTTAATGCAATGATGCCTAAAACGTTACTTACATTTTTAGGTCTCGCTTTGTTTTGATTACGACAATATGTAAAAATAAACATTTACGCAAACAACGAAAAACGAATTCTTGAGTTCAAGTAATTTTCATTTCAACCATTATCACTTAAGGTATGTAAAAACAAGTACTCATCCTAATTAAGTTATCAAGGATTTAATCTTGTCTTAAAACTCACATTTTATTAAGTGTGACAAGTTTTTATTAAACTTTTTTTTAAAGAAATTGTTTTATTAAATTAATTATTTAAAATTTGAAAATTTGAAAATGGCATATTCTATCTAGGTTTAGAATATCCTTTCAGGATATTTTAATCTCCATATTCGAACCATACCACTAAAATACAAAAAGGAGCGGAGTCTACTCCGGCAGTTCCTTAAGTGGCTATGGCGGTTCCTTATCGATAAGGAACCGCGGGCTGCAATAAGGAACCGCGGGCAGATATAGCCGTTGGAAGTTTGTCTTATAAATAGTTGACCATTCTCATATTTTCTCTTCACCTCTTTTGCACATACATTTTCAGATTCTTTCATACTTCTTAAATTACTCAAATCCCTGGTCATTTGGTTGATTACTACTTGTTTAGAAGTGAATTTTTCTCCTCACATCTCTTCCTCTCAAAGTGCAAAGAGAAGAACACTTTCATCCTTGAAGTGTTGTGTCTACCTCAAAGATCCATTAAAGATCCAAACTTATTTATTCATTGTTGTGTCATTGTTGTGAAGATCCAAATAGTTGTGTATATTTGGAAGTTGTGTATGTATTAAGGTTAATACTTGGTCCTTAAAGTATATTGGTGTAGATTGGTCCTAGCTAAGATTAGGGCTCGACTTTTAGCTTAGAGTCGGAAATTGGATAAGCGACGTTGTGTACGGTTTCTCCACCTTAAGGAGCTTGTTGATTAGTGAACTCTCGAGTAAGGAGTACTCAAGAAGTGGAGTAGGAACGAGGAGTGAGCTTCGTTGTCAAACCACCATAAATCCTTGATGTTTGGTTTGATCTTTCCTTCCCTTATCTCTTTACATTCATTATTCTTTATACTTGTGATCATTAGATTAGTTGCACTATACCTTGTTCATATTGTGTATAAGAAGGTTTCACATAAATACTCAATCCTAAATTTTTAAAAAGGATTTTTAAAAACCACCATTTAACAAGTAAACTTTAAGAAACTATTCAACCCCCCCTCCTCTCTAGTTTCTACAATTGGTATCAGAGCGTGGTTGCTCAAGACTTTTTAAAATATATTGTATTTTAAAACTTGAATCGATCTATGGATCCCAACAAGTATCTAGAATGACAATCTATGCAAATACCACCTCTTTTTGAAACTGATAGTTTTATTTATTGGAAATAGATTTGAGACTTATGTGAAATCAAAAAATTTAGATCTTTGGCATGTTATTACCCATGATGATTTTTTACCTTATCAGTATAATGAAGTTTCTAAAAGCAAAGAGATAGTCACTTTTGACAAAGCTAATAATAAATCTAAAAGGAAACTTGATAAAAATAATGAGGCTAAAATGGTGATTTATATTGCTTTACCAAAGAAAGAGTACGAAAGGATTTTTATGTGTGAAATCGCTAAAGATATTTGGAACACTCTTTTAGTAACCCACCAAGGTAATAGCCAAGTCAAAGAAAGCAAAATCGATATTCTTGTTCAATAATATGAACAATTTGTCATCTTAGAAGATGAAACTATTGATAGTGCCTTTGCTAGATTTAACACTGTTATTACTAGTCTAAAAGCACTTGATGAAGGTTTTTCTAGCAAGAACAATGTTAGGAAGTTTCTTAGGGCGTTGCATCCAAATGGAGAGCTAAAGTCACGTTGATTGAAGAATCAAAGGATCTCGCCAAATTATCACTCGATGAACTCATTGGCAACTTGAAAGTTCATGAGATGATAATTTTAAAGGACTCGGAAATGGTGAAGACCAAGAGTGAAAGAAAGTCTCTTGCACTCAAGGCCAAGAAGGCGCAAAGTGACCATGAAAGCTCCTCGGATAGTGATGATGAGGAATATGCCATGGCGATTAGAGACTTCAAGAAGTTCTTCAAGAGACGAGGTCAGCACGTGAGGCAACCAAACAACGACAAGAAACCCTTCTCCAAAAACCGATTTGCCAAAGATGATAAAGGTGATAGGAAATGCTTTAGATGTGGTGATCCGAATCATTTAATCGGTGATTGTCCTAAGCCTTCACGCGACAAGAACCACACGGCGTTTGTTGGAGGTTCATGGAGAGATAGCGGTGAATATGTTGATGACAACCCCAAAGATGAGAAATGTCTCATGGCGCGCACTTCTAAAGAGGTACATTCTGAAACCGATTATTATAGCAATAATAGTTCTTCTCAAGATGATAGTGAATTAGAAGGCCAACACAATAACTTACATAAGCTTAGCCTTAAATTCATTGAAAAGAACAAAGTGCTAAAATCAACTAGAACCAAGCTTGAAAATGAGATTAGTAAGCTAAGAGAGAAATTAGCTAAGCTTGAGAAAAACAAAGAAGTTGATTTAGGTGGTTTAAAATATGAAAACCTTAGACAAGAGAATGAAGATCTCAAGAGTACCTCCATTAAATTGGAAAAGTTCATGAAAGGTACTAGTGCTCTTGATGATATGTTGAACAAACAAATTCATTCTAAGGTAGACTTGGTTGGGATATAACACTAATGAAGTATCAATTAGTGAACCAAAACAAGCTAGGTTTTCAGAAAAACACACCCCTGTACGCGGTTCGCCAGTATATGGCACGGTTCCTTATGACTATGGAACCGCGGATGGAGCTAAAGAACCGCGAACAGAAGATAGTTTTTGTGAAAATCCTAAACTTTCTGAAAAGTCCATTTTAGGTGAAGGGCCAAAACATATTCTTATTAACAAGGTCAAAGTACCTATTCTTGAAAAGCCTACTCTAGATAAATTCTACAAGCCCTTGAGTAAACCTCTAATGGGAACTAGAAACTTATCTAGACAAACATCTACTCCTCCAAGAGTACGAAATGAGTCAAAACCTAGAAGTAGAACACCTACACCAAAAAGAGATGATCAAGCTAAGTCGCGACCTAGAAGTAAAACTCCAACACCTAGAAGGAATAACAATAATTCTAGATCAAGATCAAAGACACATAGGAGAAACTATGGACAACAAAATGGCCATATGAATTGGAATAATTTTCAACAACAATATTTTTCCCCATGGGGATTGTCTCCTCCATTCATGCATCCTAACCAAATGCAAGGGATGTTTGGAACTAACAACTTTGAACCCATGAGATATTAGGGACCAAATGTTTGATCTTGTGTGTTGTTACCTAGATATGCTTAGGAATCAATTTAAAGCCCGACGAGTGGATTAAGGATAGTGGTTGTTCTAAACACATAACGGGTAATCGAAGTTTGTTCTCACACTACAAAGCATATGATGGAGGTAACATTACATTCGCTAGTAATTGACATGGTAATATCATTGGCAAAGGTCCGATTTCTCTTGACTCCATGACCGTTGAAAATGTAGAGCACACAGATAACTTAGGTTTTAACCTTCTAAGTATAGGTCAAATTTGTGACAATAAGTGTAAGGTCATCTTTTCAGAATATGACAGTGAAATCGTAAAATATGAAAAGGTCATTGGAAAAGGTGTTAAAAAGCATGGGCTTTATGTCATGAAGGTCAATAGGAAGTCAAAGGACAACTTATGTCTAGCGACTTTAGATGATCGTTCTACTCTTTGGCATAGGAGATTAGGTCACGCTAATATGCGTTTAATTTAATCTTTAGTCTCTAAGGAGTTGGTAAGACATATCCCCAAGATGAAGTTTGATAGTCACTTTTGTGATGCTTGCAAAGTTGAGAAGCAAGTTCACTCAAGTCACAAAGCCAAAAATTTGGTTTCGACCTCTCGGTGCTTAGAGCTCCTACATATGGATCTCTTTGGACCTTCCGCAATATGTTGTTATGGGGGGTAACCTTAATACCCTAGTTATAGTGGATGACTATTCTAGGTTCACTTGGACTAGATTTTTGGCGTCTAAGAATGAAGCTTTCTATCACTTCGAAACCTTTAGTCGAAGAATTCAAAATCAAATATGATGTTCAATTGTCTCTATTAGGACGGATCATGGTAGGGAATTTGATAATGAAGTGAAATTCGGTTCCTATTGTGAAGCTCATGGTATTAGCGATAACTTATCGGCTCCTCGCACTCCACAATCAAATGGGGTAGTTGAAAGGAAGAATAGAACCATCCAAGAGATGAGTAGGACGATGTTAAATGAGCAATCTTTGCCTCAAAATTTTTGGTGCAATGTCGTGGACACATCGACCTATATTCTCAACCAAATTCTTATTCCACCTTTCACAGGAATGACCCCCTATGAGATTCTTAAAGGTAAGAAGCCCTCATTCGAATACTTTATGGTGTTTGGAAGCAAGTGCTTCATTCTCAACACTAAAGATTACATTATTAAGTTCGACCCAAAGTCTTACGAAGGTATCTTTTTAGGTTATTCCCAATCTAGCAAAGCCTACATAGTCCTAAATGGAACCACGGGTGTAATTGAAGAATCACTAAACGTGACATTTGATGAAACCCCTCCTTCATCTAAGACACCACCTTTGGTAGATGATGACTTCATTATTCAAACTAGCGCTTTATACGTTATTAATTTTTTTATCTATTTTGCTTAGAGTTGATTTGCAATGTTTATTCTTCTTTAGTTGATACGTTATTAATGTTTTATTATCATTTATGATTTTATTTATGAGTCGGGACGAAGGCATAACGAAATATTATCGGGTATACAATGTCTTTTGAACTGTAATATGATAGGGATATAAAGTGAATTAAAACGAAGAATAGAAACACATTTTCATTGACCAGGCGCATTTATTATGTAGTTTTATAAAATCGACGTTTTCCTCAAAAATTAACACTAAATTAAAAAAATTGTAGCTGTTTCGAGCACCCGCGAAAACTCCTTAGCTCTGTCCCTATCCATGAGACTACTTGTTCACGTCGTTTATGCTAATTTATATGTTTGCTAGAAGAATAAGACTCGACGAGCCATGTGAATGTTGTTTTCGACTAGTCATGATGACTTCGATATAGTTTCACGAATTGACAACCTTGCAACCATTACTTTTAGTTTTTATCATTATACATTGTATAAGTAAGGCATTAACATGAAATATAGTGAATGTCGACATGTCGTATCAACTAGTTTATACGTACAACAAAGTTAAATATTAATGCATATATAGAATAGGACTTAAAATGCATGAAGATGAGCAGACGACTTCTATACGATCATTTTGTTTTGTTGTATCACGATTGATTCAATAGAATGAAACTATAAGATGAAATGGTAAATATTTTTAAATAAACCACACATTGGTAAATAAGTTGTTTTAAAATAATTAGTTGGTAAAAAAGTCGTTTTGCTATTAGTATCATATTGATGATGCATTGACCTTATTAATATGAGTTTTTTAGTTGACTTTTGGGGATTACTGTTTGGGTATCTAATTTTGTTTGAAATTGAAGTATGGTATTGTTAAGCTTTAAAAGGGTGTCTGAATATGTTGTTAGTTTTGTTAATTGTATCAGATCAATGGTGGTTTGACTTTTTTGGTCTCACTTTTTGAGTTGACTTTTGTGGATTATTGTTTTGGTATCTGGTTTTTATACAAATTTAAATTATGGGTTATGTTTATCTTCCAAAAGGGTGTCTAAATATGCTGTTAGTTTGTTATTTCTATCAGATTGATGGTGGTTTGACTTTTTTGGTCTCAGTGTTTGAGTTGACTTTTGTGAATTAGTATTTGGGTATCTGATTTTCATAAAAATTGAATATATTATAACTTACAAATTGATTAAAACTTGCTCTAGGAGCGTTAGGTGTGGCAACGAGCCACCCTCGCCAATCCGATGTAACCTTCGTCACTTTCTCGCCACCACACCACGCATCCTCGTCATTGACTCGCAAGACAGATTTCGCCACTTCCCCGACGTGAATAAAACAAAATAATAGCAGGGCCCACACTAGTTTATATCCGTTTCTTCTCTCATTGATTCTCTTTTTTTTGTCTTTCTTTGTATTTCATTTTTTTAATTATTTACAAGAAGCCAAATATGGTGATACTAGTTTGTGTTGGAGTGTTGGTTTGCTAAGGAAGAAAAGAGAAACAAAATAATGTTTCCTTTTTTTATAGAAGCTAAATTTACAATTATACTCTTGTAATTTTATTTATTTTCAATTTTGGTTTCAATTTATAATTTTTTTTA
This sequence comes from Glebionis coronaria, assembly GCA_025667525.1. Taxonomy (NCBI): domain Eukaryota; kingdom Viridiplantae; phylum Streptophyta; class Magnoliopsida; order Asterales; family Asteraceae; genus Glebionis; species Glebionis coronaria. The sequence continues at coordinate 26,595,186 of CM046875.1, forward strand.
AATTGTGTTTCTAATTTTTTAAAAATTCATTTATAATTTTGTATTTTTATTTTAAGTATTCTTATTTTATTTTTATTAAAAATAATAAAAAAGAAAAGAAAATAAATAATGATGAGCCCAAATGAAAAAGAGTTTGTTATGCTAACGTGAGTTTTTCAAAAGTTAATATGTTAAATAACGTGACAAAAAGCTTTTGTGTGTCACCACACCTAGAGCGCTAAACTAATTTAATTTGTATCTTATCTAATCTATCTAATTATCCTTATCACAAAATTAAAAATATTAAATTTATAAGAATTAATTTCATATATCACCCTACTTTCAACATTAATTTCATATATACTCAAAGTGCAACTATTGAATGCATAATGTATAATAATTTTTATGCATAATTATGTATTTTTGAAATTAATTTTAAAAGTGAATGAAATATGAAATTGCCCCAATTAGACAAGAATATATTTTGCTTAAACAAACACAAATACAATATTAAAAAGTAGCATCCTAGTTGGACACGTCACCATAAACCAAACAGATAAAGTAGCACTATACGTATTAAACTATGAAAATTTCTTACAGGGCCGTTTATTGAAGTTGTTGTCCTGGAGAGACCAACTTTATTTCACTTTACCAAAAAGGCCACCATGCTTGGGAAGGAGTTAAGACGAGCATGCTTTTGCCACGTTTCGTGATTTTAACGGTTTAAAAAATTTAACTAAACAATTACTGACCCAAGCACATGTTTTGCAGCCTTTGACTTCTGGTGGGGGGCGCCACACTGACGCGAATAGTAACACACTCACCGGATTGGACCCTAATTTCTGACAAAATGGTACTTGGTGGAGTAAAATCCCGAGTATCAATTCAATTTAATTTTTTTTTGTAAAGAAATTAATTTGGTAATGTTTAAAAACTTAGTAAAATTAGTGTGGCTCATTCATCGTTGGTCCATACAAAGAATCCTTAATTATGGTTGACCGACCACAAAATGAAGTTATATACGGAAATTAGGTTTCTATTAAGACGTTATGTGTTTTTCAAATAATTTTAGTGTTTACAATATGTCTTTGTGTTTTGTGTTCGTGCAAGTTACTATGTTATGTACTATTCAATGTTTTCTAATCAATGTAATATATGGTTTGTTTTAAATTAGTGCATTTTAAATTACAAATAAATCTACACACACAAACATAAAATAAATATTATTAAATTTATTCTAAAAGGATACACTAGAAAACAACACAAATACAACCATAAACTAAAAAGTACACATACATGTCCTTATCAAAGAACACAAAGTAAAACATAAACTAAAAATAACCATAAATCACATTGTTGTCAAACACCGTAACAATATTTTTCAAGGTGATGTTAAGATAATATTCCATTGGTTTGGGGTTAAACACGGACACGTTTTTAAGTATCAACACAGCTCCAACTGCTATAGACTTTTTGTATCCCTCTTTTTCCATAACTTTGTGATGAACTGTACCAGCAACAATACCAGATGTATCTTTAAGTGTTACATTTAGGTCACCAATTGAATTTAGGGTACAACTTTTAACTACCGCAACAACTCTTTCAAGTTTCCCTTTAGGTGTCATAAAACTTTTTATGTCACCTAAACAACCGATCGCACTACTCCCTTCATCAACTAAATACTGTATTGCGCAAATCCAAGGGTCACGCGTAAAATGATCATCCTCACTTGCATCTTCAACTATTTTCTTTACATAATCTTGAGTAGATATTCCAACAACATCACCAACTTCCTTTGTCAATGTTGCTTTTCTATACTTTGCTTGCTGAAGAATACCAGCCGGTCCTGGTATGATCCTCATTGGTTTTTCAACACTAGTTGGAAAAACAACCAGGGTCAAAGGTAGGGGTTGGTTGGGTTGTGAAGCAATTAGACGACCTGGGGACGAAGTACGTGCCATATTTGGTTGTGTGGCGGAACTAACAAAATGTTTGGGTAACGAGAATTGTTATCTTCAGCCATACTTCAAAAATAATTGATATTTTTAACAAAATATGTTGGCATTTAACATATGTATATATAGTGTTCCAAAAAAATTAAGGTCGGGAATTTTTTTAAGAGACAAACATAAATTCATTGTATTGTCACACTAATATCTTTAAATGTCAGGGTTGTGTCACATCTATGTCAGTAGCTTTGTTTTAATTGATAAGTCACATCTATGCCAGTAGCTTTTTTTTCTTAAAAACTTTGATTTATAAATATTAGTCAGTAACAACAAACATACAATTTGAACGAAAAAAGATAAATAACAGAAAATTTTATTTTTAACTCTTAGAGATTGACAACTAACATTCAAACAAACAAATTCTGTGTATAGCCACAATCCCTTGTATCCTCGCAACGATGGGTATAGAAATTCTTCGCCATTTCTTCTCTAACTTGGAGAAAGTATGCATTAGGTTCACCTACTACATAAGGGATTATACCTTGAGAAAGGTTGTATATCAACCAACATGTTATTACCCCACAATCCATATAGTTTCCTTGTTGTGGAACTGGAAAATTGACTTCGTTGTAGGATACTTTGAAATCATGTGGTCTACGTATGCGGTTTTGAAAATAACCTTGACGATACAAAAGGTCGTTCACCACACTTGACTATTCTGACAATTGCTTCTGCAGGGCCTCCTTTCGATTATTGCAAGGTAATGAGTCTATGATCGACACCTGGTCAGTAATTAAATTAACTATAGCGGTTACCCATTGACTACTACCGCAATTGATTGGCATATACACCTACAAATGTAAATCATTTTTATATACAAATGATTAGTAGAACACATATCTTTTATATCACATACTATTAAATGTATGTTACGATAATAACATATAAATGGAAATACTTACAATTTGTACGTCATGCCACGCTGCGTATGGACACGTCGAACCATTCAAAGTTCCTTTCAATAACCTATCAAATAAAAGATAAAAAACATTTGATCCAGTGTAATACGTTGCAGTCCCAGTTTTAGCAACTGTCCAATCAGCCCCACGCGGTCGATGCCTAACCATCAACTCAATCCAACAATTAATTTGTTGTTTTAACAAAATTAAAAATTTTATTTTCAATAGCTACTAAATAAATTGTTAATACTTGAACACTCTAAAAAAACTTACATCATCTGACAACCAACCAGCCATTACAGAATTACGCTTTGAAAGGCTTATATTGGCAAGGTGAGGAACTAGTTCATACCAAAACGTATCCATAACATTAAAACCTTTGACATGACAATCCAAGAATATATCAATCGGGTTCTCCATAAAATCCTCGTATCTAACATACATTTCTCGCTTTACCTAAACATGGCAAACAAATAAATAATCGGTTTGCATTAATATAACATTTTAAAAATATTTAGCTAAAAATATACCTTATCGGGATCTACGTTTTCAAACGAAACAAATTCTTTTGTGGTTGGACTTTGATTTTGAAGCTGAAAACAATATTCGTCGTTCTCTTCATCACCCAGATTAAAGGTTGTAATGTTATCGAACACACTCTTATTTTTTGACTTTCCAACACGTTTTCCCGGACCTAGTTTGGTTGTAGGCGGAAGAGATGTAAATGGGCTCATTTTTTGTGGTCCTGGACGACGTGATCTTCTTTCACGGTCTATCATTTCCTGACAATTAATTACAATTTAACACGTTTTAAATTAAACATTTTACAATATTAACTTGTATAAACAATTTAATAATACTAATGATTTACTTACTGGGTGTACGGCGCGAATATCACGATGTTCTAAAGAGCTACCCTCAAATGTTCGATCAACCTTAGACCATCGACCAAAACCCTCGTGGGGCATCGGGTTCTTCATTTCATACATACTATGACTTGAGGATGGCTTAGCAGGCTGCCCGAACGAAGCGTTTGGAGTCACTTTATAAGACGGCGTATATGTCGACGGAATTCGAATATCGTCAAAGAAGTGGCTACCAATTGTGGTAAAATTACCTAAACCATCTTGTTGTTGGCCCTAACATAGAATATATTCGAAGTTATTTTTAATTAACAAAAAAGTAAAAGTAACATGACAATTATATTAAAAAATAAAAATTACCTCAATGTTAACAAAACCACTATATTGAGTACCAATAAACTCATTACCGAACCCACCAACATCAGATTCATTAACGGCATTTTTATTTGGTGAGACTTAGCCACAACCCTGTAATGCCTGCATTAAAATAGTTGGAATAATTATACGTCAAGTTTTCGATGATAGACATTTACATACATCATGTTAACCATTTACCATAATTTTTGTATTCAATTCTTGGATAGTTCGATCCTTTTCCATCAAAACTGAGTAAACGTCTGCTGGTACATCATCACGACTATATCAGTTATCAAACTCAGGTATTTAGGGCGGTTGATGTATCTCATTATTGAAATATCTAAGGCTGTCAATCCACCAGTCTATCGACATCTCAACTTCGTCGGGAAACAACCTTTCGTTTGGTATAACACCCTTGCAAAATATTATAAGATTAATTAAACACATATACAAATTATTAAATAAATTATTACCAAATAGGAATGTCTATGCGTCGTAGAACTCACATCAAATTAAGTAGGAATTTGTCTATGAAAAAACTTTTTTTCTCGGAACCACCGGACTGATCGAGGATAACCATCAAGTCGTGTGAAATAATACACCGCATTAACGCTATAAGTCTCCAACATCCAAGCCTGAAAATAAATTGTTTTCAAATTATACACGTACTATATTTTAGTTAGACAAAACATAACATATTACATACCTTGAAAGCCCATGTAAAACCCATTAATTGATACTTGGGTGGTTCTTCGTCTAGGTCTCTGTCTACATTCGCGTGGTGGTGTTCGGCACGTACGTATACGGCATTCCTTAACTGCTTATATAATGTGGACCAAACATACGAACCCCACGGATACAAGTTCCATGCATCTAAATTTTCAACTAACCTAAAGCACCATTCGGGAACAATGTAACTAGACTCATGCCCAAGTAGCACCAACTCCAAAACAGCTATCAACGCAAGCCGTACAACATCATAGTCATTTAGGTTTTCAAAAGCATCACTTTTAACAAATCTATATAAATCCCTAACGAGTATATGACGAGTATCATAAGATGATGAAAAAACACGTCTCCTAAACGGCATTGGCCCCTTTAAATAACTACCATGAAACTGTACACCAAATTTTAAACTGGTTATTAAACAAAATTCTTCCCTGCCAAATTTTATAATATGACACCAACATCATAACATAACGGAACATTTTCTGTCTCTTCTTCTACAAAATCCGTTTGACAACAAGCAAGGAAATGTATTAAAAGACCAGTCTCTATGCATTATGGCAAATTCCACAACCAACCAAAACATGATTGCCTAAACAAACGTTCTTTTGGTGTGTTTTTAAATCTTTCTCTGAAAAACGGTAACAAGGATAACTTGCTACTACACGTCAACGTAACACTATAATCCTAAAATTTTACAATAACAACATATCAATAATGTATAACAAATAAACATAAAAAATTATTAATGAAATTAAAAATTCATTAAATAACATACCGCCATAAAGTAGAATGAACAAAAAACCACCAACTTGACTCTAGCTGCTCCGTTATATTTAAATATACTCGGGAATATATATAAGAGATTATGACTTAAACATAACCTAGTTGCTAAAAACTTCCATTTTTAATAAAAGTCGGGTTTTTGGTTTTGAGAGATTGAGGATTTGGCATAACCTAGCTGCTAAAAACTTCCATTTTTAATAAAACTCGGGTTTTTGATTCTGTGAGGTTGTGTGTTTGTTTAAAAATAAGCTGTTGTAGGGGTTTTGTAAATTGATACTCGGGATTTTACTCCACCGAGTACCATTTTGTCAGAAATTAGGGTCCAATCCGGTGAGTGTGTTACTATTTGCGTCAGTGTGGGCCCCCCCACCAGAAGTCAAAGGCTGCAAAACATGTGCTTGGGTCAGTAACTGTTTAGTTAATTTTTTTAAATCATTAAAATCACGACACGTGGAAAAAGCATGCTCGTCTTAACTCCTTCCCGAGCATGGTGGTCTTTTTGGTAAAGTGAAATAAAGTTGGCCTCTGTAGGACATCAACTTCAATAAACGGCCCTGTAAATATTCTCTCTCACACACCAAATACACACACACAAATATCCTCATCATCGTCAACATCTAACTTTGGTGTTTTTATACTCAACCCTTTTTCAACTGTGTGTGTGTAAAACCCCCCAAATTTGAGACCCTAATCACCGGAATCAGTTTTCCGGTGGTGATTTAAACCACAAAATGTTTCGATTGGAGTGTTGCTGCACTGATTCTGATGATCAATTTGGTACTTTGTTCATGGAAGAACAAAAACAAAAACCCTTTTTTCTTCCTGCGCCTATGCCTAAATGGCCTAAAGGTTTTGTTTTTTTTTAATCTTTTTTTAATAGAAATTTGGATTGTGGGTTTTGTTTGTCTTCCAAAAGGGTGTCTGGATATTCTATTAGTTTTTTTATTTTTGTATTAGGTTGATGATGGAGTTGACTTTTGTGAATTGCTGTTTTGGTATCTGATTTTTTATAAAAATTGAATTATGGGTTATGTTTGTCTTCCAAAAGGGTGTCTGAATATGTTCTTAGTTTTGTTAATTGTATCAGATCAATGGTGGTTTGACTTTTTTGGTCTCACTTTTTGAGTTGACTTTTGTGAATTATTGTTTTCGTATCTGGTTTTTATATAAATTTAAATTATAGGTTATGTTTTTCTTCCAAAAGGGTGTCTAAATATGCTGTTAGTTTGTTATTTGTATCAGGTTGATGATGGTTTGACTTTTTTAGTCTTAGTGTTTGAGTTGACTTTTGTGAATTAGTATTTGGGTATCTGATTTTCATATAAATTGAATATATTATAATTTACAAATTGATTAAAACTTGCTCTAAGAGCGCTAGGTGTGGCAACAAGCCACCCTCGCCAATCCGATGTGGCCTTCGTCACTTTCTCACCACCACACCACGCATCCTCGTCATTGGCTCGTCAGACAGATTTCGCCACTTCCCCGGCGTGAATAAAACAAAATAATAACTGGGGCCGCTAGTTTCTATCCATTTCTTCTCTCATTGATTCTCTTTTCTCTTTCCTTTTTTTCTTTGTATGTCTTTCTTTGAATTTATGTTTCTTTTTTATTATTTACAAGAAGCCAAATATGATGATACTAGTGTGTGTTGGAGTGTTGGTTTGCTAAGGAAGAAAAGAGGAAAAAAGATAATGTTTCTTTTTTTTATTTATAAAAGTTAAATTTATAATTATACTCTTGTAGTTTTATTTATTTTTAATTTTGGTTTCAATTTATAATCTTTTTAAATTGTGTTTGTAATTTTATAAAAATTCATTTATTATTTATTATTTTTATTTTATTTATTCTTAATATTATTTTTAAATATAAAAATTATTTTAGTTAAAAATAAAATAATTTATTTTAATTAAAAATAATATAAAATAAAATAAAATAAAATAAATAATAGTAAGCCCACATGAAAAGAGATGGTTTGTTATGCTAACGTGAATTTTTTTAAAAATAGGTGTGTTAAATAAAATAACTTTGCGTAAACCCTAAATAAAAAAGCTTTTTGTGTCACCACACCTAGAACTCTAAACTAATTTAATTTGTATCTTATCTCATCCAAGGTTGTAAATAGCGTGAAACGCAGCGTAGCGGCATTGTCAAGTTACGAGCTACATAAGTTATAGCGAAGCTATGGTGTTTTTTGAAGCGTGGTATATAGCAGATAAAAGTTTTGTAACTTAATATTTATATAGGGAGTTTATAAAAGACGGTATTATACATAAGAAGTTAAATCTCTTAATTAATACTCTCCATCCCAAAATAAGTATCTATTTTAAACTTTTAAAATCTTTTTCGAAACTTTAACTGTAAATATGTAAATATATTTGTTTACCCTTGATAAAAGCCAATTAAAGAGATAGCCACAAATTAGAACCATGATCTCATCTATCTAATTATGCTAATCACAAAATTAAAAAATATCAAATTTATAAAAGCCAATTAAAGAGATAGTGATGTAGACTAAAAAACAAGTAACAAAGATAAGTAATTGGATCTGTTGATTCAACAAGAATGCCAGAAACAATTCTGCTAATAATCGTTGATTCTGAAGAATGCCCGAAAATTAGGGTAAAACACGGCAACTCAACGGCCAATGGTTTAACTTTTATTAAACTGATAACTGTCTTGCTAGGGTTACAGCAGATTCATTAAATAATGACTGCAAACAAAGAAAAACCCTAAAAATCCAACGGGCTGGACCATAGCCCAATGACAAAGTCCAACTGAAAGTGATAAAACATAAAAATGCAAAAAACTGATAGTAAAAAGGCTTTTCGGGCCTTGAAAAATCCGCAACCAGCTAAAAGGTGGTTACAGCGTCGTCGGTCTCCTTTTTACGCACGTTTTGACAAGTCACGGGCTGAAAACGGACTTAGGATGCAAAAGTTATGCCCATTTTACTAAACCCCTCTTCGTCACGCGATCTCGGGCCTCCAGAAACAAGTCAGCCCGTTCTTCAATACTTGGGCCTCCATCATTCCCCCCTGGATAAGAAAAATTCTCCCTCGAATTCCCAGCTGCATCATCGTCGGAAGAATCACCATGGTAAGGCAACAAGTGCTTCACATTAAAAACATCAGAACAACGAATATGACTTGGCAACTTCAAACGATAAGCATTTGAGTTCATCTTATCCACAATTTCCACTGGACCAATCTTCTTAGCAGACAATTTATTATATTCACCAACTGGAAAACGATCCTTAGTCAAAACAGCCCACACAAAGTCTCCTACTTCAAAGTCAACATGTCTCCGCTTTTGATCTGCATCCTGCTTGTACTTCGAATTAGCGCGCACCAAGTTGTCACGAACAGATTTATGAACATCATGCAACCCCTCAACAAAATCCTGCACTTTCTTCGGAACAGACCTAGAAATCTGAGGAGTCATAAGATCAAGAGGACCACGTGGCTGAGCAGAATAAACCACCTGGAAAGGACTAAACCCAGTGCTCCGATTAACAGCATGATTATGAGCAAACTCAGCTTGATACAACTTCTGATCCCATGCCTTCACATGATCACCCACTAAACACCTTAACAGGTTACCAAGGGACTTGTTAACAACTTCGGTTTGCCCATCAGTTTGAGGATGATAAGCACTACTAAAATTGAGTTGAGTATTCACCATCTTCCACAAACTACGCCAAAAATGACTCAAAAACCTGGTGTCCCGATCAGAAACAATGGAGGAAGGTAAACCATGTAAACGGTACACATCCCTAAAGAAAAGTTGGGCTACATTAACTGCATCTGTTGTCTTCTTGCAAGGAATAAAATGAACCATCTTAGAAAAACGATCAACAACAACAAATATTGAATCATTACCCCTTTGAGTATGAGGTAGTCCCAACACAAAATCCATGCTAATGTCAACCCAGGGCTGCAAAGGAACTGACAAAGGCATATAAAGACCTGCATTAGTAGCCGTCCCCTTTGAAACTTGACAAATACGACACCTCTTGACGTAACGATCCACTTCCTTCCTCATATTAGGCCAAAAATAAGATGCTTGAACCAACTGTAAAGTGCGATCACGACCAACATGTCCTTCACCATGCAACTCCTTAATAATTTGCAAGCGAAGACTTGAATCAGGAATACAAAGTTGATTCCCTTTGAATAGGAACCCATCATGCATAACAAAATCTGTTTTCTCTCCGGATTGTAAATCCTGCAGAACAATTGAAAAGTATGGATCCACAGTCACCATGTCACGAATGACATCCAGTCCAGGAACATCAACCTGCATGGTTACAAGTAAACTACTTCTCCTGCTTAAGGCATCAGCAGCACGATTGGAAGCACCCGTTTTGTGTTTCACCACAAAAGTAAATTTCTCAAGAAAAGTCAACCAACGCCCATGTTTATGTGAAACCTTATCTTGAGTCCGAATATGCCTTAAGGAATCATGGTCAGTGAACAAAACAAACTCCTTATGAAACAAATAATGGCGCCAATGCTTCACAGCTTGGACCACTGCATAAAACTCCAAGTCATAAGTAGAGTACCTCGACTTCGGCCCTGTCAACTTCTCGCTAAAATAGGCAACAGGCCGCCCACCCTGACTAAGAACTCCAACAATTGCAACCTTAGAAGCATCAGTATGAAGCTCAAAAACTTTAGAAAAGTCAGGCAATACCAGGATTGGCGCTGTAGTAAGCTTTTTCTTGACAACCTGAAAAGCCATCTCTGCTTCCTCCGTCCACACAAATGACTTACCCTTCATACAGTCTGTCAAAGGGGCCATAATGGAACTGAAATTAGGGATAAACCGCCTATAGAAAGAAGCAAGACCATGGAAACTCCGAACTTCAGTAATGGTAGTTGGAGTTGGCCACTCCTGAACAGCTGCTACCTTAGATTCATCCACCTGTATGCCATCACCAGAAACAACATACCCTAAAAACAAAACTTTAGGGGTCATGAACACACACTTCTTCGTGGCTGCATAAAAATTATCCTTCCGAAGCAAGGTCAAGACCTGCCTCACATGATTGACATGCTCATTATAAGAAGCACTATAAATAAGAATGTCATCAAAATAAACAACCACAAACTTGCCAATAAAAGGCCTGAGCAGTTGATTCATCACACGCATAAATGTGCTTGGTGCGTTTGATGAACCAAAAGGCATGACCAACCACTCATACAACCCTTCACGGGTCTTGAAAGCGGTCTTCCACTCGTCACTAGGTCTAAGACGAATCTGGTAATACCCACTCTTCAAATCCAGCTTCGTGAAAATGGTAGCACCACTAATCTGGTCAAGCAAATCATCAAGGCGAGGAATAGGAAACCTGTACCTCACAGTAATCTTATTGATGGCTCGACTATCAACACATATACGCCATGTACCATCCTTCTTTGGAGTCAATAGGGCAGGAACAGCACACGGGCTCATACTCTCACGAACATGACCCTTGGAAACCAGCTCCTCAACCTGCCTGCGCAACTCCTCATGTTCTCCCGGGCTCATCCTATAATGTGGCCTGTTAGGCAACTGTGACCCAGGCTCTAGATCAATATGATGTTGTATGTCACGCAATGGTGGCAAACCATCAGGTAATTCATCAGGGAAAACATCAGAGAATTCCTCAAGTAAAGGGATCATGGCTTCAGGAACTTCACCGTCTTCAGAAACCTCCTTCCCTATTAATACAAAAACATCACCTCCCACCTCCAGCTTGTCTTCGAACTGCGAAAGAGTTAGTAAAGTACCAATGGGTTTATTAACTACTTCCTTAGGTTTATTTGGCATCAAAGTAATCTTCACACCCTCAAACAGGAAACTATAAGTATTAGTTCTCCCATGGTGAGTTACATCACGGTCATACTCCCAAGGTCTACCCAACAATAAGTGACAAGCATCCATAGGTATCACATCACACCAAATATTATCCTTATAAGTTGTTCCTACAGAAAACGGAACTTGGACACGCTTGGAAACTGTTATCTCCCCACCCTTTTTAAGCCACTGTAACTTATAAGGTTTGGGACGATCTTCAGTTTTCAGCCCTAATTTCTGGACTGCTCCTTCAGCTATCAAATTATCACAACTACCGGAATCGCATACAAAAGTGCAAACCTTACCCATAATGGTACAAGTTGACTGAAAGATGTTGTGTTTGAGCCAATCATCACCATCAGCTTTAGGTGTTAAGCATGAGCGCCTTACCACCAAATTCACCCCCACATCTCCAGACACATACTCCTCCTCATACTCAGGTTCTGCGTCATAAACTGCGTCTCCCACGTAGTCATCATAAGCCACATCATCATCTTCCTCAGGTTCAATATATAACTGCCTCTTCCCAGCCTTCTTACACTCTGATTGTCGGTGACCAGGTTCACCACAGTTAAAGCACTTGAACCCACCACTGTCGGCCGCTTTAGGAACTGGTCCATTATTCTCACCAACTGCTTTAGCCTGAGTTGGGGCAAAACGATATGCCGCATTACCCGAACCAGAAGCACCTGTTATTGCAGGAGATGAAGAACTCCCCACTCGTCGGTTCTGCTTCTCAAACGTCAATGCTCGTTGATACGCTTCAGAAAGTGTCATCGGATCAAACATGTTAACAGAATCCATGATCTGGACTCTTAAACCACCAATGTATCGAGAGACAAGCTGATCTTCTGTCTCTTGAACATCATTCCTTGCAATTAGTTGGTAAAATTCGGTCGTGTAATCTTCAACAGACTTGGCCCCCTGTTTTAGATTCTGTAACCGCTGGTACATCATTCGCTGGTAGTTATGAGGAATAAAATTATCCCTCATGACTTTCTTCATCTTCTGCCAACTCGTGATCTTTGACTTCCCAACTCTTTTCCTCGTCAGTTTCAATTGTTGCCACCACGCGGATGCCCGACCACGTAACTTGGTAGCGATCAACGAAACCCTTTTGTTTTCTGGAACTTCTTTGAATTCAAATACTTCTTCAACAGCAACAAGCCAATCAATAAACTCATCAGGCTTTAAAGTATCCCCATTAAACTCGGGAATATTAACCCTCATTCCAGTCTCCCAACGCCTATCATTATTCCCACTGCGATCTCTCATCCGTCGCCCTACTGATTGTTCATCATCAGACAAACCATCACCAAACGGATTTTCTTCCAGATCTGCATCTTCTTCCTCATGACGGCGATTACGAGGCCTCCTATTGCTCATCAAAGTGTTCATCTGGTCGGTCAATTGATCAAACATTTGATCGAATCGCTCCTCCATTCTCTCCATCATACGCTGCTCAAATTCCTGTTCATTCACATCGTGAATAGGCCTAGTTCTCCTTGGAGGCATCTTGATCAGGAACTTTGGCTCTTGATACCAACTGATGTAGACTAAAAAACAAGTAACAAAGATAAGTAATTGGATCTGTTGATTCAACAAGAATGCCAGAAACAATTCTGCTAATAATCGTTGATTCTGAAGAATGCCCGAAAATTAGGGTAAAACACGGCAACTCAACGGCCAATGGTTTAACTTTTATTAAACTGATAACTGTCTTGCTAGGGTTACAGCAGATTCATTAAATAATGACTGCAAACAAAGAAAAACCCTAAAAATCCAACGGGCTGGACCATAGCCCAATGACAAAGTCCAACTGAAAGTGATAAAACATAAAAATGCAAAAAACTGATAGTAAAAAGGCTTTTCGGGCCTTGAAAAATCCGCAACCAGCTAAAAGGTGGTTACAGCGTCGTCGGTCTCCTTTTTACGCACGTTTTGACAGGTCACGGGCTGAAAACGGACTTAGGATGCAAAAGTTATGCCCATTTTACTAAACCCCTCTTCGTCACGCGATCTCGGGCCTCCAGAAACAAGTCAGCCCGTTCTTCAATACTTGGGCCTCCATCATTCCCCCCTGGATAAGAAAAATTCTCCCTCGAATTCCCAGCTGCATCATCATCGGAAGAATCACCATGGTAAGGCAACAAGTGCTTCACATTAAAAACATCAGAACAACGAATATGACTTGGCAACTTCAAACGATAAGCATTTGAGTTCATCTTATCCACAATTTCCACTGGACCAATCTTCTTAGCAGACAATTTATTATATTCACCAACTGGAAAACGATCCTTAGTCAAAACAGCCCACACAAAGTCTCCTACTTCAAAGTCAACATGTCTCCGCTTTTGATCTGCATCCTGCTTGTACTTCGAATTAGCGCGCACCAAGTTGTCACGAACAGATTTATGAACATCATGCAACCCCTCAACAAAATCCTGCACTTTCTTCGGAACAGACCTAGAAATCTGAGGAGTCATAAGATCAAGAGGACCACGTGGCTGAGCAGAATAAACCACCTGGAAAGGACTAAACCCAGTGCTCCGATTAACAGCATGATTATGAGCAAACTCAGCTTGATACAACTTCTGATCCCATGCCTTCACATGATCACCCACTAAACACCTTAACAGGTTACCAAGGGACTTGTTAACAACTTCGGTTTGCCCATCAGTTTGAGGATGATAAGCACTACTAAAATTGAGTTGAGTATTCACCATCTTCCACAAACTACGCCAAAAATGACTCAAAAACCTGGTGTCCCGATCAGAAACAATGGAGGAAGGTAAACCATGTAAACGGTACACATCCCTAAAGAAAAGTTGGGCTACATTAACTGCATCTGTTGTCTTCTTGCAAGGAATAAAATGAACCATCTTAGAAAAACGATCAACAACAACAAATATTGAATCATTACCCCTTTGAGTATGAGGTAGTCCCAACACAAAATCCATGCTAATGTCAACCCAGGGCTGCAAAGGAACTGACAAAGGCATATAAAGACCTGCATTAGTAGCCGTCCCCTTTGAAACTTGACAAATACGACACCTCTTGACGTAACGATCCACTTCCTTCCTCATATTAGGCCAAAAATAAGATGCTTGAACCAACTGTAAAGTGCGATCACGACCAACATGTCCTTCACCATGCAACTCCTTAATAATTTGCAAGCGAAGACTTGAATCAGGAATACAAAGTTGATTCCCTTTGAATAGGAACCCATCATGCATAACAAAATCTGTTTTCTCTCCGGATTGTAAATCCTGCAGAACAATTGAAAAGTATGGATCCACAGTCACCATGTCACGAATGACATCCAGTCCAGGAACATCAACCTGCATGGTTACAAGTAAACTACTTCTCCTGCTTAAGGCATCAGCAGCACGATTGGAAGCACCCGTTTTGTGTTTCACCACAAAAGTAAATTTCTCAAGAAAAGTCAACCAACGCCCATGTTTATGTGAAACCTTATCTTGAGTCCGAATATGCCTTAAGGAATCATGGTCAGTGAACAAAACAAACTCCTTATGAAACAAATAATGGCGCCAATGCTTCACAGCTTGGACCACTGCATAAAACTCCAAGTCATAAGTAGAGTACCTCGACTTCGGCCCTGTCAACTTCTCGCTAAAATAGGCAACAGGCCGCCCACCCTGACTAAGAACTCCAACAATTGCAACCTTAGAAGCATCAGTATGAAGCTCAAAAACTTTAGAAAAGTCAGGCAATACCAGGATTGGCGCTGTAGTAAGCTTTTTCTTGACAACCTGAAAAGCCATCTCTGCTTCCTCCGTCCACACAAATGACTTACCCTTCATACAGTCTGTCAAAGGGGCCATAATGGAACTGAAATTAGGGATAAACCGCCTATAGAAAGAAGCAAGACCATGGAAACTCCGAACTTCAGTAATGGTAGTTGGAGTTGGCCACTCCTGAACAGCTGCTACCTTAGATTCATCCACCTGTATGCCATCACCAGAAACAACATACCCTAAAAACAAAACTTTAGGGGTCATGAACACACACTTCTTCGTGGCTGCATAAAAATTATCCTTCCGAAGCAAGGTCAAGACCTGCCTCACATGATTGACATGCTCATTATAAGAAGCACTATAAATAAGAATGTCATCAAAATAAACAACCACAAACTTGCCAATAAAAGGCCTGAGCAGTTGATTCATCACACGCATAAATGTGCTTGGTGCGTTTGATGAACCAAAAGGCATGACCAACCACTCATACAACCCTTCACGGGTCTTGAAAGCGGTCTTCCACTCGTCACTAGGTCTAAGACGAATCTGGTAATACCCACTCTTCAAATCCAGCTTCGTGAAAATGGTAGCACCACTAATCTGGTCAAGCAAATCATCAAGGCGAGGAATAGGAAACTTGTACCTCACAGTAATCTTATTGATGGCTCGACTATCAACACATATACGCCATGTACCATCCTTCTTTGGAGTCAATAGGGCAGGAACAGCACACGGGCTCATACTCTCACGAACATGACCCTTGGAAACCAGCTCCTCAACCTGCCTGCGCAACTCCTCATGTTCTCCCGGGCTCATCCTATAATGTGGCCTGTTAGGCAACTGTGACCCAGGCTCTAGATCAATATGATGTTGTATGTCACGCAATGGTGGCAAACCATCAGGTAATTCATCAGGGAAAACATCAGAGAATTCCTCAAGTAAAGGGATCATGGCTTCAGGAACTTCACCGTCTTCAGAAACCTCCTTCCCTATTAATACAAAAACATCACCTCCCACCTCCAGCTTGTCTTCGAACTGCGAAAGAGTTAGTAAAGTACCAATGGGTTTATTAACTACTTCCTTAGGTTTATTTGGCATCAAAGTAATCTTCACACCCTCAAACAGGAAACTATAAGTATTAGTTCTCCCATGGTGAGTTACATCACGGTCATACTCCCAAGGTCTACCCAACAATAAGTGACAAGCATCCATAGGTATCACATCACACCAAATATTATCCTTATAAGTTGTTCCTACAGAAAACGGAACTTGGACACGCTTGGAAACTGTTATCTCCCCACCCTTTTTAAGCCACTGTAACTTATAAGGTTTGGGACGATCTTCAGTTTTCAGCCCTAATTTCTGGACTGCTCCTTCAGCTATCAAATTATCACAACTACCGGAATCGCATACAAAAGTGCAAACCTTACCCATAATGGTACAAGTTGACTGAAAGATGTTGTGTTTGAGCCAATCATCACCATCAGCTTTAGGTGTTAAGCATGAGCGCCTTACCACCAAATTCATCCCCACATCTCCAGACACATACTCCTCCTCATACTCAGGTTCTGCGTCATAAACTGCGTCTCCCACGTAGTCATCATAAGCCACATCATCATCTTCCTCAGGTTCAATATATAACTGCCTCTTCCCAGCCTTCTTACACTCTGATTGTCGGTGACCAGGTTCACCACAGTTAAAGCACTTGAACCCACCACTGTCGGCCGCTTTAGGAACTGGTCCATTATTCTCACCAACTGCTTTAGCCTGAGTTGGGGCAAAACGATATGCCGCATTACCCGAACCAGAAGCACCTGTTATTGCAGGAGATGAAGAACTCCCCACTCGTCGGTTCTGCTTCTCAAACGTCAATGCTCGTTGATACGCTTCAGAAAGTGTCATCGGATCAAACATGTTAACAGAATCCATGATCTGGACTCTTAAACCACCAATGTATCGAGAGACAAGCTGATCTTCTGTCTCTTGAACATCATTCCTTGCAATTAGTTGGTAAAATTCGGTCGTGTAATCTTCAACAGACTTGGCCCCCTGTTTTAGATTCTGTAACCGCTGGTACATCATTCGCTGGTAGTTATGAGGAATAAAATTATCCCTCATGACTTTCTTCATCTTCTGCCAACTCGTGATCTTTGACTTCCCAACTCTTTTCCTCGTCAGTTTCAATTGTTGCCACCACGCGGATGCCCGACCACGTAACTTGGTAGCGATCAACGAAACCCTTTTGTTTTCTGGAACTTCTTTGAATTCAAATACTTCTTCAACAGCAACAAGCCAATCAATAAACTCATCAGGCTTTAAAGTATCCCCATTAAACTCGGGAATATTAACCCTCATTCCAGTCTCCCAACGCCTATCATTATTCCCACTGCGATCTCTCATCCGTCGCCCTACTGATTGTTCATCATCAGACAAACCATCACCAAACGGATTTTCTTCCAGATCTGCATCTTCTTCCTCATGACGGCGATTACGAGGCCTCCTATTGCTCATCAAAGTGTTCATCTGGTCGGTCAATTGATCAAACATTTGATCGAATCGCTCCTCCATTCTCTCCATCATACGCTGCTCAAATTCCTGTTCATTCACATCGTGAATAGGCCTAGTTCTCCTTGGAGGCATCTTGATCAGGAACTTTGGCTCTTGATACCAACTGATGTAGACTAAAAAACAAGTAACAAAGATAAGTAATTGGATCTGTTGATTCAACAAGAATGCCAGAAACAATTCTGCTAATAATCGTTGATTCTGAAGAATGCCCGAAAATTAGGGTAAAACACGGCAACTCAACGGCCAATGGTTTAACTTTTATTAAACTGATAACTGTCTTGCTAGGGTTACAGCAGATTCATTAAATAATGACTGCAAACAAAGAAAAACCCTAAAAATCCAACGGGCTGGACCATAGCCCAATGACAAAGTCCAACTGAAAGTGATAAAACATAAAAATGCAAAAAACTGATAGTAAAAAGGCTTTTCGGGCCTTGAAAAATCCGCAACCAGCTAAAAGGTGGTTACAGCGTCGTCGGTCTCCTTTTTACGCACGTTTTGACAGGTCACGGGCTGAAAACGGACTTAGGATGCAAAAGTTATGCCCATTTTACTAAACCCCTCTTCGTCACGCGATCTCGGGCCTCCAGAAACAAGTCAGCCCGTTCTTCAATACTTGGGCCTCCATCATTCCCCCCTGGATAAGAAAAATTCTCCCTCGAATTCCCAGCTGCATCATCATCGGAAGAATCACCATGGTAAGGCAACAAGTGCTTCACATTAAAAACATCAGAACAACGAATATGACTTGGCAACTTCAAACGATAAGCATTTGAGTTCATCTTATCCACAATTTCCACTGGACCAATCTTCTTAGCAGACAATTTATTATATTCACCAACTGGAAAACGATCCTTAGTCAAAACAGCCCACACAAAGTCTCCTACTTCAAAGTCAACATGTCTCCGCTTTTGATCTGCATCCTGCTTGTACTTCGAATTAGCGCGCACCAAGTTGTCACGAACAGATTTATGAACATCATGCAACCCCTCAACAAAATCCTGCACTTTCTTCGGAACAGACCTAGAAATCTGAGGAGTCATAAGATCAAGAGGACCACGTGGCTGAGCAGAATAAACCACCTGGAAAGGACTAAACCCAGTGCTCCGATTAACAGCATGATTATGAGCAAACTCAGCTTGATACAACTTCTGATCCCATGCCTTCACATGATCACCCACTAAACACCTTAACAGGTTACCAAGGGACTTGTTAACAACTTCGGTTTGCCCATCAGTTTGAGGATGATAAGCACTACTAAAATTGAGTTGAGTATTCACCATCTTCCACAAACTACGCCAAAAATGACTCAAAAACCTGGTGTCCCGATCAGAAACAATGGAGGAAGGTAAACCATGTAAACGGTACACATCCCTAAAGAAAAGTTGGGCTACATTAACTGCATCTGTTGTCTTCTTGCAAGGAATAAAATGAACCATCTTAGAAAAACGATCAACAACAACAAATATTGAATCATTACCCCTTTGAGTATGAGGTAGTCCCAACACAAAATCCATGCTAATGTCAACCCAGGGCTGCAAAGGAACTGACAAAGGCATATAAAGACCTGCATTAGTAGCCGTCCCCTTTGAAACTTGACAAATACGACACCTCTTGACGTAACGATCCACTTCCTTCCTCATATTAGGCCAAAAATAAGATGCTTGAACCAACTGTAAAGTGCGATCACGACCAACATGTCCTTCACCATGCAACTCCTTAATAATTTGCAAGCGAAGACTTGAATCAGGAATACAAAGTTGATTCCCTTTGAATAGGAACCCATCATGCATAACAAAATCTGTTTTCTCTCCGGATTGTAAATCCTGCAGAACAATTGAAAAGTATGGATCCACAGTCACCATGTCACGAATGACATCCAGTCCAGGAACATCAACCTGCATGGTTACAAGTAAACTACTTCTCCTGCTTAAGGCATCAGCAGCACGATTGGAAGCACCCGTTTTGTGTTTCACCACAAAAGTAAATTTCTCAAGAAAAGTCAACCAACGCCCATGTTTATGTGAAACCTTATCTTGAGTCCGAATATGCCTTAAGGAATCATGGTCAGTGAACAAAACAAACTCCTTATGAAACAAATAATGGCGCCAATGCTTCACAGCTTGGACCACTGCATAAAACTCCAAGTCATAAGTAGAGTACCTCGACTTCGGCCCTGTCAACTTCTCGCTAAAATAGGCAACAGGCCGCCCACCCTGACTAAGAACTCCAACAATTGCAACCTTAGAAGCATCAGTATGAAGCTCAAAAACTTTAGAAAAGTCAGGCAATACCAGGATTGGCGCTGTAGTAAGCTTTTTCTTGACAACCTGAAAAGCCATCTCTGCTTCCTCCGTCCACACAAATGACTTACCCTTCATACAGTCTGTCAAAGGGGCCATAATGGAACTGAAATTAGGGATAAACCGCCTATAGAAAGAAGCAAGACCATGGAAACTCCGAACTTCAGTAATGGTAGTTGGAGTTGGCCACTCCTGAACAGCTGCTACCTTAGATTCATCCACCTGTATGCCATCACCAGAAACAACATACCCTAAAAACAAAACTTTAGGGGTCATGAACACACACTTCTTCGTGGCTGCATAAAAATTATCCTTCCGAAGCAAGGTCAAGACCTGCCTCACATGATTGACATGCTCATTATAAGAAGCACTATAAATAAGAATGTCATCAAAATAAACAACCACAAACTTGCCAATAAAAGGCCTGAGCAGTTGATTCATCACACGCATAAATGTGCTTGGTGCGTTTGATGAACCAAAAGGCATGACCAACCACTCATACAACCCTTCACGGGTCTTGAAAGCGGTCTTCCACTCGTCACTAGGTCTAAGACGAATCTGGTAATACCCACTCTTCAAATCCAGCTTCGTGAAAATGGTAGCACCACTAATCTGGTCAAGCAAATCATCAAGGCGAGGAATAGGAAACCTGTACCTCACAGTAATCTTATTGATGGCTCGACTATTAACACATATACGCCATGTACCATCCTTCTTTGGAGTCAATAGGGCAGGAACAGCACACGGGCTCATACTCTCACGAACATGACCCTTGGAAACCAGCTCCTCAACCTGCCTGCGCAACTCCTCATGTTCTCCCGGGCTCATCCTATAATGTGGCCTGTTAGGCAACTGTGACCCAGGCTCTAGATCAATATGATGTTGTATGTCACGCAATGGTGGCAAACCATCAGGTAATTCATCAGGGAAAACATCAGAGAATTCCTCAAGTAAAGGGATCATGGCTTCAGGAACTTCACCGTCTTCAGAAACCTCCTTCCCTATTAATACAAAAACATCACCTCCCACCTCCAGCTTGTCTTCGAACTGCGAAAGAGTTAGTAAAGTACCAATGGGTTTATTAACTACTTCCTTAGGTTTATTTGGCATCAAAGTAATCTTCACACCCTCAAACAGGAAACTATAAGTATTAGTTCTCCCATGGTGAGTTACATCACGGTCATACTCCCAAGGTCTACCCAACAATAAGTGACAAGCATCCATAGGTATCACATCACACCAAATATTATCCTTATAAGTTGTTCCTACAGAAAACGGAACTTGGACACGCTTGGAAACTGTTATCTCCCCACCCTTTTTAAGCCACTGTAACTTATAAGGTTTGGGACGATCTTCAGTTTTCAGCCCTAATTTCTGGACTGCTCCTTCAGCTATCAAATTATCACAACTACCGGAATCGCATACAAAAGTGCAAACCTTACCCATAATGGTACAAGTTGACTGAAAGATGTTGTGTTTGAGCCAATCATCACCATCAGCTTTAGGTGTTAAGCATGAGCGCCTTACCACCAAATTCACCCCCACATCTCCAGACACATACTCCTCCTCATACTCAGGTTCTGCGTCATAAACTGCGTCTCCCACGTAGTCATCATAAGCCACATCATCATCTTCCTCAGGTTCAATATATAACTGCCTCTTCCCAGCCTTCTTACACTCTGATTGTCGGTGACCAGGTTCACCACAGTTAAAGCACTTGAACCCACCACTGCCGGCCGCTTTAGGAACTGGTCCATTATTCTCACCAACTGCTTTAGCCTGAGTTGGGGCAAAACGAGATGCCGCATTACCCGAACCAGAAGCACCTGTTATTGCAGGAGATGAAGAACTCCCCACTCGTCGGTTCTGCTTCTCAAACGTCAATGCTCGTTGATACGCTTCAGAAAGTGTCATCGGATCAAACATGTTAACAGAATCCATGATCTGGACTCTTAAACCACCAATGTATCGAGAGACAAGCTGATCTTCTGTCTCTTGAACATCATTCCTTGCAATTAGTTGGTAAAATTCGGTCGTGTAATCTTCAACAGACTTGGCCCCCTGTTTTAGATTCTGTAACCGCTGGTACATCATTCGCTGGTAGTTATGAGGAATAAAATTATCCCTCATGACTTTCTTCATCTTCTGCCAACTCGTGATCTTTGACTTCCCAACTCTTTTCCTCGTCAGTTTCAATTGTTGCCACCACGCGGATGCCCGACCACGTAACTTGGTAGCGATCAACGAAACCCTTTTGTTTTCTGGAACTTCTTTGAATTCAAATACTTCTTCAACAGCAACAAGCCAATCAATAAACTCATCAGGCTTTAAAGTATCCCCATTAAACTCGGGAATATTAACCCTCATTCTAGTCTCCCAACGCCTATCATTATTCCCACTGCGATCTCTCATCCGTCGCCCTACTGATTGTTCATCATCAGACAAACCATCACCAAACGGATTTTCTTCCAGATCTGCATCTTCTTCCTCATGACGGCGATTACGAGGCCTCCTATTGCTCATCAAAGTGTTCATCTGGTCGGTCAATTGATCAAACATTTGATCGAATCGCTCCTCCATTCTCTCCATCATACGCTGCTCAAATTCCTGTTCATTCACATCGTGAATAGGCCTAGTTCTCCTTGGAGGCATCTTGATCAGGAACTTTGGCTCTTGATACCAACTGATGTAGACTAAAAAACAAGTAACAAAGATAAGTAATTGGATCTGTTGATTCAACAAGAATGCCAGAAACAATTCTGCTAATAATCGTTGATTCTGAAGAATGCCCGAAAATTAGGGTAAAACACGGCAACTCAACGGCCAATGGTTTAACTTTTATTAAACTGATAACTGTCTTGCTAGGGTTACAGCAGATTCATTAAATAATGACTGCAAACAAAGAAAAACCCTAAAAATCCAACGGGCTGGACCATAGCCCAATGACAAAGTCCAACTGAAAGTGAAAAAAACATAAAAATGCAAAAAACTGATAGTAAAAAGGCTTTTCGGGCCTTGAAAAATCCGCAACCAGCTAAAAGGTGGTTACAGCGTCGTCGGTCTCCTTTTTACGCACGTTTTGACAGGTCACGGGCTGAAAACGGACTTAAGATGCAAAAGTTATGCCCATTTTACTAAACCCCTTTTCGTTACGCGATCTCGGGCCTCCAAAAACAAGTCAGCCCGTTTTTCAATACTTGGGCCTCTATCATATAGCCAAGAATATTTTCATAAATAAACAAAAAAAAAAGCATCCAAAAAGCAGCATCCTAGTTGGACACGTCACCATAAACCAAACATCCAAAACAGATAAAGTAAAGTAGTACGTATTAAACTCAAACTTGAAATACATACGTAAGTTTATATTCTCTCTCACACACCAAATACACACACACAAATATCCTCATCATCGTCAACATCTAACTTTGCTGTTTTTATACTCAACCCTTTTTCAACTGTGTGCGTGTGTAAAACCCCCCAAATTTGAGACCCTAATCACCGGAATCAATCAGTTTTCCGGTGGTCATTTAAACCCAAATATGTTTCGATTGGAGTGTTGTTGCAGTGACTCCTCTGATGATCAATTTGGTACTTTGTTCATGGAAGAACAAAAAAAACCTTTTTTTCTCCCTGCTCCTATGCCTAAATGGCCTCAAGGTTTTGTTTTTTTTTTAATCTTTTTTTTAATAGAAATTTGGATTATGGGTTTTGTTTGTCTTCCAAAAGGGTGTCTGAATATGCTCTTAGTTTTGATTTTTGTATAGGTTTGATGGTCGGTTGAGTTTTTTTATATGAGTTTTTGAGTTGACTTTTGTGAATTGCTGATTATGGGTGTTGATTATCTTCCAAAAGGGTGTCTAAATATGTTGTTAGTTTTGGTATTAGTATTAGATTGATGTGGGCTACTGTTTGAATATCTGATTTCTGTAAAAACTGAATTATGGGTATTGTTTATCTTCCAAAAGGGTGTCTGAATATGTTATTAAACTTGTTATTTGTATCAGATCAATGGTGGTTTGACTTTTTTGTTCTCAGTTTTTGAGTTGACTTGTTTGGGTATCTGATTTTTTCTGAAATTTAGTTATGGCCTAAAGGTTTGGTTTTTTTATAGAAATTTGGATTCTGGGTCTTGTTTATCTTCCAAAAGGGTATCTTAATATGTAGTTAGTTTGTTAATTGCATCTGATCAATGGTGTTTGACATTTGTGAATTACTGTTTGGGTATGATTTTGTTTGGAATTGAGTTATGGGTGTTGATTATCTATCAAAAGGGTGTCTGAATATGTTTTTAGTTTTGCTATCAGTATTAGGTTGATAATGGTTTGACTTTTTTTATATGAGTTTTTGAGTTGACTTTTGTGAATTAGTATTTGGGCATCTGATTTTATTTGAAATTGAGTTATGGGTATTGTTTATCTTCCAAAAGGGTATCTGAATATGTTGTTAGTTGTGTTATTTGTATTGGATCAATGGTGGTTTGACTTTTTTAGTCTCAGTTTCAGTTCACTTTTGTGGATTACTGTTTGGGTATCTGATTTTTATAAAAATTGAATTATGGGTTTTGTTTATCTACCAAAAGGGTGTCTGAATATGTTCCTAAACTTGTTATTTGTATTAGATTGATGGTAGTTTGACTTTTTTTATCTCAGTTTTTGAGTTGACTTTTAGAATTGCTGTTTGGGTATCTCTTACTTTGTATCATGTTGATGATGGTTTGACTTTTTAAATTTGGGGTTTCTGCATTGAATTTTTCGAATAGCATACTACGAGTGTGGAATTTGTTATCTTTGGCAATAATTATATGATTAAAGGGGTTTTAGGTGTTTAGTTTGATTGGGTTTATTTGAAATGCAATTTCAGTGATTATGTTTGATTTTAACTTGGTCTGTTTATGCCTAACTTAATGGATTGATTGCAAGTTTGATAAGGATCTTATCCAGAAAACTAGATTTTATTTCCTTATAGGCTTTAATAGGTGATGTGTGTGACAAATTTATTGCGATATTTAGTAGTAGGGTAATGGAGATTTTCGATCACTGAATTAGAAAGTATAATGGTGTATTTGAAGTTTGAGTTTCGGTGGTCATATAATCTCTACAAACTAACCTGATAAGATGTTTAAAGATGTGAGATTGTGTCAAATATAAAAAAAAATCGCGCTAACAAACTAAAGTACTTGCAATTGAAATTTCTGTTCTCTTGGTTAATTTGATGATCATATGAAAATCTGAAGATTTTTGACTAAACAAAAGCAAAAGTCTCAGTACTTTTCCCTAAGTAGCTTAACTGTATTACTTTGTCAAATTTGGTTGACTAACCTGATACGATGTTTAAAGATGTGAGATTTTGTCAAAATATAAAAAAAAATCACGCTAACGATCTAGAACACTTATAGTTGAAATTTCTGTTGATTATGTCTCTTGATTTGTTTGATGATTATATGTAAATCTGAAGCTTGTTGACTAAACAAAAGTCGAAGTTTCATACTTTTCCTGGAGTAGCTTAACTAGTAGGTACTAGTATAATGGATAATATTTCGGTTTGTTCAAATTTTATTAGTTGGTCAAATTTGGTTGACTTTTAATGGTCAAATAGTTTTATTTTTTATCTCAAATTTTATTGAACTATCTGTTGGTAATCGAGAAAAAAATCTGACAAGATGCTTAAAGATGTAAAGTTGTATCAAATTATAAAAGCTTAGAGCCTATAAAGATCGGGGTTTATAATGTTGATTTCAACAAGTTATCTTATTCTACCTGTATGTGGGCGTTGTAGGTCAGGGTTTTTCTACAGGGAGAATAAACCTCGGTGAATTAGAAGTCGCGATGGTGAAAGATTTTGACTTTATTTCGAGTTACACCCCAAAGAAAAAATCAAGTGGTGTTACATTTTATAAACCCGCTTCAATACCTGACGGGTTTTTCACCTTCGGGTATTATGGACAACCAACTGATCAACAACTACGAGGATATGTAATTGTTGCTCGAGCTGCCCAAAACACAGAAACTGAGTTTCCTCCCTTAAAGTCGCCTCTTGGTTACGAACTGGTCTGGAACTCCGGGTCCGTTTATGTGTGGCAACCGTGTCCTCCGGATGGTTATATAGGGTTAGGATTTGTGGTGACGGTTGATGAATTCGAGCCTGATATCGATGAAGTTCGATGTGTACGCGACGATCTTACCGATGATTGCGAAGTTGATGATGTCATCCTCGGTAACACTTCGAGTATTAAAATTTGGAGCACAAAAGCATGCAAAACAGGTATGTTTTGTAAAGGTGTTACGGTCGGGACGTTTTTTTGTAGCACGAGTTCGAATTCTGGTGACGATTTGAATATATGTTGCTTGAGAAATGTGAACCCAAATGTTGAAGCAATGCCGAATTTGGAGCAAATCGAGGCGTTAATTGACCATTACGGGCCCACAGTTTACTTCCATCCCGACGAGGCTTATTTACCGTCATCGGTACCGTGGTTTTTTGAAAACGGTGCGCTTCTTTTTAGAAAAGGAAAGGATAACGGGATCTCGATTGATTCTGATGGGTCCATTCTACCACAAGGCGGGAAAAACGACGGTCAATTTTGGATGGATTTACCCGATGAAGATGATACCGATAAGAACGGTATCGTTGTAAAAAATGGTAATCTTGAAAGTGCCGAGCTGTATGTTCACGTGAAACCTGCTTTGGGCGGTACTTTCACAGACATTGTTATGTGGATTTTTTGCCCGTTTAATGGGCCGGTAACATTTACCGTCGAATTTTTGAACTTGAACCTCGAAATGAATAGAGTCGGTGAACACGTTGGTGATTGGGAACATTACACGCTTCGGGTAAGCAATTTTGATGGGGAACTGTGGAGTGTATACTTTTCAGAACACAGCGGCGGTGAATGGGTCGACGCGAGTAATCTAGAGTTTATCGAGGGAAATAAACCAATCGTTTATTCATCGAAGCATGGTCACGCAAGTTTCCCAAACGCCGGAACCTATATTCAAGGGTCAACAAAGTTTGGGATCGGGGTCAAGAACGATGTCGATAAAAGTGATTGGTTTATCGACTCGAGCAAAAAGTACCAGATCATAGCCGCAGAGTATCTCAACGGGGTTGTGGACGAGCCAGATTGGTTGCAATATATGCGTGAGTGGGGTCCAACTGTGTTATACGATGCGCGGTCTGAGCTGGAGAAGATCATTAGCCACCTTCCATTTTTCATCCGGCTGACGGTCGAGACACTTTTCGACCTATTCCCTATTGAGCTTTACGGCGAAGAAGGGCCCACCGGGCCTAAAGAGAAGGATAACTGGTATGGTGATGAAAGATGCTAAGTTATACTTATAATGTATGGTGAGTGAGGGTGTGTCATATGTATTATGTCTGCAAATATTAGTGAAAAGATTGTTGTAAAATGGAAAAAAACAGATAAAAAAGCTAAAAGACATATCTGTATTTTCTTATAAATGTTAAACATTTATATAGTTGAAGAAAGATTTTTATCGAGTATATTGATGTTTGTCTTGGTTAAAACTCAGAACTTAATCGTTGGTTTTCTTTTTTTAAACTACGATCAGCTTTATAGATGATCAAAAAAAAGTGTCTCATCTTAGGACTCATTTGATTTGTTGCTTGAAATCACAACGGAAGAGGTAACAAATATTGTCCATGAGGCACTTTTTTTTGCTTATTCTTTATTATTAATGGGCTAAACGAGCGCACATGTAAGAAATTAAATGGGTTTAATGGACGCATGTAAAATAATAATTAGGTTACTCAGGAATATTTTATATTTAATTTTTTATTCCCGAGTTTCAAACAAGTATTTTTATTTTTTATTTATACTTTTTTATATGTTTTTTTTTCTCGTTTTAGCTTGCGTCTGTTTAGTCCGCTCGTTTCACCCGTGCCTATTTAACCCGCATCTGTTTAGCCCGTCACCCGTACTGCCCGCCCATTTTATCACCTCTCTGGAATGTGCATGCATACACATTTTGGTATCAGTATAAATAATGTTGTTTGATTTTGCTATTGTGGGTATCATCTTTTAATTTCTAAAATACAAAAAAGTTATAATTTGTTTATGTTTATTTTCCAAAATCTAAAAAAAAATAATGATGTTTTTTATTTCTAAAACACTACCACCCAAAACTCAAGAGTTCAATTCAATATTAAAGATGAAAACAATATTTAAAAAAAGTCGTTTCCAAAAGCTTACTCCCAATGATGAACAAACTTCGATCAAACAATTTGAATCTCCCAAATATTACAAGCCATTGAACTATATTGTGAATTTGTGATCCAAGCATCATCGAGAATATTTTGATCATAGTTCTAAATATCTCGCAATAGTTCGTCTTAAAGCGTGCTAAAATTTGAGACGTGATTTCCACACTATGCAATAAGTCAAGACGTGCTACGACATAAGGTGCGGTGATTTTTTGAATTCAACTCCAAAAAATGAATATCGTTACATGTAAGGATAGTTTTCTATTTTAATTATTATGTATAACACTTATTATAAACTTAATATAAATATAATATTAAAATATGATAAACAATATTATATACTAGCACTTATTATAAACTTTAATTATTATGTACAACATTTATTATGAACTTTAATTATTATGTACAACACATAGAAACGTTACAGTTTTGTTTTAGCCGCTAAATCGTGTAGTTTGAACATGCCGTCACGTCACGCCTCATACTATTTATAACGATGCCTTTGATTGTTTCATACCTAAAAAGAGAGCCCACAATAAACAAAACAATCGAATGATAACATGATTCCATTACATGATTCTACCATCATTAAACAAACAGCCTTTAAGAAAAGAGTGTTAATGTTTGTGGATGCAACGAACTTGCAAGTGATTTGGGTCAGGATTTATTCGTGGGTCAAGGTCCATTTATGGTCGTGATTCTTGTTAATCATATGACCCAGTCTTGAAGCCCGATGTTGGGTAGTAGTAATCCAGTTTGTGGTTATATATAACTTTTGATCATATGACATGGAGCATCATTTAACGTTGAGAAGTCATATTAACAAGCTAATAAATTAATTTTTGATCATGTTAGATAGAGCAAAATGTCTTTTATTTAATGTTGAAAAGTCATGTTTATAAGTTAATATATTATTTTTTTTATCATGTTAGATGAAGCAACTTTCTTTCATTTAGAGCCTGTTTGGCAAAAACTTTTTAAAGTTTTGTTTTAATTGTTAGTTTTTTTTTTTAAAAAATAATCTGTTTTAAAATAAATAGTTTTGTTTAAACACATGAGCTTCAAACTTATATTGTAAACTTATATTTAATGTTGAAAAGTCATGTTTATAAGTTAATATATTAGTTTTTTATCATGTTAGATGAGGTAAATTTCTTTCTTTGTAAAGTTTTTTTTTAATTGTTAGTTTTTTATTTAAAAAATAATCTTTTCAAAATAAATAATTTTGTTTAAACACATAAGCTTCAAACTTATATTTTAAACAATTAATACCTAAATGCTTTAAATAGAATTCACTTGTACAACAACTTATCAACAATTAAAAGTCAAATGCCTGAGCATGATTGTGTTACTAAACAAAGTATATAATGAAACCTTAATACACCCAAACTGCCAAACACACAATCAGACTTGAGCCATATGTATTATCTACCCTATCTACAAACAATCTGATCAACATCGACACAGTTCGATGAATTAGGTGCGTTATACAACTTGAAAGCTACGAATATCTCCATAGCCAGAGAGATCGACAAGCTCCCAAACGAGAATCAAGCAAAACAAGAACCAATCCCAAAACTGACCTTTTAATATAATCTTCTCTTTTATGCAGAGAATTTAAGAGTTGTTGTGTGTCAACTCGCAACTAAAACAAGTTTTATCAGAAATGAAAAAAAGAAGGTTCAGAAAACAAAGATTATATGCATGGATCGAAAAATTAAATATGCATGCTATATACGTAATGAAGTGTTGAATTTATAAGCACAATCTCAACAAAAATATTGGAACAAGTTTAGGGTATATTCCATTCCAATACTTTTAGAGCATTAGTTGCGTCCTTATGTCATAGTCGTGTTCTATAACTTTAACTCAAAAACATTTTCCCTCCATCAAGTTATAGGTCATTTTCTCTAGCCCCCTCTTAATCCCAAAGAAACAAAAGAATGTCTATTATAATCAAGGTTATAAATAGCATACATAGCGACATGCCTAACTCTCACGCTTTTACTAAATATGACGAGTCACGTTTTTAAAACATGAATTAAAACGTCACAAAATATAAAAACGTATATAAATATATATATGTGTGTCATATTATAAATATATTAAGTTCACAAAAGTGTTATAAATAAAAAAGTTAAGAAATTATCTTTGAATGTATTGTTTTTTAATTTTTATATAATAAATACTATTTTTATCAAAATTTAATTCATAAAAGCCTCTATATATCTCGTTTTATCGCGCTTTATAATTTTTTTTTCACTCCACGTTTCATGTCAAGCCTTGTTCTATTCCGTGACGTAAAAATCACGCCTCAAGCCTTTGCGATGCCATGACGAGCCTTTTAAAACCATACGGATAACTCAGTCGGTAAATTTGGCGCAAATTGACTTTATAAGGTCGTGTATAACACTATAACGCGCACCAAAGCTTCCCATTATAAGGGTTTATAGGATTGAGTATTTTAGACCGTTGATCAGATCGAACTAAAATGAATTATTTCGATCTAGTCCTCGATCTGTAGTTTTAAACCATTTTGAATCTCGATTAGAAGTTTTGGACTATTTTGATTTTCAGTCCGATTAAGTTCCGTCCGAACCAGATACTCAGCCCTAATTTTAAGCTTTTTTATAATCTATGAGACGTGGAAGATGGGGTGGATGACCCTTGAAAAAAGTTGATACAAAGTGCAGATACGCATGAATGCATGATCGATGGAGTTAGATATATATTAGTTGGATCTACACTTACAAATAAATTAATTCAACCAAAGATTAGCACCATGCATATATATAAAGCACATTTGCTAATACATTCATTCTTGTCTTTTTATTCATCAGATTCCATTATTCAATATTAGTTCCGGAAATGGAGATAAAAGTATAAGCGTTTTACACATTTAATCAATAAAAATGTGAAATAATGCCTTTTATTTTTCAATTAGGATTAAATCAAAGTTTTTGTCAGGAAGTGGATTTTATAGGCAAGAAGTAGTGCCTGAGCTGTAGATTTTTTACTTTAAAGTTTTAATTAAAATATCTTGTATTTTCACTTTATAAAATACTAAACGTGTACTCGCTTATAACGGATAATCTACGATATTTCAATTGACTCAGTGATCGAACTAATCAGAGTCGAATATGGGCCTGTGCAAGTGGGTCAACTGCACAAGGCCCATTGTCAAGCACGGGCCTCAAAAGTTTGTCCAATATGATGGTGTGTTATATGGCCCATTTAAAAGTAGTTAATTATCTTGTCAATTTTGACATACATGGAAGCAAATTACATAACTGTCTTACAAAATTCTATACTATTAAATTGTAATCAATTTAGGGGCCGTTTGGTTCAAGATATTAAAATTCTGGAATTCTAAATTCTAGTATATTAAAATTCCACAGAATTTAAAATTCTAGAATTTAAAATGCCTAAGCCTGTTTGGTTGGCATAATTTAGAATTTTTTAAAATCTTGATTTTAGGTTGAACCGATTAACGGATAAATATTTTTTTATATATGTTTTCTATTTAAAAGATTAAAATTCGAATTTTCACATTTTATATAAATTTTAAAAAAATTATATAAATTTTATAAAAAATATATAATAATTTTATTTAAAATTTATAAAAATATATATATAAATATTATAAGAACTTATATAAATTTTATAAAAGCATTATATAAATTTTTTAAATTCTTATACAAAATTTATAAAAAGTTTATATAAATTTTATAAAAATATATATATAAACCTTATAAAAAGTTTATATATTATAAAAAAAATCATAAATTTTATAAAAAAAATTATATAAATATTATAAAAGAATTCATTAAGTTTTATAAAAATTTAATAAAATTTCAAAAAAAAATTATATAAATTTTATAAAAATCTTATAAAAAATTTATATAAATTTTATATAAGTTTTATAAAAAAATTCATTAAAATTTTAAAAAAAAATCATTTAATTTTATAAAAAATTATATATATTTTATAAAAAATTCATTAATTTTATAAAAAAAGTATTTAAATTTTTTAAGAAATTTCAATAAATTTTATAAAAGTTATATATATATATTTCATAAAAAAATTCTATATAAATATTTACTTGAATTTATATAAATTTTTAAAATTTTATAATTTTTTATTTAAAGATAAAAACCGAAATAATAACGAGAAGAAATTTTTTTTATGAAAAATAATTTTCAAGTAAATTAAAATTCCTCACTTTTTGGGGGAATTCTAATATCCCTCATTTTGGGAATTCAAGGAATTTTAAATTCCTTCTTTGGTTATACCAAACACAATATTTGAGGATATTAAAATGCAAAAATTTTGAATATCCCCCAATATCCTTGAATATCCCCGAACCAAACGGCACCTTAAGGTAATTATTTTTGGAATACATTTTGTGCTTTGTTATTAAACCTTTTATTTGATCACTTTTTTTTTATTTAAGTCTTTACTTACTTTATTTTTTGGTTTCACTTTCAAATAACATTTCAAAAATTTGAAAATTGATGTTATATATTCAATCATAAAAATAAAACTATAAAGGATTACCAATTATTTATATGTATGTTCAAAACAACTTTAGCAAGAATAACAATATGTAGGAAATAAAATTTGATAGAAGTGTTTGAAAGGTTTTTTACTTATAGTATAGTTTTCGCAATATACTAAAAAAACACGTTTAAAGGGCCTGCACATAAGTTCTCGCACAGGGCCTCTTAAAACGACGGGACGGCCCTGGAACTGATAATTTGGTCACTCGATCGGGTTACCTGTAGTCAAACTCGTGATCCGGTGGCTCGATCGGATTAACCCGGTGAGCGAACCCACAGATAGATGACTCGACCGGATTTAGTCGGTGGTCGACCCGTAACACAATGACTTGACCGGTTTGACACGATGGTCGAACCCGTCACTCGACAGTCGAACTATCACCCGATGGTTAAATCCAAGATGTAGAGGCTACACTTATTTCTTTTATAAATATTATGTTTACATATGAAAATATTTGAATTTTTATTTTTATTTTTAATTTTAAAAATAAGCTTAGTATAGATGTGTGAATGTAAAACTGGAAAGTAGATGGAAATATTTTTGATTTTGAGGTATTAAACAAACCCATTAATAGCGACTAACTTTAATGATGTGACTACTACTATTATATGTCTAAAATGATGCTCAAATCATGTATGGCCTATAACTTTTTACAAAAGTTTAATACTTCGTATTGATTAAGTTTTTTTTTTAGCAAAAACGTCTTTTTAAAATCTCATGTCACAATGATAAAATTGTAGGGAAACTATAACACTTTTATTTATAAATTAGATAAATTAAATTAACATAAAACAAATAACATAATATAAATAACAGAAAAATAAATACAGACATAATATAAACGATAATTAAATAAAACACTAAAATAATAAAAAAGACTTACTAAATCACCAGCAAGTCGAGGCACGCGTAAGACACGCTTAGAACTAAAGAGCCGAGGCACGTTTTTGACACGCTTCCCTTAAAACAGATTCGTCGTCTGTTTCCCAGGGTACACCAGCCGAAACAGTAAGTTGTACTGTCAGACTTAACAAAACTGCCCGGAATTTCACCTTTACATATGCGTACTCCATATGTTGGAAATCAATAATAATACTTATTGATTTGATGTGTGAAAAAAGCTATGGAATTAGGCCTCTATTTATACACAATAGACTCCCAGTTTACTCATCCCACCGATGTGGGACAAAAATAAACTATTTTCCTCTTTAAGCATGGTACCAAATGCCTAACTTTGAGACACGATATCTCATTCACATCACCTTCATTTTGGACACATAAAGGCTCATTACGAAGCTCTCTTCAAGGAGAACGCGAACCTATAAAGTATCACTAATATATATGACACAAACATATACATAATTGTGTCCAAAGTTGGTCAAAAGTTATTTTGCCAACAATATTTTCCAACAATCCCCCACATGAATAGAGATCGGTTGTAATACACAAAAGTTTTTAATAAAATTCCAACAGTTGAATCTTGCATAGGATAGGTAGGTGTGACCCTTTGAACCTTCCCTTGTGAGATGCACTTAGTCTCCTAGATCTAAGTAGACGCGATGTCTTTGAACTTAGCCTCTGTTTACGTAGACGACAATACACACTCACACAAGACTCTCCCTGACATTGTCAAGTCCTCATAGTCGTGTTCGTTATGGTCATGAACACTAGCCTGGTTCTGCAAGAGCTCTTAGAAATTGCGCCCCCACAATTTCTTTCGAAGCGACCCCTACTTCTCTCTCACATAGGTGATTTCATCTTGAATCATTAAAAACATATGTTTTATGATTTTATATTGAATCATCATGCTTTATGATTTCATCATGAATCAATTAAGCCATATGTTTAACCTCTCAATAAGTCACATTGTTCTAGGAATGGACTAGGAAAGTTACTGTATTAAGTAACTCCCCCACATTGACGTGACTTCCCCCACATTTCTATGATTAGGTTGTCCTATTGAACCCAGATCTTGGGATCTCCAGTCAACTGGGTTAGGTTTTCCTTCATAGAAACTCATTCTTTCACGGGCTTTAGTCCCATTCCTTTAGACGACTCACTAACTAACTCTCTGCTTAAGCCTTTCGTAAGCGGATCCGCGATGTTATCCTTTGACGTTACGTAGTTAATCGTGATAACTCTAGTTGAGAGTAGTTGTCGCAACAATCACAATCTATGATGGATATGTCTCGACTTACCGTTTACATTTGTGATATGAGCTCTGTCAAATTCTATTGACTATCACACTTTATAAACATGGTCGTTACCGGTATACGCCATCTTGGTATGTCCTTTACGAATTAACGTAAACTATCCTGCATATTTTATAAATTTATCTCAAATAATAAATTCATATTTCATCATAGATTTAGCTATAATTGTCTCTTTGAAATACTTTCAAGATTTCTAGGACATAGCTTTCCACTTAGGATAAATACATCCCATCTAGTGGATTTAGATTCTTATATGTAAGAATCTATATTTGCATTACTCTATCACTTGATAGTAGTAGGATATCTTCTATAATGCAATATTATTAGTATCATAGTACTCAAGTAATACTTATTCAAATGGTCCCCACTTGAATTACTAATATATCTGCTTGCCTGATTATAAGTTCTAAATCAGATCATACACACGTCATTAGACACATAAGATACCCAATATTCTTTGAGTATTCAAAATGGGAAACAATTTTACCTCTATTTTAAATAGATTTAAAAAGATGTCATTGTACTCTAGCTAGACCGGAATCCACCACATTGAACCTCTCAATAATAATGTTTTTCTTAATGTTTGACTTCAAAACAAATCCATATGGGTTCAACAAACCCAACAACTAATGAAATTCATGTCAAATATTGACTCCAACAGATCATTAGTGGATTTATTCATCTTGTTATCACTTCTAGTGATAAGTATATTCATGTATAAACACAAGAGTACATATTTACTATTGATCACACATACATACATCAATTTTGAATCCACATTCTGACATGATATGATCAAAAAATTTGATGTCATTGTTTGGTAGCTTGCCTTAAACCATATAATGACTTAATTAGCCTACAAACTTTTCTCTCTAGCATAGGAACTATGAAACCCTCAGGCTGGTTCATGTATAGTTCCTTTTTTCTAAATCCCTGTTTAGAAATATCGTTTTCACATCCACATAAGAAACTTCCAAAATTTCTTAATTCGGCAATAAAGTACCATCATAATTGAGGTTATTCGTGTAACATGCGAATAAGTATCAAAGGAAGATAGACCTTCTCGTTTTTTAAATTCTTTGATTACCAATCTTTCTTTGCACATGTCAATGGTGACATCGACTTTTATCTGCTTTTTGAAGATCCATTTATAGCCTAGTGGTTTACAACTTAAGGTACATCCACGAGCTTCTAATTTTACTTTTGTAAAATAGAATCTATTTCACTTTTAATGGCTTCTTTCTTTTGATACTCTTTCAAAGAAAGTTACTGCATCTCAGTAAGAAGTAGACTTATTTTTCCATTTTTTTTACCATAAAAGAAACAAAAACCGAATCTAACCAATCTTTCGGTTCATGTCATTTTGTTTCTTATAGTTTAAACCTCTTCTTGGGTCAATCTTGTCTCTCTTCTAAGAGATCAATATCATCTTGTTGTCTCTGACCTTGGACAACCTCGTCATCTATTCTAGATGATCTTTCAATTTCCTTCGTAAACAAGGAATATATTTCCGAAGAATGAATCATTCCTTAATTCCATTACTATGTCTATTTTTTATTCATGTACAATGAAACGATAAGCACTACTATTCATAACAAATCCCATGAACATACAATCCATAGGTTTAGGTCCAATATTTCGAACCATGAATTTCATACGGATATCTTAGCTAGATATCCCCCACATTTGTAAGTACTTATAAGATAGTTTTCTTCTCACCCATAGTTCGTAAGAAGTACTTATTTTATTTACAAGGGATCTTATCTAAAAGATAAGCAATCGACATAATCGTTTTCCCCCACATGCCATGGCTTAAACCTGGACTTAAGAACATGGCATTAACCATTTCTTCTAAGGCATGATTCTTTTCTATATCAAGAGCAATGAATTTGTGTCTTATTCTAAGTTTAGCATAAAAATTTAGAAATAGAGACACATATTCACCTCCAATAACTTCGAATCACCTTATTACGATAATAAGTTGGTTCTCAACTTATGTATATAGATCAAGCTTGTCTATATCCTTACTCTCAAGTAAGTGTAAATAACAATATTTTGTACCGCATTTAGCCAATATGGTGAAGTACACGATACTCTATACCTTAGTAGGTATCAATTCTAAATCACATAAAACCATTTGAATCATATCAAGGTTTTTGGTTATTTCTGTTCAACCAAGAGAAAAGACTTATCAATTTGGCTTTAACCTAAGTTTTGATTTTGTAATCCGTGTCAATACAAAAATGGGTATCCAATTTGGTTTAATTGGACAACATGTTGAGTAAAAATTTAAAACATGTCAAAGTAAGTCATAACATACATTTAAAAATGACCATTATAAAATATAATCAACTTACCCATTTTAAAGGCATAACCAGTATGCACTAAATTTATGTTATTCGTTAAATCGATTTTTATTTGATTCAAACACATATGAAAGCCAAATTTCATTAAGCAACCACCCGGACATAAGATTCCTATGAATCTCCGGCACACACAACGTTGGTTAACTTAGTTTCTTTTCCAGATGTAAAACACATCTTTTTCCTTGATATTAGCAGTTGGAGAGTTGCCGAAACTCGTTCTCTCCATTCTCAACTGCAATATAAGAGTTAATCAAACTCTTATCACCATATACATGACATGATACAGAAGTGCTGATGCACCATTATCTATGGTTGGATTCACTCATGACCTCAGTTTTCATGTCATTCTAGCCATTTAACACATAGTTACGACACAAAAGGTTTCTGAATGCTTTAAAGCATCTACCGTACACATAAATCGAGTACCGGTCTCCCATTTTACAAGTAAGGGAGCAGATCCTTTAGATGTCACTCGTGACATTCCAAATAATTTGTTAATCCGATGTCTCAAATTAGTTTGAAACTAATTTTTTGTTACTATTAACAACGTTCTAAATCACATAGTGTTTCTTATCCAAAACGAATTAAATCGAATTTTGATTCAAACCATTAATGTTTTGTACGATCCGTTACACAAAACCACTTTAAAGAAAGTCTTTCGACTAAACAATTATAGAATGTCTCATATGACATAAATCTTTCTAACATAACCACATATGTTATCAATCTTCATCACGAAGATCTTAATAGATCAATTTTATATGATCAATTAATACAACGAAACTCAACAAGGTTTCAGTAGATCCATTCTTTTAAAAAAACTCAACAAGGTTTTAATAGATATGCCTTTAAACTCAACAATGTTTTTATAGGTATATCTATAAACTCAATAAGGTTTCTATAGGTATATTTATAAACTCAACAAGGTTTCAAGAATATATATGGTTTATAATTAGACTCGGCCCAATTTACAATGAATTACACAAGTCAAACAAACTCTTCCACTAATTTAATAAAAATAGTGTATGTAATCTGATATTTAATGACAACTCATACCATTGTCAACATCTTGTTTCAAAGAAATTCTTCTTGATTTCATTGAACACGTTTCAAAAGTCTAATAAAATAGGATCTTTCACTTTATAAGATCAATGAATACGTTCTAATAATCTCATAAAATTGCAACTTATCTTTTATGAGATTTGTGTCAAAGAAACTCCACTTGGTTTCAATGAATCTAAATTCACCATGATTTCAATCATGCTGTAACTGGCGCACCAATTACATTTACAAGATTCACTAGGGTCACAATTGTGTTACCGCAAGTAAATTTGTCAATATTCTAACGGAATACAGTTAAGAACTATTAAAACAGTTTGGTATCTAATAAACTCAACATGATTTATATAAACTTGTACCAAATCTGATTCAAAGAAACTCAATCGTGGCTTCAGTAAATCTAGGTTAAAACTATAACATATGTAATAAACAAACTAAACGATCAGTTTGAACGTAAACTCATCATAGTTTCAAAACAAACTGATACGATAAACTGTTTTAAAAAAAAATCGTTTATAGATCTGTAACACCAGATCTGTTAATTAAAATTCTGTTTACTTAAAAACTGATTTCCAAAAGAAACAAAATCTTGGTTTCGAGAGAATACAGTTTGTATAAAAATAAGTTAATTAAAGCAAGATTGACACTAATCATAATAAGCCTTACTAACTCGTGCAATCCTATATATCCAATCAATTTACTAAAATTACCACATTAGTCCTAACCAAATACTCCTATAACTCTGATTTCAAAATTTTCAGTTTAATATTTGCCACAAAACACTAGTATTTCACAAGCAACAGTACTGGATAATGCAGATTCTCGAATTCACATGAACTCAGGTCAAATCTAGCTAACTTCCAATTTAATAACTACTAGACATTTTAATTATCAAACAGGTTTAAAACCTCTCTCATAGACAAACTATCCCTATGTTAAACTATTCTAAAAATGAACCACACTAATCTATATACACTGGTCAACAAAACTCGTTTGAACAAAGTAATAAAAAGTTAAAAACTATTTCACATACATAAAAACAAATAAAAAATACTAGTAGAAAAAGTAGAGTCGTTACCTCCTCGAAGCACTGCAATCACAAACTGTAAAACAAGAAATATTAAAAAAATATTAGTAAAAACTTATAAAATATACAAAAAATATTTAAAAAGTTAGAAAAAAAAGTTAAGAAATATATTAAAAATAGAAAAACTAAAGAAATATATAAAAAATATATAAAAAAAACTTTAGAAATATATATAAAAAAAATTAAAAACTATAAAAAAAGTCAAGAATAGTATATAAAAAATAGAAAAAATTAGGAAATATAACAAAAACTATTTAAAAAGCTAGAAAAAGTTATGAAATATATAAAATAATATTTAAAAACTTTAGAGATATACAAAAAAAAAGTATTTAAAATGATAGAAAAAAATGTTAAGAAAAGTATAAAAAATCGAAATAGTTAAGAAAAATAACAAAAAATATTAAAAATACTAGAAAATATTTACGAAATATATAAAATAATATTTAAAAACTTTAGAAATATAAAAAAAAGTATTCAAAATGATAGAAAAAGATGTTAAGAAAAGTATAAAAATAATATAAATACTAGAAAAAATATTAAAAATACTAGAAAAAATTTACGAAATGTATAAAATAATATTTAAAAACTTTAGAAATATACAAAAAAAAAGTATTTAAAATGATAGAAAATAATCTTAAGAAAAGTGTAAAAAATGGAAATAGTTAAGAAAAATAACAAAAAATATTAAAAATACTAGAAAAAATTTACGGAAATATATAAAATAATATTTAAAAACTTTAGAAATATAAAAAAAAAGTTAAAAATCTAGAAAAAAAAGTTAAGAACTATTTAAAAAAAATATTTGAAAACTTTAGAAATATATAAAAAAAAGTATTTAAAAAGCTTAGAAAAAGAAGTTACGAAATATATAAACAAAAGTATTTGAAAACTTTAGAAATATATAAAAAAAGTATTTATAAAGGTAGAAAAAAAGTTAAGAAAAGTATAAAAAATAGAAAAACTTAAGAATAATAACTAAAAATATTAAAAATACTAGAAAAAGTTTACGAAATATATAAAACGATATTTAAAAAATTTAGAAATACAAAAAAGAATTAAAAATCTACAAAAAAAGTTAGGAACTATTTAAAAAAGATATTTGAAAACTTTAGAATTATATAAACAAAGTATTTAAAAAGCTAGAAAAAAAAGTTACAAAATATATAGAAAATATATGAAAAAAGGTATTTAAAAAGGTAGAAAAAACTAACGAAATATATAAAATAAATATTTAAAAACTCTAAATATATATAAAAAAATTAGAAAAAAATTAATAAATATGATAAAATGTTTTTGATGCAGATAAAAAATTTATTTACATCAAAATAATTTTATTATATTTCTTAAATCTTTATACACACTAAAAACACACAATAAAACACACACTAAAAACACACAGTAGAAAAAACACATAGGCACACAGATTCCGGCGACTTCATTTTCATCAAACAAACATACATTTGCATACATGTTTATGATAAATATGTATGTTTGTTTGATGAAAATGAAATCGTCGGAATCCGTACACCGTGTTTTTTCTACTGTGTGTTTTTAGTGTGTGTTTTTGTGTGTGTTTTAAGTGTGTGTTTTAGTGTCTGTTTTATGTGTGTGTTCAGTGGTGGCTCAAGGGTAAGGCAAGTAAAGCTAGAGCTTTAGGCCCCAAAATTATTAAGGCCCTGAATTTTGTAAGACATTGTATATATATATATAACGTTAGTCACATGTTATGATTATTCAAGGCCCCTATTAATCGCCAAGTGTTTAATAATCAAAGTATTGGGCTTTTTAGTTTCGGCGTTTCTTTTTAGTCCTACGAATTGTAAACAGTTACGCCAAAATATATTAAGTATATAAACTGAAACCTAATGGCGATTTACTTCTTAATTTCGGATATCCAAAATTTCCTTCTGTATATTTAAAACTTCGGATAAAAGGTTTATATATCCGCATACCGAAAATTTGAAACATGTAACATTTACGCGACACAAAAGAATTTCAATTAGTTGCCCGAAATTTCGGATAAAAGTTTTATATATCCGAACACCAAAAATTAAGTATTTCTATAGAATATTTATATCACACAAAATTTTGGAACTAGTTTCATTATAAAACAGAAGGGGAATTTTTACAAAATAAAATACATTACTCCATAAACATCCATCTAGATCCCGTGAACTTCAAGAAACCTCCTAGGTCCGCTAGTGTGTTTGGGTATAAACGATATAGATTTATTTTTGAAACTAGAGTTTTTAGAGAAAGTATACAAGAAATGCTACATCGATAATCAATTAAATTAGTTAATCGAATTATATTTATTAACTCTTTCCGTGATACTTATGTTTAATATAGAATAATGCTAACAAGTTCAAAAATAGTTACTTTAACATATTTTAGGAGTAAAGTTAATAAAAGTTATCAGTGATCGAAAGTGTCCAAGACCTTATATATTGGCTCATTTACTAATTGATAAATAAAATATTATATTAGTTTGATATAATAACTTGAAAATGTAATTTTTAATTATGTAAACGATTTCGACAAATCACTTTTATAAAAAAAAAAAGTCTTTAATTAAAGCATCGCTAGCTTTAGGCCTCCGAATAGGTTGAGCCGCCCCTGTGTGTGTTTTTGGTGTGTGTAGCTACCTGATGGTGTGTGTGTTTGTAATGGAGATATGGAAGGAAGTGTCTTTTCTTTCCTTAATATGGAGAAGCCTTTTTCATTTTTACACTAACACCCCTTATACTTTCTTACTTGTTTCCTTTTTTGTCTATTTCTTTTAGCAGCATGCCAAAACCTTGCTATTTACTCGTGAAAATGTGTGACCCAAATCTAACCGACCATTTGTCACTCGGTTTTTGATTTTGTATAATTATCAAAGTTTTACTCGGATTGGTTCGATTCCAGGTTAAAAAACAAAAATAATACGCTTAAAGTATATATTTGGTTTGGTCATTTTTTATTTCAGTTCGGTTTTCGGTTTGATTTTCGGTTTCGTTTTTGGTTTAATTTTCGGTTTGATTTTTGGTTTGGTTTTCGGTTTGTGTTTTTCTCAAATTTAGTTTCCGGTTTGATTTGATTTGATTTTGAACTGATGCTCATCCCTATTTGACGTTCAATTTTTTCCCTTAATTTATTCGCAGGTGTGTTATCATTTGTGGGTTTATTAAAATAATAGTAACATGTAGTTGTTTTTTTTTGTTTTGCTAAATATTATTTACGAAATGTGTTGATTGTCGGGAACACTTTGATCGTGATGCTTTTAGCACCTACCTTTATTCACCCCACAAGAAACAAATCTGGAAACTTTTCTGGACCAACGAGGCATTAACTAGAGTATAGCTCGGAGTCGAGACTCAAACTTTTTACCTTTTGTCTATAAAATCTCTCCAATAAACTCATATTTATTTGATAGAATTGTGTACGAACTAAGAGAAAGCCTTTTTGTTTCTCCTCAATATTACATAAAGAGTCATGTCATTTTTGTGACCATGTTAGAGTGAAAGGAAAGCAAATATGGAATATTTAGGTTTTATTAAATGCAACTTTTACTAAAATAGATCTTTTAATGTTTGTGAAATACATGATACCTTAACTCGTACTCGTCGAACACATATTGCAAAACATTTTGAAAAAATTTCACGTTTGGTCCCTGTCGTTTACCCCAAATATCAAGTTTACTCCCTATCTCAAACTAAATGCACAGATAGTCCCTATCGTTTACACTTTGGATCAGAATTGGTCCCTATCTCAAACTAAATGCACTAAATCTGATCTAAATTAAAACAAGATTAACATAAAACAAATAACAGAATATAAATAACAGAAAAACTTCTATTTAAAAATTTTAACAGTTTTTTTATGTATTGAGCATTGCACATGCTCTTAGACTTGAACCTGCAATTGATAAACTTTAATTATAAACTCAAAATTCGTTTTAATGTCTAAATTGAGTCCAATAATTATCAAAACTAATAACGATTAACGACTATAATACTATGGAGAACTTAAGATAGAATATACAATAAATCAACCAAATGGGTTCGATAAGCTTTAATTATTCAATGATGCATTTTTTTTATCGTACTTTTAAATCGAGTCAAACAAGATTATCATAACTAATAATGATTATAATAGTTAAGAGAACTTAAGATAGAATATACTACAATAAATCAACCAAATGGGTTCGCACGTTTGAAGGCAATTTTATTTGATGAAGTGGTTGTCTGTTTTTTCTTTGGTGTAAACATAGATGTAACATTTCGTTTAATTGTGTTGAATGACTTAAAAACCTCATTTTGTTACTTTGCAAATTCTAACTATTTGCTAGTTTTTTCTAATAAAATTCGTCGTTCGAAAAAATTAAAAATCAATCAAGTAGGTTTGATGAGCTCTAATTACCTTTGTTGCTCCAATTGATGCCCACGCCACATGCACTAAATCAAATTGCCCTTTTGTTAGTTTATTGTTTACTTTTTTTTTTGGCACCAAAACTATTTTTTGTCTTTCTATTTTTAGATGTTTTAAAACAATTGTCTCGCGTGGAAGATTTGTTGTCCTTTTAGGTAGGGCCGAACATCGGGTCAAAACCG
Source organism: Glebionis coronaria (assembly GCA_025667525.1). Classification (NCBI taxonomy): domain Eukaryota; kingdom Viridiplantae; phylum Streptophyta; class Magnoliopsida; order Asterales; family Asteraceae; genus Glebionis; species Glebionis coronaria. The sequence continues at coordinate 26,639,372 of CM046875.1, forward strand.
ATTTAATTGAACTCAATTGAAGAACTTAACAGGAAGCATAGATCGGGAGGCGAATCGAAGTGACTCAGTTAATTTCGGTTTGTTTTGATCGGTTTAATTAGGTTTAGACGGGTTAGATATCTTTATCTCGCTTTTTTCCAGAGCCGAACCGCACTAAGCTGAGCCGAGAGCAAAAACCAAAATATATAAAAGTGAAAATCGGACCGGATAAGGTCAATTGATATTTGATTGGACCGGTTCAGTTAGGTCTTTCGGTTCAATTTGATTTTCATCTCGTTTTGCTCAACCATACTTTTAAGCGGTGTAAGACCAACACGACTAACATTTTTTTTTCAATCCGTTAAAGTCTAATTCTTCTAGTTAACCTATTATTGGTTTATGGTCGACTATAGTTTTTGTTCAAAATCAGCTTTGAGTCATCCAATCGTTTGAATGTTCAATCAATCAACTCAACTTGATAAAACGTTACTCTTTCTGTCTATTTAGATAATTGTAATTATCAAAACACAACAAATACAAAGTTTAACAATGTTAGATCATCACAATTTTCAACCGGTTATATTCATTTATTTATTTTTAAAGCTTTTTTTCATGGGTTTAGAGTGAAAATAAGATACTATACATGTAAATCATTTGCAAGCAGTCTAATGGGCCCAAAAATCAACTCCCAGAAAGTTCTTGGCCCATCTCATGCATTGCCTTTCACTTTCTTATTGTAAAAGTTGACCAACAATCTTATTTTTAACGCATTAACACTCTATGGCCACTTTGGATTCTTAACTTCTTTTATTTATCATTATTATCATTATTAATGGTAGCAATCCAACTTTAATTAATTGATCTTTTAATTAATAAGAAGACCTTAATACCACATTTAGTTAGGGATGAGCATTTCGTCTCGAATTTCGAAATCAAACTAAAACCGTATCGATTATCGATATCCGAATCCCGTTCGGTACGATATCGATATCACGAAATAAGATGAAAAAAATCGGTACCATTAATTTGGTACGGGACCGGTACCAAACCGGGAAATTCGCGAAAAAAACGAGAAAATCCCGATTTCTCGATACCGGTACCGATACCGATATTCGAATCCCGTTCGATACGGTACCGGTACCATTAATTTATGCTCGAAAAAAATCGATGCCACCAATTTTGATAGAAAATTAATACGATACCAATATCGTACTAATCCATACATTTACTAAATACGAAGAGCGAACTCATCTTTTTCTCTTTCTAATCAATATTACCATTAAAACATACCTTATTTATACACAAAATACTCCACCAAAATACACATTCACACACAAATACAAAAAACACACACTTCAGGACAGGGGCGGATCTATGTGTTGGCCACATGTGGCACGTGCCACACATAAATTTAACTACTAAATATAATATTCTTTAAAAGTTGATGGGTTTTTTAGAGTGATACATGCTGTTTGAATTAAGATGTGCACAAAATGAGCACAAAGCCTCGAGTTTTTTTAGTTTTGAAGAAGAAAAAGAAACAATGAAGTAAGGAAGTTTTTTCAGTTTTGAAGAAGAAAAAGAAAGGAAGAAGAAGATAAGGCAAAAGAAAATGAACACTGATTATTTACTACTAGCCGGCTACCCGCGCAATGCGGCGGCGGGTAGCCGGTGACTAATTTCGTGGATTTGGCTAAACCACGAAACCACAATTACAAAAACGAATATCTTTTCTGGAGACAACGACCTTAACTTTTTTCGGCACCTCAAAGTCAGCGATAGCGGTTGGTGGTTGAGAGAGAGCGGTAGTTTTGTTTTGCTTATTTTGCATCTGCGTTTTAAGATTTTTTAAGACTTTATATATTAAAATTTTAATTGTTTCTATAAAGCTGGAAGAAAATTGTCTTTAAAAATGCTTTTATGAATTTAGGTTACAACTTGATTTGGATAGTTAATTTTTTGTTGTAACTTCTAATTATACTTAAAAACATTTAAATTTTTCGTTACAAATTTATATTGAGTTACAGTTATTTTTAGACTTTTAATATGCATTATTTTTTTTAGCAAAAGATAAATATTATGACCAATTATGTTTTTGGAAGCTACTTTTTATGAAATGCTTTTTAGCATTATGATTTTTAATAAATGAAATTATTGACGGTACCTTTAATATTTTGTAGTTATATAAAAACTGAATTTTATTATCAATTATCATACGCTTTATTTGATTGCATTGAAAGCATTTATTTATGCAATAACATAGATTTGAAAATGGTCACAGCTACATCCGTGTGTTATTAATGGGCCTGTATATATTTTCTCTATATACTTTTTTTCTGTATACATTTTTAAAAGTCCACATTGTAACAACCCATTTCACATTTAGAAAACCTAACAAAACAGCCTCCTAATCGTTGTTGATGATCACACAAACTAAAGAGCCGAAAGTTAAAGAATTGAGAGGTTGCCATGTTAGGAAATACCTAGAAAATGAAAAAATATATATGAATGGTGTGGCCTTCTCATTCATGAGCAACTCAATCTGCAATATAGCAAAAAAAAACTTATGTGAGAATATATGAATATAAATACAAAATCATAAGAGAAATTGTTTTGAATAAGTGAGAGAGGGAAAAGGGGATGAAGCATGATGTGTAGTTTGTTTGAGATTTTTAACTAAACAAATGTCTTACACTCCTATTTATAATAATGTTTTAGATGACCGTTACAAATTTTTAAATAGGTTGTGTAAATGTTGGTCGGTTACAATCTTATATAATTTAATACATTTAATTTTCATTATGTGTGTGATGAAAACTTAATTTTTTATTTTCTTGAAACATAACACACTTTCTTTTTAAAGAAATGTTAGAGGCTTAAAAAAATTAAGACTTCTAAAAATAGAATGACTTAAATCTTTTATAAAGTAGTATAGATTTTTGTCCTTTTATTTAGTTGGGTTTAGTACATTTGTTGTAGCAAACTATAGGGATGAAAAGTGTACGCTTATGCTTTTAAAACTAGTAATATTAATATATAAAAGTAGGTAAAGAGTAGTAAAAATACAACAATTATCTTTTATATGTTAATATTTTTTCACAGATTCGAACTTGCAATAAAAAAAATTTTGTGCCACATATGTTCAAAATTTCTAGATCCGCCACTGCTTCACGACTCGATCTTGACTAAGACCCAGCTGTGCAAAATATGGTTTGAAGTCATGTTTAAAAGGCAGCCGTAGTGAGAAAGACACGTTTTTCTTGTGGCCTAACTAGGGGTGGAAACGAGCCGAGCCGAGCTCAAGCTCGCTAGGGCTCGAGCTCGGCTCGTTTAAGTTTTACAAAGCTCGAGCTCGACTCGTTTCGAGCCTTATTATTTAGGCTCGTGGTATGGTAGACAAGCTCGGGCTCGGCTCGAGCTCGACTCGTTTATACTATTTTGCAATATAAACATAAAATTTGGCTTGAGCTCGGCTCGTAATATACATAAATTAGGCTCGTTAATAAACTTGTTATTAAGCTCGTTAAGAAGCTCGTATATAAAACATTAGGCTCGTTTAGGCTCGCGAGCCCAAACGAGCTTTGTACGTAAATCTCGGGCTCGAGCTCGTTTAATAAACGAGCTGCAACTTAGGCTCGAGCTCGGGCTCGAGCTCGTTTAGGCTCGGCTCATTCGAGCTTTTTACCGATTTGATCCTGAGCTTTTCACGAGCAGTTCGGCTCATTTCTATACCTAGGCCTAACTTATTGTTCGTTTGACTTCTCTTATTATGTAAATAGTACAATAGTTTTAATTCTTAAGAAAAACAAACTTTGGATGTGGTTTTTGTAAGGAACATAATAAGTTTGTAGACGTATACATAAAGTTATATGAACCTATAAAAGTTCAAGTCAATACTATCTCAATTCTCAACACTTAAGATACTTCGATATATGAATATTCGCATTCATGGTCCCCTAAATGCACACTTGTGGGAAAAATAAGATAACTATTGGTCAATTTAAACGTACATACTGAAAGTTACAGGAGAACTAATTAACATATTATCCGACATAAATTTATAAGTTATTGTGAAAGCAGATTTAACATTTACAAGTTAATAAAGAGGTCAGTGTCTTTAAAATTAAAAGTAAGCGACAACTGATACTACAAAAAATCAAACAGTAACCTTTTCAAATTTCTTATACAACTAACGTGCTGTTTGATTATGACTTATAAGGTCTTAACTGAAAAATCAGTATATAAATTAAGTCATTAATAGTGTGTTTGTTTTGTGCTTAGAGCACAGGGTATGGTTTGGTGTTTTCGTGCTGAGCCGTGGGAAAACACTATAATTTTCAGGGGTATGGTGAGTGATGGGTAAATGATCCCACAACACCACAAACACGAAAACGCCACATTTTGACGCTCCTTGGTTGGCTTGAGCCATGGAGTATACATTGGGCCCACTTTTCAAAAAAAAAAAAAAAATTATGCACGAAAACACGAGACAGGAAAACGCGAGACCGGGGTATGGTCTCGTGTTTTCGTGTCTCGCGTTTTCGTGCGAAAACGCGCGCCGTCCCCTCGGCGCGAGACACGAAAACGCGAGCAGTGGTGTGGTTTCTCGCGTTTTCGTGTCGCGTTTTCGCACAACGCGAGGGTATTTCTACCCGTACCCTGTGCTCTTAAAATTAACATACGATTTTCCAAAAAAGCCATATGGAAGAGGGTCTTCATATTAAGTCTATGAGTTAATTTGTTATTTTACATATTTAGCTTTCAACTGCTTCTTTTATTTAATTTAAAAGGATATAACAATATTTTTCTTTAATTCAGACAATTAATTCAGCATACGAAACAAACAATAATATAACCATCTACAAACATACATTACATATCTAAACAGACAATTTAATTTTACAGGACTTATTCAAAAAATTAAACAAACAAGCCCTAAGACCAAAAATTATTTGAACAACGAGCGAGTATATTTTTATTAAGTTAGTTATTTGATTTTAGAGTAGTTACTCAGAAGGTAATATCTGTCAACTTCGAACAATAATAATTATTGATTCGATTTTACAATATATATTCAGAAGATACTATCTGTCAGCATCAAATCAACGTATTTATCAGACATAACCCTCAAATTCACACTTTGAAAGAAAATCCTTAAAAAAAAACCTAAACCTAAGAACTTTCGCATGTGATAACAACTTTCTCAAAAAAAAGTTTAGTAGCCACCTGTACTAAGACACAACTAATATCCAATGTTTTGAAATCCAGTTTTTAAATCGACCCAGTCGAGTGACCGAATCAACCCAGTTTAAAAAAATTATACATTTTTTAGTATTTTTAATAACTAACAAAAATTATATATAAAAACCATAAAACTTCCGTATATTAATGATGACGTATAGTGGCTACGCTCACTATTCGTAACCACAATCCATCATCTTTTCGCTAAAGGTAGCCAACCACGAGTGAAACCATATGTTACGGATGACCCACGAGGATGCCCTAACAGCAAGCCGTATGCGGTTGTTTAGTAAGCGTGATACATGAATGAGTCTAGCATAACATGGTCATGAGCCATATCATACTAGACTGGGGGACATGTCGACATATAGTCGATAAAGGGCCTGACCTAATAGGCCCGTGATCCAACAGGCCAGCGAGCCAACAGGCCCGTGGCCCATACACCTAACATACCCTTCAAGAAACCCTAGTCCTATAAATACAAGGGTATGAGTCTCATTATAGATCATGTTATCTATTCTAAACACACCCAGGGGCGGAGCCAATAGGGTAGCTAGCGGGTGCTCAGCCACCCCCAACCATCCCAACATGTTTAAATTGAAGTTTAAATTTAAGTTCATATTTCGTTGAGTTTTCATTTGGGCCCTTTCTAATGGCCGAAATCAGTTAGCAAAGCCATTGTCGAAGAATAGTTTGTTACAATTATGTTCATCGAAAAGTTAAGGGTTTTTGCAGCACCGTAGATCTGAATGTAGAAGATAGAGTTGACTATTCACAAAGTCTCTCTATTTCTTAATGTACGGGTAAAATATTTATTGGAGTTTGAATAATAACAACCCAAGTAGTTGCAAGTATATACCAGGCCCATTTACCATTTGATTCTCCTTTATACTGAAAGCTTTATTACGTACTATTAGGGCTGAGCATCGGTCCGGGACTGGACCGGACCGGACCGAGGACCGAAATGGTCCAAAACTCCGGACCGAGACTGGACCGAAATAGTCCGGTCCGGTTCGGGTTGGTCCGGTCCAGTTCGGTCCTCGGTCTGGTCCGGTCCTGTTAGACATATCTGACGAGATTTTGGTAAGACCGAACCGAAACGGACCGACCGGGCCGATGATCGAATTCGTCCAAAACCCCGGACCGAGGACAGGAGCGAAATTACTCGGTCCGGTTCGGTTCGGTCCGGTCCGGTTTTCCGGTCCGGGTCGGTTTTAGGTCTGCCGTGCTCAGCCCTACGTACTACAGTAGTATTAAATTTACGAAGTGTAAAATTTTGTTTAGAATAAAAAGCACATATCATACTTGTGGCTTGTTCAGATTGCAGATATAGTTTGTAATAAATTTCGAATGTTTATACTTTATTATGAAAACTTAGATACATCAATGTTATGCGGCTTAATTTAGATTTTGAGGGTCAAACAGATTTACGTGTGATCATTGATTCGATAAATAAAACACTAAATTGTTACTACTATGTCATAAAATTCGAGCCCCCGCTAAAGTTAAATCCTGGCTCCGCCCCTGACACACTCCTTTATAATATATCATCACGATACTAATTTTACCGTCATAGGTGGACCATGAGGCTCCGACCGCGGGTCTACTCCTAACCGGTTCTCTTTTGTTTGCAGTATTAGTAAGGACCTGGGAAGACGATTAACGGCCCGCGAGAGTCGTCAGACCGGCCCAGCCAAACTATGCTTCAACAATTAAAGATATAAATTGTTAACTAACTAATATAATATGTAAAAATTAAATTTTAATCGTAAATACGTAAAATTATATATTAAAAAAAACATAAAAAAATCAAAACTCGGTCGAGTCTTGAGAACCAGGTTGATTCGGGTCACCTTAACCCGGCGGGTCTAAACAGGTATCGAACATGTGAAACACAGGTCAATATAACCATTTTTTTTGGCAAAACTGATTCAACAGATTAACCCGACCAAATTAACCCGGCTCTGAAAACATTGCAAATATCATTTAATCATACATAAGTAGTTTAATAAAAAACATAACATGTCACTTTACATAATAGGCCCTACAAATATGTGTCTTATTGTATTATTATATACTTGTCAACTTTTTTCTTAGTTGCATCCGCTCATATACCAAATAAAAACTAACAAAAATCCAACTCAACCAACTCATTATAAACAACCCACAAAATTATTATTTGCTCATTCCTCTTCTTCATTCTTCACAAAAAATTCGATCTTTTCTTTAGCCACAAGGAAGTTGAACATGGTGACGACGGTGTCGGTCGAACGATCAAGATATACCGGGTGGTCATGCGTCCTCGTGTGGAACGTTAGAGTTGCAGCCTCACGAGAACGTCCGAGAAATCATTGAGTTCATGTCTATGTAATCACTTAGGCAAGTCTGAAGCTTGGCTCTTACTTAACACTTTTTTTTTTGTTGTTGTTAATTTTAATTTTGTTTGTTAAGTTGTCATGAAAAAAACATTGGATGGGAAATACAATAAAAGTTTGGAAATGAAATTTTATTTCTTGTATATGTGGTGTTTGTTTTTATTTATTTATCATCTAACTTATTTTATGAAGTTTCTATGTGTTTGATTCCAGATTATGTGTCTAAATCATTATTCGTTGTCCGGGCTGTTTTTGAGGGTGTGTAAAGTGCACGACCGTCCAGGATTTAAATTTTTTAAAGGTTTTAAAATTTGTTCCGTTAACAATTATTGGCATATGTACATATATTTTTCACGAAAATTCCTTCTCGAATGATGACTTCAATTTTTTTCACAAATTTAGAGACGGTCATGTTTGTCGTCGTAGTACATGATTACAATTGATGGATATCGTCGGAATAACGATTATTTCAATAGATTTTACCCTTAAAGAAGAGCAATTACAAAATTTATTATCAGTAAAGAAATGATCGATGATTTTGACATGGAAAAATAATGTATAACTTATTGTTGATTTATTATTTAAAAATTGTTAAATTATGATATAATCAACGAATCATTAGTAGGAGACAACATATACAGTTGTATACAAACTAAGAAACCAAAAGAATATACACACGCCCAATTATGAAATAAAAATACCATTTATCAGAATATTCAGAATTTTATTATTATATGAAGTTGAATGGTTCAATTTCTATAACAATTCATTATTTGGAATTAGGATTATAAATTTTGTAATTAATGAGTTAGGGAAAATGTAATTTTATCATTTTGATTTTATTTTTCTTTTATGTATTATTTTTTATTTAAAAAAAATACAGATTAACGAGAACATTTTGATTTTGAGCGCCTTTAATATTAGCGATGGTCCAATTCATAAAAAAAATATTTCCGGCAACTCTTCAGTCCCAGTGGGACACCAACTGCAGAAAACGGAACTCGAATCCTTAATGTTTTATCTATAGAATCTCTTCAATAAACTTATATATTTTTGTGTATCGCTGTTTATTACAGTCTTATTTAAATAATCACTCAGAAGAATGACGAAGTGGTAAAACATATCAATAATGACCGTTGATGATCAAAATTAATATATTAGCTTATGGACATGACTTCTCAATATTAAATGAAAGAAATTTGATTCATCTAACATGATCAAAAGTTAATATACGGAGTATTAACTTATGGACATGACTTCTTAGCTAATGAGAAAATAAAAGCGATCAAAAGACTAAGCGTGTCTTAGGTTTGTTGACGGGGTTAGAATCGAATTTTATTTTTTGAACCACTGTTATAGTATATAGTTTTGGTATGTAGAGTGTTGTGCTCAAGGGTGGAGCTTAGGGAATTTTCGAGGATACATGAAAACTCGATAAAACTTTATCGCGTAATATATATTTGCTAAACCTCCGCCCCTGGTGTGCACGTTTGATATGTATTTTGACGATAATAAATGCAAAATCTCCTTATTACACTATGGGCATTATATAGAATAATGAATCACCAAAAACAAGGTAACTTTTAGGATATGGATTGATTAAAAGCCAATAGCCGTCCATCCACGATAATAGTAGCTTTTTGGAATCCGATAATACTTTTCACCTAACTAATAATAATGGATAAACTCCGGATTTACCGTAACATACATTTGACAGGACTTGATAGTACGTCATTAAAATTCATGCTTTTAATGTATCTTGTAAGAAAATTGACTTTCCTACTTCATGTGTTTAATATCATCAAGATGAAAAGTGGTGTATAACACATGTCAAGTTTTGGTACAACTAAAAAGCCAAGTACAAACATGAAGTAAAAGAACATAGCGATCCTTATTTTATAGCTCATGTCTTGATGTGTTCCTCTCTCAAAAGGTTTAAATCAACAGATTTTTTAAGGTGTCGACCGACTTTTTTTAAAGATTAAGCCTAGACAATAAGCAATTGTTCTATTGACTGAACTAGTCAGGAGTTGGAATTGAACCCATAATTTATTTCTCAAAAGTCTTTCTTAACTGATTAACTAAATGTTTCCGATGAAGAACTGATGCATATTCATATTGTGATACGTACGTGGTGAAGAACAAAATGATACATATATGAGCAACAAAATTACACATAATGTGACGATATATTTACTATATTTAAAACTTTTATTTCAAAAATCTTAAAATTTTAAGTTTACACATCTTGATTTACTAACCTTAAGTTAATCTTCAAAATATATTAGGCGAAAAACGTTTACATAAAATACGTCGTTCACAAAAAAAAGCAAAAACATCATCCTTGAGCACAGTACTCGTCGTCGTCATTTGCGTGAGTATTATGCTAGTTTTAAAACATACTTAAAGAGAGGTTAAAGATGAGTTAAAAACAACGGTAGAAAGCCTTCAAGAAAAACACTCCAACTATTAGTTCATATATACTAGTACTTGTGTATATGAAATTGAGATGACCACGCTTTATATTATTTTATTTTTTTAACGGTAATTTTTAAACTAACACCATCTATCTCATAATTTATATCTCATATTTCTTTATCGAGACTTGAATCCACAACCTTGAGGTTAGAAGGTAACTCACATACCATTAGGCCAAGAGGCTACGTCAACTTTCTAGAAAAAGAAAATTTTTATTTGGTTTGAGATTATACGACGATAGGTTCAAACCCCGTAAATTAATTGATCATGCATCGAAAATTATGTTTAAAGAAAAGAAAGAAATTGAGATGACCACTAATTATTAGCTTTATATTAATATATGTATAGTGGGTTAAAGTACAAGGAACCAAATGGAAAAGTATGCACAGGTCAAATAATTTTGTAGTAGTTGTACTAATTTGGTATTGGCCCATGACTCATCAACAATGCTTAATTTATCCAACTCTCAAGCATTACTACTATTATCTATATTAATGTCAAAGTCATTATATTTATTCTTGCAGTACGGTTTTGCTACTTACTTAACATTTTATCAAAACCGATGATTCGATTTTGATGTGTCTTATCAAGTTAATCGAGTAAATGTTTCGACACTTCTAACACTTTTTTTTTTGTTTGTTAAAAGGTGTCAATACCGGTGAACACTTTACCACTTTAGCACTTTCCAAGATCATATGACTAACTAAACCATTTTTGTACGCGACTCGTTAGACCATAAGTAGCAAGGGCTCTCTTTCGATCTACCCAACATGGTCCATTCCTCCATTTGATCATTTATTATATAGTTCGAGTTAAATTGCCACCTCTACTATTTTGTCATGCTAGATAAACTTTATCTGTATAATGATGTATAATTACGTGTTACCAACATATCTCATAATTATGTATTGATGAGTCGAGCTCAATTGAGTTTTTAAGTAATTAAGTAATGTTGATTAATCATCCAACACCAAAATCTTTTTATATAGTTGGTGCCACATATTTTCCATTACTTAATTTTATTACACATTCAAAACGTGTCAAAAGTGATGAGTTTGATGAGCCCATTGGGCCAAAACAAGTCATTCTATGAATGAAAATTCGGTGTCAAATTTAGGAAATATTTAAAATTTAAAATTTCCCATAGACAAAAAAAAATCAACTTTTCAGAATTATGTAAAAGGCCATTAACGATGACTGTGTCAATGACGGTCAAATTTACCGGAAACTTACGAATCTTGTCAAAAATACCGAAAACTCAGTATAAATTTGTGTTTATAACTTATGTTAACTATTTATAATTTTATATGTATGTTAAGTTGGATTTTAAGAGTAATAATGTCGAAAAAACCTAAAATTTATTAGCAATATCTCAAAACTTACCGAAAATACCTAAAATTTACTAAAAATGTCGATTTGATTAATCATCGATTAATTCCGCCAAAAGGATTATAAGTTGAATGATCCGCCGATTATTCACCATTTATGCAACCTTGTAAAAAAAAGTAAAAAAAATAGTTTTAAATTTGGGAAAATAAAACATTAATGATTGCATTTGAAATTTAATTATATGAATTTAAATATAAATTTATAACCTTTTTATATTTTTTTACTTTAGAAAATAAACCATCCAACTGTTATAGACTTTACACCAAATCATTCCTATTATAAAGAGAGAATATATTAAATAAAAACTAAACTTTACTTAGAATGTATCTTATTATCGACTTAAACTTTAATGAACCTTTATCCCACAAACTGGACTAATAAACATTAAACGACTAAACATATAATTTTCTTTTTTTTTATAAAGTGCATTCGCATTGGAGTGTCATTAAAAAGAAGTTACATCAACAATGCTTATCCCAAACCAAACTATTACATATCCAAATTAAAACAAAATCAAACACATCATCGAAGACCTTGAATCTTTCTCATCCGAAGAAAATATGCTTGCCATTGTCGTGATTGATTGGGAGCAGTAACATAAATCCATATATGAAAACGGTGATACCCACAAAAGAAATCAACAAACACAACCAACCAAAACCGAACTCCCAAACCCAAGAAAATATGCTTGCCATTGTCGTGGTTGATAGGGGGGCAGTAACATAGATCCATAGATATAGGTACGGAGGTGGAAACGACCATGTAGGTGGGAGTCACTTTGTAGGAATATCCACCATTGTGGAAAAGAAAACTAGATCTGAGAAATGGATTTGATTTGTTTTTAGAATTGAACATGATAATTGAAGGAGGTTTAAGTTTATTGGTAGCCTCTTCGAACTTCTGACGTGTAGCCGGTGGCTGGAGGCGGCGATTAAAAGATTGTTTAGGTTAAGGGTTAGAGAGAAAAGATGGTTTTTAATGTGATGAGAAAAGATGGTTTTTAATAAGAAAGAAAAAAAATGAACATTGTAACAATAAAATCAATGCATGAAGAAACCCTACAGCAATAATATTATAGTTTTATAAGGAAATGCTTAGTTCACATTGCTTCTTTCCAAAGAGCTACATCGCCATCCTTTGATGCAGTTAACAAACAGTTTTTGTCTTTTGGGTGCTCACAAACACTTGTTACCGATGACGAGTGAGCGCGAAACTTTGAAACCTTGACGTCAGTTAACAAATCCCCAGACGATAATATCGCCATTATCTGAACCCCCAACTACATGGTTTTCATTGTTTGCAAGACAGCAAGCCGACATGTCGCATGTAGCACCTTTGTATTTTCAGTATATAGTCCTAGCGTCCACGTGCAAAAGGCGCAAAGTACGATCCATTTTTCATAGACATATGCAAGAGGGCGTCTCGAAGTTAAAACATAATTTTCGAAAATTACGAAGATCAAGATAATCTACAGCTCCTGAATGGCGTGCCACGATGACTTCGGTTCTTCTTAAAGAAATAAAGAAGAGAGAGTCTTCAGAGGGATAGGGCAAGGTCTTAATCGGCTGAATGCTGTAAGTTCTTAAGTCCCAGAAATGCACACCACTACACCCGGCTGATACAACCACAGACGCGAAATCATTGACCCTCACAGAATCCACACACTGGCCACGAGGGTCAGTAAATCTTCTGATAAGTGCACGCGTTGAAAGATCCCAATACAAGATTTGGCCATCAGTATCACATGAGGAAGATTTCGAAGCATCGTCAGTAATGGAAAACATCACGTACCGCAGCCTTGTGTTCGCAAAAAGCTTCCAAGATGGTTTGCGTTACGTGTATCTCAAAGATTAACAACCTGATCAACACCAGTAGTTAAAAAGATATTCTCCACCGAATTTTGCTGTAGTAACATCGCCAACATGCGCTTTTTTGATGTTCATCCTTTCCGCCGAGTATATATTATTGATCGTGCCTTCAAGTGTTAGTACAGTATCCTATATTTATAGGCCGGCACATATAATCTTGATTTACAACTAATTCTATTAGGAAACGAAGTAAACATGGTAATAAAGATAAAAATATTTAAAATAACATATATATACCCATGCATATGTTTATGAACAGTAATTTAGCACTACTATAATATATACTTTGAAGGTATGTGTTTATACGATTAAATGATATCCTTGAAGTGCTTTCACATGTGTTTTTTTCCTGGCCTTTTGATACGACCTATCGAATACTTAGCTCGTATCGGTTCATAAGTCCCAAATATGGTGGAACTTGTTGGATTAATCGTTTACTAAACTTTGACTGAATAGTTCTTTGTTGGTATTTTGACCGAATCTCAAGGCCTGCACGTTGCATGGTCAATAGTTTTACCTATTCTTTAGGAAAGTTAGGAGTATGTAACCCACGTTTCTGTTGTTAAGAGGGCTGGGAGTCATGGCTCCAAGTGAGTCGTTTTTTGGGTGCCACGTTATCGAAACTCACTCACTCACTCACAAGAAAAAATATGCGGAGTCATGGCTTGGAGTGATGGGTGAATGTGGGTCCCACAATACCCCTTTCTTCTTCCCCAATACACACACAATACACACAAAAAAAAAAAAAAAAAAAAAAAAAAAAACACAGATTTCTTCTTCCACGCCAAGTGGGTTTACCCACGTAGGGCTCCCACGCCGTGGCTTTAACATTTCGTCGGAATCATCACATCAACCACGCCGTGGGTTTGGCACCCCACGGCGTTAAGACTCCCAGCCCTCTAAGGCTATATATTGCCTAGTTGTATTCAGTAATATAGATATCCCTTTCTTCACATTATACTTTCCTACCTGTATTCTCATAACATATCAATAGTGAGTTTTACCGACCTCACTAAAAAAGTTAGCTTGTTTGAGGATGGGACATCTAGGTCTATAAACCATCAACTGAACATTGCATAGATAAAGCCGTTGTGGTGAGAGTAAGATTCCTAAATGCCTTTATAGTTGCAAGGGTATGATTTACGGGTCTCTTGGTATAAAACATCTTATGCCACCAGAAACCATGAGAGCTCTAAATTTTTTAACGTTCTGTAAATGAATCATATGGACCCCCAAACTAGACCTTTTCAGAGGAACATTTTGAGTAAATCTCTGACTTGACGCGAATTTTGCTTAAGGGGTTTAGTCGTTTTGGTTTATACCCAGGTGAACCTTATAGCAATATCCTTTCTGAATGTGATTCTTACTGGTTCAAAGTTAACTACAAGAAAATAGCTTTTTAGCGTCGTAATTTAGCGACATTTTCTTCCAAGTCGCAAATAGCGACATGTCATATAATATCTTTAGATCATATGTTATTATTATCATATATATATATATTTTAGTTGTTAGATGTTATTATTATCGTAGATTTGAGATAACCTGCATTCTAATCAATTGCCTGAAGTCAACTTTGATAAGAACATGATAATGACGTCAAATAACGATAATATTGATAGTGTGAGCTCGGAATAGCGATTGAAATAGCTATATAGAATAAGTAAGTCGCTCATTTAGCGTCGTAATTGGCTACAAGGAATAAGTAAGTCGCTCATTTGGCGTCATAAATAGCTACTTGGAATGACAAGAAGTCGCTTATTTGGCGTTGTAAATAGTGACTTGAAATAAGGACGTCGCTGAATAGCGACATAACTAACGATGTAAGTAGCGACATGGGTCATAATTAGCGATTTAAGTAGCCATATATCGAAGTTTGTCGCTATTTAGATAGCGATGTATTAATGAATATCGCTACAAATGTCGCAATATTTTGCGACGTATATTTACATGTCGCAAATTCTGCGACTCATTTATAGAGACATATTCTCTTATGACGCTAAGCTACTCGCTAGCTTTAAATGCATCGCTAAACATGTCGCTAAGAAAGTCGCTAAGAAGCTATTTTCTTGTAGTGTTTGACTAGAGTTCTTCAATAACACTGAAGTATTACTAGCTAGCATGCATATACTTGACCAGTTGACCTCACCACTTAAACCTTAAAGCAACTCCTCTTGCCTTCTTGCTCAAATCAGTTGGAGAAAATATCCTCATGTAACTAAAGATATATTGGTTAAGACTTAAAACGAGCCTCTTTAGACAGAAAGACTCCGATTTTCATACTGAAAAATCTAATAGGAATGGATTTAATAAATGTTACAGGTACACAAGACCTAAATCCTCTGATCCGAGCTTTTGCTGTTCGAACAATGGGATGCATCCGAGTTGATAAAGTAACAGAATATATTTGTGATCGTCATTGAGAGATGTCTTAAGGAAGCGTATCTTTGCTTACAGAAATTTTAATTAATCAATCAATCAGAGTACTATAAAATGATTTAACATTCTATTTTTCTCATGGAAATCTTCTTTGTCACTTGTATCAGGATGATGATATCGTCGAAAGCCAGCAGCTATATGTGTCTCTAAACTTTATGACATTAACTGATCTTAACATCGTAGGTGCGACGGAACAACGGGTTTGTCAATTCTCGGGCTATGATACTGACAGTCATGAAATGGTAGGTGCCACGGAACTGGTAAGTATCATAGCCCGAAATTTCGTTTCTGACCCGTATTTATCATAGAGGGTCTTTAAAAGACGGTTTTAAAAGGCCTAAATCTAGTAGTACAAAATTGCGATGCATGTATTTTTTAAGTATAATTGCATGGCACTTCTAGATTTGATACTTTAAATAGTATAATGCATTAGTCAACAACTGTAAGTTGTTCCTAAATTTTATGGGACATTTTACTTTTTAGTAACTCGTCACGATTTACGACTTATGTAGTATTATGTGTTGCTTCGTGGAAATCCGCTTGTCATATATATATAAAAGAAAATAGTTAGGTAAAATAGTTAGTAAACTAACAGTCTAATATGTTTAACATTTACAAGTGTGCAGTATTTTATCTTTTAACTTTCGAGTACTTGGTCATTTTTGAGCTGAAAATTTACCATTCTTCGAAATTTCATGATAGAATGCAACTCTATTAACTACAGTAACTTGATAGTTGGTATATATGATGGCGACTTGCGACTTTTTGAATCTTAAAGCTGAGTGACTGAGTCGTCAGATAGTAATTATAAAATATTGAAGCTAAAATATTACTGTAAATGATAACTTTACCTCTTTATATAAACCAACATCACTCTAGCATAAGACACAACTACATCATACAATGAAGCTCAATCGTATTATTAGTATTGTCTTGGTTGTTCTCTTTATGATTGTATTTGTTTCATCTAACGCACAAACCAATCAAACTACCAACCGGCCGCAAACTCAAAAACCAAAAGGTACGATCGATCGTATATACCGGTTATAATTCTTATATATACTTTTTCAATTTATTGATAAATGTTAACTAATGCTTAATTACATATACAGGAGGAGATAAGAATAATACGTGGGGAGGTTGTTATGGTTGTTGGACTTGAAGAAGCATGATCGTCGTCTTGTTCTATAGACTCATCGATAAAGGTGGCGATTTCACTTGGAAGTGTTAATCTAAATATGTATCTAGCTAAGTAATATAATAATATATCTTAGTGTGTAAGGTTAATCTAAACATGTATCTAGCTAAATATGTAAGGTTTTACTTGTACGTGCTTAAATAATAAACATCCTAGTGTGTAAAGTTTATCTGGTTTTATACTGGTCCGAAAGCTCATATCTTGTGATATTATTCACCTTCTATTTCTTGCTATTGTTTGATTACTGTGTCGATAGCAATAATTTACAACTCAATTTAGACACATATATGGTGCCATTGGCAAAAATATTTACAACTCAATTTAGACACATATATGGTGCCATTGGCAAAAATATGTACTTAAGTTTTATAAAAAGTTTTACACACTTCAAGTTCTTTTAGTATAAAAATAATATAAGTAATATATATATATATATATATATATATACTAGCGTCGTAACCCGCCCAACGGGCGGGGTCGCTTCGTAAATCTTTTTAAAAGTACGTTCGTGTATTAGTTATATCCATTAGCATTAGCACCCATCTATGTTAAAAGAAAACTAAAAGAAAATTAATATTTGATATTTTTAAACCTTGTCCCACCCGACGGTCATGTTTTGTCCTATGTGAATCTTTCCCGTTAAAAAAAAATCGAAACCGGTTTTTAAAACCAAACCGGTAAAAAGCAGGTTTTTTTTAAACCGATCCGACAATTTGTAAATGGTTTAATAAATTAGCGTTAAAAGATACCAAAGTAGCATCATTTTATTATTCAAAGGCACTACGGTGGTTATTAGAGATATCAAGACATGATACATGAAAGTTTCAAGCTATATCTTTCGTCTTTATATATTATGTCTTTGTATTCTTTCTTTGAAGTTAAGATTAGAGCTCATATTAAAGGCTAAATAAATAATTCTTTGTTGGTTGTATTATTTAAATGCATCACATAGCTTTCAACTTACCGTCTCATATATCCATTCTATCTAAACTAAGATGTCAAATATCATACTTGAAGCTATTTAGTTGCTTTTTACTTATTTGCTTCGAATAACTTTCTGGGTTTGAACATTTAGGGTAACAAAATGACTTGCGCAAAACAGGCGTTTCTGCAGCGAAGCACGGGTATCGAAAGCTTGTTCGAATACAGTAACAATAGACGTTGGTTTGAAAATATTTTTTTTTAATACATTGTAAATGTATTTCAAGCTTTGTGATCTTGCCAGATGTTGATACATTGACTGTTACCCATGTTAGTTAATAGAATGTGAACTTATAATGTTATATTATAGTAAACGAAATTTATTTGTTTGATATTTGATCCAATTTTGCCATTTAATATAAATTCTCTCGTTTGATTTACTTGACTGGACTCGATAACAAATAGTTTATGGCATTATAACTAAACAAACACCCATTAAATGATTCTACAATGTTAGAAGTTAAACACATCAGTGTATAGGTCAATATAACTTTGTTAGATATAGGTATATATCTTTGAAATAACGATTCAACTACAAATAAAATCAATAATTCAAACTCATCGTTTCACTTGACATAGTTTGTAATTTTACTCACGTTCATGCGACTTTCAAGTGAAGACCCACAAAGAAGACCAGCTAAGTCAATACAACTGACCACCAGAACCACCTTGAGTAGCGATAACTTTTCCTGGAATGTATGGAGGTCGAGTCTGAAGCCCATTACCAACTTGAATGGTGTTTCCACCTTGTCGCTTTTGCAAGTAGATGACCTTCGAGGGTAGGACAAAGTGGGAAGTGGAAATTGGGTTGGGGCTGCTACTACATTATTGTTATTAGTCCTACCAGAAACCCTTTGTTGTTCTAGAGCAGCATCATTGTTATAATGCATCATAGAACTAAAAACTTTAACAGGCCTAGCAGCACTCCCTCATGTTAAATTAAAATGTGCAGATAATGCAATTACATATGAGCTGAATTGTTGTTAGTATCAGTTTGATCTGCCTTGTAAGCACAAAACAAATCTTATCATCTTGGCCACGTAACGAAAACATCACGCGGTTGAATTCATCACTAATGTCAAGATTATGTGGGTCAAAGAGGGGAGGAATAAGCTTGTCATCTTGGCCACGTAACGACAACATCACGCGCTTGAATTCATCACTAATGTCAAGCTTATGTGGGTCAAAGAGGGGAGGAATAAGATCACATCTTTTGCAAACCACAAGATCACATATTTTACAAACCACTTTGGATTACAAACAATGGCTTATTAATGCTCCATTTGCACCATAGCATGTGACTTCTTTTAGTGTGAAAAGTTAAATGCTCATTTTCTATTTTTACCTTTTTTAATAACTAACCTGAAGTATAATTGGGATGTCATATAATAACATTCTACAACTATATTTGTAATTATCTTTATGACATATTTAAAACTAAGGCTAAGATGGCACCTGTTAAATACTTGGTCCAAGAATTCACTCTCCAGTTCCCAAATCACGATCGTGTCACCCTATCTTCATCAACCGCCAAAAGCTCGACTTGAGACAGTTTTGTTTCTGCAAGAAAAAAAATAGTTATAGGCATCAAGTGAGACCACTCCGGCAGAGTTCAATACAATGATAATCCCAAAAGCAGAAACTAATTATATGTTGTAAGCAAACGATTTTTGTTATTGTACCTCAGTTACTGTATTGGGGTTTCAGAGATGTCTGATATGAATTATGTATATTTATCAAAGCTTTATTTCCAAAAGAGTAAAATGCATAAATACCAGAATTGTCTGTCCATGCTGTTTGTAGATATTTATTCTGGTAGTCACTTTCTTTAGCATCGGTGACACACGAGAATAGTTGATAATATTGGTGGTATTCTCGCAGGTTACACAGGGAGTTTGTTATAGTTAAACCGGTCTTTAGTGTGTTTAGATTTGAGCTCCTCGAAGTGTTCTTTAGTGTCCAATTAAATCTGCTTATGGGTTTGCCTTTCCATATACACATATCAGATGTGAACTAAACATTTTATTTGTAGATAAGGGGGTGTTTGGGATTGCTTAATAAAGAAAAACTTATCCCGGTCCCTAGAAATCTCTCTCCTCTATTTGATCATTATATTACATACATCTATCTTAACATAAGAAAGAAAAGGGAAATACCAATGTGAAAAACTTACTGAGTATGCAAGATGATGTTTCTTGATCGAGGAAATTGAAGAGCTAAAATGATTTGTGAGTTGCCTAATCAAATCACTGAAAAGCATACGTTATGACTTTAGTCCTGACAACTCGTAGAAGAACATCATCTATGGCATTTGCCCTTAGACTTCTTATGACTGCGTCCTTAGAAATCGCTCCCTCCTGTTAGACAACATGTTGATGATTAGATTAAAGACATCTATTTTAACATAACAAATAAAAAGGGAAATATCAAAGTGAAAGACTTACAGAATATACGACATGATGTTTCTTGATCGAGGTCATTTTTGAAGAGCTCAAATGATCTGTGAATTGCTTAATTAAATCATGAAGCTAATACATAAATTCTATTGTAAATATTCAGACATCGATCTAAAAATCGAGTATTAGACCCATTATACCCATTCTTACCCATTTTTGGTAACATTATTGCAATGATGGCAATAATCGTTGTATTTTATATTGTAACTCGTAAGCAGAAGTAAATATAATGAGTAGGCCAGTCAAAACCAATAAGTGACAAGTCATTGGTATCAAATTATAAATCACATTATATCATAATCACATTGTCCCATCCAAAAGCCTAATAAATAATCATAAACTCGAAATTGCAGACTATATACCTTCTGAATTGTAAGGCAATCAAAAGGATTCTTGTGAAATCAACGTTTAGACTTAGATAGATTTGAAAACCATGGAATTCTCTTATCAATAGCTCTAGGATTATTCATGATCACCATAACATCTACTTGCAACCTGGAAATTAGAGAATGAAAATGAGATTTTAAAAACTAAATTTCAGATAAATAGAGACTGAAAATTAAAATGGAAAAGCTCCCAGAAATAGGCCTAATGGATACTCGTGACTTATCTGCACATTGTTTAAAATTAAGGGAAATTCCATAATGATCTAATAGATCTCAAGACACGGTTGATGAGGTTTCCTGGCAATTTACTTTTCTCAAAGCTTGCAAATCAGACCACGTGAATAATGTGTCTGATAGTTGCATCGTCCATACTGACCAAGTGGCCATATGTTGCTGATGGGGTCCGGAAAGTGCTGGGAACCGAAAGTGTCAAGATTATTTCACCAGTTTGAATAAAGAAGGAAGTAACTCAGCAAAATAACATCAGCATAAAAAGTTGTGACAGACCTTTGGGTGTGTTTGTGTGTATTGGGGGGGGGGGGGGGTCGGTCCCGATGAAGTACAGCCATAGGGCCATAACGGGGTCCTCAAGACATACGGTGTCGCTCAAGGGAGCTGTTCTACACATTGATACTGGTCCAGGGCTGAAAATCTATCTCACACGGGCTTAAATTGTAATGCTGTGGGTCCATTTATCTCGCTGTTAATGCATTGTAAAAATGCTAAAAATTACGTATTGTCTTAAATTTGGTTTCTTATCTAAAGGCGCAGAAATATAACTTGAATATACGTAAATATTTGAAACGATTTTTAAAACTTTAGGATTACGAACCTCTCTGAGATCAGAGTTGGGCTACTTAAACCTCGTTCCCCATTGGTGAATTTCGGCTTCCCGCTAAGCTTGTCCGTTTTTCCTTGACATATATCAGCAAACAACTCATCCTCAGATTGTAAAATGTCCAAAACAAACGGTTTTTTTACATAACCAAATTTTTTATGCAGATGTAACATAGACCACCAAAACTACCACAGGCTATAAAAAAATGCAGTTGAAGGTGTGTTTGGCAAACTAAAATAGACAATACAAAGATTCATATATTCCTCAAGTTTTTGTCATTCAATATGGTATTGTTCATCTTTAATATAACCGTTGGCATTCTCTAAAGGTTCCAAAGATAGAACTAAACATATATACTTACTTTGTCTCTTATCTACTGCTTCCTCTCTGCATTTATGTTGCATCAGCTTTCCTCTCGACTTTTGTACGGTTGAGTCTATTAACAATCTCGTTAACTTGCTTCTCCACTCTCACAGTGTGCACCTGAACACAAGTAACAATTGCTGTTGTGAGTTGACATGACTACTGAAGGACAGTTCAGAAAGCAAAATAGAGGTGTTACTCACTGCTTTATTGTTGTGGAAACCAACTTGACCAACATCCATGGCTGGAGTTTTCTTTAAGTTTTTCCAAGGAGTAGTACACTAAAAATAATACTAATATTACCATCACTCTTTTACTACTACTTGGCTCTTTTGTTACCAGATTAATTAATATTAGACTTACTATTAGTAATAACTGAGAGAGATGCCCATGTAGCTCTCACTGGATTTGCAAAAAGAATATTGAAGTTCATATTTCCGCGGGCAACCATGCCGCAAGGATATTCAATCCTGAAGCTGCAACATCAGCCTACGAAATAGGTAAAATACTGTACTTCGTATTACAGCTTGTAGAAAAATTAAAGGGTAAATTACACCATTAGTCCGCGTAAACACCACTCTTTACATGTTGGTTTCCCCGTTTTGTGAATTCTCGCATATAGTCACCGTAGTGCCAGTTTGGGATGCTATTGAAGTTGCTCTGATATTGGGGATCATGTTTCATCAACTTCCATATCAAAACCACATTTCTTGAAATGAGGACACGCACAATCAGTTAATAAAATTTTAAATACTAAAATCATAAACTACATAATAGTAAAATGTTAGCAGCAGATTAGTACATTATATTTAGTTACACACTGCAAATTCAAACATTACAAACCTGAAAGCAAGGTAAGCCGTTAAGAGTCATGGTAAATAATTCTTACTTTGTAAAGTCCTGCATATTTTCCACATTTCAAGCAGGGTTTGCTTCTCTTGGATTACGTGCAGTTGGGACCTCCTTTCGGATTAATATCTGAGTAAGGTTCTGGGAGGAAACGTCTTGAATTACCTGTTTTGTTCTTGCTGATTTTGGTTCTGCAAACTTCTTCTTACTGCCATTTTACATTAAAATCTGCAAAGAAGAACTACCACTTCAAACTTGTTATATGAAAAATCAATTGTAATTTATTTAGTTACAATAAATCAGATGAATCAGATGTGAACATTCTTATTTCTATAATTGTTTCTTAGCTCTCTCTCGATTAGTGAGCTTCTTCAAAGTGTTAAGGGTTACGATGCTCTATAAGAGCTTTCTGGAAAGTATCCGATCGCAGGTTGAAATCTTTAGAGACTTTTGCCATTATAACCAAAGCGGTTCCTCTTTTTGTCAAAGCCCTTTCAACCATCTTATAATCTGAACAAAGCTCCCTTCCTCTATCCATAGCTTTGTCACAGTCCTTTTTGCATTCATCATACTGTGAACAGCAGATGCTCACAGTTAACATTATATCATAGTGGTGTAGTACTAAAATCTAAAACCTAGATAAGGAGCAAACTAAGGAGCTATGCTGAGGTCTTGATAAGTTACAGCAAAGACTATAAAAAATATTTAGATCTTTATAAACGTTACACGAGAACCTTCTTAAACACTATCAGAACCTTTAACGTCACCGATCACCATCATATTTGAACGTCATCGCCGTCGCCAATTCACCATCTACGGCAAGATACTACTAAATATTAAATAAATTCAAAGAAGAAAACTTACTGAAACCGGTTAATAAATAAACTTATCAAAGAAGAAAAGTTACTAAATATAATCCAAGAACAGAAGCAAAATCATCCTTGTGGACTCTTAATTGTTCAATAGTTTCTCCTTCCACAATCACTTCGTGGTGCTGATCATTATCTGAAACCCGCATTTTAAAGGCCATATGTGCCGTAATATAGATCCTAAATCAGTATAGGGTTTCCACAATTACTATAACCTCATAAATTTACATTAAAACATCCTTTACCCAAAACCCCCAATTTGGGTACATAAACCCTAATTCATAAATTGCCAATTAAATTCAATAAATATGTTTACTTACTTGTAGGATCATATCTAATGCTTAACCATTGATTTGCTAAACATAAACCCATCACATGATGAGAGCTCGAATCCAGACACCAGTATCTTTTGATCAAGAAAGGTAACCTACATGGATCCTTGAAAAAATAGTTTGATAGTTTAAGGTTTCGGTGTGAGATCTGAAAAAAAAGGAACGTATTATTGTTGGTTCATATAGATTATTAAAACACATAATCGTTAAATAACATAATCAAAATAAAAAATATTGATTATTAAAACACAGGGTTTGAGATTAGGATATATCAATTCAGTACCCAATCACCAAACATACATATTTATAATCAGATCTGCGTCTCTTTTGATTTTTGATTAAAGAAAAAGGTTGGTAAAGATATGTCTTGATCTGTGTTCATATGAGATTGATATTGAGAATGAGATTGTGGTTTAGAATGAGAATGAGATTGAAATTTGATTCGAGATTGGGATGAGATTAGTTCGTATGGTGGCTACCAATGGAAGGAAAAAGAAAGAGAGGCAGAGTTTTGAGATGGAGAGGATCCATGGAGGGTTGTGTGTGTTTTACCCGTGGAATGTGAGAAAAAATGAAAAAAAAAGAATTTATATTAGTATATATACCAGCGGTATGAAAACGCAATTTTGATTCAAAACGCGATTTTAAAAAATGCGGCCCGCCCAAAATCGTGTAAAATGAGTTAAAAAAGGAAAAAAGTGAGATTTTTTAGCAAATACTCAAATCCTATTGGTTAAAAGATGTGACTGGGATATGACTGGGATCTAAAACTGTGGTTTCAAGTCATAAATATACCTATATATAATATAGATATATATATATATATATATATATATATATATATATATATATATATATATATATATATATATATATATATATATATATATATATATATATATATATATATATATATATATATATATCAGATTTATAAAGTCAAACATGACTTGATTCAATGCTTGAATGTGATCTTGGACAAGTATTTATGAGGCAACAAAATTCACACCTCATGGAACCCTCGGCACAAGGGCAGACCCTTTGGGCAAAGGGTTCGACGGGCTTCGTGAGTGACTAGTCCTTTGCCTATGAATACCATGATTAATCCAAGCTTAATTTTGACCCCTCTTCTAACCTTTCTCTCTAATATTCTGAATATATTTAACTCTCTAACCTTTATTCTTTTCTTGCTTCTTGTCTCTTGTGACTTAGATCTTTGTTAACTTGAAGATCACTTACAAAAATTCTATCTCCAAGATTTGATTATTCAAAGTTTTACATTGTGTGAATGTGTTAAGTGTTACATTCACAATCACCATTATTGTACACATTCTTCTACCTACTTGTGTTATATTATGGTTGGTGTTGTAAACCAAAAGGTGTATAGTATAAACTATAAAGGGAGTTGTTGTTCCCGTGTAAAGAACACGACATCCTAGCTTAGGTGTCGATAAAGATTGTAAGCGAAAGTGTAAGTTTTCTCCACAGGTGTAAAGGAGATTCTTAACTAGTGAAGTGGATACTCGAGGAGTGGAAGTAGGGGCAAGATAAGTGAGATCTTACTAGACTGAACCACTATAAATCATTGTGCATTATGCACTACAAGAAAACTAGGAACAGGTGACCGGGGTTTCCCCGGCGACAAAATGTCGCCAGGGATAACCACTTTTCCCTGACGACATCACTGACGTGGCAAAAAAGCAGATATACTTTTTGGTCAAAGTTTGAATAAAGTATCCCTGGCGACATGTCGCCGGGGATACACCGTCCAAAATCAGATGCCAAAGGAAAGAGCGGGAATTTTTCCGTCTCACTTATCCCTGGCGACATGTCGCCAGGGAAACTTCGTCCAAATTTATCCCTGGCGACATGTCGCCAGGGAAACTTCGTCCATCGTAATTACCATTAAATTTTTTGATAATAACCTGCCAAATTTATCCCTGGCGACATGTCGCCAGGGAAACTTTGTCAAACGTAATTAGCTTCAAAGTTATGCAGAAAATATATGGCGGGCTTTTACCCGCCAAATCTCAAAAGTTTCCCTGGCGACCTGTCGCCGGGGGAACTCCCTGTCAAATATATATATAGTTTTTGCTTATTATGAAAAATTATTAATTATTCCATATAATTATTATTTTAACTATCGATCCGATGTTATTTTATTTTTGCGACGTTTATATAATAAAAATGAGACATTTATAAAACAAATATTTATTTATTCCAAATAATTATTATTTTAACTATCGATCCGATGTTATTTTATTTTTGCGACGTTTATATAATAAAAAATGAGACAATTATAAAACAAATATTTATTTATTCCAAATATTACATAAAACCTTTTGTAATATCACATGGGAGACTTACAGACAAACACTCTTAAACATAATTTTATTCGTCACGGACACTTAAACACGCGCTTAATTAAACATGGATATTACAACGATATTAGACTCATAAACACGGAAAAAAACACATCACAGACTAGTTCAAACTAAGGATCCCCATGTCATCGTAAAGGTCGTGAAGTAGTGTAGCTGAATCCATTGTGTGCCTATCAGGGTTGTGGTACAACTCTACTGTACTCTCAAGTACCTTTATTTTTCCATTCAAGAGCACACAGTTTGCACACGTTGAAGAGCTTGGAGAAGAAATTGGAGTCCTTGAAGGTCTCGAAGAAGAGCTTGGAGGAGAAAAGCTCGTTGAAGGTCTTGAAGAAGAGCTTGGAGGAGAAAAGCTCATTGAACCTCCAAGAGAATTGATTAGTAGTTGGACGCGTTCGTATTTCCATAAAAAAATTGAATCCATATGAAACTGGAGGTTGAACCCGTGAACGTGGACAAGCATAGTACAATCTACAAAAGGATTCAGTTTGCCACGATTCTCGAAGAACTACATCTCCATGTCCACACTTGCACGGAAAAGCTTCATGCTTCAACATCTTCATAATAACAATGTGTTTGTGATGATAAGTGTGTGTGATCTGCTGGTGGTTGTGATGATAAGGAGTGTGTGTGGTTCTCCTTTTATGCTAAAAAAAGTGAGGGAAATTGTTAACATTTTCCCTCCAATGTTTTCCCTCCAATATTTTCCCGCCAATGTTTTCCCTCCAATATTTAGATGTTCAATTGACCACCCATCCATCAAATCCATCAGCTGGACAAGTGTTGCATACTGAAACCTCATGCAAGAGTGTATTTGGATATGGTACGTAAACCTCATGCATGAGTATATTTGAATGAGTCGGTATGCATTGGTTACACGTTAGATGTTCAGTAGATGAGTCGGTATGCATTTGTTAAACGTTAGATGTTTAATGGATGAGTCGGTATGTGTTTGTTGAACGTTAGATGTTTAATGGATGAGTCGGTATGTGTTTGTTAAACGTTAGATGTTCAATGGATGAGTCGGTATGCCTTGGCTACACGTTAGATGTTCAATGGATGAGTCGGTATGTGTTGGTTACACGTTAGATGTTCAATAGATGAGTAGACATGTCTTGGTTACACGTTAGATGTTCAATGGATGAGTCGGTATGCATTTGTTAAACGTTAGATGTTCAATGGATGAGTCGGTATGTGTTGGTTACACGTTAGATGTTCAATGGATGAGTCGGTATGTGTTGGTTACACGTTAGATGTTCAATGGATGAGTCGGTATGCATTTGTTAAACATTAGATGTTCAATGGATGAGTCGATATGTGTTGGTTACACGTTGGATGTTCAATGGATGAGTCGGTATGTCTTGGTTACACGTTAGATGTACAATGGATGAGTCGATATGCATTTGTTAAACGTTAGATGTTAAATGGATGAGTCGGTATGTAGTTGTTAAACGTTAGATGTTCAATGGACGAGTCGGTATGTGTTGATTACACGTTAGATGTTCAATGGATGAGTCGGTATGTGTTGGTTACACGTTAGATGTTCAATGGATGAGTCGGTATGCCTTTGTTAAGCGTTATATGTTCAGTGGATGAGTCGGTATGTGTTGGCTACACGTTAGATGTTCAATGGATGAGTCGGTATGTCTTGGTTACACGTTAGATGTTCAATGAATGAGTCGGTATGTGTTGGTTACACGTTAGATGTTCAATGGATGAGTCGGTATATCTTGGTTACACGTTAGATGTTCAATGGACGAGTCGGTATGCATTTGTTAAACGTTAGATGTTCAATGGATGAGTCGGTATGTGTTGGTTACACGTTAGATGTTCAATGGATGAGTCGGCATGTCTTGGTTACACGTTAGATGTTCAATGGATGAGTCAGTATGCATTTGTTAAACGTTAGATGTTCAATGGATGAGTCGGTATGTATTTGTTAAACGTTAGATGTTCAATGGATGAGTCGGTATGCATTTGTTAAACGTTAGATGTTCAATGGATGAGTCGGTATGTATTTGTTAAACGTTAGATGTTCAATGGATGTGTCAGTATGCCTTTGTTAAACGTTAGATGTTCAATGGATGAGTCGATATGTGTTGGTTACACGTTCGATGTTCAATGGATGAGTCGGTTTGTCTTGGTTACACATTAGATGTTCAATGGATGAGTCGGTATGTGTTTGTTACACGTTAGATGTTCAATGGATGAGTCGGTATGTCTTGGTTACACGTTAGATGTTCAATGGATGAGTCGGTATGTGTTGGTTACACGTTAGATGTTCAATGGATGAGTCGGTATGTCTTGGTTACACGTTAGATGTTCAATGGATGAGTCGGTATGCATTTGTTAAACGTTGGATGTTCAATGGATGAGTTGGTATGCCTTGGCTACACGTTAGATGTTCAATGGATGAGTCGGCATTTCTTGGTTACACGTTAGATGTTCAATGGATGAGTCGGTATGCATTTGTTAAACGTTAGATGTTCAATGGATGAGTCGGTATGTGTTGGTTACACGTTAGATGTTCAATGGATGAGTCGGTATGTGTTGGTTACACGTTAGATGTTCAATGGATGAGTCGGTATGCATTTGTTAAACGTTAGATGTTCAATGGATGAGTCGGTATGTGTTGGTTACACGTTAGATGTTCAATGGATGAGTCGGCATGTCTTGGTTACACGTTAGATGTTTAATGGATGACTCGACATATCTTGGTACGTTAGATGTTCAATGGATGAGTCGGTATACATTTGTTAAACGTTAGATGTTCAATGATTACCGAATTAGAATAAATCGAGAAACTAAACGGACTAAATCGGAATGAATTTAAAAATTAAACTGACCGGGATAATATTATTATTTTATAAATAATAATAGTTATTTTATAAATAATAATAATAATAATAATAATTTTATAAATAATAATAATAATAATAATAATTTTATAACTAATTATAATATTATATAAGTAATAAAAAATTTTATTTTGACAAAAATTCTCCCCTGCGACATTGGCAACTATCCCTAGCAACATGTCGCCAGGGAAGGTTTGAGAAAAACGACAAAAAGGTTTAGGTTCGTGAATATGTGTTGAAAAATCAAAAGTATCCCTGGCGACATGTCGCCAGGGAAACCTGGTCACACCCCCCCAAAAAATTTCACTCACGCGCGCTTTTGGCTAAACGACAAAAGTAGAAAGTATCCATGGCGACATGTCGCCAGAGATTGTCGCCGGGGAAAAAATGGACCTTTTTTTCACCAGAACTTCACTTTTCTCATAACACTTTTTCCTTATCCAAAAAAACCCCATTCGCTGTTGCTATATCACCACTCACCACCATCACCTCCACACCCTTCGCTGCTGCTGTATCACCACCACCACCACTCACCACCACTCTCCTCCACACCTGCACACGTGCACTACCCCGCCATCTCCATTCGCCAGCACCACCACCACCACCATCTACATTCACCGGCACCACCACCACCGCCATCTATATTAAGGTTTTTTTTTATATAATTTATATTGTAATTGATAGTTTAAGGTTTTTTTATATAACTTTTTTTATAATTTATATTGTAATTGATTTTTCTTATATAACTTATATTATAATTGATAACATATTTGGTTTTGTTTTTACATATCCGGTCATCGCAGCCGAGTCCCGACCATAGCCGAGCCCGACCACAGCCGATACCCGACCGCAACCGAGCCCCGACCACAGCCGCGCCCCGACCACAACCGAGACCCGACGACTCTTTAACGGTATGTTTTTTTTAATTTTTAATTGTAATTGATAATACATATTTGTTTTGTTTAGTTTTTTTTAGATTTCCCGGCGACATGTCGCCCGGGATGTTTAAACTTGTTAATTTTTGTTAAACGTAAATCCAAACACTCCTTATGTTACCTATTTGATGAGAATAAATTATAATAAGCTTTTTTGGATAAGCTGATTTCAAACAGGTTATCCTGATAAGCTGATCAGAATAAGCTGTTTGATAACAGCTTATCCTAATAAGCTTATCAGGATAAGCTGTTTGATAACAGCTTATCACTCACTTGATTTTTGCAGGCAATGGCAAAAGAAAATAAAAATTGGGCGGCATAGAGGCCGGTAGAAAGACTCGGGGCATTACCCGATGTCTCGATTTGTTGAGCGAAGTTGAAGAGCATGGCCCTGTCCCGATAGATTTTGAACAAGACTCTTTCTGGCCTCGCGGCACGCATGCTCAGCGTTTAGCTATTTACGTCGGGGATTGTATCAGGAGGCTCGTGCCACTGTACTACCCAAGTTGGAATGATGTCCCTGAAGAGATAAGGGCGAGGGTTTGGGCGAACATAGAGGTCAGTTATCATATTTATGTTCATAACATTATTGTGTTTATTTATTTAATGGTGTATATATTTAAATAAATTATTTATTTATTTATATCATATAAATAAATAAAAAATTTAAATAAATATACAAATTGTATCTTATTTATTTATATCATATAAATTTTTTTTAAATAAATATTTTTTTAAATAAATATATATTTGATGAGAATAAGGTAATAAGCTTTTTCGGATAAGCTGTTTTCAAACAGCTTATCCTGATAAGCTTATCAGAACAAGTTGTTTGAATACAACTTATCTTGATAAGCTTATCAGAACAAGCTGTGTGAAAACAGCTTGTTCTGATATGCTTATCAGGATAAGCTGTTTTCAAACAGCTTGTTTTGATAAGCTTATCAGGATAAGTTGTTTTCAAACAGCTTGTCCTGATAAGCTTATCAGAACAAGCTGTTTTCAAAAAGCTTATGCTTATCAGGATAAGTTGTTTTTATTATAAAAATTTTAATAAATATATAAGCCACTAAATAAATAAACAAAATAATGTATAAATTATATCTCTAACTCTAACTTTGTGTGTTTTATTTGTTGTATATGCATGCAGTCTAAGTTTAATCTGACACCCCACAAGACTTTTACGACTTGGGATGGTGTAAGTGGCGGCATCAATCAAATGCATCAGAAGAGTTACAATTCTCGACAAAATACGTTCAAGACAAAGCATTGGCGCCGAGATATCGATACCGGCACGGTAGACATCGGCAGAGTCCGCAGACAGCGTCCTCAGGAAATTACTTCCGAGGACTGGGAAAAACATATCGCACTTTGGAGTGATCCGGATTACGAGAAAAGATGCCTGACGAACTCCCAAAATCGGTCTAAGCAGAAGACACCGAGTCGGCAGGGATCTCGATCGTTAGCACTCCTTCGAGACAAAGTGGTGAGAAATTATATAGTTAATTTACATACATATATGTCTTTGATTATATGTTTTGGTGTGGTGATTATTTGTTTTGAATTTGCTTCATTCTATATATGCGCGTCTATGTATGTACAAACCCAAGCTGCAATTCAAGCTGATGTGCCACCCCCGACTGTCATTGACCACTTCTAGCCCCCTCTTAATCCCAAAGAAACAAAAGAATGTCTATTATAATCAAGGTTATAAATAGCATACATAGCGACATGCCTAACTCTCACGCTTTTACTAAATATGACGAGTCACGTTTTTAAAACATGAATTAAAACGTCACAAAATATAAAAACGTATATAAATATATATATGTGTGTCATATTATAAATATATTAAGTTCACAAAAGTGTTATAAATAAAAAAGTTAAGAAATTATCTTTGAATGTATTGTTTTTTAATTTTTATATAATAAATACTATTTTTATCAAAATTTAATTCATAAAAGCCTCTATATATCTCGTTTTATCGCGCTTTATAATTTTTTTTTCACTCCACGTTTCATGTCAAGCCTTGTTCTATTCCGTGACGTAAAAATCACGCCTCAAGCCTTTGCGATGCCATGACGAGCCTTTTAAAACCATACGGATAACTCAGTCGGTAAATTTGGCGCAAATTGACTTTATAAGGTCGTGTATAACACTATAACGCGCACCAAAGCTTCCCATTATAAGGGTTTATAGGATTGAGTATTTTAGACCGTTGATCAGATCGAACTAAAATGAATTATTTCGATCTAGTCCTCGATCTGTAGTTTTAAACCATTTTGAATCTCGATTAGAAGTTTTGGACTATTTTGATTTTCAGTCCGATTAAGTTCCGTCCGAACCAGATACTCAGCCCTAATTTTAAGCTTTTTTATAATCTATGAGACGTGGAAGATGGGGTGGATGACCCTTGAAAAAAGTTGATACAAAGTGCAGATACGCATGAATGCATGATCGATGGAGTTAGATATATATTAGTTGGATCTACACTTACAAATAAATTAATTCAACCAAAGATTAGCACCATGCATATATATAAAGCACATTTGCTAATACATTCATTCTTGTCTTTTTATTCATCAGATTCCATTATTCAATATTAGTTCCGGAAATGGAGATAAAAGTATAAGCGTTTTACACATTTAATCAATAAAAATGTGAAATAATGCCTTTTATTTTTCAATTAGGATTAAATCAAAGTTTTTGTCAGGAAGTGGATTTTATAGGCAAGAAGTAGTGCCTGAGCTGTAGATTTTTTACTTTAAAGTTTTAATTAAAATATCTTGTATTTTCACTTTATAAAATACTAAACGTGTACTCGCTTATAACGGATAATCTACGATATTTCAATTGACTCAGTGATCGAACTAATCAGAGTCGAATATGGGCCTGTGCAAGTGGGTCAACTGCACAAGGCCCATTGTCAAGCACGGGCCTCAAAAGTTTGTCCAATATGATGGTGTGTTATATGGCCCATTTAAAAGTAGTTAATTATCTTGTCAATTTTGACATACATGGAAGCAAATTACATAACTGTCTTACAAAATTCTATACTATTAAATTGTAATCAATTTAGGGGCCGTTTGGTTCAAGATATTAAAATTCTGGAATTCTAAATTCTAGTATATTAAAATTCCACAGAATTTAAAATTCTAGAATTTAAAATGCCTAAGCCTGTTTGGTTGGCATAATTTAGAATTTTTTAAAATCTTGATTTTAGGTTGAACCGATTAACGGATAAATATTTTTTTATATATGTTTTCTATTTAAAAGATTAAAATTCGAATTTTCACATTTTATATAAATTTTAAAAAAATTATATAAATTTTATAAAAAATATATAATAATTTTATTTAAAATTTATAAAAATATATATATAAATATTATAAGAACTTATATAAATTTTATAAAAGCATTATATAAATTTTTTAAATTCTTATACAAAATTTATAAAAAGTTTATATAAATTTTATAAAAATATATATATAAACCTTATAAAAAGTTTATATATTATAAAAAAAATCATAAATTTTATAAAAAAAATTATATAAATATTATAAAAGAATTCATTAAGTTTTATAAAAATTTAATAAAATTTCAAAAAAAAATTATATAAATTTTATAAAAATCTTATAAAAAATTTATATAAATTTTATATAAGTTTTATAAAAAAATTCATTAAAATTTTAAAAAAAAATCATTTAATTTTATAAAAAATTATATATATTTTATAAAAAATTCATTAATTTTATAAAAAAAGTATTTAAATTTTTTAAGAAATTTCAATAAATTTTATAAAAGTTATATATATATATTTCATAAAAAAATTCTATATAAATATTTACTTGAATTTATATAAATTTTTAAAATTTTATAATTTTTTATTTAAAGATAAAAACCGAAATAATAACGAGAAGAAATTTTTTTTATGAAAAATAATTTTCAAGTAAATTAAAATTCCTCACTTTTTGGGGGAATTCTAATATCCCTCATTTTGGGAATTCAAGGAATTTTAAATTCCTTCTTTGGTTATACCAAACACAATATTTGAGGATATTAAAATGCAAAAATTTTGAATATCCCCCAATATCCTTGAATATCCCCGAACCAAACGGCACCTTAAGGTAATTATTTTTGGAATACATTTTGTGCTTTGTTATTAAACCTTTTATTTGATCACTTTTTTTTTATTTAAGTCTTTACTTACTTTATTTTTTGGTTTCACTTTCAAATAACATTTCAAAAATTTGAAAATTGATGTTATATATTCAATCATAAAAATAAAACTATAAAGGATTACCAATTATTTATATGTATGTTCAAAACAACTTTAGCAAGAATAACAATATGTAGGAAATAAAATTTGATAGAAGTGTTTGAAAGGTTTTTTACTTATAGTATAGTTTTCGCAATATACTAAAAAAACACGTTTAAAGGGCCTGCACATAAGTTCTCGCACAGGGCCTCTTAAAACGACGGGACGGCCCTGGAACTGATAATTTGGTCACTCGATCGGGTTACCTGTAGTCAAACTCGTGATCCGGTGGCTCGATCGGATTAACCCGGTGAGCGAACCCACAGATAGATGACTCGACCGGATTTAGTCGGTGGTCGACCCG
This sequence comes from Glebionis coronaria, assembly GCA_025667525.1. Lineage (NCBI taxonomy): Eukaryota > Viridiplantae > Streptophyta > Magnoliopsida > Asterales > Asteraceae > Glebionis > Glebionis coronaria. Next base: position 26,674,209 of record CM046875.1, read on the forward strand.
TAACACAATGACTTGACCGGTTTGACACGATGGTCGAACCCGTCACTCGACAGTCGAACTATCACCCGATGGTTAAATCCAAGATGTAGAGGCTACACTTATTTCTTTTATAAATATTATGTTTACATATGAAAATGTTTGAATTTTTATTTTTATTTTTAATTTTAAAAATAAGCTTAGTATAGATGTGTGAATGTAAAACTGGAAAGTAGATGGAAATATTTTTGATTTTGAGGTATTAAACAAACCCATTAATAGCGACTAACTTTAATGATGTGACTACTACTATTATATGTCTAAAATGATGCTCAAATCATGTATGGCCTATAACTTTTTACAAAAGTTTAATACTTCGTATTGATTAAGTTTTTTTTTTAGCAAAAACGTCTTTTTAAAATCTCATGTCACAATGATAAAATTGTAGGGAAACTATAACACTTTTATTTATAAATTAGATAAATTAAATTAACATAAAACAAATAACATAATATAAATAACAGAAAAATAAATACAGACATAATATAAACGATAATTAAATAAAACACTAAAATAATAAAAAAGACTTACTAAATCACCAGCAAGTCGAGGCACGCGTAAGACACGCTTAGAACTAAAGAGCCGAGGCACGTTTTTGACACGCTTCCCTTAAAACAGATTCGTCGTCTGTTTCCCAGGGTACACCAGCCGAAACAGTAAGTTGTACTGTCAGACTTAACAAAACTGCCCGGAATTTCACCTTTACATATGCGTACTCCATATGTTGGAAATCAATAATAATACTTATTGATTTGATGTGTGAAAAAAGCTATGGAATTAGGCCTCTATTTATACACAATAGACTCCCAGTTTACTCATCCCACCGATGTGGGACAAAAATAAACTATTTTCCTCTTTAAGCATGGTACCAAATGCCTAACTTTGAGACACGATATCTCATTCACATCACCTTCATTTTGGACACATAAAGGCTCATTACGAAGCTCTCTTCAAGGAGAACGCGAACCTATAAAGTATCACTAATATATATGACACAAACATATACATAATTGTGTCCAAAGTTGGTCAAAAGTTATTTTGCCAACAATATTTTCCAACAATCCCCCACATGAATAGAGATCGGTTGTAATACACAAAAGTTTTTAATAAAATTCCAACAGTTGAATCTTGCATAGGATAGGTAGGTGTGACCCTTTGAACCTTCCCTTGTGAGATGCACTTAGTCTCCTAGATCTAAGTAGACGCGATGTCTTTGAACTTAGCCTCTGTTTACGTAGACGACAATACACACTCACACAAGACTCTCCCTGACATTGTCAAGTCCTCATAGTCGTGTTCGTTATGGTCATGAACACTAGCCTGGTTCTGCAAGAGCTCTTAGAAATTGCGCCCCCACAATTTCTTTCGAAGCGACCCCTACTTCTCTCTCACATAGGTGATTTCATCTTGAATCATTAAAAACATATGTTTTATGATTTTATATTGAATCATCATGCTTTATGATTTCATCATGAATCAATTAAGCCATATGTTTAACCTCTCAATAAGTCACATTGTTCTAGGAATGGACTAGGAAAGTTACTGTATTAAGTAACTCCCCCACATTGACGTGACTTCCCCCACATTTCTATGATTAGGTTGTCCTATTGAACCCAGATCTTGGGATCTCCAGTCAACTGGGTTAGGTTTTCCTTCATAGAAACTCATTCTTTCACGGGCTTTAGTCCCATTCCTTTAGACGACTCACTAACTAACTCTCTGCTTAAGCCTTTCGTAAGCGGATCCGCGATGTTATCCTTTGACGTTACGTAGTTAATCGTGATAACTCTAGTTGAGAGTAGTTGTCGCAACAATCACAATCTATGATGGATATGTCTCGACTTACCGTTTACATTTGTGATATGAGCTCTGTCAAATTCTATTGACTATCACACTTTATAAACATGGTCGTTACCGGTATACGCCATCTTGGTATGTCCTTTACGAATTAACGTAAACTATCCTGCATATTTTATAAATTTATCTCAAATAATAAATTCATATTTCATCATAGATTTAGCTATAATTGTCTCTTTGAAATACTTTCAAGATTTCTAGGACATAGCTTTCCACTTAGGATAAATACATCCCATCTAGTGGATTTAGATTCTTATATGTAAGAATCTATATTTGCATTACTCTATCACTTGATAGTAGTAGGATATCTTCTATAATGCAATATTATTAGTATCATAGTACTCAAGTAATACTTATTCAAATGGTCCCCACTTGAATTACTAATATATCTGCTTGCCTGATTATAAGTTCTAAATCAGATCATACACACGTCATTAGACACATAAGATACCCAATATTCTTTGAGTATTCAAAATGGGAAACAATTTTACCTCTATTTTAAATAGATTTAAAAAGATGTCATTGTACTCTAGCTAGACCGGAATCCACCACATTGAACCTCTCAATAATAATGTTTTTCTTAATGTTTGACTTCAAAACAAATCCATATGGGTTCAACAAACCCAACAACTAATGAAATTCATGTCAAATATTGACTCCAACAGATCATTAGTGGATTTATTCATCTTGTTATCACTTCTAGTGATAAGTATATTCATGTATAAACACAAGAGTACATATTTACTATTGATCACACATACATACATCAATTTTGAATCCACATTCTGACATGATATGATCAAAAAATTTGATGTCATTGTTTGGTAGCTTGCCTTAAACCATATAATGACTTAATTAGCCTACAAACTTTTCTCTCTAGCATAGGAACTATGAAACCCTCAGGCTGGTTCATGTATAGTTCCTTTTTTCTAAATCCCTGTTTAGAAATATCGTTTTCACATCCACATAAGAAACTTCCAAAATTTCTTAATTCGGCAATAAAGTACCATCATAATTGAGGTTATTCGTGTAACATGCGAATAAGTATCAAAGGAAGATAGACCTTCTCGTTTTTTAAATTCTTTGATTACCAATCTTTCTTTGCACATGTCAATGGTGACATCGACTTTTATCTGCTTTTTGAAGATCCATTTATAGCCTAGTGGTTTACAACTTAAGGTACATCCACTAGCTTCTAATTTTACTTTTGTAAAATAGAATCTATTTCACTTTTAATGGCTTCTTTCTTTTGATACTCTTTCAAAGAAAGTTACTGCATCTCAGTAAGAAGTAGACTTATTTTTCCATTTTTTTTACCATAAAAGAAACAAAAACCGAATCTAACCAATCTTTCGGTTCATGTCATTTTGTTTCTTATAGTTTAAACCTCTTCTTGGGTCAATCTTGTCTCTCTTCTAAGAGATCAATATCATCTTGTTGTCTCTGACCTTGGACAACCTCGTCATCTATTCTAGATGATCTTTCAATTTCCTTCGTAAACAAGGAATATATTTCCGAAGAATGAATCATTCCTTAATTCCATTACTATGTCTATTTTTTATTCATGTACAATGAAACGATAAGCACTACTATTCATAACAAATCCCATGAACATACAATCCATAGGTTTAGGTCCAATATTTCGAACCATGAATTTCATACGGATATCTTAGCTAGATATCCCCCACATTTGTAAGTACTTATAAGATAGTTTTCTTCTCACCCATAGTTCGTAAGAAGTACTTATTTTATTTACAAGGGATCTTATCTAAAAGATAAGCAATCGACATAATCGTTTTCCCCCACATGCCATGGCTTAAACCTGGACTTAAGAACATGGCATTAACCATTTCTTCTAAGGCATGATTCTTTTCTATATCAAGAGCAATGAATTTGTGTCTTATTCTAAGTTTAGCATAAAAATTTAGAAATAGAGACACATATTCACCTCCAATAACTTCGAATCACCTTATTACGATAATAAGTTGGTTCTCAACTTATGTATATAGATCAAGCTTGTCTATATCCTTACTCTCAAGTAAGTGTAAATAACAATATTTTGTACCGCATTTAGCCAATATGGTGAAGTACACGATACTCTATACCTTAGTAGGTATCAATTCTAAATCACATAAAACCATTTGAATCATATCAAGGTTTTTGGTTATTTCTGTTCAACCAAGAGAAAAGACTTATCAATTTGGCTTTAACCTAAGTTTTGATTTTGTAATCCGTGTCAATACAAAAATGGGTATCCAATTTGGTTTAATTGGACAACATGTTGAGTAAAAATTTAAAACATGTCAAAGTAAGTCATAACATACATTTAAAAATGACCATTATAAAATATAATCAACTTACCCATTTTAAAGGCATAACCAGTATGCACTAAATTTATGTTATTCGTTAAATCGATTTTTATTTGATTCAAACACATATGAAAGCCAAATTTCATTAAGCAACCACCCGGACATAAGATTCCTATGAATCTCCGGCACACACAACGTTGGTTAACTTAGTTTCTTTTCCAGATGTAAAACACATCTTTTTCCTTGATATTAGCAGTTGGAGAGTTGCCGAAACTCGTTCTCTCCATTCTCAACTGCAATATAAGAGTTAATCAAACTCTTATCACCATATACATGACATGATACAGAAGTGCTGATGCACCATTATCTATGGTTGGATTCACTCATGACCTCAGTTTTCATGTCATTCTAGCCATTTAACACATAGTTACGACACAAAAGGTTTCTGAATGCTTTAAAGCATCTACCGTACACATAAATCGAGTACCGGTCTCCCATTTTACAAGTAAGGGAGCAGATCCTTTAGATGTCACTCGTGACATTCCAAATAATTTGTTAATCCGATGTCTCAAATTAGTTTGAAACTAATTTTTTGTTACTATTAACAACGTTCTAAATCACATAGTGTTTCTTATCCAAAACGAATTAAATCGAATTTTGATTCAAACCATTAATGTTTTGTACGATCCGTTACACAAAACCACTTTAAAGAAAGTCTTTCGACTAAACAATTATAGAATGTCTCATATGACATAAATCTTTCTAACATAACCACATATGTTATCAATCTTCATCACGAAGATCTTAATAGATCAATTTTATATGATCAATTAATACAACGAAACTCAACAAGGTTTCAGTAGATCCATTCTTTTAAAAAAACTCAACAAGGTTTTAATAGATATGCCTTTAAACTCAACAATGTTTTTATAGGTATATCTATAAACTCAATAAGGTTTCTATAGGTATATTTATAAACTCAACAAGGTTTCAAGAATATATATGGTTTATAATTAGACTCGGCCCAATTTACAATGAATTACACAAGTCAAACAAACTCTTCCACTAATTTAATAAAAATAGTGTATGTAATCTGATATTTAATGACAACTCATACCATTGTCAACATCTTGTTTCAAAGAAATTCTTCTTGATTTCATTGAACACGTTTCAAAAGTCTAATAAAATAGGATCTTTCACTTTATAAGATCAATGAATACGTTCTAATAATCTCATAAAATTGCAACTTATCTTTTATGAGATTTGTGTCAAAGAAACTCCACTTGGTTTCAATGAATCTAAATTCACCATGATTTCAATCATGCTGTAACTGGCGCACCAATTACATTTACAAGATTCACTAGGGTCACAATTGTGTTACCGCAAGTAAATTTGTCAATATTCTAACGGAATACAGTTAAGAACTATTAAAACAGTTTGGTATCTAATAAACTCAACATGATTTATATAAACTTGTACCAAATCTGATTCAAAGAAACTCAATCGTGGCTTCAGTAAATCTAGGTTAAAACTATAACATATGTAATAAACAAACTAAACGATCAGTTTGAACGTAAACTCATCATAGTTTCAAAACAAACTGATACGATAAACTGTTTTAAAAAAAAATCGTTTATAGATCTGTAACACCAGATCTGTTAATTAAAATTCTGTTTACTTAAAAACTGATTTCCAAAAGAAACAAAATCTTGGTTTCGAGAGAATACAGTTTGTATAAAAATAAGTTAATTAAAGCAAGATTGACACTAATCATAATAAGCCTTACTAACTCGTGCAATCCTATATATCCAATCAATTTACTAAAATTACCACATTAGTCCTAACCAAATACTCCTATAACTCTGATTTCAAAATTTTCAGTTTAATATTTGCCACAAAACACTAGTATTTCACAAGCAACAGTACTGGATAATGCAGATTCTCGAATTCACATGAACTCAGGTCAAATCTAGCTAACTTCCAATTTAATAACTACTAGACATTTTAATTATCAAACAGGTTTAAAACCTCTCTCATAGACAAACTATCCCTATGTTAAACTATTCTAAAAATGAACCACACTAATCTATATACACTGGTCAACAAAACTCGTTTGAACAAAGTAATAAAAAGTTAAAAACTATTTCACATACATAAAAACAAATAAAAAATACTAGTAGAAAAAGTAGAGTCGTTACCTCCTCGAAGCACTGCAATCACAAACTGTAAAACAAGAAATATTAAAAAAATATTAGTAAAAACTTATAAAATATACAAAAAATATTTAAAAAGTTAGAAAAAAAAGTTAAGAAATATATTAAAAATAGAAAAACTAAAGAAATATATAAAAAATATATAAAAAAAACTTTAGAAATATATATAAAAAAAATTAAAAACTATAAAAAAAGTCAAGAATAGTATATAAAAAATAGAAAAAATTAGGAAATATAACAAAAACTATTTAAAAAGCTAGAAAAAGTTATGAAATATATAAAATAATATTTAAAAACTTTAGAGATATACAAAAAAAAAGTATTTAAAATGATAGAAAAAAATGTTAAGAAAAGTATAAAAAATCGAAATAGTTAAGAAAAATAACAAAAAATATTAAAAATACTAGAAAATATTTACGAAATATATAAAATAATATTTAAAAACTTTAGAAATATAAAAAAAAGTATTCAAAATGATAGAAAAAGATGTTAAGAAAAGTATAAAAATAATATAAATACTAGAAAAAATATTAAAAATACTAGAAAAAATTTACGAAATGTATAAAATAATATTTAAAAACTTTAGAAATATACAAAAAAAAAGTATTTAAAATGATAGAAAATAATCTTAAGAAAAGTGTAAAAAATGGAAATAGTTAAGAAAAATAACAAAAAATATTAAAAATACTAGAAAAAATTTACGGAAATATATAAAATAATATTTAAAAACTTTAGAAATATAAAAAAAAAGTTAAAAATCTAGAAAAAAAAGTTAAGAACTATTTAAAAAAAATATTTGAAAACTTTAGAAATATATAAAAAAAAGTATTTAAAAAGCTTAGAAAAAGAAGTTACGAAATATATAAACAAAAGTATTTGAAAACTTTAGAAATATATAAAAAAAGTATTTATAAAGGTAGAAAAAAAGTTAAGAAAAGTATAAAAAATAGAAAAACTTAAGAATAATAACTAAAAATATTAAAAATACTAGAAAAAGTTTACGAAATATATAAAACGATATTTAAAAAATTTAGAAATACAAAAAAGAATTAAAAATCTACAAAAAAAGTTAGGAACTATTTAAAAAAGATATTTGAAAACTTTAGAATTATATAAACAAAGTATTTAAAAAGCTAGAAAAAAAAGTTACAAAATATATAGAAAATATATGAAAAAAGGTATTTAAAAAGGTAGAAAAAACTAACGAAATATATAAAATAAATATTTAAAAACTCTAAATATATATAAAAAAATTAGAAAAAAATTAATAAATATGATAAAATGTTTTTGATGCAGATAAAAAATTTATTTACATCAAAATAATTTTATTATATTTCTTAAATCTTTATACACACTAAAAACACACAATAAAACACACACTAAAAACACACAGTAGAAAAAACACATAGGCACACAGATTCCGGCGACTTCATTTTCATCAAACAAACATACATTTGCATACATGTTTATGATAAATATGTATGTTTGTTTGATGAAAATGAAATCGTCGGAATCCGTACACCGTGTTTTTTCTACTGTGTGTTTTTAGTGTGTGTTTTTGTGTGTGTTTTAAGTGTGTGTTTTAGTGTCTGTTTTATGTGTGTGTTCAGTGGTGGCTCAAGGGTAAGGCAAGTAAAGCTAGAGCTTTAGGCCCCAAAATTATTAAGGCCCTGAATTTTGTAAGACATTGTATATATATATATAACGTTAGTCACATGTTATGATTATTCAAGGCCCCTATTAATCGCCAAGTGTTTAATAATCAAAGTATTGGGCTTTTTAGTTTCGGCGTTTCTTTTTAGTCCTACGAATTGTAAACAGTTACGCCAAAATATATTAAGTATATAAACTGAAACCTAATGGCGATTTACTTCTTAATTTCGGATATCCAAAATTTCCTTCTGTATATTTAAAACTTCGGATAAAAGGTTTATATATCCGCATACCGAAAATTTGAAACATGTAACATTTACGCGACACAAAAGAATTTCAATTAGTTGCCCGAAATTTCGGATAAAAGTTTTATATATCCGAACACCAAAAATTAAGTATTTCTATAGAATATTTATATCACACAAAATTTTGGAACTAGTTTCATTATAAAACAGAAGGGGAATTTTTACAAAATAAAATACATTACTCCATAAACATCCATCTAGATCCCGTGAACTTCAAGAAACCTCCTAGGTCCGCTAGTGTGTTTGGGTATAAACGATATAGATTTATTTTTGAAACTAGAGTTTTTAGAGAAAGTATACAAGAAATGCTACATCGATAATCAATTAAATTAGTTAATCGAATTATATTTATTAACTCTTTCCGTGATACTTATGTTTAATATAGAATAATGCTAACAAGTTCAAAAATAGTTACTTTAACATATTTTAGGAGTAAAGTTAATAAAAGTTATCAGTGATCGAAAGTGTCCAAGACCTTATATATTGGCTCATTTACTAATTGATAAATAAAATATTATATTAGTTTGATATAATAACTTGAAAATGTAATTTTTAATTATGTAAACGATTTCGACAAATCACTTTTATAAAAAAAAAAAGTCTTTAATTAAAGCATCGCTAGCTTTAGGCCTCCGAATAGGTTGAGCCGCCCCTGTGTGTGTTTTTGGTGTGTGTAGCTACCTGATGGTGTGTGTGTTTGTAATGGAGATATGGAAGGAAGTGTCTTTTCTTTCCTTAATATGGAGAAGCCTTTTTCATTTTTACACTAACACCCCTTATACTTTCTTACTTGTTTCCTTTTTTGTCTATTTCTTTTAGCAGCATGCCAAAACCTTGCTATTTACTCGTGAAAATGTGTGACCCAAATCTAACCGACCATTTGTCACTCGGTTTTTGATTTTGTATAATTATCAAAGTTTTACTCGGATTGGTTCGATTCCAGGTTAAAAAACAAAAATAATACGCTTAAAGTATATATTTGGTTTGGTCATTTTTTATTTCAGTTCGGTTTTCGGTTTGATTTTCGGTTTCGTTTTTGGTTTAATTTTCGGTTTGATTTTTGGTTTGGTTTTCGGTTTGTGTTTTTCTCAAATTTAGTTTCCGGTTTGATTTGATTTGATTTTGAACTGATGCTCATCCCTATTTGACGTTCAATTTTTTCCCTTAATTTATTCGCAGGTGTGTTATCATTTGTGGGTTTATTAAAATAATAGTAACATGTAGTTGTTTTTTTTTGTTTTGCTAAATATTATTTACGAAATGTGTTGATTGTCGGGAACACTTTGATCGTGATGCTTTTAGCACCTACCTTTATTCACCCCACAAGAAACAAATCTGGAAACTTTTCTGGACCAACGAGGCATTAACTAGAGTATAGCTCGGAGTCGAGACTCAAACTTTTTACCTTTTGTCTATAAAATCTCTCCAATAAACTCATATTTATTTGATAGAATTGTGTACGAACTAAGAGAAAGCCTTTTTGTTTCTCCTCAATATTACATAAAGAGTCATGTCATTTTTGTGACCATGTTAGAGTGAAAGGAAAGCAAATATGGAATATTTAGGTTTTATTAAATGCAACTTTTACTAAAATAGATCTTTTAATGTTTGTGAAATACATGATACCTTAACTCGTACTCGTCGAACACATATTGCAAAACATTTTGAAAAAATTTCACGTTTGGTCCCTGTCGTTTACCCCAAATATCAAGTTTACTCCCTATCTCAAACTAAATGCACAGATAGTCCCTATCGTTTACACTTTGGATCAGAATTGGTCCCTATCTCAAACTAAATGCACTAAATCTGATCTAAATTAAAACAAGATTAACATAAAACAAATAACAGAATATAAATAACAGAAAAACTTCTATTTAAAAATTTTAACAGTTTTTTTATGTATTGAGCATTGCACATGCTCTTAGACTTGAACCTGCAATTGATAAACTTTAATTATAAACTCAAAATTCGTTTTAATGTCTAAATTGAGTCCAATAATTATCAAAACTAATAACGATTAACGACTATAATACTATGGAGAACTTAAGATAGAATATACAATAAATCAACCAAATGGGTTCGATAAGCTTTAATTATTCAATGATGCATTTTTTTTATCGTACTTTTAAATCGAGTCAAACAAGATTATCATAACTAATAATGATTATAATAGTTAAGAGAACTTAAGATAGAATATACTACAATAAATCAACCAAATGGGTTCGCACGTTTGAAGGCAATTTTATTTGATGAAGTGGTTGTCTGTTTTTTCTTTGGTGTAAACATAGATGTAACATTTCGTTTAATTGTGTTGAATGACTTAAAAACCTCATTTTGTTACTTTGCAAATTCTAACTATTTGCTAGTTTTTTCTAATAAAATTCGTCGTTCGAAAAAATTAAAAATCAATCAAGTAGGTTTGATGAGCTCTAATTACCTTTGTTGCTCCAATTGATGCCCACGCCACATGCACTAAATCAAATTGCCCTTTTGTTAGTTTATTGTTTACTTTTTTTTTTGGCACCAAAACTATTTTTTGTCTTTCTATTTTTAGATGTTTTAAAACAATTGTCTCGCGTGGAAGATTTGTTGTCCTTTTAGGTAGGGCCGAACATCGGGTCAAAACCGATTTAATTGAACTCAATTGAAGAACTTAACAGGAAGCATAGATCGGGAGGCGAATCGAAGTGACTCAGTTAATTTCGGTTTGTTTTGATCGGTTTAATTAGGTTTAGACGGGTTAGATATCTTTATCTCGCTTTTTTCCAGAGCCGAACCGCACTAAGCTGAGCCGAGAGCAAAAACCAAAATATATAAAAGTGAAAATCGGACCGGATAAGGTCAATTGATATTTGATTGGACCGGTTCAGTTAGGTCTTTCGGTTCAATTTGATTTTCATCTCGTTTTGCTCAACCATACTTTTAAGCGGTGTAAGACCAACACGACTAACATTTTTTTTTCAATCCGTTAAAGTCTAATTCTTCTAGTTAACCTATTATTGGTTTATGGTCGACTATAGTTTTTGTTCAAAATCAGCTTTGAGTCATCCAATCGTTTGAATGTTCAATCAATCAACTCAACTTGATAAAACGTTACTCTTTCTGTCTATTTAGATAATTGTAATTATCAAAACACAACAAATACAAAGTTTAACAATGTTAGATCATCACAATTTTCAACCGGTTATATTCATTTATTTATTTTTAAAGCTTTTTTTCATGGGTTTAGAGTGAAAATAAGATACTATACATGTAAATCATTTGCAAGCAGTCTAATGGGCCCAAAAATCAACTCCCAGAAAGTTCTTGGCCCATCTCATGCATTGCCTTTCACTTTCTTATTGTAAAAGTTGACCAACAATCTTATTTTTAACGCATTAACACTCTATGGCCACTTTGGATTCTTAACTTCTTTTATTTATCATTATTATCATTATTAATGGTAGCAATCCAACTTTAATTAATTGATCTTTTAATTAATAAGAAGACCTTAATACCACATTTAGTTAGGGATGAGCATTTCGTCTCGAATTTCGAAATCAAACTAAAACCGTATCGATTATCGATATCCGAATCCCGTTCGGTACGATATCGATATCACGAAATAAGATGAAAAAAATCGGTACCATTAATTTGGTACGGGACCGGTACCAAACCGGGAAATTCGCGAAAAAAACGAGAAAATCCCGATTTCTCGATACCGGTACCGATACCGATATTCGAATCCCGTTCGATACGGTACCGGTACCATTAATTTATGCTCGAAAAAAATCGATGCCACCAATTTTGATAGAAAATTAATACGATACCAATATCGTACTAATCCATACATTTACTAAATACGAAGAGCGAACTCATCTTTTTCTCTTTCTAATCAATATTACCATTAAAACATACCTTATTTATACACAAAATACTCCACCAAAATACACATTCACACACAAATACAAAAAACACACACTTCAGGACAGGGGCGGATCTATGTGTTGGCCACATGTGGCACGTGCCACACATAAATTTAACTACTAAATGTAATATTCTTTAAAAGTTGATGGGTTTTTTAGAGTGATACATGCTGTTTGAATTAAGATGTGCACAAAATGAGCACAAAGCCTCGAGTTTTTTTAGTTTTGAAGAAGAAAAAGAAACAATGAAGTAAGGAAGTTTTTTCAGTTTTGAAGAAGAAAAAGAAAGGAAGAAGAAGATAAGGCAAAAGAAAATGAACACTGATTATTTACTACTAGCCGGCTACCCACGCAATGCGGCGGCGGGTAGCCGGTGACTAATTTCGTGGATTTGGCTAAACCACGAAACCACAATTACAAAAACGAATATCTTTTCTGGAGACAACGACCTTAACTTTTTTCGGCACCTCAAAGTCAGCGATAGCGGTTGGTGGTTGAGAGAGAGCGGTAGTTTTGTTTTGCTTATTTTGCATCTGCGTTTTAAGATTTTTTAAGACTTTATATATTAAAATTTTAATTGTTTCTATAAAGCTGGAAGAAAATTGTCTTTAAAAATGCTTTTATGAATTTAGGTTACAACTTGATTTGGATAGTTAATTTTTTGTTGTAACTTCTAATTATACTTAAAAACATTTAAATTTTTCGTTACAAATTTATATTGAGTTACAGTTATTTTTAGACTTTTAATATGCATTATTTTTTTTAGCAAAAGATAAATATTATGACCAATTATGTTTTTGGAAGCTACTTTTTATGAAATGCTTTTTAGCATTATGATTTTTAATAAATGAAATTATTGACGGTACCTTTAATATTTTGTAGTTATATAAAAACTGAATTTTATTATCAATTATCATACGCTTTATTTGATTGCATTGAAAGCATTTATTTATGCAATAACATAGATTTGAAAATGGTCACAGCTACATCCGTGTGTTATTAATGGGCCTGTATATATTTTCTCTATATACTTTTTTTCTGTATACATTTTTAAAAGTCCACATTGTAACAACCCATTTCACATTTAGAAAACCTAACAAAACAGCCTCCTAATCGTTGTTGATGATCACACAAACTAAAGAGCCGAAAGTTAAAGAATTGAGAGGTTGCCATGTTAGGAAATACCTAGAAAATGAAAAAATATATATGAATGGTGTGGCCTTCTCATTCATGAGCAACTCAATCTGCAATATAGCAAAAAAAACTTATGTGAGAATATATGAATATAAATACAAAATCATAAGAGAAATTGTTTTGAATAAGTGAGAGAGGGAAAAGGGGATGAAGCATGATGTGTAGTTTGTTTGAGATTTTTAACTAAACAAATGTCTTACACTCCTATTTATAATAATGTTTTAGATGACCGTTACAAATTTTTAAATAGGTTGTGTAAATGTTGGTCGGTTACAATCTTATATAATTTAATACATTTAATTTTCATTATGTGTGTGATGAAAACTTAATTTTTTATTTTCTTGAAACATAACACACTTTCTTTTTAAAGAAATGTTAGAGGCTTAAAAAAATTAAGACTTCTAAAAATAGAATGACTTAAATCTTTTATAAAGTAGTATAGATTTTTGTCCTTTTATTTAGTTGGGTTTAGTACATTTGTTGTAGCAAACTATAGGGATGAAAAGTGTACGCTTATGCTTTTAAAACTAGTAATATTAATATATAAAAGTAGGTAAAGAGTAGTAAAAATACAACAATTATCTTTTATATGTTAATATTTTTTCACAGATTCGAACTTGCAATAAAAAAAATTTTGTGCCACATATGTTCAAAATTTCTAGATCCGCCACTGCTTCACGACTCGATCTTGACTAAGACCCAGCTGTGCAAAATATGGTTTGAAGTCATGTTTAAAAGGCAGCCGTAGTGAGAAAGACACGTTTTTCTTGTGGCCTAACTAGGGGTGGAAACGAGCCGAGCCGAGCTCAAGCTCGCTAGGGCTCGAGCTCGGCTCGTTTAAGTTTTACAAAGCTCGAGCTCGACTCGTTTCGAGCCTTATTATTTAGGCTCGTGGTATGGTAGACAAGCTCGGGCTCGGCTCGAGCTCGACTCGTTTATACTATTTTGCAATATAAACATAAAATTTGGCTTGAGCTCGGCTCGTAATATACATAAATTAGGCTCGTTAATAAACTTGTTATTAAGCTCGTTAAGAAGCTCGTATATAAAACATTAGGCTCGTTTAGGCTCGCGAGCCCAAACGAGCTTTGTACGTAAATCTCGGGCTCGAGCTCGTTTAATAAACGAGCTGCAACTTAGGCTCGAGCTCGTTTAGGCTCGGCTCATTCGAGCTTTTTACCGATTTGATCCTGAGCTTTTCACGAGCAGTTCGGCTCATTTCTATACCTAGGCCTAACTTATTGTTCGTTTGACTTCTCTTATTATGTAAATAGTACAATAGTTTTAATTCTTAAGAAAAACAAACTTTGGATGTGGTTTTTGTAAGGAACATAATAAGTTTGTAGACGTATACATAAAGTTATATGAACCTATAAAAGTTCAAGTCAATACTATCTCAATTCTCAACACTTAAGATACTTCGATATATGAATATTCGCATTCATGGTCCCCTAAATGCACACTTGTGGGAAAAATAAGATAACTATTGGTCAATTTAAACGTACATACTGAAAGTTACAGGAGAACTAATTAACATATTATCCGACATAAATTTATAAGTTATTGTGAAAGCAGATTTAACATTTACAAGTTAATAAAGAGGTCAGTGTCTTTAAAATTAAAAGTAAGCGACAACTGATACTACAAAAAATCAAACAGTAACCTTTTCAAATTTCTTATACAACTAACGTGCTGTTTGATTATGACTTATAAGGTCTTAACTGAAAAATCAGTATATAAATTAAGTCATTAATAGTGTGTTTGTTTTGTGCTTAGAGCACAGGGTATGGTTTGGTGTTTTCGTGCTGAGCCGTGGGAAAACACTATAATTTTCAGGGGTATGGTGAGTGATGGGTAAATGATCCCACAACACCACAAACACGAAAACGCCACATTTTGACGCTCCTTGGTTGGCTTGAGCCATGGAGTATACATTGGGCCCACTTTTCAAAAAAAAAAAAAAAATTATGCACGAAAACACGAGACAGGAAAACGCGAGACCGGGGTATGGTCTCGTGTTTTCGTGTCTCGCGTTTTCGTGCGAAAACGCGCGCCGTCCCCTCGGCGCGAGACACGAAAACGCGAGCAGTGGTGTGGTTTCTCGCGTTTTCGTGTCGCGTTTTCGCACAACGCGAGGGTATTTCTACCCGTACCCTGTGCTCTTAAAATTAACATACGATTTTCCAAAAAAGCCATATGGAAGAGGGTCTTCATATTAAGTCTATGAGTTAATTTGTTATTTTACATATTTAGCTTTCAACTGCTTCTTTTATTTAATTTAAAAGGATATAACAATATTTTTCTTTAATTCAGACAATTAATTCAGCATACGAAACAAACAATAATATAACCATCTACAAACATACATTACATATCTAAACAGACAATTTAATTTTACAGGACTTATTCAAAAAATTAAACAAACAAGCCCTAAGACCAAAAATTATTTGAACAACGAGCGAGTATATTTTTATTAAGTTAGTTATTTGATTTTAGAGTAGTTACTCAGAAGGTAATATCTGTCAACTTCGAACAATAATAATTATTGATTCGATTTTACAATATATATTCAGAAGATACTATCTGTCAGCATCAAATCAACGTATTTATCAGACATAACCCTCAAATTCACACTTTGAAAGAAAATCCTTAAAAAAAAACCTAAACCTAAGAACTTTCGCATGTGATAACAACTTTCTCAAAAAAAAGTTTAGTAGCCACCTGTACTAAGACACAACTAATATCCAATGTTTTGAAATCCAGTTTTTAAATCGACCCAGTCGAGTGACCGAATCAACCCAGTTTAAAAAAATTATACATTTTTTAGTATTTTTAATAACTAACAAAAATTATATATAAAAACCATAAAACTTCCGTATATTAATGATGACGTATAGTGGCTACGCTCACTATTCGTAACCACAATCCATCATCTTTTCGCTAAAGGTAGCCAACCACGAGTGAAACCATATGTTACGGATGACCCACGAGGATGCCCTAACAGCAAGCCGTATGCGGTTGTTTAGTAAGCGTGATACATGAATGAGTCTAGCATAACATGGTCATGAGCCATATCATACTAGACTGGGGGACATGTCGACATATAGTCGATAAAGGGCCTGACCTAATAGGCCCGTGATCCAACAGGCCAGCGAGCCAACAGGCCCGTGGCCCATACACCTAACATACCCTTCAAGAAACCCTAGTCCTATAAATACAAGGGTATGAGTCTCATTATAGATCATGTTATCTATTCTAAACACACCCAGGGGCGGAGCCAATAGGGTAGCTAGCGGGTGCTCAGCCACCCCCAACCATCCCAACATGTTTAAATTGAAGTTTAAATTTAAGTTCATATTTCGTTGAGTTTTCATTTGGGCCCTTTCTAATGGCCGAAATCAGTTAGCAAAGCCATTGTCGAAGAATAGTTTGTTACAATTATGTTCATCGAAAAGTTAAGGGTTTTTGCAGCACCGTAGATCTGAATGTAGAAGATAGAGTTGACTATTCACAAAGTCTCTCTATTTCTTAATGTACGGGTAAAATATTTATTGGAGTTTGAATAATAACAACCCAAGTAGTTGCAAGTATATACCAGGCCCATTTACCATTTGATTCTCCTTTATACTGAAAGCTTTATTACGTACTATTAGGGCTGAGCATCGGTCCGGGACTGGACCGGACCGGACCGAGGACCGAAATGGTCCAAAACTCCGGACCGAGACTGGACCGAAATAGTCCGGTCCGGTTCGGGTTGGTCCGGTCCAGTTCGGTCCTCGGTCTGGTCCGGTCCTGTTAGACATATCTGACGAGATTTTGGTAAGACCGAACCGAAACGGACCGACCGGGCCGATGATCGAATTCGTCCAAAACCCCGGACCGAGGACAGGAGCGAAATTACTCGGTCCGGTTCGGTTCGGTCCGGTCCGGTTTTCCGGTCCGGGTCGGTTTTAGGTCTGCCGTGCTCAGCCCTACGTACTACAGTAGTATTAAATTTACGAAGTGTAAAATTTTGTTTAGAATAAAAAGCACATATCATACTTGTGGCTTGTTCAGATTGCAGATATAGTTTGTAATAAATTTCGAATGTTTATACTTTATTATGAAAACTTAGATACATCAATGTTATGCGGCTTAATTTAGATTTTGAGGGTCAAACAGATTTACGTGTGATCAATGATTCGATAAATAAAACACTAAATTGTTACTACTATGTCATAAAATTCGAGCCCCCGCTAAAGTTAAATCCTGGCTCCGCCCCTGACACACTCCTTTATAATATATCATCACGATACTAATTTTACCGTCATAGGTGGACCATGAGGCTCCGACCGCGGGTCTACTCCTAACCGGTTCTCTTTTGTTTGCAGTATTAGTAAGGACCTGGGAAGACGATTAACGGCCCGCGAGAGTCGTCAGACCGGCCCAGCCAAACTATACTTCAACAATTAAAGATATAAATTGTTAACTAACTAATATAATATGTAAAAATTAAATTTTAATCGTAAATACGTAAAATTATATATTAAAAAAAACATAAAAAAATCAAAACTCGGTCGAGTCTTGAGAACCAGGTTGATTCGGGTCACCTTAACCCGGCGGGTCTAAACAGGTATCGAACATGTGAAACACAGGTCAATATAACCATTTTTTTTGGCAAAACTGATTCAACAGATTAACCCGACCAAATTAACCCGGCTCTGAAAACATTGCAAATATCATTTAATCATACATAAGTAGTTTAATAAAAAACATAACATGTCACTTTACATAATAGGCCCTACAAATATGTGTCTTATTGTATTATTATATACTTGTCAACTTTTTTCTTAGTTGCATCCGCTCATATACCAAATAAAAACTAACAAAAATCCAACTCAACCAACTCATTATAAACAACCCACAAAATTATTATTTGCTCATTCCTCTTCTTCATTCTTCACAAAAAATTCGATCTTTTCTTTAGCCACAAGGAAGTTGAACATGGTGACGACGGTGTCGGTCGAACGATCAAGATATACCGGGTGGTCATGCGTCCTCGTGTGGAACGTTAGAGTTGCAGCCTCACGAGAACGTCCGAGAAATCATTGAGTTCATGTCTATGTAATCACTTAGGCAAGTCTGAAGCTTGGCTCTTACTTAACACTTTTTTTTTTGTTGTTGTTAATTTTAATTTTGTTTGTTAAGTTGTCATGAAAAAAACATTGGATGGGAAATACAATAAAAGTTTGGAAATGAAATTTTATTTCTTGTATATGTGGTGTTTGTTTTTATTTATTTATCATCTAACTTATTTTATGAAGTTTCTATGTGTTTGATTCCAGATTATGTGTCTAAATCATTATTCGTTGTCCGGGCTGTTTTTGAGGGTGTGTAAAGTGCACGACCGTCCAGGATTTAAATTTTTTAAAGGTTTTAAAATTTGTTCCGTTAACAATTATTGGCATATGTACATATATTTTTCACGAAAATTCCTTCTCGAATGATGACTTCAATTTTTTTCACAAATTTAGAGACGGTCATGTTTGTCGTCGTAGTACATGATTACAATTGATGGATATCGTCGGAATAACGATTATTTCAATAGATTTTACCCTTAAAGAAGAGCAATTACAAAATTTATTATCAGTAAAGAAATGATCGATGATTTTGACATGGAAAAATAATGTATAACTTATTGTTGATTTATTATTTAAAAATTGTTAAATTATGATATAATCAACGAATCATTAGTAGGAGACAACATATACAGTTGTATACAAACTAAGAAACCAAAAGAATATACACACGCCCAATTATGAAATAAAAATACCATTTATCAGAATATTCAGAATTTTATTATTATATGAAGTTGAATGGTTCAATTTCTATAACAATTCATTATTTGGAATTAGGATTATAAATTTTGTAATTAATGAGTTAGGGAAAATGTAATTTTATCATTTTGATTTTATTTTTCTTTTATGTATTATTTTTTATTTAAAAAAAATACAGATTAACGAGAACATTTTGATTTTGAGCGCCTTTAATATTAGCGATGGTCCAATTCATAAAAAAAATATTTCCGGCAACTCTTCAGTCCCAGTGGGACACCAACTGCAGAAAACGGAACTCGAATCCTTAATGTTTTATCTATAGAATCTCTTCAATAAACTTATATATTTTTGTGTATCGCTGTTTATTACAGTCTTATTTAAATAATCACTCAGAAGAATGACGAAGTGGTAAAACATATCAATAATGACCGTTGATGATCAAAATTAATATATTAGCTTATGGACATGACTTCTCAATATTAAATGAAAGAAATTTGATTCATCTAACATGATCAAAAGTTAATATACGGAGTATTAACTTATGGACATGACTTCTTAGCTAATGAGAAAATAAAAGCGATCAAAAGACTAAGCGTGTCTTAGGTTTGTTGACGGGGTTAGAATCGAATTTTATTTTTTGAACCACTGTTATAGTATATAGTTTTGGTATGTAGAGTGTTGTGCTCAAGGGTGGAGCTTAGGGAATTTTCGAGGATACATGAAAACTCGATAAAACTTTATCGCGTAATATATATTTGCTAAACCTCCGCCCCTGGTGTGCACGTTTGATATGTATTTTGACGATAATAAATGCAAAATCTCCTTATTACACTATGGGCATTATATAGAATAATGAATCACCAAAAACAAGGTAACTTTTAGGATATGGATTGATTAAAAGCCAATAGCCGTCCATCCACGATAATAGTAGCTTTTTGGAATCCGATAATACTTTTCACCTAACTAATAATAATGGATAAACTCCGGATTTACCGTAACATACATTTGACAGGACTTGATAGTACGTCATTAAAATTCATGCTTTTAATGTATCTTGTAAGAAAATTGACTTTCCTACTTCATGTGTTTAATATCATCAAGATGAAAAGTGGTGTATAACACATGTCAAGTTTTGGTACAACTAAAAAGCCAAGTACAAACATGAAGTAAAAGAACATAGCGATCCTTATTTTATAGCTCATGTCTTGATGTGTTCCTCTCTCAAAAGGTTTAAATCAACAGATTTTTTAAGGTGTCGACCGACTTTTTTTAAAGATTAAGCCTAGACAATAAGCAATTGTTCTATTGACTGAACTAGTCAGGAGTTGGAATTGAACCCATAATTTATTTCTCAAAAGTCTTTCTTAACTGATTAACTAAATGTTTCCGATGAAGAACTGATGCATATTCATATTGTGATACGTACGTGGTGAAGAACAAAATGATACATATATGAGCAACAAAATTACACATAATGTGACGATATATTTACTATATTTAAAACTTTTATTTCAAAAATCTTAAAATTTTAAGTTTACACATCTTGATTTACTAACCTTAAGTTAATCTTCAAAATATATTAGGCGAAAAACGTTTACATAAAATACGTCGTTCACAAAAAAAAGCAAAAACATCATCCTTGAGCACAGTACTCGTCGTCGTCATTTGCGTGAGTATTATGCTAGTTTTAAAACATACTTAAAGAGAGGTTAAAGATGAGTTAAAAACAACGGTAGAAAGCCTTCAAGAAAAACACTCCAACTATTAGTTCATATATACTAGTACTTGTGTATATGAAATTGAGATGACCACGCTTTATATTATTTTATTTTTTTAACGGTAATTTTTAAACTAACACCATCTATCTCATAATTTATATCTCATATTTCTTTATCGAGACTTGAATCCACAACCTTGAGGTTAGAAGGTAACTCACATACCATTAGGCCAAGAGGCTACGTCAACTTTCTAGAAAAAGAAAATTTTTATTTGGTTTGAGATTATACGACGATAGGTTCAAACCCCGTAAATTAATTGATCATGCATCGAAAATTATGTTTAAAGAAAAGAAAGAAATTGAGATGACCACTAATTATTAGCTTTATATTAATATATGTATAGTGGGTTAAAGTACAAGGAACCAAATGGAAAAGTATGCACAGGTCAAATAATTTTGTAGTAGTTGTACTAATTTGGTATTGGCCCATGACTCATCAACAATGCTTAATTTATCCAACTCTCAAGCATTACTACTATTATCTATATTAATGTCAAAGTCATTATATTTATTCTTGCAGTACGGTTTTGCTACTTACTTAACATTTTATCAAAACCGATGATTCGATTTTGATGTGTCTTATCAAGTTAATCGAGTAAATGTTTCGACACTTCTAACACTTTTTTTTTTGTTTGTTAAAAGGTGTCAATACCGGTGAACACTTTACCACTTTAGCACTTTCCAAGATCATATGACTAACTAAACCATTTTTGTACGCGACTCGTTAGACCATAAGTAGCAAGGGCTCTCTTTCGATCTACCCAACATGGTCCATTCCTCCATTTGATCATTTATTATATAGTTCGAGTTAAATTGCCACCTCTACTATTTTGTCATGCTAGATAAACTTTATCTGTATAATGATGTATAATTACGTGTTACCAACATATCTCATAATTATGTATTGATGAGTCGAGCTCAATTGAGTTTTTAAGTAATTAAGTAATGTTGATTAATCATCCAACACCAAAATCTTTTTATATAGTTGGTGCCACATATTTTCCATTACTTAATTTTATTACACATTCAAAACGTGTCAAAAGTGATGAGTTTGATGAGCCCATTGGGCCAAAACAAGTCATTCTATGAATGAAAATTCGGTGTCAAATTTAGGAAATATTTAAAATTTAAAATTTCCCATAGACAAAAAAAAATCAACTTTTCAGAATTATGTAAAAGGCCATTAACGATGACTGTGTCAATGACGGTCAAATTTACCGGAAACTTACGAATCTTGTCAAAAATACCGAAAACTCAGTATAAATTTGTGTTTATAACTTATGTTAACTATTTATAATTTTATATGTATGTTAAGTTGGATTTTAAGAGTAATAATGTCGAAAAAACCTAAAATTTATTAGCAATATCTCAAAACTTACCGAAAATACCTAAAATTTACTAAAAATGTCGATTTGATTAATCATCGATTAATTCCGCCAAAAGGATTATAAGTTGAATGATCCGCCGATTATTCACCATTTATGCAACCTTGTAAAAAAAAGT
Organism: Glebionis coronaria; assembly: GCA_025667525.1. NCBI lineage: Eukaryota > Viridiplantae > Streptophyta > Magnoliopsida > Asterales > Asteraceae > Glebionis > Glebionis coronaria. The sequence continues at coordinate 26,696,777 of CM046875.1, forward strand.
AAAAAAAATAGTTTTAAATTTGGGAAAATAAAACATTAATGATTGCATTTGAAATTTAATTATATGAATTTAAATATAAATTTATAACCTTTTTATATTTTTTTACTTTAGAAAATAAACCATCCAACTGTTATAGACTTTACACCAAATCATTCCTATTATAAAGAGAGAATATATTAAATAAAAACTAAACTTTACTTAGAATGTATCTTATTATCGACTTAAACTTTAATGAACCTTTATCCCACAAACTGGACTAATAAACATTAAACGACTAAACATATAATTTTCTTTTTTTTTATAAAGTGCATTCGCATTGGAGTGTCATTAAAAAGAAGTTACATCAACAATGCTTATCCCAAACCAAACTATTACATATCCAAATTAAAACAAAATCAAACACATCATCGAAGACCTTGAATCTTTCTCATCCGAAGAAAATATGCTTGCCATTGTCGTGATTGATTGGGAGCAGTAACATAAATCCATATATGAAAACGGTGATACCCACAAAAGAAATCAACAAACACAACCAACCAAAACCGAACTCCCAAACCCAAGAAAATATGCTTGCCATTGTCGTGGTTGATAGGGGGGCAGTAACATAGATCTATAGATATAGGTACGGAGGTGGAAACGACCATGTAGGTGGGAGTCACTTTGTAGGAATATCCACCATTGTGGAAAAGAAAACTAGATCTGAGAAATGGATTTGATTTGTTTTTAGAATTGAACATGATAATTGAAGGAGGTTTAAGTTTATTGGTAGCCTCTTCGAACTTCTGACGTGTAGCCGGTGGCTGGAGGCGGCGATTAAAAGATTGTTTAGGTTAAGGGTTAGAGAGAAAAGATGGTTTTTAATGTGATGAGAAAAGATGGTTTTTAATAAGAAAGAAAAAAAATGAACATTGTAACAATAAAATCAATGCATGAAGAAACCCTACAGCAATAATATTATAGTTTTATAAGGAAATGCTTAGTTCACATTGCTTCTTTCCAAAGAGCTACATCGCCATCCTTTGATGCAGTTAACAAACAGTTTTTGTCTTTTGGGTGCTCACAAACACTTGTTACCGATGACGAGTGAGCGCGAAACTTTGAAACCTTGACGTCAGTTAACAAATCCCCAGACGATAATATCGCCATTATCTGAACCCCCAACTACATGGTTTTCATTGTTTGCAAGACAGCAAGCCGACATGTCGCATGTAGCACCTTTGTATTTTCAGTATATAGTCCTAGCGTCCACGTGCAAAAGGCGCAAAGTACGATCCATTTTTCATAGACATATGCAAGAGGGCGTCTCGAAGTTAAAACATAATTTTCGAAAATTACGAAGATCAAGATAATCTACAGCTCCTGAATGGCGTGCCACGATGACTTCGGTTCTTCTTAAAGAAATAAAGAAGAGAGAGTCTTCAGAGGGATAGGGCAAGGTCTTAATCGGCTGAATGCTGTAAGTTCTTAAGTCCCAGAAATGCACACCACTACACCCGGCTGATACAACCACAGACGCGAAATCATTGACCCTCACAGAATCCACACACTGGCCACGAGGGTCAGTAAATCTTCTGATAAGTGCACGCGTTGAAAGATCCCAATACAAGATTTGGCCATCAGTATCACATGAGGAAGATTTCGAAGCATCGTCAGTAATGGAAAACATCACGTACCGCAGCCTTGTGTTCGCAAAAAGCTTCCAAGATGGTTTGCGTTACGTGTATCTCAAAGATTAACAACCTGATCAACACCAGTAGTTAAAAAGATATTCTCCACCGAATTTTGCTGTAGTAACATCGCCAACATGCGCTTTTTTGATGTTCATCCTTTCCGCCGAGTATATATTATTGATCGTGCCTTCAAGTGTTAGTACAGTATCCTATATTTATAGGCCGGCACATATAATCTTGATTTACAACTAATTCTATTAGGAAACGAAGTAAACATGGTAATAAAGATAAAAATATTTAAAATAACATATATATACCCATGCATATGTTTATGAACAGTAATTTAGCACTACTATAATATATACTTTGAAGGTATGTGTTTATACGATTAAATGATATCCTTGAAGTGCTTTCACATGTGTTTTTTTCCTGGCCTTTTGATACGACCTATCGAATACTTAGCTCGTATCGGTTCATAAGTCCCAAATATGGTGGAACTTGTTGGATTAATCGTTTACTAAACTTTGACTGAATAGTTCTTTGTTGGTATTTTGACCGAATCTCAAGGCCTGCACGTTGCATGGTCAATAGTTTTACCTATTCTTTAGGAAAGTTAGGAGTATGTAACCCACGTTTCTGTTGTTAAGAGGGCTGGGAGTCATGGCTCCAAGTGAGTCGTTTTTTGGGTGCCACGTTATCGAAACTCACTCACTCACTCACAAGAAAAAATATGCGGAGTCATGGCTTGGAGTGATGGGTGAATGTGGGTCCCACAATACCCCTTTCTTCTTCCCCAATACACACACAATACACACAAAAAAAAAAAAAAAAAAAAAAAAAAAAACACAGATTTCTTCTTCCACGCCAAGTGGGTTTACCCACGTAGGGCTCCCACGCCGTGGCTTTAACATTTCGTCGGAATCATCACATCAACCACGCCGTGGGTTTGGCACCCCACGGCGTTAAGACTCCCAGCCCTCTAAGGCTATATATTGCCTAGTTGTATTCAGTAATATAGATATCCCTTTCTTCACATTATACTTTCCTACCTGTATTCTCATAACATATCAATAGTGAGTTTTACCGACCTCACTAAAAAAGTTAGCTTGTTTGAGGATGGGACATCTAGGTCTATAAACCATCAACTGAACATTGCATAGATAAAGCCGTTGTGGTGAGAGTAAGATTCCTAAATGCCTTTATAGTTGCAAGGGTATGATTTACGGGTCTCTTGGTATAAAACATCTTATGCCACCAGAAACCATGAGAGCTCTAAATTTTTTAACGTTCTGTAAATGAATCATATGGACCCCCAAACTAGACCTTTTCAGAGGAACATTTTGAGTAAATCTCTGACTTGACGCGAATTTTGCTTAAGGGGTTTAGTCGTTTTGGTTTATACCCAGGTGAACCTTATAGCAATATCCTTTCTGAATGTGATTCTTACTGGTTCAAAGTTAACTACAAGAAAATAGCTTTTTAGCGTCGTAATTTAGCGACATTTTCTTCCAAGTCGCAAATAGCGACATGTCATATAATATCTTTAGATCATATGTTATTATTATCATATATATATATATTTTAGTTGTTAGATGTTATTATTATCGTAGATTTGAGATAACCTGCATTCTAATCAATTGCCTGAAGTCAACTTTGATAAGAACATGATAATGACGTCAAATAACGATAATATTGATAGTGTGAGCTCGGAATAGCGATTGAAATAGCTATATAGAATAAGTAAGTCGCTCATTTAGCGTCGTAATTGGCTACAAGGAATAAGTAAGTCGCTCATTTGGCGTCATAAATAGCTACTTGGAATGACAAGAAGTCGCTTATTTGGCGTTGTAAATAGTGACTTGAAATAAGGACGTCGCTGAATAGCGACATAACTAACGATGTAAGTAGCGACATGGGTCATAATTAGCGATTTAAGTAGCCATATATCGAAGTTTGTCGCTATTTAGATAGCGATGTATTAATGAATATCGCTACAAATGTCGCAATATTTTGCGACGTATATTTACATGTCGCAAATTCTGCGACTCATTTATAGAGACATATTCTCTTATGACGCTAAGCTACTCGCTAGCTTTAAATGCATCGCTAAACATGTCGCTAAGAAAGTCGCTAAGAAGCTATTTTCTTGTAGTGTTTGACTAGAGTTCTTCAATAACACTGAAGTATTACTAGCTAGCATGCATATACTTGACCAGTTGACCTCACCACTTAAACCTTAAAGCAACTCCTCTTGCCTTCTTGCTCAAATCAGTTGGAGAAAATATCCTCATGTAACTAAAGATATATTGGTTAAGACTTAAAACGAGCCTCTTTAGACAGAAAGACTCCGATTTTCATACTGAAAAATCTAATAGGAATGGATTTAATAAATGTTACAGGTACACAAGACCTAAATCCTCTGATCCGAGCTTTTGCTGTTCGAACAATGGGATGCATCCGAGTTGATAAAGTAACAGAATATATTTGTGATCGTCATTGAGAGATGTCTTAAGGAAGCGTATCTTTGCTTACAGAAATTTTAATTAATCAATCAATCAGAGTACTATAAAATGATTTAACATTCTATTTTTCTCATGGAAATCTTCTTTGTCACTTGTATCAGGATGATGATATCGTCGAAAGCCAGCAGCTATATGTGTCTCTAAACTTTATGACATTAACTGATCTTAACATCGTAGGTGCGACGGAACAACGGGTTTGTCAATTCTCGGGCTATGATACTGACAGTCATGAAATGGTAGGTGCCACGGAACTGGTAAGTATCATAGCCCGAAATTTCGTTTCTGACCCGTATTTATCATAGAGGGTCTTTAAAAGACGGTTTTAAAAGGCCTAAATCTAGTAGTACAAAATTGCGATGCATGTATTTTTTAAGTATAATTGCATGGCACTTCTAGATTTGATACTTTAAATAGTATAATGCATTAGTCAACAACTGTAAGTTGTTCCTAAATTTTATGGGACATTTTACTTTTTAGTAACTCGTCACGATTTACGACTTATGTAGTATTATGTGTTGCTTCGTGGAAATCCGCTTGTCATATATATATAAAAGAAAATAGTTAGGTAAAATAGTTAGTAAACTAACAGTCTAATATGTTTAACATTTACAAGTGTGCAGTATTTTATCTTTTAACTTTCGAGTACTTGGTCATTTTTGAGCTGAAAATTTACCATTCTTCGAAATTTCATGATAGAATGCAACTCTATTAACTACAGTAACTTGATAGTTGGTATATATGATGGCGACTTGCGACTTTTTGAATCTTAAAGCTGAGTGACTGAGTCGTCAGATAGTAATTATAAAATATTGAAGCTAAAATATTACTGTAAATGATAACTTTACCTCTTTATATAAACCAACATCACTCTAGCATAAGACACAACTACATCATACAATGAAGCTCAATCGTATTATTAGTATTGTCTTGGTTGTTCTCTTTATGATTGTATTTGTTTCATCTAACGCACAAACCAATCAAACTACCAACCGGCCGCAAACTCAAAAACCAAAAGGTACGATCGATCGTATATACCGGTTATAATTCTTATATATACTTTTTCAATTTATTGATAAATGTTAACTAATGCTTAATTACATATACAGGAGGAGATAAGAATAATACGTGGGGAGGTTGTTATGGTTGTTGGACTTGAAGAAGCATGATCGTCGTCTTGTTCTATAGACTCATCGATAAAGGTGGCGATTTCACTTGGAAGTGTTAATCTAAATATGTATCTAGCTAAGTAATATAATAATATATCTTAGTGTGTAAGGTTAATCTAAACATGTATCTAGCTAAATATGTAAGGTTTTACTTGTACGTGCTTAAATAATAAACATCCTAGTGTGTAAAGTTTATCTGGTTTTATACTGGTCCGAAAGCTCATATCTTGTGATATTATTCACCTTCTATTTCTTGCTATTGTTTGATTACTGTGTCGATAGCAATAATTTACAACTCAATTTAGACACATATATGGTGCCATTGGCAAAAATATTTACAACTCAATTTAGACACATATATGGTGCCATTGGCAAAAATATGTACTTAAGTTTTATAAAAAGTTTTACACACTTCAAGTTCTTTTAGTATAAAAATAATATAAGTAATATATATATATATATATATATATATATATATATATATATATATATATATATATATATATATATATATATATATATATATATATATATATATATATATATATATATATATATATATATATATATATATATATATATATATATATATATACTAGCGTCGTAACCCGCCCAACGGGCGGGGTCGCTTCGTAAATCTTTTTAAAAGTACGTTCGTGTATTAGTTATATCCATTAGCATTAGCACCCATCTATGTTAAAAGAAAACTAAAAGAAAATTAATATTTGATATTTTTAAACCTTGTCCCACCCGACGGTCATGTTTTGTCCTATGTGAATCTTTCCCGTTAAAAAAAAATCGAAACCGGTTTTTAAAACCAAACCGGTAAAAAGCAGGTTTTTTTTAAACCGATCCGACAATTTGTAAATGGTTTAATAAATTAGCGTTAAAAGATACCAAAGTAGCATCATTTTATTATTCAAAGGCACTACGGTGGTTATTAGAGATATCAAGACATGATACATGAAAGTTTCAAGCTATATCTTTCGTCTTTATATATTATGTCTTTGTATTCTTTCTTTGAAGTTAAGATTAGAGCTCATATTAAAGGCTAAATAAATAATTCTTTGTTGGTTGTATTATTTAAATGCATCACATAGCTTTCAACTTACCGTCTCATATATCCATTCTATCTAAACTAAGATGTCAAATATCATACTTGAAGCTATTTAGTTGCTTTTTACTTATTTGCTTCGAATAACTTTCTGGGTTTGAACATTTAGGGTAACAAAATGACTTGCGCAAAACAGGCGTTTCTGCAGCGAAGCACGGGTATCGAAAGCTTGTTCGAATACAGTAACAATAGACGTTGGTTTGAAAATATTTTTTTTTAATACATTGTAAATGTATTTCAAGCTTTGTGATCTTGCCAGATGTTGATACATTGACTGTTACCCATGTTAGGTAATAGAATGTGAACTTATAATGTTATATTATAGTAAACGAAATTTATTTGTTTGATATTTGATCCAATTTTGCCATTTAATATAAATTCTCTCGTTTGATTTACTTGACTGGACTCGATAACAAATAGTTTATGGCATTATAACTAAACAAACACCCATTAAATGATTCTACAATGTTAGAAGTTAAACACATCAGTGTATAGGTCAATATAACTTTGTTAGATATAGGTATATATCTTTGAAATAACGATTCAACTACAAATAAAATCAATAATTCAAACTCATCGTTTCACTTGACATAGTTTGTAATTTTACTCACGTTCATGCGACTTTCAAGTGAAGACCCACAAAGAAGACCAGCTAAGTCAATACAACTGACCACCAGAACCACCTTGAGTAGCGATAACTTTTCCTGGAATGTATGGAGGTCGAGTCTGAAGCCCATTACCAACTTGAATGGTGTTTCCACCTTGTCGCTTTTGCAAGTAGATGACCTTCGAGGGTAGGACAAAGTGGGAAGTGGAAATTGGGTTGGGGCTGCTACTACATTATTGTTATTAGTCCTACCAGAAACCCTTTGTTGTTCTAGAGCAGCATCATTGTTATAATGCATCATAGAACTAAAAACTTTAACAGGCCTAGCAGCACTCCCTCATGTTAAATTAAAATGTGCAGATAATGCAATTACATATGAGCTGAATTGTTGTTAGTATCAGTTTGATCTGCCTTGTAAGCACAAAACAAATCTTATCATCTTGGCCACGTAACGAAAACATCACGCGGTTGAATTCATCACTAATGTCAAGATTATGTGGGTCAAAGAGGGGAGGAATAAGCTTGTCATCTTGGCCACGTAACGACAACATCACGCGCTTGAATTCATCACTAATGTCAAGCTTATGTGGGTCAAAGAGGGGAGGAATAAGATCACATCTTTTGCAAACCACAAGATCACATATTTTACAAACCACTTTGGATTACAAACAATGGCTTATTAATGCTCCATTTGCACCATAGCATGTGACTTCTTTTAGTGTGAAAAGTTAAATGCTCATTTTCTATTTTTACCTTTTTTAATAACTAACCTGAAGTATAATTGGGATGTCATATAATAACATTCTACAACTATATTTGTAATTATCTTTATGACATATTTAAAACTAAGGCTAAGATGGCACCTGTTAAATACTTGGTCCAAGAATTCACTCTCCAGTTCCCAAATCACGATCGTGTCACCCTATCTTCATCAACCGCCAAAAGCTCGACTTGAGACAGTTTTGTTTCTGCAAGAAAAAAAATAGTTATAGGCATCAAGTGAGACCACTCCGGCAGAGTTCAATACAATGATAATCCCAAAAGCAGAAACTAATTATATGTTGTAAGCAAACGATTTTTGTTATTGTACCTCAGTTACTGTATTGGGGTTTCAGAGATGTCTGATATGAATTATGTATATTTATCAAAGCTTTATTTCCAAAAGAGTAAAATGCATAAATACCAGAATTGTCTGTCCATGCTGTTTGTAGATATTTATTCTGGTAGTCACTTTCTTTAGCATCGGTGACACACGAGAATAGTTGATAATATTGGTGGTATTCTCGCAGGTTACACAGGGAGTTTGTTATAGTTAAACCGGTCTTTAGTGTGTTTAGATTTGAGCTCCTCGAAGTGTTCTTTAGTGTCCAATTAAATCTGCTTATGGGTTTGCCTTTCCATATACACATATCAGATGTGAACTAAACATTTTATTTGTAGATAAGGGGGTGTTTGGGATTGCTTAATAAAGAAAAACTTATCCCGGTCCCTAGAAATCTCTCTCCTCTATTTGATCATTATATTACATACATCTATCTTAACATAAGAAAGAAAAGGGAAATACCAATGTGAAAAACTTACTGAGTATGCAAGATGATGTTTCTTGATCGAGGAAATTGAAGAGCTAAAATGATTTGTGAGTTGCCTAATCAAATCACTGAAAAGCATACGTTATGACTTTAGTCCTGACAACTCGTAGAAGAACATCATCTATGGCATTTGCCCTTAGACTTCTTATGACTGCGTCCTTAGAAATCGCTCCCTCCTGTTAGACAACATGTTGATGATTAGATTAAAGACATCTATTTTAACATAACAAATAAAAAGGGAAATATCAAAGTGAAAGACTTACAGAATATACGACATGATGTTTCTTGATCGAGGTCATTTTTGAAGAGCTCAAATGATCTGTGAATTGCTTAATTAAATCATGAAGCTAATACATAAATTCTATTGTAAATATTCAGACATCGATCTAAAAATCGAGTATTAGACCCATTATACCCATTCTTACCCATTTTTGGTAACATTATTGCAATGATGGCAATAATCGTTGTATTTTATATTGTAACTCGTAAGCAGAAGTAAATATAATGAGTAGGCCAGTCAAAACCAATAAGTGACAAGTCATTGGTATCAAATTATAAATCACATTATATCATAATCACATTGTCCCATCCAAAAGCCTAATAAATAATCATAAACTCGAAATTGCAGACTATATACCTTCTGAATTGTAAGGCAATCAAAAGGATTCTTGTGAAATCAACGTTTAGACTTAGATAGATTTGAAAACCATGGAATTCTCTTATCAATAGCTCTAGGATTATTCATGATCACCATAACATCTACTTGCAACCTGGAAATTAGAGAATGAAAATGAGATTTTAAAAACTAAATTTCAGATAAATAGAGACTGAAAATTAAAATGGAAAAGCTCCCAGAAATAGGCCTAATGGATACTCGTGACTTATCTGCACATTGTTTAAAATTAAGGGAAATTCCATAATGATCTAATAGATCTCAAGACACGGTTGATGAGGTTTCCTGGCAATTTACTTTTCTCAAAGCTTGCAAATCAGACCACGTGAATAATGTGTCTGATAGTTGCATCGTCCATACTGACCAAGTGGCCATATGTTGCTGATGGGGTCCGGAAAGTGCTGGGAACCGAAAGTGTCAAGATTATTTCACCAGTTTGAATAAAGAAGGAAGTAACTCAGCAAAATAACATCAGCATAAAAAGTTGTGACAGACCTTTGGGTGTGTTTGTGTGTATTGGGGGGGGGGGGGGGTCGGTCCCGATGAAGTACAGCCATAGGGCCATAACGGGGTCCTCAAGACATACGGTGTCGCTCAAGGGAGCTGTTCTACACATTGATACTGGTCCAGGGCTGAAAATCTATCTCACACGGGCTTAAATTGTAATGCTGTGGGTCCATTTATCTCGCTGTTAATGCATTGTAAAAATGCTAAAAATTACGTATTGTCTTAAATTTGGTTTCTTATCTAAAGGCGCAGAAATATAACTTGAATATACGTAAATATTTGAAACGATTTTTAAAACTTTAGGATTACGAACCTCTCTGAGATCAGAGTTGGGCTACTTAAACCTCGTTCCCCATTGGTGAATTTCGGCTTCCCGCTAAGCTTGTCCGTTTTTCCTTGACATATATCAGCAAACAACTCATCCTCAGATTGTAAAATGTCCAAAACAAACGGTTTTTTTACATAACCAAATTTTTTATGCAGATGTAACATAGACCACCAAAACTACCACAGGCTATAAAAAAATGCAGTTGAAGGTGTGTTTGGCAAACTAAAATAGACAATACAAAGATTCATATATTCCTCAAGTTTTTGTCATTCAATATGGTATTGTTCATCTTTAATATAACCGTTGGCATTCTCTAAAGGTTCCAAAGATAGAACTAAACATATATACTTACTTTGTCTCTTATCTACTGCTTCCTCTCTGCATTTATGTTGCATCAGCTTTCCTCTCGACTTTTGTACGGTTGAGTCTATTAACAATCTCGTTAACTTGCTTCTCCACTCTCACAGTGTGCACCTGAACACAAGTAACAATTGCTGTTGTGAGTTGACATGACTACTGAAGGACAGTTCAGAAAGCAAAATAGAGGTGTTACTCACTGCTTTATTGTTGTGGAAACCAACTTGACCAACATCCATGGCTGGAGTTTTCTTTAAGTTTTTCCAAGGAGTAGTACACTAAAAATAATACTAATATTACCATCACTCTTTTACTACTACTTGGCTCTTTTGTTACCAGATTAATTAATATTAGACTTACTATTAGTAATAACTGAGAGAGATGCCCATGTAGCTCTCACTGGATTTGCAAAAAGAATATTGAAGTTCATATTTCCGCGGGCAACCATGCCGCAAGGATATTCAATCCTGAAGCTGCAACATCAGCCTACGAAATAGGTAAAATACTGTACTTCGTATTACAGCTTGTAGAAAAATTAAAGGGTAAATTACACCATTAGTCCGCGTAAACACCACTCTTTACATGTTGGTTTCCCCGTTTTGTGAATTCTCGCATATAGTCACCGTAGTGCCAGTTTGGGATGCTATTGAAGTTGCTCTGATATTGGGGATCATGTTTCATCAACTTCCATATCAAAACCACATTTCTTGAAATGAGGACACGCACAATCAGTTAATAAAATTTTAAATACTAAAATCATAAACTACATAATAGTAAAATGTTAGCAGCAGATTAGTACATTATATTTAGTTACACACTGCAAATTCAAACATTACAAACCTGAAAGCAAGGTAAGCCGTTAAGAGTCATGGTAAATAATTCTTACTTTGTAAAGTCCTGCATATTTTCCACATTTCAAGCAGGGTTTGCTTCTCTTGGATTACGTGCAGTTGGGACCTCCTTTCGGATTAATATCTGAGTAAGGTTCTGGGAGGAAACGTCTTGAATTACCTGTTTTGTTCTTGCTGATTTTGGTTCTGCAAACTTCTTCTTACTGCCATTTTACATTAAAATCTGCAAAGAAGAACTACCACTTCAAACTTGTTATATGAAAAATCAATTGTAATTTATTTAGTTACAATAAATCAGATGAATCAGATGTGAACATTCTTATTTCTATAATTGTTTCTTAGCTCTCTCTCGATTAGTGAGCTTCTTCAAAGTGTTAAGGGTTACGATGCTCTATAAGAGCTTTCTGGAAAGTATCCGATCGCAGGTTGAAATCTTTAGAGACTTTTGCCATTATAACCAAAGCGGTTCCTCTTTTTGTCAAAGCCCTTTCAACCATCTTATAATCTGAACAAAGCTCCCTTCCTCTATCCATAGCTTTGTCACAGTCCTTTTTGCATTCATCATACTGTGAACAGCAGATGCTCACAGTTAACATTATATCATAGTGGTGTAGTACTAAAATCTAAAACCTAGATAAGGAGCAAACTAAGGAGCTATGCTGAGGTCTTGATAAGTTACAGCAAAGACTATAAAAAATATTTAGATCTTTATAAACGTTACACGAGAACCTTCTTAAACACTATCAGAACCTTTAACGTCACCGATCACCATCATATTTGAACGTCATCGCCGTCGCCAATTCACCATCTACGGCAAGATACTACTAAATATTAAATAAATTCAAAGAAGAAAACTTACTGAAACCGGTTAATAAATAAACTTATCAAAGAAGAAAAGTTACTAAATATAATCCAAGAACAGAAGCAAAATCATCCTTGTGGACTCTTAATTGTTCAATAGTTTCTCCTTCCACAATCACTTCGTGGTGCTGATCATTATCTGAAACCCGCATTTTAAAGGCCATATGTGCCGTAATATAGATCCTAAATCAGTATAGGGTTTCCACAATTACTATAACCTCATAAATTTACATTAAAACATCCTTTACCCAAAACCCCCAATTTGGGTACATAAACCCTAATTCATAAATTGCCAATTAAATTCAATAAATATGTTTACTTACTTGTAGGATCATATCTAATGCTTAACCATTGATTTGCTAAACATAAACCCATCACATGATGAGAGCTCGAATCCAGACACCAGTATCTTTTGATCAAGAAAGGTAACCTACATGGATCCTTGAAAAAATAGTTTGATAGTTTAAGGTTTCGGTGTGAGATCTGAAAAAAAAGGAACGTATTATTGTTGGTTCATATAGATTATTAAAACACATAATCGTTAAATAACATAATCAAAATAAAAAATATTGATTATTAAAACACAGGGTTTGAGATTAGGATATATCAATTCAGTACCCAATCACCAAACATACATATTTATAATCAGATCTGCGTCTCTTTTGATTTTTGATTAAAGAAAAAGGTTGGTAAAGATATGTCTTGATCTGTGTTCATATGAGATTGATATTGAGAATGAGATTGTGGTTTAGAATGAGAATGAGATTGAAATTTGATTCGAGATTGGGATGAGATTAGTTCGTATGGTGGCTACCAATGGAAGGAAAAAGAAAGAGAGGCAGAGTTTTGAGATGGAGAGGATCCATGGAGGGTTGTGTGTGTTTTACCCGTGGAATGTGAGAAAAAATGAAAAAAAAAGAATTTATATTAGTATACATACCAGTGGTATGAAAACGCAATTTTGATTCAAAACGCGATTTTAAAAAATGCGGCCCGCCCAAAATCGTGTAAAATGAGTTAAAAAAGGAAAAAAGTGAGATTTTTTAGCAAATACTCAAATCCTATTGGTTAAAAGATGTGACTGGGATATGACTGGGATCTAAAACTGTGGTTTCAAGTCATAAATATACCTATATATAATATAGATATATATATATATATATATATATATATATATATATATATATATATATATATATATATATATATATATATATATATATCAGATTTATAAAGTCAAACATGACTTGATTCAATGCTTGAATGTGATCTTGGACAAGTATTTATGAGGCAACAAAATTCACACCTCATGGAACCCTCGGCACAAGGGCAGACCCTTTGGGCAAAGGGTTCGACGGGCTTCGTGAGTGACTAGTCCTTTGCCTATGAATACCATGATTAATCCAAGCTTAATTTTGACCCCTCTTCTAACCTTTCTCTCTAATATTCTGAATATATTTAACTCTCTAACCTTTATTCTTTTCTTGCTTCTTGTCTCTTGTGACTTAGATCTTTGTTAACTTGAAGATCACTTACAAAAATTCTATCTCCAAGATTTGATTATTCAAAGTTTTACATTGTGTGAATGTGTTAAGTGTTACATTCACAATCACCATTATTGTACACATTCTTCTACCTACTTGTGTTATATTATGGTTGGTGTTGTAAACCAAAAGGTGTATAGTATAAACTATAAAGGGAGTTGTTGTTCCCGTGTAAAGAACACGACATCCTAGCTTAGGTGTCGATAAAGATTGTAAGCGAAAGTGTAAGTTTTCTCCACAGGTGTAAAGGAGATTCTTAACTAGTGAAGTGGATACTCGAGGAGTGGAAGTAGGGGCAAGATAAGTGAGATCTTACTAGACTGAACCACTATAAATCATTGTGCATTATGCACTACAAGAAAACTAGGAACAGGTGACCGGGGTTTCCCCGGCGACAAAATGTCGCCAGGGATAACCACTTTTCCCTGACGACATCACTGACGTGGCAAAAAAGCAGATATACTTTTTGGTCAAAGTTTGAATAAAGTATCCCTGGCGACATGTCGCCGGGGATACACCGTCCAAAATCAGATGCCAAAGGAAAGAGCGGGAATTTTTCCGTCTCACTTATCCCTGGCGACATGTCGCCAGGGAAACTTCGTCCAAATTTATCCCTGGCGACATGTCGCCAGGGAAACTTCGTCCATCGTAATTACCATTAAATTTTTTGATAATAACCTGCCAAATTTATCCCTGGCGACATGTCGCCAGGGAAACTTTGTCAAACGTAATTAGCTTCAAAGTTATGCAGAAAATATATGGCGGGCTTTTACCCGCCAAATCTCAAAAGTTTCCCTGGCGACCTGTCGCCGGGGGAACTCCCTGTCAAATATATATATAGTTTTTGCTTATTATGAAAAATTATTAATTATTCCATATAATTATTATTTTAACTATCGATCCGATGTTATTTTATTTTTGCGACGTTTATATAATAAAAATGAGACATTTATAAAACAAATATTTATTTATTCCAAATAATTATTATTTTAACTATCGATCCGATGTTATTTTATTTTTGCGACGTTTATATAATAAAAAATGAGACAATTATAAAACAAATATTTATTTATTCCAAATATTACATAAAACCTTTTGTAATATCACATGGGAGACTTACAGACAAACACTCTTAAACATAATTTTATTCGTCACGGACACTTAAACACGCGCTTAATTAAACATGGATATTACAACGATATTAGACTCATAAACACGGAAAAAAACACATCACAGACTAGTTCAAACTAAGGATCCCCATGTCATCGTAAAGGTCGTGAAGTAGTGTAGCTGAATCCATTGTGTGCCTATCAGGGTTGTGGTACAACTCTACTGTACTCTCAAGTACCTTTATTTTTCCATTCAAGAGCACACAGTTTGCACACGTTGAAGAGCTTGGAGAAGAAATTGGAGTCCTTGAAGGTCTCGAAGAAGAGCTTGGAGGAGAAAAGCTCGTTGAAGGTCTTGAAGAAGAGCTTGGAGGAGAAAAGCTCATTGAACCTCCAAGAGAATTGATTAGTAGTTGGACGCGTTCGTATTTCCATAAAAAAATTGAATCCATATGAAACTGGAGGTTGAACCCGTGAACGTGGACAAGCATAGTACAATCTACAAAAGGATTCAGTTTGCCACGATTCTCGAAGAACTACATCTCCATGTCCACACTTGCACGGAAAAGCTTCATGCTTCAACATCTTCATAATAACAATGTGTTTGTGATGATAAGTGTGTGTGATCTGCTGGTGGTTGTGATGATAAGGAGTGTGTGTGGTTCTCCTTTTATGCTAAAAAAAGTGAGGGAAATTGTTAACATTTTCCCTCCAATGTTTTCCCTCCAATATTTTCCCGCCAATGTTTTCCCTCCAATATTTAGATGTTCAATTGACCACCCATCCATCAAATCCATCAGCTGGACAAGTGTTGCATACTGAAACCTCATGCAAGAGTGTATTTGGATATGGTACGTAAACCTCATGCATGAGTATATTTGAATGAGTCGGTATGCATTGGTTACACGTTAGATGTTCAGTAGATGAGTCGGTATGCATTTGTTAAACGTTAGATGTTTAATGGATGAGTCGGTATGTGTTTGTTGAACGTTAGATGTTTAATGGATGAGTCGGTATGTGTTTGTTAAACGTTAGATGTTCAATGGATGAGTCGGTATGCCTTGGCTACACGTTAGATGTTCAATGGATGAGTCGGTATGTGTTGGTTACACGTTAGATGTTCAATAGATGAGTAGACATGTCTTGGTTACACGTTAGATGTTCAATGGATGAGTCGGTATGCATTTGTTAAACGTTAGATGTTCAATGGATGAGTCGGTATGTGTTGGTTACACGTTAGATGTTCAATGGATGAGTCGGTATGTGTTGGTTACACGTTAGATGTTCAATGGATGAGTCGGTATGCATTTGTTAAACATTAGATGTTCAATGGATGAGTCGATATGTGTTGGTTACACGTTGGATGTTCAATGGATGAGTCGGTATGTCTTGGTTACACGTTAGATGTACAATGGATGAGTCGATATGCATTTGTTAAACGTTAGATGTTAAATGGATGAGTCGGTATGTAGTTGTTAAACGTTAGATGTTCAATGGACGAGTCGGTATGTGTTGATTACACGTTAGATGTTCAATGGATGAGTCGGTATGTGTTGGTTACACGTTAGATGTTCAATGGATGAGTCGGTATGCCTTTGTTAAGCGTTATATGTTCAGTGGATGAGTCGGTATGTGTTGGCTACACGTTAGATGTTCAATGGATGAGTCGGTATGTCTTGGTTACACGTTAGATGTTCAATGAATGAGTCGGTATGTGTTGGTTACACGTTAGATGTTCAATGGATGAGTCGGTATATCTTGGTTACACGTTAGATGTTCAATGGACGAGTCGGTATGCATTTGTTAAACGTTAGATGTTCAATGGATGAGTCGGTATGTGTTGGTTACACGTTAGATGTTCAATGGATGAGTCGGCATGTCTTGGTTACACGTTAGATGTTCAATGGATGAGTCAGTATGCATTTGTTAAACGTTAGATGTTCAATGGATGAGTCGGTATGTATTTGTTAAACGTTAGATGTTCAATGGATGAGTCGGTATGCATTTGTTAAACGTTAGATGTTCAATGGATGAGTCGGTATGTATTTGTTAAACGTTAGATGTTCAATGGATGTGTCAGTATGCCTTTGTTAAACGTTAGATGTTCAATGGATGAGTCGATATGTGTTGGTTACACGTTCGATGTTCAATGGATGAGTCGGTTTGTCTTGGTTACACATTAGATGTTCAATGGATGAGTCGGTATGTGTTTGTTACACGTTAGATGTTCAATGGATGAGTCGGTATGTCTTGGTTACACGTTAGATGTTCAATGGATGAGTCGGTATGTGTTGGTTACACGTTAGATGTTCAATGGATGAGTCGGTATGTCTTGGTTACACGTTAGATGTTCAATGGATGAGTCGGTATGCATTTGTTAAACGTTGGATGTTCAATGGATGAGTTGGTATGCCTTGGCTACACGTTAGATGTTCAATGGATGAGTCGGCATTTCTTGGTTACACGTTAGATGTTCAATGGATGAGTCGGTATGCATTTGTTAAACGTTAGATGTTCAATGGATGAGTCGGTATGTGTTGGTTACACGTTAGATGTTCAATGGATGAGTCGGTATGTGTTGGTTACACGTTAGATGTTCAATGGATGAGTCGGTATGCATTTGTTAAACGTTAGATGTTCAATGGATGAGTCGGTATGTGTTGGTTACACGTTAGATGTTCAATGGATGAGTCGGCATGTCTTGGTTACACGTTAGATGTTTAATGGATGACTCGACATATCTTGGTACGTTAGATGTTCAATGGATGAGTCGGTATACATTTGTTAAACGTTAGATGTTCAATGATTACCGAATTAGAATAAATCGAGAAACTAAACGGACTAAATCGGAATGAATTTAAAAATTAAACTGACCGGGATAATATTATTATTTTATAAATAATAATAGTTATTTTATAAATAATAATAATAATAATAATAATTTTATAAATAATAATAATAATAATAATAATTTTATAACTAATTATAATAATATATAAGTAATAAAAAATTTTATTTTGACAAAAATTCTCCCCTGCGACATTGGCAACTATCCCTAGCAACATGTCGCCAGGGAAGGTTTGAGAAAAACGACAAAAAGGTTTAGGTTCGTGAATATGTGTTGAAAAATCAAAAGTATCCCTGGCGACATGTCGCCAGGGAAACCTGGTCACACCCCCCCAAAAAATTTCACTCACGCGCGCTTTTGGCTAAACGACAAAAGTAGAAAGTATCCATGGCGACATGTCGCCAGAGATTGTCGCCGGGGAAAAAATGGACCTTTTTTTCACCAGAACTTCACTTTTCTCATAACACTTTTTCCTTATCCAAAAAAACCCCATTCGCTGTTGCTATATCACCACTCACCACCATCACCTCCACACCCTTCGCTGCTGCTGTATCACCACCACCACCACTCACCACCACTCTCCTCCACACCTGCACACGTGCACTACCCCGCCATCTCCATTCGCCAGCACCACCACCACCACCATCTACATTCACCGGCACCACCACCACCGCCATCTATATTAAGGTTTTTTTTTATATAATTTATATTGTAATTGATAGTTTAAGGTTTTTTTATATAACTTTTTTTATAATTTATATTGTAATTGATTTTTCTTATATAACTTATATTATAATTGATAACATATTTGGTTTTGTTTTTACATATCCGGTCATCGCAGCCGAGTCCCGACCATAGCCGAGCCCGACCACAGCCGATACCCGACCGCAACCGAGCCCCGACCACAGCCGCGCCCCGACCACAACCGAGACCCGACGACTCTTTAACGGTATGTTTTTTTTAATTTTTAATTGTAATTGATAATACATATTTGTTTTGTTTAGTTTTTTTTAGATTTCCCGGCGACATGTCGCCCGGGATGTTTAAACTTGTTAATTTTTGTTAAACGTAAATCCAAACACTCCTTATGTTACCTATTTGATGAGAATAAATTATAATAAGCTTTTTTGGATAAGCTGATTTCAAACAGGTTATCCTGATAAGCTGATCAGAATAAGCTGTTTGATAACAGCTTATCCTAATAAGCTTATCAGGATAAGCTGTTTGATAACAGCTTATCACTCACTTGATTTTTGCAGGCAATGGCAAAAGAAAATAAAAATTGGGCGGCATAGAGGCCGGTAGAAAGACTCGGGGCATTACCCGATGTCTCGATTTGTTGAGCGAAGTTGAAGAGCATGGCCCTGTCCCGATAGATTTTGAACAAGACTCTTTCTGGCCTCGCGGCACGCATGCTCAGCGTTTAGCTATTTACGTCGGGGATTGTATCAGGAGGCTCGTGCCACTGTACTACCCAAGTTGGAATGATGTCCCTGAAGAGATAAGGGCGAGGGTTTGGGCGAACATAGAGGTCAGTTATCATATTTATGTTCATAACATTATTGTGTTTATTTATTTAATGGTGTATATATTTAAATAAATTATTTATTTATTTATATCATATAAATAAATAAAAAATTTAAATAAATATACAAATTGTATCTTATTTATTTATATCATATAAATTTTTTTTAAATAAATATTTTTTTAAATAAATATATATTTGATGAGAATAAGGTAATAAGCTTTTTCGGATAAGCTGTTTTCAAACAGCTTATCCTGATAAGCTTATCAGAACAAGTTGTTTGAATACAACTTATCTTGATAAGCTTATCAGAACAAGCTGTGTGAAAACAGCTTGTTCTGATATGCTTATCAGGATAAGCTGTTTTCAAACAGCTTGTTTTGATAAGCTTATCAGGATAAGTTGTTTTCAAACAGCTTGTCCTGATAAGCTTATCAGAACAAGCTGTTTTCAAAAAGCTTATGCTTATCAGGATAAGTTGTTTTTATTATAAAAATTTTAATAAATATATAAGCCACTAAATAAATAAACAAAATAATGTATAAATTATATCTCTAACTCTAACTTTGTGTGTTTTATTTGTTGTATATGCATGCAGTCTAAGTTTAATCTGACACCCCACAAGACTTTTACGACTTGGGATGGTGTAAGTGGCGGCATCAATCAAATGCATCAGAAGAGTTACAATTCTCGACAAAATACGTTCAAGACAAAGCATTGGCGCCGAGATATCGATACCGGCACGGTAGACATCGGCAGAGTCCGCAGACAGCGTCCTCAGGAAATTACTTCCGAGGACTGGGAAAAACATATCGCACTTTGGAGTGATCCGGATTACGAGAAAAGATGCCTGACGAACTCCCAAAATCGGTCTAAGCAGAAGACACCGAGTCGGCAGGGATCTCGATCGTTAGCACTCCTTCGAGACAAAGTGGTGAGAAATTATATAGTTAATTTACATACATATATGTCTTTGATTATATGTTTTGGTGTGGTGATTATTTGTTTTGAATTTGCTTCATTCTATATATGCGCGTCTATGTATGTACAAACCCAAGCTGCAATTCAAGCTGATGTGCCACCCCCGACTGTCATTGACCAATTCTTCTTGACACACACCGACCAGGATGGGAATTTTCCTTGCGATGTGGACCACGTTATGTATGTAAGTATTTTTTTTTTATTTTTTAAATTAATTAATTAATTAATTTTTTTGGATATACCTTGATTTTTTACTATTCCATGCCGATAAATAATATACCAACCCGACTAATAAATAATATACTAACTGTCGTTTGTTTTTGTCACTTCATTAGGAGGAGATGCTTGTGATGAAGGTTGCAGGCAAACATACGGACGACGAGATCAACCGTATCGTCAGAGGCGGAAAACAGTGAGGCCACATGCCCGATGTCGGTCAGATAGTGCCGAGAAGGAGTCTAACTGCTCGATATATTCCTCCCCTGCCATCGACCCACGATTGGAACAAGCGTCTCAAGTGTTTGAATTTATGAGAAGTGACTTTAGGTTCGCCGATGCGTTCTCAGCATTCCTATCGGGTGGTGCTAGCGGGAGTGGCACGGGAGGCAGCGGTAGTGGCGCCGACGGGAGTGGCACGGGAGGCAGCGGTAGTGGCGCCGGTGGGAGTGGTGGTAGTGGTAATGATAATGCCGACGGGTAGAATGGCAATAATTGTTAGTATGTCTTTTTTTCCTACCTTAGCATGCAAGTTTAATAATTGTAAACCCCGAATTGCAAGTTTAATAAGTGTAACTAGGAACTTTGTACTCAAGTTGTGACATATGTATTTGTATTGATCGAGTTAATCGATCGAGATGTTACATGTTATTGTGTTTTGGTACTAGATTCGTGGTAGACTTTTATTATTTGTATCCCCAGGTTTTGTATTTGTATTCCCAGGTTTTAGTATATTTTTCCGGAAAAATTCCAGAAAAAATCTAGAAATAGCCTGCTGTGCAGGCTGCCACAAAAAAAATGACAAAGTTTCCCCGGCGACACGTCGCCAGGGAAAACTGAGGCTCACTTGACTTTTTAAAAAGTTAGCAAAGTTTCCCTGGCGACAGGTCTCCAGGGAAACCTGAGGCTCGCTTGACTTTCTGAAAAGTCAGCAAAGTTTCCCTGGCAACATGTCGCTAGGGAAACTATGGCACAATGTTGACTTGTCAACGCGAGGCTTTGACTTGTCAACGTAACGAATAGTTTCCCTGGCGACATGTCGCCAAGGAAAAGTGAGGTTTAATTAGCATGATTACTTAAGTTTGTTAATCACCCAAATTTTCCCCGGTGACATGTGTCGCCAGGGAAACTTTCCTGCACCAAATCCAGCGTGGCACCAATTTTTGAACCCAAGAGCTGCGGGGCCCACTTAGTCGCCAGGGAAATCCAAAAAAGTCGCCATGGAATCTTTCCCGCACCAGCTTTCGTTGATGACGTTTCCCTGGCGACATGTTGCCAGGGATACACTTTCCCTGGCGACATGTCGCCAGGGAAACGCTCGAAATTTCGCCAGGGAAAGGCTCGAATTTTGTAGTGATGGTTTATTTTATTATTTCTCAACCCCCTTCTAGTTTTCTACACTCTTCATCCTCCTCCTCCTCGTCACGCACTTCCTCGACATCTCTATCACCATCACCCTCTTCTTCATCATCTTCCTCACCATCACCAAACTCATCCCTGTCATCACCATCTTTCAGATCTGAATCACTACCTTTGACACCACCCTCTCCCTCCTTGCTACCTTTGCCACTACCCTATCTCTCCTCACTACCACTACCCTCTCCTTGATCACATTCCTCTTACACTATCTTCTTAGATTCCTTTGACACTATCTTCTTATAATTTGTAACATTAAAAGCTTTCAACTTAGGAGCTATTAATTTTGGATTGGCGAGATGGGGAGCATGTTTAGCATCTCTAGAGATGGGATTACGTGAAGGGGTGAAGGTTTTGATTTGGCTTTCGGTTTTTGATTCGAGGGATATCGAGAAGGATAATATGCAACGATCGGGTTTTGTTTTTTAAAAGTGAATTCAACGAACGCTTTGTAGGAGCTGTAAGAAAAACATAAATACGTCACAAAAAATACTAAATAAATAAAACTAGTCATTTAAAAACCTAAACACAAACTGTGTATTTGTGTTTACATGTGTAAGACCATCTCTCATGGTGAATCATATACATGATTCGTGGAGAATCATATATGATTCTCCATGACAGATGAACTTATACATGTAAACACAAATACACACACAAATGTTAACAATGTTGGATATATGTATTTACATGTATAAGGCTATATGTCATGGTGAATCATATATGATTCACCATGAATTAGATATAATTCATGATGAATCATATACAGATAGCCTTATACATGTAAACACAAATACACACAAACATGTTAACAAATTTTCGCATACCACGTAATCGTCATCTATCTCACCACTCACGCACTCCCCTAACCCCTATCTACCCACATCAATCCACTTACTAGCACCACATTATCCACAAAAATATGCACAATCAACTAGTCCCTCAATAGTCCACAAAAGTAAAAAATAATTTAAATCTCTTATCAAAACAAGTCAACAAGTCCTTAAGAAGCATACATTTATGATCCTCAATTAACAAATTTAACACAAAATCATATATGATTCTTTACGAAAAAAATATTCAAAAACACTACTCATTTCAACACAAAACACTAGTCATTCTCAAAAAACTAATCAAAATTATCAATAAGCATATTTAGCATAAAAACTAAGCTTAATAAGAAAAATAATCGACAAATCAAAATAAGAATAAAACCCAAAATAAAAAGAAAACAAAATCAAAATAAACATGATCACCTTGAATAGATGATGGATCGATCTTGGTATTATGCATGCTCGTTGCTATTTCATCGCGTAATCAATTATAATATTAGGGGATAAAGTTGGGGTTTGAGATATGAAATTAGGGTTTTAGTTTGTGAATTAGGATGGGTGGTTGATAGTGCGTGTGTGTGTGGGTGTGTGTGTGCGCGGGCGCGCGCGCACGTGTGCATGTGCGTGTGTGTGTGTGTGTTATCTCATTCGTGTGAGATACGGAATGAAGAAGATGGGGGAGAACAAAAAGACGAATGTACCTCTATTGTAAAATGAGACAAGGTGTTTTTTAATGTGTATTTAACTCAACCGTTGGATGAGATGTAAATGGAGGGTAGAGATGAGTTAATTTGGTCTGTGACAAAAATAGAGCCTATAAAAAACTTTTGTCATGGATCATATTTATAAAAGAAAATAATTAGGTAAAATAGTTAGTAAAGTAACAGTCTAATATGTTTGACATTTACAAGTGTGAAATATTTTTACTTTTAAGTACTTGTCATTTTTAGCTAAAAATTTACCATTCTTCAAAATTTCATGATAGAATGCAACTCTGTTAAGTACAATAACTTGGTAGTTGGTATATATGATGACGAGTGACGAGTTTTGAATCTTAAAGTTGAGTCATCAGATAATGAAACAAATTATATATCATATAAGTGCAACTACCGTAATTATAAAATATTAAAGCTAACATATTAAATGAAAACTCTACCTCTCTAAATAAACCAACATCATTCTAGCATAAAACACAACTACATCATACAATGAAGCTAAATCGTATTATAAGTATTGTCTTGACCATTCTCTTTATGATTGTACTTGTTTCATTTAACACACAAACCCATCAAACTACCAACCAGCCGCAAACTCAAAACCAAAAAGGTATGATCAATCATATATACTCGTTATAATTCTTATATTTACTTTTCAATTCATTGATAAATGTTAATTAATGCTTAATTACATATACAACATATAAGAATAATACGTGGGGAGGTTGTTATGGTTGTTGGACTTGAAGAAGCATGATATCGTTGTCTTCTTCCATAGACTCATCGTTAAAGGTGGCGATTTCACTTATACGTGTTAATCTAAATATGTATCTAACTAAGTAATATATGATCGTGCTTAAATAATAAACATCCTAGTGTGTATGGTTTATCTGGTTTTATGTCCGAAAGCTCATATCTTGTGATACTATTCATCAACCTTTGTCTCGATCTCGTCAAACAACATTCTAATATTTCCTAGGGTATTACTCAACTGGTCACACTGACCGCGCAAAACATCGACATAAGCTTGTTCAGCCGTAACCATTTTACCAATGTACAGACCCATACTGTAAAACCCGCATGAAAATACCATAAATTTAAAACTTTTAATATTAAAGTAATTCACCGAAAGTAAATCTGTATATTTATTCAATGCGACATAACAAGATACAATTATTAATTCACGATAAGTTATAACGTATATTTTATGTACAACATGAAACATATATAATAATTTACGACAAGTATATAAGTATAAAGTATACGACATGGCAAGATAAAGACACGAAAATTATTTAATTAATGCACGACAAGTATTACGTATATTAAATGAATAACGACAAGTATTTCGTATATTTAATAATACATGACAAGATATAATATAAACTTAAATTACGAATTTACGATACACGAGAATACAATTATGACACGAAATAATAATGGACTACATGTTACCAATAATTCTTTCAAGAACAAAAGGGCCAAGCCCGACCCATTACACAATAAACTAGCCAAAACTCTTTTCTTTCTTTTCATTTTACAAGTTTACAAAAAAAATAAGAAAACCCTAGTTGGTTTTTGTGTTGGCTGCCGGCAAGAAAAAGAAAAAAAGGGAAAAGAACTCGGTTTAGATCTTTGATATTCGGGTAGTGCACGTGTTTGTTCATCTTTATTCCATTCCTTTCGGTATCATCAAAACCTTTATCTCCTTGTTAGTTAATTAATTAATTTCGAATTAAATCAAGAAAAGAAATGAACTTTCAATAGATCATAACCAGCTCTCTCATCGAAAGTGCTTTCATCCCGATCAGTGCTTTCGCTAGTGGATTTCTGATGTCTGAAATTCCTAATTTAGTAGATAAGATATTATAAAGATGATGAAGAAATATATGGCATTAATTATACAGGTAGAATTGTTAGGTTCTGTTCGTAGGTATAGGTCAGGTGATTTCATCGATACATCAGTTGGGGCTTTATTGGAAAATATCAATCATTTCTATAATGACAAAGTGATAGCAGGAGAATATGTAATCTCTGAGAGTTTCTTTCTATCTCAGCAACAGATTCTACTCTGTGGTTTGTATGAACTCTCTCCATTTCACGTTATATATGCAGATGAGAAAGGTGTATCCGATTTTCTCAAAAATAGGGAGTGCGATCTCTTCAGTATTACTAAGAATCCCTTTAGTTTTTCAATGGAATCAAAGAACATGTTGTTATAATTAAAACATGAATTGAATCAGGTTTGGTTTGTTTGGGTTTACACGGAAACTGAGGACCCCTCATGCGGTGCGCTCGGTGAGGATTTAGAACAGTCAGCCGAGTGGTATAAAACCCTTGGTGGCGTTTTTGTGCTACCAACCGCAACCCCAGGCTCACGGTGGTAGCTTTGGTGGGTGCTGCTACTGGGGCGGTGGCAGCCGTGGCTTGGCAGTGGCAAACCACCAGCCATAGTGGGAACCAACTTGGGGCAGCCGCAAGCCTTAAAGGCTGCAGCGGGTTTTGTCGTCTAGCAGGCGAGAGTTATGACTCTCGGTGGTGATGTTGTGTTCCTACAACCGAGACTAAGGGGTCTCGGTGGGCGTTTGTTTTGGGGCTCGGGTAAACCGAAGGACAAAAAGGGGTATTTGGGATTATTTTGGATTATTTGATTTCGGGCTTATAAAATAATTAATTTATTCAATTACTGATGAGATTAATCACGGCTTAATTAATTTAGCTTACTAATGTTTTTAGCTTAATTAAATTACTTATCAGGTTAAGGGTTAATTTATAATTAATTATAATTCATGGCATACTATAAGTTAATAATTAATTATAAAATACATGACATTTATTATTTGATAATTAAATTAAATCTATGATATATTATTAATTAAAGATTAAATATAAATCATGAAATATTATTAATTAATAATTATTTATAAATACATGACATATAAAAGCTATTATTAAAATAGACTTTATTAATATTTGAATTACTTAAACCATGACTTATTAATATAATACTTATAATTAACCATGACTTATAAGAATTTGCTTATTTAATATGCTTATTAAACTATGACTTATATAATCAGCTTATTCAATGAACAAGGTAAATTATTTAAGCATGTTAAACGAGCTTATTATTATTTATGGAAACTTACTATTTTTGGAAACTTACTATTTTTGAAAACTTACTATGTACGGAAACTAACTATTTTTATAAACTTACTATTTATGGAAACTTACTATTTTTGGAAAGTTACTATATATGGAAACCTACTATTTTTGGAAAGTTACTATATATAGAAATCTGCTATTTTTAGAAAGTTACTAATTATGGAAATACCAAGTATAATAATACAAGAAACATGCAATAAATCAAGAACACGTGAAACGTATAACATTAAGAAAGACATGATTAACCATGAACAAGTAACATAAACTAAGAACAAGTAACTTACACCATGCACAAGCAACTCATACACGTTCTTTATTATGTAGCTTACGTGAAGTCGGAGTAGTATTCTTCCGTTGTTCATCTCTTTCAGCGATTACTGGACATAAGGTTCGGATATTCCGTCCTTCAGTAAGGACTTCTCTTCTATGCATGATTAAGATTCCCCGTTTGCTATGTCATCTGTTTTCCCCGGTTTTCATATTATAAAACTTTCATTGTTTGCCATGCTATCATTTTAATTTCTTGAGCTATATACATGCATGACCATGACTTACATGACCAACTAGTTATGGAGGTACCATAACCATGACATATGAGGCACCTGTGTCATGACTCTCCCGCGACGAGAGTGATTTCTCGCGGTGTCCCTTCACGTTACAAGTTGGCCATTATTATATTATTATTGGGCGAATGGGTGTATCCTAGTTACAGGTTTACACGTACATGGTGATTGGTTTAGTGTGTGCTCTACACACTATCATATTGGAGCTGATCCTTCCACCCATATTACTATTATTAGAGGTCACCCCTCTATGTATTCATGCACACATTGATGATATGTTATGACTTATATGAGATCGTGGGCATTTAATTATATTGCATATAAAAATTATGACATTTCACTTATCTTTCATATTCATAAATTATCTTCCAGGTTTT
Source organism: Glebionis coronaria (assembly GCA_025667525.1). NCBI lineage: Eukaryota > Viridiplantae > Streptophyta > Magnoliopsida > Asterales > Asteraceae > Glebionis > Glebionis coronaria. Next base: position 26,724,315 of record CM046875.1, read on the forward strand.
CCTCAGGACATAGATATTCATTTCCGTTGCTTTCATTGTTTATTACTCATTTTCAGTTACTCTTATCATGTCATTATATCCGTTCACTGAGCGTATTTCTCAGCCGTATTTTCTTTTTCATGTCTCATACGGCAGGTACCGAAGGACGATATTGGACATCGCGAGTATGTGCTTAGGATGAACGCTACCTTAGTTTTCTTTCCTTATGCATTTTTAATACTTATGCTTTGGTTGGACGTATGTTTTGTCCTTTAGCCTTCTTTTAATCTTATTTATGTTGAGTTTATTTGGAGAGCCGATGTTTGATTTCGGCTTTCCTGTTGGTCTTTTATGTCTTTATGACGTTATGCCTTTATGATGCTTTGATGACGCGTAATGATTATGACATAACGGCCTCCTTGTCAAAGTGAGTCGCTAAACATACATGCGTTGAGCTCTGAATCTCCGCATACTTCCTTCAGTTCATTAAGGATTGAATTTCTTCCAGTCATTTTACTTGAGATAAGTTGATTAGTTGAAAGGGTTTGTGAAAGAGTTAGGGTTACAGATAATTGATTTGGGGGCGAATGTCAATGAACCACCGATGATAAGAATATATAGTTGTCCAGAGTTCGCGCAATTTAAGTCCCTGAATAATTTTAGTAACTCAAAGGTCATGCAAATTACGTCCTTCTAAATGTGTCAGAATGTGGGTCATCACCTTTTTGCGGGAAAATTGTTTCAGGGACGCAATATGCATAAACAAAAGGTGGAAGCAATCGTGGCGAGTATTAAATGGTTTCGGGGACGAAAATTGCATAAAGGAATGGTGTATATTGGATGACGAGATGGTGTGGCACGGGAAATGACGAATATACCCTCACGTGCCAGGCACGTGTGGGAGTTAACGAAGGAACACGAAGAAAAGTAAAAAAAACATTAACTCAGTGGCAAAATTGCACGAGATTTTGGAGTATAATAACAAAATTGCTTGGAGTTTGCTCTCGGTGCAAGGACGAAATTTGCAGTTTACCCCTAATTCTATTAGGAAACTAGTAAACAAACATGGTAATAAAGATAAATATAAACCATACTTAAACTAAGTAATCATAATTTTATTAGGAAACTAAGTATAAACTTTAAAAGAACATATATCTATACTATTATATAAAGAGGCTAACTCCAATGTTAACTTCGATCTTAATCCCGAAATTAAAATTTCCAAACCTAACTCCAAACCAAAAATTAAGATATGAAAGTTAAATTTAAACCTTTAGATCATATTTTGTTAAATTGATCACATTCATCAAAACACTTTTATTTTTAAATTGAAATGTCTTTTGATATATTTATTTTTTTTATAATCTAATTTCACCATATTTTCTAAAATTTCGTGCTTTTTAATTTAACATCCATTTTGATATTATTTTATTAAATTTTAGTTTTTTTTGTTTTTAATGAGTTTATTTAAGATAATCTAACTTTTTTACTACTTCAACTTTAATTTTAATCTTATCGCTAAACAAGTAGTCATCGAGTACTTGCCGCTGCATTACGCGGGTATGATGCTAGTATATATATACCCATGCATTTTTGTCTAGTATTATGTTTAAGTCTATTGTACCCTTGAACAATGCTAAAACTTAAATCTGTAGCCATTTATTCCATCTTTAACCTATCCAAGATGGAATAAATGGCTACAGATTTATGTTTTATTATATAACTTATATACCGCCGCTGCTACCAGAGAACCAAAAGATTATGGATAAAAATTCACCATATTACATAGCAGTTTATTGTTTTGAACAAAATTACTCACTTTTCTTAATTTTGAACGATTTAATTGTTGGAATTTATAAAAAAAAACCTTTTATCATATTAATGCATTAATAATCACGAGTACGCAGCGGAATTTAGGATCACGTATAGACAAGTAATAACATAAACAATAAAGAAACGCATACCTTTTAGCGATTGATTAAAAACCTTTATCAAACCACCAATAAAGATCAAAGTATGATCTCTCTAAGAATACGCACACAATATGTTAGCAAACAATTAAGTATGCTAGTACAAATTGTGATAAAGCTAATTCAAACTCGATTTCTTAAATCAAGTCTACACTAAAACAAACCAAACAATGTGTATACTTTATCACACAATACCTAAACAAAAAGATTCGTAAATCGGTTTTAATGTTTTGTCGTAGGATATTGAATTGCATGGATGGATACCAATGATAATCCATTATATATATACATACCAAGTATAGTCGGTTCCAAGTTTTATAAACCAAATAGGAATCAGTTTCTAAACCAAATAGGAAATCAACTTTTTACGTAAATAAATAAAAGGTATTAATTTAAATTGCCTTTTATTTGTTTTATATATAAATCCTTCTAGTTAACTTTTAACTATGGTTTGTCATAGCTTATCACTAATTAATATATTACGCCTAATATATTAACGTATAATTGTTTTACGTATTAACGCGTGCGTCTCCTTAGGCTCGGGACGACTTCCGGACATATATTATTTACGTGGACGTATTCCTCCAGCTCCCACTTGGACATGTACAATAATATAATATAATAACATCGGTTAGCGTCTAGCAACACGCCAATGCTCCCAGAAACTCTCGAGTGTAGTTTTCCATAAAATACAATTAAATGACTTAGACATTTACAATCCCTTTGTTTCTCAAATGCCATGTTAATAATGGATATGGATCAAAGTCATTCCATTTTAACTATTCTGTTTCTCGTATTACATAATTAATATAGATTACCAATTTAACTAAGACAAATATAGATTACCATTGGGTATGGCCATACAAACATCTAATTGATAACGAGGGGCCCAGTAGCATTATTCTTCAATCCTAGTTGAATGAACAAATTCTATCTTGACTACACGTGCCTCTTACATGCTTCAAGATACAAATGATTATAGTCTTTATTACTACCTTATTCAGGATAGCGTTAGAACTATAGCAAAAAGTATCATCCACATATATAAGACCTGCTTGTATCTCAAGTCAAAGGATTTAGTAATGTAAATCATTTACAAGTTTCACTTAAAGACGCCAATTTATAAAGTGATTGACTTGTTAGTAGGAGATGTCCAATATACAACTTTTGAATATCGTATGAGTTGGTGAACCGTTCTTGCATATCCTACGAATATTACCATCTCTCATATATGTCTTAATTCAATTATATTCCCATATAATCAATCGACATAGACAATTTAGAATAACATATTATTCAAGGATTTAAACATGCAAAAATAGGACCAATAAATATTAAAGAAAACGAATATATCCAATACTTCAATTTATAAAATAAATATTGTTTAACAATATCCTTTATCCAAATACTAAAACAGATTACATGAAACTACTAGCCGGACGAAGTCCCATGCTCCTAGCATGTTGAGTAAGCTTTTTACCAGGTAAAGCCTTCGTAAAAGGATCCGCTAGATTATTATCTGTATGAACTTTAACTAGATCAATTTCACCTAATTCGATACATTCTCGAACATAGTGATATCTCTTTTGGTAGTGTCTGGCGCCTCTCTGAACTCCCGGTTCGTTAGCTATGATGATTGCACTTGAATTGTCACAATACATCTTTATAGGTTCTTCATTGGTAGGAACTACACCAAGTTCACCAATAAACTTCCTCATCCAAACAACTTCCTTTGCAGCTTCAGAAGCAGCAATGTATTCAGCTTCTGTGGCAGATTGTGCAGTAGTACTTTGTTTGGAGCTCTTCCATACTACCGCGCCTCCGTTCAAAATGAAAACATACCCAGTTTGAGATTTAGTATCATATCTATCGGTTTTAAATCCAGCATCACAATAACAATTAACTTGTAGCTCAGTAGCTTCCGGATTTCCACCATAAACAAAAAACGTATCCTTAGTATGTCTTAAATACTTAAGAATATTTTTCACAGCAGTCCAGTGACTTTCACCTGGATTTTGCTAAAATCGGCTTGTAATATTTTGCGCGAACGCAACATCAGGTCTTGTGCATCTCACAGCATACATAATAGAACCTACAGCCGAAGCATAAGGAACATTTTGCATACGCTTCATCTCTTCAGATGTAGTAGCACCTTGTGTTTTATTTAAGTCAGTGTGCACTTGCATAGGAATGAGACCACGCTTGGAATTATCCATTCTATACTTCTTCAAGATCTTATCAAGATATGCATTTTGACTTAGTCCAATTAACCGCTTCGATCTATCTCTATAGATTTTGATTCCAAGAATAAATGCCGCTTCCCCTAAATCTTTCATAGAAAAACACTTTCCAATATAGGTCTTTACCTCTTGTAAACTTGGAATATGATTTCCCATAATGATTATGTCATCAACATACAAGATTAGGAAAACAACATTACTTCCACTAGCTTTTTGATATACACATGGCTCATCTAGATTTTGATCAAAACCAAACTTTTTGATTTCTTCATCAAATCTTTTTATTCCATCTTCTTGATGCTTGCTTAAGTGCATAAATGGATCTTTGAAGCATACATACTTTTCTGGGATGCTTAGGATCAACAAAACCTTCTGGTTGTTCCATATAGATTTCTTCTTCCAAGTAACCATTCAAGAACGCGGTTTCTACATCCATTTTCCATATCTCATAGTCATAGTACGATGCTATAGCTATGAGAATCCTAATAGCTCTCAAATCTGCAACAGGAGAAAAGGTTTCCTCCTAGTCAACACCAAAAGTTTGTGTAAACCCTTTTGCTACAAATCGAGCTTTATAGGTGTGTACAATGCCATCCATGTCCGTATTCTTCTTGTAAATCCATTTACCGTTTACGACCTTCGCATTGGGTGGTAAATCTACAAGTCTCCAAACTTGATTATCATACATAGATTGCATTTCCGCATTCATAGCAACAATCCACTTATCAGATTCAGAATCCAATATTGCATCTCTATAGTTAGTGGGTTCATTAAGATCCCCTAAACTATGTTCCTCGACTTCTACATTTGGACATAGTCATTCAGGTGATTTGATTGTTCTTTTTGATTTATGAATGGGGACAACATCCTCTTCTTGTGTTACATCATGTGCAAGACTTTCTTCCTAAATTGGATGTTCGCTAGTAGTTTTAGAAGGTAAAATATCTTCATCCTCTAGTTCTACAATCCTCCCACTATCTTTTTGAACTATGAGATTCTTTTCAAAGAAATCTGCATACCTCTCAACAATTATTTTGTTTTCAGGTGGGTAGTAGAAATAGTAACCCATAGTTTCCTTAGGGTAACCAATGAAGACACATTTAACCGATCTTGATTGAAGTTTGTCTGGCGTGTGACGTTTCACATGAGCCTCACAACCCCAGACCTTTAAGTAAGACAAGTTAGGAACTTTTCCATGCCATAGTTCATATGGAGTCTTGTCAACCTTCTTGGTTGAAACCATATTGAGAATGCGTGCAGCAGTCTCTAGAGCATAATCCCAAAAGGATAGGGGCAAAGTAGAAAGACTCATCATTGATCGAACCATGTTTAGCAAAGTTCGATTTCTCCTCTCAGAAACACCATTGTGTTATGGTGTGTAAGGAGGAGTCAGCTGTTGAACAATTCCACTAGCCTTTAGATAATCTTTAAATTCTTGACTAATATATTCACCGCCACGATCCGATCGAATGGCTTTAATAGTCTTCCCGAGTTGATTTTCTACTTCATTTTTGAATACCTTGAATGTTTCAAAGACTTCATGTTTATGTTTAAGCAAATAAACATAACCACAACAACTATAATTATCAGTAAAGGTAATGAAGTATGTAGCACCTTGCTTTGACACATGTCTAAGTGTACCACATACATCGGTATGGATTAATCCAAGTAGATCTTTCACCTTCTCCGTTTTATGAGAAAAATATTTCCTTTTCATCTTGCCCGATATACAAGAAATGCATTGATCAAACGGTTCATTATCCGTTGAGTTTAAAAGTCCATCATGTTGAAACTTTTCAATTCGCTTCTTGCTAATATGAGCAAGTCGACAATGCCAAAGATAAGTTGAATCTAAACTTGCTTTAGATTTCTTATTGCTAATCGAATACATTGAATTCACAATTTGCAAAGTAGGATCATGCATATCAATTTCGTAAATACCATTAACACGGATACAATTAAAATAAATCATATCATTAAAAAAAACGGTCATACCAGAATCCGTAAATTTATGAATAAACCCTTTATCATGCAAACAAGAAACTGAAACAACACCTCTAGTTATAGTAGGTGCATAATGACAATCATCCAAAACAAGAATTAAACCATTAGGTAAAACTAAGTCAAAACTTCCAATAGCTTCTACTTCAGCACGTACGCCGTTTCCAACATACAAGTAGACATCACCTTGCTTCAGCTTCTTGGCTCCTCTAAGTCCCTGTTTTGTGTTACAAATGTTAGTACCACAACCAGTGTCATACACCCAGAAATTTTTAGAACAAGCAAATAATTCAATGGTATACATACCTGAAGAAGTGGACGATCCAACTTGCTTCTTCTTTTTCATCAACTCGGCTAGATAAACAGGACAATTCCTCTTCCAATGTCCAACCTCTTTGTAGTGGTGACATGTGGAATCTTTTGCCGAATGCTCTTTCTTATAAGGTTGAGGCTTTTTAGGTTTAGGCGGATAAGAATTTTTAGGACCCTTATCCTTACCTTTACCTTTAGCCTTACCTCCTTGCAGTTTGTACTTATGGATCCTACCACCTTGGATCGCCATCACTTGTGGTGTAGAAGAAGATGCAACATTTGACTTCTTTTTCTTCTTAACCCCTTTCTCAAATTCAATAAGCAAATAATGAACTTCACTAATTGTCTTCCCCATGCTTTGCATATTGTAATTTTGCACAAAGCCCTCAAAATCACTTGAAAGTGAATTGAGAATCAAGCTGACAGAGACAGCTTCTTGAAGAACATAGTTGAGAGTTGCCAAATGATCCAAATAGCTTTTCATCAATAGAACATAATCGCTAACGGATTGACCCTCTTCCTGTTTGCATGAACGGAAAGTGTGTACTAACTCTTGTAATTCGACACCAGGAGGCTTTCCATACATCTTTTGGAGCTCAGTTATCATGTCCTTAGGACTTTTGTATTCAAATTGTTGATAAAGTTTTGGACTCATAGTTCCAAGCATTAAACAAGCAACTTCATTATGATGATCATAAAGAGCATTCCATTCTACTAATTGTTCATTAGTAGCATTAGCACCAGGATGGTCAGGCAAAGGATTGTCATACACATCCTCTAGTTTCTCCACACGCACAACTAGTTTGAGCGCACGTAACCACTCATTGAAGTTAGGACCAGTAAGTTGTTGCTTCTCAAGCATCGACCTAAAAGCCGAACTGTTTTGTTTGGTTTGGGCATTGTTCGTTGCCATCTACAAATAAACAAAGTTCAATAATGCAGTATTTTCGATAATACTTCCTTTATAGAAAATTAAATACCCATGTTTATAAATAAACAATTAATTTTCTAAAAGCTAGAATCCACCAAGACATACCACCACCGCATCAGTTGATCTGCTAGTGATGATGATATTCAAGGGGTAATTGACGTTCAATAATTGCATCTAATACAACTTCTAGAATTATGAGACTCAACTTTATATCCATCACTTGTGACAATTCAAAAGTGCAAAAGCGAGCATGTTTATCCCATCTATTGCCACGAGTTAAGGTCTCACCTATCTTAACTTGTTTAAGTCGTCCAACCAAAAACCGTGATTATATAGCACCGACATCTCACAATCGAGTGTATTATATCACCTTGGGTTACAAAATCACCACAGTCTCACGTATGGTGAAAGAGTAAGTGCAAGTGCTTTTACACGTTGGATGGCAAATAAACTTATTTCAAAGGGTATAAATTTTGACAATTCAAAAACATGTACAAAGAAGCATGCAACATCTTTGTATCATGATAATTTATAAAATTACTCAATTCGTTAATTATAAATATCACTTATTTAACTTACAATTCAATTGTATAAATAGTGATATCATAAAAATTGAAGATTCAACATGTATTCTATTTAAAGAAGTTTAATTTTATCACGGGAAAATATTAAAGAATGATTATAATCATTCAAACCCTAGACCATTTGTGGCTTCCTAAATAGTATGCAAGATAAGGAGATTACAAGTAGTCAGGTATTATAGGGCAATGGTATCTACAAGACCGAAGTCTTGATGAGTGTTCTCGAACCTCAGCCTTGCAACTAGATAGTACTTTTGCAAATTACGTCATTAATAAAATTTTACAACTTTAAAGTAGAAAACAAATTATAAACTTGATTCTTGCTAATCACGGCGTGAGTTAGATTTAAAACCATGTAAGGGCGACTCATTTGTTGCCACATATGATCGTGCAAGAACAAGATTATAATAAATCAAATTTCATATAGTTTTAGTCCGGTTTATTTTTATTTTCTGAAAAACCCTTTGCTTGAACCATGATATATAATAATAATAATCAAAAGCAAAACAAATAAACATTAATCTAAAACATATACCCAATTAACAATTAATCACATAATTCATGCATACCACATCTATCATGACTTCAATTAAATCAATTAATTAAGAACACATGATCCAGGATAAACTTGCATGATTCCCATGGATCGAACCATAAATTTAACAATTAACAACGTGATAAATAACGACTAATTAACAATTAACAACGACTAATTAAAAATTAACAACATATTTATCAACAAAAATTGCATACAACTTAGGGTTTGTCTAATTAATTTTATTAACCCTAATTAGGGTTTATGAAAAACTAATCTTCAAATAAATTAATTCAAACGCCATCATAGTAAGTTTACACAATTTTATCTCTTTCGTTATTTTTAATGTAATTAAAAGCTATACTAACAGCTCGTGATGCCACTGTTGGAATTTATAAAAAAACCTTTTATCATATTAACGCATTAATAATCACGAGTACGCAGCGGAATTTAGGATCACGTATAGACAAGTAATTAACATAAACAATAAAGAAACGCGTACCTTTTAGCGATAGATTAAACACCTTTATCGGACCACCAATAAAGATCAAAGTATGATCTCTCTAAGAATACGCACACAATACGTTATAGCAAACAATTAAGTATGCTAGTACAAATTGTGATAAAGCTAATTCAAACTCGATTTCTTAAATCAAGTCTACACTAAAACAAACCAGACAATGTGTATACTTTATCACACAATACCTAAACAAAAAGATTCGTAAATCGGTTTTAATGTTTTGTCGTAGGATATTGAATTGCATCGATGGATACCACTGATAATCCATTATATATATATACATACCAAGTATAGTCGGTTCCAAGTTTTCTAAACCAAATAGGAATCAGTTTCTAAACCAAATAGGAAATCAACTTTTTACGTAAATAAATAAAAGGTATTAATTTAAATTGCCTTTTATTTGTTTTACATATAAATCCTTCTAGTTAACTTTTAACTATGGTTTGTCATAACCTATCACTAATTAATATATTACGCCTAATATATTAACGTATAATTGTTTTACGTATTAACGCGTGCGTCTCCTTAGGCTCGGGACGACTTCCGGACATATATTATTTACGTGGACATATTCCTTCATTAATTAGGTTAGCAGTTAATATGAAACTCATCCCAGTAAGTCTTGCCGACTTGGCCAGTCACACATACCAGCTGCCGCAAATTACTGAAGCAAACTGATTACTTTGATGACACATTGCATAAACATACTACATTTCATTGGCCAGAAGTAGTGATTCCGGAAAATCAATGTAGTCAAAAGCTAGACTACACACACACACACACTTTCAGGAGCCTTATATTATTGACAGGATAGTAAAGTCTGTGATGTCTTAAGAGACTTTTAATATGAAGTATGCTACCATAGTCTTTGATTCAATGGGTAATCATTTTTAGTAAAAAATAACTAGTTAGTATAATGAGCTACCGTAGTCTTTGATTGCAGTTTCAGTGTTGATATGTTTGTTTTTACGTATTTGTAAAGGAAATTAATCAACTTAACGCTAGTATACCTTGCGAATATGAGGATAAATGCCATGTATAATTTAGCTTATGTTTATGAACAGTAATTTAGCACTACTATAATTACTAACTTATGATTATACTTTGAGGTATGTGTTTATACGATGATATCCTTGAAGTGCTTTCACATGTTTTTTTTTCCTGGCCTTGTGATACGAACCTATCCAATAGGTGCCTCACATCGGTTCATAAGTCCCAAATTGTGTGCGTTTGAATGGAATGATAATGGTACTTGAGCGTACGATAGAGTTGTACCGCAACTCCGATAGGCACACATTGGATTCAGCTGCACTACTTCACGACCTTTACGATGACATGGGGAACATTCGTTTGAACTAGTTTATGATGTATCTGTTTCGTGTTTATGAGTCTATTATCGGTTTAATATCCATGTTTAATTAAGCGCGTGTTTAAGTGTCCGTGTAGAATAAAGTTAGGTTTAGGCGTGTCTGTTTGTAAGCCTCAATGAATGTTAACAATTTTTAATTAATATTAACAATGAATGTTAACAATTATCAGTGAATGTTAACTTTTGGCGGGCAAAATGTTGGCGGGAAAACATTGGCGGAAAAATTAACTATTTGTCTCACTTTTTGTTATCATAAAAAGAGATATACTATTTTAAATTTTAATAACTATATTTCTTAATATATATATATTATATTTACTAAAATATTATATAAACATTACACATTTTTTGAAAATTGGTGGTCAAATAGAAGTCGACGTTTCCCCAGTGACATGTCGCTGGGGAAAGATTTGTTTGTTTTTTGTAAAATAGGCGCGTTAACGGAAAATCTTTGGAGGGAAGCCTAAAAATTTTCCCCAGCGACATGTCGGTGGGGAAAAGTTTGGACATAAATTAAACAACGCATTAACCACTAATCACTTGGATTAGACGTGGAAGAAAGTTTCCCCAGCGACATGTCGCTGGGGAAAAGTTGGCGGGTTAATCTCCCGCTTGCATTTTTTGTGAAATAGTTTGGTCAAAATTCAGTCAACTTTTCCCCAACGACATGTCGCTGGGGAAACTTTTCTTTATTTTTTGGTCAAAATTTTTACGAGAAAGTTTGCCACGTCAGAAAGTTTTTGTCGTTTAGCGTCTTTTCCCCAGATATGATGTCGCTGGGGAAAAGCCCGATGGGGAAGGGATGGATTGGTGTAGTGAAATGGCTATAGATTTATGTTTTATTATATAACTTATATACCGCCACTGCTACAGAACCAAAAGATTATGGATAAAAATTCACCATATTACATAGCAGTTTATTGTTTTGAACAAAATTACTCACTTTCTTAATTTTGAACGATTTAATTAGGTTAGCAGTTAATATGAAACTCATCAGTCATCCCAGTAAGTCTTGCCGACTTGGCCAGTCACACATACCAGCTGCCGCAAATAACTGAAGCAAACACATTGCATAAACATACTACATTTCATTGGCCAGAAGTAGTGATTCCGGAAAATCAATGTAGTCAAAAGCTAGACTACACACACACACACACTTTCAGGAGCCTTATATTGACAGGATTGTAAAGTCTGTGACGTCTGGAGAGACTTTTAATATGAAGTATGCTACCATAGTCTTTGATTCAATGGGTAATCATTTTTAGTAAAAAATAACTAGTTAGTATAATGAGCTACCGTAGTCTTTGATTGCAGTTTCAGTGTTGATATGTTTGTTTTTACGTATTTGTAAAGGAAATTAATCAACTTAACGCTAGTATACCTTGCGAATATGAGGATAAATGCCATGTATAATTTAGCTTATGTTTATGAACAGTAATTTAACACTACTATAATTACTAACTTATGATTATACTTTGAGGTATGTGTTTATACGATGATATCCTTGAAGTGCTTTCACATGTGTTTTACTCCTGGCCTTTTGATACGAACCTATCCAATAACCTCACATCGGTTCATAAGTCCCAAATGTATAACTCGCTGAAAAAGCATCAACTAATCTCATATTTGGCGGATGTGGGATCATAACACCTTATGACTTATCTCTTGTGTGTTTTAGATTGCCTTAGTGTATTTGTGTGTTAACTTCAGTAAAATAATTATATTGGAACTCTACTTTCTTAAGCCATTAGTATCGTGTTATTCTATTAGCCAAATCGGCCGATTTAGTTATGTTTTGGTTGTTAGGTACCACCTTCTGCATCAAATCTGAACAAGTTACATCCAGAACATTAGTTTCTTGACTAATTTCGTGAATGATCAAGTATTAGGTTTTTATTTAGGAGGCTTTCAAGAAAACTTGTTATGATAGGGAGAAGCAAGTGCCCCTGTAGTTGCTGGTATAACTGAACATTGCATAGATAAAGCCGTTGCGGTGAGAGTAAGATTCCCAAATGCCTTTAAGGGTATGATTTGCGGGTCTCTTGGTATAAAACATCATATGCCACCAGAAAACATGAGAGTTTAAAATTTTAACGTTGTATGCTGCAAATGAATCATCATGGACCCCTAAACACCCTAATTAACCCTAATCATAATCTCTGAGTTGATGCGAATTTCGCTTAAGGGATTTAGTCGTTTTGGTTTATACCCAGGTGAACCAGAACAAATGTTACAGGATACACGAGACCCAAATCCTGTGATCCGAGCTTTAGCTGTTCGAACAATGGGATGCATCCGAGTTGATAAAGTAACAGAATATATTTGTGATCGTTTTGAGAGATGTCTTAAGGAAACGTATTTCTCTGCTTACAGAAATTTTAATTATTAATCAACCAGAGTACTATAAAATGATTTAACATTCTAATTTTCTCATGGAAATCTTCTTTGTCACTTGCATCGATCAGGATGCTGATCCTTAAGGTCGAAAGCCAGCAGGTATATATGTCGCTAAACTCTATGACACTAACGCTGAGCTTAGTTGAAGATAGAGGTTATCTGGATGCTCTCAAGGATTTTGATATCTGACAACAACCCAATGGTGGTACGTATAAGTAGATGCTATTGCAGCCCTTGCAGAAATTCAAGATAAGAGAACTAAACCCATCTTAGAGATCACCAGCAATACACTTACAAAGCTCTGAATGAATGCATCGAGTGAGTGTATTTTTTCGTATAATCATGACAGTTGGGGCCAAGTTTTTATATTAGATGCTCGTTCCAGTACAAGTCAGCTGATGCTCAGTGAATATAATTAGCAGGTTATCTCTTTTTCATGATTCTCGTCGGCTTGAAAAAAAGGTAAAACTCGTAACCAACATTGAAGAAAGAGTGAATCGATCTATAGAACTCTTAAAAATGAAGAATTTAATGTGCACGACGAGTTTGTTTATTCCCGTGTTTATGAACGTAGGTGCGACGGAACGTAGGTGCCACGGCCCACGGGCTATGATACTGACAGTTATGAAATCGTAGGTGCCACGGATTTGGTAAGTATCATAGCCCGAAATTTCGTTTCTGACCCGTGTTTAACTGTTTATCATAGAGGGTCTTTAAAACAAGGCCTAATTTGTAGTAGTCCAAATTACAATGCATGTATTTTTTACGTATAATTGCATGGCACTTCTAGATTTGATATTTTTAAATAGTAATGCATTATTAGTCAACAACTGCAAATTGTTCGTAAATTTAATGGGACTTTTTAGTACCAGACTCGTCACGATTTACGACTTATGTAGTATTATGTGTTGCTTCGTGGAAATCCGCTTGTCATATATATATAAAAGAAAATAGTTAGGTAAAATAGTTAGTAAACTAACAGTCTAATATGCAGTATTTTATCTTTTAACTTTCGAGTACTTGGTCATTTTTGAGCTGAAAATTTAACCATTCTTCGAAATTTCATGATAGAATGCAACTCTATTAACTACAGTAACTTGATGGTTGGTATATATGATGGCGACTTGCGAGTTTTTGAATCTTAAAGTTGAGTGACTGAGTCGTCAAATAGTAATTATAAAATATTGAAGCTAAAATATTACTGTAAATGATAACTTTACCTCTTTATATAAACCAACATCACTCTAGCATAAGACACAACTACATCATACAATGAAGCTCAATTGTATTATTAGTATTATCTTGGCTGTTCTCTTTATGATTGTATTTGTTTCATCTAACGCACAAACCAATCAAACTACCAACCGGCCGCAAACTCAAAACCAAAAGGTACGATCGATCGTATATACCGGTTATAATTCTTATATATATTTTTTCAATTTATTGATAAATGTTAACTAATGCTTAATTACATATACAGGAGGAGATAAGAATAATACGTGGGGAGGTTGTTATGGTTGTTGGACTTGAAGAAGCATGACCGTCGTCTTGTTCTATAGACTCATCGATAAAGGTGGCGGTTTCACTTGTAAGTGTTAATCTAAATATGTATCTAGCTAAGTAATATAATATATCTTAGTGTGTAAGGTTAATATAAACATGTATCTAGCTAAATATGTAAGGTTTTACTTGTACATGCTTAAATAATAAACATCCTAGTGTGTAAAGTTTATCTGGTTTTATACTGGTCCGAAAGCTCATATCTTGTGATATTATTCACTTCTATTTCTTGCTATTGTTTGATTACTGTGTCGATAGTAATAATTTACAACTCAATTTAGACACATATATGGTGCCATTGGCAAAAATATGTACTTAAGTTTTATAAAAAGTTTTACACACTTCAAGTTCTTTTAGTATAAAAATAATATAGGTAATATATATATATATATATATATATATATATATATATATATATATATATATATATATATATATATATATATATATATATATATATATATATATATATATATATATATATATATATATATATATATATATATATATATATATATATATATATATATATATATATATATATATATATATATATATATATATATATATATATATATATATATATATATATCAGATATATAAAGTCAAACATGACTTGATTCAATGCTTGAATGTGATCTTGGACAAGTGTTTATGAGGCAACAAAATTCACACCTCATGGAACCCTCGACACAAGGGCAGACCCTTTGGGCAAAGGGTTCGACGGGCTTCATGAGTGACTAGTCCTTTGCCTATGAATATCATGATTAATTCAAGCTTAATTTTGACCCCTCTTCTAACCTTTCTCTCTAATATTCTGAATATATTTAACTCTCTAACCTTTATTCTTTTCTTGCTTCTTGTCTCTTGTGACTTAGATCTTTGTTAACTTGAAGATCACTTACAAAAATTCTATCTCCAAGATTTGATTATTCAAAGTTTTACATTGTGAATATGTGTTAAGTGTTACATACACAATCACCATTATTGTACACATTCTTCTACCTACTTGTGTTATATTATGGTTGGTGTTGTAAACCAAAAGGTGTATAGTATAAACTATAAAGGGAGTTGTTGTTCCCGTGTAAAGAACACGACATCCTAGCTTAGGTGTCGATAAAGATTATAAGCGAAAGTGTAAGGTTTCTCCACAGGTGTAAAGGAGATTCTTAACTAGTGAAGTAGAACTCTCGAGTGGATACTCGAGGAGTGGAAGTAGGGGCAAGATAAGTGAGATCTTACTAGACCGAACCACTATAAATCATTGTGCATTATGCACTACAAGAAAACTGGGAACAGGTGACCGGGGTTTCCCCGGCGACAAAATGTCGCCAGGGATAACCACTTTTCCCTGACGACATCACTGACGTGGCAAAAAAGCAGATATACTTTTTGGTCAAAGTTTGACTAAAGTATCCCTGGCGACATGTCGCCGGGGATACACCGTCCAAAATCAGATGCCAAAGGAAAGAGCGGGAATTTTTCCGGCCCACTTATCCCTGGCGACTCGCCAGGGAAACTTCGTCCAAATTTATCCCTGGCGACATGTCGCCAGGGAAACTTCGTCCATCGTAATTACCATTAAAGTTTTTTGATAATAACCTGCCAAATTTATCCCTGACGACATGTCGCCAGGGAAACTTTATCAAACGTAATTAGCTTCAAAGTTAAGCAGAAAATATGTGGCGGGCTTTTACCCGCCAAATCTCAAAAGTTTCCCTGGCGACTTGTCGCCGGGGGAACTCTCTGTCATATATATAATTAGTTTTTGCTTATTATGAAAAATTATTAATTATTCCATATAATTATTATTTTAACTATCGATCCGATGTTATTTTATTTTTGCGACGTTTATATAATAAAAATGAGACATTTATAAAACAAATGTATATTTATTCCAAATAATTATTATTTTAACTATCGATCCGATGTTATTTTATTTTTGCGACGTTTATATAATAAAAATAAGACAATTATAAAAAAATATTTATTTATTCTAAATATTACATAAAACCTTTTGTAATATCACATGGGAGACTTACAGACAAACACTCCTAAACATAATTTTATTCGTCACGGACACTTAAACACACGTTTAATTAAACATGGATATTACAACGATATTAGAATCGTAAACACAGAAAAAACACATCATAAACTAGTTCAAACTAAGGATCCCCATGTCATCGTAAAGGTCGTGAAGTAGTGTAGCTGAATCCATTGTGTGCCTATCGGGGTTGTGGTACAACTCTACTGTACTCTCAAGTACCTTTATTTTTCCATTCAAGAGCACTCAGTTTACACACGTTAAAGAGCTTGGAGAAGAAATTGGAGTCCTTGAAGGTCTCGAAGAAGAGCTTGGAGGAGAAAAGCTCGTTGAAGGTCTTGAAGAAGAGCTTGAAGGAGAAAAGCTCATTGAACCTCCAAGAGAATTGATTAGTAGTTGGACGCGTTCGTCTTTCCATAAAAAAATTGCATCCATATGAAACTAGAGGTTGACCCGTGAACGTGGACAATCATAGTACAGTCTACAAAAGGATTCAGTTTGCCACGATTCTCGAAGAACTACATCTCCATGTCCACACTTGCACGGAAAAGCTTCATGCTTCAACATCTTCATAATAACAATGTGTTTGTGATGAGAAGTGTGTGTGATCTTCTGGTGGTTGTGATGATAAGGAGTGTGTGTGGTTCTCCTTTTATGCTAAAAAAATGAGGGAAATTGTTAACATTTTACCTTAAATGTTTTCCCTCCAATATTTTCCCGCCAATTTTTTCCCTCCAATATTTAGATGTTCAATTGACCACTCATCCATCAGCTGGACAAGTGTTGCATACTAAAACCTCATGCATGAGTGTATTTCGATATGGTACGTAAACCTCATGCATGAGTGTATTTGGATGAGTCGGTATGCATTGGTTACACGTTAGATGTTTAGTGAATGAGTCGGTATGCATTTGTTAAACGTTAGATATTTAATAGATGAGTCGATATGTGTTTGTTAAACGTTAGATGTTCAATGGATGAGTCGGTATGTGTTTGTTAAACGTTAGATGTTCAATGGACGAGTCGGTATGCCTTGGCAACACGTTAGATGTTCAATGGATGAGTCGGTATGTGTTGGTTACACGTTAGATGTTCAATAGATGAGTAGACATGTCTTGGTTACACGTTAGATGTTCAATGGATGAGTCGGTATGCATTTGTTAAACGTTAGATGTTCAATGGATGAGTCGGTATGTGTTGGTTACACGTTAGATGTTCAATGGATGAGTCGGTATGTGTTGCTTACCCGCTAGATGTTCAATGGATGAGTCGGTATACATTTGTTGAAAGTTAGATGTTCAATGGATGAGTCGGTATGTGTTGGTTACACGTTAGATGCTCAATGGATGAGTCGGTATGTCTTGGTTACACGTTAGATGTTCAATGGATGAGTCGATATGCATTTGTTAAACGTTAGATGTTCAATGGATGAGTCGGTATGTATTTGTTAAACGTTAGATGTTGAATGGATGAGTCGGTATGTGTTGGTTACACGTTGGATGTTCAATGGATGAGTCGATATGTGTTGGTTACACGTTAGATGTTCAATGGATGAGTCGGTATGCCTTTGTTAAACGTTAGATGTTCAATGGATGAGTCGGTATGTGTTGGTTACACGTTATATGTTCAATGGATAAGTCGGTATGTTTTGGTTACACGTTTGATGTTCAATGAATGAGTCGGTATGTGTTGGTTACACGTTAGATGTTCAATGGATGAGTCGGTATGTCTTGGTTCCACGTTAGATGTTCAATGGATGAGTCGGTATGCATTTGTTAAACATTAGATGTTCAATGGATGAGTCGGTATGCCTTGGCTACACGTTAGATGTTCATGGATGAGTCGGCATGTCTTGGTTACACGTTAGATGTTCAATGGATGAGTCGGTATGTATTTGTTAAACGTTAGATGTACAATGGATGAGTCGGTATGTATTTGTTAAACGTTAGATGTTCAATGGATGATTCGGTATGCATTTGTTAAACGTTAGATGTTCAATGGATGAGTCGGTATGTATTTGTTAAACGTTAGATGTTCAATGGATGTGTCAGTATGCCTTTGTTAAACGTTAGATGTTCAACGGATGAGTCGGTATCTGTTGGTTAAACGTTAGATGTTCAATGGATGAGTCGGTATGTCTTGGTTACACGTTAGATGTTCAATGGATGAGTCGGTATGTGTTTGTTACACGTTAGGTGTTCAATGGATGAGCCGGTATGTCTTGGTTACACGTTAGATGTTCAATGGATGAGTCGGTATGTGTTGGTTACACGTTAGATGTTCAATGGATGAGTCGGTATGTCTTGGTTACACGTTAGATGTTCAATGGATGAGTCGGTATGCATTTGTTAAACGTTAGATGTTCAATGGATGAGTCGGTATGCCTTGGCTACACGTTAGATGTTCAATGGATGAGTCCGCATGTCTTGGTTACACGTTAGATGTTCAATGGATGAGTCGGTATGCATTTGTTAAACGTTAGATGTTCAATGGATGAGTCGGTATGTGTTGGTTACACGTTAGATGTTCAATGGATGAGTCGGTATGTGTTGGTTACACGTTAGATGTTCAATGGATGAGTCGGTATGCATTTGTTAAACGTTAGATGTTCAATGGATGAGTCGGTATGTGTTGGTTACACGTTAGATGTTCAATGGATGAGTCGGCATATCTTGGTTACACGTTAGATGTTCAATGGATGACTCGACATGTCTTGGTTACACGTTAGATGTTCAATGGATGAGTCGGTATACATTTGTTAAACGTTAGATGTTCAATGGTTACCGAATTAGAATAAATCGAGAAACTAAACGGACTAAATCGGAATGAATTTAGAAATTAAACTCACCTGGATGATATTACTATTTTATAAATAATAATTATTATTTTATAAATAATAATAATAATAATTATTTTATAAATAATAATAATAATAATAATTTTATAACTAATTATAATAATATATAAGTAATAATAAATTTTATTTTGACAAAAATTCTCCCCTGCGACATTGGCAACTATCCCTGGCAACATGTTGCCAGGTATAGTTTCCCTGGCGACACGTCGCCAGGGAAGGTTTGAGAAAAACGAAAAAAAGGTTTAGGTACGTGAATATGCGTTGAAAAGTCAAAAGTATCCCTGGCGACATGTCGCCAGGGAAACTTGATCACACCCCTCCAAAAAATTTCACTCACGCGCGCTTTTAGCTAAACGGCAAAAAGTAGAAAGTATCCCTGGCGACATGTCGCCAGGGATTGTCTCCGGGGAAAAAATGGACCTTTTTTACCAGAACTTCACTTTTCTCATAACACTTTTTCCTTATCCAAAAAAAACCCCATTCGCTGCTGCTATATCACCACTCACCACCATTACCTCCACACCCTTTACTGCTGCTGCTATATCACCACCACCACCACTCACCACCACTCTCTCCACACCTGCACACGTGCACTACCCCGCCATCTCCATTCGCCAACACCACCACCACCGCCATCTACATTCACCGGCACCACCACCACCGCCATCTATATTAAGGTTTTTTTTATATAATTTATATTTTAATTGATAGTTTAAGGTTTTTATTTTATATAAATTTTTTTATAATTTATATTGTAATTGATTTTTTTATTCAACTTATATTATAATTGATAGCATATTTGGTTTTGTTTTTACATATCCGGTCATCGCAGCCGAGTCCAAACCGTAGCCGAGCCCGACCACAGCCGAGACCCGACCGCAGCCGAGCCCTGACCACAGCCGCGCCCCGACCACAGCCGAGACCCGACGACTCTTTAACGGTATGTTTTTTAATTTTTAATTGTAATTGATAATACATATTTTTTTTTGTTTAGTTTTTTTTAGATTTCCCGGCGACATGTCATCCGGGATGTTTAAACCTTTTAATTTTTGTTAAACGTAAATCCAAACACTCCTTATGTTGCCTATTTGATGAGAATAAATTATAATAAGCTTTTTTTGGATAAGCTGATTTCAAATAGGTTATCCTGATAAGCTGATCAGAATAAGCTGTTTGATAACAGCTTATCCTAATAAGCTTATCAGGATAAGCTGTTTGATAACAGCTTATCACTCACTTGATTTTTGCAGGCAAAGGAAAAAGAAAAGAAAATTTGGGCGGCATAGAGGCCGGTAGAAAGACTCGGGGCATTACCCGATGTCTCGATTTGTTGAGCGAAGTTGAAGAGCATGGCCCTGTCCCGATAGATTTTGAACAAGACTCTTTCTGGCCTTGTGGCGCGCATGCTCAGCATTTAGCTAATTACGTCGGAGATTGTATCAGGAGGCTCGTGCCTGTACTACCCAAGTTGGAATGATGTCCCTGAAGAGATCAGGGCGAGGGTTTGGGCGAACATAGAGGTCAGTTATCATTTTTATGTTCATAACATTATTGTGTTTATTTATTTAATGGTGTATATATTTAAATAAATTTGTTTATTTATTTATATCATATAAATAAATAAAAATTTTAAATAAATATACAAATTGTATCATATATTTTTTTTAAAATAAATATAAAAAATTTAAATAAATATAAAAAAATTTAAGTAAATATTTTTTTAAATAAATATATATTTGATGAGAATAAGGTAATAAGCTTTTTCGGGTAAGCTGTTTTCAAACAGCTTATCCTGATAAGCTTATCAGAACAAGCTGTTTGAATACAGCTTATCTTGATAAGCTTATCAGAACAAGCTGTGTGAAAACAACTTGTTCTGATATGCTTATCAGGATAAGCTGTTTTCAAACAGCTTGTTTGATAAGCTTATCAGGATAAGCTGTTTTCAAACAGCTTGTCCTGATAAGCTTATCAGAACAAGCTGTTTTCAAAAAGCTTATGCTTATCAGGATAAGTTGTTTTTATTATAAAAATTTAAATAAATATATAAGCCATTAAATAAATAAACAAAATAATGTATAAATTATATCTCTAACTCTAACTCTGTGTGTTTTATTTGTTGTATATAAATGAAGTCTAAGTTTAATCTGACACCCCACAAGACTTCTACGACTTGGGATGGTGTAAGTTGCGGGATCAATCAAATGCTTCAGAAGAGTTACAATTCTCGACAAAATACGTTCAAGACAAAGCATTGGCGCCGAGACATCGATACCGGGACGGTAGACATCGACAGAGTCCGCAGCCAGCGTCCTCAGGAAATTACTTCCGAGGACTGGGAAAAACATATCTCACTTTGGAGTGATCCGGATTACGAGAAAAGATGCCTGACGAACTCCCAAAATCGGTCTAAGCAGAAGACACCGAGTCGGCAGGGATCTCGATCGTTAGCACTCCTTCGAGACAAAGTGGTGAGAAATTTTATAGTTAATTTACATACATATATGTCTTTGATTATATGTTTTGGTGTGGTGATTTTTTGTTTTGAATTTGCTTCATTCTATATATGCGTGTCTATGTATGTATAGACCCAAGCTGCAATTCAAGCTGATGTGCCACCCCCGACTGTCATTGACCACCGACCAGGATAGGAATTTTCCTTGCGATGCGGACCGCGTTATGTATGTAAGTATTTTTTAAAAAAAATTAATTAATTAATTAATTTTTTTGGATATACCTTGGTTTTTTACTATTCCCTGCCGATAAATAATGTACCAACCCGACTAATAAATAATATACTAACTGTCGTTTGTTTTTGTCACTTCATCAGGAGGAGATGCTTGTGATGAAGGCTGCAGGCAAACATACGGACGACGATATCAACCGTATCGTCAAAGGCGGAAAGCAGTGAGGCCACATGCCCGATGTCGGTCAGATAGTGCCGAGAAGGAGTCTAACTGCTCGATATATTCCTCCCCCTGCCATCGACCCACGATTGGAACAAGCGTCTCAAGTGTTTGAATTTATGAGAAGTGACTTTAGGTTCGCCGATGCGTTCTCAGCATTCCTATCGGGTGGAGCTAGCGGAAGTGGCACGGGAGGCAGCGGTAGTGGCGCCGGCGGGAGTGGCACAGGAGGTAGCGGTAGTGGCGCCGGTGGGAGTGGTGGTAGTGGTAATGATAATGCCGACGGGTAGAATGGCAATAATGGCTAGTATGTCTTGTTTTTCCTACCTTAGCATGCAAGTTTAATAATTGTAAACCCCGAATTGCAAGTTTAATAAGTGTAACTAGGAACTTTGTACGCAAGTTGTGACATATGTATTTGTATTAATCGAGTTAATCGATCGAGATGTTACATGTTATTGTGTTTTGGTAATAGATTCGTGGTAGACTTTTAGTATTTGTATCCCCATGTTTTGTATTTGTATTCCCAGGTTTTAGTATATTTTTTCCGGAAAAAATCTAGAAATAGCCTGTTGTGCAGGCTGCACTCAAAAAATGACAAAGTTTCCCCGGCAATATGTCGCCAGGGAAAACTGAGGCTCTCTTGACTTTTTAAAAAGTCAGCAAAGTTTCCCTGGCGCCAGGTCGCCAGGGAAACCTGAGGCTCGCTTGACATTCTGAAAAGTCAGCAAAGTTTCCCTGGCAACATGTCGCTAGGGAAACTCTGGCACAACGTTGACTTGTCAACGCGAGGCTTTGACTTGTCAACGTAACGAATAGTTTCCCTGGCGACATGTCGCCAAGGAAAAGTGAGGTTTAATTAGCATGATTACTTAAGTTTGTTAATCACCCACATTTTCCCCGGCGACATGTGTCGCCAGGGAAACTTTCCCACACCAAATTCAGCGTGGCACCAATTTTTGAACCCAACAGCTGCGAGGCCCACTTAGTCGCCAGGGAAATCCAAAAAAGTCGCCATGGAAACTTTCCCGCACCAGCTTTCGTTGGCGACGTTTCCCTGGCGACATGTCGCCAGGGATACACTTTCCCTGGCGACATGTCGCCAGGGAAACGCTCGAAACTTCGCCAGGAAAAGGCTCGAATTTTTTAGTGATGGTTTATTTTATTATTTCTCAACCCCCTTCTAGTTTTCTACACTCTTCATCCTCCTCCTCCTCGTCACGCACTTCCTCGACATCTCTATCACCATCACCCTCTTCTTCATCATCTTCCTCACCGTCACCAAACTCATCCCTGTCATCACCATCTTTCAGATCTGAATCACTACCTTTGACACCACCCTTTCCCTCCTTGCTACCTTTGCCACTACCCTCTCTCTCCTCACTACCACTACCCTCTCCTTTATCACATTCCTCTTACACTATCTTCTTAGATTCCTTTGACACTATCTTCTTATAATTTGTAACACTAAAAGCTTTCAACTTAGGAGCTATTAATTTTGGATTGGCGAGATGGGGAGCATGTTTAGCATCTCTAGAGATGTGATTACGTGAAGGGGTGATGGTTTTGATTTGGCTTTCGGTTTTTGATTCGAGGGATATCGAGAAGGATAATATGCAACAATCGGGTTTTGTTTTTTTAAAAGTGAACTTCAACGAACGCTTTGTAGGAGCTGTAAGAAAAACATAAATACGTCACAAAAAATACTAAATAAATAAAACTAGTCATTTAAAAACCTAAACACAAACTGTGTATTTGTGTTTACATGTGTAAGGCCATCTCTCATGGTGAATCATATACATGATTCATGGAGAATCATATATGATTCTCCATGACAGATGAACTTATACATGTAAACACAAATACACACACAAATGTTAACAATGTTGGATATATGTATTTACATGTATAAGGCTATATGTCATGGTAAATCATATATGATTCACCATGAATTAGATATAATTCATGATGAATCATATACAGATAGCCTTAGACATGTAAACACAAATAAACATGTTAACAAATTTTCGCATACCACGTAATCGTCATCTATCTCACCACTCACGCACTCCCCTAACCCTATCTACCCACATCAATCCACTTACTAGCACCACATTATCCACGAAAATATGCACAATCAACTAGTCCCTCAATAGTCCACAAAAGTAAAAAATACTTTAAATCTCTTACCAAAACAAGTCAACAAGTCCTTAAGAAGCATACATTTATGATCCTCAATTAACAAACTTAACACAAAATCATATATGATTCTTTACGAAACAAACATTCAAAAACACTACTCATTTCAACACAAAACACTAGTCATTCTCAAAAAACTAATCAAAATTATCAATAAGCATATTTAGCATAAAAACTAAGCATAATAAGAAAAATAATCGACAAATCAAAATAAGCTTAAAATCCAAAATAAAAAGAAAACAAAATCAAAATAAACATTATCACCTTGAATAGATGATGGATCGATCTTGGTATTATGCATGCTCGTTGCTATTTCATCGCGTAATCAATTATAATATTAGGGGATAAAGTTGGGGTTTGAGATATGAAATTAGGGTTTATGTTTGTGAATTAGGATGGGTGGTTGATAGTGCGTGTGTGCGTGTGTGTGTGCGCGCGTGCGTGTGCATGTGTGTGTGTGTGTGTGTGTGTGTTATCTCATTTGTGTGAGATACGAAATGAAGAAGATGGGGGAGAACAAAAAGACGAATATACCTCTATTGTAAAATGAGACAAGGTGTTTTTTAATGTGTATTTAACTCAACCGTTGGATGAGATGTAAATAGAGGGTAGAGATGAGTTAATTTGGTCTGTGACAAAAATAGAGTCTATAAAAAACTTTTGTCATGGATCATATATATAAAAGAAAACAATTAGGTAAAATAGTTAGTAAAGTAACAGTCTAATATGTTTGACATTTACAAGTGTGCAATATTTTTCCTTTTAAGTACTTGTCATTTTTAGCTAAAAATTTACCATTCTTCAAAATTTCATGATAGAATGCAACTCTGTTAAGTACAATAACTTGGTAGTTGGTATATATGATGACGACTGACGAGTTTTGAATCTTAAAGTTGAGTCGTCAGATAATGAAACAAATGATATATCATATAAGTGCAACTACCGTAATTATAAAATATTAAAGCTAACATATTAAATGAAAAATCTACCTCTCTAAATAAACCAACATCACTCTAGCATAAAACACAACTACATCATACAATGAAGCTCAATCGTATTATAAGTATTGTCTTGACCATTCTCTTTATGATTGTACTTGTTTCATTTAACACACAAACCCATCAAACTACCAACCAGCCGCAAACTCAAAACCAAAAAGGTATGATCAATCATATATACTCGTTATAATTCTTTTATTTACTTTTCAATTCATTGATAAATGTTAATTAATGCTTAATTACATATACAACATATAAGAATAATACATGGGGAGGTTGTTATAGTTGTTGGACTTGAAGAAGCATGATATCGTTGTCTTCTTCCATAGACTCATCGTTAAAGGTGGCGATTTCACTTATACGTGTTAATCTAAATATGTATCTAACTAAGTAATATATGATCGTGCTTAAATAATAAACATCCTAGTGTGTATGGTTTATCTGGTTTTATGTCCGAAAGCTCATATCTTGTGATACTATTCATCAACCTTTGTCTCGATCTCGTCGAACAACATTCTAATATTTCCTAGGGTATTACTCAACTGGTCACACCGACCGCGCAAAACATCGACATAAGCTTGTTCAGCCGCAACCATTTTACCAATGTACAGACCCATACTGTAAAACCCGCATGAAAACCATAAATTTAAAACTTTTAATATTAAAGTAATTCACCGAAAGTAAATCTGTATATTTATTCAATGCGACATAACAAGATACAATTATTAATTCACGATAAGTTATAACGTATATTTTATGTACAACATGAAACATATATAATAATTTACGACAAGTATATAAGTATAAAGTATACGACATGGCAAGATAAAGACACAAAAATTATTTAATTAATGCACGACAAGTATTACGTATATTAAATGAATAACGACAAGTATTTCGTATATTTAATAATACATGACAAGATATAATATAAACTTAAATTACGAGTTTACGATACACGAGAATACAATTATGACACGAAATAATAATGGACTACATGTTACCAATAATTCTTTCAAGAACAAAAGGGCCAAGCCCGACCCATTACACAATAAACTAGCCAAAACTCTTTTCTTTCTTTTCATTTTACAAGTTTACAAAAAAATAAGAAAACCCTAGTTGGTTTTTGTGTTGGCTGCCGACAAGAAAAAGAAAAAAGGGGAAAAGAACTCGGTTTAGATATTTGATATCCGGGTAGTGAACGTGTTTGTTCATCTTTATTCCATTCCTTTCGGTATCATCAAAACATTTATCTCCTTGTTAGTTAATTAATTAATTTCGAATTAAATCAAGAAAATAAATGAAACCATGTTGTTATAATTAAAACATGAATTGAATCAGGTTTGGTTTGTTTGGGTTTACACGGAAACTGAGGACCCCTCATGGGGTGCGCTCGATGAGGATTTAGAGCAGCCAGCCGAGTGGTATAAAACCATCGGTGGCATTTTTGTGCTACCAGCCGCAACCCCAGGCTCACGGTGGTAGCTTTGGTGGGTGCTGCTACTGGGGCGGTGGCAGCCATGGCTTGGCAATGGCAAACCACCAGCCATAGTGGGAACCAACTTGGGGCAGCCGCAAGCCTTAAAGGCTGCAGCGGGTTTTGTCGTCTTGCAGGCGAGAGTTATGACTCTCGGTGGTGATGTTGTGTTCGTGCAACCGAGACCAAGGGGTCTCGGTGGGCGTTTGTTTTGGGGCTCAGGTAAACCGAAGGACAAAAAGGGGTATTTGGGATTATTTTGGATTATTTGATTTCGGGCTTTTAAAATAATTAACTTATTCAATTATTGATGAAATTAATCACGGCTTAATTAATTTAGCTTATTAATGTTTTTAGCTTAATTAAATTACTTATCAGGTTAAGGGTTAATTTATAATTAATTATAATTCATGGCATACTATAAGTTAATAATTAATTAGAAAATACATGACATTTATTATTTGATAATTAAATTAAATCTATGATATATTACTAATTAATGATTAAATATAAATCATGACATATTATTAATTAATAATATTTATAAATACATGACATATAAAAGCTATTATTAAATTAGACTTTATTAATATTTGAATTACGTAAACCATGACTTATTAATATAATACTTATAATTAACCATGACTTATAAGAATTTGCTTATTTAATATGCTTATTAAACTATGACTTATATAATCAGCTTATTCAATGAACAAGGTAAATTATTTAAGCATGTTAAACGAGCTTATTATTATTTATGGAAACTTACTATTTTTGGAAACTTACTATTTTTGGAAACTTACTATGTACGGAAACTAACTATTTTTATAAACTTACTATTTATGGAAACTTACTATTTTTGGAAAGTTACTATATATGAAAACCTGCTATTTTTGGAAAGTTACTATATATAGAAATCTGCTATTTTTAGAAAGTTACTAATTATGGAAATAACAAGTATAATAACACAAGAAACATGCAATACATTAATCAAGAACACATGAAACGTATAACATTAAGAAAGACATGATTAACCATGAACAAGTAACATAAACTAAGAACAAGTAACTTACATCATGCACAAGCAACTCATACACGTTCTTTATTATGTAGCTTACGTGAAGTCGGAGTAGTATTCTTCCGTTGTTCATCTCTTTCACCGATTACTGGACATAAGGTTCGGATATTCCGTCCTTCAGTAAGGACATCTCTTCTATGCATGATTAGGATTCCCCGTTTGCTATGTCATCTGTTTTCCCCGGTTTTTATATTATAAAACTTTCATTGTTTACCATGCTATCATTTTAATTGTCGGAGCTATATACATGCATGACCATGACTTACATGACCACCTAGTTATGGAGGTACCATAACAATGACATATGAGGCACCTGTGTCATGACTCTCCCGCGATGAGAGTGATTTCTCGCGGCGTCCCTTCACGTTACATGTTGGCCATTATTATATTATTATTGGGCGAATGGGTGTATCCTAGTTACAGGTTTACACGTACATGGTGATTGGTTTAGTGTGTGTTCTACATTCTATCACATTGGAGCTGATCCTTCCACCCATATTACTATTATAAGAGGTCACCCCTCTAATAGCATGACGAGGTCACCCCTCTATGTATTCATGCACACATTGATGATATGTTATGACTTATATGAGCTCGTGGGCATTTAATTATATTGCATGTAAAAATTATGACATTTCAGGTATCTTTCATATTCATAAATTATCTTCCAGGTTTTCCTCAGGAAATAGATATTCATTTCCGTTGCTTTCATTGTTTATTACTCATTTTCAGTTACTCTTATCATGTCATTATATCCGTTCACTGAGCATATTTCTCAGACGTATTTTCTTTTTCATGTCTCATACGGCAGGTACCGAAGGACGATATTGGACATCGCGAGTATGTGCTTAGGATGAGAGCTACCTTAGTTTTCTTTCCTTATGCATTTTTAATACTTATGCTTTGGTTGGACGTATGTTTTGTCCTTTTGTCTTATTTTAATCTTATTTATTTTGAGTTTATTTTGAGAGTCGATGTTTGATTTCGGTTTTCCTGTTGGTCTTTTATGTCTTTATGACGTTATGCCTTTATGATGCTTTGATGACGCGGAATGATTATGACATAACGGCCTCCTTGTCAAAGTGAGTCGCTACACATACATGCGTTGAGCTCTGAATCTCCGCATACTTCCTTCAGTTCATTAAGGATTGAATTTCTTCCAGTCATTTTACTTGAGATAAGTTGATTAGTTGAAAGGGTTTGTGAAAGAGTTAGGGTTACAAATAATTGATTTGGGGGCGAATGTCAATGAACCAGCGATGATAAGAATATATAGTTGTCCAAAGTTCGCACAATTTAAGTCCCTGAATAGTTTTAGTAACTCAAAGGTCGTGCAAATTACGTCCTTCTAAATGTGTCAGAATGTGGATCATCACCTTTTTGCGGGAAAACGGTTTCAGGGACGCAATATGCATAAACAAAAGGTGGAAGCAATCGTGGCGAGTATTAAATGGCTTCGGGGACGAAAATTGCATAAAGGAAAGGTGGATATTAGATGACGAGATGGTGTGGCACGGGAAATGACGAATATACCCTCACGCTTGGTTTAAAAATGCGTTTTGCGATCCATTGCGCTAAAGGTCCCAAAAGCCATTGCGTAATGCATGATGCGATTGCGAGCGCAATTTGGACGTGATGCGTTTAATATAAAATAAACTGAAACTTTTATTTGGAAATAGTACGGTTTATCAAGTACGAACTAAGTCTAGGAAAGTTACAAAATAAGTTACTAGCATATTGAAATTAGGCCTATAATCCCTTTGTAACACAAATAAGTCGAAAGTAAAGCTTGACAAAAAACACTTAGCAAAACGCAAGATACTATATATTCGTTATTATGTTTGTTTTAGATGTTTTTAACAAGTCTTATATTTAACGATCCATTTAAAATATGTCAGTATCTTTTATATCTTTAAAATTTGACAAAACTAAGTTAAGTACTAGATTGCGAAAATTGCTACCATTGCTAGCATTACAAAAATGCGGTAACTTGCGGTTTAATGCGAACGCAATCTGGGATAGCAATGCATTAGCCACCCTAATGCGAAATTCTAAATGCAACGCATTGATGCGTGCAATTTGCTCAATGATGCGCGCATTTTTAAACCAAGCCCTCACGTGCCAGGCACGTGTGGGAGTTAACGAAGGAACATGAAGAAAAGTAAAAAAAAAAGTTAACTCAGTGGCAAAATTGCATGAGATTTTGAAGTATAATAACAAAATTGCTTGGAGTTTGCTCTCGGTGCAAGGACGAAATTTGCAGTTTACCCCTAATTCTATTAGGAAACTAGTAAATAAACATGGTAATAAAGATAAATATAAACCATACTTAAACTAAGTAATCATAATTTTTTTAGGAAACATGGTAATAAAATAAATATAAACATGGTAATAAAGATAAATATAAACCATACTTAAACTAAGTAATCATAATTTTTTAGGAAACTAAGTATAAACTTTAAAAGAACATATATCTATACTATTATATAAAGAGGCTAACTCCAATTTTAACTTCGATCTTAATCCCGAAACTAAAATTTCCAAACCTAACTCCAAACCAAAAATTAAGATATGAAACTTAAATTTAAACCTGTAGATCATATTTTGTTAAATTGATCACATTCATCCATATGTTTTTATAACAAACTTTTTTAACAACCTTAGTAACAAACAATTCAAAACACTTTTATTTTTAAATTGAAATATCTTTTGATATATTTATTTTTTTTATAATCTAATTTCACCATATTTTCTAAAATTTCGTGCTTTTTAATTTAACATCCATTTTGATATAATTTTATTAAATTTTAGTTTTTTTTTGTTTTTAATGAGTTTATTTAAGATAATCTAACTTTTTTACTACTTCAACTTTAATTTGAATCTTATCGCTAAACAAGTAGTCATCGAGTACTTGTCGCTGCATTGCGCGGGTATGATGCTAGTATATATATACCCATGCATTTTTTGTCTAGTATTATGTTTAAGTCTATTGTACCCTTGAACAATGCTAAAACATAAATCTGTAGCCATTTATTCCATCTTTAACCTATCCAAGATGGAATAAATGGCTACAGATTTATGTTTTATTATATAACTTATATACTGCCACTGCTACTAGAGAACCAAAAGATTATGGATAAAAATTCATCATATTACATAGCAGTTTATTGTTTTGAACAAAATTACTCACTTTTATTAATTTGGAACGATTTAGTTGTTGGAATTTATAAAAAAACATTTTATCATATTAACGCATTAATAATCACGAGTACGCAGCGGAATTTAGGATCACGTATAGACAAGTAATTAACATAAACAATAAAGAAACGCGTACCTTTTAGCGATAGAATAAACACCTTTATCGAACCACCAATAAAGATCAAAGTATGATCTCTCTAAGAATACGCACACAATACGTTATAGCAAACAATTAAGTATGCTAGTACAAATTGTGATAAAGCTAATTTAAACTCGATTTCTTAAATCAAGTCTACACTAAAACAAACCAAACAATGTGTATACTTTATCACACAATACCTAAATAAAAAGATTCGTAAATCAATTTTAATGTTTTGTCGTAGGATATTGAATTGCATGGATGGATACCAATGATAATCCATTATATATATACATACCAAGTATAGTCGGTTCCAAGTTTTCTAAACCAAATAAGAATCAGTTTCTAAACCAAATAGGAAATCAAATTTTTACGTAAATAAATAAAAGGTATTAATTTAAATTGCCTTTTATTTGTTTTACATATAAATCCTTCTAGTTAACTTTTAACTATGGTTTGTCATAGCTTATCACTAATTAATATATTACGCCTAATATATTAACGTATAATTGTTTTACGTATTAACGCGTGCATCTCCTTAGGCTCGGGACGACTTTCGGACATATATTATTTACGTGGACATATTCCTCCAGCTCCCACTTGGACATGTACAATAATATAATATAATAACATCGGTTAGCGTCTAGCAACACGCCAATGCTCCCAGAAACTCTCGAGTGTAGTTTTCCATAAAATACAATTAAATGACTTAGACATTTATAATCCCTTTGTTTCTCAAATGCCATGTTAATAATGGATATGGATCAAAGTCATTCCATTTTAACTATTCTGTTTCTCGTATTACATAATTAATATAGATTACCAATTTAATCGAGACAAATCTAGATTACGACATGGTTCAAGATAACGAGGGGAGTAGCATTATTCTTCAATCCTAGTTGAATGAACAAATTCTATCTTGACTACACGTGCCTCTTACATGCTTCAAGATACAAATGATTATAGTCTTTATTACTAATTTATTCAGGATAGCGTTAGAACTATAGCAAAAAGTATCATCCACATATATAAGACCTGCTTGTATCTCAAGTCAAAGGATTTAGTAATGTAAATCATTTAGAAGTTTCACTTAAAGACGTCGATCCATAAAGTGATTGACTTGTTAGTAGGAGATGTCCAATATACAACTTTTGAATATCGTATGAGTTGGTGAACCGTTCTTGCATATCCTACGAACATAGTGATATCTCATTTGGTAGTGTCTGGCGCCTCTCTGAACTCCCGGTTCGTTAGCTATGATGATTGCACTTGAATTGTCATAATACATCTTTATAGGTTCTTCATTGGTAGGAACTACACCAAGTTCACCAATAAACTTCCTCATCCAAACAGCTTCCTTTGCAGCTTCAGAAGCAGCAATGTATTCAGCTTTTGTGGCAGATTGTGCAGTAGTACTTTGATTGGAGCTCTTCCATACTACCGCGCCTCCTTTCAAAACGAAAACATACCCAGTTTGAGATTTAGTATCATCTCTATCGGTTTCAAATCCAGCATCACAATAACAATTAACTTGTAGCTCAGTAGCTTCCGGATTTCCACCATAAACCAAAAACGTATCCTTAGTATGTCTTAAATACTTAAGAATATTTTTCACAGCAGTCCAGTGACTTTCACCTGGATTTTGCTGAAATCGTCTTGTAATATTTTGCGCGAACGCAACATCAGGTCTTGTGCATCTCACAGCATACATAATAGAACCTACAGCCGAAGCATAAGGAACATTATGCATACGCTTCATCTCTTCAGATGTAGTAGCACCTTGTGTTTTATTTAAGTCAGTGTGCACTTGCATAGGAATGAGACCACGCTTGCAATTATCCATTCTATACTTCTTCAAAATCTTATCAAGATATGCATTTTGACTTAGTCCAATTAACCGCTTCGATCTATCTCTATAGATTTTGATTCCAAGAATAAATGCCGCTTCCCCTAAATCTTTCATAGAAAAACACTTTCCAAGATAGGTCTTTACCTCTTGTAAACTTGGAATATGATTTCCCATAATGATTATGTCATCAACATACAAGATTAGGAAAACAACATTACTTCCACTAGCTTTTTGATATACACATGGCTCATCTAGATTTTGATCAAAACAAAACTTTTTGATTTCTTCATCAAATCTTTAATTCCAGCTTCTTGATGCTTGCTTAAGTCCATAAATGGATCTTTGAAGCATACATACTTTTCTGGGATGCTTAGGATCAACAAAACCTTCCGGTTGTTCCATATAGATTTCTTCTTCCAAGTAACCATTCAAGAACGCGGTTTTTACATCCATTTGCCATATCTCATAGTCATAGTACGCTGCTATAGCTATGAGAATCCTAATAGCTCTCAAATCTGCAACAGGAGAAAAGGTTTCCTCATAGTCAACACCAAAAGTTTGTGTAAACCCTTTTGCTACAAATCGAGCTTTATAGGTGTGTACAATGCCATCAATGTCCGTCTTCTTCTTGTAAATCCATTTACCCTTTACGACCTTTGCATTAGGTGGTAAATCTACAAGTCTCCAAACTTGATTATCATACATAGATTGCATTTCCGCATTTATAGCAACAATCCACTTATCAGATTCAGAATCCAATATTGCATCTCTATAGTTAGTGGGTTCATTAAGATCCCCTAAACTATGTTCCTCGACTTCTACATTTAGACATAGTCGTTCAGGTGAGTTGATTGTTCTTTTTGATTTATGAATGGGGACAACATCCTCTTCTTGTGTTACATCATGTGCAAGACTTTCTTTCTCAATTGGATGTTCGCTAGTAGTTTCAGAAGGTAAAATATCTTCATCCTCTAGTTCTACAATCCTCTCACTCTCTTTTTGAACTATGAGATTCTTTTCAAAGAAATCTGCATACCTCTCAACAACTATTTTGTTTTCAAGTGGGTAGTAGAAATAGTAACCCATAGTTTCCTTAGGGTAACCTATGAAGACACATTTAACCGATCTTGATTGAAGTTTGTCTGGCGTGTGACGTTTCACATGAGCCTCACAACCCCAGACCTTTAAGTAAGACAAGTTAGGAACTTTTCCATGCCATAGTTCATATGGAGTCTTGTCAACCTTCTTGGTTGGAACCATATTGAGAATGCGTGCAGCAGTCTCTAGAGCATAATCCCAAAAGGATAGTGGCAAAGTAGAAAGACTCATCATTGATCGAACCATGTTTAGCAAAGTTCGATTTCTCGTCTCAGAAACACCATTATGTTGTGGTGTGTAAGGAGGAGTCAGCTGTTGAACAATTCCACTAGCCTTTAGATAATCTTTAAATTCTTGACTAATATATTCACCGCCATGATCCGATCGAATGGCTTTAATAGTCTTCCCGAGTTGATTTTCTACTTCATTTTTGAATACCTTGAATGTTTCAAAGACTTCATGTTTATGTTTAAGCAAATAAACATAACCATAACGACTATAATCATCAGTAAAGGTAATGAAGTATGTAGCACCTTGCTTTGACACATGTCTAAGTGTACCACATGCATCGGTATGGATTAATCCAAGTAGATCTTTCACCTTCTCCGTTTTATGAGAAAAATATTTCCTTGTCATCTTGCCCGATATACAAGAAACGCATTGATCAAACGGTTCACTATCCGCTGAGTTTAAAAGTCCATCATGTTGCAACTTTTCAATTCGCTTCTTGCTAATATGAGCAAGTCTACAATACCAAAGATAAGTTGAATCTAAACTTGCTTTAGATTTCTTATTGCTAATCGAATACATTGAATTCACAATTTGCAAAGTAGGATCATGCATATCAATTTCATAAATACCATTAACACGGATACAATTAAAATAAATCATATCATTAAAAGAAACGGTCATACCAGAATCTGTAAATTTATGAATAAACCCTTTATCATGCAAACAAGAAACTGAAACAACACCTCTAGTTATAGTAGGTGCATAATGACAATCATCCAAAACAAGAATTAAACCATTAGGTAAAACTAAGTCAAAACTTCCAATAGCTTCTACTTCAGCATGTACGCCATTTCCAACATACAAGTAGACAGCACCTTGCTTCAGCTTCTTGGCTCCTCTAAGTCCCTGTTTTGTGTTACAAATGTTAGTACCACAACCAGTGTCATACACCCAGGAATTTTTAAGCAAATAATTCAATGGTATACATACCTGAAGAAGTGGACGATCCAACTTGCTTCTTCTTTTTCATCAACTCGGCTAGATAAACAAGACAATTCCTCTTCCAATGTCCAACCTCTTTGCAGTGATGACATGTGGAATCTTTTGCCGAATGCTCTTTCTTATAAGGTTGAGGCTTTTTAGGTTTAGGCGGATAAGAATTTTTAGGACCCTTATCCTTACCTTTACCTTTAGCCTTACCTCCTTGCGGTTTGTACTTATGGATCCTACCACCTTGGATCGCCATCACTTGTGGTGTAGAAGAAGATGCAACATTTGACTTCTTGTTCTTCTTAACTCCTTTCTCAAATTCAATAAGCAAATAATGAACTTTACTAACTGTCTTCCCCATGCTTTGCATATTGTAAATTTGCACAAAGCCCTCAAAATCACTTGAAAGTGAATTGAGAATCAAGCTGACAGAGACAGCTTCTGGAAGAACATAGTTGAGAGTTGCCAAATGATCCAAATAGCTTTTCATCAATAGAACATAATAGCTAACGGATTGACCCTCTTCCTGCTTGCATGAACGGAAAGTGTGTACTAACTCTTGTAGTTCGACACCAGAAGGCTTTCCATACATCTTTTGGAGCTCAGTTATCATGTCCTTAGGACTTTTGTATTCAAATTGCTGATAAAGTTTTGGACTCATAGTTCCAAGCATTAAACAAGCAACTTCATTATGACGATCATAAAGAGCATCCCATTCTACTAATTGTTCTTTAGTAGCATTAGCACCAGGATGGTCAGGCAAAGGATTGTCATACACATCCTCTAGTTTCTCCACACGCACAACTAGTTTGAGCGCGCGTAACCACTCATTGAAGTTAGGACCAGTAAGTTGTTGCTTCTCAAGCATCGACCTAAAAGCCGAACTGTTTTGTTTGGTTTGGGCATTGTTCGTTGTCATCTACAAATAAACAAAGTTCAATAATTTAGTATTTTCGATAATACTTCCTTTATAGAAAATTAAATACCCATGTTTATAAATAAATAGTTAATTTTCTAAAAGCTAGAATCCACCAAGACATACCACCACTGTATCAGTTGATCTGCTAGTGATGATGATATTCAAGGGGTAATTGACGTTCAATAATTGCATCTAATACAACTTCTAGAATTATGGGACTCAACTTTATATCCATCACTTGTGACAATTCAAAAGTGCAAAAGCGAGCATGTTTATCCCATCTATTGCCACGAGTTAAGGTCTCACCTATCTTAACTTGTTTAAATCGTCCAACCAAAAACCGTGATTATATAGCACCGACGTCTCACAATCGAGTGTATTATATCACCTTGGGTTACAAAATCACCACAGTCTCACGTATGGTGAAAGAGTAAGTGCAAGTGCTTTTACACGTTGGATGGCAAATAAACTTATTTCAAAGGGTATAAATTTTGACAATTCAAAAACATGTACAAAGAAGCATACAACATCTTTGTATCATGATAATTTATAAAATTACTCAATTCGTTAATTATAAATATCACTTATTTAACTTACAATTCAATTGTATAAATAGTGATATCATAAAAATTGACGATTCAACATGTATTCTATTTAAAGAAGTTTAATTTTATCACGGAAAAATATTAAAGAATGATTAAAATCATTCAAACCCTAGACCATTCGTGGCTTCCTAAATAGTATGCAAGATAAGGAGACTACAAGTAGTCAGGTATTATAGGGCAATGTTATCTACAAGACCGAAGTCTTGATGAGTCTTCTCGAACCTTAGCCTTGCAACTAGATAGTACTTTTGCAAATTACGTCATTAATAAAATTTTACAACTTTAAAGTAGAAAACAAATTATAAACTTGATTCTTGCTAATCACGGCGTGAGTTAGATTTAAAACCATGTAAGGGCGACTCATTTGTTGCCACATATGATCGTGCAAGAACAAGATTATAATAAATCAAATTTCATATAGTTTTAGTCCGGTTTATTTTTATTTTCTGAAAAACCCTTTGCTTGAACCATGATATATAACAATTATAATCAAAAGCAAAACAAATAAACATTAACCTAAAACATATACCCAATTAACAATTAATCACATAATTTACAAATATGAAGCAAGACCTACTCCCTCCCATCCCAGGAATAATTGAAGAGAGTTATCTCCCGTCACCAACATTGGCATAAAAAAAGTAGGAATGGAGGTAGGTCCATCGAATCAGCCCCCACAAGGGGTTCCCTACCCCTATCATCCGGAGCAAGTGATAGGAGGGGATTCGGTCCTCTCTATCGAGCGCCGGCATGCATACCACATCTATCATGACTTCAATTAAATCAATTAATTAAGAACACATGATCCAGGGTAAACTTGCATGATTCCCATGGATCGAACCATAAATTTAACAATTAACAACGTGATAAATAACGACTAATTAAAAATTAACAACGACTAATTAACAATTAACAACATATTTATCAACAAAAATTGCATACAACTTAAGGTTTGTCTAATTAATTTTATTAACCCTAATTAGGGTTTATGAAAAATTAATCTTCAAATAAAATAATTCAAACGCCATCATAGTAAGTTTACACAATTTTATCTCTTTCGTTATTTTTAATGTAATTAAAAGCTATACGAACGGCTCGTGATGCCACTGTTGGAATTTATAAAAAAACCTTTTATCATATTAACGCATTAATAATCACGAGTACGCAGCGGAATTTAGGATCACGTATAGACAAGTAATTAACATAAACAATAAAGAAACGCGTACCTTTTAGCGATAGATTAAACACCTTTATCGGACCACCAATAAAGATCAAAGTATGATCGATCTCTCTAAGAATACGCACACAATACGTTATAGCAAACAATTAAGTATGCTAGTACAAATTGTGATAAAGCTAATTCAAACTCGATTTCTTAAATCAAGTCTACACTAAAACAAACCAAACAATGTGTATACTTTATCACACAATACCTAAACAAAAAGATTCGTAAATCGGTTTTAATGTTTTGTCGTAGGATATTGAATTGCATGGATGGATACCAATGATAATCCATTATATATATATACATACCAAGTATAGTTGGTTCCAAGTTTTCTAAACCAAATAGGAATCAGTTTCTAAACCAAATAGGAAATCAACTTTTTACGTAAATAAATAAAAGGTATTAATTTAAATTGCCTTTTATTTGTTTTACATATAAATCCTTCTAGTTAACTTTTAACTATGGTTTGTCATAGCTTATCACTAATTAATATATTACGCCTAATATATTAACGTATTAACGCGTGCGTCTCCTTAGGCTCGGGACGACTTCCGGACATATATTATTTACGTGGACATATTCCTTCATTAATTTGGTTAGCAGGTTAATATGAAACTCATCCCAGTAAGTCTTGCCGACTTGGCCAGTCACACATACCAGCTGCCGCAAATTACTGAAGCAAACTGATTACTTTGATGACACATTGCATAAACATACTACATTTCATTGGCCAGAAGTAATGATTCCGGAAAATCAATGTAGTCAAAAGCTCGACTACACACACACACACACTTTCAGGAGCCTTATATTATTGACAGGATAGTAAAGTCTGTGATGTCTTAAGAGACTTTTAATATGAAGTATGCTACCATAGTCTTTGATTCAATGGGTAATCATTTTTAGTAAAAACTAAATAGTTAGTATAATGAGCTACCCCGTAGTCTTTGATTGCAGTTTCAGTGTTGATATGTTTCTTTTTACGTATTTTGTAAAGGAAATAAATCAACTTAACGTTAGTATACCGTGCGAATATGAGGATTAATGCCATGTATGATTTAGCTTATGTTTATGAACAGTAATTTAACACTACTATAATTACTAACTTATGATTATACTTTAAAGGTATGTGTTTATATGATTAAATGATATCCTTGAAGTGCGCTTTCACATCGCTTTTTTCCTGGCCTTTTGATACGAACCTATCCAATACTTGGCTCATATTGGTTCATAAGTCCCAAGTGTAAAAGTCACTAAAAAAACTAGCTTGTTTGAGGAGGGGACGCTTAAGCTTAAGAAACCATCAACTAATCAGTTGGAGAAAATATTGTCATGAAACTAACGATATATTCTTGTGGCCTAGACTTAAAACCAGCCTCTTTAGAAAGAAAGACTCCAATTTTCATACTGAAAAATCACATAGGAATGGGTTAAATAAATGTTACAGGATACACAAGACCCAAAACCTGTGATCCGAGCTTTAGCTGTTCGAACAATGGGATGCATCCGAGTTGATAAAGTAACAGAATATATTTGTGATCGTTTTGAGAGATGTCTTAAGGAAACGTATCTCTCTGCTTACAGAAATTCTAATTATTAATCAACCAGAGTACTATAAAATGATTGGGAAAATTATGAAAAGAGTCCCAAAAAAATGGGCAATGCCCAAAAAAGGCCAAAAAAACATGTTTTTCTCGATTTGTCTCGGGGCAACAAAGAATATAGGGCAGGAACCGTTCAGATTTTGACAAGTGTCCAAAAAATAGGACAATTCTGACAAGTTGGCCCAAGAGATAGGGCAACAGAAGACACGTGACGCATTCTGCACCTAGTTGTCCTATTGTCCCAAAAAAATAGTCCTTTTCGGGAAAAATTTTTTTTAATCTTTTTTGGGAAGAGAATAATGGGCAACATACTTTTTGGTAATTTTCCCAAAATGATTTAACATTCTAATTTTCTCATGGAAATCTTCTTTGTCACTTGCATCGATCAGGATGATGATCCTTATGGTCGAAAGCCAGCAGGTATATGTGTCGCTAAACTCTATGACATTAACGCTGAGCTTAGTTGAAGATAGAGGTTATCTGGATGCTCTCAAGGATTTTGATATCTGACAACAACCCAATGGTGGTACGTAGTGAATGCTATTGCAGCCCTTGCAGAAATTCAAGATAAGAGAACTAAACCCATCTTAGAGATCACCAGCAATACACTTACAAAGCTCTGAATGAATGCACCGAGTGAGTGTATTTTTTTCGTATAATCATGACAGGGGCCAAGTTTTTATATTAGATGCTCGTTCCAGTACAAGTCAGCTGATGCTAATGAAGCCGAAAATATTGTAGGATATCATGTTCGAACTGTATTGATTGTGACGTCTATCAAATCCAGTGAATATAATTAGCAGGTTATCTCTTTTTCATGATTCTCCTCGGCTTGAAAAAAAGGTAAAACTCGTAACCAACATTGAAGAAAGAGTGAATCGATCTATAGAACTCTTAAAAATGAAGAATTTAATGTGCACGACGAGTTTGTTTATTCCCGTGTTTATCATAGTAGGTGCGACGGAACGTAGGTGCCACGGCCCACGGGCTATGATACTGACAGTTATGAAATCGTAGGAGCCAGGGAACTGGTAAGTATCATAGCCCGAAATTTCGTTTCTGACCCGTGTTTAACTGTTTATCATAGAGGGTCTTTAAAACAAGGCCTAATTTGTAGTAGTCCAAATTACAATGCATGTATTTTTTACGTATAATTGCATGGCACTTCTAGATTTGATATTTTTAAATAGTAATGCATTATTAGTCAACAACTGCAAATTGTTCCTAAATTTAATGGGACTTTTTACTACCAGACTCGTCACGATTTACGACTTATGTAGTATTATGTGTTACTTCGTGGAAATCCGCTTGTCATATATATATAAAAGAAAATAGTTAGGTAAAATAGTTAGTAAACTAACAGTCTAATATGCAGTATTTTATCTTTTAACTTTCGAGTACTTGGTCATTTTTGAGCTGAAAATTTAACCATTCTTCGAAATTTCATGATAGAATGCAACTCTATTAACTACAGTAACTTGATGGTTGGTATATATGATGGTGACTTGCGAGTTTTTGAATCTTAAAGTTGAGTGACTGAGTCGTCAAATAGTAATTATAAAATATTGAAGCTAAAATATTACTGTAAATGATAACTTTACCTCTTTATATAAACCAATATCACTCTAGCATAAGACACAACTACATCATACAATGAAGCTCAATTGTATTATTAGTATTATCTTGGCTGTTCTCTTTATGATTGTATTTGTTTCATCTAACGCACAAACCAATCAAACTACCAACCGGCCGCAAACTCAAAAACCAAAAGGTACGATCGATCGTATATACCAGTTATAATTCTTATATATATTTTTTCAATTTATTGATAAATGTTAACTAATGCTTAATTACATATACAGGAGGAGATAAGAATAATACGTGGGGAGGTTGTTATGGTTGTTGGACTTGAAGAAGCATGACCGTCGTCTTGTTCTATAGACTCATCGATAAAGGTGGCGGTTTCACTTGGAAGTGTTAATCTAAATATGTATCTAGCTAAGTAATATAATATATCTTAGTGTGTAAGGTTAATATAAACATGTATCTAGCTAAATATGTAAGGTTTTACTTGTACATGCTTAAATAATAAACATCCTAGTGTGTAAAGTTTATCTGGTTTTATACTGGTCCGAAAGCTCACATCTTGTGATATTATTCACTTCTATTTCTTGCTATTGTTTGATTACTGTGTCGATAGTAATAAATTACAACTCAATTTAGACACATATATGGTGCCATTGGCAAAAATATGTACTTAAGTTTTATAAAAAGTTTTACATACTTCAAGTTCTTTTAGTATAAAAATAATATAGGTAATATATATATATATATATATATATATATATATATATATATATATATATATATATATATATATATATATATATATATATATATATATATATATATATATATATATATATATATATATATATATATATATATATATATATATATATATATATATGTATATATATATATATATATATATATATATATATATATATATATATATATATATATCAGATATATAAAGTCAAACATGACTTGATTCAATGCTTGAATGTGATCTTGGACAAGTGTTTATGAGGCAACAAAATTCACACCTCATGGAACCCTCGACACAAGGGCAGACCCTTTGGGCAAATGGTTCGACGGGCTTCATGAGTGACTAGTCCTTTGCCTATGAATATCATGATTAATCCAAGCTTAATTTTGACCCCTCTTCTAACCTTTCTCTCTAATATTCTGAATATATTTAACTCTCTAACCTTTATTCTTTTCTTGCTTCTTGTCTCTTGTGACTTAGATCTTTGTTAACTTGAAGATCACTTACAAAAATTCTATCTCCAAGATTTAATTATTCAAAGTTTTACATTGTGTGAATGTGTTAAGTGTTACATACACAATCACCATTATTGTACACATTCTTCTACCTACTTGTGTTATATTATGGTTGGTGTTGTAAACCAAAAGGTGTATAGTATAAACTATAAAGGGAGTTGTTGTTCCCGTGTAAAGAACACGACATCCTAGCTTAGGTGTCGATAAAGATTATAAGCGAAAGTGTAAGGTTTCTCCACAGGTGTAAAGGAGATTCTTAACTAGTGAAGTAGAACTCTCGAGTGGATACTCGAGGAGTGGAAGTAGGGGCAAGATAAGTGAGATCTTACTAGACCGAACCACTATAAATCATTGTGCATTATGCACTACAAGAAAACTGGGAACAGGTGACCGGGGTTTCCCCGGCGACAAAATGTCGCCAGGGATAACCACTTTTCCCTGACGACATCACTGACGTGGCAAAAAAGCAGATATACTTTTTGGTCAAAGTTTGACTAAAGTATCCCTGGCGACATGTCGCCGGGGATACACCGTCCAAAATCAGATGCCAAAGGAAAGAGCGGGAATTTTTCCGGCCCACTTATCCCTGGCGACTCGCCAGGGAAACTTCGTCCAAATTTATCCCTGGCGACATGTCGCCAAGGAAACTTCGTCCATCGTAATTACCATTAAATTTTTTTGATAATAACCTGCCAAATTTATCCCTGACGACATGTCGCCAGGGAAACTTTATCAAACGTAATTAGCTTCAAAGTTAAGTAGAAAATATGTGGCGGGCTTTTACCCGCCAAATCTCAAAAGTTTCCCTTGCGACTTGTCGCCGGGGGAACTCCCTGTCATATATATAATTAGTTTTTGCTTATTATGAAAAATTATTAATTATTCCATATAATTATTATTTTAACTATCGATCCGATGTTATTTTATTTTTGCGACGTTTATATAATAAAAATGAGACATTTATAAAACAAATATATATTTATTCCAAATAATTATTATTTTAACTATCGATCCGATGTTATTTTATTTTTGCGACGTTTATATAATAAAAATAAGACAATTATAAAAAAAATATTTATTTATTCTAAATATTACATAAAACCTTTTGTAATATCACATGAGAGACTTACAGACAAACACTCCTAAACATAATTTTATTCGTCACGGACACTTAAACACACGTTTAATTAAACATGGATATTACAACGATATTAGAATGGTAAACACGGAAAAAACACATCATAAACTAGTTCAAACTAAGGATCCCCATGTCATCGTAAAGGTCGTGAAGTAGTGTAGCTGAATCCATTGTGTGCCTATCGGGGTTGTGGTACAACTCTACTGTACTCTCAAGTACCTTTATTTTTCCATTCAAGAGCACACAGTTTGCACACGTTGAAGAGCTTGGAGAAGAAATTGGAGTCCTTGAAGGTCTCGAAGAAGAGCTTGGAGGAGAAAAGCTCGTTGAAGGTCTTGAAGAAGAGCTTGGAGGAGAAAAGCTCATTGAAC
This sequence comes from Glebionis coronaria, assembly GCA_025667525.1. Taxonomy (NCBI): domain Eukaryota; kingdom Viridiplantae; phylum Streptophyta; class Magnoliopsida; order Asterales; family Asteraceae; genus Glebionis; species Glebionis coronaria. The sequence goes on from CM046875.1 coordinate 26,768,483, forward strand.
CTCCAAGAGAATTGATTAGTAGTTGGACGCGTTCGTCTTTCCATAAAAAAATTGCATCCATATGAAACTGGAGGTTGACCCGTGAACGTGGACAATCATAGTACAGTCTACAAAAGGATTTAGTTTGCCACGATTCTCGAAGAACTACGTCTCCATGTCCACACTTGCACGGAAAAGCTTCATGCTTCAACATCTTCATAATAACAATGTGTTTGTGATGATAAGTGTGTGTGATCTGCTGGTGGTTGTGATATTAAGGAGTGTGTGTGGTTCTCCTTTTATGCTAAAAAAATGAGGGAAATTGTTAACATTTTATCTCCAATGTTTTCCCTCCAATATTTTCCCGCCAATTTTTTCCCTCCAATATTTAGATGTTCAATTGACCACTCATCCTTCAGCTGGACAAGTGTTGCATACTAAAACCTCATGCATGAGTGTATTTTGATATGGTACGTAAACCTCATGCATGAGTGTATTTGGATGAGTCGGTATGCATTGGTTACACGTTAGATGTTCAGTGAATGAGTCGGTATGCATTTGTTAAATGTTAGATGTTCAATGGATGAGTCGATATGTGTTTGTTAAACGTTAGATGTTCGATGAGTCGGTATGTGTTTGTTAAACGTTAGATGTTCAATGGACGAGTCGGTATGCCTTGGCTACACGTTAGATGTTCAATGGATGAGTCGGTATGTGTTGGTTACACGTTAGATGTTCAATGGATGAGGAGACATGTCTTGGTTACACGTTAGATGTTCAATGGATGAGTCGGTATGCATTTGTTAAACGTTAGATGTTCAATGGATGAGTCGGTATGTGTTGGTTACACGTTAGATGTTCAATGGATGAGTCGGTATGTGTTGCTTACCCGCTAGATGTTCAATGGATGAGTCGGTATGCATTTGTTAAAAGTTAGATGTTCAATGGATGAGTCGGTATGTGTTGGTTACACGTTAGATGTTCAATGGATGAGTCGGTATGTCTTGGTTACACGTTAGATGTTCAATGGATGAGTCGATATGCATTTGTTAAACGTTAGATGTTCAATGGATGAGTCGGTATGTATTTGTTAAACGTTAGATGTTCAATGGATGAGTCGGTATGTGTTGGTTACACGTTAGATGTTCAATGGATGAGTCGATATGTGTTGGTTACACGTTAGATGTTCAATGGATGAGTCGGTATGCCTTTGTTAAACGTTAGATGTTCAATGGATGAGTCGGTATGTGTTGGTTACACGTTAGATGTTCAATGGATGAGTCGGTATGTTTTGGTTACACGTTAGATGTTCAATGAATGAGTCGGTATGTGTTGGTTACACGTTAGATGTTCAATGGATGAGTCGGTATGTCTTGGTTACATGTTAGATGTTCAATGGATGAGTCAGTATGCATTTGTTAAACATTAGATGTTCAATGGATGAGTCGGTATGCCTTGGCTACACGTTAGATGTTCATGGATGAGTCGGCATGTCTTGGTTACACGTTAGATGTTCAATGGATGAGTCGGTATGCATTTGTTAAACGTTAGATGTACAATGGATGAGTCGGTATGTATTTGTTAAACGTTAGATGTTCAATGGATGAGTCGGTATGCATTTGTTAAACGTTAGATGTTCAATGGATGAGTCGGTATGTATTTGTTAAACGTTAGATGTTCAATGGATGTGTCAGTATGCCTTTGTTAAACGTTAGATGTTCAATGGATGAGTCGGTATGCGTTGGTTACACGTTAGATGTTCAATGGATGAGTCGGTATGTCTTGGTTACACGTTAGATGTTCAATGGATGAGTCGGTATGTGTTTGTTACACGTTAGGTGTTCAATGGATGAGCCGGTATGTCTTGGTTACACGTTAGATGTTCAATGGATGAGTCGGTATGTGTTGGTTACACGTTAGATGTTCAATGAATGAGTCGGTATGTCTTGGTTACACGTTAGATGTTCAATGGATGAGTCGGTATGCATTTGTTAAACGTTAGATGTTCAATGGATGAGTCGGTATGCCTTGGCTACACGTTAGATGTTCAATGGATGAGTCCGCATGTCTTGGTTACACGTTAGATGTTCAATGGATGAGTCGGTATGCATTTGTTAAACGTTAGATGTTCAATGGATGAGTCGGTATGTGTTGGTTACACGTTAGATGTTCAATGGACGAGTCGGTATGTGTTGGTTACACGTTAGATGTTCAATGGATGAGTCGGTATGCATTTGTTAAACGTTAGATGTTCAATGGATGAGTCGGTATGTGTTGGTTACATGTTAGATGTTCAATGGTTGAGTCGGCATATCTTGGTTACACGTTAGATGTTCAATGGATGACTCGACATGTCTTGGTTACACGTTAGATGTTCAATGGATGAGTCGGTATATATTTGTTAAACGTTAGATGTTCAATGGTTACCGAATTAGAATAAATCGAGAAACTAAACGGACTAAATAGGAATGAATTTAGAAATTAAACTGACCTGGATGATATTATTATTTTATAAATAATAATTATTATTTTATAAATACTAATAATAATTATTATTTTATACATAATAATAATAATAATAATAATTTTATAACTAATTATAATAATATATAAGTAATAATAAATTTTATTTTGACAAAAATTCTCCCCTGCGACATTGGCAACTATCCCTGGCAACATGTCGCCAGGTATAGTTTCCCTGGCGACACGTCGCCAGGGAAGGTTTGAGAAAAACGAAAAAAAGGTTTAGGTACGTGAATATGCGTTGAAAAGTCAAAAGTATCCCTGGCGACATGTCGCCAGGGAAACTTGATCACACCCCTCCAAAAAATTTCACTCACGCGCGCTTTTAGCTAAACGGCAAAAAGTAGAAAGTATCCCTGGCGACATGTCGCCAGGGATTGTCCCCGGGGAAAAAATGGACCTTTTTTTTACCAGAACTTCACTTTTCTCATAACACTTTTTCCTTATCCAAAAAAAACCCCATTCGCTGCTGCTATATCACCACTCACCACCATCACCTCCACACCCTTTACTACTGCTGCTATATCACCACCACCACCACTCACCACCACTCTCCTCCACACCTGCACACGTGCACTACCCCGCCATCTCCATTCGCCAACACCACCACCACCGCCATCTACATTCACCGGCACCACCACCACCGCCATCTATATTAAGGTTTTTTATATAATTTATATTGTAATTGATAGTTTAAGGTTTTTTTTATATAAATTTTTTTATAATTTATATTGTAATTGATTTTTTTATACAACTTATATTATAATTGATAGCATATTTGGTTTTGTTTTTACATATCCGGTCATCGCAGCCGAGTCCAGACCGTAGCCGAGCCCGACCACAGCCGAGACCCGACCGCAGCCGAGCCCTGACCACAGCCGCGCCCCGACCACAGCCGAGACCCGACGACTCTTTAACGGTATGTTTTTTTAATTTTTAATTGTAATTGATAATACATATTTTTTTTTGTTTAGTTTTTTTTAGATTTCCCGGCGACATGTCATCCGGGATGTTTAAACTTGTTAATTTTTGTTAAACGTAAATCCAAACACTCCTTATGTTGCCTATTTGATGAGAATAAATTATAATAAGCTTTTTTTGGATAAGCTGATTTCAAACAGGTTATCCTGATAAGCTGATCAGAATAAGCTGTTTGATAACAGCTTATCCTAATAAGCTTATCAGGATAAGCTGTTTGATAACAGCTTATCACTCACTTGATTTTTGCAGGCAAAGGAAAAAGAAAAGAAAAGTTGGGCGGCATAGAGGCCGGTAGAAAGACTCGGGGCATTACCCGATGTCTCGATTTGTTGAGCGAAGTTGAAGAGCATGGCCCTGTCCCGATAGATTTTGAACAAGACTCTTTCCGGCCTTGCGGCGCGCATGCTCAGCATTTAGCTAATTACGTCGGAGATTGTATCAGGAGGCTCGTGCCTGTACTACCCAAGTTGGAATGATGTCCCTGAAGAGATCAGGGTGAGGGTTTGGGCGAACATAGAGGTCAGTTATCATTTTTATGTTCATAACATTATTGTGTTTATTTATTTAATGGTGTATATATTTAAATAAATTTGTTTATTTATTTATATCATATAAATAAATAAAAATTTTAAATAAATATACAAATTGTATCATATAATTTTTTTTAAAATAAATATAAAAAATTTAAATAAATATAAAAAATTTTAAGTAAATATTTTTTTTAAATAAATATACATTTAATGAGAATAAGGTAATAAGCTTTTTCGGATAAGCTGTTTTCAAACAGCTTATCCTGATAAGCTTATCAGAACAAGCTGTTTGAATACAGCTTATCTTGATAAGCTTATCAGAACAAGCTGTGCGAAAACAGCTTGTTCTGATATGCTTATCAGGATAAGCTGTTTTCAAACAGCTTGTTTGATAAGCTTATCAGGATAAGCTATTTTCAAACAGCTTGTCCTGATAAGCTTATCAGAACAAGCTGTTTTCAAAAAGCTTATGCTTATCAGGATAAGTTGTTTTTATTATAAAAATTTAAATAAATATATAAGCCATTAAATAAATAAACAAAATAATGTATAAATTATATCTCTAACTCTAACTCTGTGTGTTTTATTTGTTGTATATGAATGAAGTCTAAGTTTAATCTGACACCCCACAAGACTTCTACGACTTGGGATGGTGTAAGTTGCGGGATCAATCAAATGCTTCAGAAGAGTTACAATTCTCGACAAAATACGTTCAAGACAAAGCATTAGCGCCGAGACATCGATACCGGGACGGTAGACATCGACAGAGTCCGCAGCCAGCATCCTCAGGAAATTACTTCCGAGGACTGGGAAAAACATATCTCACTTTGGAGTGATCCGGATTACGAGAAAAGATGCCTGACGAACTCCCAAAATCGGTCTAAGCAGAAGACACCGAGTCGGCAGGGATCTCGATCGTTAGCACTCCTTCGAGACAAAGTGGTGAGAAATTCTATAGTTAATTTACATACATATATGTCTTTGATTATATGTTTTGGTGTGGTGATTTTTTGTTTTGAATTTGCTTCATTCTATATATGCGTGTCTATGTATGTACAGACCCAAGCTGCAATTCAAGCTGATGTGCCACCCCCGACTGTCATTGACCACCGACCAGGATAGGAATTTTCCTTGCGATGCGGACCGCGTTATGTATGTAAGTATTTTTTTAAAAAAATTAATTAATTAATTAATTTTTTTCGATATACCTTGGTTTTTTACTATTCCCTGCCGATAAATAATGTACCAACCCGACTAACAAATAATATACTAACTGTCGTTTGTTTTTGTCACTTCATCAGGAGGAGATGCTTGTGATGAAGGCTGCAGGCAAACATACGGACGACGAGATCAACCGTATCGTCAGAGGCGGAAAGCAGTGAGGCCACATGCCCGATGTCGGTCAGATAGTGCCGAGAAAGAGTCTAACTGCTCGATATATTCCTCCCCCTGCCATCGACCCACGATTGGAACAAGCGTCTCAAGTGTTTGAATTTATGAGAAGTGACTTTAGGTTCGCCGATGCGTTCTCAGCATTCCTATCGGGTGGTGCTAGCGGGAGTGGCACGGGAGGCAGCGGTAGTGGCGCCGGCGGGAGTGGCGCCGGCGGGAGTGGCACGGGAGGCAGCGGTAGTGGCGCCGGTGGGAGTGGTGGTAGTGGTAATGATAATGCCGACGGGCAGAATGGCAATAATGGCTAGTATGTCTTGTTTTTCCTACCTTAGCATGCAAGTTTAATAATTGTAAACCCCGAATTGCAAGTTTAATAAGTGTAACTAGGAACTTTGTACGCAAGTTGTGACATATGTATTTGTATTAATCGAGTTAATCGATCGAGATGTTACATGTTATTGTGTTTTGGTACTAGATTCGTGGTAGACTTTTAGTATTTGTATCCCCATGTTTTGTATTTGTATTCCCAGGTTTTAGTATATTTTTTCCGGAAAAAATCTAGAAATAGCATGTTGTGCAGGCTGCACTCAAAAAATGACAAAGTTTCCCCGGCGATATGTCGCCAGGGAAAACTGAGGCTCACTTGACTTTTTAAAAATTCAGCAAAGTTTCCCTGGCGACAGGTCGCCAGGGAAACCTGAGGCTCGCTTGACTTTCTGAAAAGTCAGCAAAGTTTCCCTGGCAACATGTCGCTAGGGAAACTCTGGCACAACGTTGACTTGTCAACGCGAGGCTTTGACTTGTCAACGTAACGAATAGTTTCCCTGGCGACATGTCGCCAAGGAAAAGTGATGTTTAATTAGCATGATTACTTAAGTTTGTTAATCACCCAAATTTTCCCCGGCGACATGTGTCGCCAGGGAAACTTTCCCTCACCAAATTCAGCGTGGCACCAATTTTTGAACCAACAGCTGCGAGGCCCACTTAGTCGTCAGGGAAATCCAAAAAAGTCGCCATGGAAACTTTCCCGCACCAGCTTTCGTTGGCGACGTTTCCCTGGCGACAAGTCGCCAGGGATACACTTTCCCTGGCGACATGTTGCCAGGGAAACGCTCGAAACTTCGCCAGGAAAAGGCTCGAATTTTTTAGTGATGGTTTATTTTATTATTTCTCAACCCCTTCTAGTTTTCTACACTCTTCATCCTCCTCCTCCTCGTCACGCACTTCCTCGACATCTCTATCACCATCACCCTCTTCTTCATCATCTTCCTCACCGTCACCAAACTCATCCCTGTCATCACCATCTTTCAGATCTGAATCACTACCTTTGACACCACCCTCTCCCTCCTTGCTACCTTTGCCACTACCCTCTCTCTCCTCACTACCACTACCCTCTCCTTGATCAAATTCCTCTTACACTATCTTCTTAGATTCCTTTGACACTATCTTCTTATAATTTGTAACATTAAAAGCTTTCAACTTAGGAGCTATTAATTTTGGATTGGCGAGATGGGGAGCATGTTTAGCATCTCTAGAGATGTGATTACGTGAAGGGGTGAAGGTTTTGATTTGGCTTTCGGTTTTTGATTCGAGGGATATCGAGAAGGATAATATGCAACAATCGGGTTTTGTTTTTTTAAAAGTGAACTTCAACGAACGCTTTGTAGGAGCTGTAAGAAAAACATAAATACATCACAAAAATACTAAATAAATAAAACTAGTCATTTAAAAACCTAAACACAAACTGTGTATTTGTGTTTACATGTGTAAGGCCATCTCTCATGGTGAATCATATACATGATTCATGGAGAATCATATATGATTCTCCATGACAGATGAACTTATACATGTAAACACAAATACACACACAAATGTTAACAATGTTGGATATATGTATTTACATGTATAAGGCTATATGTCATGGTAAATCATATATGATTCACCATGAATTAGATATAATTCATGATGAATCATATACAGATAGCCTTAGACATGTAAACACAAATAGACACAAACATGTTAACAAATTTTCGCATACCACGTAATCGTCATCTATCTCACCACTCACGCACTCCCCTAACCCTATCTACCCACATCAATCCACTTACTAGCACCACATTATCCACGAAAATATGCACAATCAACTAGTCCCTCAATAGTCCACAAAAGTAAAAAATACTTTAAATCTCTTACCAAAACAAGTCAACAAGTCCTTAAGAAGCATACATTTATGATCCTCAATTAACAAACATAACACAAAATCATATATGATTCTTTACGAAACAAACATTCAAAAACACTACTCATTTCAACACAAAACACTAGTCATTCTCAAAAAACTAATCAAAATTATCAATAAGCATATTTAGCATAAAAACTAAGCATAATAAGAAAAATAATCGACAAATCAAAATAAGCATAAAATCCAAAATAAAAAGAAAACAAAATCAAAATAAACATTATCACCTTGAATAGATGATGGATCGATCTTGGTATTATGCATGCTCGTTGCTATTTAATCGCGTAATTAATTATAATATTAGGGGATAAAGTTGGGGTTTGAGATATGAAATTAGGGTTTATGTTTGTGAATTAGGATGGGTGGTTGATAGTGCGTGTGTGCGTGTGTGCGTGTGTGTGTGCGCGCGTGCGTGTGCATGTGTGTGTGTGTGTGTGTTATCTCATTTGTGTGAGATACGAAATGAAGAAGATGGGGGAGAACAAAAAGACGAATGTACCTCTATTGTAAAATGAGACAAGGTGTTTTTTAATGTGTATTTAACTCAACCGTTGGATGAGATGTAAATGGAGGGTAGAGATGAGTTAATTTGGTCTGTGACAAAAATAGAGTCTATAAAAAACTTTTGTCATGGATCATATATATAAAAGAAAATAATTAGGTAAAATAGTTAGTAAAGTAACAGTCTAATATGTTTGACATTTACAAGTGTGCAATATTTTTCCTTTTAAGTACTTGTCATTTTTAGCTAAAAATTTACCATTCTTCAAAATTTCATGATAGAATGCAACTCTGTTAAGTACAATAACTTGGTAGTTGGTATATATGATGACGACGGACGAGTTTTGAATCTTAAAGTTGAGTCGTCAGATAATGAAACAAATTATATATCATATAAGTGCAACTACCGTAATTATAAAATATTAAAGCTAACATATTAAATGAAAAATCTACCTCTCTAAATAAACCAACATCACTCTAGCATAAAACACAACTACATCATACAATGAAGCTCAATCGTATTATAAGTATTGTCTTGACCATTCTCTTTATGATTGTACTTGTTTCATTTAACACACAAACCCATCAAACTACCAACCAGCCGCAAACTCAAAACCAAAAAGGTATGATCAATCATATATACTCGTTATAATTCTTTTATTTACTTTTCAATTCATTGATAAATGTTAATTAATACTTAATTACATATACAACATATAAGAATAATACATGGGGAGGTTGTTATGGTTGTTGGACTTGAAGAAGCATGATATCGTTGTCTTCTTCCATAGACTCATCGTTAAAGGTGGCGATTTCACTTATACGTGTTAATCTTAATATGTATCTAACTAAGTAATATATGATCGTGCTTAAATAATAAACATCCTAGTGTGTATGATTTATCTGGTTTTATGTCCGAAAGCTCATATCTTGTGATACTATTCATCAACCTTTGTCTCGATCTCGTCGAACAACATTCTAATATTTCCTAGGGTATTACTCAACTGGTCACACCGACCGCGCAAAACATCGACATAAGCTTGTTCACCCGCAACCATTTTACCAATGTACAGACCCATACTGTAAAACCCGCATGCAAACCATAAATTTAAAACTTTTAATATTAAAGTAATTCACCGAAAGTAAATCTGTATATTTATTCAATGCGACATAACAAGATACAATTATTAATTCACGATAAGTTATAACGTATATTTTATGTACAACATGAAATATATATAATAATTTACGACAAGTATATAAGTATAAAGTATACGACATGGCAAGATAAAGACACGAAAATTATTTAATTAATGCACGACAAGTATTACGTATATTAAATGAATAACGACAAGTATTTCGTATATTTAATAATACATGACAAGATATAATATAAACTTAAATTACGAGTTTACGATACACGAGAATACAATTATGACACGAAATAATAATGGACTACATGTTACCAATAATTCTTTCAAGAACAAAAGGGCCAAGCCCGACCCATTACACAATAAACTAGCCAAAACTCTTTTCTTTCTTTTCATTTTACAAGTTTACAAAAAAAATAAGAAAACCCTAGTTGGTTTTTGTGTTGGCTGCCGACAAGAAAAAGAAAAAAGGGGAAAAGAACTCGGTTTAGATCTTTGATATTCGGGTAGTGAACGTGTTTGTTCATCTTTATTCCATTCCTTTCGGTATCATCAAAACCTTTATCTCCTTGTTAGTTAATTAATTAATTTCGAATTAAATCAAGAAAAGAAATGAAACCATGTTGTTATAATTAAAACATGAATTGAATCAGGTTTGGTTTGTTTGGGTTTACACGGAAACTGAGGACCCCTCACGGGGTGCGCTCGGTGAGGATTTAGAACAGCCAACCGAGTGGTATAAAACCATCGGTGGCGTTTTTGTGCTACCAGCCGCAACCCCATGCTCACGGTGGTAGCTTTGGTGGGTGCTGCTACTGGGGCGGTGGCAGCCATGGCTTGGCAATGGCAAACCACCAGCCATAGTGGGAACCAACTTGGGGCAGCCGCAAGCCTTAAAGGCTGCAGCGGGTTTTGTCGTCTAGCAGGCGAGAGTTATGACTCTCGGTGGTGATGTTGTGTTCGTGCAACCGAGACCAAGGGGTCTCGGTGGGCGTTTGTTTTGGGGCTCAGGTAAACCGAAGGACAAAAAGGGGTATTTGGGATTATTTTGGATTATTTGATTTCGGGCTTTTAAAATAATTAACTTATTCAATTATTGATGAAATTAATCACGGCTTAATTAATTTAGCTTATTAATGTTTTTAGCTTAATTAAATTACTTATCAGGTTAAGGGTTAATTTATAATTAATTATAATTCATGGCATACTATAAGTTAATAATTAATTAGAAAATACATGACATTTATTATTTGATAGTTAAATTAAATCTATGATATATTACTAATTAATGATTAAATATAAATCATGACATATTATTAATTAATAATTATTTATAAATACATGACATATAAAAGCTATTATTAAATTAGACTTTATTAATATTTGAATGACTTAAACCATGACTTATTAATATAATACTTATAATTAACCATGACTTATAAGAATTTGCTTATTTAATATGCTTATTAAACTATGACTTATATAATCAGCTTATTCAATGAACAAGGTAAATTATTTAAGCATGTTAAACGAGCTTATTATTATTTATGGAAACTTACTATTTATGGAAACTTACTATTTTTGGAAACTTACTATGTACGGAAACTAACTATTTTTATAAACATACTATTTATGGAAACTTACTATTTTTGGAAAGTTACTATATATGGAAACCTGCTATTTTTGGAAAGTTACTATATATAGAAATCTGCTATTTTTAGAAAGTTACTAATTATGGAAATAACAAGTATAATAACACAAGAAACATGCAATACATTAATCAAGAACACATGAAATGTATAACATTAAGAAAGACATGATTAACCATGAACAAGTAACATAAACTAAGAACAAGTAACTTACATCATGCACAAGCAACTCATACACGTTCTTTATTATGTAGCTTACGTGAAGTCGGAGTAGTATTCTTCCGTTGTTCATCTCTTTCACCGATTACTGGACATAAGGTTCGGATATTCCGTCCTTCAGTAAGGACATCTCTTCTATGCATGATTAGGATTCCCCGTTTGCTATGTCATCTGTTTTCCCCGGTTTTTATATTATAAAACTTTCATTGTTTGCCATGCTATCATTTTAATTGTCGAAGCTATATACATGCATGACCATGACTTACATGACCACCTAGTTATGGAGGTACCATAACAATGACATATGAGGCACCTGTGTCATGACTCTCCCGCGACGAGAGTGATTTCTCGCGGCGTCCCTTCACGTTACATGTTGGCCATTATTATATTATTATTGGGTGAATGGGTGTATCCTAGTTACAGGTTTACACGTACATGGTGATTGGTTTAGTGTGTGCTCTACATTCTATCACATTGGAGCTGATCCTTCCACCCATATTACTGTTATAAGAGGTCACCCCTCTAATAGCATGACGAGGTCACCCCTCTATGTATTCATGCACACATTGATGATATGTTATGACTTATATGAGCTCGTGGGCATTTAATTATATTGCATGTAAAAATTATGACATTTCAGTTATCTTTCATATTCATAAATTATCTTCCAGGTTTTCCTCAGGAAATAGATATTCATTTCCGTTGCTTTCATCGTTTATTACTCATTTTCAGTTACTCTTATCATGTCATTATATCCATTCACTGAGCATATTTCTCAGACGTATTTTCTTTTTCATGTCTCATACGGCAGGTACCGAAGGACGATATTGGACATCGCGAGTATGTGCTTAGGATGAGAGCTACCTTAGTTTTCTTTCCTTATGCATTTTTAATACTTATGCTTTGGTTGGACGTATGTTTTGTCCTTTTGTCTTCTTTTAATCTTATTTATGTTGAGTTTATTTTGAGAGCCGATGTTTGATTTCGGTTTTCCTGTTGGTCTTTTATGTCTTTATGACGTTATGCCTTTATGATGCTTTGATGACGCGGAATGATTATGACATAACGGCCTCCTTGTCAAAGTGAGTCGCTACACATACATGCGTTGAGCTCGGAATCTCCGCATACTTCCTTCAGTTCATTAAGGATTGAATTTCTTCCAGTCATTTTACTTGAGATAAGTTGATTAGTTGAAAGGGTTTGTGAAAGAGTTAGGGTTACAGATAATTGATTTGGGGGCGAATGTCAATGAACCACCGATGATAAGAATATATAGTTGTCCAAAGTTCGCACAATTTAAGTCCCTGAATAGTTTTAGTAACTCAAAGGTCGTGCAAATTACGTCCTTCTAAATGTGTCAGAATGTGGATCATCACCTTTTTGCGGGAAAACGGTTTCAGGGACGCAATATGCATAAACAAAAGGTGGAAGCAATCGTGGCGAGTATTAAATGGCTTCGGGGACGAAAATTGCATAAAGGAAAGGTGGATATTAGATGACGAGATGGTGTGGCACGGGAAATGACGAATATACCCTCACGTGCCAGGCACGTGTGGGAGTTAACGAAGGAACATGAAGAAAAGTAAAAAAAAAAGTTAACTCAGTGGCAAAATTGCACGAGATTTTGAAGTATAATAACAAAATTGCTTGGAGTTTGCTCTCGGTGCAAGGACGAAATTTGCAGTTTACCCCTAATTCTATTAGGAAACTAGTAAATAAACATGGTAATAAAGATAAATATAAACCATACTTAAACTAAGTAATCATAATTTTTTTAGGAAACATGGTAATAAAGATAAATATAAACATGGTAATAAAGATAAATATAAACCATACTTAAACTAAGTAATCATAATTTTTTAGGAAACTAAGTATAAACTTTAAAAGAACATATATCTATACTATTATATAAAGAGGCTAACTCCAATTTTAACTTCGATCTTAATCCCGAAACTAAAATTTCCAAACCTAACTCCAAACCAAAAAGTAAGATATGAAACTTAAATTTAAACCTTTAGATCATATTTTGTTAAATTGATCACATTCATCCATATGTTTTTATAACAAACTTTTTTAACAACCTTAGTAACAAACAATTCAAAACACTTTTATTTTTAAATTGAAATATCTTTTGATATATTTATTTTTTTATAATCTAATTTCACCATATTTTCTAAAATTTCGTGCTTTTTAATTTAACATCCATTTTGATATAATTTTATTAAATTTTAGTTTTTTTTTGTTTTTAATGAGTTTATTTAAGATAATCTAACTTTTTTACTACTTCAACTTTAATTTGAATCTTATCGCTAAACAAGTAGTCATCGAGTACTTGTCGCTGCATTGCGCGGGTATGATGCTAGTATATATATACCCATGCATTTTTTGTCTAGTATTATGTTTAAGTCTATTGTACCCTTGAACAATGCTAAAACATAAATATGTAGCCATTTATTCCATCTTTAACCTATCCAAGATGGAATAAATGGCTACAGATTTATGTTTTATTATATAACTTATATACCACCACTGCTACTAGAGAACCAAAAGATTATGGATAAAAATTCACCATATTACATAGCAGTTTATTGTTTTGAACAAAATTACTCACTTTTATTAATTTGGAACGATTTAGTTGTTGGAATTTATAAAAAAACCTTTTATCATATTAACGCATTAATAATCACGAGTACGCAGCGGAATTTAGGATCACGTATAGACAAGTAATTAACATAAACAATAAAGAAACGCGTACCTTTTAGCGATAAAATAAACACCTTTATCGAACCACCAATAAAGATCAAAGTAGATCTCTCTAAGAATACGCACACAATACGTTATAGCAAACAATTAAGTATGCTAGTACAAATTGTGATAAAGCTAATTTAAACTCGATTTCTTAAATCAAGTCTACACTAAAACAAACCAAACAATGTGTATACTTTATCACACAATACCTAAACAAAAAGATTCGTAAATCGATTATAATGTTTTGTCGTAGGATATTGAATTGCATGGATGGATACCAATGATAATCCATTATATATATACATACCAAGTATAGTCGGTTCCAAGTTTTCTAAACCAAATAAGAATCAGTTTCTAAACCAAATAGGAAATCAACTTTTTACGTAAATAAATAAAAGGTATTAATTTAAATTACCTTTTATTTGTTTTACATATAAATCCTTCTAGTTAACTTTTAACTATGGTTTGTCATAGCTTATCACTAATTAATATATTACGCCTAATATATTAACGTATAATTGTTTTACGTATTAACGCGTGCGTCTCCTTAGGCTCGGGACGACTTCCGGACATATATTATTTACGTGGACATATTCCTCCAGCTCCCACTTGGACATGTACAATAATATAATATAATAACATCGGTTAGCGTCTAGCAACACGCCAATGCTCCCAGAAACTCTCGAGTGTAGTTTTCCATAAAATACAATTAAATGACTTAGACATTTATAATCCCTTTGTTTCTCAAATGCCATGTTAATAATGGATATGGATCAAAGTCATTCCATTTTAACTATTCTGTTTCTCGTATTACATAATTAATATAGATTACCAATTTAATCGAGACAAATCTAGATTACGACATGGTTCAAGATAACGAGGGGAGTAGCATTATTCTTCAATCCTAGTTGAATGAACAAATTCTATCTTGACTACACGTGCCTCTTACATGCTTCAAGATACAAATGATTATAGTCTTTATTACTACTTTATTCAGGATAGCGTTAGAACTATAGCAAAAAGTATCATCCACATATATAAGACCTGCTTGTATCTCAAGTCAAAGGATTTAGTAATGTAAATCATTTAGAAGTTTCACTTAAAGACGTCGATCCATAAAGTGATTGACTTGTTAGTAGGAGATGTCCAATATACAACTTTTGAATATCGTATGAGGTGGTGAACCGTTCTTGCATATCCTACGAACATAGTGATATCTCCTTTGGTAGTGTTTGGCGCCTCTCTGAACTCCCGGTTCGTTAGCTATGATGATTGCACTTGAATTGTCAGAATACATCTTTATAGGTTCTTCATTGGTAGGAACTACACCAAGTTCACCAATAAACTTCCTCATCCAAACAGCTTCCTTTGCAGCTTCAGAAGCAGCAATGTATTCAGCTTTTGTGGCAGATTGTGCAGTAGTACTTTGATTGGAGCTCTTCCATACTACCGCGCCTCCTTTCAAAACGAAAACATACCCAGTTTGAGATTTAGTATCATCTCTATCGGTTTCAAATCCAGCATCACAATAACAATTAACTTGTAGCTCAGTAGCTTCCGGATTTCCACCATAAACCAAAAATGTATCCTTAGTATGTCTTAAATACTTAAGAATATTTTTCACAGCAGTCCAGTGACTTTCACCTGGATTTTGCTGAAATCGTCTTGTAATATTTTGCGCGAACGCAACATCAGGTCTTGTGCATCTCACAGCATACATAATAGAACCTACAGCCGAAGCATAAGGAACATTATGCATACGCTTCATCTCTTCAGATGTAGTAGCACCTTGTGTTTTATTTAAGTCAGTGTGCACTTGCATAGGAATGAGACCACGCTTGGAATTATCCATTCTATACTTCTTCAAAATCTTATCAAGATATGCATTTTGACTTAGTCCAATTAACCGCTTCGATCTATCTCTATAGATTTTGATTCCAAGAATAAATGCCGCTTCCCCTAAAACTTTCATAGAAAAACACTTTCCAAGATAGGTCTTTACCTCTTGTAAACTTGGAATATGATTTCCCATAATGATTATGTCATCAACATACAAGATTAGGAAAACAACATTACTTCCACTAGCTTTTTGATATACAAATGGCTCATCTAGATTTTGATCAAAACAAAACTTTTTGATTTCTTCATCAAATCTTTAATTCCAGCTTCTTGATGCTTGCTTAAGTCCATAAATGGATCTTTGAAGCATACATACTTTTCTGGGATGCTTAGGATCAACAAAACCTTCCGGTTGTTCCATATAGATTTCTTCTTCCAAGTAACCATTCAAGAACGCGGTTTTTACATCCATTTGCCATATCTCATAGTCATAGTACGCTGCTATAGCTATGAGAATCCTAATAGCTCTCAAATATGCAACAGGAGAAAAGGTTTCCTCATAGTCAACACCAAAAGTTTGTGTAAACCCTTTTGCTACAAATCGAGCTTTATAGGTGTGTACAATGCCATCAATGTCCGTCTTCTTCTTGTAAATCCATTTACCCTTTACGACCTTCGCATTAGGTGGTAAATCTACAAGTCTCCAAACTTGATTATCATACATAGATTGCATTTCCGCATTCATAGCAACAATCCACTTATCAGATTCAGAATCCAATATTGCATCTCTATAGTTATTGGGTTCATTAAGATCCCCTAAACTATGTTCCTCGACTTCTACATTTAGACATAGTCGTTCAGGTGATTTGATTGTTCTTTTTGATTTATGAATGGGGACAACATCCTCTTCTTGTGTTACATCATGTGCAAGACTTTCTTTCTCAATTGGATGTTCGCTAGTAGTTTCAGAAGGTAAAATATCTTCATCCTCTAGTTCTACAATCCTCTCACTCTCTTTTTGAACTATGAGATTCTTTTCAAAGAAATCTGCATACCTCTCAACAACTATTTTGTTTTCATGTGGGTAGTAGAAATAGTAACCCATAGTTTCCTTATGGTAACCTATGAAGACACATTTAACCGATCTTGATTGAAGTTTGTCTGGCGTGTGACGTTTCACATGAGCCTCACAACCCCAGACCTTTAAGTAAGACAAGTTAGGAACTTTTCCATGCCATAGTTCATATGGAGTCTTGTCAACCTTCTTGGTTGGAACCATATTGAGAATGCGTGCAGCAGTCTCTAGAGCATAATCCCAAAAGGATAGTGGCAAAGTAGAAAGACTCATCATTGATCGAACCATGTTTAGCAAAGTTCGATTTCTCGTCTCAGAAACACCATTGTGTTGTGGTGTGTAAGGAGGAGTCAGCTGTTGAACAGTTCCACTAGCCTTTAGATAATCTTTAAATTCTTGACTAATATATTCACCGCCATGATCCGATCGAATGGCTTTAATAGTCTTTCCGAGTTGATTTTCTACTTCATTTTTTAATACCTTGAATGTTTCAAAGACTTCATGTTTATGTTTAAGCAAATAAACATAACCATAACGACTATAATCATCAGTAAAGGTAATGAAGTATGTATCACCTTGCTTTGACACATGTCTAAGTGTACCACATACATCGGTATGGATTAATCCAAGTAGATCTTTCACCTTCTCCGTTTTATGAGAAAAATATTTCCTTGTCATCTTGCCCGATATACAAGAAACGCATTGATCAAACGGTTCACTATCCGCTGAGTTTAAAAGTCCATCATGTTGCAACTTTTCAATTTGCTTCTTGCTAATATGAGCAAGTCGACAATACCAAAGATAAGTTGAATCTAAACTTGCTTTAGATTTCTTATTGCTAATCGAATACATTGAATTCACAATTTGCAAAGTAGGATCATGCATATCAATTTCATAAATACCATTAACACGGATACAATTAAAATAAATCATATCATTAAAAGAAACGGTCATACCAGAATCCGTAAATTTATGAATAAACCCTTTATCATGCAAACAAGAAACTGAAACAACACCTCTAGTTATAGTAGGTGCATAATGACAATCATCCAAAACAAGAATTAAACCATTAGGTAAAACTAAGTCAAAACTTCCAATAGCTTCTACTTCAGCACGTACGCCGTTTCCAACATACAAGTAGACAGCACCTTGCTTCAGCTTCTTGGCTCCTCTAAGTCCCTGTTTTGTGTTACAAATGTTAGTACCACAACCAGTGTCATACACCCAGGAATTTTTAAGCAAATAATTCAATGGTATACATACCTGAAGAAGTGGACGATCCAACTTGCTTCTTCTTTTTCATCAACTCGGCTAGATAAACAAGACAATTCCTCTTCCAATGTCCAACCTCTTTGCAGTGGTGACATGTGGAATCTTTTGCCGAATGCTCTTTCTTATAAGGTTGAGGCTTTTTAGGTTTAGGCGGATAAGAATTTTTAGGACCCTTATCCTTACCTTTACCTTTAGCCTTACCTCCTTGCGGTTTGTACTTATGGATCCTACCACCTTGGATCGCCATCACTTGTGGTGTAGAAGAAGATGCAACATTTGACTTCTTGTTCTTCTTAACTCCTTTCTCAAATTCAATAAGCAAATAATGAACTTTACTAACTGTCTTCCCCATGCTTTGCATATTGTAAATTTGCACAAAGCCCTCAAAATCACTTGAAAGTGAATTGAGAATCAAGCTAACAGAGACAGCTTCTGGAAGAACATAGTTGAGAGTTGCCAAATGATCCAAATAGCTTTTCATCAATAGAACATAATAGCTAACGGATTGACCCTCTTCCTGCTTGCATGAACGGAAAGTGTGTACTAACTCTTGTAGTTTGACGCCAGAAGGCTTTCCATACATCTTTTGGAGCTCAGTTATCATGTCCTTAGGACTTTTGTATTCAAATTGCTGATAAAGTTTTGGACTCATAGTTCCAAGCATTAAACAAGCAACTTCATTATGACGATCATAAAGAGCATCCCATTCTACTAATTGTTCATTAGTAGCATTAGCACCAGGATGGTCAGGCAAAGGATTGTCATACACATCCCCTAGTTTCTCCACACGTACAACTAGTTTGAGCGCGCGTAACCACTCATTGAAGTTAGGACCAGTAAGTTGTTGCTTCTCAAGCATCGACCTAAAAGCCGAACTGTTTTGTTTGGTTTGGGCATTGTTCGTTGTCATCTACAAATAAACAAAGTTCAATAATTTAGTATTTTCGATAATACTTCCTTTATAGAAAATTAAATACCCATGTTTATAAATAAACAATTAATTTTCTAAAAGCTAGAATCCACCAAGACATACCACCACTGCATCAGTTGATCTGCTAGTGATGATGATATTCAAGGGGTAATTGACGTTCAATAATTGCATCTAATACAACTTCTAGAATTATGGGACTCAACTTTATATCCATCACTTGTGACAATTCAAAAGTGCAAAAGCAAGCATGTTTATCCCATCTATTGCCACGAGTTAAGGTCTCACCTATCTTAACTTGTTTAAATCGTCCAACCAAAAACCGTGATTATATAGCACTGACGTCTCACAATCGAGTGTATTATATCACCCTGGGTTACAAAATCACCACAGTCTCACGTATGGTGAAAGAGTAAGTGCAAGTGCTTTTACACGTTGGATGGCAAATAAACTTATTTCAAAGGGTATAAATTTTGACAATTCAAAAACATGTACAAAGAAGCATACAACATCTTTGTATCATGATAATTTATAAAATTACTCAATTCGTTAATTATAAATATCACTTATTTAACTTACAATTCAATTGTATAAATAGTGATATCATAAAAATTGACGATTCAACATGTATTCTATTTAAAGAAGTTTAATTTTATCACGGAAAAATATTAAAGAATGATTAAAATCATTCAAACCCTAGGCCATTCGTGGCTTCCTAAATAGTATGCAAGATAAGGAGACTACAAGTAGTCAGGTATTATAGGGCAATGTTATCTACAAGACCGAAGTCTTGATGAGTCTTCTCGAACCTTAGCCTTGCAACTAGATAGTACTTTTGCAAATTACGTCATTAATAAAATTTTACAACTTTAAAGTAGAAAACAAATTATAAACTTGATTCTTGCTAATCACGGCGTGAGTTAGATTTAAAACCATGTAAGGGCGACTCATTTGTTGCCACATATGATCGTGCAAGAACAAGATTATAATAAATCAAATTTCATATAGTTTTAGTCCGGTTTATTTTTATTTTCCGAAAAACCCTTTGCTTGAACCATGATATATAACAATTATAATCAAAAGCAAAACAAATAAACATTAACCTAAAACATATACCCAATTAACAATTAATCACATAATTTACAAATATGAAGCAAGACCTACTCCCTCCCATCCCAGGAATAATTGAAGAGAGTTATCTCCAGTCACCAACATGGCATAAAAAAAAGTAGGAATGGAGGCAGGTCCATCGAATCAACCCCCACAAGGGGTTCCCTACCCCTATCATCCGGAGCAAGTGATAGGAGGGGATTCGGTCCTCTCTATCGAGCGCCGGCATGCATACCACATCTATCATGACTTCAATTAAATCAATTAATTAAGAACACATGATCCAGGGTAAACTTGCATGATTCCCATGGATCGAACCATAAATTTAACAATTAACAACGTGATAAATAACGACTAATTAACAATTAACAACGACTAATTAACAATTAACAACATATTTATCAACAAAAATTGCATACAACTTAAGGTTTGTCTAATTAATTTTATTAACCCTAATTAGGGTTTATGAGAAATTAATCTTCAAATAAAATAATTCAAACGCCATCATAGTAAGTTTACACAATTTTATCTCTTTCGTTATTTTTAATGTAATTAAAAGCTATACGAACGGCTCGTGATGCCACTGTTGGAATTTATAAAAAAACCTTTTATCATATTAACGCATTAATAATCACGAGTACGCAGCGGAATTTAGGATCACGTATAGACAAGTAATTAACATAAACAATAAAGAAACGCGTACCTTTTAGCGATAGATTAAACACCTTTATCGGACCACCAATAAAGATCAAAGTATGATCGATCTCTCTAAGAATACGCACACAATACGTTATAGCAAACAATTAAGTATGCTAGTATAAATTGTGATAAAGCTAATTCAAACTCGATTTCTTAAATCAAGTCTACACTAAAACAAACCAAACAATGTGTATACTTTATCACACAATACCTAAACAAAAAGATTCGTAAATCGGTTTTAATGTTTTGTCGTAGGATATTGAATTGCATGGATGGATACCAATGATAATCCATTATATATATATATACATACCAAGTATAGTCGGTTCCAAGTTTTCTAAACCAAATAGGAATCAGTTTCTAAACCAAATAGGAAATCAACTTTTTACGTAAATAAATAAAAGGTATTAATTTAAATTGCCTTTTATTTGTTTTACATATAAATCCTTCTAGTTAACTTTTAACTATGGTTTGTCATAGCTTATCACTAATTAATATATTACGCCTAATATATTAACGTATAATTGTTTTACGTATTAACGCGTGCGTCTCCTTAGGCTCGGGACGACTTCCGGACATATATTATTTACGTGGACATATTCCTTCATTAATTTGGTTAGCAGGTTAATATGAAACTCATCCCAGTAAGTCTTGCCGACTTGGCCAGTCACACATACCAGCTGCCGCAAATTACTGAAGCAAACTGATTACTTTGATGACACATTGCATAAACATACTACATTTCATTGGCCAGAAGTAATGATTCCGGAAAATCAATGTAGTCAAAAGCTCGACTACACACACACACACTTTCAGGAGCCTTATATTATTAACAGGATAGTAAAGTCTGTGATGTCTTAAGAGACTTTTAATATGAAGTATGCTACCATAGTCTTTGATTCAATGGGTAATCATTTTTAGTAAAAACTAAATAGTTAGTATAATGAGCTACCCCGTAGTCACTACTAGAAAAACAGCTTTTACCCACAGCAAGTTCCGTGGGAAATCCAGTGGGAAAGGGCCCTTACCCACGGATTTCCCACGGAATTGTTCCGTTTGTAAAAACATCGTGGGTAAATATTTTCCCACGGAATTTCCCACAGAGCGTTGACCATTTTCCCACGGATTTCCCACGGTTATTATTACACATTTTTAACATAAATGATGTGAGATTTTTTCCCACGGATTTCCCACGAACTTTTTCCCACAGATTTCCCACATACATTTTCCCACAGATTTCCCACGGGCATATTCCCACATATTTCCCACGGACATATTCCCACAGATTTCCCACAAATTTTAACCCCCATTTTCCTATATGTTTCCCACAGATTTCCCACAACTATTTCCCGCGGATTTCCCACGGACATATTCCTACGGATTTCCCACAATTTTTATCAACCATTCATCCGTGGGAAATACATGGCCAAATATCCGTAATTTTTCGGATTCTAAAATCTGGAAATATGAAAAATTGATATTTGAAAGAATATAACCATTAATTGATATATAAACAAAATATACAAATCCAGTACCTCGAGATACATAAATGTGTCGTTGGTTGGACATAATCCGTATTCCTAAACTTTTGTCGACATACTACAACCTAATAGTTATAACTTCTAACAAAAAAGCTAAAGCCTAATCCCAAATCAAACTAGCTATGACCTGATTAGCAAGGATATTTTGAGCGATTGATGATGTTGTGAGTTTTTCTTCAGCTGGCGTTGTTATGACTTCTTTTCCGCTTTTAGTACGTGCACTGGATTTTAGATGATTGGCTTGTTCCTGTTTTTCAGAGAATACATATGTTAGTAAAAAAATATAAGTTCTATATTATTCATAGAAGGTGTGAATAACTCTTACATGCTTCGTATGGTCAATGCTGCAATGAACAACATCATGTGATTGCTTTGCAATCGCAGACCATCAGCTAACAGTGGTAGGAAGTGACGGAGCCTACACTAAGCCGTTGAAAACGAATTATAATTCGTTTTTAACGGCTTAGTGTAGGCTCCGTCACTTCCTACGACTGTTAGCTGATGGTCTGCGATTGCAAAGAACATGATGTTGTTCATTGCAGCATTGACCATACGGAGCATGTAAGTATTTCCTTGATCCACGTTTACTTTTGTTGTTTCTGAAGACATTAATATTTAAAAATAAACATCAAGTATACTTGATTTATCTGAAAATAAGTCTAGCCGATATTTCGATAAAATGAAAAGAAAGACGCAAAAACAAGGTATGTAGTACCTTGACGAGAACATTCATAATGGTCGCCAGGTTGACCGTTGCTTGTCAAACCATCAGAGATTACTGGATCACCTCCTCTACGCAAGAAGTCTTCCATCACCGTCTGTATATCATTTTTCCACCAGTCACCTGCACTTTCAGTTATTAATTCGGTATTCTTTTACAAAGTATTTGAACTAAGATGAAGATACATATTAGTAGTTGACATGGAATGTGGGAAGTAATTAAATACCTACGATGACAAGAACCTCTGCATGAGGTTTAGGAAATGGGTAAGTAGTACCAATCTTGGGAGATACGACTAATAAACCATGTACAGTAGCTCAAGACCAGTCGTTGTGTGCATGCCACCATAATGTGCCTTCCTCGTCCGACAGAATAATCTTCTGGCTAAAACGAGAACCTGGCTGAATCGGGCATTGTGTGACAAAACAGGTAGCTTTTTGAGTGGGGCAGGACGAGTTTACTAAAAACACTTATTGTACAGAAATTGTGATAACAATAAAACTATTGTTTCATGTCTTTAATTTAATGATTGCAAATTTTCAATTCCATAACGGTAAGGATGCATACCAGTTGCATCAGTTTCCTTGACCTCGCATGAAAAAGCACAATTATCACACATCCCTGCAAGAATGTATAGTATTATACGGTATCACTTCCCTTGCTAAAAGAACAAATATTTCAATACCCGAATATAATATAGCAGAATAAGATACCGTTGCAGTCTTGCAGAGGCTCAGCAAAATGTTTAAAGAAAGCACTTCGACGACATTCTTTTTTGGACTGCACTTAGAAGATATCAAAATAGGTTTTAACATATCAGTTGAAAGTTATTTTCCTTTGTAATCATTAAGATACAAAAAATATGTTTTAATGCGCACCTGACAATATCAGACCATGTCATAAAGATTTTGCAGCCCTGAATTCTCGTAGAAGACCATGGAGCTCTGTAAAGAACGAGAGTAAGTTAACTCGTATGAGAAAGATACATCAATCGAAATTTTTCTATTGTATGGCACGTTATAGTTTCTGCGATCATGTGTAACACCTTATAATACATTTTATTCTAAATTGATAGGGTCTTACTGTCAAACCAAACCGTTTGAACCCGCACAAAAGTACCATTTTGACCCGTTATCCAACCTGTACATGTCTCTAATTTATACCTGTCTAGGCACATCAGCAGGCCTAAAGTACAGTAAACATTCAGAAGGAAGCCCGTCACGTCCTGCCCGACCGCTTTCCTGGAAATATTAAATAAGTTACAAACAAGAAAATCAAATGCTACACATAAGCTTTTCATAGAGAGTGCAAACCTGGTAGTAAGTCTCCATCGATTTACCCAGGCTGTGATGAATGACAAACCTGACTATAACAAAATAGCGCGTAAGACATGAAAAAAATCATAGATATTAAAAAATAAAAGACGATTGACCATTTTATTAGATGGTCATTTGCCAAAAATACCAATGTACTAATTCATTTCTCCCGTTCTAGTTATGGTACTTTTCTGTACATCTGAGTTTAAGAAAAATGGTTTTAAGTTCGGTTTGGATCATTTTGTAACCAAATACTAGGTAAACAATGAGTACTAACCATCTGGCTTATTAATTCCCATGCCAAAAGCCACCTGTCGCAAAACAAACCTACATTAATTAGCTCGAACTATAAATAGAGTTAATTATAATAGTCGAAAAACATACCGTCCCAACAATGACCTGCAACTTGCTATTGCTCCACCTGTCACAAAGTCATAACTTTATTAATTTAACACAACTTATTACTTTCGGCATAGTTTCAGTTAAGCATTAATAAAATTAAAGATAAAAATCTATAATAGACAGCATATGAAAAAATAATTATGATTACCGCATATGAACTCTTTCACGGGCATTTACATCCATATCTGCGTGATAATGGTCAGCTGAAACCCCTCTCTAACGCAATAACCAACCTATCCAAACACTATCTGCGCCACACTATAATTACTCGACTCCCCCACATCTTCATCCTGATTCTTCGCCATATGCCACGCAGCTTCATCTTCAATATCCAACATCATCTTTATCAAAATCCCAAACAGCCTACTAATAAATAGCGGCAACTATCTCATCTCCGCCAACAAATCCAAACTCTCCTTCCACAAACTCAATCAGAAAATGCCAAGTCCCCGCCTCCACCAGCCTCCTCCTAAAAAACCTTGGCTCAATGCTAGCCAACTCAATCAACAACACCACGCCTCCTGGTGTAGTCACCTCTTTACCCCTATCACAGATCAAGATGAAGATCTAAAATAAAAGCAAAAACATAAATTAATATAGACCAATCACAGTTAAGATCTAAAAATAACAAAACTAAATTAGATTTTCTTTAATTAATACATAGCCTCATATCGATAATCATATTGAAGAAAAAATGAAAATAACCTGATTTGTGATATGAACTGGAATCGGGACAATGGAGGGAGGTGACTAGATAGGATCAGCAATGGAGAAGTGTATAGAAGCCTCAGATCCATATACCCAATTAATACATAGCCTCGGATCAATAATCAATTTGAGATGTGAGATGTGAGGATAAGTTTATTTTAGAGAGAGAGTAAAGATAATAAGTTCTGAGATGTGGGATGTGAGGTTGAGAAGGATGGAGGGATAATTTTGATTTTTGGTGAAAAATATAAGCGGGACATAGAAAATGATGAAAATATATATGCGTGGGAAATCCGTGGCAAAATTATATCTTACATTCCCACGGATTTTTTTGTAGGAAATATGTGGGTAATTACCCACTAATTTCCCACAGATTTATAATATTTGTGGGAAATATGTGGGAAATATGTGGGAAATTACCCACGACTTTCCCACGGACGATCGTTTTCTTTTATTTTTCTCGATATAGATACATTTTTATGTTAGAAATTTTGGTGGGTGAATCAATAATCTGAGAGTCGTGTCAAGCACTTTCAGATCAAAGTATTTCGATGGTTCTATCGAAATCTATAATCGGATAAAACTCAGATTCGAACTGTATATGTGCTATTGTTGTTATGATGTCAGAACCAGAAAATAAAGAACATAAATGACCAAATAACTATTGACGGTTTGTAACTGCTTTAAGCAGTTAAAACCGCATATTTACAACGGGCAAAATAGGTGTCAAAACCCGGGAATTTTATTTTCTAGTGCGTTTTCGACATAACACTTTATACCAAATAAAATTTTTCCAAGCTGACCTGGCAGCTCGACCCCAGCCAGGGGCGCTGCCCCTTGGACCCTGCCCAGGGGCACTGCCCCCGGACCCCCGTCGTACGGGGGCTTCGCCCCCGTATGATAACCGTAATAATGTAATACAAGTGTGCACCCCATACAACCCCGACTTGATGAACGTTTATCACGATTACACATTGGTCAACAAAGTAAATCCATTACACTTAAATCATTATTGGTAACACAAAATCACCAACAATCCTCCCCTATATAAGTGTAATCTTGATTAACTTAAAGAAAATCATAACACAATCAAACTGATGCATAAATGAAATGTCGACATGATTGAGTTTCACATTAGTATATTCGCATTCCAAATATTCGAATATTAGAGTGTCACTAAGGATTGAACTCTTCTATCCATAGAGAATACCTTATTAGGAATCAGCTTCACAGTAGAATCAAACGGAACATGAGATGTTTAACGAAGTAGTCAGTAGGGTATCGTCGTACACAAATGTCAAACCGATGAGTTTAGAGTGTAAGGTTATACATAAGATGTTAAACGGATGAGTCGAAAAGTATCTTTGTACATGAGATGTCAAACGGATAACTCAATATAATATCGTTGTACACGACTTGTTGAATAGATGAGTCGATAGGGTATCGTTGTATACGAGATGTTCAAATGAGTAGTCGATAGGGTATCGTTGTATACGAGATGTTCAAATGAGTAGTCTATAGGGTATCGTTGTATACGAGATGTTCAAATGAGTAGTCGATAGGGTATCGTTGTATACGAGATGTTCAAATGAGTAGTCTATAGGGTATCGTTGTATATGAGATGTTCAAAGAGTATCGTTTTATACGAGATGTTCAAAGGAGTAGTCGATACGAGATGTTTACATAAGTAATCGATAGGGTATCGTTGTACACGAGATGTTCTAACGAGTAGTCGATAGGGTATCGCTGTACACGAGATGATCAAAGGAGTAGCCGATAGGGTATCGTTGTACACGAGATGTTCAAATGAGTAGTCGATAGGGTATCGTTGTACACGAGATTTTGAAATAAGTAGTCGATAGGTTATCGTTGTACACGAGATGTTCAAATGAGTAGTCGATAAGGTATCGTTGTAAATGAAATGTTCAAATTAGTAGTCGATAGGGTATCATTGTACACGAGATGTTCAAATGAGTAGTCGATAGGGTATCATTGTACACGAGATGTTCAAATGAGTAGTCGATAGGGTATCGTTGTACACGATATGGCCAAATGAGTAGTCGATAGGGTATCATTGTACACGATATGGCCAAATGAGTAGTCGATAGGGTATCATTGTATACGAGATGTTCAATTGAGTAGTCGATAGGGTATCGTTGTACACGAGATGTTCAAATGAGTAGTCGATAGGGTATCGTTGTATACGAGATGTTCAAAATAGTAGTCGACAGGGTATCGTTGTATACGAGATGTTCAAATAAGTAGTCGATATGGTATCGTTGTATACGAGATGTTCAAATAAGTAGTCGATAGGGTATCGTTGTATACGAGATGTTCAAATGAGTAGCCGATAGGGCATCGTTGTATACGATATGTTCAAATGAGTAGTCAATAGGGTATCGTTGTATACGAGATGTTCAAATGAGTAGCCGATAGGCTATCGTTGTATACGAGATGTTCAAATGAGTAGCCGACAGGGTATCGTTGTATACGATATGTTCAAATGAGTAGTCGATAGGGTATCGTTGTATAAGATATGTTCAAATGAGTAGTCGATAGGGTATCGTTGTATACAATAAGTTCCCGCCAAAACTTCCCCCCCAAAACTTCCCGCCAAAACTTTCCGCCAAAACTTCCCACCATAAGTTCCCGCGAAAACTTCCCACCAAAAGTTCCCCCCAAGATTTCCCCCCAAAAGCACCTTTTTTGTTACCATAAAAGCATCTTCATAACCAAGAACTAAACAGATCACACACACTCTTGCCATCTCAACGACCAACACACACATTGTAATTATGAAGATGGTGGCATATGAAGCTTTTACGTGTACTTGTGGAGCCGGAGATGTAGTTCTAAGAGAATCGTATAGACACCATACCCGTGGTAAACTATACTATGCTTGTCCACTATCGAAGGTGATCAGTCACATGTGTTTTTATTTGTGTAGTTTACAAATAATATGATTAGGTATGTTTAATGAATAAATTTTCCCTACTCTTTAATTAACAGCCTCGGGAAGGTACTTTTGGATGTGAATTTTTTCTATGGAAAGAGGATCGAGTTCGTCTACTACTTGGTTCTCCTGGAGCTTCAACGACTTCAACTTATTCACCAATACCTTCAATGACTCCAGTTTCCTCTCCGAGCTCTTCAACACCTCCAATCTATTCTTCGGGACCTTCGAGGTATGCAGAGTGTGCAAACTGCAAGCTCTTGACTATAAAGCTAAATATACTCGAGGCAACAATGGAAACACAAATGCATCCCGAGCACCACACAACGAATTCAAATGCACTACTACATGAGCTTTACAATAGCGTGGGAAACATTAGTTTGCAGTAGTTTGTCATTTAGCATCTCGACTTCGTAATGTAATTCGTATGTTTTATCTACTGCGTAATGTAATTCGTATGTTTTATTGACTTTGTAATGTAATTCGTATGTTTTATCATCTTTTTAGTGTAATTCGTATGTTTTTTAGACTTTGTAATATGATTCGTATGTTTTATTGTTTAACTTTTTATCGACTTTATAATGTAAGTTGTATGTTTTATTGAATAAACTTTTATCAACTTTCTCACGGATGTATAAATCATAAAATATTGGTAGTCCGTGGGAAATATGTGGGTAATATGTGGGAAATCCGTGGGAAAACCGTGGGAAATCTGTAATCCGTGAGAAATCCGTGGGTAAATTACCCACGGATTTCCCACGGATGGATAAATAATAAAATAATATGTTTTCTGTGGGAAATCTGTGGGAAAGTTCCGTGGGAAATCCGTGGGTAAATTACCCACGGATTTCCCACGGATGGATAAATAATAAAATAATATGTTGTCCGTGGGAAATCCGTGGGTAAATTACCCACGGATTTCCCACGGATGGATAAATAATAAAATAATATATTATCCGTGGGAAATCCGTGGGTAAATTACCCACGGATTTCTCACGGATGGATAAATAATAAAATAATATGTTGTCCGTGGGAAATCCGTGGGTAAATTACCCACGGATTTCCCACGGATGGATAAATAATAAAATAATATGTTATCCGTGGGAAATCCGTGGGTAAATTACCCACGGATTTCCCACGGATTAATAATAATAAAATAATACGTTGTCCGTGGGAAATCCGTGGGTAAATTACCCACGGATTTCCCACGGATAGATAAATAATAATAATAATGTATATACCGTGGGAAATCCGTGGGTAATTTGCCACAGGTTTCCCGCGGATGTGTAAAATAACTAAAATAGTTTTGTAATCCGTGGGAAATCCGTGGGTAATTTGCAATCCGTGGGAAGTTCGTGGGTAATTTGTCACGACTTTCCCACGACTTTCCCACGGAAACCTTGGTCAATGCTTCTGTGGGAAATCCGTGGGTAATTTCCCACGGATTTCCCACGGAATTTTTTTTTGTCATTTCTGTGGGAAATCCGTGGGAAATCCGTGTCAAATTTCCCACGGTTTTTGTTCCGTGGGAAAATTTTCGTGGGTAAAGGCTGTTTGTGTAGTAGTGAGTCTTTGATTGCAGTTTCAGTGTTGATATGTTTCTTTTTACGTATTTTGTAAAGGAAATAAATCAACTTAACGTTAGTATACCGTGCGAATATGAGGATAAATGCCATGTATGATTTAGCTTATGTTTATGAACAGTAATTTAACACTACTATAATTACTAACTTATGATTATACTTTAAAGGTATGTGTTTATATGATTAAATGATATCCTTGAAGTGCGCTTTCACATCGCTTTTTTCCTGGCCTTTTGATACGAACCTATCCAATACTTGGCTCATATTGGTTCATAAGTCCCAAGTGTAAAAGTCACTAAAAAAACTAGATTGTTTGAGGAGGGGACGCCTAGGCTTAAGAAACCATCAACTAATCAGTTGGAGAAAATATCGTCATGAAACTAACGATATATTCTTCTGGCCTAGACTTAAAACCAGCCTCTTTAGAAAGAAAGACTCCAATTTTCATACTGAAAAATCACATAGGAATGGGTTAAATAA
This sequence comes from Glebionis coronaria, assembly GCA_025667525.1. Taxonomy (NCBI): domain Eukaryota; kingdom Viridiplantae; phylum Streptophyta; class Magnoliopsida; order Asterales; family Asteraceae; genus Glebionis; species Glebionis coronaria. The sequence goes on from CM046875.1 coordinate 26,799,022, forward strand.
ATGTTACAGGATACACAAGACCCAAAACCTGTGATCCGAGCTTTAGCTGTTCGAACAATGGGATGCATCCGAGTTGATAAAGTAACAGAATATATTTGTGATCGTTTTGAGAGATGTCTTAAGGAAACGTATCTCTCTGCTTACAGAAATTCTAATTATTAATCAACCAGAGTACTATAAAATGATTGGGAAAATTATGAAAAGAGTCCCAAAAAAATGGGCAATGCCCAAAAAAGGCCAAAAAAACATGTTTTTCTCGATTTGTCCCAGGGCAACAAAGAATATAGGGCATGAACCGTTCAGATTTTGACAAGTGTCCAAAAAATAGGACAATTCTGACAAGTTGGCCCAAGAGATAGGGCAACAGAAGACACGTGACGCATTCTGCACCTAGTTGTCCTATTGTCCCAAAAAAATAGTCCTTTTCGGGAAAAAATTTTTTTAATCTTTTTTGGAAAGAGAATAATGGGCAACATACCTTTTTGGTAATTTTCCCAAAATGATTTAACATTGTAATTTTCTCATGGAAATCTTCTTTGTCACTTGCATCGATCAGGATGATGATCCTTAATGGTCGAAAGCCAGCAGGTATATGTGTCGCTAAACTCTATGACATTAACGATGAGCTTAGTTGAAGATAGAGGTTATCTGGATGCTCTCAAGGATTTTGATATCTGACAACAACCCTATGGTGGTACGTAGTGAATGCTATTGCAGCCCTTGCAGAAATTCAAGATAAGAGAACTAAACCCATCTTAGAGATCACCAGCAATACACTTACAAAGCTCTGAATGAATGCACCGAGTGAGTGTATTTTTTTCGTATAATCATGACAGGGGCCAAGTTTTTATATTAGATGCTCGTTCCAGTACAAGTCAGCTGATGCTCATGAAGCCGAAAATATTGTACGATATCATGTTCGAACTGTATTGATTGTGATGTCGTATCAAATCCAGTGAATATAATTAGCAGGTTATCTCTTTTTCATGATTCTCGTCGGCTTGAAAAAAAGGTAAAACTCGTAACCAACATTGAAGAAATAGTTTGTCTTAAAAATGAAGAATTTAATGTGCACGACGAGTTTGTCTAGTCCCGTGTTTATCATAGTGGGTCTTTAAAGACGGTTTTAAAAGGCCTAATTTGCAGTAGTCCAAATTGCAATGCATGTATTTTTTCGTATAATTTGCATGGCACTTCTAGATTTGATATTTTTAAATAGTAATGCATTATTAGTCAACAACTGCAAATTGTTCCTAAATTTATTGGGACTTTTTAGTACCAGACTCGTCACGATTTACGACTTATGTAGTACTAGTGTTGCTTCGTGGAAATCCGAAAAGATTAGGTAAAATAGTTAGTAAATTAACAGTTTAATATTTGTTCAAAAAAAAAAAAAAAAGTTTAATATGTTTGAGATTTACAAGTGTGCAGTATTTTTCCTTTTAATTTTCGAGTACTTGGTCAATTTTTTAGCTGAAAATTTACCATTTTTCAGAATTTCATGATAGAATGCAACTCTATTTAAGTACAGTAACTTGGTAGTTGGTATATATGACGGCGACTGGCGAGTTTTTGAATCTTAAAGTTAAGTCGTTAGATAGTGAAACAAATTATATACATATAAACGCAACTACCGTAATTATAAAATATTGAAGCTGAAATATAAAATGGAGTTGATTTGCACACTCAAAATTTTAATTGGGACATTCTTATCTGTGCATCATATAGTTGTGCCAGAGTTTATATTGTGCTTCATTTACTTGTACAATGAATGTCCTAATTAATTCTTTAATCATCTCTCAATATTAAATAATAACTCTACCTCTCTATATAGACCAACATCACTCTAGCATAAGACACAACTACATCATACAATGAAGCTCAATCGTATTATTAGTATTGTCTTGGCTGTTCTTTTTATGATTGTATTTGTTTCATCTAACGCACAAACCAATCAAGCTACCAACCAGCCGCAAACTCAAAAACCAAAAGGTACGATCGATCATATATACGGATTATAGTTCTTATATATACTTTTCAATTCATTGATAAATGTTAATTTGCTTAATTACATATATAGGAGATAAGAATAATAATACGTGGGGAGGTTGTTATGGTTGTTGGACTTGAAGAAGCATGATCGTTAATAACTGATATTTAGTTAGTTAATAAAAAGGTTTGTTGCAAGATCTCTCTTTGCGTTGCTCGTATCCAATTATATTTGTCGTTGTTTCGTTCTCGGTATCTTCTGGAATCGATCACGGTTCAAAGTGGAATTGTTGTTCTTGGTAACTAAAAAGGGGGAGCTTTTGATCTATATCTACTTAAATATGAATGCAAGAAGTAATAAAATTAAACTAAAAGCAATACTTAAGATAAAACTTGAATTTAAAATTAAACAGTAAAATACCTTAACTTAGAAAAATCACTGATTCGGAATGTAACCTTTATTCGGAATATATTAGACCAAAACCTTCATCCGGAATTGTCTTACTTCATTCGGAATATTACTCTTCATGCGGAATATTGGTTCATGCGGAACAATGGCTTCATCCGGAATAATGTGCTTATGCGGATAAATAAAAACAAAGCTTGATTCAGAATATTTTAACTTGACTCAGAAAAACCTTTATTCGGAATATCTAAAACAGAAGGGTTCATTCGGAACATTCCTTTATTCGGAATAATTAAACAAAAATGTTGATTCGGAACATTTTGCAAAAAGCTTCATTCGGAAAGATGACTTGGTTCGGAATAAAAATGACTCATTCGGAATATTGGCTTATTCGGAACAAATCACTGATCCGGAATAAATTGTTTATTCGGAATATTTTACTTGACTCAGAACATTTGCTTCATTCGGAACAATTAAAAGAAAGGGCTTGATTCGGAATATCTATTTATTCGGAATATTACTGACTCGAAATATTTTAAACAAACAATACTCATTCGGAAGATTTATTCCTCCGGAATAAAATAAACAAAAATCCTTCACGCGGAATAATAAGCTTGGTTCGGAATATTTTGTTCAAATCCTTGATTCGGAACAATTAATTCATTCGGAATCTGGGGATGTGAAACAGTAACGAGAAACGAAGAACAGGGGAATAACAAACACCACGAATTTAACCAAAATCCACCAAGTTTTTAACCAAAACTTAAACCAATTTAACCACTAATCATTTACTAATGACAAACATCAATCCAAAACAACAAAAACATAAAACCCACTTACTTTTGAAGATCAAACTCAATAAAATAAAAACTTAGAACTTTGGATTAACAAGAGAAGAAAGAAAGATTAAATGGAAACTTGTATTAATGATTAAGATTCAAACAAACAAAGGAAAGATTAAACTTACATAATCATGAAGGAATCAAAAGACAATAAAAATCACCAAACACCCTAATGGTGATGGTGTTTCCTACGAAACAGGAGAAAAGAAACAGAAAAGAAAAAAAAAACTAGTCTTGAAAATGTGAATGGGAAGGGTATTTATAGGGCTTGGCTTGGTTTGGTGAGTGGGCTTTCTCCCTTTCTTTTTGTCTTCTCGTCTTTTCAGAAAAGTTGACGTTTTTTATTTCGATTCGGGATTTGTCGACGAATAAATTCAACTCGTCTTTTAATTTCTTCATTTAATAGACTTGAGTTCTTCGACATATGTAAATCTTCCATCTTTGGTCCTTTTCTTCGATAAATCTTCAAATAGGCCCATTGACTTCAAATCTTTTGCATCTCTTGGACTATAGACTTCGTCTTTTCGTCTTTTTCTTCGATAAAACCCGTGCAATCCCATGTTTTCTTCAATATTTATCCGGTTGGCTCTGAAAACACAACAAACACACAAACCACGCATAATTCCAAACAAATGACATTAAATACGAGTTTTGGTCTTGTTTTAGCAAGAAATAAGTGGTAAAAGGATGGGTGTTTTCACACCTATCAAATCTCCTACACTTAACCATTGCCATGCCCTCATGCAATGCTATAATTTTAAAGCACGGTTTACATTTCTCATCATAAATAACCCACCTTGGCCTTTATTAAATTCTAAACACTAAGGAAACCAAAAGAACAAAACAAGTAAAGTATTTAAAGACTTACATTAGGGTTTTAGATTGTCATGAATGTTCATCATTCTCAAGTTTCACGTTCTCCATACCAAACTTAAAAACGAGATCATTGTAATTATAAGTTAGCAAACTAACACGAACTCATGTGGCCCAATTATTCACTTAGACTCCATTATTCCTAGGTGTATCTCTTATATTTTATTTTTGTCTTGAATGATCACGAGGATGCATTGTTTGACTTATTTTGATAGTTATTTAGGCTGAAAACAAAGTGGGACGATTTAATCAATAGTTAGCTAAAGGACAAAATCTTTTAAAACTGCTTCTCGGGACCTCATAAAGTTCATATCTTGGCATAACTCGCTTCACGATTTGAGACCTTTCTCGGACCGATATTTGGCAGCGACTTCATACTTCGAATATTTGAGAGACGTTCTTGAAATTATGGTCTTCTCTTCATAATAGGAATTTCTTCACTTGAAGTTTTGAGAGATTTTTCATCTTTGGACCACGACTTCTTTCATTTTTCTCCAATCTTTATTTTGTACTTTGATATACAACGATCCGCCTCCTTTTAGGACTTGGATCTATTTATCCTCATACCTTGCTAGGGTCTTTTCGGATAGACTTCTCCATGACTTTTGGGGAGTTTTTGCTTTTCGTCGTGTGTCTCGATCCTTCATATTGATTTTCGATAAATGATTCTTCACATCACTTTTGGATCTTTAGCAACAAAATGTAGCCCTCATGCCTTGTTAGGGCCTTTTCGGACTCGCCAATCTTCGCATCCCGCTTCAATAAGTTATGCCTTGGCTATGAACTCTAATTAATACCGAGCAACTTTTAAACGATCTTGGGCTAGAAGCTAAGTAACTTTTAAAATCGTACAACCTTATTTATTGCAGATAAATTTATTAGCAAGCGATGGGAGAATAGGCTTATAATCAACTCACATAAATTCACGAAAGAATACCAAACTTATAATTGACTCTATCATCTCTCGTTCTCCACAATTTAAAATCTCAAGGAATGAGACTCGTGGATGCTTAGCCAATTAAATCAAATTTTTGGGTTTTCGAGTCGCCTATAGGATCTTGCATCTTCTTAGACTCTTTCAAGTTTAGAATTTGCGTTTTAAAGTTCCCTTGATAAACGACTCTCTAGGATCAATTATAGGAACTTGCGAAAAGTTCTTGTTCTTAACCCGTGAGAGTTAAGACTTTCGCGTTTTAAAGCTCCTTATATAAAAGCCTAGCAAAACTTGACTTAAACACGTTAAGGATACTAGCTAGAGTAAACTTAGATAAGTAAACTCGGGTTGAGTCAAAATATTCACGACTTTGAAAAATTTAAAACCACTTTATTGAAATTTTATTCTAGCAAGGAGAGAAAATAAACATAACAAAGGAAAATACAACTATACAACTAGGCCAAAATAGATTAAAAATTTTGAAAAATTCGAAAAATTGAATTTTCCGGTTAAATGAAGGCACTTTAATGGAAAAGTCCAATTAAAACTTCGATAGAAGTCTCCCCTACACTTAATATAAACATTGTCCTCAATGTTTAAGCATGTGGGAAAAGTCTCCCCTACACTTATGACATTGTGCACGTTGGTTAAATCAAGTTATGGAGGAGACAACTAAAGTGATCAATTTCAAATGTGAGTATGAAGAAATTGAATCACGATAGTTGAGAGATAGAACCGGTATTTCGTATAACATGAGAGCACGGGTTCTTCAAAGATTCCAAGAGTGCATTTATCCCTGTAATCACATCACCATACAAACACAAGCAACCTATATAGCTCCCCCTACACTTAGGATGAAAAACGGGAAAGGGGGATAGATACTCGGGTTGCCTCCCGAGGAGCGCTTGTTTTTGTTAACCGATTCACGAGCCTGACTCAGTCCTGAAATAATTCATGGGAAACGTGGTGAGGGATGGAATCATCTCATGAGAGATGTCCTCACCAAAGTAAAATTTCAAACGCTGGCCATTCACCTTAAAATTGGGCCCATTTGGCTGAGAAAGCTCAATGGTGCCATAGGGAAAGACATTGGCGATGGTGAATGGACCAGACCAGCGGCTCTTCAACTTGCCCGAGAAGATCTTCAACCGAGAGTTAAAAAGTAAGACTTGATCACCAACGTGGAACTCTCGGTTCTTAATTCTAGCATCGTGGATAATCTTGGTCTTCTCCTTGTAAATCAATGAGTTCTCGTAAGCTTCATTCCTCAATTCATGTAGCTCGTTGAGTTGAATCTTGTGAAGATCACCGGCTTTGTTGATGTCAAAGTTAGCCCACTTCAAGGCCCAGTATGCCTTATGTTCCAGCTCGATAGGGAGGTGGCATGCTTTCCCGTACAAAAGACCATAAGGTTTACAACCAATCGGCGTCTTATAGGCGGTACGGAAAGCCCACAGAGCCTCATCAAGTTTATCGGCCCATGAGGCACGATGCTCTCCCACAGTACGTTCTAAAATTCGCTTCAATCCACGGTTGGATATCTCGGCTTGACCGTTGGTTTGAGGATGGTAAGCAGTGGAAATACGGTAATTGACACCATACTTAGCCATGACTCTTGCAAATTGATCATTGCAAAAATGAGTCCCGCGGTCACTGATTATAGCACGAGGAACACCGAATCGAGCTAACAGTTGTTTCAAGAAATTACAAACCACCCTTGCGTCGTTAGTGGGTAAAGCTTTGGCTTCAACCCATTTAGAAACGTAGTCAACGGCGACAAGGATGTATTTGTTTCCTTTAGAAGAAGGGAATGGCCCCATAAAGTCGATGCCCCATACATCAAAGATTTCACATTCTTGTATGAAATTTTGAGCATCTCATCTTTATGTGTGATCTTGCCTTGTTATTGGCAAGCATCACAATGTTTAACCATCTCGTGAGCATCACGATAAATGGTGGGCCAATAAAATCCCGAGTCAAACACTTTTTTGGCGATGTAGTTGGGACCAAAGTGACCACCGGTGGGTCCTTTGTGGCAAGCCTCGAGAATGTCTAAAGCTGCCGGTCCGTCAAGACATCGGCGAAAAATCAAATCAACACATTGTTTGCAGAGAAAACGGTCATCCCAAAAGTAAGTCTTAACATCATTCAAGAACTTTTTCTTCTGTTGGGATGTTAACCCTTTGATGAGAACACCACCCGCTAAGTAGTTTGCAATGTCGGCAAACCACGGGGTGTCATCCAGATTGAGATTTATAGACATTAAGGTCTCAAGGGGAAAAGAGTCATTGATCTCTTTGTTCGGATGATCCCCTTGATATGGATCCTCAAGTCTACTTAGATGATCCGAGGCTAGGTTTTCAGCTCCCTTCTTGTCACGAATTTCAATATTGAATTCTTGAAGGAGTAAAACCCAGCGAAGAAGTCTTGGCTTAGAGTCGTGCTTAGTCATCAAGTACTTCAACGCGGAATGGTCCGTGTATACGATTGTGGTGGATAAAACAAGATAGGGGCGAAATTTTTCAAAAGCATAGACAACAGCTAAAGGCTCTTTTTCGGTTGTCGTATAATGCAATTGAGCCCCCGTCATTGTCTTTCTAGCATAATGGATTGGTTGGAAGTTTTTATTCACTCTTTGGCCCAAACCGCTCCAATGGCAAAGTCACTAGCATCGCATATCAACTCAAAAGGTAGCTCCCAATTAGGGGTAACCAAGACCGGTGCCTTAGTTAGCTTATCCTTAAGAAGATTGAAGGCTTCGATACACTCTTTAGAAAAGATTAAAGGAGTATCTTTTTCCAAGAGGTGGGTCATCAGGCGAGCGCTTTTAGAGAAATTCTGAATGAATCAACGATAAACGCCCGCATGACCCAGAAAACTTCTCACACCCTTCACGGTTGAAGGTGGAGGTAATTTGGCTATGACATCCACTTTAGCACGGTCGACTTCAAGACCGGCTTTTGAAATTTTGTGTCCTAGCACAATGCCTTCTTTTACCATAAAATGGCATTTTTCCCAATTTAGAACAAGGCGAGTGTCTTCGCACCGCTTAAGCATACGTTCTAAATTGGCAAGGCAAGAAGAGAAGGAATCCCCAAAGACCGAGAAATCATCCATGAAGACTTCCATGGTTTGCTCAACCATGTCATGAAAAATAGCCAACATGCACCTTTGGACAAGTGAATGTTGTCTTCTCTTGATCTTGGGGATCGATGGGTATTTGGAAATAACCCGAGAAACCATCTAGAAAGCAGTAATATTCATTACCCGCTAAACATTCAAGCATTTGGTCCATAAAAGGAAGAGGGAAATGATCCATTCTCGTGGCATCATTGAGTTTGCGGTAGTCTATACAAACTCTCCACCTAGTAACGAGACGTGTAGGAATCAACTCGTTGTTTTGATTGGGCACAACGGTGATTCCGCCTTTCTTAGGCACACAATGGACTGGACTAACCCATGGTGAATCCGAGATAGGATAAATCATGCCCGCATCAAGAAGTTTGATAACCTCTTTTTTGATAACGTCATGGATTTTAGGATTCACCCTTCGTTGGCTTTGAATTGTGGGCTTAAATTCGTCCTCCATGAGAATTTTATGTGTGCAAAAGTGAGGATCAATTCCGCGAATATCGGAGATTTTCCAAGCGATAGCTCTTTTATGTTTCTTGAGAACTTCAATGAGACGAGTTTTCTCATCGGCTTTTAAGTCCTTAGCAATGATAACGGGAAGTTGATCAATGCCTTCTAAGAAAACATACTCGAGATGAGGAGATAGGTCCTTAAGCTCAAGTGTAGGAGGATCCTCAATAGATGGTGTAACTAACGATGGATCATCATTAGTCACCTCTTTAGGAGAAGGAGGAGAAAAAGGGTCTTCATTGAGAAGTTTCTCAATTGTACGAATGTCTTCATCCCAATCGGTGGGATAATCATCATACTTAAGATCGAGATCACCCAAGCTAGCTTCAAAATCATCCAAATCACTTTCTCCAAAAGGAGTCAATGACGGAGCAATTGAGGCAACGGTCTCAACATTGGATAGAGAGGAGAGAGTACTTTTGCAAGCATCATGAAAGTGTTCTTCACAAGCCTCATCGAGAACATCAATAGCATTAATACTCTCATATGAATAAGGTTGCTTAGAAATCTTACCCATGTTGAAGACAATTTTATCGTCACCAACTCTCATGATTATTTCGCCCGCGGCTACATCAATGAGAGTGCGACCGGTACTCAAGAAGGGACGTCCAACGATTAATGGAACACGAGGATCCATCTCGTAGTCAACGACAACAAAATCCGTCGGAAAGGTAAATTTGTCAACGCCAACGAAGACGTCTTCGGCTATCCCCACTGGATAAGCAACCGTACGGTTAGCTAATTCCAAAGTCATTTTGGTGGGGACTAGCTCGGGGAGAGATAATTGCTTCCAAACACTTAAAGGCATTAAGTTTAAAGGCATTAAGTTTATACTGGCACCTAGGTCGGCTAGGGCCATGCAATTCTCTACTCCTGGGAAGTTGCAAGGAATCAAGAAGCGGCCCGGATCACCAAGTTTGGTGGGCAATTTCCTTAAGAGAACCACGGAGCAATTCTCATTAAGTTGGGTCTGAGAATGTCAAGAAGCTTCTCCTTGTCACTAAGAAGATCTTTAAACATCTTCGCATATTTAGGCATGTGAGCGAGAGCCTCGACAAAGGAGATGTTAAAATTCAATTGTTTAAACATTTTAAGAAAGTTTGAAACTTGAATATCATCCTTGCTCTTTTGCTTCTCTTTCCTCAACCTTGAAGGATAAGGTATATCGGATGAAGAGGAAGGCTTTAGGGGAGTAGGATCACTCAGAACCACGGGTGGTGGGGGAATGGGGGTAGAAGGCAAAGGAGGTGAGGAAAGTTGCTCTTTTTCCTTGTTCACAATCACGGGTGGAGGTGTAGGAAGCTCGGGTTCCGTATAACCTTTTCCACTATGAGTGGTGATTGCTTTCATCTCCCCTCTTGGATTCGCAACGGTGTTACTCGGAAGAGTACCCGAAGAAGAGGGTTGATTACCTTGGAAGAGCGAACCGATCATATCACGTATGCTATCCGCTTGAGTGCTGAAAGAGTCTCTCATGTCTGCACGAATATCATTGCTTTGTTTCGCCATGTCATTCCTTAGCTCAGCTCGAATATCGCTCCCTTGTTTCGCCATTTCTCCCTTCAAGTTGATGAATTGACTCTGAAGATTCGTCACCATCTCTCTATTGGTCCTCATGAACGTCTCGACGTCTTGATTCAATGCCATCGGTTAATTGAGAGGTGGAGCTTGGTAAGCTTGAGAATTTCCTTGATGTGGGTATGGGTTTCTTTGGGATTGATATTGATTGTTAGCACGAGGTTGGGATTTGTTATTTCGGTTATAGCTTTGTTGTTGGTTTTGGTTTGGAGGAGTAAAACCGGGTGGTGCAAGATAGTTGTTTGAACGATAACTTAGCAAGCTAGTTGATAGCCTCCCGTGGGATAAGTACCGTATGCCGCGTTAACGTTTTCACAAAAATTGCCTTGAGTAGAAGGACAATCATTGTAAGAATGGGGACCACCGCATGTGTCACAAGAAATAGCAACGGCTTTAGCTTGTTGAGTTTGGTTAGAAGCCAAAATTTGCATACTTTTGCTAATTTCAAGAATAGCACGTTCCATGGCGGACATGTCGGTGGTGGAAGAAGTAGATGAAACATTGACTCTCGGATTAGATCTTGAGGATGCGGATGAATCCCAATTCTTGTGGTGAGTAGTCATGTTTTCAATCAACTCTCTACACTCCTCCGGTCTCCTTTTCATAAAGGTACCACCGGCGGCGGCGTTGATCGTGTCACGATCACGAAAAGTGAGACCATTGTAGAAAGTATCAATGAAAGTGACGGGGAGCATGTTGTGATTTGGACAACGGTCGATCAAATAATTGTATCGTTCCCAAGCATCAAAGAGCGATTCATCATTGTCTTGCATGAATCCACTAATTTGGTTACGAAGGCTCGTGACCATGGATGGTGGGAAGTAGCGCGAAAAAAAGCGTTGAGTCATGTCGTCCCAAGTATGAATAGAATTCTTTTGGAGACGGTCAAACCATTTTTCGGCATGGTGAGAAAGCGAGTGGGGAAATAGTTGAAGGTGAAGTTCATCCATAGAAACACCGGGTGACTTCATGCTTTGGGTGATGGTAATGAATTTGTCGAGGTGTTTGTTGGCATCATCATCCGGAATTCCGCGAAATAGATTAGTTTGCACTTGTTGGATTATGTGATGCTTCAAAGAAAACTCCTGAGCTGTGGTTTGCATCGGTGCAATCGGGCCTCCACGTCCATTCATCGTAGGTTGGCATAGCTCCTCCATGGTTCGTAGATCGGGTAGGGGTGGATTATTCATGTTGGTGTGAGGTGGATTATTATTGTTGTTGTTATGTACACCGGCCATGTCTAAATCTTGAGAGTCTCGGGCTCTGAATAAGACGTTGATCGAGTACGCATACACTAAAAAGAAAATGCGAGATAAAATATTTTTGGTTTTTATAGGTTTTTTAATTTTTTCGTATTTTTGAAATTTTTTTATTTTTATGGGTTTTTGAAAATTTTTGTACTTGAAAATAACGTTCCCGAAAGAACGGATCCCAAAATCCAATTTTGCTCACAAGAAACCGTTAATCCTTACGAAAAGAGCCGGCAGCGGCGCCATTTTAATAACTGATTTTTAGTTAGTTAATAAAAAGGTTTGTTGCAAGATCTCTCTTTGCGTTGCTCGTACCCAATTATATTTGTCGTCGTTTCGTTCTCGGTATCTTCTCGAATCGATCACGGTTCAAAGTGGAATTGTTGTTCTTGGTAACTAAAAAGGGGGGAGCTTTTGATCTATATCTACTTAAAAGATAAATGCAACAAGTAATAAAATTAAACTAAAAGCAATACTTAAGATAAAACTTGAATTTAAAATTAAACAGTAAAATACCTTAACTCAGAAAAATCACTGATTCGGAATGTAACCTTTATTCGGAATATATTAGACCAAAACCTTCATCCGGAATTGTCTTACTTCATTCAGAATCTTTCTCTTCATGCGGAATATTGGTTCATGCGGAACAATGGCTTCATCCGGAATAATGTGCTTATGCGGAATAAATAAAAACAAAGCTTGATTCGGAATACTTTAACTTGACTCGGAAAAACCTTTATTCGGAATATCTAAAACATAAGGGTTCATTCGGAACATTCCTTTATTCGGAATAATTAAACAAAAATGCTGATTCGGAACATTTTGCAAAAAGCTTCATTCGGAAAGATGACTTGGTTCGGAATAAAAATGACTCATTCGGAATATTGGCTTATTCGGAACAAATCAGTGATCCGGAATAAATTGTTTATTCGGAATATGTTACTCGACTCGGAACATTTGCTTCATTCGGAACAATTAAAAGAAAGGGCTTGATTCGGAATATCTATTTATTCGGAATGTTACTGACTCAGAATATTTTAAACAAACAATACTCATTCGGAAGATTTATTCATCCGGAATAAAATAAACAAAAATCCTTCATGCGGAATAATAAGCTTGGTTCGGAATATTTTGTTCAAATCCTTGATTCGGAACAATTAATTCATTCGGAATCTGGGGATGTGAAACATAACGAGAAACGAAGAACAGGGGAATAACAAACACCACGAATTTAACCAAAGTCCACCAAATTTTTAACCAAAACTTAAACCAATTTAACCACTAATCATTTACTAATGACAAACATCAATCCAAAACAACAAAAACATAAAACCCACTTACTTTTGAAGATCAAACTCAATAAAATAAAAACTTAGAACTTTGGATTAACAAGAGAAGAAAGAAAGATTAAATGGAAACTTGTATTAATGATTAAGATTCAAACAAACAAAGGAAAGATTAAACTTACATAATCATGAAGGAATCAAAAGACAATAAAAATCACCAAACACCCTAATGGTGATGGTGTTTCCTACGAAACAGGAGAAAAGAAACAGAAAAGAAAAAAAAACTAGTCTTGAAAATGTGAATGGGAAGGGTATTTATAGGGCTTAGCTTGGTTTGGTGAGTGGGCTTTCTCCCTTTCTTTTTGTCTTCTCGTCTTTTCAGAAAAGTTGACGTTTTCGATTTCGATTCGGGATTTGTCGACGAATAAATTCAACTCGTCTTTTAATTTCTTCATTTAATAGACTTAAGTTCTTCGACATATGTAAATCTTCCATCTTTGGTCCTTTTCTTCGATAAATCTTCAAATAGGCCCATTGACTTCAAATCTTTTGCATCTCTTGGACTATAGACTTCGTCTTTTCGTCTTTTTCTTCGATAAAACCCGTGCAATCCTATGTTTTCTTCAATATTTATCCGGTTGGCTCTGAAAATACAAAAAACACACAACCCACGCATAATTCCAAACAAATGACATTAAATACGCGTTTTGGTCTCGTTTTAGCAAGAAATAAGTGGTAAAAGGATGGGTGTTTTCACACCTATCAATCGTCGTCTTTTTCTATATACTCATCGATAAAGGTGGCGGTTTCACTTGTACGTGTTAATCTAAATATGTGTATCTAGCTAAGTAATGTATGATCGTGCTTAAAAAATAAACATCCTAGTGTGTAAGGTTTATATGTTTTTATACTCGTCCGAAAGCTCGTATCATGTGATATTATTCAATTCTATTTCTTGCTATGGTTTGATTACTGTGTCGATAGTAATAATTTACAACTCAATTTAGACACATATATGGTGTCATTGGCAAAAGTATGATCATCACCTTTGATAAAGTGTCATGTTGGTGGTGGTTGATGTTTTCACGAATACGAGAAAATTAACCTTTAAATATTATGATTAGATTGTTGAAAATCCACTATAGAATATTATATGTTGACTAAGTCATTAAGATATTTTAATTGTTCAAAAAAACCCTTATGACGGGTTTGATATTAATAAACTAGTCATTCGATTCTCATCCTCCTTTGATTTGTACTATGTTCATATTGTACAATAAATTGTTTTTTAAAACATTGGAAAAGAATATAAATGACAGGCTAAACTTCCTTGAGCATTGTTATGTCTTATAGGAACGGCATGCATCGAGATGGAATCCCGACTTTGACACTCCAAAGAAACCTGCTTTCCTCGAATTTTCTTCACTCTACTTGTATAACCTGCTCAATCATATAATAACAAACAAACAAAAATACATAACTCACTTTCGGTAAAAACCACGGTTATATTTATCACATGCAACAAACCGCTAAACCACTCGATGCTCCTAGGTGGATGAGTCTTGTCTCGTGATGGGGTTACAAGGAACATACCCATAAAGTTCATTTAAAATCTAAGTGAAATGACCCAAAGTTGTTAAGGTTTCAGGGGCCTACGACGTAGCCAAATATACCCTTGTGCCATAGAAATAGTCTACACAAAAGATCTTTCACTTAACCACGGATCAAGATGATGATAACCATCCTTCTCCTTGTTTCAATATCCTGCAAACAAAGTTATAAAGACACAAAACCAACAAAAAACAAACTAAGTCAAATAGAATAAGAAAAGATGGATTGTCTTCCGACAAGCACTTTTGTTTATTAACAAGTCTTTAAGTTAGACTCATGTCTAATCTTTTGGATGACATGGGTGATAAAGGTTTGTTACCAATTTTTTTATACTATGATAACAGCTCTGCTTTGTATATTGCTGCTAATCTAGTATACCATGAAAAGTCTAAACACTTTCAAATTGATGTTCATTGCTAGAGTGAAAGTGGCAATTGTCGTTATTAATACTGAAAGATTCATACTTCTTAGCAAATTGTGTTGATGTGCTTACAAAGGCTCTTGGCGTTGAGACACATAATGTTATGTATGAGAAAATTTGTATATTGGACATGTTTAAGGTGGAAACTTGAAGGAGTGTTAAAATATCAAGTTACCTTGGTATTAAAGTTGAGGGACTGATGTTGACTTTATCCCATTTTTTTCTTAACACTAACAGTTAAGTTTAGTTTGTGTTTTCCTATTATCATATATTTTAAGGACTAGATGTGTCAATATGCAATTCCCTACTAGGCTATATAAGTTGGCCCTAAGCTCTTAGATTACATGCATTTTACACTCACGTCTCTCAAGCTTTAAATCACTCTTTAATTTTATGTGTTCATCATTGTCATTAAGTGTTTTTATCTACATTTCTTATTATTGTATTAAGTTGTATTAGTTGATTATCGTTTGTGATCAATCCTTTCTCTTTTTCTTGTCTATTCTAATCGTTGATCTTTGTGAATCAATGGGTGGTTGATTGATTTCACCAGCTATGTATATTTTTACAGGTATCTTAATGACCGACTTCGAAACTTTCCCTAACCATCCACAAATATGTACTTACACGATTAAAACCGGTAACTCCGTAAGTTGCATTTAGTAGTAAAACAAATTTATTATATTTTCGTTTTTAGCTGTCTTTGTAGCGAAAGGTGTTTCTCCTTTATAGAAATGTTGAGAACTTTTAAATCTTATTTAGACGGTGCTACTGATGACCTCCTTAGGTGGAGGTCGGAGTTTTACAACCCTGGGCAGTGTACCAAATCGTGTAGATATGTTATCATTTTCTCCAGGATTAGTGTGTGAGGTCAGTGTCACACGTACAAAATGTCTAGAGGTGGGAAGGAAGTTTCTTTTTATATTTTTATAAAAACAATAAAATTATCGGGTATATGAGGGGGTTTTGAGTGTCAACTAACACTCTAATTAACTAACTAACTATTGTATAGAATTTCACAAGGTAAACCGTACAGTACTTACTACATGTTTATTTCCTTCTCATCTTGTTGATTAAATGTGTAAGTGTTTCTTTTGGTACTAATTACAAGTTATGCGCGAAACAAGTAAAAATCTAGCATAATGATATGGTGACCTTTACTAAACCTAACCACTTAACGCACACACTCATAATCATCTATGTGCCTTTTAAACCTAGAAGCATATATATCTATTCATTAACACGTGCATTAAAAAAACTAATAGTATCCAACTCATCGACACACAAGTACATACCACGGTCGATTCAAAGAACTATAATGGTTAGATAACATGCCTTCATGGTTGCAACATCATCTATTCACCCACATTTACCTAGACATATCAATAGCTAAGATATGTAGATCTACTATGGTTTTCTAGAGCATAACGTGCACACAATATATCAAGAAGAAGCAAACACATAAGAATAACATCATAGCTTTCATGTGATCACAGATAAAAACTAATTAATATAGCCTAGTAAAACAAAGAAAGAAAAGATAGAAGACACAAACATCAACCACATATACATGATTAAGGAGAACAAATAAAACCTTGTTCTTCAATTGATATGGGTGTTAAGAGTGTGTTCCTAAGGGATTTGGAACCCTAAAAACGGCCTAAAGTAGCTTCTCTAGAGGAACCCTAAAATTCTACATGAATTGTATGTTTACAAAGGGTTTCATGTATACAGAATGGGTCGCTACAGCGTCAAGTTATACATGTAACGACATTTGGTCATTTAATCTTCTTAGGGTTTCTTCTGTCAATAAGTTGTTATGACGTCTAGTTTAAAATGCGATGTCGTCTTCAGAGTTTAAGTTATACAAGTTCATTTTATGAGATCTTTTACGACGGTGTCCGATAGAAACCTCAACATCGTCTGTAGCTCCTTATCACAACTTTCTTTGTAACTTGAAAAATTCGTGCATTCTTGTCCCGATCTCTTCCATTCTTCATATATAAGCTTGAAAGTGCATCAAAACACCTTCAAATCTTATCCAAATGATCCAAATGCTTCCAAATTGCTAAAACATCAAAAAGAAAGGATTTAAGGCATTTTTATGGAACTTTATGACAAATATAAGGGTGAATGACCTCGAAAAAATGTATAAAATGACACCTCATCAGACATCCTTACACGTGAGATTTTTTTGTCCTCAAGAAAATAAGCTTTTCTATCTAAGATGGTTGTACATGGGGGCATTTTACTTAATAAGAAAAATAAGCACAACATAAATAGATATACTTTTGTTAGTAATGCATGGAAATTGCAAATGTTAGCACCTCACATAAGTGTTTAATCTCACATCGCTCAAGTGTATGGTTCATGTAATACAATGGGAAACGAAAAAATTCACTCATTACCTGGCGTAGCATATAGATTACCATATGCCTGATAAAAGATCAAACTTTCATTGCTATGGCGTAAGCACCTAAATTTTACTATCAAGTAGGACTTTACAAAGGGTTGTAATGTTAGGTTTAAGGGTACGAAAACATGGGTAGGGATAAGACATGGGAATTTAGGGGTGACAAGTCAACCATATGCACGATACTTACAATGTTGCTCAAGACAACTTTCAACTTCCGAATTCTAAAATGTACAACACCTTGATACATACAATAGTTTACAATATAGCTATTTTGTTGCTTCTCTATTTTTTCATAACTTTTTTTCTTTTTGAATATAAGAAATAAATATACAAAGGGTATGTGTAGCATCCCTCCACTTGGGTTTTACTAAAACTCAATTCTACTCTTATGACTCGAATTAGAATGATAAACTTACATGGAGTTCTTCAATGAGCACATATGGGGGTAATAATGACTTCTTCATTCTTCTTCAAAATGGTAACAACATGGTTCATCAATCTATCCAAAACTTTGTATGATGCTTCTCAACTTGGCAACATAGTTAACTTGGGGTTTTATATAAGGATTATCACAATAATGTACTAAAACTGAGTGCATACACGGGGCTATGCGATTTGGTTGTAACGTTTAGTGTGTGTAAACAATGTTCTTCATTAACAATCTCGATCAATCGAAAAGTTAAAGAGAAACGAAAAAATATTAGGCTCGAAGGGGTGTGCTAAAGGTGACTTGCACCAGAAAAAAATACTGTAGAAACTAGAAGGGGGGGGGGTTGAATAGTTTCTTAAAATTTACTTGTTAAAAGAGGGTTTTCAAAAATCCTTTTCAAAAAACTTAGGCTTGAGCAATTATATGAAATCTCCTTATACACAATATGAACAAGGGATAGTACAACTAAACTAATAATCACAAGTATATGCTAATAAAGAATAATGAATGTAAAGAGATAAGGAAAAGAAAGATCAAACCAAACACCAAGGATTTATAGTGGTTCGGCGACGAAGCTCACTCCTCGTCCCTACTCAACTCCTCGAGTATTCCTTACTCGAGAGTTCACTAATTAACAAGCTCCTTAAGGTGGAGAAACCGTACACAACGTCGCTTATCTAATTTCTGACTCTAAGTTAAAAGTCGAGCCCTAATCTTAGCTAGGACCAATCTACACCAATATACTTTGAGGACTAAGTATTAAACCTACTACATACACAAATTCCAAATAGAAAAACCTATTTGGATCTTCACAACACAACTACCAAATAGCACAACTACTTGGATCTTCACAACACAACTTTCACATAGACAAACCTATTTGGATCTTCACAACACAACTACCAGATAGCACAACTACTTGGATCTTCACAACACAACTTCCAAATAATACAACTACTTGGATCGACACAACACAACTATAATGAATGAATAAAACTTGATCTTCAATAGATCTTAAGGTAGACTCGACACTTCAAGGATGAAAGTGTTCTTCTCTTTGCACTTGAAGAGGAAGAGATGGGTGGAGAAAGATTCACTTCTAAATAAGTAGTAATCAACCAAATAATCAAGGGTTTGAATGATTTAATAAGTATGTTTGAATCTCTAAATTTGTGTGTAAAAGAGGTGAAGAGAAAATCTGAGAATGGTCTAGTATTTATAGGACAAAGGTCCAACAGTCATATCTGAACGCGGTTCCTACCCGCGGTTCCTACCCGCGGTGCCTTATCGATAAGGAACCGCATAGACCTTTAAGGGACCATGTTCGTAGACTCCACTCCCTTTTGTCTTTTAGTGGGGTAGTCACATCCGGTGGAATAGTTATCCTCAAAGGATATTCTGAAACCAAATGGAATATGCCATTTTCAAATTTTCAAATATTTAATTTAATAAAACATTTTCTTCAAAATAAAGTTTATTAAAAAAAATTGTCACATTTAATAAAAGGTGAGTTTTAAGAAAACTTAAATCCTTGATCACTTAATTAAGATAAAAACTTGTTTGTTCATACCTAAGTGATAATGGTTGAAATGAAAAAATACATGAAGTAGATGTCTTGGAGATAAGCAATCCATATGCTTACATGAAAGACAAAGTGGTGGCGGAAGTAGGTGGTGGTGGCTTGGTAGTGATCTCATAGTCATAGTGAAGAGGAGGTTTGACTAGGAGACTCTTGATGTAAATCAACTCCTCATAGATATGAGCCATTGCAAGATGTTGATATTGACAACATTGACAATATGATCCATGATGCATGACATTACCATGTGAAGGAGGAATAACACAAAAAGGATGTGGTGGAAAGGTAGAGGTTCCACAATCAACATTCTTAGAAGGAGAAGAAGTGTGATTTTGAGTGTTCTTGGGTGAATTTGGATTGAAAGAGATTGGGGAAAATGGAGGAGAATCAAGGCTTTCATTTGGTGAATAAGACATTTTGATATGAGAAAGGATGCAAAATGCTTAGGGTTAAATAGAGAAAGCACAAGACACTTTTGGGATGGTCAAAGGTTTGAACCAAATATTCCAAAAAGTGTTGGAGCAAATTTGGAGTTACATAAAACTCGAAATTTGAAGCTTCTGGTCGCGGTACCTTATCTCCACCTGCGGTGCCATATATATATATGGACCCGCGGGTTATTTGGAGAACCGTGTACAGAGGGTGTGTTTTGGGGGATAAGGAGAATTTTCCAATTCAGAAAATCCTAATTTTCTAGTCTAACTAATCATAGAGACATGCTAAAAAGCAACAAAGGACATAGAAAACACATAAGAACAGACCACTCAATATTTTGACCAAAAACCATGGATTTGAAATAAAATCGATGTTGGAGGTGTGTAAATCTAGACACATGGTCATGACACAATGATCCTCCATATTTCATTACCGTTCTTGCTATATTTGAGAGACCCATACATATGAATTATGTATGCTCGATGTCAATAGCAAGAAGCTATGAAAAACGTTTTTCGATTAAATTAACAATGCAAACACATTTCTCGACCATTTTCGAAAGAACTTTGAGAGCTTTGAAAAAGAGAAGATGAATTTTTCAAAAAGAGTTTAAGAGACTCAATGACTCAAAGAAAATGAAAAGATTTAAAGAAGAGAAAGACTCGATTAATGTAAAACAAAATTAAGGAATATGTTCCATTAAACCTAGACCTAGACGCAAGTAATTAAAAGGTTCCCTCTTAATTGGCCTAATGAAGATGTCGGCTAAGTTTTCTACCAAGGGCACCTTCTCAATCGAAATATTCCCTTTTTGAACATTATCCCTAAGAAAACGGTGGCGAATCTCTATGTGCTTGGTTCGCGAGTGTTGCATAGGATTTTTGCTAAGGTCTATTGCAACCTTATTATCACACATGATCGGAACATCATTAAGTGAAATCCCGTAATAAACAAGAGCTTGCTTCATCCATAGATCTTGTTGACAAGCTTTACCGGCCCTCACATACTCGGCTTCTGTGGTGGATATTGTGTGACAACCATGGTTTTGAGGTTCGTCACTTATTTTTATTTGTGCTAATCACGTGTCTTTACGTGTTTATTTGCTAATTGGTGTGTATAGATTGTGGTTTGGATATCGTTTCCGGTACGGGGTACCTTGTGAGTGAAACGATGTGTGATGATTTCATGTTCATGAGCTCACATGGTAGTGACTATGAAGTGAAATGGTGTTATTTAGTGGTTTTACGTATACGTATATGTATTATATAAAATCGTATTTTTACGATTTATGGTTTAGCATTTTGAGGTCTCGGAAGAGGTATTTAGTCACGGGAGTATTTTTTGGGATGGCTTTAAGTCATTTAGGACTTAGTTATAAAGTTTATTTCAAAATTTGAGATTTTTTTATAAAAGTGTATATTTTACGTCTTTTACGGTAAAACGCGTAAATTTGACTAGTTTTACGGTTTTGAGGTTTTGGGAGCTTTAGGAGCTAAATTAAATTAAGGTAAATTAAGGTAATATTAGTAGTGTTATATTAAACAATATATATATATATATATATATATATATATATATATATATATATATATATATATATATATATATATATATATATATATATATATATATATATATATATATATATATATATATATATATGGGGCGGTTTTAGGCCGACTATACACCAAAAAAAGGAGAAAAGATTTATGGTAAGTGGTTATTGGGTTGGACAAGGATTTTTTCTATATAAGGAACCCCCACACATAGATCAAACGAATTTTTATCTTCCCTGGAGTTTTTAGTCGAAAAAAAAAGAGAAGAATTAGGGTTCTTCATAAAAATTTGGGTTTTTACATCTTTCATTAATCTAAAGGTAAAACCTTCTTAACCTTTTTCAATTTAATTGTTTTAATGATTTCTTAATCATCTTATGATGGATTTAGGTTAGGGTTTAATTTAAAAACAGTATATTAATGTTATAATAATGATGTTATAATGATTACATAAATTAGGGCTTGTAATTAGTGGGGTTAGGGTTAATTAATAAGGTTAATTTAGTTAAACCCGTTTTTAAAAACTGGGCAGAATTTTGAGTCAATTGTTTTGATCGTATCGGGAGTTCTACAAACTCTTATTTTGCGATCCAAGTATCCCTGAAAAGGTATATGAAGTGGATTTCCAATTCAAGAAACAAGAACTAAATTGGAGGTCGGGAAGTGGGTCAAAAACAGGTTACAACAGTCGGAGGTCAAAACAGTTTTGAAGTCAGCCTGTTTTCTTTTTAAGTTTTGGGTTGTTTGGGACATTCAAACGAACATGAGAGATGGTTTATATATTGTAGTAAGTATCTGCACTTGGGCTAAGGTTGTGTTTTAGGGTAAGACCCCCTAATCATAACAAACTTTTTGTATGTTTAAAATCAGTAAATCTGGAATGACAAAGGTATATATATATATATATATATATATATATATATCGGGGCCTTAACAGTAGCTTTAAGGTTAGGGCAACTGGGCGGTGTTAGCTAACATATGTAAGGGCATAAATATTCCCTTTACAGAGATCATGGATATGTTTAGGTGGGCGTTTGGCTTATAGTTTGGAGACCTAAAACTGGGACTATTTTTGATAAAATGTTAACGGGATGTGTTATGAAGTAAAACGAGTTAAGGGCTTTATAGAGGGGTGTAATGAGATGCTTAGAGAATTTATATGAGGTATATATATGGGAGGAGGTTAGATTTCCATCGTAGGTTGATGAGCCATTTTAGTGTTTGGTTCATGTTTTGATTATGTGTTTTTGGTTTGTTAGCTTTTTGCTAGTTCGCCACTTTGCCTCGATTTGGTACAGCTCTCGCTACCCGCTCAGAAACAGTGCTTTACCCTAGATGTCCTGTCAATCGGATGTTTGGGGAAGCTCAATCAGGTGAGTTTCATAGTCCCATGTTTACTAATGGTTTTGACCTCCAGATGGGATGGAAAAGACATTGTTTTGTTTGTTATTTATAAATTATGTTGTGAATGGTTTGGCGTTGGTAATGGACTTATGTGTGCATACTTATATGATTAACTGCTAGTTGATTCTTGATTGTTTATGATTTGACTTGGTACCAAGGCGATACTGGCAAGGCGGGGCCTTGGGATTGGTTCATAGGTGTTTGGACGCCTATGGGAGTATGGTGTTTGGTAAGGCTGGGAGCCTTGGTTTTGGTTTTGGATTTGGATTTGGATTTGGTTTTGGATTTGGTTTGGTTGTTTAATCTTGAATGTTAGTTTGTTAATGCATATTAGTATCACATTGTCCATATGTTTTTAACTTTTGGTTGTTACTCACATCTTATGGTATGATTTTGGCATTTGAGTCTAAACCTATGACTCTCACCAACTTTATGTTGACGTGTTTTAGTGTCTCTTTCAGGTGAGAATGTGGTTAAGCTTGAGGATAGAAGTGGCTAGATTTGGACGCATTAGGATTGCAATTAGAAAGAGATCCCCGTTCCTTCTTAGTTTATTTTCATGTGTTTTGAATAGTGATACTATGAACCTATATGTTGATTGTTAGTGCTATTTGTTTGTCGTGGGTAAGAGGTAGGACTGTTACCTACTTACCTAGACTCCTGCTATGTTGAGATGTTGTCATGACATTTGTGTCGCCATTTATGACATTATGTTTGTATTTTAGTTTTCTCTATAGAGACACCGTTTGTTGTGATGATATTTATACGTCATGCCCCATATTCCGCCATTGTGAGGTGTGACAGAATGGTATCAGAGCCAATGGTTATAGAGAATTAGGTTGCTTAGTCGCGTAGCCTAGTCTATAGCTTAAGGGTCCCTGCATATAGGCGTCATAGGAGTATGTGTGCATTTTATAATAATTGATGTGTTTGGATGTTATTTATTGCGATGTTTTGACTAGTATGAATTGAACCATAGTATGTTCATACGTAGCCACATGTTATTTTCTTTTCGGGTTGTGACTAGTGTGGGTTGAACCATAATCATCCACGCTAGTCATTGTCGTATTTTGCTTAAATTTTACATTATAGTACATAATTTGGTACAAGGTAGTTTCTATCTTTTGTTGAGTTATTTTATGTACCTGAGGTATGTTATTTTTCTTTGATGTTTAAGTCATGTTCCTTAAGAATCGTGTGGTGGTTCGAGTTACTCGGAGTACATGGGTAGGAAGGACTTTTAGGTGTTTCCATTCTGATGGGCGACATGACTTATAACTGATTGTGTTTTCGTTTTGGATTTAGTCTATGCTGTTTTAGCTAGACTATGCATTTACGTATTTCAAGAGTTTTACTATGTTATTTTAATAGATGGAGTTTTGGACCTTATTGGTTATGTGGTTATGTGCTTAGGTGAGTTGATGGATTTATGTGTTATGTGTTGTATTGATTCTTATAAGTGTCATCATAGGAGGGAGTGCATTGGGGAAAGGGTAATTGTATAAGTATGGTGGCCAACATAGTTATACAAGTACCACAACTTCAATGGGTTCTCAAGAATGATTGCATGAAAGAGGGTTAGTACATGCTTGTATATGATGAGATGTGGATTGTGGGTATATTTATAATATATGGGTTTATGTAACGGTTGCCTACGATATGGATATTTTGAGTGTGTTGTTGTTTTAGGTTATAGTCATGTTGTGTGATTTTGGGATCACACGATAGGGACTGGTTTTAGTGATGGGTTTTATGCCTTGTGGTAAGATGGTGATTACTCGTATGGAAAAACGAGCGTATAAAGCGATTGACTGACTTGACATGTATGATAACGAGTATGTTTGGGGGATACAATAGGTATACATATGCGGATGTATATATACTAGTAGATGTTATGTTATGATTTACGGTCGTTCAGTAGTTATTATAACTTGAACGTACCTAGTGCTCTCTCGTGTTTAAACAATTTATTAGTGCTCGAGTTTGATGGAGTTTCAACGACGTTTTGAATATTTTGAAGTGTGTCTTCTAGCGTATTCTTTGAGTTTCGTATTTCACGTGTACGTTTTAAAATGGTGTTTTTGGTTTCAAGTCTATTGAAATAACTTGGGATTTCTTTTGAGATAATGAAATCTTTTGTGTTGGGTCTTGCATTTCTTTTGGTCGGTATATATTGAGTTAGATGGTTGGTTGTATCCGGTAAAATAAGGGTAAGGTGTTGGAATCGTGTTTGAAACAAGATGTAACATAAGATTTCTTTTTAATCAACACTTATATATTTCAAATTCTAAAAGACTTTCTTTGAAATAAAGCGAAGTAAAAATTTCTTTCTACCTACATAGTTTATATAATTGAGTTTGACCGATTTATGTCATTTATAATTATTTATACAAGGTTAAATTGAGTTTATGAAGATTTCACATACAATTATATCTTTCATTTAAAAGGATTACATTAATCACTAAGTTTATTCTTTAGTTTTTCAAAACAACTAGTATAAAACTGATTTGGTCATAACTTGTTCGTTTTTAGAGATTTTTGAGTGATTCAAAAGCCAAAAACTATGTACTCGGAACGTACTTTTCAAATATTCAGAATGTATAGTCATGGGAGGTCAGTATCTTGGTCTAAATTTTTGTACAAGTGTCGGGTTCAAGGTTGAGTTTTGAATAGTAGTTTATTTTTTTGATTTGGGATGCACGGGATACCTAGTCTTTGAGTTGAGTTTTGAGTTCGTCAAGAGGGTTGTTGGTAGATTGTTTGAGTCACATAGATGTGGGGAGGTAAAAAAAATATATATCCTTTTGGAAAAGTTGATCTTTTGCACGGTTTAAATAATATGTCGCGGGGCGTAATATGTTTTGGTTGCCATTGGGTGTTTCTTGGATTATTTTTCGTTTCCATGGGTCATTTTGAATTGATACATGCTTTGGGTTTGAGTTTTCTTTTAAGTCTCGTGGTTTTTGATTTGTTTTAATTGGTGCACGTGAAATGTCGTTAGTTATCCGTGAGTTTGATTCGTTGATCGTATCTAGTGGATTCAGGATGTAGTTTTGGGTTCGTATTGATTTGGAGTGTTGAGCTAGACATATGAAAGACTTGGCCGCGCCTATCCGATTAAGTAGGTGGCCATGAGAGAATGGTTGGAGTGCCCTTAGTGGGGATGAAAGAGTTAAAAGTTCGTAGACGAACTAATGTGGTCATGAGGTCTCTTAGGAGTGCCAAGGGAGATGAATAGATATATGTGTAATGTGGATATTGGCACAAGTAACATGCCATAGAGAGAGTTGGAAGGGGATATAATACCTCAAAGGTATTTATGATTGTTCGTAAGGCATGTAAGTTTTCCGAAAATTTCCTGAGATTTAGTAGGTTTGCCTATTACTTTAAGGTAGAACCATGAATAGAGCAAGTAGGAGAAGTGAGAGGAGTTGTAGTTAGTGCCTTTAAAAAGCAATTGTTGATGGAATGATTTAAAAACAAGAGTTGTTAGAAATTGCAACGGATGCAAGATAAAATTTGAGTTGCTTAGTAGTAGATTGGATGTGGAAAGCGGTTGAGTGGTCTGATGAGAGGAAGTATTGGTCTTTTAAAATGCGTGTAGAATTTTGCAAGTAAAACGAGGTAGAAATTTATTTGTATTGCTTCTAAGAGAGGGTGCAAGGAGGACGTAGTTGAAACTGCTAAGGATGTTGTATGAACGCTTTGGGTTACGGTTATGCATTTGGCTTCGCCAAAGCACTAGCGGTTTTCATGGAGTCAATGAACCGAGTGTGCATGAACGTATATAAACGAGTTGTCATCGGGAGCACCGTCGACATATTGACATCTGGAGTTGTTAGGAAAGGGAATTATACGTAAGATTTTCAAGTGTGAGTTTTAGGATTAAGTTGGCCAGGACGAGTGGTCAGAGATGATGACATATCGAGGAACCAGTAAAGGGCGAAGTGAAGAAGGATGAGGAAGCGTTTTGGAGGCTGAAGAGGTGGATTGGATAATGAGCAGATTTTGACATTATCGGAAGGACTGGATGAATTCGCGAAGCATGACGATACGTGGAGCAGGGATTTGGATGCGTACGAGGACGATAAAGAAAGGTGATCGCTTATACGTTGCAGGAACAGAAGATTTGAAAGAACTGGATAGACTTAGTTAGTGGAGCTGGATTGTTATATCTGCCTAGAATGTTAGAGGCATTTGGTGTACGAGACTTGGAGAATGATCTATACGGATCATGAACGTGTCCAACACATATTTAATTATCTTGATTGAACATTTGGAAAAGGTGATGGGTGGAGTTAAGTGATGAAAGAAAAATTGCAAGGCCAAGTACCATCTAGGAAAGGCAAGTATGGTTGATGAGACATGGAATAAGAAGAATGAAGTGAAGCTGAGACGAACTTGAACTATATGGATGACGTATTAGGGTGGTTTGGATGAAGGATGTAGGTTGTACGAGTTGAATTGTCTAAAGCAGAGAACGTGTCAACATGTATGTTGCGTGGATTGGACAATCATATGGAGAAACGGGACGTAGACTATACTTCCTACATAGATAGGAGTAGCTTAGAAAGGGCAATGTAAGGACGAAGTTAGTGAAAGGGATACATAATCAGGTGGAGGAATAAGTACGACGAGAGTTGGGTGATAGTCGATAGACTGACTAATTTATCTCATATTTCAAGAGGAATGAGAAGTCACGTGGTTGAGAAGTTGGAAGGATTGCGTACGGATGTGATGGAATAGAGGGTTTTGCGTAAAGGTAGCCTAATATGTATGGAGTGCCTTATGAAGGATTATGGCAAGGGAAGAAACGAAGGGAAGCATCACATCGTGATGTATGGTAGGAGTTGAGGAAGAAGAAGGAAGTGTGTATAGAAGTGAAGCATGAATGAAATAGGCCGAGATAGGAACCGAAGGTAAAACTTTGGTAGAGCTTAATGAGTAGAATAAAGCACAACGCAGGCTAATACTGTCGTAGTGTGGAAAAGGAAATGGCACTGACCTATACTGATTGTTTGGGAGGCTTAGTATCGATAATCGAATGGATGAGGAGTTATAGGTGTGATGTGCCATAGGGACGAAGGGCTTGGTCTAACTGAGACAAGATGAGGAGTAATATGACCTTGGAGGTAGGACATTGTGTAGGTATAAAGGAAGTGTTGGGTATAAAAAAAATCATGAAGAAAAGTGAGAAAGAAGTGTATAGGTGCTACTAGTGAAATATTTATACAACCTTAGGAGTTACACTGAGGGCATGAGTGATTGATTTAGAGGGAGTTAGGAAACTCATTAGCGATGACTGACTTTTCATATAATGAAGGTTATCATACTAGAAGTCGATAAATGCCATTTGAGGCACTATATGAAAGGATAGAGTGAGTTGTCCCCATTGTGGACTAGAATTGGTAAAAGAGGCTACTAATGTGGTAATGGTGTTTGTGGAAAGGATGAGAGCAACAAGGGATGCTATGTTGAAAAGGAGGAAGCCACTAGATTTTAATGACAAAGTTATGTGGGAAGTTTCACCCATAGTAACGGGTGGTATGTTTTGGTAAAATGGAAGAGTTGATGTAGAGTTTTGTAGGTCCATTTATGATCTTTGGAAAGATCGGATGTAACACCCCACTTGGATAAATGGATCGTTACGTGTATTTATGGCGCGTCATCAAAGCATGCAAAGCAATGTATTAAACATTAAATGACCATATGGAAAATACCGGAATCAAACATCGGTAATCCAACATAAGCTCCAAAATATAAAGACTAAGTACTGAAAGAAAAAGGACGAAACAATGTCCAACAACCAAAGAAATGTAATGTAATGTATGCATAAAATAAAGGAGTCTGGATAGCTCCCATCCAATGCACGTACTCTCTTAGAAGTCCTAAGATCGTCCCTGTGTACCTGCCGTTTGGAAACATGAAAGGAAACTACGGCTGAGCATAACGCTCAGTGGACGGATATAGCATGAAAAGAAGGTACTGAAAGTAATGGAATAGAAGACAACAGTGAAGCTATAAGACTGATATGACATGATAGAACTCTGCATAAAAAATGATAAACCTGGTTCATATATACTGAAACTGAGATATAATTTTATTAATTCTGAAAACATGTATTCACTGTATTTTAATTTCCAAGAGCTTATATAGGTCATGAACTGTAACAACTGTTGCATGAATACATAGAGGGGTGTCCTCGTCATGCTGTAGAGGGGTGACCTCTAAATATCTGTGCTGGGTGGAGGGATCAGCTCCAATGTGAAGGATGTAGAGCACACACCACATTCACCTGCTAAATTGTAAACTGTAGCCTAGGATGCATCCATACGCCCCACTAATAATACTTATAAAATGGCCAAGCTGAGCTGAGTGGGACGATGCAGGATATCACTCTCCTGCATGTGAGTCACGACACCGGTGCCTTTAGTGCCGTGGTTACGGTACCTCCGTAACTAGTACATAAACTAAACATGCTTGTATATAATGCTCAGGCAATTTATTTAATTCTTAACATGATTACTGATAAGTTTAAACATATACTGGGGAAAAACATTTGGCTGAAGATGGGGAAATCCTAATCATGCATAGAAAGGAAGTCCTTACTGAAAGGACGGGAAATCCGTACCTCTAGTCCAGTAACTGACTGAATGGAAGACTGAACGAATACTACTCGGGCTTCACGCGTGCTACATGAATAAAGGACGCGAATAAGTTAACTGACACTCGTTTATTTAATTTCTACTGATCTTACTGGCTTCTTATATTTATTTTATTAGATTCTGAAATTCTGTACGTATACCAACTGATAAATTGGAACCTATAATAATGTATTATTTTCTAGTATCAATTATAGTACCACGTATTTCTGACGCTATAGTATTGCCATATTAAGAACCCCGCTAAAATAGAAAGTTTCTTAATTTAGAAAGTTCTCAAATAGTT
Source organism: Glebionis coronaria (assembly GCA_025667525.1). Taxonomy (NCBI): domain Eukaryota; kingdom Viridiplantae; phylum Streptophyta; class Magnoliopsida; order Asterales; family Asteraceae; genus Glebionis; species Glebionis coronaria. The sequence goes on from CM046875.1 coordinate 26,828,622, forward strand.
TAATTCATTTCCTAAAAATATACCCTTTTAAATATTAAAGAATTATTTAAATATAATACGTTTAAAATACATTTCAAACATTTATAAAAACAATTTAATTAAAAAGGTATAATATAAAAATATTTATTTTATTATTTATAATAACGTCCCAAGCCTACCGAGCCCATCTAGGTCGCGTTACACAATGTCACAACTATATTAAAAATCTGTCTATATGAAATTAACGACAAAACTGAGTCACTAAAACTGTCGCTAAAACTGCCCCTTTAAAAACTGCATATAATCTAACAGTTTTGCGACAGAAAAACTGTCGCTAAATTGTCGCTAATGTGATGTAATATAATGTGTTTCTGACCCATCTTTTCCCACTGTTTTTACCCACTTTTCCCACTGCTATGCTATGCTGTTCCCACTGTTATTATAAACCAAACGCACCCTTATGTTTTTAACTGTCCCAAAACGCACCCCTATGTCAAAAACTGGCCCTAGCCGCCCCTGTATGGGTCACGGCTGGGCAGAGGAAGGAGTCACCGAGACAGCAGGTCTCGGTTTTCGTGAGGCCAACGAACCCGACCCCCTACTTCACGAACCAAACACCCCTGAGGCGAAATGGTTTGCTGCGGCTGTATAGACCAAGACCACCGAGACTTTAAAAGTCTCGGCTGTAGCATCTAAGCAACCACCGAGACATTGAGATGTCTCGGTTTTGTGTATAGCCGCTCAAACCCGACACCCCTTTGTTGTTTCTGATCGTGGCTGGGCAAAAAGAAAACCCACCGAGTCGAATCAAATAAAAGAAAAGCAAACGAGGTCTTACCGTGTAATGGTTACGAAGCTATCTGGATTCTTTTTTTTTTTTCTTCTTCTTCCCGGCGGCCAACAACCGAAACCCTAATTTCCTTATATTTTTTTTGTGCGACTGGTTATGGGGAAAAGGGGTAACCCCCGTTTGTTTTGTATAGTCCAAATGGGCTAAAGCCCAAATCCCTTCTCCTTTTATTCTTTGCAATAACCGGCCCTTATTCTTTTTATTGTATTTATATATATATTTTTTTAAAACTTGTATAATAATAGCACTTGCATAATAATAATTCTTGTAAAATTTTCTTGTGTTGTTTTCGTCGATAAATTCTACGTAAATGTTTTAAATAATAAACCGCGTATTTACATTTCTCGATTTAAAATACGGGTTTTACAATTCTTCCCCTCTAAAAGAATAATTCGTCCCCGAATTAAAGATGCGGTCGTACTGGGTTTTACAATTCTTCCCCTCTAAAAGAAGAATTCGTCCCCGAATTATAGGGTATTTAAGCTGACTGGTAAAAGCCGAAAATGCTATAAGCTGGAAGACATAAAAGCTGAAAAGACATACCCGAATCAAAACTGAAAGTGAGGATAAGAATTCCGTATAGACTCCTCTGTTTCCCAAGTGGCCTCCCGCTCGGTGTGGTTCCTCCACAGGATTTTAACGAAAGGAATGGTCTTCCTTCTCATAACTTGATCCTGGCGATCTAAAACTGCTTCGGGTTCCTCAATATAAGATAAATCCTCCTGAATCTGATCGAGTGGATAATTTACTTTGTGAAGCTCATGATAGTTGTACCCCCTGAGCAATGATACATGAAACACGTTGTGAACGTGTGAAAGCTGAGGCGGTAACGCCAATCGATATGATACTTCCCCGACGCGTTCAAGGATTTCAAATGGTCCGATGTAGCGAGGGCTAAGTTTTCCTTTGAGGCCAAAACGTCTGACACCGCGTGCGGGTGATACTTTGAGGAACACACGATCCCCAGTCTGAAAAGATAGATCTCTACGATGCTTATCGGCGTAACTCTTCTGGCGAGTACGCGCTTCTTACAGTTTTGCCCTAGCGATGGCGACCTTTTCATTGGTCATTTCTATCAATTCTAGTCCTTCAATCAAGCGTTCTCCAACCTGGTCCCAACAAATAGGAGCACGGCATTTCCTGTCGTATAACATCTCGAATGGAGCACGCTTGATACTAGCATGCCAACTGTTGTTGTAGGAAAACTCGACCAAGCAAATATAGTCATCCCAGTGTCCTGTCCATTCTAATGCACAGGCGCGTAGCATGTCCTCTAAGGTCTGGATGGTACGCTCTGACTGACCGTCCGTCTGTGGATGGAAAGCTGTGCTGAGCTTGAGCCTAGTTCCCCAAGCTTTATGCAAACCTTCCCAGAAATGAGAAGTGAAATGGGGATCCCTATCTGATATAATTTCAGAAGGTGTACCGTGTAATCGTACGATCTCCTCGGTGAATAGTTTCGCTAATTTACTGACTGCGAAATCTTTGCGAATAGGAATGAAATGTGCTGACTTGGTCAAACGATCGACAACTACCCAGATTGCATCATGTCTCCGCTGAGTCTGTGGTAGTCCGGTAACAAAATCCATAGAGATCTTGTCCCATTTCCACATTAGAATATCTAATGGCTGGAGAAGACCACTGGAATGCTGGTGCTCTATCTTAACCTGCTGACAGGTTAAGCATTTAGACACAAATGTTGCGACATCCTGCTTCATGCCGCTCCACCAGAAATGCTGCTTAAGATCGTGGTACATTTTTGTGGAACCCGGATGGATAGAGAACGGAGAGCTGTGAGCCTCAGTCATTAAGGCTTCTCTGAGAGCAGGGTCTTCTGGATCGTAGAGTTTGGTACCCGGCCATACAATACCATCGTCATCGATGCGAAATTCGGTCTGCCGGTCAATGTTCTAGACAATCGCCCAGATTTCACCATCATCCTTTTGTGCGGCTTTAATCCTAGAGAGTAAATCTGGTTCTACCCTCAAACTAGCCCAGTATCCCCTTTGTCCGCGTACTAAGAGCTCAATATCATAACGCTCTAAGTCCTGAATAATTTCTTCCTGAACTTTGATGCCATTTACCATACCTGACTTTCTGCTAAGGGCATCTGCCACTACATTTGCTTTACCTGGGTGATACTGGATATTAGTGTCATAGTCTTTCAGCAGTTCTAACCATCGCCGCTGTCTCATGTTCAGCTCTTGTTGGGTGAATATGTACTTGAGACTTTTGTGATCGGTGAAGATATCACATGACTCACCGTACAAATAATGCCTCCAGATTTTAAGGGCGAAGACGACTGCTGCGAGCTCTAGATCATGAGTAGGGTAATTTTTCTCATACGGCTTCAGTTGACGCGAAGCATAAGCAATGACTTTCCCATGCTGCATAAAAACACAGCCTAAGCCCTTTCCTGATGCGTCGCTGTAAATCTGATAACCACCTGTACCGGATGGAAGAGTAAGTATCGGTGCTGAGATCAACCTATGCTTGAGTTCCTCAAACTCTTTTCTCTCTCCTCGGTCCATATATACTTCTCACCTTTCCGCATGAGTTGGGTCAATGGTAATGCCAAACGTGAGAAGTTTTCCACAAACCTGCGGTAATAACCCGCCAACCCAAGAAAACTACGTATCTCCGTGACAGACGTCGGTCTTGGCCATTTGGTGATAGCCTCAACCTTCGCAGGATCCATGGTGATTCCTTCCGCAGAGACAATATGACCTAGGAACGCCACTGTATTCAGCCAGAATTCGCACTTTGAAAATTTAGCATATAGCTTTTCTCGTCTGAGAATCTGCAAAACTGTACGGAGATGGTTCTCATGTTCCTCTTTGGATTTTGAGAAAATGAGGATATCATCGATGAATACGATCACAAACTTGTCTAAAAATTCATGGAAGACTCTGTTCATTAAGTCCATAAATACTGCAGGCGCATTCGTGAGACCGAATGGCATAACAACAAACTCGTAATGACCGTACCTCGTGCGAAAAGCAGTTTTGGTTATATCCTGCTCTTTTACACGCGGCTGATGGTAACCTGATCGTAGATCGATTTTTGAGAAGTGCTTGGCACCCTGAAGCTGATCGAATAAATCGTCAATACGAGGAAGTGGATAACGGTTACGAATAGTGAGTTTATTTAACTCACGGTAGTCAATACACAAACGCATACTACCATCCTTCTTCTTGACAAACAAAACTGGAGCGCCCCATGGTGATACGCTTGGACGAATGAAACCCCTTTCAAGAAGTTCCTGAAGTTGATCCTTCAGTTCCTTAAGCTCTACAGGAGCCATACGGTAAGGAGCTTTAGATACTGGTTCTACACCTGGAATGAGATCGATGCCAAATTCTACCTCTCGCATGGGAGGTAAACCTGGAAGTTCCTCGGGAAAGACATCTGGAAAGTCTAACACAACTGGCTGATCATGAATTGAAGGTGTCTCCGAAGTCGTGTCATGAACTGTGGCTAGGAAGCCCTCACAACCATGATATAGTAAGGTACGAGCCTGTAAAGCTGAAATGATCTGAACATGTTTTCCTGGTAGGAAGCCCCCGTGAATATATTCTGGTGTCTGGACATCACCAAAGATGACTTGGTGAGCATGACAATCTATGGTGGCATGATGAACCGACGACCAATCCATACCCAAAATAATATCGAATTCACACATATCCAAAGGAAGAGCACTGACTGGACGGATTTTATCATCAAACTCAAGAGGGAGATCCTTATACACCTAGGTAATGAGTACAGAGTCTCGCATGGGGGTAGATATACTAAGTGCACTGTCTAGTGGCGTAGGGGTCATGTTTATTCTAACATCATATGAAGTAGATATAACCGAGTGCGTGGCGCCTATATCGAAAAGCACGCATGCAGACTGTCCGTGTATAAACAAAATGCCAGTAATGGTACCTGTGGTCTTATTTTCTTGTTCACGGGTAGTAGTGTAGACACGACCAGTAGTTGGTGGTATCGGTGGTGGCGGAGGTAACATCTGAGGTGTCTGGCCTGAGGTACCAGCAGCATTCCCGCTCTTACAATCCCTCTTCAGATGGCCCGGCTGGCCACACTGAAAACAACCACTTGTACCACGACGGCACGGTCCCGTGTGTTTCTTTCCACATGTGATGCAAGTGGGATAAGTATACACGGCAGAAGCAGCTCTGGTTTGCTGAGAACCTGATTTATGATGAAAAACACGTGTCACGATTCTGATATCTTAACCTGAAATAAGGCTGTCTGACTGAAATTAAAATTACCAGAATTTGTCGGTCGGGCAACCTACTGACCCCTGTTGTTTTGGTCACGCCCCTGTCCAGCATCTCTGTTGGAATTTACGAAAAATTTAAGATCTGTTTTACACGATAGTTTAGTACTTCTGGAGCTTAAAGAATCACCTGTAGCTGCCCGATGAGTTGGAGCTGCCGCGGTAATTATCACCGCCGCTCCTCTTATCCGACCGATTACGGTCATATGACTGACCGTGGTTCCTGTAGTTCTGATGCGGAGTAGTCGATTGGGATCGGTCTCCTCCTCTGTGTATGTAAGATTATAATTGGATAAGTTATAACATATAAGTTGACAAGCAATAATGGGCTAAATTGTTTAAGTCTGTTGGGTGAGATGTACCTCTTCTCTGGACGCTCTACATTCTCGAGCTCATCTCTCTCGAAAAGCATCTCGACATCCCGAGCTGCATTAGCTACTTGTGACACATTAGTGAATGTGGCACTCATCAGTCTATCTGCAGTCCTAGAGTGAAGAGCCCAGCGAAATTGCTTCGCCTGCTCCTCTACGGTACCCGCAGCCTCCCCTAAGAATCCAGCCATCCTGAGGTATCGATGCATGAACTCTATACTGTTCTCGCCATGATTCTGACGAATAACGTGGAAGTCCCTCTTCATCTTAGCTTGCTCCGCATGCGGGAAAAACTGGTCATAGAACATCGTCTTGAAACGTGCCCAGGTCAATGTAAGCTCCCAAGCATCTCCCCCATTGGACAGTTTCTGAGACCTCCACCAGTGCAGAGCAGGACCCTCCAGCTTGTAAACTGCAAGCCTAACTTTGAAAACATCACCACAACCCATAGCTCCAAAAAATTTCTCTATATGGTAGATCCAGTCTTCCGCGTCAGTTGGAGCTACAGTCTGCTCAAACAGTCGGGGTTTCTGCTTGTTAAACAGATCCAGCCAAGCAGGTAAAGTGGCCGGTGGTGGAACAGGAGGGTTGTTATTCTGCTAAGGTCCATTCTGATATTCCGCTCGGATCTCATCACGAATTTGGGGTAACATGGCTTGTATAGCAGCCTGAACAGCAGTAGAAATAGCAGTTGCGTTAGGATCATTCCTGTTTTCGCGTCTGGGTGGCATCTGAAATAAATAGAAGATAAACTGATAAAACTGTAAGAACCTGAAGAAATAAATCCAAATATGCTTAGTGTAATTCATGAAGGTATAGCTAATAAAATATGACATGAATACTGGTGAACGCCTAGGGTCAGTTCACAAAATGACAATTTCTGAAACATAAATCTGACATGAGTAAGGATGAACGCCTATGGTCAGTTCATCTATACAAAATTTAAACGGCAAGGGTGAACGCCTATGGTCAGTTCACCAAAATGAAAATTTCGTTGAAATCACATGCGATTAAGTATGGCCAGTCCTGTACCAACCGTTTACTTAATCAAAATTTTGAAAATCTGACTGATAAAATACATAAGTAGCATGGAAGATAACGACGCCAAAATACAGGGAGTTCTTGGTGACTACCCACTAGTCACAGGTCAAATTTTAGAGCCTACAGGTCGAACCTTGCGCTCTGATACCATAATTGTAACACCCCACTTGGATAAATGGATCGTTACGTGTATTTATGGCGTGTCATCAAAGCATGCAAAGCAATGTATTAAACATTAAATGACCATATGGAAAATACCGGAATCAAACATCGGTAGTCCAACATAAGCTCCAAAATATAAAGACTAAGTACTGAAAGAAAAAGGACGAAACAATGTCCAACAACCAAAGAAATGTAATGTAATGTATGCATAAAATAAAGGAGTCTGGATAGCTCCCATCCAATGCACGTACTCTCTTAGAAGTCCTAAGATCGTCCCTGTGTACCTGCCGTTTGGAAACATGAAAGGAAACTACGGCTGAGCATAACGCTCAGTGGACGGATATAGCATGAAAAGAAGGTACTGAAAGTAATGGAATAGAAGACAACAGTGAAGCTATAAGACTGATATGACATGATAGAACTCTGCATAAAAAATGATAAACCTGGTTCATATATACTGAAACTGAGATATAATTTTATTAATTCTGAAAACATGTATTCACTGTATTTTAATTGCCAAGAGCTTATATAGGTCATGAACTGTAACAACTGTTGCATGAATACATAGAGGGGTGTCCTCGTCATGCTGTAGAGGGGTGACCTCTAAATATCTGTGCTAGGTGGAGGGATCAGCTCCAATGTGAAGGATGTAGAGCACACACCACATTCACCTGCTAAACTGTAAACTATAGCCTAGGATGCATCCATACGCCCCACTAATAATACTGATAAAATGGCCAAGCTGAGCTGAATGGGACGATGCAGGATATCACTCTCCTGCATGTGAGTCACGACACCGGTGCCTCTAGTGCCGTGGTTACGGTACCTCCGTAACTAGTACATAAACTAAACATGCTTGTATATAATGCTCAGGCAATTTATTTAATTCCTAACATGATTACTGATAAGTTTAAACATATACTGGGGAAAAACATTTGGCTGAAGATGGGGAAATCCTAATCATGCATAGAAAGGAAGTCCTTACTGAAAGGACGGGAAATCCGTACCTCTAGTCCAGTAACTGACTGAATGGAAGACTGAACGAATACTACTCGGGCTTCACGCGTGCTACATGAATAAAGGACGCGAATAAGTTAACTGACTCTCGTTTATTTAATTTCTACTGATCTTACTGGCTTCTTATATTTATTTTATTAGATTCTAAAATTCTGTACGTATACCAACTGATAAATTGGAACCTATAATAATGTATTATTTTCTAGTATCAATTATAGTACCACGTATTTCTGACGCTATAGTATTGCCATATTAAGAACCCCGCTAAAATAGAAAGTTTCTTAATTTAGAAAGTTCTCAAATAGTTTAATTCATTTCCTAAAAATATACCCTTTTAAATATTAAAGAATTATTTAAATATAATACGCTTAAAATACATTTCAAACATTTATAAAAACAATTTAATTAAAAAGGTATAATATAAAAATATTTATTTTATTATTTATAATAACGTCCCGAGCCTACCGAGCCCATCTCGGTCGCGTTACACAATGTCACAACTATATTAAAAATCTGTCTATATGAAATTAACGACAAAACTGAGTCACTAAAACTGTCGCTAAAACTGCCCCTTTAAAAACTGCATATAATCTAACAGTTTTGCGACAGAAAAACTGTCGCTATACTGTCGCTAATGTGATGTAATATAATGTGTCTCTGCCCCATCTTTTCCCACTGTTTTTACCCACTTTTCCCACTGCTATGCTATGTTGTTCCCACTGTTATTATAAACCAAACGCACCCTTATGTTTTTAACTGTCCCAAAACGCACCCCTATGTCAAAAACTGGCCCTAGCCGCCCCTGTATGGGTCACGGCTGGGCAGAGGAAGGAGTCACCGAGACAGCAGGTCTCGGTTTTCGTGAGGCCAACGAACCCGACCCCCTACTTCACGAACCAAACACCCCTGAGGCAAAATGGTTTGCTGCGGCTGTATAGACCAAGACCACCGAGACTTTAAAAGTCTCGGCTGTAGCATCTAAGCAACCACCGAGACATTGAGATGTCTCGGTTTTGTGTATAGCCGCTCAAACCCGACACCCCTTTGTTGTTTCTGATCGTGGCTGGGCAAAAAGAAAACCCACCGAGCCGAATCAAATAAAAGAAAAGCAAACGAGGTCTTACCGTGTAATGGTTACGAAGCTATCTGGATTCTTTTTTTTTTTTTTCTTCTTCTTCCCGGCGGCCAACAACCGAAACCCTAATTCCCTTTTTTTTTGTGCGACTGGTTATGGGGAAAAGGGGTAACCCCCGTTTGTTTTGTATAGTCCAAATGGGCTAAAGCCCAAATCCCTTCTCCTTTTATTCTTTGCAATAACCGGCCCTTATTCTTTTTATTGTATTTATATATATATATATATATATTTTTAAACTTGTATAATAATAACACTTGCATAATAATAATTCTTGTAAAATTTTCTTGTGTTGTTTTCGTCGATAAATTCTACGTAAATGTTTTAAATAATAAACCGCGTATTTACATTTCTCGATTTAAAATACGGGTTTTACATCGGACCAGTAGCTTATGAGTATAGAATTACCTGGGAAAATGAGTTGTATACATGATACATTTCATGTAATGAGATAGGTAAATGTTGTTTGAGAATGCATTTTGCATGTACGGTTATTCGGGACTTGTGTTAATAAGAGTCTTTGTTTTATCAAAGAGTCATTTGTGAGATTTATTGACTGTGAGGTCAAGAGTTTGGCAATGAGTTTAATTATTTTTGGTTTGTATATGTGGTATTTTGAAACTTGAACTAAAGTTCACGTGGAAATGAGAGGAGTTCATTTAGAACAAGTATCCTCAGTTGTTTGCTAATGGTATGTTTTGATCCTAAGGAGTAAATCTCGGGACGAGATTTCTATTAGGAGGGAGTGATGTGACAACCGTGGTTTTGAGGTTCGTCACTTAGTTTTATTTGTGCTAATCACGTGTCTTTACGTGTTTATTTGCTAATTGGTGTGTATAGATTGTGGTTTGGATATCGTTTCCGGTACGGGGTACCTTGTGAGTGAAACGATGTGTGATGATTTCATGTTCACGAGCTCACACGGTAGTGACTATGAAGTGAAATGGTGTTATTTAGTGGTTTTACATATACGTATATGTATTATAGAAAATCGTATTTTTACGATTTACGGTTTAGCATTTTGAGGTCTCGGAAGAGGTATTTAGTCACGGGAGTATTTTTCGGGATGGTTTTAAGTCATTTAGGACTTAGTTATAAAGTTTATTTCAAAATTTGAGATTTTTTATAAAAGTGTATAGTTTATGTCTTTTACGGTAAAACGCGTAAATTTGACTAGTTTTACGGTTTTGAGGTTTTGGGAGCTTTAGGAGCTGAAATAAATTAAGGTAAATTAAGGTAATCTTAGTAGTGTTATATTAAACAATAAAAAGAATATATATATATATATATATATATATATATATATATATATATATATATATATATATATATATATATATATATATGGGGCGGTTTTAGGCCGACTATACACCAAAAAAGGAGAAAAGATTTATCGTAAGTGGTAATTGGGTTGGACAAGGATTTTTGCTATATAAGGAACCCCCACACATAGATCAAACGAATTTTTATCTTCCCTAGAGTTTTTAGTCGAAAAAAAAAGAGAATAATTAGGGTTCTTCATAAAAATTTGGGTTTTTACATCTTCCATTAATCTAAAGGTAAAACCTTCTTAACCTTTTTCAATTTAATTGTTTTAATGATTTCTTAATCATCTTATGATGGATTTAGGTTAGGGTTTAATTTAAAAACAGTATATTAATGTTATAATAATGATGTTATAATGATTACATAAATTAGGGCTTGTAATTAGTGGGGTTAGGGTTAATCAATGAGGTTAATTTAGTTAAACCCGTTTTTAAAAACTGGGCAGAATTTTGAGTCAATTGTTTTGATCGTATCGGGAGTTCTACAAACTCTTATTTTGCGATCCAAGTATCCCTGAAAAGGTAATTGAAGTGGCTTTCCAATGCAAGAAACGAGAACTAAATTGAAGGTAGGGAAGTGGGTCAAAAACAGGTTACAACAGTCGGAGGTCAAAACAGTTTTGAAGTCAGCCTGTTTTCTTTTTAAGTTTTGGGTTGTTTGGGGTACTTGGGGTTGCATTGGGACATTCAAACGAACATGAGAGATGGTTTATATATTGTATTAAGTATATGCACTTGGGATAAGGTTGTGGTTTAGGGTATGACCCCCTAATCATAACAAACGTTTTGTATGTTTAAAATTAGTAAATCTGGAATGACAAAAGTATATATATATATATATATATATATATATATATATATATATATATATATATATATATATATATATATATATATATATATATATATATATATATATATATATATATATATATATATATATATATATATATATATATATCAGGGCCTTAACAGTAGCTTTAAGGTTGGGACAAGTGGGAGGTGTTAGATAACATATGTAAGGGCATAAATATTCCCTTTACAGAGATCATGGGTATGTTTATGTAGGCGTTTGGCTTATAGTTTGGAGACCTAAAACTGGGACTGTTTTTGATAAAATGTTAACGGGATGTGTTATGAAGTAAAACGAGTTAAGGGCTTTATAGAGGGGTATAATGAGATGCTTAGAGAAGTTATATGAGGTATATATATGGTAGGAGGTTAGATGTCCATCGTAGGTTGATGAGCCATTTTAGTGTTTGGTTCATGTTTTGATTATGTGTTTTTGGTTTGTTAGCTTTTTGCTAGTGCGCGGATGTTTGGGGAAGCTCAATCAGGTGAGTTTCATAGTCCCATGTTTACTAATGGTTTTGACTTCCAGATGGGATGGAAGAGACATTGTTTTGTTTGTTATTTATAAATTATGCTGTGAATGGTTTGGCGTTGGTAATGGACTTATGTGTGCATACTTATATGATTAACTGCTAGTTGATTCTTTATTGTTTATGATTTGACTTGGTACCAAGGGGATATTGGCAAGGCGGGGCCTTGGGATTGGTTCATAGGTGTTTGGATGCCTATGGGAGTATGGTGTTTGGTAAGGCTGGGAGCCTTGGTTTTGGTTTTGGATTTGGATTTGGATTTGGTTTTGGATTTGGTTTGGTTGTTTAATCTTGAATGTTAGTTTGTTAATGCATATTAGTATCACATTGTCCATATGTTTTTAACTTTTGGTTGTTACTCATAGCTTATGGTATGATTTTGGCGTTTGAGTCTAAACCTATGACGCTCACCAACTTTATGTTGACGTGTTTTAGTGTCTCTTTCAGGTGATAATGTGGTTAAGCTTGAGGATAGAAGTGGCTAGATTTGGACGCATTAGGATTGCATTTAGAAGGAGATCCCCATTCCTTCTTAGTTTATTTTCATGTGTTTTGAATAGTGATACTATGAACCTATATGTTGATTGTTAGTGCTATTTGTTTGTCGTGGGTAAGAGGTAGGACTGTTACCTACTTACCTAGACTCCTGCTATGTTGAGATGTTGTCATGACATTTGTGTCGCCATTTATGACATTATGTTTGCATTTTAGTTTTCTCTATAGAGACACCGTTTGTTGTGATGATATCTAATAAAGAGATTTTGCTAGTTGAAAGTTCGTTTCTCGGTGTCTAATCGAATTGATTTCCGGTTCAAAGTGCGACTCAATTGTTCTTGGTGGAAATGAAAATGGTTTGGTTATCTATTACTAAGTAAAATGAAAATGTAAATTGCGATAAGTAAAAGGAATGCAAAAGGAATGCGAAAGGAATGTAAAAGGAATGCTGATAGGAATGCTGATAGGAATGCTGATAGGAATGCTAATAGGAATGCTGATAGGAATGCTGATAGGAATGCTGATAGGAATGCTGATAGGAATGCTGATAGGAATGTTGATAGGAATGCTAATAGGAATGCTGATAGGAATGCTGATAGGAATGCTGATAGGAATGCTAATAGGAATGCTGATAGGAATGCTGATAGGAATGCTGATAGGAATGCTAATAGGAATGCTGATAGGAATGCTGATAGGAATGCTGATAGGAATGCTAATAGGAATGCTGATAGGAATGCTGATAGGAATGTAAAACCCTTTTCCAATCAACATGATCGGAATGTAAAAGGAATGTATAAAAGGAATGTAAAACCCTTTTCCAATCAAGATTACCGGGATGAGGTGGCTGGTCGGAAAGTGATGATCGGAAAGGAGTTTTCCCTTTCCGATTTGCGTGTGATTCGAAATAAGCAAAGAAAATAAGCTATAAGAATAAGCTAATCTCTAAAACTAGAACGAATCAATAATAAAACGAACCAATAAGCACAAATAACAACTTTTACAAACTTAAAATAAACAAACTTTTAAATCAAACCATAAAAAGATGAACTTTTTAAGCACGAAACATTAATGAACAACACGGATCATAAGTATTCGCACCAAAAGTAAACTAGAATCAAAGAAAGGTAGAAAGAGATGAAAGATTAAAAGCTTGATCAAAGGTAAAGAAGATTTAAGATAACAAAATTGAAACACTTACTTGAATTAAAGGAAAGAAATTAAAGGTGCAAATACAATAAAAATAACAAGGAATGAAAAATGGTGGAAGGGGTGGTTTGTCAAGCCACCCAACAACATGAAAATGAAACTAGGATCATCTATATATAGGGGTGATTAGGGAGGAGCTTAGGAAGCTTCCTCCCTCTTTCCTCTTTGCCATAATTGCACACTTAAGTCCTTTTCTTCTTTATCTTTTGTTAATCTTGGACTTTGTCTTGGGATTTCTTTAACTCGTCTTGATTTTTCTTTATAAATAAGACTCGAGTTCTTCGGCTTTTTAGTAAACTTCCGTCCTTTGACTTTTTCTTCGATAAATCTTTAGAATTGGTCTTGGACTTCCGTTCTTTTTCCACTCTTGATCTTTCGACTTCATCTTTCGTCTTTTTCTTCGATAAAAGCCCGTGAATGCCGTGTTTTCTCCACTTTTCACCTTTTCGTCCTAAATCACAACAAAAACACAAACCACGCATAATTCCGACATAAATGACATAAAATACACGTTTTGGCTCGGTTATTATTGCAATTAAGTGGTAAAAAGGATGGGTGTTTTCACACCTATCAAATCCCCTACACTTAACCATTGCAATGTCCTCATGCAATGCATTAGTTACAAAGAAAGTTTACACTTTTCATCATAATCAATCCACGTTGGCCTTTATTAAAGAGATAGAAAATTATAAACATTCAAAGTAAAGAAATTAAAAACATACCTTGGGTTTTGGAAATGTCGTGACTGATCATCATCCTCAAGTTTTCACTTTTTCCAAACCAAGCTTAAAAACGAGATCATTGTTGTTATAAGTTAGTAAACTAACACGAACTCATGTGGGCCAATTATTCACTTAGACTCCCTTATTCCTAGGTGTATCTCTTATATTTTATTTTTGTCTTGAATGATCACGAGGATGCATTGTTTGACTTATTTCGATAGTTATTTAGGCCGAAAATAAAGTGGACGATTTAATCAATAGTTAGCTAAAGGACAAAATCTTTTAAAATTGCTTATCGGGACCTCATAAAGTTCATATCTTGGCATAACTCGCTTCGCGATTTGAGACCTTTCTCGGACCGATATTTGGCAGCGACTTCATACTTCAAACCCTGAGAGACGTTCTTGAAATAATGGTCTTCTCTTCATAATGGAATTTCTTCACTTGAAGTTTTGAGAGATTCTTTATAAATGGACCACGACTTCTTCATTTTTCTCCAATCATTACTTTGGACTTTGATATACAACGATCCGCCTCCTTTTAGGACTTGGATCTATTTATCCTCATACCTTGTTAGGGCCTTTTTGGATAGACTTCTCCATGATCTTTTGGGAGTACTTGCTTTTCGTCGTGTGTCTTGATCCTTCATATAGATTTTCGATAAATGATTCTTCACATCACTTTTGGATCTTTAGCAACAAAATATAGCCCTCATGCCTTGTTAGGGCCTTTTCGGACTCGCCAATCTTCGCATCCCGCTTCAATAAGTTATGCCTTGGCTATGAACTCTAATTAATACCGAGCAACTTTTAAACGATCTTGGGCTAGAAGCTAAGTAACTTTTCAAATCGTACAACCTTATTTATTGCAGATAAACTTATTAGCAAGCGATGGGAGAATAGGCTTATAATCAACTCACATAAATTCACGAAAGAATACCAAACTTATAATTGACTCTATCATCTCTCGTTCTCCACAATTTAAAATCTCAAGGAATGAGACTCGTGGATGCTTAGCCAATTAAATCAAAGTTTTGGGTTTTCGAGTCACCTATAGGATCTTGCAAACTCTTAGACTTTTTCAAGTTTAGAAATCGCATTTTAAAGTTCCCTTGATAAACGACTCTCTAGGATCAATTATAGGAACTTGCGAAAAGTTCTTGTTCTTAACCCGTGAGAGTTAAGACTTTCGCGTTTTATAGCTCCCTATATAAAAGCCTAGCAAAACTTGACTTAAACACGTTAAGGATACTAGCTAGAGTAAACTTAGATAAGTAAACTCGGGTTGAGTCAAAAGATTCAAACGTTTGAAAATTAAAACCACTTTATTGAAATTTATTCTAATAAGGAAAGAAAATAACTATACAAAGGGAAAAACTAATAGGCCAAAATAGATCAAAAATTTTGAAAAATGTCGAAAAATTGATTTTCCGGTTAAAATGAGGAAAAATACAAGGAAAAGACCACTTAACTTCGATAGAAGTTCCCCCTACACTTAATATAAACATTGTCCTCAATGTTTAAGCATGTGGGAGTAAACTCCCCTACACTTAGGACATTGTGCACTTTGTTTAAATCTCGCTAAGGAAGAGACAACTAAAGAGATTCCTATTTTAATATTGAGAAATATAAAATAGTGAATCGAAAAGAGTTTAGGATAGAACCGGGAAGAAGGGAACACGGAGTCACGGCCCGTCAAAAGTCATCAAGAGTGTGTCTTTGAAGCTCTAATCCCTGCACATGATAAGAAAGAAAGCAAGAAACACCACGGGGCTCCCCCTACACTTATGGTGAAAATAGATAGATAAATGGGTTGCCTCCCAAAAAGCGCTTGTTTATATTAACCGAGTCACGAGCCTGACTCGTCCCCGAATTAAATAGTCCATGGGGAAGCCTCGAATGTGATACCGGGATCAAAGACCTTGTCCTCGTTCCCGGTTGACATCAACAAAGGAGAGGCGGGGGGATAAGTCTTGAATGGAAGAAAGGTTCTTTCAACATACGTATAGTATGTGAATTCAAGATCCACGGGAGGTGGTGTGGGTAAAGTAAGCACATTGTCCTCCCCCAAAGACAATGGAGGCTGAGCAAGCGGCAAAGCCGTATTGTTATCAATCATAGCATAATCAATGTCACCTCCCGGGTTAAAGCACTCATCCTCCATGATAGTGGCTAAAGGGGAGGATGAAAGGTGCTCGGGAGGGGGACTTGGGACAATATCTTCCTGCAGCAAATTATCATAAATAATGTCCCCCTCCATATCATTATCATCAATACATGGAGGCATGGAGTGAATGTCGATTTCTTCAAGCAATGGGTCATAATCTTCAACGGGAGGAATAGGTGGAGGCAAAGACTCTGAAAGAGGAGGAGAAGTCAACGCTTTGATTTGAGAAATAAGAAGGTGCACTTTCTGTAATCTATCGCGAAGAAGCACGTCTTCCACCTCATCCACAGGATCATGTTCATCGGTGAACTTCTCGTAAACCGGAGAGAATAAATCGTCATCACCCGCATCTCCCGATGGAGATTGAGAAATTTCAAAAGTGAAATTCTCATAGCTTGGAGAAAAATCGTCATCATAAGGATCGACCTCTTCCGTAAGAGCAACGTCGTCCTCAAGCTCCATAGCAGCTGGTATGTCACAAACCTCATCATCAAACACTTTATCAAGACCAACATCACTAAGCTTACTCAATGTATCACAATCCTTGGACACGTTTGGGATATTGAGAGGAGGGATGACAATAGCACTAGGACATTGAGCAGTAAGATCATTCCAAGAAATAGTAGGCTCATCGTCATCATCATCATAATAGTATGGATACACCGGGGGAGGAGTATAAGTCTCGATATTCGATATTTGCCCCTGTCGTTGATCCTCTTGACATTTCTCGATGATCTTGTTGCAAGCTTCTTGAATTTGTTGACTTTGCTTAACAAGAGTGTCCCATTGTTCGTGGGGGCTCAAATGTTCGAAGGAGGGTTGATGATCGATGGGGTGTTGTGGGGGTTCAAAATGTTGAAAACCTGGATTATAGCATGGTTGTGGCTCATAGTAGTTCATCGGTTGAGAAGAATTAGAAACCCGATTTGGTTCATAATAATCCATTGGTGAAGAAAACTGAGGACACGGATTTTGCTCATAATATTTCATTGGTTGACAATAAGAGGTATCGTGAGGACCCCCACAGTTGTTGCAAAACGGGTAAGGAGAAAGAGTGGGTACGTCTTGTGGATAGCTATTATCATTGTCATAATTGTACCCCGGTTCTTGCCCGTGACCATACGGGTATCGAACCGGGCACGAAACATGCCAATGAGAATCGCTTCCACAATAGATGCACGAGGGAACAGGAGGTGGGTTCAAAAAGGACGAATTAGTCGAGTTGCACAAAGGACAAAATCCGAATTATATGTTGTCGATATAGTTTCCGCACTGCTCACATGTACACCATTGACAAGAGTCGTTCCCGTACAATCGTCTCCCACACCCGACGCAATGGACATAAAAATCCATAAAGAAAGATAGATAAGCAAGAAGAATATTTTTGGTGCAAAACTTTGAAAAAGAAATGCTTTTTATGATTTTTTTAATGTTTTTGGGATTTTTGAAAATTTTGGACACGAAAAATAACGTTCATGAGTGAACGGATCCCAAAAGCCAACGCGTCTCTCACAAAAAACCGTTAATCTTCACGAAAAGATCCGGAAGCGGCGCCTTTTTAATAAAGAGATTTTGCTAGTTGAAAGTTCGTTTCTCGGTGTCTAATTGATGAGACTGCTTTTATACATAGTCTCATCGTCCAAATAGGGCTTAAAATGCATTAAATATCATCAAAATACCCAAAAATATTCTTGTGTTTGTTGCTTGTGTATTTTAGGTACGGATATTGAGAAAATGACAAAAGATCACAAGAATCATGCAAAAAACGAACACGGGAAACGAAGCCGCACGATGAACCAAGCCCTAATGAAGAATTTTCCAAAGAAAACCCTTGAAGATTTGAAGAAATATGAAGATTGGTCCTCAAATATGGAAGAATTGACACTTTATACCCTTGTATCTTCATAATTAAAAGTTTGGTCCCTAAAGTTTGTCAAAATTACAAAAAGGACCCTTAACTTTGAAGAATTGGCAAATTTAGTCCCTCAACAAAACTAAATTGTCAATATTGGTCCTCCAAAAAAGTCAACAAATAAGTCAAAGCCTTGAAGTATGAAGACATGTCAAAAACAGTCCTTGAAGAATGAAGAAATTGCATGTTTAGTCCTTGTTTCAAGTCTATAAAGTATTTGTGCCAAAAATGCCAAAATGCCAAAGTATTTTACAAAGGAAATGAGTTTAAGTTGCTGCTTATACAAAATGAAGAAAGTGTGAGACTAGGGGGGCCATTCCTGCCAGACAACCAAACTCCATTCCCCCACTCACATTCCTCCACGTGTCCCACTACTCCCACACAACCAATCAAAATCACCCTTTCCCCCACGTCAGAATCCACCAACTTATTTAATTATTTAAACTAATCCGGTTTAAATTTCCCTCCAAACACATATTTAAAAACTCATTAAACCCAAACCAGATTAAACTCACCCTAATCCACCCTTAAACCCTAATAATACCCAGGATGAACTTTGATTAAAACAAAGGGTTTTTGGGTAATACTTTCCAGATCATTGATTAACCTAACCCTAATCCCATCCCCACTCCCAAAAAACGTCACCCTCATCCTCACATGCTTGTACCACCCTCCCCTGCCCCAATATTCACTCCTAAACAAACAAAGTGCAGAAAATGAACGTCCCACACCCTTGCTTACATCCTAAGCTAAAATGTGGACGTCCAAGATCTCTTTTCACTGCTGGCACCCCCACAATAGTCCAAAGATCTTCACATGGCATATTTTTGACTGAAAAATCGTCCATGGGCAAGTTGGGAAGTTCAAGTCATTAGGGTTTAAGCTTCTTTTTCTTTCTAGAATCATTTGTAGCCTATTATATAAAGGCCTCATAGGACTTTAGTTTAGTTGTTCTTGTTTTTCTCCTTGATCACAACTTTGTAAAAGTCCAGTTTTTTATGAAATGAAAAATGGTTAAAGCTTGTTGATGAGAAGAAAAGAGCCATCTTTACTTTTATTGTCTGAAATTTGGTTAAGTCTTATTGTTGATTCACTTGTTTTAAAAGCTTTTCAGTTTTCTTAAATTTTCAAAGTTTCTGTTTCATTTCAAGGTTTTTTTTAAATCTTAAATTTTCATACAAATCTGTTAACATGGTGATGAAAGGTGTTAGTTTGATGGTGTTTGAGTTTGTGTATGTCCAAGACACCATGGCTTGTTCTGGTGTAGTGGGTACCCAAGCTTAAATAAGCCATTTGTTTGGTCATTTTTTTGCTTATCTCAGTCTTACCCATAAGCTAAAAGCTCACTTCTAGCTTATTCCATAAGCTAGGGGTCTGCCTTGAGCTCTTTACATAGTCCTCTTTGACTTCTCTCTTAGCAGGTTCCAAACAAGAGCCAATTTTTATCCATTTTTCAAGCAGTCCCTCATAAGCCCATCAGCAAAGTTCTGCTCAGGCCCCAGCCTGATTGGAGGTGACTATTCAGTCACTGTTGGGCCTGGATGTAGGCCCAACAAGGTAGCTTACTTGTTCTCTTTTTCAGTTTTTATAGAATATTTCAGTTTTATATGATTTTGAGTGAAAATTGTTTAAGTGGTGTTTTCCTGGTTGGATATTGCTTATATAGGTCTTGTATGCATGTTTAGATAGCTTAGGTTCTATTTGATTGAGATTTGTTAAGATTTGTTTTGAAATATTGATTTTCAGACTTTTAAAGGGGTGTTTGGGATAAGGGATTAACCAAATTTGGTGACATAATTTTGAGTTAAAACCTGGTTATAAACACTCCTTTGTTGGTTGTTATATGATACAAGTGCTTAAGTTTCAGTTTGGTAGAATTTTGAACCCATTTGCATGATAAAAAATGGACAATAGCATATAAATTCAGTAACTGCTCTTTCTGCCTGATTTTGTGTGATTTTGTGCCTAAAATCTTGGTGGTTGCTAGAATATAGGTTATTTAAGGTTTGTGATTAGATTGTATGCTAATTGGTCTGCTTGTGTGCAAATTTTTAGCCATTGAATTTCATTATTGTGCCAAGTGTATCAGCAAAATACACTCAGACCTTCAAAGCCTTAATCAGAAACTTTAGTGTCTATTTGAGCTTGATTATTGTTAAGTGGTTGCTTGTTTTTTGTGTTTTCTTGACTCCTTATACTCAACAGAGTATAAGGGTGCCTTTTGTCCAACAAAAACACCACCAAAGATCAGAATCAAGCCCTCTTGATTCATTGTTTCACTTGTGAAGAAACAAGTTTGTGTTCATCAGAAACAAAGGCAAACCTGAGCACGTTTTTGGATTTTGAAGGCTTAATCTTGTTTATTTTTGATTTGGATTTGTGTTTTTGTAGTTTAAAGAGTTACTGGATTGTGTTTTTAAAGTTTAAATAAAAAAAAAGTTTCAGCAAAAAGGACTGGCCAGGACTCGAACCTGCGCCATCCTCCTCACAACACAACACACATACCGTTACGCCCTAGGGACTTTGACTGCTAGAGTTCCATTTCATATCATACTTAAGGTTGTTTGTTTTGTAGCTTATTTGATCAGCAGCTTATTAATAAGCTTATTCTAGCTTATTTCCTTAAGGTTCTTACCAGTTAGCATTTTTCTTAGATTCTTATTAGGATTTAGGACTTTTCTGTTTAAAAAGTTTATTTTTCCCTTTATTAATTAATTTTCTAGGATTATTTTAAGTTTTAATTTTAAAAAGTCATTTAAAAATAGAAAAAGGTAATCTAAAAATCTGAAAAAATAGTTTTTAGGTTTTTAATCATATTTTTGAGGTTTACAGCTATTTAAGTTTTCAATTTAGCTTATTTTTTATTTTATTGGATTTTAGGGTTTTTAGCTAACTTTAAAATTTAATATAAAATTATTAGATAGGTTTCAGAAAATTTTAATTTTATTTTTATCTTAGTTACATTATTCTAGATTTTTGGTAATTTTTTAGAATTTTTTTATGAACTTTGAATTTTTTTGATTATTTTAATATTATTTTATTATTAAAAATTGAAAGTTTGATTTTTTAAGTTTTTACATTTTTCCTAGATTGTAGTCATTTAATTAGGAGTTTTGTCACTTTCCAAATATTTTTAGGACTTTTCAATTATTTTCTAGAATTAATTTAAGATTTAATTGATTTTAATAGTTTTTAAGTGTTTAAAAATAGTTTAATTTGGTTTTAAAATTTTTAAAAATAGTTTTTAGCTTAATTAGGATATTTTTGAGGTTTACAAACTATTAGATCTTGTTTAGGGCTTTTTAATAATTAATTGTGATTTTTAGGGCTTTAATTAGCATTAAAAAGTCATTATCTAATTAATTAAAAGGTTTTAGCAAGTTTGGATTTTTTGTACACTCTTAGAATATTATGGATTTTTAGTAATTTTTAGGTTAAAATTTTAATTTTGGCACTATTTACGGTTTTGCGTGATCGCCTTTTTCGTCTTAGTTTAATCCGTTTTCATAACCGTCATTCTCATCTAATCTCATTTCTTTCTCAATCATATAATCACAAATTAATATCAATTCAATACACAACGCACTTGCCTCCTCGAGAACGAACTTAATTGGTCATTAGTGCTTGGTTTTCCTAAACCGACACTTAACGCTTACCACTACTTTGCCTCTCTTTTCCTAAAGGGTTGCAAAAAGCAACAATCATTTTGGCGCCGCTGCCGGGGAGGCGTGTTGTGTTTTGGTTGAACAATTGTTGTTTTTATATAGCCATAAATAGCTAATTGTATTAGTAGCACTCTACTAATACGTATTATCGGTTTTTCGTTTTTTGTGAATACTATTGCTATATTGTATACGTAGAACAATAAATTTACAAGTACTCCAAATACGTGAGAAATCACAACCTTGACTTGGGAGGTCATTACCCAATCATTGTATTCGAATCTCAAACCAAAGAAAAAGGCAAAAATAGATAAATACTTTCGTGAAGCTCGATTTTGAAAATACAAACTATAAGGTGGGTATAAGGCAGTTGTATTTCACGACCTAAAGGAAAAAGGCTCTTAAGTGCTTCGCGCCGCCTCGTTTCCTCCGCTTGCTTGTGCGTATTTTGATTTTGAGAGCTAATCGAGGGTTTTGCCGCCCAAAGTATTACTTAAGTATCATATATATTTTCTTGGTTTCTATTGATTAAACCCTCTTGAACGATTTGGTGTTCCACCATCGTTCTAAAGTCATCGAAGGCGTTCACTTCACGTGATCGTTTTCATTCCTTGAGGCTTCTTTAATCGAGAGATTTGATTAAGGAGGAGATTTGTAGATTTGTGTCTACTTAATACATTCCAAAAATCCAAAAAAAGTAAAAACAATCAAAAACCACAAAAAAAATTGAAAAAGTAAAAACACCAAAAAGAATCTTCTTTGCTCGCCTTCTCGTTGTACGTGACGTTTATGCAAACTCGCTCTAAAGCAAGACGTGCTCGTAAACGAAGAAACAAATCAATCACTCCTACTAGTGAGGAGTCTTCTATTGACGAACCCATTGTAGTGAAAGAAGCACCCATGGCTAATCGAACTATGATGGAGTTGCTTCAAGCACCCACCAAGGGTTATGGAGAAGTGATTGTGATTCCCTCTATCCTTGCGGAGAATTTTGAGGTTAAGACGGGTTTGTTGTCCATGATTCAAAACAACAAGTTTCGAGGTGACGAAAAGGACAACCCTCATAACCACATTCGCCAATTTAATCGTCTCACCGCCACTTGCAAGTTTAAGGACGTCTCTAACGACTCGATTAAGATGATGCTTTTTCCATATTCCTTAGCGGGGCCCACAAAAATTTGGTTAGAGAAAGAGCCACCCAATTCTATATTGACGTGGAAGGATCTCGTTTCAAAATTCGTGAACCAATTTTTTCCGCCCTCTAAGACTACGCATTTGAAAAACGAGATTTCAAAGTTTTCACAAGAGTATAATGAGAGTTTTTCAACGGCTTGGAATAGGTTTAAGGAAATGTTGCACGAATGTCCTCATCATGGTTTTTCCGACTTGCATCAAATTGACACGTTTTACAATGGCTTGAACGATCATGAGCGTGATTATCTTAATGCCGCCGCGGGTGGTAATTTTTTGTGTAAGACGGTCGAGGAAGCATTGTTAATCATTGAGAATAGGTCTAAGGTCTATAGTCCTCGTAGCACGTCGAGTGTTCGTAAGGCTTCGTCTTCGCCTTCGCCTTCATTGTCACACACCGTTGATGCTTGCCAAAACGAGGCTAATTTGGAGAACAAGATTTTTGATAAGTTGAAAGGATTGTTAATTGAGTTTAAAGTTGGTGAACAACCCAATCCCGCTACGATTAAAGCGGTTGAGGTTTCTTGTATGTATTGTGGTGGAGCTCACGATTATTCCGAGTGCATTACCAACGGTGGTAACACTTCGAGTGCCTTCGCGGCCGCGGGAACTTATAACCAAAACGGTCAAGTTCCTCGCACTAATCAATTGACTCCACCGGGTTTTCCACCAAATCAAAATGCTAACAATTATCGAAACAATCAAGTTGGTTACCAAAGCAATCAAAGGAACAATTTCAAGGGTAATAACAACTATGGGAATCAAGGAACTAGTAGCCAATTGCAAAATCAAAATCAAAACCGTAATTTTCAAAACACGAGTCAAGGTCTTCAAAATGTTTACACTAAAGAACTTCCAATGGACTTTTTGAATTACGCTATGGCAAATGATAAGATTTTGGAAAACATACAAGAGCAATTGGCTAGTCAAGCTAGGGACACGGCTAAAAACACCAAGGAGTTAGCAAATTTTGTGAAGGAAAATCTTAACATGAGAAATGAGTTGAAAAATGATTTTGCTAATCAAATTAGAGGTCAAAACAATAAAATTGAACAAAGTCATGCTAGGCTTGAACAAAGGATTGACCAAAAAGCCGCTAGTCAAGATTTGAAGTTTAATAGTCAAGATGCTAAGCTTAATGCCATTTTAGAAGCCGTCATGAGAAACAAAGCCTCTTCTTTGAGTGGTCTTCCTAGTAACACTATATCAAACCGGAAGGGAGAGATGAAAGTGATTACCACACGAAGTGGTAAGACACTTAAATAACCGACTCCTCAACCAATTACTCCAATGGTGGAGGAAATTGAGGAAGAACCCGAGGTGGTGGTCGAAAAGGAGCATATTTCAAGCCCACAAAGTACCGCTCATGCCACACCTACGGTTGACCCATTACCAACATTGGAACCCGAGATTCCAAAGGCTATGCCTATGCCCCAACCCACACCACCCTTGCCTTACCCATCGAGACTTAGGAAGGAGAAACGACAAGAGCGCGACAACTACCAATTTGAGCTTTTTATGAAAATGTTTCGTGAGTTGCACCTTAATGTGAGTTTCGCCGATGCTTTGGTCATGATGCCTCGATTTGCCGCTAACTTTAAGAGTATGTTGAACAACAAGGAGAAATTGCATCAATTGTCTAGTTGTTCGTCGGTTTATCTTAATCGCATACCTCAAAAAGTCGGTGATCCCGGTAAATTTTTGATCCCTTGTGCAATCCAAGATATGGAAGAATGCTTCGCCTTGGCCGATCTTGGTGCTAGCATTAACTTGATGCCACTTGCAATCTTCAAGTTGCTCAATCTTCCTAATCTTACTCCTTCACTAATGTCTATCGAGTTGGCCGACCATTCCACGATTCGTGCATGTGGTTTGGCGGAAGACGTTTTTGTGAAAGTGGGGAAGTTCTACTATCCCGTAGACTTTATCGTTGTTGATATCCCCACGGATCCTCAAGTTCCTCTTATTTTAGGTCGTTCGTTTTTAGATACGTCTATGGCTTTAATTGATGTGCATGCTAGAAAGATCACCTTACGTTTCAACGACGAGGAACTTGTTATAAACGCAACTCAAAATTCTCAACTTTCTCATGTTTATTCTGTTGCTACCATTAACCTCGTTGATATGATCGACGTGGTTTGCGAGGAATTGTCACAAGAAGTTTTAGGGTTTGGTGATGAAGAAACTAGTGGCAATCCCACTATGTTAGATCCAATTCTTGATAATTCGACACCAACCTTCACTCCTTTCGAAGGTGGTGGTTTTACGTTAGAAGAATCTAATGTTCCACGTACTTGTGACGAAGACCTCGACAACGATGAGGACTTCTCGATTATCAAGGATTTTCTTAACGATTTCCCATTTCCTCCACCCGAGGAGGTTATGAGTATCGAGCCCAAATCTTCACTTGAGGAACCACCTATTCTCGAGTTGAAAGATTTACCTCCTCACCTCGAATATGTCTATTTGGAGGAGGACGACAAGTTGCCGGTTATTATTGCGAAGGATCTTTCGAATGATGAAAAAACCGCACTTGTCGATGTTCTTAAGGACCACAAAGGGGCGATTGCGTGGAAGTTATCTGACATTAAGGGGATCGATCCCAAGTTTTGTACCCACAAAATCTTAATGGAGGAGGATTTCAAGCCCACAATCCAAAGTCAAAGGAGGGTGAACCCCAAAATTCACGACGTCATCAAAAAGGAGGTCCTTAAACTCCTTGACGCAGGAATGATTTACCGTATTTCCGATAGCCCTTGGGTGAGTCCTATTCATCGTGTCCCTAAAAAGGGAGGAATTACCATTGTGCCAAACGATGCCAACGAGTTGATTCCCACTAGACTCGTGGCCGGATGGAGAGTGTGCATTGACTATCGTAAGTTGAATGAAGCCACTCGAAAAGACCATTTTCCTTTGCCCTTCATGGACCAAATGTTGGAGCGTCTTGCGGGAAACGATTTCTATTGATTTTTAGATGGTTTTTCCGGTTACTTCCAAATTCCCATTGACCCTCGTGATCAAGAAAAAACTACGTTTACGTGTCCATATGGAACGTTTGCCTATCGTAGAATGCCATTCGGACTTTGTAATGCACCGGGAACCTTTCAAAGGTGCATGATGGCTATTTTTCATGATATGATCAAGAAGACGATGGAAGTCTTTATGGATGACTTTTCCGTGTTTGGTGATTCTTTCACTTCGTGTTTGTCGAACCTTGAGAGAATGATGAAACATTGTGAGGAAACCAACCTTGTGCTCAATTAAGAGTG
Source organism: Glebionis coronaria (assembly GCA_025667525.1). Lineage (NCBI taxonomy): Eukaryota > Viridiplantae > Streptophyta > Magnoliopsida > Asterales > Asteraceae > Glebionis > Glebionis coronaria. The sequence goes on from CM046875.1 coordinate 26,854,786, forward strand.
GAATCGTCTTAGGGCACAAGGTCTCGAAAGCGGGGATTGAGGTAGATCAAGCTAAGGTAGACTTCATCGCCAAATTACCTCATCCCAAAACCGTCAAGGGAGTTAGGAGTTTCCTAGGCCACGCGGGCTTTTATCGTCGATTCATCAAGGACTTTTCAAAGATTTCTCGACCTATTACACATCTTCTTGAAAAAGAGGCACGTTTTGTCTTTGACGAAGATTGTATGCGAGCCTTTGAGATCCTTAAGAGGAAACTTACCGAAGCTCCCATTCTTGTTGCTCCCAATTGGAACCTCCCCTTTGAGCTTATGTGTGATGCTAGTGATTACGTTATTGGGGCCGTTTTGGGGCAACGTCGTAATAAGAACTTCTTGCCTATTCACTATGCTAGCAAGACGATGACCGAGGCTCAACTTAAATACACTACAACGGAAAAGGAGTTCCTTGCCGTGGTGTATGCATTTGAGAAATTCCGGCCTTATCTCGTCTTGACGAAATGCATAGTGTATACGGACCATTCGGCTATCAAGTATCTTATGGCAAAGCAAGATGCTAAGCCGATATTACTTCGTTGGATTCTCCTTCTTCAAGAATTTGATCACACCATCGTTGACAAAAAAGGAGCCGAGAATCTAGCGGCCGATCATCTCTCTCGTTTGGAAGATCCTCACCAAAGTATTTACGAGCCCAAGGAAATCACCGAAACATTTCCGCTCGAGACACTTGGTGTAGTGAATTCTAAGCTTGATTCTTCTACCCCATGGTTTGCGGATTTTGCAAATTACCATGCGGGTAACTTCATCATTAAGGGTATGACGACTCAACAAAAACGAAAATTCTTTCGTGACGTCAAGTTCTACTTTTGGAACGACCCTTACTTGTTTCGAACTTGTGCGGATCAAATCATCCGACGTTGTGTATTTGGCACCGAAGCTTCTAACATCCTTAGAGCTTGCCATGAGGGACCCACGGGTGGTCACCACGGTGCTAATCTCATGGCTAAGAAGGTGTTTGATGCCGGCTTCTTTTGGCCTACTATTTACCGAGATGTACAAGATCTTGTGAAGTCGTGTGATGCATGCCAACGACAAGGAAAAGCCTCACAAAAAGATGAAATGCCACAAAATATCATTCAAGTATGTGAGATCTTTGACGTTTGGGGTATAGACTTTATGGGGCCGTTCCCATCATCTCGTGGTAATAAGTACATTCTCGTTGCTGTTGACTACCTTTCTAAGTGGGTGGAGGCAAAGGCCTTGCCCACCAATGATGCTCGTGTGGTAGTCAAGTTTTTGAAGCAATTGTTTTCTCAGTTTGGAAACCCTCGTGCTATCATAAGCGATCGTGGAACCCATTTTTGTAACGACCAATTTGAAAGGGTTCTAAGGAAATATGGGGTTACACATCGGCTTTCTACGGCTTATCACCCACAAACGAGTGGACAAGTCGAGGTTTCAAACCGAGCGTTGAAGAGGATCTTGGAGAGATCCGTAGGAGAAAACCGACAATCTTGGTCGGATAAGTTGGACGATGCTTTATGGGCCTTTAGGACCGCTCATAAGACACCCATTGGGTGCACTCCCTATAAGCTTGTGTATGGAAAGAATTGTTATTTGCCTATCGAGTTAGAACACAAGGCTTATTGGGCCCTAAAGCATTGTAATGATGATATGGAGACCGCGGGAAAACACCAGAAAATGCAATTGAATGAATTGGATGAATTGAGGGATATTACTTATGAAAATTCATTGATTTATAAAGTGAAAACTAAAAAGTTGCATGATTCTAAAATTAAAAACCGGGTTTTTAACATTGGGGATCAAGTTCTGCTTTTTAATTCAAGATTGAAAATCTTTTCCGGTAAGTTGAAATCCCGTTGGTCCGGTCCATTCACCATGACTCAAGTGTTTCCTTATGGGACCATCGAGCTAGCTCAAGATGATGGTCCTAACTTCAAGGTGAATGGACATAGGTTGAAGCACTACTTTGGCGGGGAAGTTTCATCCTTGAACTACCTCGACCAAATCACCTTCCCCAATGATAATTAGTATTGAGGGGATCGAGTCGAGCTCATGACTCGGTAATAAAAAACGAGGAGCCTCGTGGGGGATTCCCATGCTTATCCTATGTACATATTATCGCTTTCTAATGTAGTTAACGTGTGGGGATTTGTGCCCTTCCAACCTTTGTTCCGTGGTTGTTTGTGAATTGTGGTTTTTAGATCATGATCTTCACGATTGGAGCCTCTCGTGTTCGTTTTATGGGAGCACTCGATCGTTTGCTTTGGAGACATTTCTCAATATCCACATGATATATCCTTTTGATGTTCTAACCTTAGGTTTTTAGCACACTCCATAAACGGCTTTAAATTTAATGGTTACACCCTTTCCATGCTAGATTAGGCATTCGACTACGTCTCTAGTATGGGGGTGTTTGCACCCCTACACTCGAAACATTGAGGACAATGTTTAACTTTAGTATGGGGGGTGAATAGATACTTGCCTTACCAAACCTTCACGCTTTCCAAAGTTTATCTTTTTGTTTATCGTTTTGTTGCAAAATAAGGCTAAAAATGGCCAAATTTTAAATTTTTCTCATGTTTTATATGTGTTTGAAGACACGAATGTAGATTTTCCGATGGAGAGAATAAGAGTAATTTTGACTCGACCGTGCGTGTTGAGCACTTAGCTTTGATTCCTTAACTACACATTAGGCTAAGTCTCTTAAATGAGGACGAGAAATGATAGAGTTAATTATAAGTTACTATGCTAAACGTAGAGTACTCGTATTCTTTCAAAAACTCATGTGTTCTCGTTGTTTGCTTATTCTCCCTTCGCTTGTAAATATTTTTTGCTTAATAAATATTGACTTAACGGTTTAGTTAGGATTGTTGGGTTTCTAGTCTTTTCTAGTAGCTTCCGTGTAATTAAACTGGGAAGACATTAAGGTATCGCCAGCGTCACGGTTTTGAAGTATTGGCACCCTAATAATCGAAAGCTTCACCCAATAATAAGATTTCAAGTGCTCACCTAAATCTAGCAAACAATTTGAAGCCCCACAAGGCCGAAAAATCTATGAAAAAATTGAAAGTGAATCAAGCCTTAATCTTCGAAGCTTTAAAGATCCAAAATTCGCTTTAGCGTGAGGATATACGTCTTTGGCTAATAAAACCACCGATGAGGCGGATAATAAAAGGCAAGGCAAGACCGAAGTCATAATAAAAGCTTCATGGCGAAGTTGAATAAAAGATGGAGGTAAACTAAAGATAATAAGGCCCTTCCGTTAGGGGGCGTATAAAAGTCTTGGTAATAAGTCTCATGTTCAAAACCGTTATAAAACCGTGTTTATCGATTCTTCTTGTCAACTTAATTTTTTAACATCGTTGTCTATTAGGAGGGGTTATTGATTTGATGGTCTTAGTTACACCGTTAGGACTCTATTTTTAGACCTAAATCTCTATTATCGCATAAGTCAAACAATGTATCCTCGTGAAACATTCAAGACAAAATAAAATATAAGAGATACAACTTAGGAATAATGGGAGGATAAGTACGTGATTAGGGCATTTGAGTAGTGTTAGCATTACTAACTTATAATGATAATGATCTTATTGCACGCTTAGCATGGAATTGGGGTGAAAATCAAGGACGATGAAATTATTTCTAACGAAGCATTCACGTGTTCTTATTCTATGAACCTAAACGTCCCATTTTGCGATGAAAATCATACATTATGTCTAAAACACAAGAAGTAGTATAGTAGTAGTATAGTTAGTTTATCATTCCAATAAAGTGAATAAAATTAAATTTTGGAGATGCTATGATACTTTATTCTAGCATTGCGTGAGGGCACGGCAATGTTTTAGTATGGGGGAGTGATGAGACTGCTTTTATACATAGTCTCATCGTCCAAATAGGGCTTAAAATGCATTAAATATCATCAAAATACCCAAATATATGCTTGTGTTTGTTGCTTGTGTATTTTAGGTACGGATATTGATAAAATGACAAAAGATCACAAGAATCATGCAAAAAACAAACACGGGAAACGAAGCCGCACGATGAACCAAGCCCTAATGAAGAATTTTCCAAAGAAAACCCTTGAAGATTTGAAGAAATATGAAGATTGGTCCTCAAATATGGAAGAATTGACACTTTATACCCTTGTATCTTCATAATTACAAGTTTGGTCCATAAAGTTTGTCAAAATTACAAAAAGGACCCTTAACTTTGAAGAATTGGCAAATTTAGTCCCTCAACAAAACTAAATTGTCAATATTGGTCCTCCAAAAAAGTCAACAAATAAGTCAAATCCTTGAAGTATGAAGACATGTCAAAAACAGTCCTTGAAGAATGAAGAAATTGCATGTTTAGTCCTTGTTTCAAGTCTATAAAGTATTTGTGCCAAAAATGCCAAAATGCCAAAGTATTTTACAAAGGAAATGAGTTTAAGTTGCTGCTTATACAAAATGAAGAAAGTGTGAGACTAGGGGGGCCATTCCTGCCAGACAACCAAACTCCATTCCCCCACTCACATTCCTCCACGTGTCCCACTACTCCCACACAACCAATCAAAATCACCCTTTCCCCCACGTCAGAATCCACCAACTTATTTATTTATTTAAACTAATCCGGTTTAAATTTCCCTCCAAACACATATTTAAAAACTGATTAAACCCAAACCAGATTAAACTCACCCTAATCCACCCTTAAACCCTAATAATCCCCAGGATGAACTTTGATTAAAACAAAGGGTTTTTGGGTAATACTTTCCAGATCATTGATTAACCTAACCCTAATCCCATCCCCACTCCCAAAAAACGTCACCCTCATCCTCACATGCTTGTACCACCCTCTCCTGCCCCACTATTCACTCCCAAACAAACAAAGTGCATAAAATGAATGTCCCACACCCTTGCTTACATCCTAAGCTAAAATGTGGACGTCCAAGATCTCTTTTCACTGCTGGCACCCCCACAATAGTCCAAAGATCTTCACATGGCATATTTTTGACTGAAAAATCGTCCAAGGGCAAGTTGGGAAGTTCAAGTCATTAGGGTTTAAGCTTCTTTTTCTTTCTAGAATCATTTGTAGCCTATTATATAAAGGCCTCATAGGACTTTAGTTTAGCTGTTCTTGTTTTTCTCCTTGATCACAACTTTGTAAAAGTCCAGTTTTTTATGAAATGAAAAATGGTTAAAGCTTGTTGATGAGAAGAAAAGAGCCATCTTTACTTTTATTGTCTGAAATTTGGTTAAGTCTTATTGTTGATTCACTTGTTTTAAAAGCTTTTCAGTTTTCTTAAATTTTCAAAGTTTCTGTTTCATTTCAAGGTTTTTTTTTAAATCTTAAATTTTCATACAAATCTGTTAACATGGTGATGAAAGGTGTTAGTTTGATGGTGTTTGAGTTTGTGTATGTCCAAGACACCATGGCTTGTTCTGGTGTAGTGGGTACCCAAGCTTAAATAAGCCATTTGTTTGGTCATTTGTTTGCTTATCTCAGTCTTACCCATAAGCTAAAAGCTCACTTCTAGCTTATTCTATACGCTAGGGGTCTGCCTTGAGCTCTTTACACAGTCCTCTTTGACTTCTCTCTTAGCAGGTTCCAAACAAGAGCCAATTTTTATCCATTTTTCAAGCAGTCCCTCATAAGCCCATCAGCAAAATTCTGCTCAGGCCCTAGCCTGATTGGAGGTGACTATTCAGTCACTGTTGGGCCTGGATGTAGGCCCAACAAGGTAGCTTACTTGTTCTCTTTTTCAGTTTTTATAGAATATTTCAGTTTTATATGATTTTGAGTGAAAATTGTTTAAGTGGTGTTTTCCTGGTTGGATATTGCTTATATAGGTCTTGTATACATGTTTAGATAGCTTAGGTTTGATTTGATTGAGATTTGTTAAGATTTGTTTTGAAATATTGATTTTCAGACTTTTAAAGGGGTGTTTGGGATAAGGGATTAACCAAATTTGGTGACATAATTTTGAGTTAAAACCTGGTTATAAACACTCCTTTGTTGGTTGTTATATGATACAAGTGCTTAAGTTTCAGTTTGGTAGAATTTTGGACCCATTTGCATGATAAAAAAATGGAGAATAGCATATAAATTCAGTAACTGCTCTTTCTGCCTGATTTTGTGTGATTTTGTGCCTAAAATCTTGGTGGTTGCTAGAATATAGGTTATTTAAGGTTTGTGATTAGATTGTATGTTAATTGGTCTGCTTGTGTGCAAATTTTTAGCCATTGAATTTCATTATTGTGCCAAGTGTATCAGCAAAATACACTCAGACCTTCAAAGCCTTAATCAGAAACTTTAGTGTCTATTTGAGCTTGATTAGTGTTAAGTGGTTGCTTGTTTTTGTGTTTTCTTGACTCCTTATACTCAACAGAGTATAAGGGTGCCTTTTGTCCAACAAAAACACCACCAAAGATCATAATCAAGCCCTCTTGATTCATTGTTTCACTTGTGAAGAAACAAGTTTGTGTTCATCAGAAACAAAGGCAAACCTGAGCACGTTTTTGGATTTTGAAGGCTTAATCTTGTTTACTTTTTATTTGGATTTGTGTTTTTGTAGTTTAAAGAGTTACTGGATTGTGTTTTTAAAGTTTAAAAAAAAAAAAAGTTTCAGCAAAAAGGACTGGCCAGGACTCGAACCTGCGCCATCCTCCTCACAACACAACACACATAACGTTACGCCCTAGGGACTTTGACTGCTAGAGTTCCATTTCATATCATACTTAAGGTTGTTTGTTTTGTAGCTTATTTGATCAGCAGCTTATTAATAAGCTTATTCTAGCTTATTTCCTTTAGGTTCTTACCAGTTAGCATTTTTCTTAGATTCTTATTAGGATTTAGGACTTTTCTGTTTAAAAAGTTTATTTTTCCCTTTATTAATTAATTTTCTAGGATTATTTTAAGTTTTAATTTTAAAAAGTCCTTTAAAAATAGAAAAAGGTAATTTAAAAATCTGAAAAAATAGTTTTTAGGTTTTTAATCATATTTTTGAGGTTTATAGCTATTTAAGTTTTCAATTTAGCTTATTTTTTAATTTATTGGATTTTAGGGTTTTTAGCTAACTTTAAAGTTTAATATAAAATTATTAGATAGGTTTCAGAAAAATTTAATTGCATTTTTATCTTAGTTACATTATTCTAGATTTTTGGTAATTTTTTAGAATTTTTTTATGAATTTTGAATTTTTTTGATTATTTTAATATTATTTTATTATTAAAAATTGAAAGTTTGATTTTTTAAGTTTTTACATTTTTCCTAGATTATAGTCATTTAATTAGGAGTTTTGTCACTTTCCAAATATTTTTAGGACTTTTCAATTATTTTCTAGAATTAATTTAAGATTTAATTGATTTTAATAGTTTTTAAGTGTTTAAAAATAGTTTAATTTGGTTTTAAAATTTTTAAAAATATTTTTTAGCTTAATTAGGATATTTTTGAGGTTTACAAACTATTAGACCTTGTTTAGGGCTTTTTAATAATTAATTGTGATTTTTAGGGCTTTAATTAGCATTAAAAAGTCATTATCTAATTAATTAAAAGGTTTAGCAAGTTTGGATTTTTTGTAAACTCTTAGAATATTATTGTGGATTTTTAGTAATGTTTAGGAATTTTTAGGTTAAAAATTTTAATTTTGGCACTATTTACGGTTTTGCGTGATCGCCTTTTTCGTCTTAGTTTAATCCGTTTTCGTAACCATCATTCTCTTCTAATCTCATTTCTTTCTCAATCATATAATCACAAATCAATATCAATTCAATACACAACGCACTTGCCTCCTCGAGAACGAACTTAATTGGTCATTAGTGCTTGGTTTTCCTAAACCGACACTTAACGCTTACCACTACTTTGCCTCTCTTTTCCTAAAGGGTTGCAAAAAGCAACAATCACTAATCGAATTGATTTCCGGTTCAAAGTGCGACTCAATTGTTCTTGGTGGAAATGAAAATGGTTTGGTTATCTATTACTAAGTAAAATGAAAATGTAAATTGCGATAAGTAAAAGGAATGCAAAAGGAATGCGAAAGGAATGTAAAAGGAATGCTGATAGGAATGCTGATAGGAATGCTGATAGGAATGCTAATAGGAATGCTGATAGGAATGCTGATATGAATGCTGATAGGAATGCTGATAGGAATGCTAATAGGAATGCTGATGGGAATGCTGATAGGAATGCTGATAGGAATGCTGATAGGAATGCTGATAGGAATGCTGATAGGAATGCTGATAGGAATGCTGATAAGAATGCTAATAGGAATGCTGATAGAAATGCTGATAGGAATGCTGATAGGAATGCTAATAGGAATGTTGATAGGAATGCTGATAGGCATGCTGATAGGAATGTAAAACCCTTTTCCAATCAAGATGATCGGAATGTAAAAGGAATGTATAAAAGGAATGTAAAACCCTTTTCCAATCAAGATTACCGGGATGAGGTGGTTGGTCGGAAAGTGATGATCGGAAAGGGGTTTTCCCTTTCTGATTTGCGTGTGATTTGAAATAAGCAAAGAAAATAAGCTATAAGAATAAGCTAATCTCTAAAACTAGAACGAATCAATAATAAAACGAACCAATAAGCACAAATAACAACTTTTCCAAACTTAAAATAAACAAACTTTTAAATCAAACCATAAAAAGATGAACTTTTTAAGCACGAAACATTAATGAACAACACGGATCATAAGTAATTCGCACCAAAAGTAAACTAGAATCAAAGAAAGGTAGAAAGAGATGAAAGATTAAAAGCTTGATCAAAGGTAAAGAAGATTTAAGATAACAAAATTGAAACACTTACTTGAATTAAAGGAAAGAAATTAAAGGTGCAAATACAATAAAAATAACAAGGAATGAAAAATGGTGGAAGGGGTGGTTTGTCAAGCCACCCAACAACATGAAAATGAAACTAGGATCATCTATATATAGGGGTGATTAGGGAGGAGCTTAGGAAGCTTCCTCACTCTTTCCTATTTGCCTTAATTGCACACTTAAGTCCTTTTCTTCTTTATCTTTTGTTAATCTTGGACTTTGTCTTGGGATTTCTTTAACTCATCTTGATTTTTCTTTATAAATAAGACTCGAGTTCTTCGGCTTTTTAGTAACCTTCCGTCCTTTGACTTTTTCTTCGATAAATCTTCAGAATTGGTCTTGGACTTCCGTTCTTTTTCCACTCTTGATCTTTCGACTTCATCTTTCGTCTTTTTCTTCGATAAAAGCCCGTGAATGCCGTGTTTTCTCCACTTTTCACCTTTTCGTCCTAAATCACAACAAAAACACAAACCACGCATAATTCCGACATAAATGACATAAAATACACGTTTTGGCTCGGTTATTATTGCAATTAAGTGGTAAAAAGGATGGGTGTTTTCACACCTATCAATATCCATACGCCACGCCCCATATTCCGCCATGGTGGGGTGTGACATATTGAAAGAGCGGTTTGTTTCTTGGAGAACCAAGAAGTTAAACAACAACCCATGAAGGTAAAAACTCCACTAGTGCTTTTCCGGTCCACATAGTCTCCCGCATGATCCGAGTCCGCGTATACTATGGTTTCTACGTCGGTCCCTTTAGGATACCATAATCGTAAACGTATAGTGCCTCTAAAGTATCGTAAGATACGCTTAACCGCTTCAAGGTTGGAGGTTTTGGGAGCCCCTTGGAAGCGAGCACAAAGGCAAACACTAAACATGATATCCGGTCGACCCGTTAGGTACAACAAACTATCAATCATACCTCTATATTTGGTGTTGTCTACCGACTCACAGTCATGATCTACGGTGAGTTTAGTATCCGAGGCCGTAGGGGTCTTCATTTGTCTAGAGTCCTCTAATCCAAATTTCTTTAGCATTTCTTTAACGTACTTAGATTGATTAAAGAAAATACCATCGTCCATTTTCTTATTTTGGAGTCCTAAAAAGAAGTTAAGTTCTCCCATCATGCTCATTTCAAACTCGTCATGCATGATTTTGGCAAAGTCATCACACAAACTTTCACAAGTTGAACAAAATATAATGTCATCAACATCTATTTGTACGATTATGAGGTGAGAACCTTTCTTCTTTGTAAAGAGTGTATTTTCTACCATCCCTATGGTATACTCATGTTTTATAAGAAATGATTTAAGTCTATCATACCAAGCTTTGGGTGCTTGTTTAAGACCATAAAGAGCTTTCTTAAGGTTGTAAACATGATCCGGTTTCTCAAAATCAATGAAGCCGGGAGTTTGAGCTACATATACCTCCTCATTGATCAAACCATTAAGAAACACACTCTTTACATCCATTTGTTGAAGCTTAAAATCTAATGCACAAGCGTAAGCTAAAAGGATCCTAATGGAATCTAACCTTTCCACCGGTGCATATGTCTCGTCATAATCAATCCCTTCTTGTTGATTATAGCCTTAAGCTACAAGTCTAGCCTTGTTACGAGACACATCACCATTAGCATCTAACTTATTCCTATATACCCACTTGGTTCCTTTAATGGTATTACTTCTAGGTGGAGGAACAAGTTCCTAAACGTCATTAGCAATGAATTGATTTAATTCTTCTTGCATGGCGATGACCCAACTCTCATCCTTTAAAGCTTCTTTATCATTCTTTGGTTAGATCATTGAGACAAAACAAAAGAAGTTACTTTGATCTTGGACTTGAGATCTTAGGGTCCTTTTATTTAAGTCGCCTATGACGTTATCAAGAGCATGATCCTTAGACTCCCTAATGTTTACTCCTTTTTCAACATCAAGGTCTTCAACACTTAATTTTCTAACCTCTTTGGCTTTAACTATGTCTAATTCATCTAAGTCATCATCTACCAAAGGTGGTGTCTTAGATGAAGGAAGGGTTTCATCAAATGTCACGTTGAGTGATTCTTTGATTACACCCGAGGTTCTATTGAGGACTATGTAGGCTTTACTAGTTTGAGAATAACCTAGAAAGATAACTTCGTACGACTTTTGGTCGAACTTAGTAAGGTAGTCTTTGGTGTTGAGAATGAAGCACTTGCTTCCAAACACCTTAAAGTATTCTAATGAGGGATTCTTACCTTTAAGAATCTCATAAGGGGTCATTCCTAGAAAAGGTCGAATAAGAATTCGGTTGAGAATATAGGTTTATGTGTCCACGGCATTGCACCAAAAATTTTGAGGCAAAGATTGCTCGTTTAACATTTTCCTACTCATCTCTTGGATAGTCCTATTCTTACTTTCAACTACCCCATTTTATTGTGGAGTGCGAGGAGCCGAGAAGTTATGGGTAATACCATAAGCTTCACAAAGGCACCAAATTGCACTTCGTTATTAAATTTCCTACCGTGATCCGTCCTAATAGAGACAATTGAACATCCTAGTTAATTTTGGATCCTTCGACTAAAGGTTTCGAAATGATCTAATGCTTCATTCTTAGAAGCCAAAAATCTAGTCCAAGTGAATCTAGAATAGTCATCAACTATAACTAGGGTATAAAGGTTACCTCCATAACTCTGTATGGCAGAAGGTCCAAAGAGATCCATATGTAGGAGCTCTAGGCACCGAGAGGTCGATACCAAATTCTTGGCCTTGTGACTTGAGTAAACTTTCTTCCCAACTTTGCAAGCATCACAAAAGTGACTATCAAACTTAATATTAGGGAGATGTCTTACCAACTCCTTAGAGACTAAAGATTGATTTAAACGCATATTAGCGTGACCTAATATCCTATGCAAAAGAGTAGAACTATCATCTAAAGTCGCTAGACATAAGTTGTCCTTTGACTTCCTATTGACCTTAATGACGTAAAGCTCGTGCTTTCTAACACCTTTTCCAATGATCTTTCCATCTTTTATGATTTCACTATCATTTTCCGAAAAGATGACCTTACGCTTATTGTCACAAATTTGACCTATACTTAGAAGATTAAACCCTAGATTATCTACGTGTTCCACAATTTCGATGGTCATAGAGTCAAGACAAACCATACCTTTGCCAATGATGTTACCACATAGCTTACTAGCGAAACTGACGTTACCTCCGTTATATGCTTTGTAGGTAGAGAACAAACTTCGGTTACCCGTCATGTGTTTAGAACAACCACTATCCTTAATCCACTCATCAGGCTCCAAATTTATTCCCAAGCATATCTAGGTAACAACACACAAGATCAAACATTTGGTTCCCAATATCTCATGGGTCCAAAGTTGTTAGTTCTACACAGCCCTTGCGTTTGAGTGGGATGCATGAATGGAGGACACATGCCCCACGGAGAAAAACCTTGTTGATAATTGTTACAATTATTGTAACAATTCATATGATTATTTTGATGTCCATTGTTTCTCTTAGGAGTGCTTGATCTTGACGTAAAGTAATTGTTGTTTCTAGGTGTTGGAGTTTTACTTCTAGGTATTGAATTGGAGTGATCATTTCTTTGAGGTGTTGGTGTTCTATTTTTAGGTCTTGGCTTCGAGTGATCATCTCTTATGGGTGTTGGTGTTCTACTTCAAGGCCTTGAATCATTACGTACTCTTAGAGGAATAGATGACTGTCTTGAAAAACTTCTCATTCCCATTAGAGGTTTACTTAAAGGCTTGTAGAATTTATCAAGTTCTTTTTTGTCGATTATAGGTAATTCAATATTGTTAACTACAAGATGTTTTGACTTTTTACCTAAAATGGGATTTTCAGAAAGTTAAGAATTTTCAAGAATCTGTCCTTCTGTCCGCGGTTCCTTATCAGGCCCTGCGGTTCCATAATTATAAGGAACCGCACCATAGATTGGGGATCCGTGGACAGAGGGTCATTTTTCTGAAAAACTAACTTGTTTAGGTTTCCTAGTGGATGCTTCATTTATGTGAAAACCTAAGCCTAGTCTTTCTTTAGTGTGAATTTGCTTATTTAACATGTCATCAAGAGCAATAGTACCTTTTACGAACTTTTCCAATTTAATGTAAGTACTCTTGAGATCTTCATTCTCTTGTCTAAGGTCTTCACAATTTAAACAACATAAATCAACTTCCTTATTTTTTTCAAGCTTAGCTAATTTATCTCTTAGCTCATTAATTCCATTTTCAAGCTTGGTCCTAGTTGATTTTAGCACTTTGTTCTTTTCAATGAATTTTAAACTTATTTTTCATAGGTTGTTATAGTGACCTTCTAATTCAAAGTTATCTAGTGAAGAACTATCATTTCTATAATATTCGGTTTCAGAATGTACCTCTTTAGAAGAATGAGCCATGAGACATTTCTCGTATTTAGCGTTTTCGTCACATTCTTCACCTCTATCGCTCCATGAACCACCAACGGAGGTCGTGTGATTCTTGTCGCGAGATGGCTTGGGACAATCACCGATGAAGTGGTTTGGATCACTGCATCTAAAACATTTCCTATCACCATTGTCATTCTTGACAAATCGGTTTTTGGAAATTGTCTTCTTGTCGTTGTTAGGTTTTCTAACATGTTGACCTCTCCTTTTGAAGAACTTCTTGAAGTCTCTAACCGCCATAACATATTCTTCATCATCACTTCCCGGGGAAGAGCTATCATGGTCACTTTGCACCTTCTTGGCTTTAAGTGCTATAGACTTTCTTTCACTCTTGGTTTTCACCATTTCTGTGTCCTTCAAAATTATCTTTAATGAACTTTTTAATTGCCAATAAGTTCATCAAGTGATAACGTATTGAGATCCTTTGATTCTTCAATTGCTGTGACTTTAGCTCTCCACTTTGGATGCAATGCCCTAAGAAACTTTCTAACATTGTTCTTGCTAGAAAAACCTTCATCAAGATATCTTAGACTAGTAATAATGGTATTAAATCTAGCAAAAGCAATATCAATAGTTTCATCTTCTAAGATGAAAAATTGTTCATATTGTTGAAAAAGAAGATCGATTTTACTTTCTTTGACTTGGCTATTATCTCGGTGGGTTACTAAAAGAGTATTCTAAATATCTTTAGCGGTTTTACACATGAAAATCCTTTCATACTCTTTCTTAGGTGAGGCATTATAAATCACCATTTTAGCCTCATTATTTTTAGCAAGTTTCTTTTTAGTGTCATCGTTAGAATTTTCAAAAGTTAATAACTCTTTCTTTTTTGAAACTTTATTATATTGATAAGGCAAAAAGTCACTATTGGTAATAACATGCCAAAGGTCTAAATCTTTTGATTTCACATAAGTCTCAAATCTATTTTTCTAATAAATAAAACTATCGTTTTCAAAAAGATGTGGTCTTTGCATAGATTGCCCTTCTAGGTACTTGTTGGAATCCATAGATCGAGTCAAGTTTTAAAATACAATATATTTTAAAAAATCTTGAGCAACCACGCTCTGATACCAATTTTAGAACCTAGAAAGGGGGTGGAATAGTTTCTTAAAATTTACTTGTTAAAAGTGGGTTTTCAAAAATCCTTTTCAAAAACCTTAGGCTTGAGCAATTATGTGAAATCTCCTTGTAAACAATATGAACAAGGGATAGTGAAACTAAGCTAATAATCACAAGCATATGCTAATAAAGAATAATCAATGTAAAGAGATAAGGAAAAGAAAGATCAAACCAAACACCAAGGATTTATAGTTGTTCGGCAACGAAGCTCACTCCTCGAGTACTCCTTACTCGAGAGTTCACTAATCAACAAGCTCCTTAAGGTGGAGAAACCGTACACAATGTCGCTTATCCAATTTCCAACTCTAAGCTAAAAGTCGAGCCCTAATCTTAGCTAGGACCAATCTACAGCAATATACTTTGAGGACTAATTATTAACCCTACTACATACACAAATTCCAAATAGACAAACCTATTTGGATCTTCACAACACAACTACCAAATAGCACAACTAATTGGATCTTCACAACACAACTTCCAAATAGACAAACCTATTTGGATCTTCACAACACAACTACCAAATAGCACAACTACTTGGATCTTCACAACACAACTTCCAAATAACACAACTACTTGGATCGACACAACACAACTATAATGAATGAATAAAACTTGATCTTTAATAGATCTTGAGTTAGACTCGACACTTCAAGGATGAAAGTGTTCTTCTATTTGCACTTGAAGAGGAAAAGATGGGTGGAGAAAGATTCACTTCTAAATAAGTAGTAATCAACCAAATAATCAAGGATTTGAATGATTTAAGAAGTATGTTTGAATCTGTAAATTTTTGTCCAAAGAGGTGAAGAGAAAATCTAAGAATAGTCCACTATTTATAGGACAAAGGTCCAACGGTCATATCTGAACGCGGTTCCTTATTGGTACTCGCGGTGCCTTATCGATAAGGAACCACATAGACCTTTAAGGGACCGTGTTCGTAGACTCCACTCTCTTTTGTCTTTTAGTGGGGTAGTCACATCTGGTGGAATAGTTATCCTCAAAAGATATTCTGAAACCAAATGGAATATGCTATTTTCAAATTTTCAAATACTTAATTTAATAAAATATTTTCTTAAAAATAAAGTTTATTAAAAAACATTGTTACATTTAATAAAAGGTGAGTTTTAAGAAAAGTTAAATCCTTGATCACTTAATTAAGATGAAAACTTGTTTGTTCATACCTTAAGTGATAATGGTTGAAATGAAAAAATATTTGAACTCAAGAATTCGTTTTTCATTGTTTTCGTAAATGCTTGTTTTTATATTTTGTCGTAATCAAAACAAAGCGAGACCGAAAAATGCAAGTAACGTTTTTAGGCATCATTGCATTAACAAGTACCAACATTGAGGTGTTGGGGGAGTTATATGACCAATGTGATCATCATAAATTAAAAATAAATCTAAATGCTTGTCCTAAATGGTTATCCTAATGCCTCTTATCACTTAGTGAAATACTCAACTAGACGAATGCGACCTCACTTGCGATCTTGGAATGCAACACTAAGGCAAGTTCTAGAATCAAATACACTACCGGTACACTCATATAATCTCAAATCAATCTCAGACTCCAGAAAAGGTGGTGAGAAACAAACATGCTACAATCATAACGATGAAAGAGACACCTTAACTCGAGAAAGCTAAAGATTGCATTGACTATCTTGAACATAAAAAATGGATGCCCGAAATTCTTAAAAATCTAAATTTTTAACATCATATTTTGGTATGGAATTTTAATTATTTGTGGGGTATGCGCTAACAATGAAAACCCTATTAATGAGACGCAATAGAAACTAGAGTTTTCTCCAAACTATGTCACTATTTTTTTGTAGTTTGGGCAAAATTTGCTTTTATAACTATGTTTCGATATATTACTCATTATTTTAAGGCATAAGAAAATAATAAGAAAGAGTAGAATCTAAGGCTCTTATTTACCCTTCGTGCGCTTAAGACGAACATTGTCCTCAATGTTCTAAAAGTTTTTTTAAAATGAAAGACAAGTAAAGAAATGAAAGACAAGTAAAGAAATGAAAGAAAAATCTACTCCCGTGATTTGGGCATGTATGGATAGAAGCTTGATAATCGGCTAAATCATCATCCAAAAGTCTTCACTATGCTTCCATCGATCGAGATAATCTTCAATGGGATGCTCACATCAAATATAACCTGAAAATCAAAGACAAGAAACACTACCCCGCATAATATCTATGGCATAAACTAAAATACAACCTTTGGAGTAAACTACCATGTAAATCTAAGAAGTAATTGAAGACAAAATGTATGAGTTATTAATTAACTTGCTATGCAAATCCTAGAAAAAACACATTTTAGATACGTAGGAAAAACATTTAAATAAAAAAATAAAAAAATATGAATTTTCTTGTAGCTAAGACGAGACGACGTCGTGGCTAAAGCCCGACGTCATCTATAGCCATTGTGAATTTTCTTTATTTCGTTTTTGATAAAAAAAAATCCTGCAATGTATCCATAAGTGATTCCTTTGGAGAGTGTTTACTACACAAGTCAAGTAAACATCAAAACTACACATTACACATACAAACAAACATAACATGTGATAACTATGAATGTACAAGTCTCCGGACACTTATTTTTCTTCGTTAAATACCTTTTCATATAATTATGAACAAAATAACTTTGATCACATTGCAAAGTGAATAATATTATTGAAACAAGTTCATTACATTGAAATCACAAAAGACACATAAATCTTAAAATGCATAAAATTAAAAGAGAGTTGGTTTGCCTCTCAACAAGCGCCTTTGTTAATTTTACGAGTCTTTTAGCTAGACTTGAGGTCACTCTACTCCTTAAGCTTGATTATGCTCACGTCATTTCTCATGAGCTTTTCAATGGTTTCTTTATCCCTCATGTAAGCATACCCTAAATTCATGGATGTATTATGGTACGTCTTTCTTTTTGCCAAAACATGCTTAAACCTCATCTTTCTAAATTTTAGGCTTTAAACAAATGATGCTTAAATGTATCTATAATTGTACGTAGCTCCAGTTACGGTTTGAGGTTTCATTGGGCCATTTGGAACATAACTTCTTCTTTATCTCCGCAAGCGAACTTGATTATCCCATTAGTCTTATTAAACTTGAGCTTGGTTGAATCAGCAAATGGTTTCCCAAAAACTACTTCACTCATTCCCCCATCAATCACATCGCTTAAGTTTTCTAAGACCATGAAATCCGCTTTGTACATGAAGCGTCCTACAAGCACGCTCATTTTTCTAGCTCTTCCAACAAAATTGTAAGATTTACTAGGTTGGTGTGGGTTTCTTTTAGAGTGAAAGTACTTAATCCTAATTCTATTGTGATAAGAACGGGATATAATGTTAACTAGAGATTTCAAATTGATGTATGCATGGCCCGTATATACCATGTTGATTACGCATGGGATTGTTAAGTTTGAAGGGTCGCCTCTCCTTATTTTTGGCACAAGAAAAGAGAAGGGAGGTGGTGGTTCATTAAACAAATTCTTGTGATAAGCTAGCTCTTCCTCCATCAGAAACTTATCCATAAACATCTTTTATTCTCATTCACTTCTCCGCACTGCGCTTCGTTCAAGTTATTTTAATTTATCAATGGCACGGAGGGATTCATTAGTGATGAGATCATTTTCTAAGTTACTGGTTCCACCAAAAAGTTATCGACCAATCGCTTGCCTAAGATGAAATAGCATGTGGATCGTATTTAGTAAGTCGCACACATGCATGAGTGTTGTATATGGCAGATTCATGTTTTCCATTACTGGGAAACTGATTAATCAAGTTACGTAAATAAATAATACAAGTAGAAGATGAAGACGAAGAAGGATGAAAACATAAAAACTTAAAAGGGGTAGATGGTCTCACTCATAAAAAGAATTGAGTCAGTATACCTAAGCTAGTCACACACTAAACCTGACTATTGCCCAACAGCGGTGTTAAAAACTTGATGACCTCCTTGAGTGAAGGTCAGAGTTTTCCAATCCTCGGGTAGTGTACCAGTCATGTAGATATAGTATAGGTAAAGACTCAAGGTTATTATCGTTTTCTTGGGGAAATGGGAATAGTGTTTGAGGTCAGTTTCGAACGTACAGAAGGTCTAGAGGTGGGAAGGAAGATTATTTTTTTATTTTTTTTATAAAAGAAATAAAATTATCGAGTAATAGGAGGGGAGTTTAACTAACACTCTAATTAACTAACTAACTAAGTAATGTGTTGACTTTTACGGGTTAAAGAAACATGTTCATCTAATCATGCACTACTTACTACAATGTTCATCTTACATGTTCGTTACTACTTACTACAATGTTCATCTTACATGTTCGTTTCCCGTCAGACCTTCTTGATTTAATGTATAAGTGTTTCCGTTTGTATTAATCACAAGTCATACGCGAAACAAGTAAAAATCTAATATAGTGGTATGGCAAAGTTTACTAGACCTACCCACTTGACGCACACACTCATAATCGTCTATGTGCCTCATAAACCTAGAAACCTAGATCTATTCATTATCACATGCATTAACAAACACCTAAATGTATCTGCCTCATCAGCACACAAGTAGATACTACGGTCAATGCAAAGAACACTAACGACCAGATAACATGCCTCCATGGTCGTGACATCATCTATTCACCCACGTTTCGCTAGACATATCAGCAGTTAAGATATGAAGATCTGATATGGTTTTATAAAGCCTAACATACACACAATCAATCAACAAGAAACAAATACATCAGAATCACATCATAACTTTCATGCAATCATAGATAAACACTAATTTGTTAGCCTAACATAGCAAAGAAAGAAATGATAGAAGACACAACCATAAAAAACATAGACATAGTTAATGAGAATGAATAAAATTTTGTCGTTCAACTGATATGGGTGTTAAGATGGAGTTCCCAAAGGTTGACCTAAAATAGCTATGCGAAAATAACCCTAAAATTTTACACGGATTGTATGTTTACAAAGGGTTGTATATATAGGGAATGAGTCGTTACGGTGTCGAGTTAATCATGTGACATCATCTGGCTGTCGAATATTCTTAAGGGTTTCTTCTGTCGATAAGTTGTGACATTGTCTAGTTGAAGAGAGGTTTCGTCTGAACTGTCTTCGTGACGAAATCTGGTAAAACTCTGACGTCTTCTATAACTCCCTTCCCAACTTTCTTTGTGACTTGAGAAATTTGTGCATTCTTGTCCCGGCCTCTTCCATTCTCCACTTATAAGCTTGAAAATGCATAAAAACACATTCAAATCTTCTCCTAATGCTCAAGTGCTTCCAAATGCTAAAACAATAAAAAAAAGATTTAGGGCATTTTCAAGGCACGTTATGACAAATATGTGGTGAAATGATCTCGAAAAAGTGTATAAAATGACACATCATCAGCTACGTTTTTCATTTTTTTGTAATGCGTGAGAAAAGTTGAGAAGGATAAATTGAACATTTTATCTTTAGAAAAAAATTTAAAAATAAAAAATTTCTTTCATAATGTAGAAAATGTGATTAAACAAGTTTTCAGATTACTCGATTTTATGTGATTTTAGTTTATTTAGAAAATTGGTACCCTACGTTTCAAAATTATTCTCCTCTATTGATTTTTCAGTCTTTTTCTTTCAACTTTAACTTTTTTTTATATATAATACTTAATGAAAATTATATGAATGAAAATACATCTAAAATCCAATCAATTCATATATTCTTTATCAATTATTATAGTATATAACACAAACAAAAATATTTAAAGTAAAAGTTAGAAAGAAAAAACCAAAAATCAATAAAAAAACAATAAATTTAAGACGAATAAATTATGTTTTGGCCAACTAAACATACATACTCTTAACATCATGAATTAATTTACTACTACTAATTTAGTATCAGTTAACGAAAAAAAAATAATTCGTTACATATGATTATCATTCAAAAAAAAGCACCGATTGTATGGGTTCGAATTAATATGGATAAAAATAATCTACTTGTAGTTATGGAGTTTCATTTACATTAAGAGGGTGTTTGGTTTGACTTAGAACGTAAGGCTATTTCAATTTATATAACATAAGCCTCAGTTTTGTGGCTTATTTTTGAAGACTTGTGGGTTACATAAATTTATGGTATCATGATAAACTTATATAAGCCCTAAGTCTTAAAATTAAGGCTTATGTTATATAAGCTGAAAATAAGTCGTAAATCGGTTTATATTTTATAAACCTTGAGTTTTTAAGCTTATTTGGATATTTATGTGAAGGAATATGTAAACGTAAATAATATATGTCCGGAAGTCGTCCCGAGCCTAAGGAGACGCACGCGTTAATACGTAAAACAATTATGCGTTAATATATTATGCGTAATATATTAATTAGTGATAAGCTATTACAGACGTTAATTAAGTAGTTAATTAACGAGATTTTATAAATAATAGTTAAACGTTAACTATAATATAAAACAATAAAAGAAAATAACTTTTGTTTAGCAATGTCTCCTTTTCCTATTAGAATTGGGCTAACCGACAATGCTATGTAGTATATATACAATGAGGTGTATCATTATTGTGATATAGCCATACGATTGAATATACCACATAAAACAAAAGCGTTTCACTTTTGCTTTTGACGTAGTTTTCCTAGTTGGTTTTAGAACCGACTTTAGCATGTATATATAATGGGTTATCTTATTATATGATCATGTGATAGGAAACAAAGCATTGGTTTTACGATTCAGTGTTTTTGTAGTGCGACTAACTCCAACATTAAGGTGTTGGTTTTGCGAATGTTTGTTTTTAACAAATATTAATAAGGCTTTATCACTATTGGTACTAGCATAGTTAATTTTTTGTTATAACGTATTGTGTGTGTATTCTTAGAGAGACCATTGTTTGATCTTTTGGTTTTCGTTTATATTGGTGGTTCGATAAAGGTGATTTATCCATTGCTAAAAGGTACGCAATTCTTTATCGTTTATGTTAATTACTCGTCTATACGTGATCCTATATTCCACTGCGTACTCGTGATTATTAATGTGTTAATATGGTAA